>CM062296.1:760460047-761824018 GCA_031216915.1 Pictodentalium vernedei
TTTTTTTTTTTTTTTTTTTTTTTTTTTTTTTTTTGTTTTTTTTTTTTTTTTTTTATTAAATAAAATAAATAAACTGAGATGAATTTTTCATCAAATCTAGTCACGGCTGCTTTTAGTCATGGCTGCTTAAAAATAGCTGGTTAAGAGTTAAACACAGCCTATTGTTGTATAATCATGTACAGTGAAACTCTGTTAATCAAATGGTCACTTTGCCAATGAAAGTTTATTCAATAAACAGGAGTATTCAGTTAACAGGGATTTGATCACTTTCTTGTGTTCTGGAGATAAGGCTTAACTGGTAGAGTGCTGGAAGCCCATATTTGGGCTTTATTCTGAAGTGCAGGTACAGCGACTTAAAGGCTTCAAATTCAGTGAATGTGCTTTGTATTATCTTTGAAGTGATATTATTTACTCTGTTAGGTTTTGCCCTGTTACAATTTATAGGAGAGTGCCCACAGGCACTCTCCTATAAATTGTAACAAGGCAAAGACATGGGAACAAATTTTGGTGGCCAAAAATAATTTAGCACTCCACCAGTTAAGAAGGTTAAGAATCTGTTTCTCAGGCCCTCCAACATGGTCATTTTGGCTGTCGCATACTCTCTTTTTATAACCAGTGCAAACTTAAAAAAAAAAAAATTAAATGGTATATGTCTGATATTTTTCCCAAGTTAATAAAACTGAAAAATTTATCCCTTGAGTGCAACAAGGCTTTGCAATGCTTTAGCATTGAGAAACCTTCTTGCATTCAAGGGACAAAATACACTGCCACCCATGCTATTCTGTAGATTATGAGGCCTAAAACATAAAACAAACCAAGAATATGAACTTTTGATGGCAAAGAAATAATTACAAAAATGAAAAAATAAAATAAAAAAGAGCTCACTGAGCCTGTCAAACAACATTTAATAGATCAAATGCCAGTACTGGATTTACTTAGGTCAAAAAAGGTCTATAAATAAGAGTCCCCAGAGGGCTTGAAGAGCTCAGTGATTATCAAGACAGTTTCATGACATATTACAAGGTTTTGTATTCATTAACAGGAGCTTACTCTATGACCCATATACAGTAAACAGGTCAAATTTGTACAGAAGGTATAGTGAACAGTTTTGTGTTTGAAAGTTATATTCCATTAACAGGGTTATTCTATTAACCCTTTGAACTCTAGTGGTATCTTCCATGCCAGTTCAATGGAAGCACTTGGAAGAGTCCATATTCATTATTTGGGGTAGACCAATCAATATTTTTAATGTGCAGCCTCGGGGCTGCACGTTGAAAATATTGATTGGTCTACCCCACACATTTACTGAGCAGCCATCCTATTTAATGACATTATGATGTATCATGTTCCTGGCCAGAAAAGCGGCCACTAGGGTTCAAAGGGTTAAGAGATATCCAATTAAGTAGGCTTCACTGTAACTCAACTCGGCAACAATCTGAGATCCTTGTTAAAAAATAAGGAACATGACTAGCAAGAAGGTCAACCCGAAGAAATGGTTAGTGATATCGAATTCACTTGACGTGTATGTTAGGTTAGTGCCAGAGAGGACTACTCATACCAAACAGTATGCATATTCCTTCAAACCTTTACCTAATGTATGGTCCAAAAGCGGCCAGCACAATTTAAAATGAGCAATGCAAAGCGTGGCATATGCCCCCCGAGTGGTGTCATAAAAAGGTTGGTAAGTCTCTCACCTCTCGGTGGTATAAACAAAATCAAAAGGAAGCTTCCTCTAGACAGCAACAATGCATCACAAAAAAATTAAATTGATTTGAATCAGCATTCATAAGTCATTGGATGGAAACCAAATTCAAGATGGCCACCATGGTGGACTTATTGAATTGGTTATCTGATCTAAAATTGAAAGGAAGCTTCCTTAGATACCAATGATGCATAACCAACAAATAAAACTGATTCGAGTTAGTATTCATAAGTTATTGGATGGAAACCAAATTCAAGATGGCAGCCATGGAAGCCATCATGAACTGGCCACTGGCAGTCATCTTGGTTCAGCTGACTGGTCCAACATTGAAAGGAAGCTTCCTCTAAACAACAACAGTACATAATTCAAAAATAAAAATGATTCGAGTCAGCATTCATTAGTTATTGGTTGGAAATCAAATTCAATATGGCCACCATAGTGGCCATAATGAATTGGCTAAGCTGATCCAAAACTGAATGGAAGCTTTCTCTAGACACCAATAATGCATAATCAAAAAATGAAATTGATTTTAGTCAGTATTCATTAGTTATTGGGCGGAAACCAAATTAAAGATGGTCACCATAATGAATTGGCCACTGGCGGCCATCTTGTTTCAGCTGACTGGTCCAAAATCGAAAGGCAGCTTCCTCTAGACACCAACAATGCATAATTAAAAAATAAAAATGATTTGAGTCGGTATACATTAGTTATTGGATGGAAATCAAATCGAAAGGAAGCATTGTCTGGTCATCCACAAGTAACCCCTGAAATTATGATTTGATCAAATAAGCGGTTCTTTAGTTATTTGACAGAAACCAAAAGTTAACGGACGGTTGCCAGTCGATGGATGCCAGACGATGGATGCCAGATGGATGGGCAGATGGACGGACGGACATGTTGAAAACATAATGCCCCTGAGAGGTTCTCGGGGGAATAAAAATCACTATTCAAATTTTTTTTTCTTTCGATTTTTGTCTCAAAAACATAGTTTATGGTCAGTCATTCCAATGAGGGGTCATAAGCTATGCAAAAGATGAACATTTTTACTTGTTCAAGAACATTTTTTGTAAGTGTTGTCTGCTTATTTAAAACAGGTAATGGATTAACCCTTTACCTAACGTAACGGCCAAAACCGGCCAGTGCTATTCACGAAAATCACCAATTAATTTCATTCTTTTTTCCCATTTTTTGTCTCAAAAACCTAGGTTATGGCCCCTCTTTGGAACGAGCTCATCGAGCTCGTTCCAATGAGGGGTCATAACCTTGTCAAGCTCATTCCAAAGAGGAGTCATAAACTATGCTTTTGAAACAGAAAATTAAAAAAATAATGAAAATTAATTGGCGACTTTTGTGAATAGCACTGGCCGGTTTTGGCCATTACACTGGGTAAAGGGTTAATGGAATAATCCTGTTAACTGAATATGACTTACAAACACAAAACCATTTACCATACATTCAGTTAAAATTTTACCTGGTAACCCTTTACCCAGTGCTCATGATCACATGATTTAATTTTTTTTAAATTTTTAAAATACTTCTACAAAATGATATCATGTGATCCCTTATGGGAGCATGTAGCAATGAGAGGGTCACATGATATGGTTTTGTTGAAATTTAAAAATTTAAACTTTTCCCAACTGTCCAAGTTGTAAATTAGGCAAGTGAAACAACTGATATGTTAGGTGAAGGGATTAACCCTTAAGTCCTCAGATTAATTTTAAAGTATTTATGGCCTTTTTCTGCTTACATAGTTATTGATGACTTGGCAGTGGTTCTACATCACTGCTGGCTGCCTATACAGGCAGCCAGCAGTGATGTAGAACCACTGCCAGGGAAAATTCAGTCTACACACAAGAGTAATAAAAAAGATTACACAAGGGAGCACCTGCTTCAATGCAATATAAAAGTGGCGGTTTGGGGCTATATGGGGGCTTAAGGGTTAACAGCATATAAGTTATAGAATAAAGTCCTGTTAATTGAATGAGATATCTTATAATATGTTGAGAAATTACCCTTACAACTACGAAATCCCTCTTTTTTATAGACCTATTTAGCCTAAATACATCTAATACAGGCATTTAATCTATTACAGTGAAACCTGTTTTGAGAGATCACTGTCGTGAGAGACGACCTGTCTTGAAAGACCGCTGTGACCTTGTACTCTTTGGTTGTTGGACTCTGCAATGGACTTGTCATGAGAGACCACCTGTTTTGAGAGACCACTTTTGCCTGGCCAAAAGGATGGTCTCTCAAGACAGGTTCTACTACCAGGTATATATCTTATTTGACGGAGCTCAATGAGCTCTGTCAAACAAAATATAATAGAATAAATGCTTAGTTTGTCTCTCCAATATAGAAAAATTATCAAATCCCTGTTAACTGGTAGAGTGTGAAATTATTTTTGGTTGTCGGAATTTGATCACATGTCTTTGCCTTGTTACAATTTATGGGAGAGTGCCTAGAGGCAATTCTCCCATAACTTTTAACATGACAAATCCCTGCAGACTAAATAATTTTACTTCAAAGATAATTTGAAACACATGCACAGAATATGGAGCCTTTAAGTTGTGGTACCTGCACTTCAGAATAAAGCCCAAATATTCTATTCCAATTTATTTATTTATTGGGGTTTAATGACACTTTTGACTGCCAAGGTCCCTCGTGTCAGAGTTTTACGGGTGGGGGAAACCGGAGTATCCGGAAAGAACCGGCGAGCAACTGTCAGGCTCTCCAACATACTAACTCCACACAAGCAAGGTTAGCATTGGTTGAAGACATGTGCACCATTGATGTGCAGTATGCCTTAGTACACAATGTCACCATGCCCCCACATGGGCAATGTGGTTGAAGTGTCTTGCCCAAGGACACAACATGGTTGCTGCTGGTGGGATTCGAACCGAGGACCTTGCAGCCTGCACCTGCACCTAGTGAGCCACTGCACCCCCTTGGATTCCAATAACAGCCAGTTGACTGAATATTTCTGTTAATTGAATATTATTCACTGGAAGAGTGGCTATTCAATTAACAGGGTTCCACTGTATAATGCTATAATATTGCTGCATTTACATAACACAGTTGTACATGGATTATACAGGTTATTGATTGTCAGCCAACAAATAAAGATTTGTAACCATGAGCCTTAGCAAGCATGTAATGTCTAGACAAATTCAGTACAACAGTGTAAGGAAACACTGCAATGTGATCCAACATTTGCTCTGGTGGCAGGTCTCAGCCATTTCATTTTAACCCCCAAACCTTTTTCAAAATCAAATTTGAAATGACATCAGCATTTTCTCTCAATCATAAGCTCTTGCAACATCTTTGACTCACTTAGGAGTTGGGTCTCAGTAGTTTATTAGGTTTGTAAGGTGGTTTTAGTTTTTTGAAGGTAAAAAAATGAAACCTTTGGAATCACAAAAATGAAATGCACAACTATTGACAGATGTGCTAGTTTTTACCACAAATATCAGTCATATTTGCACTCTTTAACCCTTTATCTAACAAAGCGGCCAAAAACGGCCAAGAAATTTATCAAAATAAGCCTACCGCAGACTAAAATATCTTATGTCTCAATAACACCATACCACTATGGATATCATTAGAACCGGCTTGTTGAGCCGGTTCTATTGATATCCATATTTGTATGGTTTTACTGAAAAATGTGAGAATTTTTTTTTTAAAAATGTGAAATTTAATCATTTTTTTTTAAAAAGCTGGGCTAGGTAAAGGGTTTAGATCAGGTATTGATGCATTTGACACAATAAACACAATCTCCCCACAATCTCCCCAAGAATAATACAAAATGACTGAATATTGAGCATTGATTTCAGCGGAGTGAAAAAAATAAAACCCACAACCAAGTTTTTAACTGGCAGAAGACTGAACTTCTCTTCAAAAGTAATTTATAAGACAAATATTTTTTCCACGATACTGTCCATGAATAATTGTTTTTTTACAATTTATTTTGTTACACTTTGCCTGTTGGTACTCTCCAATAAATTGTAACATATCATTTTTATATTAATAATTATTTTCTACCGCAGAGCAATCAACAAATAAATGAAAAAGTTGTAAAGTCACTACAGTGGCTTTTAGCACTTTTTAATACAGCCACAACAGTGGATTCTAACACTCAACCAGTTAACCCTTTACCTAACATGAAAAGCAGACGACACTTGCAAAAATTCTTGAATAATTAATTTTTTTCAATTTATGTCTCAAAAACATAGGTTATGACCCCCTCATTGGAACGAGCTCGTTCCAATGAGGGGTCATAACCTATGTTTTTGAGACAAAAACTAAAAAAATAATGAAAATTAATTGGCGATTTTTTAGAATAGTGCTGGCCGGTTTTGGCCATTACGTTGGGTAAAGGGTTAACAAAACCGAAACTGAAAAAGATAAAATTTCAAAATACCCACATGTTCCTGGCAGATAAATCCCTGGTAATTATGTGATTTATTAACATCTTTTTCAGTTCTTATTTATTGGATTTCAATGACACTTTCAACAGCTAGGCCTGATCCTAGTGAATACGGCAAATGGTAAGTGCCTAGTTGTGTTTTGTCTCACAGAGTTCTCTTCCTTTTGTACAATAGCACTGAGTTTTTAATTCCAATTCAATGGGAGTCCTGTCACTGGTGTCAACTGTAAGTTTTTCACTTCAAGAAATGTATGAATATGGAGCGGTGAAAAGTGTCAAGCAGGATGCGAAAGGATGAGTTAGACAGAGCGTTTAGGCCATTCAACACAAGGTGTCACCGTTTTTCACCCCTTCATACAAACATAGAAAAATTAATCAACAAAATAGCAACCATATTTTAAAACTTTTAAATTTAGATACATTCCAAATAATCCTGATTAGGAAAGAATCTCTGGCAATAGACCCACTCCTCACTTCCATGTAGAGGACCAGAGGTGGGATAAAGATGAGAGGGTCCCAGTGGTGGCGCCAGAGTTACAGAAGTGAGGGGGCACAGTTGGGTACTGCCTGCCATGCGTAAGTTTTAAAAATTTTCTCAACTTCGGAAGTTGAGAAAATTTTTAAAACTTACGTTGTAAATGGTTTCTCTGGAGAATTCTCAGACAATTAAATTAAAACAGTTCGATCCTTTTGAAACTTATTGATTAGGTCTTTCAGTTATAGAAAACGTCGTACATGGTGACATTTTAACGGAAGAATGCTGTTGTGAAGTGTGAGCACAAAGCACCAAACGACACTCAAATCGAAAATGAAAGTTGGCTGCATTCCAAATGGATGCGTTGCACGCTCTCGATTCTAGCATTCCTTGAATACTCTTAAGTGGTATGTTTCAGACCGTTTGAACGTGGCACGCCTTGTTGCAATTTGGGCCCTCGACTCTTGTTTGTTGTTTGCAGCTAATGTGTGTGTGTGGGGGGGGGGGGGGGGGGGAGTGGGGGGGGGGGCACCCACAAACATAATTTAAAAACATCTCTGATTTAGTGCACTTGGAAATATGGAATTAAGCATACCCACCATTACACCGCAATGTTCAACACAAAAATTAAAGTGATAGTATTTTTTTACTACGCTTGGCGAAAAAAGTGGAGGGGTAAGTAACCCCCCATGGTGCCGCCACTGGAGGGTCCTAGTTTGGACTACAGCCCAAAATGCCTTTCTAATCAAAAATTAGACTTACAGCACATCATCAGTTGTGTTTACTATTTTCTGAACAAAGGCCTCTCAGACCCAGACCTTCTCAGTGGTGGATGAGGATGATTGGGGTCTGCTTGGAGTTGGGGAAAATAGGGGGTTTTCAGGTATGAAACTTGCCAAATCCTTGGCTCTAAACCTTTGAGAAGGCTTGTATATTTTGTATCTTACACACAAATTTTGCCTGTTTTACATTAATATTCAGCCTAAATATTCAATTGGCCAAGTGTGGGACATTATTTGTATGTTCTTATTCGTGTTGAAGAAAACAAGGCTCCGATATCCTTTAAAACTGACACAAACTCCAAGGGCTCCCAAATATTTAACTGTTGAGTGCTAAATTATATTTCAAAGTTGATTTGAAACATGAGTATTTTTTTCAAAGATACCCAGCTACCAGCACAAGATGCCTTAGTTTAGCAGGATTTTGTTCATAAATAATTGTTTTGGTACAATTTATTGAAGAGTGCCAATAGGCACTCTCCAATAAATTGAAACAAACAATTTTATATAAAAAAAATGCTTTTTTTGCTGATAAAACCTCAACCAAATGCATACAATGTAAAGCCATTAACCCTTTACCTAACATGGAAAGCAGACGACACTTCCAAACAAAATTCATGAGTAACTAATTGTTTTGATTTTTTGTCTCAAAAACATAGTTTATGACCCTTCACTGGAATGGGCTTGACGAGCTCGTTCCAAAGAGGGGTCATAGTTTTTGAGACAAAAAAATAATAAAAATTAATTGGCCATTTCTGTGAATAGCGCTGTGCGGTTTTGACCGTTATGTTGGGTAAAGGGTTAACTTTTCAACAGCGCTATGATAGAGACATCTAACACTCAACCAGTTAAGAACAAATTTTCTTTTTGTAAAATTGAATAATTTTTGTTTCTTAAAATGTTTGGAGCACCATTCAGTTTTCATTACTTTTTCATGTTTTGTCTCAAAAACATAGCTTGTGCCCCTTCATTGGAACGAATAAGCTCGTTCCATTGAGGGGTCATAACTCATAAGTTATGGTTTTGACTCTAAAAATAAAAAAAATAGTTGTTCAAGAATTTTATTTGCAAGTGTTGTCTGACTTTTGTGTTAGGTAAGGGGTTAAAATTATCTTCTGAAGGTGGAGCCGAGGTAATATCTATATTATCAATATCAGTGGTGCAGGAGAGAGAGGCCTGGTGATGCACCTCCCTCAACACCCACCAAACATTTTGTTGCAAAATTTTGGGTTGGGTTCGTTGGGAAATTTTTTGGGCTTTTTCTTGCAAATATGAAAAATGGAGGGAAAACTATTGCTATTTAGGCCAAGACATATGTTTGTTGCCATCGTTTTCATAATTAACCACCGCGGAGGTGCCAAACGGTAGAAATTTGGTTTCTCAATCTGAAATAGGTCGAAAAGACGAAATATTTTATTGGTCTGTCGGAAAAGTTTGGACCTGCTCTCCCCTGGCGATCTACGCCCCTGTCGATAATCTCTACAACTTTGCATTAAGTTTAAACGCGTTCTCGCACAATTTAGTGAAATTTTTTCTTTGAAAAAAATGATGCGGGAAAAAGGTGACACTCGAACTTGGAGACCAAAATGACAATTTCTTTCATTTGAGAAATAGTAAACTTAAGCCCCAGTCACACCGAGCGTTCGCATGCCTCTCGTTCGAAAAATGGGGAAACGAAGTTACTTGCGAGCAGAACGTGTAAGAAACGCAGTTAAACGCACTTGAACGTAGTTGAACGAACACCTAAAAATCGTGCGAGTTGAAACTTCAAACTGTTTCAAAGTATTGCTCGTTCTGGAAAAAAAATCCATACGAGCAAAACGTAAAAGTAACGTATCATGAAAGAGTCTTAAACGAGATATAAACGAGAAACAACGAAATGCAACGAGCCAAGCGTGACTTGAACGAGTAATGATTTGTCGGTACGTTTGTGTTTCGTATGTATTGAGTATTGCACGTTTTGACTCATTCAAGTACGTTCATTAGCTGAAGCTGTTTAAGTTGATGAATATTTGCCATTTTATTACAAAATTGTAGAAAAAAGAAGGAAAAATATCTCTGGCTATGTAGAAAATCGGAATACAAATGATGCAAATCTGCTGCCCAGCAGCTATATATATATATATATATATATATATATATATATATATATATATATATATGGATCCAGAGAACGAGATGAAGCGAAACACAAACGAGACAAAAAACGAGGGCAACGTGCAGAGCGAGAGAACAGCGAGTTAGAAACGCAACGAACGTACAGAACGAATGACACGAGAAACGAACGTATCACGAGCGAGACAAGAAACGAGTATAAACGTAAAAAACGAGACAAACGTAACAAAAACGTAACAAAAACGTGATTAAAACGTGACACAAACGTAATAAAACGAGAAAAACGAAATACATACGAGATACGACCGAAATACAAACGAGCCAAACGTATCTACCAAAACGAGACTGAAACTTACTATAAATGTAATAACAACCAGACGAACGTAATTCGTAAGTGATACAAACGTAATTACACGTGACAGAAACGTGAAAGCGGACAAAATTGCTACATTTCACCCGAAACGAGCCAAAACGTGCATTTCTGGAAATTTTCACAAATTTTCACAAACGAGCGCCAACGAGCAAAACGTACTTTTGGTGTGACTGGGGCTTTACATCCCTTGATGCACGTTGGAAATAGTTTAGTTGCTCCCCTTGATATACTATAGTATTGTTTAAATAAAAGCACGAGCAATAGTTTACCCGCTGAGTAATTTTAAATGACAAGAGATTTCAAGTCCTGGACAGGAATATCATGCAAGGAATTAAAACTTATGCGTTTGTATTTGCTGAGCAACGCATTTGACAATCTTGAAAAATGCTTATCTTTGACATGGACCACATGTACAGCTCTGAAGACTTCCCTAATGTGTGTAAGTCAGACCGACACGACAATTTAGTTTTGTCCGATGGGACCGGTGTCAGTGACAATTCTTTTATATTATAGTAGATCATTCTTGTGGATGGGGTGTTTATAAACCGCTAATTACTTTTTTGGTGAAGCTGAAGAATAGAGGACTCGGCAACATATTTAAAAAATCCCTAGTCTCCTCATTTTTGCCATGTTTCTTTTTATTCAATAGCATGTTCCCAACACGTAATAAGTGTTTACGAACCAACAATATCATATTTATTAGTTATTTTAACCCCATTCACCCCATAAACTTCACATATTGAGAAGCAGAATCTCCATCAAGTGGACTAAAATGGGAGGCATCCGTAATGGGTTGCGATCAGTTCAGTAAGCTAAGGGTTAGCAGTGGACTGCTAATCCATGCCCCCCCCCCCCCCCCCCCCAGGAGTGGCCTGCTAACCCATATACTTATTTTACTGACCCTCGTGATTTCTCCCAAGTTTAAAAGATTTTTTCTAGCAGCAGGTGTCGCTCTATAATGCAAGCAGAGCACTTGACAGGAGGAAAGTGTGTACTATTGTTAAATAGCCTCCAAACTGGGCATGTAACCTAAATGTCACTAAACATATTGAAAAAATGATAGAGAGTAATAAAAGATGAAAACAAGTTGAGGAGACTAGGTATTTTTAATTAATTGCAGAGTCCCCGTTCTTCAGCTTCAGCCTATTTTTAAAATGTTTGCCACAAAAACATACCTTATGACCCCCTCATTGGAACAAACTCGTTGAACTTGCTCCAATGAAGGGTCACAAGCTATGTCTTTTAAAGAAAATTGTAAGTTTCGTCTGCAATTCGTGTTAGTTGAAAGCTTGAAATAAATTATAAAGAAGCACTATTCCTGTGTTCCACTTCTCAGGGCTCGTACAGAGAACATCAAAGAAAGAAATGATCAATAGAATAAGGAGATCAGTTCTGTAGTCTCAGTTTTCCTTTCTTTCGTCTTTAACGGGGTTTAACGACACTCTCGACGGCCAGGGTCACCTCATGTCGGACAGGCGTACGGGTGGAGGGAACCGGAGTGCTCGGAGAGAACCACCGAGTAGCGGGTAACAATTGCCACACCCCCCCCCTACCCCCAGGGTACAAACTACGCACAAGCAGGGTTAGCATTGGTTGAAGACATGTGCACCATCGACGTGCAGTATGCATCAGTACACGGCGACACCGTTCACCCACGTGGGCAATCGGGATGAAGTGCCTTGTCCAAAGACACATCGCAATTACCCCTGGTAGGGTCGAACCGTGGACCGTTCGGTTTGAAGTCCAATGCTGTAACCACTGAGCCATCGTACTCCATAATCTCAGTTATTAATTAAGGGAAAACGTACTGTGATAAATGACAAGACAGAGTGGTTAACAGAAACTACGATTCTATCTTTTCACTGTCTGTTATCCTCACTTCAATTTTAAATTTTGACAATACTGCTTCAATATATTGCACACAACTCTCCACACATTCCCTTGAATCCCTCATCCCAAAAAGCGTGCCCAATGACCTTATCTTACCGTACACACTGTATAGCATCGTACACCGGACATGTGGGGAGATCAGTCTGAGAAATTCGAATCCTGATCCCAACCTGCCAGATATTTTTACATTTTTCTACTTCAAAGCGATCCGATCGAGCATTCTGCGATGTCGGTGACGACTCCATGGTACATATTGTAAGTATTTAGACACTGAAATGACTGTGACCATGTCAAATGTTTTATGAAAAGCCGATGGTGCAGGAATTTCCTCACCAAATTTCCATGCGAAAGCAAAAAGAAGTATGAAAAACGAAAAAAGTACGGGATTGTATGGGTCATTTTTATACAATTTGGGTACATGCAACCCCGTTCGGCATACTTGGTAAGAGGCGTGTTTGAGTGATGCATATTGATGCATATATTTAAATAAATATACCAACTGCTGATTGCCGCCGCACCTACATCTCGGTGCACTTCTTGTTACCAATCGGTTTTGCCACTTCGTGGGGTATTATGTAAATATTTGGGGTATTATTTCACAAAATCGCCCGGTTAGGAGAGTTATTCGTTGAGTAAAGAATTTTTCGTAATCATGAAATTGCTTAACGTACGTGTCGTTTACGGCTACATCTGGTACCAGTTAGTCAGTCCTGAGACTGAGACGGTGCGAGTGCAATTGCTCCCGTCAGCACCCGTGTTTTCTATTTTATGGGAGCTAAAAAATGCACTCGTCGAAAAATATTGCGGAGCAATAATATACTGTGAGGGCATATAAATGTGTGTTGTTTTGAGAAAACTGCACTCTGCAGCCAGTGGCAAGTTTCTGTCATAATTCAGCAATTCCTTATACATTTAGCCTCTTGAACCCGATCGGCCACTTTTCTGACCAGGAACATGATACGTCATAACGTCATTAAACAGGATGGCTGTTCAGATAATGTGTGGGGTAGAACAATCAATATTTTCAACGTGCAGCCCCGAGGGTGCACGTTGAAAATACTGATTGATCTACCCCAAATAATGAATATGGACTCTTCTAATTGCTGCCATTGAACTGGCATGGAAGATACCACTAGAGTTTAAAGGGTTAAGGTTTCTGGTGTTTGGTGACACTATTCCCTCGAAAATTCATATACTAACATTTTACGGGTGCAATTTACTCTCGTCTCTGAACTCGCTGGGGCTTAAAACTTCACCCGTCAATTTTGTTCATTGAATTTCTCCACCTGAGTTCCTCGCATGTCCGGTGTACGATGGTACGCAGTGGTAAAAGCATGACGAACAACAACCATTTTTTTTTCTTAGTTTGGGTCTTCCTACTGCATGCTTTCATAATGCAGGCACCTTTTTGTGCTAATGTTCTTCTTTAAAAACGTTCGCTCGCTCTTTGCCGCGAGCACTTGGTATTAAACAACACTGAATTGAGAAAACTGTTCCTCCTTTTGTCTCTAAAAATGAGTTTTTATCCCTGCATTGGCGTATGTATAAGTAAGAACTGACAACAACGCAATAAGCTTAACGAAGAAATTTTTTGAAAAGGTAACACGTGGGAAATTTTACTTTTAAAGCCCCGATATCGTTTTATTCACCCGGTTACATTAATTGGTAGTGTGCTAAATTATTTTTGGTCTGTAAAAGTTGTTCACAAGTCTTTGTCTTGTTAAAGTTTATGAGAAGTACCCACAAACATCCCTAACCATAAATTGTAACAAGTCAAATCCATACACACAAAATAATTTCACTTCAAATATATGAAGCACATCCACAGAGTATGCAACTTTCAAGCTATGGCATCTACACTTCACAATACAGCCCAAATGTGTGATTCTAGCACTCATCCAGATAAAGTGAAGAAGAAATGTTTTGAAATGTTTCAAACTGCGTAAGGTTACATGACGCCCCTGGAGATAGTGTTTCTATTTGTTTCACCCATTCAAGGGTGATAAGTATGATAACCTCTCTTGGGAAAGATTGAAACTTGGGGCACAGGGATACTCTCTTAGCAGCAGTGTAAGCAGGTGGGGTGGGGGGGGGGCACCACCACCTCCACCCCCCCCCCACACACTTTCTTTTCCTGAAAATATAAAACTTTATATGCATGTACATTCTTGCCTGACACCCCTAAAACTGGTTAATGTACTCTTACCTTGGTATTTCTTGGGTCTTTTTGCTATGGTTATTCCCTTACTTTCTGTATACTCAACCCTTTAAACCCTGTTGGTATCTTCCATGTCAGTTCAATGAAAGCCATCGGGAGAGTCCATATTGATTATTTGGGGGTAGGCCAATTAATATTTTCAGCGTGCAGCCTTCGGGCTGCACGTTGAAAATATTGATCGGCCTGCTCCAGACATTCATTTTGCAGCTATCAAACTTAATGCAATTATGACGCTTCATGTTCCTGGGCCGGAAAAGCGGGCACAAAGGGTTACGTCGCCAAAACGTACTCAAGGTGCTCGAACTGGCATGGAAAGTTATTTTATTCACTCGGGGAAGGCCTTCGACCTTCAGATATGAGGCAACCCAGTACGAGATGAAATGAGGATGAGAGTGCTATTTTCTGGAGAGAATACCCCCAGCCATTTCTTTTAGCATGGCTAAGCCCCTGTCTCTTAGAGGGCCCACAAGGCTGTTGATGATGTATACATTTAATTTTGGGCGGTTTTGCCATTCGACGTGATTATTTCGAAGTTCTTCCAGAGATTTAGAATGTATACCAAGAATAAAAAATACCCTGGTGCACACACCCTCACTCTCACACAAAACCTCTTCCACCCCACCCCACACAGAAACATATGGGAGGCACCATTAAACGCAACCGATATGACACACACCTCTGAATATAAGCAACTGACGACGCTTTTCATTTCGGTAAAACTGTATTAATACTTAAAATACCTATCAGTTGAGACGGGCTACGCGTGGCCTCCTTTTCAAATAAGGACAACAAAGGTTATAAATCGATCTTCAATGATAAATTAGGCTGCATAGGGGACCCTTCAAATGTTTACAAGTTATAAAGAAAGTCAGAATATCGAGTCAGAAATTGAATTCAGTGAACCCTTTGATTTAACCCTTTGAAACAATTTAATACACCTTATTAATTCTGTGTACAAGGCCATGAAATTGCGACAAAAATTTATTATGATGCAATGAATGCGTCGCCGTGTGCAACTTATGACAGGCGGCGATACTGTGTATTGCTAATTTATATATGCCACAAATTTTAGGGTGTTATTTCCACCACCAGAAAAGGCTTTTAACGCCTTTGTTTTTTATGAAACTTATCCTGCCCTGACAAGTTTTCAGAAATGTATATTAAGATTAAATATATATCACAGAGTCGTAAAATGGTCTCCAATATTGGGCAAAACACAAGCTATAAATGCATCAGATTCGCTCTTGGAACACTGAATGTTACAAACTTTTCTCGAGGGGAGAGCTTGTACTAACTTGGACCATCCGGTCGTTACCCCCTCTTCCCACTTCCCTGGAGTGTAACGATCGGAGGTCCTAGTTAACCCTTTACTCTAATAACGTAAAGGCCTAAACCGGCCAGTGCTAATCGCAAAAATCACCATTCAATTTTCATTATTTTTTTCATTTTTGTTTTGTCTCAGAAACATAGATTATGACCCCTCACTGGAACGAACTGGTTGAGCACGTTCCAATGAGGGGTCATAAGCTATGTTTTTGATGCAAAAAATGAAAAAAAAAAGTTATTCAAGAATTGTGTTTGAAAATGTCATGTGAGGTAAAGGGTTAAGACTAACGAAGGCCCCTTGACCCCCACCCCGTCCCCCACACACAACGGTATCGTATTTGCTCCCCTCCCCTCCAAAACTGGCTAGGACACCCCCTATTATAGAATTCCGGCTACGCGCCTTGTATTTACAAAATAATAATAACGCACCGTCTCTTGTGAATAAATCCACTTCGAACGTGTATGATCGCACACTGAATTCTTCCACTTGAATCTGGCGTCCATCCACAGAAACATTCCCTGTAAAATCACCACAATGGATCCGTCTCTCATCAGAATAATACGCCGACTGGTCTTCTACCCACACCAAAGGCACGGGCTCATTCTAAAAGGATCAAAAAGGTAAGCAAATTGGTAAAACAAACCTAAGTACTTCCGTGTATGTTATGGGTATATAAATAAATATGTTTTGTGAATAGATAAAAACCTTCCAAACATTGTGCATGTAGAACTTCATGTTATTGAAATGAGTATAAGGGACCAACTTTTCTGGCGCCGGGTGTCAAAGTTTGCGTCAGGTGAAATAAAGACAGATAGTAGTCACAGTACCCACGTAAGACACCCAGAAGCCATGGAACAGAGCGGGGCGCAAGGAACACGTGCTTCCACACATTTTTTTCCATATTGATGCTCTCCTACATTTTTTGTCCACACTTTCATTGAGCACGTGCCACTTATTTATTTATTATATTTATTTATTGGTGTTTAAGGTCACAAGTTTCTTGGCTAATCATGACCACGACAGTTTTACGGGTGGAGGAAGCCGGAGGACCCGGGCAGAACTACCGAGCAACTGCGAGCAACTGTCAGCTCCCCAACACACCAACTCCACACAAGCAGGGTTAGCATTGGTTGAAGACAAGTGCACCATCGACGTGCAGTACGCCATAGTACACAACGCCACCGTGCCCCCACGTGGGCAATGGGGTGAAGTGTCTTGCCCAAGGACACAACGCGTTTGCCGCAGGTGGGATTCGAACCGAGGACCTCTCGGCTTGCCGCCTGCACATCTACCTACTGAGCCATGTGCCACTTCTGAACATACTTGAATGTGTATTTTGTGTGTAATCGGGGAAGGGAAACTTGATACGTTGAAATAAGTATCCTAATAGAATCTTTCAGATGCATTCGTATTGCAATTCTATGCAGTTAAAACTAAAACAGCCCCCTCCTTATTTTTTTATTTTATCCATCTCCAGCTATCTGTAATGATGTGAGTTAACAAGAAGTACAGGAGGACGCAGGGTTTAATCCATGAAATTGTTTTTTTTTCTGAACTAAGAATCATCATGGGCGACCAAAATCCATCGAATTTGAGCAAACTATACAGCATATTTAATCCTGTCTCTGTCACCATGGTCTGTATAAGTCACCATTGTTGATTCGAAATGTCTTTGAGAGAGAGAGGGCATCAGGAGGAACAGAGACGTAAAGTAACTGAGATAGACGGCCGTGGTGACAGAGATAGGGTTAAGAGACGCCAAAAGACCAGCGAGGCGTGAATATTTGTCAGGCACCACAGATCTATTGAGGAACTTGGAATTAAGATACTTGAAGCAGACCTGGAAACTCAGCCGACTTAATTTGCATAATGTATGGCAATTTAGTACCTACCTGTATGCCTGCGTTATATGTTTAGGATGTGGGCTTAGCATTTATTGGACGGGTGTAGTGGTAGATAAAAAAACGCGTATGGTCAGTTGAATTGGGAATTTCACTAGAATTGGGAATTTCACAGCCTATTTCTTATTGGATGTTGGGCAGAAGATCGATGCCTCAAGGGTCCTGGTTTAAACCCTGGGCAGTGATGTCCACGCATGCGTTTACCAGGTAATCATCATCAGCAAAATTTGAATTAGTGAAGCACCGGGTTGTACCCGGTGCTTCATTAATTAAATTTTTGATGATTTTCCTATATATAGAGCTTGGAATCTAATATTATTGTGTCCGTGAAAATATTGCCCATTCGTGGAAAGTGACCATTCCACGGTGGCCGTTCTGTATATATGCTATACACGGGATAATTAAAATTCAATAATAAATTTGACTAGCAGTGTCAGATGTTTTTATTAGAAAGAAAAACTGCCGAATGGAGAATCTGAAACGATATTGGCAAACATTTGGCATGTTTTAATATATTTAGAAAGCTGCTTTCCAGTTTGTTGGGGTCTTTTTACCAATAAATGGTTATAACTACAATTTATAGAGTGAAGTTGTACATTCTGCTCCAAGCGCCCTCCTTTCATTCTTCGGTTTATTTTCCACAGTAATAAATAATTAAACAACCCAAACTTGGAACTACATACAGTACGGTACTCAGCTCTTACAGGCAAAAGGTTAATCTCTTATACCTATAACAAATCACACCTCTCGGAACAGTGACGAACACAGATGGTTCAAAATGTTAGGGAGGGGAAGAACAGCCCCGTCACGTTCACACTCGCACTTTATACCGCCATCAACGGGAGAGCCTTGTGTGTTTGAATGCGTATCGTATCATCGGAAGAGTGGCGCATCTACGCGAAAAGAGAATGGAAATACTGGAGTTATATTTTATACTTCCTCCTCTTCTTATCCGTTTGATACCTAGAACTTGGATGCAATCTTACTATTGGTTTACGAAAATTTGAGTTATTCTGTTTTGCCTCCTCAGTCTCTTCTGGACCGATCGACTTCAAACCCGGCATGTGTGTGTATTTCGATCTGATATAACTAAATCGACATGCTTGGTGGCAATGTTTTGCGTTATTTGCCGACTATCGGCAATTGTGTCGCAAGATAGGTGTATGTAAAACACTTTATGATTCAGAGCGTTCTATGGTATAAGGGAGGTAATTCGAAATGCCACCTATCGAAAAACCATGTGTAGCATGGGTCCATCCACAAATATCAAAAAGAAAATAATTTACAGCAATGTGAGCGAACCTATTTTGTATTCACAGGACGATTGGGTAATAATTGAATCCTACAGCCCTATCTTGTCATCGACTTCATCTCGATTGCCCATGTGGGGGCACGTTGGCGTTGTGTACTAAGGCGTGCTACACGTCGATGGAGCACTTGTCTTCAACCAATGCTAACCATGCTTGAGTTGGGTACGTTGGGGAGTCTGACAATTGCTCGCCGTTGCTTTGTGGTTCTCTCCGGGTACTACGGCTTCCTCCACCCGTAAAACTGTCGGACACGAGGTGACCCTGGCTGTCGAAAGTGTCACCTAACCTCAATAAATAAAATAAATAAATAAATAAATAAATAAATAAATAATCTTGTCATCGAAAGCAACTATTTTCTTATTGCAAAAAAGTCTTCAAAACAGGTTGATAAGTTTCAAATTCATTGATGAAATTATGTTTTTTAAGTCTCGGGGGGCATTTATTTCATAATTTTTCAAATAGCTGACAGTATCACCTCGTCCCCTGAGTTCCAATGTGTTCTATGTGCCTAGTGGCACATAAAACACATTGAAACTCCGGGGACGACCTGTTTGTTAGAATGTAGTGAATGTTCATGCTTTATTTCCACCAGATCGACGACTGCCACGCGGTGCAGCCTGTCTCCAATTAACAGACCGTTCTCACTGGAGAAGACGTAATTACTTTGTCACATCCAGTGCACTAAACTCCAAGCAGTGTTGCCTCCCTTCGCTATTTTCGATGCATAGGATGTATCCGATGTTTCAAGCGAAACGAGGGAAGAAAACACAATGCTAGGAGTTTTCCAGTGCACATGTAGGCCTATTTGAAGTCAGACACGCATTATCTTCAGATATCATTTTAAATGGAGATAACTTTTTTGTCAAATGCACATAAAAAGATTAGGATCGGGCATGAAAATTGGGATCGGTCAGGAAACCTGCCTCATACAGGGGCGGGCTGGGCTGAAAAACTTTGTTGGGAAACTCCCAAGGGGGCCCCGGACCCGGACAAATTATGAATTTTTCGAACCGAAATAACGCTGCTTCTTATCATATAAGAGATCAATGACAGTCCACACAGAGGTAATTTTCGATGGCATTTTTGTATCATCTTTGTCGATCATTTGGCAAAATTGGTTGCACCAAGGGGGGCCCTGGACTCATCAGGCTGACCATAGTTCGACCCAATGGGAGCAAATTTTTATTTTTCGAACCGAAAAACGCTGTTTCCTTACATCTGACTGATCAGTGGCAGACTGGACTGCTTTTATATTGAAATGCCCTCTATGTGATCTGCCAATGGCAGTCCACGCAGAGGACATTTCGATAAATCGACAGTGTTCAATCAGATCCGTTTCGCCTTTTGGTCATTTTCACGAAATTTCTTTCGCCAAATGGTGTTGGGCTGCGTAAATGATGAGGGGATCTGGGTGGCTTCCAATAAAGGTGCCCACAGAGTTGTTTCCCGGTGGACCATACAGCCAGTTCGCTCCTGGTCTCTGAATAAAATACAACAAACCTGATTCACAGAAGAGTAGAATAAAACCTCGTTGGATTCGGTAGGAATGGTTTTGCTCCATCGATATTTACATAAAGCAAACTGCGGTTGGGATGAGCTGACCTCCAGTTTGTTTTCTTGTTCGGAATTCTTCACTGATAAAGCCATAATTTCATTGATCTCCTCCTCACTACTACTCTCCCCAGAGGAGTGGATTTCCTCTTCAGGATTTAAGTCAGATACGTCTTCACCTAAAATGAATAATACCGGATACAACAATCTTTTATGCCAGTTTGTACTGGACCCTTTTGCAATATAAACCTTAATGCAATAGATTGTTGCAATAATAGAAAAACACATGCCAATTTATTGCAATAGGGTTTGAAATGACGTGTGCTACAACTCAAATTGCAATAATTCGTGGCAATAGTCGTTGACATGACAAGTGTCTTTTCAACGCTATTGCAATAATTTGCAATAAGTTATTGCAATAGGGGGTGTATTGCAATAAGGGTTGGTACACACCACTTTTCACTTACAGTGACGATATTTTAATGATTCTTTAACCACTGGCACTTTGTATTGCAACAGAATTATCTACAGTCACTCCATTTTTCTCTTGTTTAACTATGAATTTAACCAATTATATCTTGTTTGACAGAGCTCACTGAGCTCTGTCAAACAAGGTATATTTGGTTAAATATCAAACTGCATAATGGGAAATATTTGCTGTTGAAAACTTTGCCATTTTGACATCAGAGTGCAGAGGGTTAATGCTATCATCTTCTCTATGAGTGGTCATGTGAAGTTACTTCCGCCCTCTTCTTCGCTTTTGAAACCTTCGAATCAGACATCATTTTCGGCCTCACACCAAGATCGACCCCAGGGCTGTTATCCACTGGACACGATGCAAATGATGTGACCACGGTAAAATTAACTATTCTTCCATAACTTTTCAATTTTGATCGAGTGTGACACTTCTGGTCCGGGCTTTGCCGTCGAACAAAGATTATGACAAATTAAACCGAGTCCAATGTCCAAGGTGAAGCAGGAAACCCTTTACCCAACGTAACGGTCAAAACTCTTCTCAAAAATCGCCAAATAATTTTCATTATATTTTAATTTTTTGTCTCTAAAAATAAGTTATGACCCCTCTTTGGGGCGAGCTCGTCGAGCTCGTTCCAACGAGGGGCCATAACCTATGTTTTTGAGACAAAAAATTAGTAATTCAAGAATTTTGTTTGCAAGAGTCTGCTTTTCACCAATGCCTTCATATTTCTGTTTGCACACTGAGTTCTGAGTTCTCTGTATCGAAGTTTGCTTTGCAACAGGGCTCAAATTACAGGTCGTACACCATGTTGGGATAAAAAAAAACTGTTTGAAAGGTTATGTTTTCGTCTCGCTCCAGGAGGAAAGGCTATCTACGTTGTTAAAAATAGTACACCGGGTGGATTTATGTACGAGTAGGGCAGGTTACCACTGTTCGTGGCCCACGCAACTACTGCCCTGCCAAGGAATTATTTTCCAGAATGTTGCCCTGCCTAACAGAATAGAGCTGAACAGCTAGGACTAGCTGGGCACCTGATATATCATGGTATTATACAACTTCCATTTCAGCTCATATGCCCTGTTGCCCATGCAATTCTATTTAGAATATATTCACTTATCTTCCTTGTGGGGTGCCCTGCCCTACGGGGCACCTGATATCATATGATATGTACTATTGAAAGCACTTGAAAATGTGATATATATGCAGGGCAATACAGTAGGGCAGAATGATGATACCCCCCCCCCCCCCCCGCCCTCCCCAATATTTTTTGGTAGTGACGGGCCTGATTACTGCACCTGTCTGTGAAGACCAAATATAAATTCATCCATATAACTGTAATTATAATGATGTAGAAAGGTGTTGAAAGAATTAAAGTAATATCGTGGGAGTTGTAATGTTCTTAAACTATATCACGACTATTGAAATGCGCTTCCTCAATTACACACAACAGATCAAGTGTGAACAGGTTTGAAATAAACAGTAATTTTTCTTTCAGAATATAATCGTTTTAATTGCATTTTGTATTAAACGCACTTTGTATTGGACTTTGTTAACATGGCTGAAGTGGAAGGAATGAATTTGAGCTAAACCCTTTGAACTCTCGTGGTAACTTCCACGCCAGTTCAATGGCAGTAATTGGAAGAGTCCATATTCATTATTTGGGGTAGACCAATCAATATTTTCAACGTGCAGCCTCGGGGCTGCACGTTGAAAATATTGATTGGTCTACCCCACACATTTATTGAGCAGCCATCCTTTCTAATGAAGTTATGACGTATCATGTTCCTGGGCGGAAAAGCGGCTGCTTGGGTTCAATGGGCTAATGACACATTCCTGTTTGAATACAAGGGTATGTTAGAAAATGAGAATTAACTTTGAACAAAAAGAATATTTTGTTTCGCTATAAGTTCCCACCAGGCACGGACGTAGGAAGGATTTCGAACTTGAGGGGTGGCGGGGACTAATGTCATACAGGGGCACACACACAAAGACACACTGATATATTTCTCTTTGGTGGCTCTGTGCCTTAGTTGCATGGTATAGAAATACATACACAGAACGACACATGCCTGTGAATGGGTTAATCGACATGGCACGAGTGTCAGCGAGGAAGGATAAAATGAGAGGCCACATGGCTCGAGTCTATAAAAAACGTTACTAGACTCAGCAATTCCTTTGACAACTATCAACAAAAACAACACATTTATTTATTGATTGGTGTTTAAGGTCACAGACTTATGCACAATGGCTAATCGTGACCGTGACAGTTTTACGGGTGGAGGAAGACGGAGTACCCGGAGAGAACCACCGAGCATCGACGAGCAACTGTCAGCTCCTCAACATTCTAACTCTGTTCAAGCTCCGTTGAAGCAGGGTCACAGCGGCTGAAGACGTGCTCCATCGAAGTGCAGTACGCCTTAGTACACGGCGTCATCGTGCCCTCATGTAGGCAACCGGGATAAAGTGCCTTGCCCAAGGACACAACGTGGGTCGTTGATCGAACTCGGGACCTCCAGCATAGAAGTCCAACAGTCTACCACTGAGCCACTGTGCTCCCAAACAACACATTTAATCCCCAACCAAATTTACGAGGAGAACCCGTGTTACTATTTCTTCCCACGAGTTCCAATGTGTTCTATGTGCCTACTGGCACATAGAACACATTGGAGCTCAGGGGACGAGTTTCAGCTACCTCTGGCGATATTAATTGTAATTGCGTTGCAGGATTTGTTGAAAATTCCAGTGAAATTTCGCTTTTATTTAAAAATAGTCCGTTAACGAGTTCGGTTTCGCACACATGTGTTAAACGGATTTTCATTTTCCGCATGGTTCAGTGTTGCTGTAGATGTTACATAGAACAGGCGTGATAAAGCTGTGTTGGGGATTAATTCAGGACCTTTACATTGAGAAAAATGCACATTTTTGGCTCCATATTTAGCAAAGTTGTTTCATCCTGTTGGTGAAATTTGTTAAATATGATTTAGTGGAGCATGGCCACACTGCTCAATCGAAAAACGAATTCTCATAGTAAATGTGGAATTCTCAGAGAATACTATGAGATTGTCAGAGAGAAATCGTGAAAAGTCGATAGCCGCTAATCAAGATTTTGAAATTTTTATCGAAAGAGAAGATATATGGAAAGGCAGATACCAATACATTTACCTTTATCCAGCAGTTTAACTTTCCCCTCGAAGTCCAGTACCTGTTACTGTCCATTAAATGGGAAAAATAGGCTGCACAAAATGGGAGGGTCCGCTGATTTTTTGACTTCGCTCCAGTATGAGTGGCCTTTATAAAAATTTCGGGGTTTTCATATCGACTTATAGGCTTATAATCACGGCGGAACATCTTTCCAATTGAGACGCCCAGGTTACATATACCCTTCATTGCTCCGAAATATTGAAAAATTTACGATTTCTTGGGGATGGTGTAAAACAAGAATGGCAACGGGTTATCCTTGCGGCTCAGTGTCTCTCTCCGAGTATTCCAGCTTCCTCCACCAGCCTCCACCCGTAAAAACTGTTCGACACGATGTGACCCTGGCTATTTAAAATATCGTTAAACCTCAATAAACATACCAACAAACAAACTACTGAGTGCTGACCTGTCCATAGTCACCGCCATCTTTTCCATGATCAGCTTCCACTGTCACTCATTACCCAATAGTCTAGACCTCAACCTCTACGGGTTTCAACCATCTCTGCGTGATAGAGCAGACCATCATTACTACCGACTTGTAGCACTACTGCAAGGTTAGTAGCTATTTCGGATCCTATCTCAGTCTCCACCCTAATACAGGTCTTAGAATGTCCATAAGACCACCCATACTCCACTACGATACTGGAAAGCAGAGCATACATCGCGTAACCACTTGGCCTAGCATTACGTATTGCAACAGCAATCATAGGAAAGTACAAAGAATTAGGTGGCTTAATCATACTATAATAATAGGCTAACGGGGTGTAGAGAGTTCGCCATTATACTACCGTACTAGGCAACCAAGCACACCCTACGACCTAGCATCACGGACTACCCATACCAACCGTAGGACACTATAACATTTTGGGTAGGTAGTACTAAGGGCTAATAGTAGACCAACGTGGGTACATAGTGCATACTATACTACCGAACTAAACGGATAAATATAACACCACGTGGCCTAGCATTGCATACTACCTATACCAGCCGTAGAATAGTGCAAAGCATTCGATGGGATAGTAGTGCTAAAGCCTAATGGTAGACTAGCGGGGATAAATGACGATCATACTACACTACCACATCAGCCCAATACGAGAAGCATCCCGTGCCGAACAAGGTAAAGTTGGATTGTACAGTGGACATTAACAGTAGTCAACGTATCTGTGACGTTGCGTTCGCACAGTGTCATCGTGATGTCACTACAACATCAACTGTTTCGCGGGAAAAAAATCAAGAAAACTCACTTTTCCTATCAATCTTCTCTCGGAAAATGTCGAAATTCTACAGATCATTTGGGGACGTGACAATCGTTACTTATTCCATGTTCCTTTGACTATTCGACATTCGTTATCAACCGAAACCGATGACGAATGTCGAATTAAGAACTGGGAATAAGACTCAATAAGTAACAGTTGTCACGTCAATAGATCATTTGCTACCTACCAGGGAGTTTTGGCTGGATTTGAAGGTAACGATACCCTTATAAAAAAGTACCATGGTAAACCATGGTAAATCCCAAAATACCCTGGTAATACCATGTAAACCATGGTAAATCCCAAAATACCCTGGTAATACCATGGTATTACCAGGGTATTTTGGGATTTACCATGGTTTACCATGGTACTTTTTTATAAGGGTACTGTGGAAGAAGAGTGTTTACGCCCTTAAAAAACTGAAAAAGCCCTTTTTGACATTCCAAACAATATTCTGGCTGTATTTATTTGGAAGGAAAGTTAGTGGGCATGCTCCCCAGAAAATTTCGAAAATCCTGGTGGATATTTCCAGCATTCCTGGAATGTATTAATACAATTCTGTTGTCTGACATATTGCTAAAGGGGTTGCTATCAATGAAAACTGCCGTATTTTTAGAAAAAAAAAGCCCTAGAAATTCTTATCATTTGAGATGAAATTCATTTCAGGTTAAACATCTTTGAACGCATGAATTTATTTATTTATTTATTTATTTATTTTTTTTTTTTTTGGGGGGGGGGGGGGTGGTGTTTGTTTGTTTTATCTTTTGTTTTTACCAGTGGGAGCTGACACATTCTGACCTTCTCCATCAGCCCCGGAGTACGCCTAAACATGAGTTTAGTCTTGTATGTTTTGTGTCTGCCTCGTTATGGAACCAGAATCAAAGACTATTTTAGAATTCTGGTGGCATCCACGGCCACGTCTTTTGTCAGTAAGAAGTTTGTTTCTCTCATTGTGTGCTTCTGTTTACACGGTTGTAGTTGTCCCTTCGTCTAAGAGTTTTGCGGTGTCTGGTAGAAGATGGGTACGCAAAATGCCCCATTCTACACGAGAAATCGCATGCTCGGGCCTGCAAAATCAGTAGGCATAACAGTACTCGTCGCACAACATTTTGTTCGAAGTTTACGAGGTGATTTTTGTGTGAACATTGCTTTTAGTTTTGACTTATCTGACAAGCTGTGTCTATACATTACAGAACGACAAATTTAAAACACCAGTGAATAAACATTTGCCATTTGCTATTTAAGTCACACTTCTCAATTATACTGGAACTTACCTCATAGAAAATAAGCCATAACTCTTCGGCTTAGAGATCTTTGCTATAATTTTCGCAGCATGGCTCCGGATGTGTATTGCAACTTACAGTTCGTCAAACACTGTCAGTCTGTCAAACATATATTTTCAGATTTCCTTCCGATGTGAAATGATAAGGCCTATTCTCCTTAAATCGAGTTCAAGTGTGTAACATTGAGTTCTATATACACATTAAACATATACAATCAACTCCTGACAAATGACAGATCGAAACATTACTTAGGTAATATTTACGGAGGTTCGGTATAGGTTTTACAATAATTCACAACTAAATACTTAGCCCACATCATTAGGTAGTATCGATCCTACTTTCAATCATTTAACCAGGTAAACAGTCTGAACAAAATATTTCTTTTGAACTGATAATCTGGTTGATTGTCGCGAATGGGGTACAATATAGGGTAGATGTGAAGCCAGTTTGTCGGTGCAGAACCTTGCAGCCTTTTCTGGAACGAATACTGAAAGCACATCTGCTGTAGAATGAGGCTAAGTTGGAACTTGGACACTCAGTGGACGGGTTTCACTCTTCTTGCTTGTCTGGGAAGGATTCATGGCCCCAAAAAGCAAAAATAGACTACCCGGTGGTACGTGTGGTCGTGTACTATATTTTCCCATGAAGTGTATATATGATTATTACAGCCCTAACCCTTTGAACACTAGTGGTATCGTCCATGCCACTTCAACGCCAGCAATTGGAAGAGTCCATATTCATTATTTGGAGTCGACCAAGCAATATTTTCAACGTGCAGCCTCGGGGCTGCACGTTGAAAATATTGATTGGTCTACCCCACACATTTACTGAACAGCCATCCTGTATAATGATGTTATGACGTATCGTGTTCCTGGTCGGAAAAGCGGCCGCTCGGGTTCAAAGGGTTAAGTTCCTACTGGACCATCACACAGTTAATAACCGTTCACCTGGTGCCAGAACGCAAAATCTTGGATAATATACATAAACATGAATTGCTCCGGATTTGGGGCATTTTTGTCTTGAATACATGGTCGTATGACAAGAAAGTATTGTGGGGCCTCCATCGCACCCCACAACTTGTTGCGTTATTTCGTTGTTTTAAACCTCAGAGACCAGTTATTTTATTTTGCATAAAAAGTATAATTCTATACAGTAGCATGGGATATGTGTTTACTTTATATACCCCCACATCGCTGTCTTATAACTCTTGTCAATGTGTATCTATCCACATAATCAGTGTGGTTAATATTCGGTATGGTTAATTTCTACATCAGATCTCTTACGTGATCATAGGAATAAATTAACTCGTCAAAGTAATGCTATTTATAAAACTCACAATGCATTTTATAGACCGTATATATTTAAACAGCAGTAGCTCAAAGGCGTGGTCAGGGGAGGGATTGGTGGTGCTCGCTCCACCCCAACACTTTTTCCTGAAAAATGGCAACCTCATGTATCACTCCTGTCCGAAACCCACTAGTTTATGTATTCTCGACTTGATGTTTCTTGGGTCATTTTGTTGTAGTTGTTCCTTCACTTTCTATATACTTAATCAGCCAGGGCTAATATTTCGATGAGAATCCGAGAATCGATTCACGTAACAAAACCAGCGAGAATTCATGAAGATTCTCGCTGCACCTCTGCTAGGATTCGCGTGAAAAGAATTGGGTCAATTTAACCCTTTGCCAAACATACCCATCGCAAATTAACCAATAGAAGGCTATCATGATTTGAAATATCCTGACACTTTGTCAATAAAATTGTACAAATATGGCTGTCATTGGAACCGGCTCAAAGCGCCTGTTCCACTGACATCCATATTTGTAAAGGTTTTATTGGTAAATATTGCTTTTTTTAAATATTACATTCAGTGTATGTTTTAAAAATTAAAAAGCTGTGTTGGGTAAAGTGTTAACATGTGTTATTAGTATACAAAAAGGGCTCAGACATAGTGGTTGAATGGGATCCTGGGACACTCATAGCAGGTATGGATTCTCGCAACCATTTTCACGAGAATCCAAATGGATTCTCTCAAATTTAGATGACATGTAAGTCCTGTCAGCCTCGAATAAAAAGTTGCTTTTTTTGTTCCTAGAAACGACCCTGACAGTGGTGGACTCATATGTGCATTTAAGTAAATGTGTGGTCATGTAGTGCTTCGACACTGGCAAACATGTTCCATGGGGGATGCGCAATCTTACCCCATCACGGGATAAAAAGAAGTATATGTGTGGGTGGGTGGGGGGGGGGGGGGGGGGTATTGTTATGTTGCCACTGGAAGCAGAAAAAAAACAACGACGTAACTTCTGGGGTGGGAGCATCCCCCCCCCCCCCCAAAAAAAAAATCTCCACCGCGGGTTTCGTCGGGCAGAGGTTGGACAAGAAATTATGAAACACCAAGTTGGGCAGCTGTCCTTGATTGCTCGACGAAAGTAGTATGTCATGCACGTTTGAGGGAATAGTTGGGGGACCCCGGTGGGGGACCCCGGAAGTGACGTCATGTCACGTGACCTAGTGGCGCCATGTTGTGTTGTTATGGTAACCCGCGTGAGCGGCCATGTTGTGACGTCATCTCCATAGTGATACGTAGTGTTAGTGCGCATGCGCAGCGCGTGTTGTTAGGGTGATACGTGTTTCCGTCGTCCATTTTGTATACTGGAGGCCGCCATCTTGGTTTCTATGGTAGCACGTGATTGCTATGTTACCTAAGGCCTACAATACGATAGGGGTATGTTCGGTGGGTATGTTCGATTGAATCGGAGTAAATCTGATTACCACAAACAACCCGACAATCCCCCAAATCACCAAAATCCACCCAAAATCACCGAAATTGACTTTATTTCCCCAATTGATCGGCTTAGCACGTAGTGCTATAGTACCGAGAGGGTATCGAGGGTGCATTCGACTGAAGTGGAGTAATGTTCTGGCTTAGAATTCTCCCAGAATCCCTTTTTGGATCTCTATCCCATGACGTTTTTCCCCTATTAAGAATAGCACGCAGTGCTATAGGACAAATTTACCCAGAATTCTCTGCTTCTATCTATATATGCAATAGTTTACGTCTATCTGGCCATGTTCCTTTGTTCTAGAGTATACTCCAGTAGCGTAGAAGAGCCTATTATTTGGAACAGTTTACCTTATTATTGCTATATTTAGCAATTTCTGGTCTATTCTTGTTAGTTCTGACCCTATTCCGTGTACTCTTGTTGTTTCATTTATCTAAGTAACCAATCAGATTGCTTGATTTCCCATAATGCAGTTATCTCCGTTGTGTATAACAAAAGTCTATATCCAATGGCACCCCAATTTTAGCACCCCTTTTTGAAAAACACATGACCTTCGGCACCCCTTTTTGTCATATGTGCTTATGTGAAAAGGCACAATGTGACACAATATGCCCTATCACATAGGCACATGCTTTATGTGCCAATATGTGCTTATGTGAAAAGGCACAATGTGACACAATATGCCCTATCACATAGGCACATACGGGTATTTGAGGATACCTATGGCCTGGTATTGTATTATTCGAGGATACCTACTAGAGAATCCCTTTTTTGTCATATGTGCTTATGTGAAAAGGCACAATGTGACACAATATGCCCTGTCACATAGGTACATGTTTTATGTGCTTATGTGAAAAGGCACAATGTGACACAATATGCCCTATCACATAGGCACATACGGGTATTTGAGGATACCTATAGCCTAGTATTGTATTATTTGAGGATACCTATCTAGGATACCTTCTGGAGAATCCCTTTTTGTCATATGTGCTTATGTGAAAAAGCACAATGTGACACAATGTGACCTATCACATAAGCACATGCTTTATGTGCCGGTATGTGCTTATGTGAAAAGGCACAATGTGACACAATGTGCCCTATCACATAGGCACATACGACCAAAATGGGATTCCATAGCCACAGGCGTTTTCGAAAAAGGGATTCCACAAATGGGATTCCAAAAAGGGATTCCACAAATGGGATTCCGTTTCCATCTTGTCGCCAAAGCTCCACCGCCACTACTGGTCTATGGTCTATCTGTCCTATCATTAGGTTCAATAACAGTCTTGTTCCACTGCGGCCTTGTACCAGTACTATTGGCTAAACTACCATCAATTACTTCCTAGCTATACCTTCGCTGAAGCTTTCAAAATGTTCCATCTGATTTCCCCTGTATACATATAAGGCATTCCGTAAGTGGCCCAGTCCGTAAAAATTGGATTCCGTGTTTTTACATCGACACTCGAGGGTATGGAAAGGGATTGGTAACACCCAATTCAACAATGACTACAAGACTCTGAACAGAGACAACCAACCACTACAAAATAACAAAGGTACAGATCCAACATAACCAAGATCGAAGTAAACATAACAAAGTGAAAGAATGTCAAACTAGTCGGATTGATCGAACTAGTTTGACAGACTTAACAGAACAAAGTGAATCCAACACAACTAAGATCGAAGTGATCAAAACAAAGTGAACAAAAATCCAACACAACCGAGATCGAAGTGGACATAACAAATTGAACAAAGTTCTGAACTATAACCCCAATGAAGGTATATATAATTAACCCTCTTGAACTGTTTGAATGAACTACAACCCTAATGAATGTATATATAATTAACCCCCTTGAACTGAATGAATTCTATTTTTGAACCATATCCCAATGTTAACACCCTTTGAACTGAATAAATTTTTAAACTTAATGAATTTTAACTGAATGAACTACAACCCATTGAACTGAATTCTTCCAATAGGGAATGGGAATACCCTCGAGTGTCGATGTAAAAACACGGAATCCATTTTTTTACGGACTGGGCCACTTACGGAATGCCTTATATGTATACAGGGGAAATCAGATGGAACATTTTGAAAGCTTCAGCGAAGGTATAGCTAGGAAGTAATTGATGGTAGTTTAGCCAATGGTACTGGTACAAGGCCGCAGTGGAACAAGACTGTTGTTGAACCTAATGATAGGACAGATAGACCATAGACCAGTAGTGGCGGTGGAGCTTTGGCGACAAGATGGAAACGGAATCCCATTTGTAGAATCCCTTTTTGGAATCCCATTTGTGGAATCCCTTTTTCGAAAACGCCTGTGGCTATGGAATCCCATTTTGGTCGTATGTGCCTATGTGATAGGGCACATTGTGTCACATTGTGCCTTTTCACATAAGCACATATCGGCACATAAAGCATGTGCTTATGTGATAGGTCACATTGTGTCACATTGTGCTTTTTCACATAAGCACATATGACAAAAAGGGATTCTCCAGAAGGTATCCTAGATAGGTATCCTCAAATAATACAATACTAGGCTATAGGTATCCTCAAATACCCGTATGTGCCTATGTGATAGGGCATATTGTGTCACATTGTGCCTTTTCACATAAGCACATAAAACATGTACCTATGTGACAGGGCATATTGTGTCACATTGTGCCTTTTCACATAAGCACATATGACAAAAAAGGGATTCTCTAGTAGGTATCCTCGAATAATACAATACCAGGCCATAGGTATCCTCAAATACCCGTATGTGCCTGTGTGATAGGGCATATTGTGTCACATTGTGCCTTTTCACATAAGCACATATTGGCACATAAAGCATGTGCCTATGTGATAGGGCATATTGTGTCACATTGTGCCTTTTCACATAAGCACATACGACAAAAAAGGGATTCTCTAGTAGGTATCCTCGAATAATACAATACCAGGCCATAGGTATCCTCAAATACCCGTATGTGCCTATGTGATAGGGCATATTGTGTCACATTGTGCCTTTTCACATAAGCACATATTGGCACATAAAGCATGTGCCTATGTGATAGGGCATATTGTGTCACATTGTGCCTTTTCACATAAGCACATATGACAAAAAGGGGTGCCGAAGGTAATATGTTTTTCAAAAAGGGGTGCTAAAATTGGGGTGCCATTGGATATAGGCTTTTGTTATACACAACGGAGATAACTGCATTATGGGAAATCAAGCAATCTGATTAGATTAAACATATTTTTATTTGCCATTAATAAATGCAAATCAGGATTAGAAAACAAGTGCTAGTCACTTAGAAAACTCTCCGCTCCTGTACATAGAATAACAGAAATACAATGGAAGAACAAAATTATGAAAAACAAATTAGGATAGATAAAAAGAAAGACTTAATTAGATAGTGAAAAAGTTACCAATAAAAAGGAAAAACATAAGGAAAACAGAAAGAAAGAAAAAACCTGCTCCATACTACACTATATACATATAGTGATGATGCCCTCCCTTCACACACCCTGCTTCCGGTGTCTCTGGCTGATGCAGTGCCGCAAGAAACAATATCAACTACATGTATAAAACCAGTCGGTACGTCATGTATGTTGTGCCACCTGACCCGTATTGAACGTTATTACTGTCATATCCTACATGGTTGCATCTATGCGCCGTGGTCTGGGTTAAACCGGAGTGAGTCCCGAGTAAATTTTTGAACAGACAGGAAAATACATGCATTACTGTTGAATGACAATGATGGGCTCCCATAAAGTAACAAATCTATTGTAGCCCTGTCACTTGTTACTCGTCTCAATTCGTCAAATAGGGTTTGACGAATGTCGTCATAGTTGGTGCAGTGCAGAAAGTAATGTTCTGCATCCTCAACGCCTCTGCCACAAGAACAGATTGGGGAAGTACCAATGTAATTATTATATTTATCACCATTAAGGTCACTACAACCAGTCCGTAGCCTCGCGTGGATGATGTTATATTTACGAGTTCCTGTCGCAAAATGAGAAGGTGGTTTGAAATTGGCTGGTGAGATCAATCTTTTGAATTCGATTAGTGAAGTACTATTGCGAATGGCATCGGGCAGATTATTCCAAATTTCAGTACAGGAAGGGAAAAAAGATCGCTTGAATAGTTCCGTTCGACAATGATAAGGGGCAAAATTTGATGCATCGCGTAGACTATAATGAGATCTGTCGGAGACACGTTGTGGTAGTAAGTGATGTAGAAAATTCGGGGCTGTTCGATTAACAATTTTATAAAAAGTACACATTTTCTGAACATGACGCCTACTTTCCAAACTGTTCCAACCTACTTCCAGCAGAAGTCGTTCTTTTGAAACAGACCTTGTAAGTCCTGTGATTATTCGGGCAGCGTCACAGTGAACATCGTCCACTCGTTTGAGTTGGTACTCGGGAGCGCAGCTCCATACTGAATTTCCATATTCTAAAATTGGTAAGATAAAAGCAAGATACAGTTTTTCAAGGATTTTCCTATTAAAAACATATTTCAATTTTCTTAACTGGGATAGCCTCGCGTAAGCTTTTTTACAAATACTGTCAATATGTTCTGACCACGACAGGTTTGCTTGCAATGTTAGGCCTAAATGGCTGTGGTGTTTACAGAATTCAATTTCTTCATTATTAAATGTAATTTCTAGTGACGAAATTGTCTTGCTTAGAGTGAACAGGACAGCTTTAGTCTTTTTCGCGTTGAATGAGACTAACCAAGTTTCGGCCCAATCATTTATCTTTTTTAACTCAGAGTTCATTTTCAACTCAATATTACTAGGATTACTGGATGATTCAGTCAAGCACGTGTCATCCGCAAAAAGGCGAGTGATTGAGTCTATTTCGTCAACAATGTCATTTATGTATACTAAGAAGAGGAAAGGCCCAAGAACTGATCCCTGTGGTACTCCTGCTGTGACTTCTTCATAATTGGAATAAGAGCTGTTAATTTTAACTCTTTGTTTTCTAGATGATATGTAGCTATGAAACCATTTAAGTAAACTTCCCGAAACTCCATATACCCTTAGTTTAAAAATAAGCCCTTGATGCCACACTCTGTCAAACGCCTTCGATATATCGCAGAAGACGCCGCACGTATGCATACTTCTGTCTACAGCTTCGCAAAGGCGGTGGTAGACTTCCAACAGCTGGAATACAGTACTGTTATTTGGAAGAAAGCCAGATTGTAAATGGTAAAATAGATTGTTCTCATTAAAATGATTGTAAACGTCTTTGAACACCACTCGCTCCATGATTTTTCCTATGCAACATAGTAAAGAGATAGGTCGATAATTATGAGGGTCTTGGCGGTCTCCCTTTTTATACAGTGGAATTACATCAGCGTGTTTCCACTCTGATGGAAAAACAGCCAAGTCCAATGATTTTCTAAATAACAGAAATAGGGGTCTGCTAACGCTAGATTTCGTTTCCTTCAGCATTCTATGTCCGATGCCGTCATGGCCACTACTTTTGCTGGTTTTGAGAGTTTTGATTATTTTGACAATGTCTTCCTGCGTAAAAGTGACGTCAGCTATTGATTTAATTGATCTGTGTTTGAAGGGTGGGAATTGTTTGCCCTTAGAGTCCAACAAGCTAGTCTTGATAAATGTTTCATTCAGGAGTTCAGCTTTCCCAATATCGGTTTCTAAGATATCAGAATCGTCACCCACGGTCTTTCTAAGGGCTGGTATACCTGGTTCAGACGCAAAATTGTTCTGAAACATTTTAATAACATGCCAGAATTGACGTTGATCATGATTTTCAGATATCAGATCATCAATTTTTTCAAAGTATTGTTCTTTAGCAAATTTCTTCATGTTATTAACTTTATTCCTAGCTACTTTATATTTTGCCCATGTGTTAGGATTGTTTGTTTTTAGAGCCGACTTACGTAATCGATCGCGTAGGCGGAGAGCACGTCTGATTGTGCTGTCAAACCATGGCTTGTCGGATTTTCTTATTGTAACTATATGGTGTGGAATGCATTTTTCCGCAATCTTCAAGAAAGAAGACATAAACGCTGAAACAGCAACATCCATGTCTTCTTCCTTGCAGATTAAGTTCTCCCAGTCGGTTTCATCAATTAGATTGTTCATTTGTTCAAAATCTGCTTTTTTGTAATTCCAGACTTCGCGACAGGTGAGGGGTTGAGTTGGGTGAGAACAAACTACATGCGCGAATACCGCAAGATGGTCGGAAAAACCCAATTCAAGTGTGCCAGACTGGGCAACCGTAACAACATCGCTACTAATGAATGGGTCTAGCAGTGTTCGAGACGTTCTACCAATTCGTGTAGGCTCAGATACGACATTTGTTAGGTTGAATTGGGTTAATAATTGATTCAATCTACTATGCTCATCAAAAAGGTTGGAATTTATGTCACCAGTTAATACCACTGCTGGATTTATTTCTAAAGCCTTTTCAATTCTATCTTCTAGTTCTGTCCAGTAGTTTACGCTCGATTCTCGTTCAGATCTGTATGTAACGCAGAGAATAAATTTTTCTTTGTTACCAATTTCGAACCAAAGAATATCGTCATCAAATGACAAGTGTGTTATTTGTTTAAAGATGATGTGATCCGCAAAATATACCGCTACACCACCGCCAAACTGATTACGATTGTGTACAATAGGTACAGAATAGTTTGGAATTAATATATCATTTATATTCACATTGTCATCCAAATGTGTTTCCGTAAAACAGATAATATCAAAGTCGTCCACGTCTTCTGCTATTTTTGACAGTTTGTGGCGGATGCTACGGATATTGTAGTTTAAGATAGAGATTGTGTTTGAATTTTCACTGCCTGATGCTGGTCGAACTGGGCCGGGATTCAGGTGAATATCACCACAGAGTAAGAGTATTATCATAGTAACAATAGTAATTATAGAGGAGCAATGAGGTATTCTGAATGATAAACATCTGAGATGGACTGTACCTGTATACGGCCGAAAGCACACACCTGACTGACCTGAGTTTCTGTTAAGAATATTATAGAAAATTCCCACTGAGTGTCTGTGTTGCATTGCGTCAATCGCCATATTTAATTCTCACTTTAGTTTGTGAAGGATTTTTTGTATCAGTGGGAGTGGCAAACATTCGTTTTTCCACAGGTTTAGTGCATGGGGCACACGGGTTGGCATCATCACTGGAGCAGGAAAAGAAGATAAAATGAACAAAAAATATAGTAAATGCAACATGTGTTTAAACATGGTAATGTTCACCTGAAAAAAGAAAGCTCGAAGTGAATGGTCGGGTTAAGCGAAGATCTTGCGCTAGTATTCAAGTCCAGTTTTCAATACTATACTACCAAGTCCTGTAACAAAAAAGACGGATACGGTCCTGGATTTCTCCCAACCAGCTCATCATGTGAGTGAAAAAACAAACACAGATAACCGTTTCACCGAGTGCAGAAGGCTTCCTATTTATAAATTACAAAGAAATATATATATATATACACACATATATACATACATATATATATATATAAGCAATCTGATTGGTTAGTTAGATAAATGAAACAACAAGAGTACACGGAATAGGGTCAGAACTAACAAGAATAGACCAGAAATTGCTAAATATAGCAATAATAAGGTAAACTGTTCCAAATAATAGGCCCTTCTACGCTACTGGAGTATACTCTAGAACAAAGGAACATGGCCAAATAGACGTAAACTATTGCATATATAGATAGAAGCAGAGAATTCTGGGTAAATTTGTCCTATAGCACTGCGTGCTATTCTTAATAGGGGAAAAACGTCATGGGATAGAGATCCAAAAAGGGATTCTGGGAGAATTCTAAGCCAGAACATTACTCCACTTCAGTCGAATGCACCCCCGATACCCTCTCGGTACTATAGCACTACGTGCTAAGCCGATCAATTGGGAAAATAAAGTCAATTTCGGTGATTTTGGGTGGATTTTGGTGATTTGGGGGATTGTCGGGTTGTTTGTGGTAATCAGATTTACTCCGATTCAATCGAACATACCCACCGAACATACCCCTATCCTATTGTAGGCCTTAGGTAACATAGCAATCACGTGCTACCATAGAAACCAAGATGGCGGCCTCCAGTATACAAAATGGACGACGGAAACACGTATCACCCTAACAACACGCGCTGCGCATGCGCACTAACACCACGTATCACTATGGAGATGACGTCACAACATGGCCGCTCACGCGGGTTACCTTAACAACACAACATGGCGCCACTAGGTCACGTGACATGACGTCACTTCCGGGGTCCCCCAACTATTCCCTCAAACGTGCATGACATACTACTGACGAAAATATACACACGTTTTGGAGTACTCTGGCAAAATCTCTTGACAAAAAACTACACACATCAGAAAATGCAATAAATGCACGACTCAGTATATCGGTAAAATTCCACATCCAAGGAGAGAGAAACTAATAGCAAATGATTTTTATGACCCCGAGCTGTTGAAACCACCCAGATGGTCGGGCACCTCTACCAGGCTGGTCTGTAATTGATAACACGGTCATAAACGTCAGTGAATTTCCCTGCCATGTAAGTATTTTATCAATGGAAAGTATATTTGTAGGTATAAATCTTTGATAAAAGCAATTAGGTAAGTTCCAAATAATTGGGTGATACCACCAACCCGTCGGGCACTGACGTCCTGCACCCTCTCCCCAATTTATTTGTTAGTTACGGTCCTGAGAGTCCCCCCCCCCCCCCCCACACACACACACACTTAGCTACGCCGCTGCATTGACTGAAAAGGATTACAACATAACCGTTTGAAAAATTTCCTCGAATTTCCTGTTATTGATTCAGAGAAAGCCTGTGTTTGGAAGTTTACAGCACCACTGTAAGGATCTGGTATTATCAATGAAGGAGTGAGACAAAAAGGATTTCCTGTTTTTCTTAAACTTAGTTCAGCTGGTGCTATGAAAACCAGCCACGAATAAACACCACATTATGGTAACAATCAAGCCTATATCAAACAGTCATTATTTATTTTCTGGGCATCAAGGGGTGCCCAACAGCATCAGGATATTTGTATGTTGGTTTTCTTACAATTGGCCTGCTCTAGGATGTTGAGTTGATCGTTTGGGACACAGAGGAGTCCAATAAATAGTGATTCACCACTGTTGGTGAACTCTCTAAAATTGCGAACCATAAAGTAGCAATAATGAAATCTGAAGCTGTAACAAAAGATGGGTTATCATCTTCGCGTATTTATTATGCAGATGTGCATGCCCCGGAAAAGGAACTTCAGATAAGGTTAACTATGCTATCTCTCCCGTGCCACTTAAGGAGTATTCTTGACACTTTTGTTTATTTACCTAGTCTGTATATAGATTTGTATTTTGTAAGATGTTTAAAGTTATTGCCTTTGTCTGGTGTTTGAATTGTGATGGTGTGGATGGGAGTCAACGCCGGAAGCACTTCAGGGAAGGGGGGGGGGGAGACCCCGGGAAAAGGACATATCCACACTAGCAGCCCCGCCATGCCATGCCGAAGCACGCACGTCTAAAGGGCAGTCCGAAGGTTCGAGATAGGAGAGTTTGAGAGAAGCGGGAGGAGGTCACCTCCTCCCAAATACCCCCAACTCCCCTTTGAATTTTGACAGCTCCCATGAGGGCTTTGGGGTGTATTTTAGCTTTCCTTCGAGAATAAATCACTGAAGAAAAATTCAGTGAAGAGCCTGGGAAGGGCATTGTCTACCCCCTCTCGTCCCGTGGTCCGATGGCGGGGAGAGTCGCTGCCCCCCTCTTCCCCAGTGCATTCAGCATCCTTGATTGGAGTTGAATGTTTTTTCGTCCCTGTTATCAGCTTTTATTTAATTTGTGGAAACATGGGAAATACTGGGAAATGTCGGAGTCAATGTGCAGAGGTATACTGTTAATATCACAATTGGTTGAAACCCCAACTCCTATGGCGTCCCATTTTGAGAAAGTCTGAAGGTCGAGTGATTTAATCTTAAAATGTATTTCTTTCCTTAATTTTTGTGGGCAAATGAATCTATTATTTTGTATATTTTCATGCCCCAAACCTACCACGTCCTGCACCAATGTGGCATATAGTGGTTGAAGTGGGTGGCTGGGTGGGTGGGTGGGTGAGCGTTTGTGTCCGAGCCAATAGATCAAAAGCTGCTGAGGGTTAAATCATCAAACTTCACACAATTATAAAGGACAGTTGTGTGTGTGGGGGGGGGGGGGGGGGTATGATCCGTAACACAAGGCCACGGGGATAGGCAAAATACCGAAAAACTCAACGGATAACGAAATTATGATGGCGATACCGAAAAGCCGAAACAATCATTGAATACTGAAGCTACTTGTATTTTCAGATTTTCTTACATTTGTTATGGTTGAGGCTTGATAGCAGTTTGGGGGGTTTCATTTTCATGAAAGAAAATAAGACTTGACAAGAAATCACTGCTCTAGCGATTCTTCAATTATCAGCAGGACCTCCTGATGATGGCATATGTCAAGGGTACATGCTGCAGGAACGCTAAAGCCGGAAATAAGCCTTTAAAGGTTAAGGTGTGTTTGGAACAAGTCACAACATGACTATAGATATGATTTGTGTTGGCAAAATAAATCAAATATTGTGTTCCTTACTTGGCAATGGCATTTGGGGCGCCGTGGTAGAATGATACAAAAACAACTTATTCTGTATTTTCCTAGTGTAAATTCCTCTTTGGTCCTATCAGTGATTCCCAGTCAGGTCAGATACCGAATTACGAATCGATACCGTGGTATACACGAATAAAAATACCGAAACCGATACCTTACTCGAAATTTAAAACACCGGTGAATACCATCCTTCTCTACAAGGTCATGATGATGACAAGATCAAATTCCAAGGTTACACTTAAAAGCTGTCGATATAAGTGTTTCATCTGCAGCTAAAAAACGAATCTTGTGTTACTCCAGTGGTTTTTCTTGTTTTTGACTTAAGTTTTATGTACATATACCAAGCGGATTGCTGGAATGGATTTTATTTCACATGATTACCGCACGTTTTATAGCCTAATGGAGAGGTCCTCGGTTCGAATCCCACCTGCGGCAACCGCGTTGTGTCCTTGGGCAAGACACTTCACCCCGATTGCCTACAGGGGGGCACGATGACGCTGAGTACTGAGGCGTACTGCACGTCGATGGTGTGTATGTCTTCAACCAATCTAACCCTGCCTGTGCTGCGGTGCAGAGTTCAGAGTTACGATGTTGGGGAGCTGACAGCTGCTCGTCGTTGCTCGGTGGTTCTCTCCGGGTACTCCGGCTTCCTCCACCCGTAAAACTGTCACTGTCACGATTAGCCATTGTGCATAAGTATGTGACCTTAAACACCAATAAATAAATAAATGAATAAATATCCTAATGGATGCTGCGACGAGAGAATTGTATAACAAGTGGCGTAGATATGGGAGGGGAGGGGAGGGGAAGGGAAGTCCAATCCCAAAGATTTTCAGGACGCGACAATACTTTTCTTCGATAATCTCCGTCAACATATCATGATTTCGATACAACCCTGCTCCATCGCTAGGACCCTCTATTCCACCAACAAGAAAATACACACACACACCAATCTGTGCCACTGTGCTGGGGAAGAGGGTAAATTCCATCGCTATGGTGTGTCAACCATGTGCTTGCAAGAGTCTGGGGTGTGCGATGCGAGGACGTCAATTTGCTGTAGACTTTTATGATACCCTATTCCACATCAAGTTGTGAATTGTTCTAGTTTGTTTTATAAATATTCTTGCTTTACGTCTGTGTAGTGTATTATTTTTTTTTATCAAACCAGCTGAGCGAAGAGGAAATCGAACTGTTCCACAGATTTTTCACCAGGACCATAGTCGAAGATGCATAATAATGTCTTTACCAACAGTGCGGTATTTTCAGCACCGAACAAAAGATACTGACATGACAACCGTTACGTATTCTCAGTTCCTTATTCGACATTCGTTATCAACCGATTTTATCGGTTGATAACGAATGTCGAATAAAGAACTGGGAATAAGTAACGGTTGTCGCGTCCCTACAAAAGATATGGTCTTTTAATACTCCCTTCAACGGAAATACCTTTGAAAGCAGGCTAATGCATACCAAACTTGTAACAGTACGACCAACTCGGTATTTAACGATTAGCCGATTCAGCGCATGACAATTTGTGGTATGAAGTATTGAATTCAAACATGTAACATTGAAATCTAGTTCTAATGGTAATGTCATTTTGTCGATTAACAGAGGACAGTCCCACTTTTGAGTCGATACTGAAACAATTTCACACAACTGAACCTGACTGAACACGAAAAATAACATACTTTCACAAAGGTTATTTTTCGTCCCAGTGGCGTTGCTATTGGGGCCTCTGGTGACTCCCGTACCCGCATATAACAACACACAGACACCCAGCAAAGTCAGCATGTTCAACCCTTTACCTAATACGAACTGAAGACGACATTTGCAAAAAAAATAGTTCAAGTCTTCAACAACTGAACAAATTCATTTTTTGCTTCAAAAGAACAGCTCATGGTCCCTCATTTGAAAGAGCACGTTCCACTGAGGGATGGGGTGGTCTCGATATGTTTATGAGGCAAAAATTTAAAAAGAAATTAAATGTTGATTTTTGTGAATAACGCTGGCCGGTAGGGTTGCATCCCTGACTTCAAGTCAGTGACTTATCTTGTCATGAAAATCGACTTTCGATAAAGTTATCTCCCCTGAAATTATTAGACGGACGAGGAAGGTATAAATGAGACGCATGTAATTATTAAAAAGACACATATGACATTTGTAGAAAATAAAGTAAGAGTTTCCATTTGCTGCTTTTAATAAACGAAAACAACAGACAGCTCTCAGAGCTGTCTGTTGTTTTCGTTTATTAATAGTTACAAAAGGAAACTTGACTTTTTATGGCAAGCTAATTGGAAGAAACTGAGTAATGTCCACATCGGCTCTTTGTTTAGCGAATGTGTTTTACAGTAATTTGATAGATTGTTTTCTTCCCAGGACAAAATTAGACTTTTATGTTAATGGAAAGGATAGTATTGATATGTTGATATAATGCATGGGCACAAAAAAGATTACATAACATCAAAAGAGGGCGAAAGCACTGCTTTCTTTTTTCTTTTTAACCCTTTACTCAACGCAGACGATTTCAAAATTTATTATTTTAAATATCATTTTGTAATTTTTTTTCTCAAAAAATTTCAACAAAACCATATCATGTGACCCCTCTTTGGAACGAGCTCGTCGAGCTCGTTCCAAAGAGGGGTCACATGATATGGTTTTGTTGAAATTTTTCGAAAAATAATATTTTTCCAGCTGCTGAATTTGCATATTACGCGGGCGGATGAGAGCGATTCGTTGGGTAAAGGGTTAAATGGGTTTAAACAGAGAATAATAATAAAACGTCCAAACTGATTGGGACACAATTGTAAAAAGCCAGCATTAATCAACAGGAAAATGCCTGAAGTTTGCGCAATAACGCTCACATTTATAATATAACTTCTCTAAATTTCGAAATTTCAATTTTTATATGAAATTTCAATGCCCCTAGTGTTAATTTTTCTTACAACTTTAGAAAATTAAGGGGAGCTAACTTTCTTGTAAATCTCCCAGTGAAGAAAATTGTCAGTCAGTTACGTTAGGTGCAAGGTTAATTGGAAACTCTACTGCTCACATGACTTAGAACAAACTAGATAGTGTTGAGGAATGTAGAGGGCAGGGTAGTGCCTTGCACTTCACGTTATGACTAGGAAATGATACGCTCCCCAATTTTTTACGCCTCTTCCCTAGTTTTAGATGTTGGACATTGCAGGTTACGCCTCTTCTCGTCCCCACCCAATGAATTTATTTTAGTATTAATAAAAAAAGCGCAGATTTTCTTAAATACGTTTGCAGTTGACTCTTTCAGGAGCATTGGTGGGAGGGGGTAATCGTCATCATGGTCTTTGAGTTTGAGAAAAAGTTAGCTCATGATCGACGACACTGGCATGGACATCCTTGGCCTCTTGTAGTGAATGTTCATGTGTTATCGCGAATAATAATATGGTGTCCCCAGAGGCCAGTATTATAATACCTTTACAACTGTATTTTCTAGAATTGTATTTTCTGGTTATGACTTTAAATGGGCTGAAATGTACCATTAGCATTTTCAAAGATGTGGCAATTTGCCAGTTGACAAATTGCCATATCTTTTGAAATGCTAATGATTCATTTTAGTCAGTTATATTAATAGGTAGAAAATACAATTCTAGAAAATGCAATTGTAACAGTTTTATAGTATTGGCTCCCGGTCACAGTGTTTGTTAAAAAAGGAGTAATGGGAAGACACTGAAGGGCGATGCCATGATCACATTGCAAAAAGATTTAAATGAGAATCCATTCCTTGTGACTCCTTCGTCGGGGTATGTGTTGCTAGTGCAAATATTCACTCTGGCAACTGGATTACAAGTCCAAATCGCACTCGTGAATATTTGTACAAACTTTTAATTCACACATTGCTAACCAATGAACGCTTTCGTTTTATATCCATGTCGATTGACAGGCATAATAGATCGTTGGTGAAAAAATCTGGAGTGTATACCGTTTAACACAAGTTTGGGTATCAGTTCATATTCTGACGTACCGCAGAATAATAGAACCCACCATTCCAGTGTACACATTTAGACGTACTACAAAAAGCAACATAACACACTGGCCCTGGACCGGTGTGCTATATTTTTCTTCTGTGATAGATCGGTGGTAACAGTTTGGAGGCATAAACTTTAGTTATTTTACGAACATATTGTTTCGCGCTTGTTTATTGCAGTTTTGCAAGCACTACCAGACGCAAGACTGCACTTGTGCCCATCTGCCGTGAATGACCGCGAAAGCGATGATTTTATTGTTTTTTTTTTTTTTTGTTTGTTTTTTTTTTTGGGGGGGGGGGGGGTGTTAACGGCACTTTCGTCAGCCAGAGTTACCTCCTTTCGGAAAGTATTACGCGTCGATGAAGCCGGAGAACCCGGAGAGAACAACCGAGCAGCGGCGAGCAACTGACAGATTCCCCACGTACTAATTCCGCACAAGCAGAGTTTGCAATGGTTGAAGACAAGTGTACCTCGACGTGCAGTACGCCCTAGTACACAACGCACCGTTCCCCGCGCGGGCAATCGGAATTAAGTGCCTTGCCCAAGGATCCAACGCACTTAACCCCGATGGGGATCAAACCGTGAACCTTCGGTTTGAAGTTCAATGGCGTACCCACAGAGCCACTTCCTGGACCGGCGCTCCCTCATATTTTATTAAATTCGTTTGACTATTTCGAGAGCACTGGACAGGCAGCAGGATGGGGGGGGGGGGGGGGGGCACTGTTCGTAATCGTGATGTTTGAGTTTGCTAAAAAGTTAGCTCTTAATCAACACATTAACAACCATTAACTCTGGTAGTGGTTGTAAAAGGGCTAGTTACAAAAATAGGTAGGGGTACGCGCACAGGGTGCCTCCGCCCTAGAACCGCCTGTGTAAATTTATTGTATTTCACGGGGAGGCATATTATTTTTTTATCTACAAAAATTTAAAACATAAAGATCTCAAAAACGACAACAACTGAGTAAGAGAGGGGTATGAAGTCTTCACGTTATTCCAGATTCATTCACGCAGCAATGATATCTGTAAAATTGCGGCATCTTTGTATGTCCGGTTCAACAGAAAAAACGTTTCATTTTTTGAATGTAACCCCATAAGCTCAAAACTCTTGAGATTCATTATTAGCAGAATGAGTTATTTTTAAAAAACCATGCACAGCGAAAATCGATATAACTCAACGCCATAGTCGGGTAAGTAATAACAAACATAGTACTACATGACATCAATTATTGAAGAAAAAAAATCCCGACACCACAAGATTTCACACGCAGAGCATTTTCTAATATTTTGCGACTGCTCGGACTTTTTTTTTAACTGGTAGAGTGCTGGAAGCCCATATTTGGGCTTTACTCTGAAGTGTAGGTACCATATCTTAAAGGCTTCATATTTAGTGAATATGCTTCATGTTATCTTTTAAGTGAAATTATTTTATCTGTATGGATTTTCCTTGTAACAATTTATGGGAGAGTGCCTGTAGGCACTCTCCCATAAATTGTAACAAGGCAAAGACACGTGTACAAATTTTGGTGATCAAAAATAATTTAGCACTCTACCAGTTAAATCAGTAACATATTGACTTTGTTTTTGCGCCTCATTCTGACACATTCAAACGACGAAGCTGAAAAAGAAGTGCATTCGTCGACAATATTCTCAAAACGAAAGTGTGAATGACACGCTTACCTTGACTTTAGGTGGCATTTTTAAAATTAATGTCCTTATTACTAAATTTGTGTTGTATTTAAGTAACTGTGTCATAATTATTGACTTTTTGTTATCTATCAGAAAAAAAAAACTTAAAAAGTAAAAACAAATATGACGGCCATTCATGGCAGCCAACTGTGACAAAAATATAACATTCTCATCATATCACGTCATCCTGTCAAGTTTGAAGAAAATAGATCTATAAATGCAATCTGAAGGGTGTGCAGAAGAAATGCAAGATAGCTGCCACGGCGGCCACTGAGAGTGACAGACTCTGATTGAAATTTGACATTCTTATTTGCTTGTCATTCTAAGCCAACCTGCCAAATTGTAATAAAACTGACGCATAAATAGGATGTGCCCAAGAAATACAAGATGGTTGTCGTGGCAACCATTAGGCGTGCCCGACCGCAACCAACAGAAGACATTCTTATCTGTTCATCCTACTAAGCCATTCTGCCAAACTTCAAGAAAATGTATGCATAAATGCGACATACAATGTGTTTTGCCGGAATCCAAGGTGCTCCTACATATGGCTACTATTGTGGGCAGCCAGACGTGTCGAAAATAGGACGAAATCATTATCTACTCGTCACACTGAGTCACCCTACCAAATTTCAAATAAACTGATGCATAAATTCAACCCGTAGCCTATGCTAAAGAAATCCAAGATTATTGCTGTGGCAGCTTTTGTGGGTGATGATTATTAACCTTTTATCTGACATGAAAAGCAGACGACACTTGCAAACAAAATTCTTCAATAACTAATTTTTTTCATTTTTTGTCTCAAAAAACATAGGTTATGACCCCTCATTGGAACGAGCTCGACGAGCTCGTTCCAAAGAGGGGTCATAACCTATGTTTTGGAGACAAAAAATGAAAGAAATAATCAAAATTAATAGGCGATTTTTGTGATGAGCGCTGGCCGGTTTTGTGCGTTACGCTGGGTAAAGGGTTAAGCCGGCCAATCCTTTACCAAAACAGGCCGTTCTCATCTACTTGTCATGCTAGGTCATCCTGCCAAATTTCACTCGACTTGATGCATAAATACATCCTGTAGGCTGTGCTGGAGTACATAAGATGGCTGCGGTGGTGGCAATTACAGGTGGAAGCTATTGTGTACAGCCGACCATGACGAACATCGGACGTTCTCATCTACTCATATAGTCATCCTCTCGAATTTCCAGAAAAAGAAAAATGCTGCATAAATGCGACCTGCAGGGTGTTCTGAAGAAATCCAAGATAGCAGCTATGGAGATTATTATAGACGGCCAACCGTGACCAGAATATGTTCGCTTTTCGCTATCAAACTAAGTCACCTTACGAATTTCAAGAAAATTTATCTATAATTGTGACCAGCAGCCTGTGCGGAAGAAATCCAAGATGGCTGCTGTGGCGGCCAATGTGGACAGCCGACGTGACCAAAATAAGACGCTTTCATCCACTCATCACTTTTAGGGCACCAGCAGCAAAACGACACCCTACATTTTTCCATAAATAACAACCACTTAGAAAATGTTGATGCATATAATTATCTTGGAATAATATTCAAAAATTCAGGAATGTTCACTCAAGCAATTTCTAAACAGAGCGCGAAAGGTCTGAGAACAATGTTTTCCTTACTTAGCGCCTGTCATTGAACTGCCCCGCCACCAATCGGTACTTCTCTGAAAGTGTTTCACAGACTAATAAAGCCCGTTGCCTTGTATGGTTGTGAATTATGGGGAATGGAAATAACTGAGAAGAATACTAATCGTCTTGACTGTGAACAACTACACATTAAATTTTGTAAACAATTATTAGGAGTTGGAAATCATGCATGCATTTTTTTAAATATTTTTTTATTCAGATCTTAACTTCTTAAGTTCTTATTTACAAGCAAAAGTACATTTTTCTATGGTTAAATTTCACAGAAAGTTATTTTACATAACACAAAATAGCAAAGTTAGTTATTCTAAAGCCTTCTTGCTCTCAAGGGACGAAATATACCACCACTCATGTAGATTAAGAGGCCTAAAACATAAACCAAGAACATGAACTTTTGATGGCAAAGAAATAATTACAGAAATAAAAAATAAAATAAAAAACCGCCCGCCCGCATGCAACTTTACAAATAATGGCCTGAGAAACAGAAGATCTACTTTGTGTTGCCTTATAGTGATTATGGGGCCTAAAACATAAACATGAACTTTTGATGGCAAAGAAATAATTACAGAAATAAAAAATAAAATAAAAAACCGCTCGCCCGCATGCAATTATACAAATAATGGCCTGAGAAACAGAAGATACTTTGTGTGGCCTTATAGTGATTATGAGGCCTAAAACATAAACCAAGAACATGAACTTTTGATGCCAAAGAAATAATTACAGAAATAAAAAATAAAATAAAAAACCGCTCGCCCGCATGCAGTTTTACAAATAATGGCCTGAGAAACAGAAGATCTACTTTGTGTGGCCATATGGTGACTTTTTGTTTCTATTTATGGGAGACTCGGGGAGACTTGAAGGCTTTTGATATCAATAAACGCTATTGGAACAGTTCAGACGTATCAATTTTTAATATGTCTACATAAATCAATAAGCGTTCTGGTGATAAATTTACTCCAGTGTTCATATTTTGAATGGGAGAAAATAACTACTATTTTATGTCGTGTTGTGATCGTCTCTTCGATAAATGCCGAATCATTAAAATTTCAGCTACACAGCAACAAATCTACCATGCATCAGGTAACATTGATCTTAAGTCAAGTTTTAACTCCCCCCATCACCACAGCATTCAAAAGCGAATCAATACAAACGCTAGTCGTGGTTGTGATTGATTAATCAACCTCTCAAACTGACAGACTCTGCCGAGTGGAGTTTCCAACCAACTAATAATTGAAATTCTGTGACGCAACGTTAGGAGCACAAGTGAGGTTTCAAGCACTTGATTACCTCTGGAGCCAATACTATACTACTCAAAGTTTGCTAAGCACCAAATATTTGACACATCATTGTGAAATTTGCTTGTGACATATTTGCGATATTTTTGGTGGATATGATTGAGGAATGTATTAAGATGGTCCCCAGTGTTTACATTAGCTCTCTTCACAGGCAGACTTTTCGTGAGAGTCATAGAAAGCATATACCCCTTGATTTTCATGATGTTTTCGCGTACTGTCTACATGTACATGACATGTGTAAGGTGTTCAGTCTTCATTTCAACACAAACCCTAGTGATTTAATGATTGAATATGGAACAGGCAAATGTAAGAAGACATTTGTCTGAAGCAGAAATGTGGCGGGCTGTAGGGATAGTGGAGCAAGGGGCTACCCATCGTCAGGTTGGTGAAGCCATTGGTGTGCACCATACGGTAATCATCAGAGCCTAGGCAAGATTTCAGCAGTATGGCAGACCAGTAAGACGGCATGCTGGTGGCAGAAACAAAGCAACATATGCAGCTGAAGACCAGTTTTTTTATCATTTAGGTCCGTAGGAACCGTTTTGCCACAGCAACCCAGCTTAACAGTGACCTTCAGAATGCATCCAGGGTCAATGTTTCGACGCAGACTATCCGGGCAAGGTTGCACAAAGGTGGTCTCCAATCGAGAAGACCATGTATTCGCATTCCGCTGTCCCAGAACCACCGCCAGACACGATATGAAAGGCCCATGGAAACGTCGGATGAACCAGAGAAGATTGGCGACCTGTCCTTTTTACAGATGAGTCTAGGTACTACCTAGACCACAACAGATAGGGTGTGGAGAAGGCCAGGAGAGCGATTTCATGCAGCCAACATTGCTGAGCATGACCGCTAAGGTGGAGGGTCAATTATGGTCTGGGGCGGCATCAGCAGGGATGGATGTACAGAACTCTGTCCTTGAACGTGGTACATTGACTACACAGCGGTATATTGATGAGATCCTGGATGTCCACGTCAGATTGTATGCAGGTGCAGTGGGTGATAGATTCATTCTAATGGACGATAATGCCCGTCCCCGTGTTGCCCATGCTGTCGGGGAGTACCGACAGAGGGAGGGGATTGAGCGTATGGACGGGCCAGCAGGATCCCCTGACCTCAATCCAATCAAAAATGTCTGGAATGAGTTGCAGCTTGCAGTCCAGTCAAGAAGTGGCCAGGAGCCTGGTGCCATGCTGGTCCAAGAATGGAACAACATCCCACAAAGGACCATCAGGAATCTGAATGGGAGCATGGGAAGACCTTGTAATAAACAGTAATGGGTCTCATAATCGATGCTGAACTCATACCAGTTCGCTCCGTCAACTTTTTGGCAAATTGAAGATGGCCTCTTTTACCAATGATATCCATTTTCCATGGTTATCGAATTCAAAAGCTAAAAAAATAATGTCAAACACAACTAAAATCTTAATTTCTGTACTTACATCATTAAAGATATAATTAAATAAAAAATATATACACTTTCCATTACAATATTTCAACTAAAACGTAAAACAGTTAGTTGGATATACTTGGTGCTTAGCAAACTTTGAGTAGTGTATATATAAAACTTTTACAATTACATTTTCTAGAATTGTATTTTCTACCTATTAATATAACTGACTAAAATGAATCATTAGCATTTTAAAAGATATGGCAATTTGCCAAATGGCAAACTGCCACATCTTTGAAAATGCTAGTGGTACATTTCAGCCCATTTAAAGTCATAACTAGAAAATAAAATTCTAGAAAATACAATTGTAAAAGTTTTTCGGCATTGGCCCCTGGTTTAATCCTCCATCCAACGAAATGGCCAAAATCTCCGCTCAGCGCCATTCACGAAAGTCGCTGAGATTTTTTTGGTATTTTTTCCATGTTTGTCTCCAAAACATAACTTGTGACACCTCACTGGAACGAGCTAAATCGAGATCGCTCCAGTGAGTAGTCATAAGCTACATTTTGTAGACGAAAAACAAAAACTTATTCAAGAAAATGTTGTTGCACGTGTCGTGTTATAGATGATTTACTTATTTATTGGTATTTAAGGTCATTTTCAGCATCTTTGGCTATCTCATTACGCAACATATGGATGAAGTCAAGTGTAGACAGTTGTTTACATCTGTCCTGCGCACGTTGAAGAATTTCCACACCAGTAAACAACAGTTAAAAAAAAAACAATAATCAGAATATTAAACCATCAACACCCCATCCCCACTGCGCAAACGCGTGGTAACAATAATCCTCGATCACACAGGCGCGACAAGCATTTAGTAAGTGATGCGACTACCCACTGCCACAATAATCCTCGATCACACACGCGCGACAAGCATTTAGTAAGTGATGCGATTACCCACTGCCCATACCAGCCAGTTGTGGGGGCGTGGGGAACGCGAACTTTTCAGCCCCAAAACACAAGTGAAAAGTTAACAACCTGGAAACATACATCGACACAAAGAGTAAAAGGTTTCCAACTGAAAACATGCATTATCCCCATACACACATACTTTTCACATACACACTACTTTAAAATTAACCAATTTAGAAGAAAATGGCAAATGAATTCGACCTTCGGCAGTGGCGTAGTGGGGAAGCCAGTCACGCCCTTACATCCGCACCTCTCCTGAAATCCTGAATTCTGCCATCTACTTGGCGCATGCATTGAAATTGAATCCTTTCCAAATTCTAGACTTCGGTCTTCGTGATATGCCAACGGCATGAAAAAAACGTGTACACCCCCAAAAGATCCACGTCCCTCCCCCCTCCCACACACACACAGAGAGATTAGATTGCTGACTACGCGCCTAGAATGTGGTATGCACATGCACAACAAAAAGTCTTATAACGGCATTCGTACATTGGATGTACGACAGAAGAAGTCGTTAGTCGTTTCAAAAATATAGTATATTTATCCACCCCTCCACCCCGCAAGCACACTCGTGTACACTTTTAGTACTTCACGTCACACCCTTCAAGACCTGTAATTCAAAGAAACGACATTTTCGTGGACCCTATTTTTCATTTTTTTTCTCGCGGGACCTAACCTAGATGGGTCACGTGCGTCTTCGATATTTCGGCCACTCCCACCCCGCCACCCCCTTAACTTTCATTGAACTTTCGCCGTCTCTCTTGGAATGTACTATACTCTCTCGTCTGTCACCATACTGAACAGAATATCATCACCAAAATGGTACTTCAGCCAAGCACAGCATGGTGTCTCGGTACGAAGCAGTCCTTTTGCTTGAATACAGTAAGTTCTGTTTCTTCGACGAAGAATTCAAGAACGGTCTATATGTGTTCACTGTGATTCGGGACTCGGGCACGACAAGATGTCCAGCGATCTGAATGCAGCGGCTACCGTAGTCTTGAGGTAGCTGCTACGTTCAGATCGCCGACTGGCACAAGTGGATCAGCTCACACCATCAATTGCAAGATCAGTAATCCTTTAAGGGCACTATACGTGCAAATTTGCAAACAATGGTCCTTGAACCAAAGATTGCTTATTGGGTTCTCAAGTTTCTGATACCGTGCCAAGAAAGTGTACAAGTATATTGTCCAGCCTCGGAATGGCCATTACCAACTCCACTGTGTGTAGCAGCAGTGAGACTAAAATGAAAGAGGTGAGGAACTCATTTTTTTTTAGAGGGGGGGGGGGGGGGGGTGACAACGACTACTTATTCCCAGTTCCTTATTCGACATTCGTTACCAACCGATCTATCAGTTGAAAACGAATGTCGAATAACTGGGAATAAGTAAAAGTTGTCACGTCCGTCATTTTTTTTATTTCTGTCTCATAAGCATAACATATTACACCTCATTGGAACTCGCTGGTTCCATTCGGGGTTCATAGGTTATGTTTTTACGCAAAAATGAAAATTTTTTGTTAATCCAGAATTTGTGTTGCAAGTGTCTCTGGCTTTTTTTTTTCTGGTAGACAGAAATTTAAGTATTAATAATGATTAAATGTTGATTAAAAAACGTCTATTGGTAATTTTTTTCTTCATCAAACGAGTGGGTGGGGCAAATGTATGATCTGAAATATTGTGGGCCCGTACACTACCCCTGTAGATTGGAAAGACCGATTTCAACAACCCAATACAAGCACGATGGGGGCTGAAAATATTGTTGATGGACAATACGCCGAAAGCAAGACAAGTGTAGTTTTATAAAAAAAAAAATAAAAAAATACAGGCGTACGGAAGAGTGGAAACTGGAAAATCAGAAAAATGTAATACATACCGTTGTTCATATTAGCAGAATCCATGTGTGATGTTAACACAGTAGTGGTGAATCCATATGTACGTAAGAAAACTGATGACAGAAATGCAAGGCCTCAAAACAGTTAAACCAACTAACGAACCGCAACGTACAGGAAATCAATAGTAAGATAGAATAAAACCATGTATGTGCTTGTTCATAGTCAAAGTAACTATGCTCTGGCGTGACAAACATTGTAAAAACTTAATGCGACGTAAAAAGGGGTAAATACATGATTATTAGGTTTACATTTGAACAAATTAGTCGGATTATAATTAACTATAACCATTTACACGCTAACGGTTCTGAACTCTCTTGACGCTTACGATTTAATTGGAATGCCTTTGTCAAAAATGTAACTACAAAGTCATTAATTCCTATTCAGAATTCAGAGAACAAAGAAAAATTACCAAAACGAGACAGAGTTGGGAAATACTTATGTCATCAGCAGATATTTCATTTTCTCACACAAGTCGTACTTTGCACGATGAGGTGTCAACGCTGCTAATTAAGGACGCTCCAATTACCGATATTGATTTTCAGATGCCCATTTACAGAACCCTTCGGGCTCTGGACGTCTCTCGTCCTCTCATTCTGGTTCTCCGAATAAGGAGTGAGGGCGTTCTTCTGAGGAATCTGACAAAAAACCCAGCTCCACCACCACCATGTGCACCTTCAATTGGGAGAAGCATGTTTTGTGAGAGGAGTGTCCATTCACACTGACCCGTTCACCAAGCGTCGGTACGCCCGGAAACCTCCCACAAGAAGAGGAAAACGGAAGGTACCGAGAAAGTAGCAGAGTGGACAACCATCACTTCCCCACCTCCTTTCACAATCATCAGATCGACAGCTCCCGCGGAAAGGTCGACAGATGTAGAACGACCTGGCGTGGAGACAGTGGCGGAAATGGAAGTCACCTTATCCAAACCATTCGATTCCTTTGGCTTTCACTCGCCGCTTCCTGGCGACTTTAGGGACTCGGGACTTTCTTTAGATCTACAACAGCGCGGGTCCCCTCCCGAGTACAAACCAGAAACTCGTGGATGTATATAGGAATTAACAAAGTACGAGGAGGTCGGTGTCCAGAGCAGATGTCACCACTACCATCACCAAAGCCGAGGCGTTCATTAGAATGACATAATCAATAAAGATTTTTCTTCTCAGTTTTCATTTTCGACATACTGAATATGCCTCGAATTTGAGACTTGCTGTCGAACAAAGACACTGATTAAAAGTAGTACAGTGTCGAAATTACAGCATACAATAAATGAATATAATTTTAACACGTTGTGTTACAAGTGATTTTATATTCCAATTCACAGAGGTGGACTGGCCGTGGTGTCCACCGGGAAATTTCCAGGTGCAACCTCTCCCCAAATGCACTGGGAACGCCCAAAATTTACGCAGCCCAATACCTGTGGGCGTTTGAAATTTCGTGAAAATGACCAAAAGGCGAAATGGATCGGATTGTCGGTTTATTGAAATGCCCTCTGTGTGGACTGCCATTGGCAGTCCACACAGATGACATTTTAATGTACCAGCAGTCTAGTCTGGCACTAATCGGTCAGATGTCAGGAAACGACGTTCTTTCGGATCGAAAAATCAAAATTTTAACCCATTGGGTTGAACTGTGGTCAGCCTGAAGAGTTCGGGGCCCCTTTGGAGTAACCATTTTTGCCAAATGAGCGACAAGGATGATACAAAATGCCGTCAAAAAATGCCCCCAATATGGACTGCCACTGATCCCTCGGATGAAAGGAAGCAGTGTTACCTTCATGCCTGAATTCCCTAAAACTGGTTCATGTACTTTCACCATAATATTTCTAGGGTCATTTTGATATAGTTTTTCTTCACTTCCTCTGAGCTTTCAAAAACACCCAGTATGATCCCAAATGGCATGAAATATTAATTATTATTCCTTGGGAAAGACCATGGGCCTTTACCTATGCTGGAACACTCTCTCAACTCTTTACCCAATGCAGACGATATCAACATTTATTTTAAATATAATGTTTTCAGTTTTTAAAAAAAAATTCCAACAAAACCATATCATGTGATCCCTCGTTGGAACGATCTCGGCTAATGGAGGTAGCAGTAAGGCAGCCAATAGTGGCTATGTAACCTCCTCGAATTATACTTGTATTATACAATACTTAAAATGCGTTTGTTCAATTGATTTTGTTTAAACTATAATTTAACCCTTTACCTAACGTAACGGCCAAAAACGGCCAGCGCTATTCTCAAAAATCGTCAATTAATTTTCATTATTTTTTTCATTTTTTGTCTCAAAAACATAGGTTATGACCCCTCGTTGGAACGAGCTCGTCGAGCTCGTTCCAACGAGGGGGTCATAACCTATGTTTTTGAGACAAAAAATGAAAAAAATTAGTTATTCAAGAATTATTTTTGCAAGTGTCGTCTGCTTTTCATGTTAGGTAAAGGGTGCGAAACAAAGTTCATTCATTAACTCATGCATGATATGGTTTTGATGAATTCTTATGAAGAATAATATTTTCCCACTGCTCAATTTGTCTATTATGTGGGCGGATGCGACCGTTTCGATACATAAAGCGTTAAACCAGTAAAATACCCCCCCCCCCCCCCACCTTCATTTAGCCTGGATATATACCCTTGAAGCCCCGAGCCCCCCCCCCCCCCTTTCCGGATCAATGCACGACAGTTATACCACCCCAAAGTACATTTGAACAATCAAAGATTAGCTCAACAGAGTTGCGACTTGTTTTCTTGTAATTCTTCGCATCACAATACGTTATTGCTTCTAATATAAGGTTACTTTGGGCGGGGGAGAAGGGGCATGCTCCTAGTTTATTCCCTCTAGACTTATTTATTTATTGATGTTTCATATCACTTTTAGAATCCATGTCCATATCATGGCTGTAAAAATTATATGAAGACAATTTTAACTCAAGTTTGTACAATAGTTACACATATGATGCCCATCATAGATTTCAACCCCAGGCATGGATTATCTGGGATCAATTTTACCAGTAAAACAGAGCTTGTTTTCCACAGTAAACACTCACTACTGTCCCATTTCCCGGGGTTTCCTCGGGAGTCTTCCTCGAATACTCGACGCAAGCGTCAGTATAGTTACATTCAGACTCACACACTCTCTATCCTCAGTTTGATTCAGCAACAACCGAACCACCTTGCCCAAGTCAACTCTAGGCTTTGGAATAACGTAACGGCCAGAACAGGCCAGCGCTATTAACAAAACCCTCCATTCAAATCTTTGTATTTTTGAATTTTCGCTCAGCTTGTGCCACCTCATTGGGAGCGCGGTGGCTCAGTAGGTAGAGGTGCAGGCTGCAAGCCGAGAGGCCCTCGGTTCGAATCCCACCTGCGGCAACCGCGTTGTGTCCTTGGGCAAGACACTTCATCTCCATTGACCGCGTGGGGGCACGATGACGCCGTGTACTAAGGCGTACTGCACGTCGATGGTACGCATGTCTTCAACCCATCTAACCCTGCCTGTGCTGCAGTGCGGAGTTACGATGTTGGGGAGCTGGCAGCTGCTCGTCTTTGCTCGGTGGTTCTCTCCGGGTACTCCGGCTTCCTCCACCCGTAAAACTGTCACGGTCATGATTAGCCATTGTGCATAAATATGTGACCTTAACTGGTAGAGTGCTAAATTATTTTTGGTCCTTAAAATTTCTTCATGCATTTTTGCCTTGTTACAATTTATGGGAGAGTGCCAGTAGGCACTCTCCCATAAATTGTAACAAGGCAAATCCTAACAGATAAAATAATATCACTTCAAAGATAATATGAAGCACATCCTCAGAATATGAAGCCTTTAAAGTGCAGTACCAGCACTAAAGAATAAAGCCCAAATATGGGTTTCCAGCACTCTACCAGTTAAACATCAATAAATAACTGTGCCCCCTCATTGGAATGAGTTCGGTGGGGCAAAATGGCATTTTTTAGTTGTTCTAGTAATATTTTACCAGTGTCGTCCTCTGTTTGTCTTAGTTACAGGGTTAAGAACTCTCCCTGTGCATACTGATTCACAGAGAAGAATAAATTACAACAGAGATGCTGGCATACCCTCTGGTGCTTAGTCGCGGATGGGGCTTTGCCTTGACATCCAATATTTCTCATTAGATAAAGGGACATAACTCACAAGTGCAATGTGATAACTTGATATGTTTCTTCTATAGGTATCACAGAACTAAAAATTTTCCCATAGGCGACCATTATAACAATTATGTGAAAAAAATATGATCGCATCACTTAAAATTAAATATTTAAATACCTACATTTTTTAGACCCAGAAAATATTTGGAAAATGCCTTTTTCTTGTGGAGTATTCAGTACTGATGTAAAAATCTAATATAATGCTTTAACAGAATGCTCAAGCAATAAGTTTTTTCTAGGAGTCTTATTTTAGACTATTATGTAATATCTAAAAGCCTTCCAAATATCATAATTCATGTATACTTTATCTATTTACTAAAATAGAAAGTTATACCCGATGGGTTGGTGATTAATGTCCCAACAGGTGTGAGGATGTTTCACAGAAAATCACAGGCGGAGTTCAAGAAGCCAAAGCACACCTGAAACACAACTATTTGTGTAACAGTTCTTGAGTGATATAATTCTTGAGAAGTCTACCTGATTTTTAGAATTTATTAAGCATTTTTTTTCAATTCTCTCTCGAAATGAGTGCAAGAAAATTAAAATTTAATCGCGTGGCTGCTACAAGTGCAGAACCTGAAAATGTAGTAAAATATGTAAAACTCACACAAGAAAAACATGATATGGTTACTTCAAGTCCACTTCCAGTTACAGCAGCAATAAATGAGTCTGGGAAGGTCTTCAAACTCTTACGCCCATGATCAAGATTAAAATCTGAGCTGGCTGCAGGCAGGCAGGCAGGCAGGCAGGCAGGCAGGCAGGCAGGCGGACGGACGGACGGACGGACGGACGGACGGACGGATAAGCATCAGGTGGGCCTGCATGTCCGCCAGCCGGCAGATCCACCAGATTATTGTTAGTTAGTATATAGATTCAAATTTGGAAAAAATGCTCAGAAATGAACATAACTCATTCTCCATCCATCCATCCATCCACCTACCCATCCAATTTTGTTTCATTCATTCATTCATTCATTCATTCATTCATTCATTCTTCATTCATTCATTCATTCATTCATTCATTCATTCATTCATTCATTCATTCATATCTAAGCAATTTTCTTACAATTTCTGGCCTGAAGAAGATAGACTGGTACATATGGGTAAAATGGCTGAGATGTGGAGTACTGTTTTCAAAAGACACAGGCAACTTAATCCAGAATGTGATGGATACCTTTCTTTTGACCCGAATGGGGAGGAAAGGTGTGGGTTTGTTTGGCAGGAGCGAGCCATCTGTAATACCTGCTCCTATATGTTTCTACTCGATTCTCCTTATATGAGGACATTTCCAGCCCAAAACAGGGTCGCATGCACAAATAGAGCACTTCAAGTGGGGCTTTCACAGACAAGTATAGGTAATGCTAGTTTACGCAGGTTGTGCATGACACTAAATTCATCTGCACCTTCTGAAAAAGGGATGCAAAAGACTGGGAATGTGGGATGTTCACAAACAGAGGAAACTAATGAGAATGAAATGAAGGCCAGACGTGAAGAACTCAAAAAAATCAACACTTGAGAAGTGTGAAGCGAAATATTATAAGTGTTGAATGTGATGCAGTATACAATAATCTACTGTATTCAGATTTTAGGGAAACCCCATTCCAACCTGCTACTTAGTGTACTTATATTCATACAGAATGTTACCAGCAAAAAACAAGTGATTTCAGTTTGTAACAAGAGGTTCTAGGAGGGGAAAACACACCAATAAACAACCCTGTTGTTCTGAAAACCCAGTGTACAGTGACGTCGAATATGAAAGAAAGTATTGGCAATGAAAAGGCATGGAATACTTCTTGCCTAGAACAACTAAAATCAGATGACTTGGAGGTTCAGTGCATCATGACAACTGATCCTGATTCTAAAGCCTTTAAAGTAGCTGAGAAAATTTACAAGAATAAAAGGAGTTCAATGCGTCCTGAACATTTACTGGATACAAGGCACTTATCTGCAAATCACAGAAAGAGAATACAGAATGACAAGAGTATTTTTGCAATAATGCCTGAGAAGTCAAAGACTGAAAGACAAACACACTGTAACCGTTTTCCATTGGATATAGCAGCCAGATGCACAGCAGAACTGTGAGCTTGTCACAAGAAACATTTTGGAAATATTAATAAAGTTATAAATGTTATGCCATATGCTGTAGATACTATTGTCGATTGTTACCAAGGAAATCATAAATAGTGCAAGCGATATTCATATGTTTGTTCTATCAAGAAAACTTGGCTTTACAAGAGTGCATATTTGTCAAATTCATTTAAAATTCCTCTATCAACAATGGCAAGTCACAGGTTACGAAAATGTGCTAATATATCACTGTAGAGGTGCAATATATTGAAGACCAAACTTCACAGCAATACCCCAAAAACTGAGACAGTGAATTGTTGTCTACGGAGATCTTTGGCACGTAATATCACTTTTGCTCGAAACTTTCCGGGAAGAGCCCACAATGCTATACATTCAGTGAACAATGGCCCAGGAGAATCTGTTGTGAAACTCTGTAAAAAGTGTGACTGCCCAGTGACATCTGGTTCTCAAGCAGCAAAGCAGCTGAAGCAGTTGCAGAGCAAAAATGATTCAGATAAAAAGAGACAGAAATCAATTGAATTTAAACTTCAGCGCTGTGTAAAACGCACAAAAATGTATAAATTATATGAAGAACACCAACCAAGAGGATGAAATTTACAGAAAAGCCTTAGAAAAGGAAGAAGCCAAAGCTGAAAGGGCCATAGCAAAAATGAAAAATAAGAAAGATCACCACAAATATCACAAGCAATAATTTTCAGGTAAGATTTCATTCTAGCAGATGCCTGCCCCCCCCCCCCCTCCACACACACACACACACACACACACACACACACACACACACACACACACACACACACACACACACACTTCCTATCCTGTCCACTTGTGACATAGTGGGAAACTTTAAAACAAAATGAATTAGTTTAACAAGTATTAACTGAAGTAACTGAGAAGCCTGGATTAATTTTGCCAGTCTGAATATTTTTTTATCAAATGGAGAGTCAATCGGCCATGGACCCTAATTATCCCATATCCTCAGCTGTTTTTTTTTTTCTGCTTCTCTCCATAACAAACAAACATGCCCACTCCCTCCCTTGATGATCTAAACATAATTCTTTCTGTGAGATTGTAAAAAAATTATGCCATTATTGAAAATAAACAATAAAGCATGTGCAACTTCATTCTGTTAGCAACAATCACCAAGGAAATGCAGAAATACAACATTTCTATAGGTATCACAGAACTAAATATTTCCCCAAAGGCAACCATCATAACAATTATGTGAAAAAAAATACGATCGCATAACTTATGGGGGTGGGGGGGGGGGGGGGGTGGGGGGGGGGGGGTGAGTCATGCAAGAAATAAGAGAAATGAAAGTGTCAATGACACTGTAGCATAACTTGTGTGTTGTGTTTGATGAAAAGGATAATGTTCAATATTTATGAGAGGATTATGAAATAAGACAAAAATTGTGATAATTGGGAATATGTTCATTTCTGTTCCCTGTATGCTATGTTTTTGATAAAAATAATATGAGGTGTCACTGTACTAAAGAGCTGAGGGGTGGTGGGTTAATATGACTTCACAGTTAATGTATGTGGCCCTCACAGTTAACGTATATCAATGAAAGTTACCAAGTTACAGTGAAATTATTCCAAAACGGTTCATCCTATCAAGTTACATTGAAATCCCTTCATAAATATGGCCTGTACACTGTGCTAAAGGTTTTCGGGCTTCGGGCCACTGTAGCCGTCAGTTTCCCAATTGCGTCCAAAGGGGGCGTTCTCATCTAGACATTATATGACGTCAACCTACCAAGTTACAATGAAATCCCTTCATAAATATGATCTGTAGACTGTGCTAAAGGTTTTTGGGCTTTGGGCTCGGGCAGCCGTCATGGTTGAAGGATCGCAGCCAAAAGGGGACATTCTCATCTGGGCATCATCTGGAGTGATCCTACGAAGTTACAATGAAATCCCTTCATAAATATGACCTGTAGACTGTGCTCAAGGTTTTCGGGCTTCGGGCCCCTGAAGCCGTCACAGTTGACCAATCACGACCAAAAGGGGATGTCACCATCTAGGCATTATATGCAGTCAAACTAACAGGTTACAATGAAATCCTTCCATAAACATGACCTATAGACTATGCTAAAGGTTTTGGGCCCGGGCAGCCATCAAAGCTGAATGATCGCAACCAAAAGGGGACGTTCTCATCTAGACATTATTTTGGAGTTATCCTACCAAGGTACAATGAAATCCCTTCATAAATATGACCTGAAGACTGTGCTAAAGGTTTTCGGGCTTTGGGCTCGGGCAGCCACCGTGGTTGAATGATCGCAACCAAAAGGGAACATTCTCATCTGGAGTGATCCTACCAAGTTACAATGAAATCCCTTCATAAATATGACCTGTAGACTGTGCTCAAGATTTTTGGGCTTCGGGCACCTGTAGCCATCACTGTTGACCAATCACGACCAAAGGGGGATGTCATCATCTAGGCATTATATGGAGTCAACCTGACAAGTTACAATGGAATCCTTCCAAAAACACGGCCTATAGACTATGCTAAACGTTTTTGGGCTCTGGCAGCCATCAAGGCTGAATGATCGCGACCAAAAGGGGATATTCTCATCTAGACATTATTTGGAGTCATCCTACCAAGCTACAATAAAATCCCTTCATAATTATGACCTGTAGACTGTTCTAAAGGTTTTCGGGCCACTGTAGCCGTCACAGTTGCCCAATCGTGTCCAAAAGGGGACGTTCTCATCTAGACATTATGTGAAGTCAACCTACCAAGTTACAATGGAATCCCTTCATAAATAGGACCTGTAGACTGTGCGAAAGGTTTTCGGGCTTCGGGCTCGGGCAGCCATCATGGTTGAATGATCACAACCAAAAGGGGACATTCTCATCTGGAGCGATCCTACGAAGTTACAATGAAATCCCTTCATAAATATGACCTGTAGACTGTGCTCAAGGTTTTTGGGCTTCGGGCACCTGTATCCATCACAGTTGACCAATCACGACCAAAAAGGGATGTCATCATCTAGGCATTATATGGAGTCAACCTAACAGGTTACAATGAAATCCTTCCATAAATATGACAGTTTGCCCATGCTAAAGTTTTTTGGGCTCGGGCAGCCATCAAGGCTAAATGATCACGATCAAAATAGGACGTTCTCATCTAGACATTATTTGGAGTCATCCTACCAAGTTACAATGAAATCCCTTCATAAATATGGCCTGTAGACTGTGCTAAAGGTTTTCGGGCTTCGGGCCCCTGTAGCCGTCGCAGTTGCCCAATCACGTTTAAAGGGGGACTTTCTCATCCAGACATTATATGAAGTCAACCCACCAAGTTACAATGAAATTCCTCAATAAATATGAGCTGTAGAGTGTGCTAAAGGTTTTCGGGTTTTGGGCTCGGGCAGTCGTCACGGTTGACAGATCACGCCCAAATGGGGAAATTCTCATCTAGACATCACAAGGAGTCATCCTACCAAGTTACAATGAAATCCCTCCACATTAAACATGACCTGCAGACTGTGCTAAAAGTTTTTGGGTTTCGGTCTTGGGCAGCCATCACGGTTGGCAGATCATGCCCAAAAGGGGACGTTCTCATCTAGGCATTATACAGAGGCATCCTACCAAGTTACAATGTAATCCTTTCATTAATACGACCTGTAGACTGTGCTAATGGTTTTCGGCTCGGGCAGCCATACAGGTTGACCAATCCCGACCATGAGGGGACATTCTCATCTAGACATGACCCCAAACCTGTATATGAAATTTCGTGACGATCAGACAAGAACTGCGGGATGTAGCCCGTGCTAAAGGAAAATGTGAACAGACTCATAGACTCACAGACTTCCGCACGCGTGATGGCAATACTTATCTTGACTTTGTCAAGTTAAGCTAAAAATGCACAAGGAAGTGAAGTACCATCCTTGAACCCAATTTTTTAAAAAATACATGAATAGTTAACTGAATTTTTTAGACCCAGAAATACTTAGAAAATCTCTTTTTTCTTGTGGAGTATTCAGTATTGATGTAAAAATTTAATAAAATGCTTTAATAGTTTTCTCAAGCAATATGTTTTTTTCTAGGAGTCTTATTTTAGACTATGATGCAATATCCGAGTGCCACATTTCAAGGCAGATCACTCTAAACCAAATATTTAGTTCAGCGATACCTGTAAGGGCACGCCATGCTGGACATCAATGAAAGACTGACTGCCTACTGCAGAGTTATGGACGGATTGAAAGGATTGAATGGTTTCGCGCGCCGAAGGGGTGCAGGGACGGTTTGGGGACAAGCCCCTTTCGACCCTCTTTAGCTGTGGAATTTTGTTATATCTGACCGTGGTAAAGGAGGAGAGGTTGTGGGTAATTAGCGGATATAATGTCTCTTTTGCTTCTTTTTCAGAGGTGGAGGTTTGGAAGGAGAGACAGTGGCAGTTGGCGTAGTTGGTGGACTGCCTGATGGTGATTGATGAGGTTTATATGGTCTGTTCCTGGCCGAGTCTGGAGTGGTCGTGTTTGATGGCTGAGGCTCTTGCTGTTGTTGGGCGTCTATTAGTTTTCTGGTTTCTGCTACTTGTTGGAGAAAAAGTTGTTTTTTCCTGTCCATCTCTTTCCTGTGAAGGTCCCCTTGTAACATATTTTCCTCTACGATATTCTCCAGCCAGTTGTCCGCGTCCTGGCATTTTGGCTCCGAAGGAAGAGGCGAGTGGGGATCAGGAAGAGGCGAGTGGGGATCAGGAAGAGGTGAGAGGGCAGCTTCCATTTCCACCACAGACTCTTCCACATCCGACAACACCGGCTGGGGAGCCTGCAGTAGGATGGGGCTGTCTGTGGGAGTGGGAGGGGAAGTGGTCACTCTGGCTCTTTATTTTCTCACCCTTCTCTTTCTTCTTCTCCAAAAATGCTTCCAAGCGTCCGGCATCCCTTCGCTTGGTGAATGGGCTCTTTCTTCTCGGTTTCTTTCTCTTTTCAGGGCCTCCAGACCCCCTTGGGTGAGGACCAGTGTGAGAGGGGATCCTTTCACTAAAGGTACTACCTCTACCCTTGGGGGGGGGGGGTGATCTTCTCTTCCGTGGCGAATTCCAGGGCCAGATAGACGCTCTCGCTCTTCTCCTGGATAGTCCAGGTGATGGGACGAGAGACGCCCAGAGCTGATATGGTGTTCTGTAGTCTTGTCGGTAATTCCAGTGCATAACTCATGAGTGAAATGAGATTGAAAGTTCATATCATTCTGGATATCCTTGTAAAATTTCATTAAGATCTGACTACTACCAACTACTACCAATTGAGTTAAAGACTCGTATAGACAAAATATGTTTATTTCTTAACGGAAAGGGGCGGGGGCGTTACTTATAAGTGCTATGTGCAGGACTACATATGGTCTGAAGGGACATGTCCTGCTGGACATTCGAGTAAGAAATCATAAAAATTTGACACCGGTCCTATCTGCTGAGTTATAGACTTATACTTATGTACGTACGGGCAGTGGCGGCGCTCCCAGGACATCCAAATATTAAAGTTTTTCCTGGGAAGATCCCCCCACCCACAAACAGGAGGGAAACACCCTCTTCCCTAGTTCAGCAATCTGAACGTAGTGGTTACCCCTTAAGGGGGTAGCCACTATGTTCAGATCGCAGAAATACCTCCTCCCCTACCCTCCTCTGACTCAGGCCTGTGGCGTTCGGGAGATGGCTTCGGCATCTCGACCTTGGACCCCCCCCCCCCCCATATCTTACTTGGGCCCCCTAAATTGAAATCCTGAAACCGCCACTACAAACGGAGACAGACAGACAGACAGACAGACAGACAGACAGACAGCAGACAGACAGACAGACAGACAGACAGACAGATGCAATCCAGTATACACAACTATGTTAAAACAAATAGGGGTATAAAAATCCATTCTCTAAAAAAGTCAAAATATGGGTTAGCACGACAAAACACTGGAGATTAAATGCAACTTTACTTTTCAATAGAGATGAATAGGGTATTATGTTTACAAAACAGTTTCAAATGAGAATACATACAAAATGTCAACAGTGAAAATTATGTCGAAAGAATTAATATTGTCTTAAAATTATTTTTCGGCAAGAATCCTTTCAAGTTTAACCCACAAGAATGTACTGTAGATTTTAGGCAGTTCTTGATTTTCATCTTTCTCCTCTACTAATAAAGAAACATCATCAACTGGACGGAATTGCAACGTGACAACCAAGATTGTAAATATTTTTAAGTGCCTGTCATTGTAAAAGCTACCAATAATAATTTTGTTGTGTCTGTCATCTAAAACTTAGAACCTGTCATAGAAATTTGAACCCAATAGTGTAGAGTACCATTACTATGAAAATATAGAATATACCCATAGTGGTTGGGTGTACCAAATGTTCAACATGAGTGGTGTTAACCGTGAGCCTTTCGCGCGCGGTAAACACCACTTCACCACAAGTGGTGAACATTTGGCACACCAAGCTATTTTGGGTATATTTTATTTATAGCATGATCGTCAGATTCATAAGAGTTTAAATGTTGAATAAATCAATATTCACACGTGCGATTCTGTTTTTGTTTACATGAGCATCGGTGGAAGGTACTTCCGCTGGCAATTTTATTGCCAAAACGAAATAGAAAACGAAACCAGCAAATTACGGGGCCTTTTTAATAACATACTATTTTCAGTTATGGATGCTTTATTAACATGAGATAACGTATGTTTGTTAATTTTTGGCATCTTATGAGGTAAACTTATTTAAAAACATAATAAATAATTGCCGGATTCATTTCACGAGGCGACGAGCGATAAATTTAGACAAGTTTGCATTCAAGGTGAGGTCACCAAAGGTCAACTTTGATGGAGTTCCACTATAGGTGTAAATTTTAACTACTGACATTCCATTGCTGTCGTGTTCACAACAGTTGGTGTGTAAAGCTAACATTTATGTCAAAGGCTTTTTATATATAGAATAGGTAATCATGGTATAAAACACTGTATTTATTTATTGGTGTTCAAGGTCACTTTCAGCATCTTTTGCTATATCATGATCTCAACATAGGTATGAAGTCAAGTTTAGCTGCTGCTGAATATGCATATTACTCGGGCGGGTGTGGCTGATTCGTTAGGTAAAGGGTTAATTTTATACCAATGCTACCCACTTTTGAGAACTTAAACCCCAGGCAGTGCTTCCGGGTCATATTTCATCAGTAAAGTGGTCCTTGTTTAACACAGTAAACAAGCACTGCTTTTCTCCCCAATGTTCCCAAGGGGGAAAAACTTTATATATTTCTGTCTAGGTATAAAGGCTGCATTACTCTATATTGGATAGTACACCCTGTACAAGGTAGATTTTGATACATTCCCTCTAACCAAGAGATATTTTAAGAGTCTACTTGTCACCATGAAAGGCAAAGAATAGTTTATGTTGGTAAAATTCAGTTCAGTTCAGTTCAGTTCTGTCTCTTCTAAATTCAAACGGTGAATTCTATAGCATGCTAAGTTTATAATGTGCCAAAATACGTTAATTTCGTATGAAGAGTTGACAATAATTTTATTTTATTATCATCTAATTCAAAGCTCTATGTAAGAGAGCTTTCCAATGAATAATAATAAGCCAAGAATTTGTACAGTGGAGCCCACTTAACTGTATATCTCTTAATTGAATAACCGTGTTAATTGAATATAATTTCTAAACACCAAACCATTTACCATACTTTCAGAACAAATTTGACCTCTTAATTGAATATGGGTTTTAGAGCAAACTCCTGTTAATTGAATAAAAAAAATCCTGTAATGTGTTGAGAAATTATCCTGACAATCACCAAATACCCTATATTTAAAGACCTATTTCACAGAAGTGCATCTAATATAGGCATTTATTCTATTATATCTTGTTTGGCAAAGCTCTGTGAGCTCTGTCAAACAAGATATGATAGAATGCTCAATTTATCTCTAAAATACAGGAAAGTGATCAAATCCCTGTTAATTGAATACTCCAGTTAATGGAATAATTCTCACTGGCAAAGTGGCTATTCAATTAACAGGGTTCCACTGTATTCATAAAGCCCAATAGAGCTGGGTGGTTTTGATTTTACAAATTTGGTTTCAGTTTCGTTTCAGCAAAAAATCTCTGTTTTAGTTCAGTTTTTCTACGTGTTAAATATAGTAGGCAACACTTCAGGCTCTTTCACTTGGAAAAACCTGCAATAGTTTATATGACACCATTCAGCACAAAAATTCCTGTCTGCAGGAGTTTTGCCTAATCTCCCTTTAATTATTCTTATGGGTTCTAAGGGATAAGCAGGGTGTGGTAACCAATTCTCGTCAGATCACCGAAGTTAAGCAACGTCAAGCCTGGTTAGTCCTTGGATGGGTGACTGTCTGAGTGATTGATTCTGACTCCCACGTTGTATCCTTGGACAAGGCACTTAACTCTGATTGTCCACATAGGGGCACGATGATGCCGTGTACTAAGGCGTACTGCACATTGATGGTGCACATGTTTTCAACCAATCTAACCCTGCCGGTGCTGCAGTGCAGAGTTTCGATGTTGGGGAGCTGGCAGCTGCTCGTCATTGCTTGGTGGTTCTCTCCAGGTACTCCGGCTTCCTCCACCCGTACACCTGTCACCGACATGATCTGACCTTCGCTGTTAAAATGTCATGAAAGCCTAATAAATAAATATTATATAAAATAAGGGATAAGCTGCGAAGCCAATTGAGAAAAACACATAAATTTAGGTAACAAATGAATAAAGTTCATCTAATCAATGTTGTGTTCTCATTGTTATATTTTCTCCCTTATTGACTCGTCCACTGGACGAGTCAATAATGTAGAAAATGTGACAATGAGAACACAATATATTCACACCTTTGTCTACTGACAAGAGTCCACAGGAGCCACCAGTCCAATTCCAGTTTGACCAGTTTATGCAGAAACACAGTAAAACCGTTTGGCCATTTTTTGCTGGGTGTTGCAGTTCAGTTTCCCAGTTTTCCGCAAAAACCAGAATTGAACCGGAAAACCTAAAAACCACCAAGCTCTAAAGCCCATTAAACTTTGACATGTTGGACATTCAATTCCACTGTACTGGTCATTATGTCAGACACATCAATTGGCTGGAGCTGGTCAAACTTGCAAGTTGTGCCAGTCAACGACAATGACAGGCTGCTTATTTGAAGGGTTGATTACAACAGCTGACCTTTTGCAACTGTTTTTGATATATTCAAAATGTACCACACCACAAGTCGAATACAATAAAAAACACACAACAAACAGAAAAATATCAAATCTATTTTCAATCCCAAAATTATTTCCCATTCAAATACATAGAATGACAAGAGTTTGGCCCAATTTCTTACTTTATTCAGCAGAAAGATACCAATCCTTTACTCACCAGAATGGTCTCATTATTGATCTCTAGACAACTGTATTGCTAGAATGACCATTAGTCACACAGAGAAAGGTGGCTCACCTGTACCATCTTGGGAATGGGGGGGGGGGGGGGGGGGGGGGGCAAATTGTTGCTATAAATAACCAATGCTCAATAACAAAATTCTTCATTTTTCTAATGCCTCGCATCACCGATGGCATCTAAAAAATATACTTCCGGGTCTGAGAAAAATTGGAACAAGCTCATCAAGCTTGTTTCAGTGAGGGGGGTCATGAGCTATATTTTGGACAAAGAATGAACTGGCTGAGTGCTAGAAGCCACTCTCAGCAATACTTCATAACAACTGAATAACTTAATGAACAGCATGAACAACTATTAGATTAAATCATGCTACTCAATTACAGTGGATACAGTGGATCCCACTCAATTGGACAGCTCTAAGGGTTTATTCACCTGTTAATTGGATATGACCTTCAAACACCAACCATTTACAGTACACCATACCTTCAATATAAATTTGATCTGTCCTACGTAGGGGTTTTAGAGTAAACTACTGTTAATTGAAAGAAAAATTCTTGAAATCTGTGAAAGAATTACTCTGCCAACCACTGAATTCTCTGCATTTACAGACAGTTTGGCATTTCTATATCCAATGAAGTCATTTAATATATTATATCTTGGCAGAGCTTGGTAAGCTCTGTTAAACAAGAGATATATAGAATGAATGCCTAGTTTATCACTAGAAGACAGGAAATTTACCCAAATCCAGTTAATTGTATACTTCTGTCAAATGAATAATTTTCAGTGGAAAAGTGGCTATCAGGACTCCACTGTAATAATAACTAGATGTAGTATGCCCCCGCGAGCAAAAATTTTCGGAACACTGATTCTCTGTGTTTTCACATCACAAACTAAGTTCAAGGTCAACAACTCCATGCAAGATCACCTGACCAGGACCAAACTCAAACTCGATTTATAGGCACCCATGACAAAGGAATGTGCCAGAAATCAGCCAATTATCTCTATGTATGGTGGAAAAAGTCTGGAATACTGTTATTTCAGAGTAATGGAATGACAGACAGACAAGGGTGATATTATATGCCCTGGGCCATTTTATGGCGAGGACATAAAAACAGATAGCCATTAACTACGAGGTGAATTGGCTGTGTACAAATCATCTAGGAATTCACATTCTTATTACCAGTCACAAAAACAGAAATGAAAGGAATGAATATACCTAGAAAAGTCTGGTCATTGTTAGCTCCCCTGATATGCACAGAATAGAAATTTCTCAAATTTCTCCTTTCCATAGTTGCTCGACCCGGACAAAAATAAACATTCTATCCCATAACTTTCAAAAACAGGTCAAGTAAACTAATTGTTGGTTATTCCAAGACACTTCCACCACAAAAGTTTCAAGGTTCAAATGTATTTCAATCTTGAGACATCACAACTGAAATGTTAATGCATGTGACAATGACATCACCCCTGAGCCAAGTACAACTTTAGATAAAAATAAGCTCTGCAAGTGTCACCGTACCCAAATCTTCAATATTATGGCAAACATTTTATCATTCTACTGGATATGGAGTCACTAAAGAACTCTGTGTGATTGTCACCATATCCAGAATAGCAAATATTCTACCAAACATTTTATAATTCAACAAGATATTGTGTTATTAGATTCCAAGAGTGAAAGAGAGTGTTCACGTAAGATATTATTTCATCCACCTGTTGCACAATTTTTAACTCTGTACATGCTGCTGGCAGATATTCCTGCCTGACATACTTACTCTTGCAAAGGAAATAAATATAATTTGGCCACTACCTATTTTAACTGGTAGGTGCTGGAAGCCCATATTTGGGTATTATTTTGAACTGCAGGTACTGAAGCTTAAAGGTTTCATACTCAGTGGATGTGCTTCATAATATCTTTGAAATGAACTTAGTTAGTCTATATTGATTTGCCTTGTTACAATTTATGGAAGAGTGCCCATAGGCAATCTCCCATAAATTTTGACAAAGCAAAAACATTTAAACCAATTTTGAGAACCAAAAGTAATTTAGCCCGCTACCAGTTAAAACTTGGGAACAACTTAAGCCTTTACCTAATGCAGTGGTCATGTTGGAGCAGCCCTATTTATGAAAAGTGTGATTTAAATTTAAACAATTTCTGAAATTTTGGCCCAAAATTATATCTGACGTACCCTGACTGGAATGAGCTCATTAAGCTCAATCCAATGAGGATTCACGAGGTCCATTTTGGAGACAAAGTTCAGAGAAATACTTTGTTATTCAAGAGAAGTTCTGTGCAAGTGTGGTCTCCTTATTCGGTTTGTTAAAGGGTTAAGAAAGGGTTAAGAAAATAAACCTCCATCACATATGATATATTACAATGTCAAACGAATGTGAAAATAAACCAATAAAATGGACGGAGAAATGTCTGACCAGGCTGTTGATATGTCTGAGAAATTATTAAGAAAAGATCAAGGTAGGAATTTCAGGATGACTTGGAAACAATTCCATCAAATCATTATAAAAGAAAATAAATTACAGATACTTGTAAGAGACAAAATATCTGTATCAGTAAAAGTGAAAGATAAAATAGTGATGAACTTACAAATATCACAGTAAATCTGAATGGACGACATTCCAAAACAATATCACAGACTGCTACATATATACATATTTACTATACAAATCAATAAACATAATATTACAACTGTGAAATATATATTTTGTCATTACCACTGACTCTACAGTTAAAACTAGAAGTCCTGTCATGAAATGCACACAAATAGCACGTTGATATGCGCGTTAATATGCGCGTTCTGACCCAATTAAAGCTATCATATTTTGTACATATGGCCTGTGCACAGGCAATGTTTCAGCCAATGGACCTCCGGGTAACCCGGAGGTCCATTGGCAGAAACATTGCATGTGTTTGCTACGAGTAAGCAGCACAACCTGCAGTGCTTTGGATGCCATCCGAAATGTGCAATTGCGTGCAATTCCAACGCGCAATTAAGCCTAGATAAGCGCACTATTCGTGACAGGACTTCTGGTTTTAACTGTAATAAAGTTGCTTTGTGAATTCGATCAATGTATCAGGATTTAAGTAGAAGTGGAGTGCCCTGAATAGGTCGGGTAACCCGGAGGTCCATTGGCAGAAACATTGCATGTGTTTGCTACGAGTAAGCAGCACAACCTGCAGTGCTTTGGATGCCATCCGAAATGTGCAATTGCGTGCAATTCCAACGCACAATTAAGCCTAGATAAGCGCACTATTCGTGACAGGACTTCTAGTTTTAACTGTAATAAAGTTGCTTTGTGAATTCGATCAATGTATCAGGATTTAAGTAGAAGTGGAGTGCCCTGAATTGGTTATTTATTAGTACATCACATCACAAATCCCCATAAATTGATAGTTCCCCCATTCAGAGGAGAATCCTCTTGTTTTCTCTGTAGAAGAAAATATCATAGAGCTGGGTTGTTTTGATTTTTGAGATTCAGTTTAGATTTCAGTTCCGTTTCTGGGAAAACCTCAGTTTCACTTTTTTTTTCCAATAAGTTAAGAACAGATAGTAAATAACACTTCAGGCTTCTTAACCCTTTACCCAATGAACCGGCCGCATCTGCCCGCGTAATATGCAAATTCAGCAGTTGAAAACATATTTTTTAAAACAATTTCAACAAAACCATATCATGAGACCCCTCGTTGGAACGAGCTCGTCGAGCTCGTTCCAACGAGGGGTCACATGATATGGTTTTGTTGAAATTTTTTGAAAAATTTGAAAAAATGATATTTAAAATAATAAATTTTGATATCGTCTGCATTGGGTAAAGGGCTACCTTGGAAAAAATCTACAATAGTTTGTATGACATCAACCACCACAGATGTCCATCTTTATTGGGTTCAGACAAACTTCCCTTTGAGTTCTAGGAGATCAGTTACTGAGCCAATTCAGTCAGAATGAAAGTGTCAATGACACTGTAGCTCAACTTGTCAAGACAAAGACATGTACATGTATAGTATGTGACACAGCAAAGACAAACATCTAGGTAATGACCTGATAACAAAGGTACATATAAAGTATTGTAACAGTCTGTACATGAATACTGACCGTTGCCTGTAACAAATGTATAGGTAAAGTATTGTAAAGGTGGGTGACAGTCAGATGCTGAACTAGAAAAAATCTTTGAGTCCCAGAGTGGGTCTGACTGAACCCCAAAATATTTGTTCTCATAGCACAGTGATAACAAAGGCACCCCAAAACACACTCGTTCCTGTCCCAAGGTGAAAACAAAAGTACTCAAGAAGTTTTGTGAAGATCAGTTCATAAATACGAGCTGTATAGAACTTGTGACAAAAAACTGAATGGACCTAATTTCGGTACAAAATGGCCACTGGCAGCCATCTTGAATTTTGGACCGTACCCAGAAACACTCATTCTCATCCCAAGGAGATAACAAAGGTACCCAAGAAGTTTTGTGAAGATCGGTTCATAAATACAGCCTCTACCCTGAGCCATATTGACATGTGTGCTTACATTGTGTAAATAGCACTGAATAAATCAAAGTTCATCTAATTTGCATAATTTCGGCACGAAAAAAAACACCTTACAATATGTGATGTATTCCATGTTACTAAACATTCATACAAAAATTTATTAAAATCAGAACTTTCATACAGAAGTTTTATACAAAAGACTGATTGCACTAATTTTGGTACAAAATGGCTGCTGGTGGCCATCTTGAATTTCGGACCACGCCCAAAAACACTCGCTCTCATCCCACGGTGATAACAAAGGTACCCAAGAAGTTTCGTAAAGATTGGTTCATAAATATGGCCTCTAGTCTGAGCTGTATAGAAGATGTGTACAAAAAACTGATTAGACCTAATTTCGGTACAAAATGGCCACTGGCAGCCATCTTGAATTTTAGACCGCACCCAGAAACACTTGTTCTCGTCCCAAGGTGATAATAAAGGTACCCAAGACATTTCGTGAAGATCAGTTCATAAATACAGACTCTAGTCTGAGCCGTATTGACATGTGTACTTACTGTGTGTCGCACAGAAAAAATCAAAGTTCATCTAATTTGCATAATTTCTGCACGAGAAAAAAACCTGTATTATATGTGATGCATCCCATGGTACTAAACATTCACACAAAATAATTATTCAAATCAGGGCTTTCATATGGAAGTTATGTGCAAAAATCTGATTGCACCTAATTTTGTACAAAATGGCTGCCATCGGCCATCTTGAATTTCGGACCGGACCCAAAAACACTCGTTCTTGTCCCACGGTGATACCAAAGGTACCCAAGAAGTTTTGTAAAGATCGGTTCATAAATACGGCCTCTAGCCCGAGCCGTATTGGCATTTGCACTTACAGTGCTGAAAGTAACCCCAAAAAACATCAAAATTAGTCTAATTTGCACAATTTACGTACGAGAAAAAAACCCGTATTATATGTGATGTATCCCATGGTACTAAACATTCATACAAAAAATTATTCAAATCAGAGCTTTCATATGGAAGTTCTGTACAAAAAACAGATTTCTGCATCGTCGGTACAAAATGGTGGCTGGCAGCCATCTTGAATTTCTGACCGCACCCAAAAACACTCGTTCTCGTCCCACGGTCATAACAAAGGTACCCAAGAAGTTTCGTAAAGATCGGTTCATAAATACGGCCTCTAGCCCGAGCCATAGCAGCTTGGCACTTACAGCTCTGAAAGTAACACTAAATAAATCAAAGTCAGTCTAATTTGCATAATTTACGCACGAGAAAAAAACCCGTATTATATGTGATGTATCCCATGGTACTAAACATTTATACAAAACTTTATTCAAATCAGAACTTTCATACAGAAGTTCTGTACAAAAAACTGATTTTTGCATCATCGGTACAAAATGGCCACTGGCAGCCATCTTGAATTTCGGACCACACCTAAAAACACTCGTTCCCGTCCCAGGGTCATAACAAAGGTACACAAGAAGTTTCGTAAAGATCGGTTCATAAATACGACCTCTAGCCCGAGCCATAGCCAATTGTTGACGTACGGACAGACGGACAGACGGACAGATGGACAGACGGCCAGACGGACAGACGGACGGACGGACAGACGGACGACGGGCCATGACAATAGCTCAAATTTGACTTCGTCAAAGTTGAGCTAAAAATCAGGGTAACAAATGAATAAGGTTCATCTAAATTATGTTGTGTTCTCATTGTCACATTTTTTCCCTTATCCACCTGTCTGGTGGATGAATCCATAATGGAGAAAATGTGACGTGACATTGAGAACCTGACATATTTGCCCCTTTGCCAGATAGAATTAGTGACGAAAGTCCATGGTGGTCACTAGTCCAGTTCCCCTTCAGTAAGATAGTTTGATCAGTTTATGCACCAAGACAGTAAAACTCTTTGGCCGTTTTTTGCTGGGTCTTGCAGTTTGATTTTCTAGAAAAAATGGAAAACTGGAAATGGAAAAACCATCCATCCTTAAAATACGCTGGACAGAGACACATTCGCAAACACAAATATAGCATCTATTCTAACAAAACACAAGAGCTGAAAGGCAGTTAATAAAACAAAATATCTTCGATAGTCAGTTCTGTTTACAGAGAGAAAAAAGCATGCAGTGTTTCAAACACATGAAAGCAAATGCTTAACCCTTTACCCAACGTAACCGCCAAAACCAGTCAGCACTATTCTCAAAAATCACAAATTAATTTTTGTTTTTTTATTTTTTGTCTCAAAAACATAGGTTATGACCCCTCGTTGGAACGAGCTCGTCGAGCTCGTTCCAATGAGGGGTCATAACCTATGTTTTTGAGACAAAAAATGAAAAAAATTAGTTATTCAAGAATTCTTTCTGCAAGTGTCGTCTGCTTTTCGTGTTAGGTAAAGGGTTAACAGAATTGCTGATAAGACTTTCTTTCAAACATCAAAAATCATGATGGCGCGTTGAAGATTTCTCCTAGTGTTTTGTTTTATAAATTGTCAACATAAGGGTGCATTGTACTAAATTCAATAATGGTTTCCATGGAGGGCACTATTTTCTCATAGTATTGCTTCGGGACCCACACAGTGCCCTTTCTATCGATTGGGCACAATTGCTTCCTTCACCAACACTATGAGTGCACAGTGACTACAACAGAAGGCATTAACCCTTTATCCAATGCACATGATATCAAAATATGTCATTTTATTATTTTATTTCCAAATATTTCACAAAATTGCAACAGAACCATATCCTGTAACCCCCTCATTGGAACAAGCTCAATGAGCTTGTTCCAATGAGCGGTGAGGTGATATGGTTTTGTTGGAATTGTTAGAAAAATTTTTTTTTCCCAGCTGCACAATCTGTAAATTTTGTGGACTAATGTTGCTGATTTTCTAGGTGTAGGGTTAATAGGTACTTATAATTACAGAAATCATTTTAAATATGTATAAAATCACTTGTAACTCTTCTGCAACACTGACAAACTTGGCAAGTCTATAATTGTACCCAATGAATGCACTTCTTGGGGAAGATATAGAAACACACGATTCCCACTTTTGATAACAACTTACCACGCATAATTCCAAGATCCAAATTAAAAAAAAATTGCTTTTCTGATCTTTAACCTTCTGCACACTGACATCAAAATATAAAAATTTCAAGATGCAAATCTTTCCAATAATGCAAATAGGATAGTATAACTAATTCAACCTTGTTTGACAGACATGGCCCTGTGAAGCTTCGAGATTCAATTTTGAATCTTAAGTTGGTATTCGGCTCAATTTGAAATTGGCTGTCTGATTCGTTTTCCTTCGAATCTTTTCACTGGTATTTCACTAGGCCTCAGTCATCTTAGTTGTCTCACGAAACGTATAGCTGAGATAGAAATTGTACATAAACAAGAGCAATGCAAAGCGTGGCATATTCCCCCCTCCTGCAATACCATGGATAGCATTATGCCATCAAAAGCATGACATGTGCCTGCAGCAATCTGTACTAATATAAACAAGCATGGCAAAAAGTATTTCAATCCAACATATGATGACAGAGCTAGAGCAGCAAATATGTTGGACAGACACATTTTTCAATAATAATCCCCTAAGTTAAACAAGGGAAAATAACTCTGTAATTGTTTACGCGAAGATGTTAATTCTGCTGTAGGATCTGTTCCCCCATGTTGACGGACAAGCATGGCAAAGACTATTTGAATCCGACAAATAATAACCGTGCTAGAGCAGCAAATACGTTGGACGGACATATTTGCGTTACGCACAAGCGTTCGAGGCAAAAATTATTTGAATCCAACAAATAATTACCGTGCGAGTGCAGCAAATATGTTAGACGGAAACATTTGCGTTACGCACGAACGTATGCAGCTCTCCACTAGATACCCCCTCCGACCAAGTCGGGGGCATAATAATGTTGTAAATAAAGAGTGCATGCAATTTCCGCTACAGTTAAAACTAGAAGACCAGTCATGAAATGCGCGCAAATGTCACGTTGATATGCGTGTTAATGTACGCTTTATGGCCCAAGTAACGCTATCAAATTCTGTACATATGGCCTGTGCACAAGCAATGTTTCTGCCAATGGACCTCCGGGTAACCCGGAGGTCCATTGGCAGAAACATTGCATGTGTTTGCTATGAGTAACCAAGAGAACCTGCCGTGCTTTGGATGCCATTCGATATGGCAATTGTGCGCAATTCCAACGCGCAATTAAGCCTAGATAAGCGCACTATTCGTGACAGGACTTCTAGTTTCAACTGTATATTAACATAAGCATTTGTACCCATGTCACCATTCATGCTAATTCCAATTTCACTAGTTACTACCACTGCTGAAAACAAATTTAATGTTCTGAAACAATATCGACGATGAGCTCACAGTTACTTGTGGCTAGCCTCGCGCACTGCCCAGTACAGAATTCTCGCACCAGTTTCTGTTTTTGAACTAAAATGCTTACTGGGTAATATTCCAACTACATCATCAAGGCATGCTTTTGACGAAGGCATGCCTTGATGATGTAGTTGGAATGTTTTATCAGTTGGGACTTCAAGATGCCTGTATTCGATTTGAGGTTCAATTTGATTTTGAATAATAGACTCAATTTGATTCAAGATTCAATTCGAATCGAAAATATGTGATTCGCAGGGCCCTCTAAACAGAGCTCATTGTCAATACACTGTAATGAGTACATTAACCCTCATGCTGTAACATTTTCTCATCACATTACTAGGGATTCAACTATTTGTCCTTTCAGACAGTGCTCAATCAGGTTTATCAAACAAGATTTAATTGGTTAAAATCCTAGTTGCATTATGGGAACATTTCCCGCTTGATATCCATGTATTTTGACAACAATGTGCAAAGGGTTTAATTAAATAGTAACTGACTGTTAAGAATTGTAATAATTCAAACTGTTCAGACTGTATGAATACCTACATGTACAAGATGCCCTTGCATATGCTCACTTGGAAATAAAGCTTTCTACAATGTAATTAATGTGAAGGTAACTAGATTCAAACCCACATATGCATGTTCTTAGCATTTTAGCACTGCAAATACTAACGTGCTTCCCAAAATATCTCCAAATAAAATTGGCAATGAAAACTAAATTCAAAAGATATAATAATTTGATTCAAAGCTTTGCTCAGAAAAAGGAAAGAGGCCATTGTGCATTCTTCATCATCAAAACTAAAATGGACATGAATATAATTCCTGCCTCAATGGGTCTTAGGTCAAATGTGAGACTAAAAAAAAATCTACTACTGGTACCCGTAGAACTACAGATCTTATTTGTTGAATATATTAAAAAAAAAAATATGAAACAAAGAAATCATCATTTCTTAAATAATGTTACATTAAAATGAGTACTTATCAATCAATATTAAGTTCAACCATACATGTTAAAAATATATCAGTAGCTAAAATATTTGAAATATCACATGAAATGTCATGAGAGTAAGATTATTATTATTATATTTATTAGTGTTTAAGGTCAATTTCAGCATCTATGGCTATATTATGACTACAACTGCAAAATGAGGTCCCCTGAGGGTGAATTAAGTGATGCTACCCTGCAGAGCAGGGTAGCATCACTAAATTTACCCTCTGGGAACCTCAATCTGAATCAGGGTATCAAAACTAAACAGAAAGAGGTACCAAGGAAGATAAATTGGCCCACTGTATGAGATAGCATCATCAATTTCACCCTCTGGGGACCTCATTCTGCAAATGTCAGATTGCTTATTTTCAGGCCTGACTACAACACAAGTATCAAGGCAGAGAGTATGGATGTGGGAACTATAATATAAAGATAAAATGGCTTACAGTTAAGTAAAGAGCTGAAGTTATTTATTGGTGTTTACAGTCAGTCAGCATCCATGCCTGTATCATAACCACAAAATACAAGTATCAGGGCAGAGAATTTATATTCAGAACTATAATAAAGAGGAACAGTTAAGTAAACAAGATCTGAAGGTTAACCCTTTACCCAACGAAGATTATATCAAAATATATTATTTTTTCAAAACATTTCTACAAAACAATATCATGTGACCACCACTCCCCATTGGATCGAACTCGATTAGCACATTCCATTGAGGGGGTCACATGATAAGGTTTTGTGGAAATTTTTTGGAAGAATAATTTTTATTCCAACTGCTGAATTTGTATATCATGTGGACGGATGTGGTTGATTCACAAGTAAAGGGTTATCCTTATGATATCTATCAGGTCTGCACAAATGGGCAAATGATTATTTTGTAACCTGTCTTTCACCTTGATAGAATTTGGGTGACCAAGTGTTTGTTTACAACCTAGATTACAGTGGGACCCACTTAACTGAAAATCTTTTTATGGATTAACCCTGTTAACTGAAGATAATTTTCAAACACAAAACTATTTACCATACCTTCAATACAAATATAACATTAATTGCACATAAGTTAAGAGTAAACTCCTGTTAACTGAATAAACTAGAGGTGTGACTGCCCCAGATGGGCCATGTTGATACCCACAGAACCCCCACTGCTATGATTATTTTAAAACAAAGAGGGGCACAACTCAACTGGTAAAAAAAAAGTCTGATCAAAACTATAATTACAGATGCACAGGTTTCCATGGTAGAGAACATCCATACCAAGTTTCAAAGGAATCGGCCCATAAACATCTGAGAAAATCTCCGGACAAAATTCAGGCAATCTAAGACGAAAAGGGGTATAACTCTGGGAAAAAAAAAGTCTGATCAAAATTATAATCACTGGGGCACAGGTTCCTATGATAGTGAACATCCATACAAAGTTTCAAAGGAATTGACCCATAAGCAACCGAGAAAATCTCCGGACAAAATTAATTATTCTAAGACAAAAAGGGGCATAACTCTGGCAAAAAAAGTCCGATCAAAAATTAATCACTGGTGCACAGGTTCGCATGATGGTGAACATTCATACCCACTTTCAACGGAATCGAACAATAAACATCCGAGAAAATCTCTGGACAATATTCAGACATTTTAAGACGAAAAGGGTCATAATTCTGCCAAAAAGTTAAAAAATTTATAGTAATTTATATATTTTTTATACTTACCAATGACCCAGACATAGCTGGTGCTAACTCTTAAAATGTAGGGCCAAACACAAATTTTGCCCCCCAATCCCCAAAATTTGCATCTAAAACTAAAGAAAACATGTCCTGAAAGGCCCTCCACACTTCGCCCCTACTGCGCATGCGCAGTGTCAAGGACGTTCCGAAATTGGCGCCATTAATCATTCTAATAACCAGTGCCTGGTAAGCGCTATGTACTCAGCGGGGAGGCAAGAGTTCCCAACTCCTGGGAGGGCCATCCCTGTCTGGGTCATTGGTAAGTATAAAAAATATATAAATTACTATAAATTTTTTAACATTTTTATACTGTACCAATGACCCAGACATAGCTGAATAGTAAAAAGGCTGGAGGGCCAAGGACATAGAGCAAAATGGAATACGCTCAATAAAATAAAATAGAGTCATCCCCTGTAGGGAAAAAGAAGTAATAGGCCTTACATGTATCTTTCTTATTTATGATAAATTAGAATGATACAACACCTTCCAAAATTGAGCTTCATACATCCATGTACTCTATTAATATCCAATATAATCCTTATACTAATAATTTTTAAAGTAAGCCAATAAATAAAGTAAGTCTAGAGAATAGAGACTCTTATACTCCTAAAAGTGTCTGAGGATTGCATAATCATGTCCGTTGACATATGCAATATTCAAAAGCTATACTTTAAAAACTAAGACTTGAATGAATTTTAAAAACCTAAACTTCTCACTAAACAACCATCCCAATAACAGCTCAGAATTACTAACTCCGGAGGAGGTATCCCCTTGTTTTCATAGTAAAACAGGTGACCCAAGGGAACACCCTCCCCCCCCCCCCCCCCCCCCCCCCTTTTTCTTGCCCTGGGTCAAATAGCCCAGAGCGAAGAGGGCAGCCGAACGGAGACACTGCCGAAACAGACAGCCTACCTAGCTATAGTAGCAACTGTTAAGTGAATGACATTCTGAGCAGTAGATAATAGACCTAACAATAGAGGCCTCCAGAAATGGACTCGATATTTCTGAGATAAAATTCATGAATGTGGATGGCTGAGCACAATGAGCGGCCTTCAAAAATCTATAATAGCGACACTATTAATGTAAGCCCAAGAAGTAGAAGAACTCTTACTTCATGAGCCGAAATCTTAAGCACAACTGCTAAGTCAATGATATACCATAAGCAGTACCGATAGTTAATAGAATCCATTAACAATAAAATGGAGCGTAACGTCCTTCTACTAGACATCAAAGACAGAAGAAGCTTACGCCCTTTGAAATAAACAGATATCTGTTTATAAATACATAAACTGTACCCGGAAAGAGTAAAGGCCTATGCCCATACGAAGACGGAAGGACCTTAAAATAATAGGTTCCGGATAATAGGAGCCTAACTCTTATGCAACAATCCAACCTAAATAGTAACGGAAGTATTGATTCCGAAACTATGAAAGTGAAAATCATCCATCGATAGTGCATGAAACTCACTGACTCTACAGTAAAAGAGAAACCAACAGAATTACTGTCTAAAAGGTCAGAATTTGAAAACTACTGTTTCCAGAGGCTCAAATGATTACTTAGCTAAATAAGAACCGAAGTTAAAATCCGTATAGGAATTTAATCTAAAGATTCTAAGTCTATTTATCAAAAAGTTACTAACTGACTTAGATAAAGAGACAAAAGACTCAATTGTAAACTATCGTAGAGTGCATAGGTATGAGGTAACATAAACCTATAACCTAAATAATAACAGGCTGCAGTAGATCTTGTGAAACAAGTATACTAAAAAATAGCAATGAGTAGTATGGAGGGATCAACAATATGAACATAATGATCCCTACACCACGACGGAAGAGCCTCCACTTTAGCCGCATAGAATAGCGAAGAAGAGGATCTCCTATAGTAAGAAATCGCGTCCAAAGCTCGTCCAGTACAGTGCTTACAATGCAATACGGACCACACAACGGAATACATGAAGGTTGCGACCTTGCTGGTTGTGATAAAGATGACACGATTTACCCAGTGAAAAAGATCCTCACATAGAGGAAGATTTCACGTTAAGACCCACAGTAGACAAGAGAGTAAATTACTCATGATCTCTGTGAAGATAGAGATGCTATCAACAGAAATGTATTGTGGTTGTTTATCTTAGCAATACCTGCTAAAACAATAGCGCCGGAGGATACGCGTATCCTATCATTCCGTCCTATAAATCAATAGAGCGTTAACAATATTAGCTCAGAGATCTGGACAAGCCAACACATACGTCTGCAATTGATTAGCAAGCTGTGTCATAAATAAATCATCATTGGGCGCTCCCATAGATAGCAAATCTGATTGAATACTTGTTTGTTGAGAGTCCATTCTGACAGCAACAAGCGACCCGTAAGAGAACAGGAGTCCGATAAAACAATCAGACGACCCGGAATATGACGGACCAAAACTGAACTTGGTGTACTATAACCAACAGACGGATTCTTTCCATTAAATTGAATAACGGAAACGAAAGAGTGCCTCCCTGGTTCCGGAGATACGCCACTACTGTCGAATTAAAGGACAGGAATTTGGGCATGCGTTTCTGAATAATGTTCATGCAATGACATAAAGCAAGCCTAAAAAACATTATTCCGCGGAAGAAAACTGATTGCTAAAAGACTGCGGAACCCAAAGACCCTGGCACTTCGAATCCGTAGGGATCAGTATTATATCCCAATCTGTTTGACTGGCAACCGTCATAACAGCCACACTCGGGTCCGGCAACTGCGGCGGCACTCTCTGAGTCAACCACCGAATGTTTGCCCCAGTCTGAATCTCTTGTAACACTAGATAGACAAGAGAACGTGTAAATCGAGCAATTCATGGATTGCCGAAAAGTTGCCGTCGAAGAGAAGCTCCTCCGAGAACGAAGCGACTCTGAGAGAGTTCTTAACCTTACTATCCACGCGTGTGGATGTAGCTAGGGCTGCGTCACGTCTAACTAACTCCAATCAGCCACTGAAGGGCGGAGTTATACGTGAACAAACTACTGCCCTCAAAAGAAATTACATTGAGAATAATATCCCGTAAATCTTTTCTTGAAGACGTAATGATAACGCCTCAGTAAGGCGGATTACGTATAATAAAGCGTCTAAGTTAAGTCTACTATACATAATGTCGTTCCCAACATTGAAATTGGAAAAGACATAAACGGCGAAAAAGAATATATGCAGTCTTTAATCACACCGTCTAGACGCATATGAACTCTCGGTATGCCCTGCTCTGCCAAAATAAACTATTTGTATAAATGATAAAATGGCAGAAATGAGCAACGCGGACAAGAAACTAAACTATCATGCTTAGTAGCAGGCATGTATATATATATATATATAGCGTCGAAAAATAAAACACATGTTGTAATGACAATATTGGACTGCGTCGGTAAGTCAGGGACAATGTCCCTGAACCGATCGAAAAATCCGAGTCCAATGACGCTATAAGTCTCTTATCCAAGATCGCAGCAATGAAGTCCGAAATAATAATCACTGGAAGATAATGCCAGAAGATATGAAAGGCATCTTCCGATACTACTAAAGGGAAAACTCGAAATCTTTCGAATCCCTTTCGCCATCCTGTCGGACCCTATAAAGCGTTCGGTCGTCCGTACCTGATGCAACCGCGGACCGCACCGACCCAGCGCCGTCGGATAATTCCTGATTCGACCGAGAAACTGTCAATTGCTGGGATGCTGCGAAACAACTGTGCTAACTCGGATAGCACGTCCGTCACTGAGGCCTGAGGAGAAGCGGTCTTACGATGCATTGCCGCTGGAAGCTCCGTGATCGTTACCCCGTGCATACTACCAATATGCGAGCGAACGGAGTGTATAGGCCTCGTGTCCCTTGGCTACCGGATGGCGCGACCTATTCGCCGTGGAATCACTGAATGCCGAAACTGATCGGATACTCGAGGTCACGTAGCCAATGTGCAGTCGTGTGCCCTGCTGTGAGGATGAGGAAGCATTAAAGACAGTCTCTCGGACTGTCAATATAACGGAGCGTCCCGACCAACGGACATATGCTCCGAATGTAAAATATCTGAACCACAACATGCGGTCCCCTATGTTGTTGGGCGAGAGAGGGACCTCTCTCGCTCACAGCCCGGACGGACCTGGACAAGCCAGGAACCGGACTAACAGGCTTCCTCCGATCTGTCCTCAATCTGCCGTCACTGGGTGAGTACTAAAGTAATTAAAGTGCTCGCATCACCCAAATCTCCTTCCTAGACCGCAACGGACGAACCCGGCAGCCGAACCATTCGATGAACGTACGCTACACCGGGTGAGCTAGCGAATGTCACTCTGTAGGCGATAGACATATTCCATGAGCACTTATTGCCGCTAACTCTTCATTAACTATGACGACAGAGGCACACTTTTGAAAGACATCTCCATAACTCTTCGAACAAGAAACCAGAAATGCTTGGTTAGCAAGCATAAAATAATAATATATATAGCGTCGTTCAATAATTCGAAAGTTTGTGTGACATTATTGGACTATGTCGGAACTGAGGGACGATGTCCCTGAACCGAACCAAAAATTTCTAAGTCCACCGACGCTATCAGTTTCTTATCCGGCATCGCAGCATTCTGGTCCGACGAAAGAAGCTGTAGAAGACCAAGTCAGATGACATACACAACAGCATATGTTGATCCGAAAGGGAAAGCTCGAAATCCTCCGAATCCCTTTCAGTATCCCGTCGGACCGGATGAAACTTTCGGACGTCCGTACCCGCTTCCGCGGAGTATCCCGACCCAGCATCGTCGGATAAAATATATGCGACAGATTCAGTTGATGGTGGGATGCTGCGATAAACTGTGCTATTAAGGAAAGCACGTCCGTTCCCGAGGCCTGTGCAGTAGCGGTCTTACGATGCATTGCCGCCGGAAGCTCCGTGTACATTGACTCCCGCACACTTCCTATGCGAACGTCCGGAGTCTGCAGGCCTCGTGTCCCTGGCTACCGGATGGTGTGACCTGGTCGCCGAAGAATCCTTGATCGGCGAAGCTGGTAATATATCGGCGGTCACGCAGCCAAGGTGCGGTCGTGTGCGCTGACGAGAAGCGGAAGCCTTAGCAGTCTCAGCGGACTGCCTATACAACGGAGCGTCCCGAGCGACGGACATATGCTCCGCTTGCGACACATTTTGTACCACAACATCTGGGGCCAGATGTTGTCGAACGAGAGAGGGGCCTCTCTCGCTTGCCGTCCGGATGGACCGGAACGAGCTATGAACCGGACTAAAAGGCTTCCTGCGTTCTCCCTCCGATCCGCCGTCACTGGGTGTGCATTAGGTAAATTTATAGTGCTCGCATCACCCCAAAATTCCTTCTATACCGCAACGGACGAACCCGGCTGCCGAACCATTCGGTGAATGGACGCTACACCGGGCGAGCTAGCGGACGTCAAAGGCCGTCGAACCTACTAGGGTCCTCTTAGGCAATTGGCGTATTTACATGAGCACTTTTCCGCTAGCCCTTCATTAATTGTGACGACGGAGGCACACTGTTGGAAGACATCACAGATACATCACCCTAATCTTGATCGTCTGAAATAGAAATTGATAAAGTAGAGTGACCCTGCGGGGAAAGGACCGGAGTGTCCAAATCCCCAACAACATACCGTGACATACGCTTCCCATATTGTCATCGAAATCATACGATACAGAACAGGAGTTAATGCGAGTACACTGACCACATATAGAATGATAATAAAGTCAGAGGAAGACTTCCTCTTAAAACAATTGATCAATATCCTTTCAATGTGAAAAGAAAACAAGTCCTGGTACTCGCACTAACCCCTGGCAATCAAAATACATAATAATAATATGATCCATTAATATAGAAAAAATAATTGAAATCAAAATATTTTGAAAAAATATTTTTTCAGAACAGCCCAAGTTTCTGAAAAGTAAAGTTGAGCCCCAATGGATCCCAAGCCTAAGTGTGGACAAAAATTTTAAAAATATTTTAAACAATTTATTCAACACTTACGAACAACAATAATGTATCTAGTTATGATTAAAATAACATCAAGATATTATTTTTTAGAAATCCCCCCCTCACACAGAGGGCTGTTGTAAATGTAAACAATGAGTGTAAAAACACTAAAATAAGACTCCAGGCACCCAGGCCCGAAATCAGTTAACAAAAATACACTATCTGATGCAAAACAGATACTTGCAGGGAAGAAACTGCAGAACATCAGATGGTAGATGCAGAACACAACGCCTAACCACCCGTAGGTGAAGACGTAAACATGGGGAAAGAACAGAATTCATTCTGTTATTCAGCTAAAACTCCCAAGAAAATTTAGTAATAATAATTACAAAAACTATGCCAAAAGCATGGGAGAATAGCAAGGGGGAACTTAAAGGACAGGGAGAGAGGAAAACACTTAAAAAACAGTGTAACTAAATAATCAGAATGACAACAAAATGGCTGCTGCCTTGAAAATAGGTAACTTAACATAATTTCATTAAAAAATTTTAAGTTACAGCCCTGATAATATTCTGTCACACATTCTTTTCCTCTCCTCCTTCTCTATCCTCCTTAGAATCACCATTTCACTAATATTTATGTGTCTGGCATCATTTAAACTGAGATTTATAAGCACAAAGATCAGTCAGATGTTAACTGATGAAGGGCCAAACTTAGAATGATTAATGGCGCCAATTTCGGAACGTCCTTGACACTGCGCATGCGCAGTAGGGGCGAAGTGTGGAGGGCCTTTCAGGACATGTTTTCTTTAGTTTTAGATGCAAATTTTGGGGATTGGGGGGCAAAATTTGTGTTTGGCCCTATATTTTAAGAGTTAGCACCAGCTATGTCTGGGTCATTGGTACAGTATAAAAATATTCAATTCAAAACTATAATCGATGGTGAGCCAGTTCCCATGGCAATGAACACCCATACCAAGTTTCAACAGAATCGAACAATAAACATACAAGAAAATCTCCAGACAAAATTCAGGAATTCTAAGATGAAAAGGGGCATAACACTGGCAAAAAACACCCAATCAAAACTATAATCGCTGTTGCACAGGTTCCCATGGTAGTGAATACCCATACTAAGTTTCAAAGGAATCAACCCATAAACATGTGAGAAAATCTCCGGACAAAATTCTAGCATTCTAAGACACGTGAAGAAGGGGCATAACTCTAGCAAAAATAGTCCGACCGGAACTATAATCGCAGGTGCACAGGTTCCCATGGTGGTGAATACTCATACCAAATTCTGATGATAATGGTCCATAAACGTCTGAGAAAATCTCCGGACAAAATTATGTCTATGAAGGATGGACAAGGGGATTCCAGTATACCCCCCACAACTCATAGCGGGGGGTACAAAAATCTTGTAATCTATTGATTAATTACTCAAACAACCACTGACTTCTTTATGTTTATAGACCTATCTGGCCTCAGTACATCATATATGAGCATTTGATCTATTATATCTTGTTTGACAGAGCTCAATGATCTCTATCAAACAAGACATAATAGAAAAAATGTTTAGATTATCACAAGAATTTAGGAAAATAACCTGTTCATTGAATACACTTGTTAATAGAATAATTTTGATTAACAAAGTAGGTATTCTTCATTCAATCGTATATATACCATATACATGGTGTTATATATGCAATAACATTGTTACAAGTATACATACAATGCGGTATCAACACATACTTCATTCAGTTTCAGCAGAGTGTATGTTCCTTTTGGTTGTAACAGGAATTTTGCATTCACATATCTTTCTGTATAATGTTTCTATTGTTCGCTTTCAAACCAAGTCTCACCTTACTTTATTTCAATCATTTTCTTTTCATTTATTTAAATTTTCTGTGAATTTATATTTCATCAAGTCCTACTTATTCCTGTCAGTATTGTCCTGTGATGTTCGTTCTCAAACCAAGTTGCATTTGCCATTAAAACTCACGTTTTGGTTTGACAGCGTGCATCGGGATGATTTAGCACTTACTTTTATTGTTTTCTGCACCATAATACAGTAGAATCCTCTTAATTGAATATCCATTTTGCCAGTGAAAATTATTCAATTAACAGGAGTATACAATTAACAGGGATTTGGTCAGTTCCCTGTGTTCTGGAAGTAAACTGAGCATTTATTCTATTATGTCTTGTTTGACAGAGCTCATAGAGCTCTGTCAAACAAGATATAATAGAATAAATGCCTGTATTGGATGTAGTGAGGCCAAAAAGGTTGATAAATAAGGGGGATTTGGTGCATGCCACAGTAATTTTTTCTATATATTACAAATATTTATATACAATTAACAGGAGTTTACTCTACAACCCATATGCAATTAACAGATCAAATTTCTACTGAAGGTATGGTAAATGGTTTTGTGTTTGAAAATTATATTCAATTAACAGGGATATACAATTAAGAGATATCCAATTAAGTGGGTTCCACTGTACTTTATACTAGAATCCAGACAGGTGGCGAAAAAGTTTACTCAAAACTACCCTCAGTATTCATGTTACGTCTTTCAGAACCATGATCTATATATATCTTGTTTGACAGAGCTTCATGAGCTCTGTCAAACAAGATATAATAGAATAAATGTTTAGATTATCACCAGAATTAAGGAAAATTACCAAATTCCTGTTAATTGAATACTCCTGTTAATTGAATCATTTTTATTGGCAAAGTGGGTACATGTGTATTCAATTAAGAGGGCTTCATTATACTAGAATCCAGACAGGTGCTGAAAAAATTTACTCAAAGCTGCCTGCAGTATTCTAATGTTATCTCTTCTGGAACTATAATCTATTTTATAAAGGCCAGAGATGAAATGTTGTGATGAAATACACCGCTGGAAAAGGCACTCTGATTTGCAATGCAGCAAACACAGCAAATCATAAGCTTAACCCTTCAGTCCCCTTACAGTGACAAACTGTCTCTTTTATATGGCTCTGAAAAAGCTGGTCCAAGTGTATTCTTCCTTGAGAACTCTATCTGTTATCTCGACAATGTTTTTACATCATTGTTGGCTGCCTGAACAGGCAGCCAACAATAATGTAGAAACAATGTTAGGTTATCTGCAGCTATGTCCATGTATATATGATAGTTATTAAGGCAAATTAATCTGAGGACTTGAGGGTTAAAGACTAGACTGAAGCATGCCCCCGCATAGCACATGGACACAGGAGGTTGAAGAGCAAACTGTGACTTGTTTCTCGTACATGAGCTATGTCTGTAAGACGCATATGATGCCACCGTAAAGTGTGAAATTCTACAAAAAATTGACCAAATTCAACAACATATAATTTTGTGAAATATTGAAGCAATTCAAAATCCTGACAATCTGCACACCTCTGAAAATGTGCAAACATTCTGTGAAATAAAAAAGACCTAGCTTGAAAACTGTGAGAGGAGTTAGCTGGACAAACAATGCACCCTAGATGACGATGGACAGATGGACAAACAGCAGATGGATGGATGGATGGATGGACAGCGGTAAAACAATTTGCCCCCCCACCCCCCGACTTCGTCGCGGGGACATAAAAAATCTCATGAAATAGGCTGCAATAGCAAGGCTTCTCACATCAGCCTTTGTGCTAATAACAGCCCAAATCCTCTGCCTGATTCAATTTGACCAAAATGTGAGATTCGCATGACCCTAGTCAAGCTAAACATCAGTACGATGACTGAATGGAATTTCAAAAGCAAGGACAAAGGTACATCAAGCTCCGTCAGCATTTTAGAATCTAACACCATAATAGAAGGATCAACAATAGAACCCCAAAATATTTTTTTCGAGCATTATCACGTGATAATATCATCGTCACAATCTGCATTTGGCAGTCGAGAACTCAGCCTAGCATCAATGTCCAAATCTTCTGCAAAACCCAAATTTCTCATCCCCGAGTCAGCACCTGTTAATAAAAGAAAAATGTGAATAACAGCTATAATAAGAATTATTCAATTCAACAGCTAAAATAAGTATTATCAAACAGTAAGTCTTGTGATACATGAAACATACTGTTGCATGTGGAAAAGTGCTTGAGTTTCAATTGCTATCGATAGAAACGAAAACATGTTTGGAAACAGCTCAACCTCCAAAAATGCACTAAACTCAATAGCTGTGACATTTACTTCATCTTTTCGGTGGGAGAATAAACAGAAAGATATGCAAATATGTTGATTCTGTAAATGCTTCACCCATCATAACGGCAATCTATAGCCAGCGTTATTCACAAAAATCACCATTCAAATTTTGTTTCAAAAACATAGCTTATGACCCCTATTTGGAATGAGATCAGGGAGCACATTCCAATGAGAGTCATCAGCTGTGCTTTTGAGACAAAGAATGAAAATGTTCAGTTATTCAAGAAATTTTTTTGTGATGCGAGTGTTGTCTGCTTTTTGGTTTTGGTACACTGTTAATCTATATCTATAAACAAGAACAACGCGAAGCATGGCATATGTCCTGGATGGTGTCACAATGCCATGGTGGCCATATTGAATTGGCTTAGCTGGACCAAAATGGAAAGGACGCATTGTCTAATCATCCTCAAGTAACCTCTAAAATTATGATTCGATCAAATAAGCAGTTCTTTAGTTATTGAAAGGCAACCAAAAGTTAACAGACAAATGACGGATGGCCAGACATGGTGAATATATAATGCTCCCGAGAAGGTCGGGGGCATAAAAAGTTGTGAGTATGTATGTATATGAGTGTATGTCTGCAGTCTGCTCTTGAAGTGATAATCCATTCATGTTCAAATTTGGCACAAGTATGTTAGCACCATATGCGAGTTGAATTGTGTGATTCAATTGTTTTGTCCAATGAATTGGTTTTTCAATTTTTATTTAATCTGCAACATGTGCATCAATTTTCAAGTGGCTTATCTTACCCAGTCACCAGTTATTTATGTCATTATTCTCAATCTCTCTAATGATTCACATTAGACATCACATGTAATTATTATTTATTGGGGTTTAACAAACATTTTGACATCCAGGGTCACCTTGTGTCGGAGAGTTTTACAAGTGGAGGAAGACGGCGTACCCAGCAAGAACCACCAAGCAGCAGCAAGCAACTGTCTAACTCCACACAAGGGTTATCATTGGTTGAAGGCAAGTGCACAAATCAACATGCACTATGACTTAGTATACAGCACCACCGTGACCACTCCCCCCCCCCCCCCCCCCCCCCCCCCAATAAGCAAACTGTCATCTGCAGAATGAGGTCTCCAGAGGGTGATATGCAGGGTAGCATCACTAAATTTACCCTCTGTGATCCTCAATCTAAATCAAGGTCTCAAACCTTAACAGAAAGAGGTACCAAGAAGATACATTGGCCCACTGTATGGGATAGCATCAGCACATTCACCCTCTGGGAACCTCAATCTGCAAATGATAAATTGCTTATTTTCAGGCTTGCCCCCACGCCATGCAGGCAATCGTGATTAAGTGCCTTGCCCAAGGACACAATGCAGTTACCCCTGGTGGGGATCAAACCGTGGGCCTTTCAGTTTAAAGTCCAAACCATAACCACTGAGCCACCACGCTCCCCCATCACATGAAATGCAAGGTTATTTGATAGGTTACAGTTAAAACTAGAAGTCCTGTCACGAATAGTGCGCTTATCAAGGCTTAATTGCTCGTTGGAATTGCGCACAATTGCCATATCGAATGGTATCCAAAGCACGGCAGGTTCTCCTGGTTACTGATAGCAAACACAAGCAATGTTTCTGCCAATGGACCTCCGGGTTACCCGGAGGTCCATTGGCTGAAACATTGCTTGTGCACAGGCCATATGTACAGAATTTGGTAGCTTTACTTGGGCCATAACGCGTACATTAACGTGCATATCAACATGCTATTTGTGCGCATTTTATGACAGGACTTCTAGTTTTAACTGTATTTGGCTAGTCTCTGTATACAGGGAAATAACTAACAAGAAAATGAGAACCTCCTCAATGTGCATAACCCCAATAATGTGCGATTGGGGATGACAGAAACGCATCCTGTTACTTCCAAGACAAAATTACCCTTGGTGCAAAATTTGAGCACCATATATATCTTCACAAATGCTGAAGTGTACTGCCATTAACCCTTGACCTAATGCTACCGCTCACTTAATTAACAAAATGAGCAGCTGTCAGACAATTATTTTTCAAAAAATTTCAACAAAACCAAATTATGTGAGCCCCCTCATTGGAACGAGCTCGTCAAGCTCGTTCCAATGAGTGGGCACATGATATGGTTTTGTTGACATTTTTTTTTAAATTTGAAAAACAATCATTAAATTAGTAAATTTTGATATTGTGTGTGTTTGGTAAAGGGTAAAAGAGATGCTTGAATTATTCACAAAAATCAACCTTTAAATTTTATTTTTTTCAATTTTTGCCTCCAAAATATTGCCTATGACCCGTCACTGGAATGATCTTGTTGAGTGGGTTACAAGTGAAGTTCTGGAGCCACAAAATGAGTTTTCTTAGTTATGTTGAAATGGCGGTTTGAAAAAATTAGGTGTAGAGGAGAAATCTGCCTGAAAAACCTTATGATGAACAAAACCAACTCCAAACTTCAACAGCTGGGTGATATTAAGTTAATTTTTGGAGTGGTATGTTCTTACAGATGTACGTCCTTACAGAGGACATACTAGTACTGAAACAGTCAGAAGGATAACCAGTATAAAACCAGTTACCACCAATCTGATTTGAAAAATTGTCAACCAGTTACCCACAATATCATAAACAATCTGCATACCATTAGTAAAATGAATAACGTTTAAGTAGGCAGCCCACATAAGTTTTTTACCTGCCAGTCCAGCACACAAAAAATGCATTAAACTTCTGCTGAAGAGCAGTGTACTCATTGACATATGGAATCCATATAAGCCCAATTCAGACTCATTTGCTAAATCATACAAGGTCCCTTTGTATGCTGTGCATCAAAGAATACTAACCTCATTTATTTCTTTGATGTCCTGTGCGGTGTCTGTGAGAACTGTGTATTTGCGGAAACTATTTCATTGAGCATATATTGTGTGAATGTTGCTGAGTACTATTCGACAGCTTACAGTTGTATATATATGTAATAGTTTCTCTGAATACTGCTTGTAAATTCGGAAATTTTCAATCTCATGATCAATATAATTGGCGCTGTGGATATCCGATTATCTGGTTATAGCTAGGGGGCAGCCGATTACAGGAATGGGTGAAATATTTCATCCCTAGGATGGACCACATACATCAAAAAGGAATTATGACCTTACTGGGCTGGTTTGGACTAAGGAGAACCTTAACTATGGGTTCCAAAGGCTCAAAACTTCTTGATTAATTTTGCTACAAACTCCATGAGAAGAACCTGGTTGAAGTTGCTGTAAATGGCAGGAGGGGAAAAAAACACCTGCTCAGCATTAGGCGTCCAGAGACTTGACCCAGAAATAACAGCCTAATTATTTTTTTCATTGCAGCACTACCAGAAAATGGGTGGGCCTGAGCTCTTATATCAATATTCAATACTTTAATATACAGTAAATAATAAGTTTTCATTCATGCAATAATAAGTTTTCATTCATGCTTGTGCACCAGAAACTTTCTTTCTGCAGGGTTTGTTACTAAAATAATAAAAGCACAGATAGACTGACAAAAAGGACCTGTGATGTGTATAATCCCAGAGCTCCTGAAAATGTCTCTAGGCATTAAAACGTAATGTCTTTTTTTTTAACCAAAAATGAACTGAAAATAATTTTTAAGTGGACAAATTGCTTCAGCAAAATACTTTTACAATAGAACCCTGTTAAGCCTTGACTTAATATCAACAGCAATCCTGAAAATAAGTCATCTGCAGAATGAGGTCCCCAGAGGGTGAATCTGGTGATGCTACCCTGCACAGCAGGGTAGCACAACTTAATTTATCCCCTGTGAACCTCAATCAGAATCAAGGTCGCAGGCCTAAACATAAGGAGGTACTTGGAGGATAAATTGGGGGATTAAAGCCCACTGCATGGGATAGCATCAGCAAATTTACCCTCTGGGGACCTCATTCTGCAAATGACAGATTGCTTATTTCCAGGCTTGAACAGTGGAAGTCAATTGACCAAAATAAGTCTTGAAAAAATAAAAATTTCCATTTCTTGCTTGAAAAACATAGCTTATGACCCTCATTGGAACAAGCTGATTGAGCTTGTTCCAATGAGGGATCATAAGGTATGTTTTGAAGGAAAACATTTTTTTAAAATAATAAAATTTGAAGAGCAATTTTTGTAAATAGCACTGGCCATTTTTCCCATTATATTATACTAGAGCGCACTGCCACAGTGCCGAAGCTGCGACGATTCGTGCAATGCCAATGATGTTTTAAAACTTTTTGGTGACAAAAAACTTGTTGGTGACAAAAAAACTCGGTGACAAGTCCATAAATGTGACCGAAATTATCCGAATGACATGCACTATTGAGAGGGTGTAGACATCATGAAGATACACTTGCATACCAAGTATGGTGTCATTCCATCAAGTATTTTGGGAGTTATGGTGTTTTTTAAACAAAACAACTTGTTGGTGACAAGTCCATAAATGTGACAGAAATTATCTGAATGACATGCACTATTGAGAGGGTGTAGACATCATGAAAATACACTTGCATACCAAGTATGGTGTCATTCCATAAAGTATTTTAGGAGTTATGGTGTTTTGAAACTCATTGGTGACAGACAGACAGACCAACATTGCCACATATGGAGCTGCTCGTCGCAGCTAATAAAGGATTAATTGAACAGCCACATGACCAGTGAAAATTATGCGATTAACCCTTTACCCAAAATAGCGGCCAAAAACGGCCCGGCCAGTGCTATTCTCAAAATCGGCAATTAATTTTCATTTTTTTCCATTTTTTGGCTCAAAAACATAGGTTATGACCCCTCATTGGAACGAGCTTGTTGAGCTCGTTCCAATGAGGGGTCATAACCTATGTTTTTAAGAGAAAAAACATTAGTTATTCTAGAATTTGTTTTGCTAATGTCGTCTGCTTTTCATGTTAAGTAAAGGGTTAAGAAGAGTATGCAACTAAGAAGAGGTTCTTCATTTTCCTGTATTCTTGTGCTAGAATAAGTATTTGTTCTGTTGTATTTTGTTTGACAGATCCAATGGAGATCTGTCAAAAAAATATGACAGATGAATGTTCAAACTGAATGTATTGGAGGCAAATATACCAATAAATGTTAGAAATTCAGTGGCTATCACAGTAATATGTTGACTGATAAAAAGACTTTTTATTCAATTAACTGATAGAGTGCGGGACACGCATATCTGGGCTTCATTCTGAAGAGCAGGTATGAAACTAAAGGTTTTGTATTCTATAGATGTGCCTCATAACAGCTTTGAAGTGAAAATATTTTGTCTGTATGTATTTGTCTGAATTGCTCGTCATTTTCCAATAAATTGTAACAAAAACATGTTAACAAATTCTGATGACCAAAATAATTTAGCGCTTACCAGTTAATAGAAGTTCACACCAACACCTACATGCAATTAACCCTTTGAACACTAGTGGTATTTTCCATGCCAGTAAATGGCAGAAATTGGAAGAGTCCATATCCATTATTTGGGGGTAGAGCAATTAATATTTTCAAGGCTGCACGTTGAAAATCCTAATTGTTCTACCACACATGTTCTAACACAGATGTTCACTTAGTAGACATCCTATTTAATGAAATTATGACGTTTCGTGTTGCTGGATCGGAAAAGTGACCTCTCGTGTTGAAAGAGTGAACAGGTCAAATTTGTAGAGAAGGTATGGTAAATGGTTTCGTGTTTGGAATTTTTTGTAAAAGGATTATTCAATTAAGAAATATTCAGTTAAGTGGGACCCACTGTACTATCCTCTATCCATTAATATAAATGATATTTACCTCTTCTGTTCTCATATTCGTCATTGCCGAAAGAGCCACCATATCCCTTATAACCAATCAAATGATTTCTGACATTTTGGTGGACACCAGCATTTTTGTTTTTTGGCACATGCCCAACAATTATGTCTCCATCATCATCATCATGGTCATTGTGTTTATTCTGCTTGTGTTCAGTAAGGTTCCTAAATCTATTTTTCCGTCTATGTCTCTTGTCATCAGACCTATCAGATCTCTTTTCTACTAACTCTTCTTCACTGTCTTCTTCCAGCATCAGACTTTTCACTTGAATAGAGTGTGCTGGAGAACTGTGAACCTCAGCATTCACATCCTGAACCCTGCTTTTGAATTTCCTGTACATATCTTGCGTTGATTCTATAGGAAATCTCTCATCAAATGAATTACGTTTGTATGGAAAGGAGTTCATGGGCTCAACAGGTGGAAGAGTTGATCTGTTAAACTTCGATGTCAGTTGGAGATTTGTTGAAGAAGCTTCTGACATATCTGTGGAATAATGTTTGAACAGAACTATGAAGAAAAGTATTTCAAGGGTGAGACATTGTCAATTCCTCAAGCTATTATGAGTATTTTTGGAAGTAAGGGCTGTAAGGCCAAAAAAAAAATGTTTTTTGGGTTCTCAGGCAATCCCTCAGTGAAACTGAAACCCCTCACTGGAACTTTTAGTGGCTTGCAGTGTGGGTTTAACTGGGAGAGTGCTGGAAGCCCATACATGGGCTTCATTCTGAAGGCCGGTACCATAATTTAAAGGCTTCATATTCTGTGGATGTGCTTCATATTATCCTTGAAGTGATATTATTTTATCTGTTAGGATTTGCTCTGTCACAATTTAATGGAGAGTGCCTATTGGCACTCACCCTTAAATCGTAACAAGGCAAAGATGCACAAAGAAATTTTCAGGACCAAAAATAACTTAGCACAATAGTTGATACATTCCCAGGTTTTCAAGCAACAGAGGAAAAGATTTTTTAAAACAGAAAATCTAGGAACCAAGAAATTCTTGCTTTCATAAATCTCAATGACAAGCCTACTGGTCGAAATTATCATTGAGATTTATGAAAGTGAGAATTTCCCAGGTGAGGGCTGATATATGAGTAGAGGAGAAAGTCAGAGTAACTCTCCATTCCTTAAAAATAATGGAGCCGAGACCCCAAAGGGGTTGAGGCCCATTGTTTTTAAGGAATGGTGAGTTATGAGGATTTTCACCTACTTAAAATACACCTAAACATCACACCAGTCAATTTTAACAGCATGCCTTAAATAGATACAAGTTGGTTTAGGAATGGACAGTTATTGTTACTTGTTATGAACGCTACTCAAAAGTAAAAAGTAACCAGGGTAAGATTTAAGGGAGTCGTCTCACTTACCCGGTTGGCATTGTTTTGAAGTTAGGTGTGAATTACCTGGTTTATTTATTTATTTATTTATTTATTGATATTTAAGGTCACATACTTCTGCACAATGGCTAATCATGACCACAACATGGAGATAAAGTCAAGGTCAGTCAATCGTTTATACCCCATGTTGCCTATTTTAGAGGACTCGCACCTCAAGCATTAGTGACTGGGTCCTATTTTACCAGCGAAACAGAGGAATTACCTGGTGATCAAAGAGGTACTGACTATAGTCTTTATCTAATAAAGTACAGGCAATTTATGAAAAATAGGCAAATTTTATTGAAGTCTATTAACTCTAACCGTGCCGTTTAATTAATATATTACACATATTTCTAACTATATATATAATCTATATTTGTATGGTTTCATGTTAAATGATAACAGGCATTCCGCCGGGCAGTTTTTCGGTCCGGTAAACGGACCCATTCCCCCAAAATCAAGCAGCAATTTTTCCCCCAGAAGTTGAGTTTTTTCCTCTATACGTTTTTCTTAAATGTATTCAATAAAGTTGAAATCGTATACAAAAGTCATTCTCTAGGCTAGTATCAGCATTACTATTGAATCCTCAAAGAAGCAGAGGGATGTGTTTGCCGGGATTGTAACTTCGACTACCGGTATTTATAGAACGCAAGATATTCCCAAAGTTCGGCAAAATCGTGGTGACCTCACGTCACCATAGACGAATATATCAGCCAATCGGTGCTCTTTTTATTTATATCTCCTGAAGACATTTCCTGCGGCGTGTGCGAATGTATTTTACTTTGGATGATCATACTGGTCCGAAACGACCACCGATGCTGCAAATCCAGTACCGATGGGGCGAATAGACTGTGGTGCCATACGACCTTGTTGCCAAACGACTTTTCCCCAACAAAGTAGGGTCGATTTAGAAAAAAAAATGCTCGTTTGACTAAACTTTTAAAACGAAAACAAATTTCGTTTCGTTCTGCATTTTCAATTATATACGTTGGAGCATATTGGGTTGCGTAAAAAAAGAAGTCAAGGTCGCAGTCGCTGTGGCGCCGTCACTGTCAGAATTCGTGGATTCGTGTTGTTTTGCGTTTGTATTTTTATGAAAAATTGGACCAAATGTCGTAGTATTGTATGTTCTGTAAAAATTTTGAGTATTGCAGAGGAAAAAAATACATGTTTTCATCTTCAATTATTCAGCATTTTTGCGAGAAAAATGCTCCCAGAGGCCACCAGAGAGCACCTAGAAATCAAAATTTTCTTGGGGGGAGAACCCCCCCAAACCCCCCTATATTTGCACGTGCCTACGGCACGTGCAACAGACGCCTTTGGCGTCTGTATTTTATTTTTTTTCCAATACCGGACCCAAAAATTTTCCCCTCGCGGAACCCCTGGATAACAACAGGTACTCAATCTCAGATGACTTTCCAATAATATATGTTAAAATTACATGCAAAAACATACAGTTATACTTCAGTTCAATACCCAGCAAAACGGGACACAGAATCCAAGTACCGGAGAAGTCCAATTTCATCACAGAGAAAAAACTCACTTAAAATGTTCAATGGAATTGTCAATTTTCCTGTAATTTTTTTTTTCCTTGGCCGAAGCCTACCACCGGCACTTAGCTGAAGTATTGTTGCCTCGTGGTAGGCTTGTTCTTTTTTGAGGAAGTCAATCATTTTCTATAAGTTAGGATGTGAGCTGGCAATGAAAAGACTCAATTTCCTATGCCACCCCTCAATGTGGTTTGTAGTACGGGGTTCCACAATATCAAGGTGGTTCCACATCGAGAGGCCATGCTCACCTTCCACCCAGTAAGTGGTCATGTAGTCCTTAAACAGTTCCACATCCCTCTCTCTCTCTCTCCATCTCTCTTCCACTCTCTCTCTCTCTACGATAATATAAATTTTTTTCGCTGTCCCTCACTCTCTCCCCATCTCTCTCTCTCTACTATAAAATCTACTCGTTATATTAGTGAATGTATTTGGATACTTACTCCCGACTTCTTCCTGATATATGGCTGAAGCTGTCTTTGATTCCCTCTTTATTGTCGTCCACCGTGGTTATTGGGAATAAAATGGACATTTACTTGAGCGTCAGCCATGTTTAAGAGAGGACATGAGGATTGGGGGGCAAAATTTGTGTTTGGCCCTATATTTTAAGAGTTAGCACCAGCTATGTCTGGGTCATTGGTACAGTATAAAAATATTGAAATTCATTCGAGTCAGTATCGATTAGTTATTGGATGGAGACCAAATTCACTGGCAGCCATCTTGGTTCAGCTGACAGGTCCAAAATCGAAAGGACAATAATTGAAGCATAATTAAAAAATAAAAATGGTTTGAGTCAGCATTCATTAGTTATTGGACAGAAACTAAATTCAATATGGCCACCACGGCGGCCATATTGGACTGGCTAGCTGGACCAAAACCGAAAGGAAGCTTTCTCTAGACAACAATAAAGAATAACCAAACACTAAAATTGATTCGAGTCAGTATTCGTAAATTATTGGACGGAAACCAAATTCAAGATGGCCACCATAATGAATTGGCCAATGGTGGCCATCTTGGAACAGCTAACAGGTCCTAAATCGAAAGGAAGTTTCCTCTAGACACCAACAATGCATAATTAAAAAATAATGAAAGTGTCAATGACACTGTAGCTCAACTTGTCAAGACATGTACATGTATAGTATGTGACACAGCAATGACAAACATCTTGGTAATGACCTGATAACAAAGGTACATATAAAGTATTGTAACGGTCTGTACATAAATACTGGCCGTAGCCTGTAACAAATGTATAGGTAAAGTATTGTAAAGGTGGGTGACAGTCAGATTTTGAAAGAAGTGTTAAGCTTTCTGTTCATTCTGTCTTTGGTGCTCATGTTAATATTCAGTATTGTTTTTATCATCTCTCCCAGTCAGTTTGGAGAAAAATTCAGTCACTTGGGCTTGCAAATTTATATGAGACTGAAAATGATTTTCGTCTTTATTGTGGACAGATAGATGCTTTAGCATTCCTGCCTGTTTCCGAAGTTCAGGAAGGTATGGATTATTTGAAAGAGACAATGCCAGCGGAAGCAGAACCTCTTGTTGAGTACTTTGACAGCACCTATGTTAGTGGCCAACTCCGCCAGAGGCCAGCAAGAGAGGTTAATGGCATACAAACTGTAAGGTTAAGACGAGTGCCGCCATTATTTTCACCATGTGACTGGAATATGCATGAGGCTACTATTAGTAATCTACCCAGAACAAACAATATTTCAGAGGGCTGGAATAATAAATTCCAAGGGCTCATTGGTCATAGCCACCCTAGCATCTGGAAATTAATTGAGTGTTTACAAGCTGAGTGTGCACGTGTTACAGGTATTCTGTTGCAATTGGAGCGAGGTATCAGACCCAAAAAGAGAACAAAAAAGATATATGCTGAATTACAATCACGACTCCAAAACTTGTGTGATGATAGAGTGTGTGGTTGTAAAACAATTGCTGAATTTCTATGTGGTGTAAGTTACAATCTGCGTGGTGGTCAACCGAATATGTAATCTTGAATACAATGAAATGTGACATAATGAACTAAGAAAAATATATTTTTCTCTTATTATAAATGTAGCATAACAAACTGAGAGAACCTGATTTTTGATTGGTCAAATTCAACTAATTTTTTCCTGATTATCAAAAGCTATGAATTCTGTCGGTAAATAGAGTGTCAAGTAGTAATGAAGAAGACGGATCTTCTTTCCAGATTATACCTTATGCCCCTCACTTGAATGAGCTCCTTGAGCTTGTTTAAGTGTTGGTTAAAAGGTATCATTTGGATAGAAGACTCCCCAGGCATCAACAACCATGAATTCTGTCTGTAAATAGAGTATCAAGTAGTAACGAAGAAGACGGATCTTCTTTCCAGATTATACCTTATGCCCCTCACTTGAATGAGCTCCTTGAGCTTGTTTAAGTGTTGGTTAAAAGGTATCATTTGGATAGAAGACACCCCAGGCATCAACAGCCATGAATTCTGTCTGTAAATGTCAAATAACGAAGAAATGGATAGAAGATTCACCCGTCAGTAAAAAATATAACTTGTTTTCTTCAAATACAATAAAAAATAATACATGTAGTGGACATAAGTGAATATTCTCCAAAATTGTGCTTACTTGTGCTATGTATTATAATTGTTTCATTACTTGTTTTTGTTATATTTTTATGATAACGTTCAATAAATATAAAAAATGGAAATGGTTTTTCTTCATTCCTAAATCACTTCCCCCTCTCCAACTCTTCCAGAGAAAACAAGAAAAAAAATGTCAAAAAGTACCCTCAAATATATTTGGGCCAAAACGTCCACCCTGTCCAATATTTCTGGCCGAAACGTCCTAGGCCGAAACGTCGTGGCCGAAACATCCTACATTCAACAAAAGTATAGGTAAAGTATTGTAAAGGTGGGTGACAGTCAGATGCTAAACTAGAATAGAAATCTTTGAGTCCCAGAGTGGGTCTGACTGAACCCCAAAATATTTGTTCTCATAGCACAGTGATAACAATGGCACCCCAAAACACACTCATTCCTGTCCCAAGGTGAAAACAAAGGTACCCAAGAAGTTTCGTGAAGATCAGTTCATAAATACGAGCTGTATATAAGTTGTGACAAAAAACTGCTTGGACCTAATTTCAGTACAAAATGGCCACTGGCAGCCATCTTGAATTTTGGACCGTACTCAGAAACACTCGTTCTTGTCCCAAAGTGATAACAAAGGTACCCAAGAAGTTTTGTGAAGATCGGTTGATAAATACGGCCTCTAGCCCGAGCCGTATTGACATGTGCACTTACAGTGTATAAGTTGCACTAAATAAATCAAAATTCATCTAATTTGCATAATTTCTGCACGAGAAAAAAACCTGTACTATATGTGATGTATTCCATGATACTAAACATTCATACAAAAATTTATTCAAATCAGAACTTTCATACAGAAGTTCTGTACAAAAGACTGATTGCACTAATTTTGGTACAAAATGGCTGCTGGTGGCCATCTTGAATTTTGGACCACACCCAAAAACACTCGTTCTCATCCCATGGTGATAACAAAGGTACCCAAGAAGTTTCGTAAAGATCAGTTCATAAATATGGCCTCTAGCCTGAGCTGTATAGAAGTTGTGTAAAAACTGATTAGACCTAATTTCGGTACAAAATGGCCACTGACAGCCATCTTGAATTTTGGACCGCACTCAGAAACACTCGTTCTCGTCCCAAGGTGATAACAGAGGTACCCAAGAAGTTTCGTGAAGATCGGTTGATAAATACAGCCTCTAGCCCGAGCCGTATTGACATGTTACTTACTGTGTGTAAGTAGCACTGAAAAAATCAAAGTTCATCTAATTTGTATAATTTCTGCACGAGAAAAAAAAACGTATTATATGTGATGTATCCCATGGTACTAAACATTCATACAAAAAATTATTCAAATCAGAGCTTTCATATGGAAGTTCTGCGCAAAAATCTGATTGCCCCTAATTTTGAACAAAATGGCTGCCAGCGGCCATCTTGAATTTCGGACCGGACCCAAAAACACTCGTTCTCATCCCACGGTGATAACAAAGTTACCCAAGAAGTTTCGTAAAGATCGGTTCATATATACAGTCTCTAGCCAAAGCCATATTGGCATTTGCACTTACAGTGCTGAAAGTAACACTAAATAAATCAGTTAGTCTAATTTGCATAATTTACCCACACGAGAAAAAAAAAAATATTATATGCGATGTATCCCTTGTACTAAACATTCATACAAAAAATTATTCATATCAGAGCTTTGCGCAGAGCATATGGAAGTTCTGCGCAAAAATCTGATTGCACCTAATTTTGTACAAAATGGCTGCCAGCGGCCATCCTGAATTTGTTTGTGCAAATACAACGAAAGGGCCATTCTTGTGAAATTTTGTGCCCTGCATCTACGGCATGTGTGGGGCAGATTTTATCAGTGCTGCTGATACTGTCCTAGAATACCACTTCATGATGGATTAGAATGTGACAAAAATACGATTTTCATTCAGAAGGAAAAAAATGGAATAAAGTCAAGTCCTCAAAAGATATCAAAAGAACTGAAGCTTATGAAGAGTCAAACCCAAGACGCTCCTCTTCGAGATCAAATGATTTGATTTGAAATTTGATTTGAATTGATTTGTGAACATTTTTGTTTTATTTGGTATTTGATTAGAAAAAGAAATTATGATTTATGATGCCCTACTCTGCAACTGGTATTAATTCTGAATCATGCTGAAATGGATGACACATTTTTAAAATCACCTAGCTGAGGGATAGAACCTTTTATTATATGCTAAATGATAGATTATCAGAGAAATTGCAGAAAGATAGAAATCGTATTCCCCACTGTGAAGATACAGAAATTTTCACTTCCACGGTATCAATCAAAATGGCGGCTTTCAAAGCATCACTTCAAGGTGAATACGAGTCAAATTATCAATTTGTTCTAAAAACGTATAATGAAAGGTAAGTCTATTGTTTTTGAGCGGATACAGATCATTTCCAGCAATAATTCAACAAGTATTGATGCATGAAACCTGCTAGTCCAAACATGGCCTGAAAGTCTGTAATATAAGTTTTTGGTTTGGTATGTCCTTGAAACCAAAAACTTGTATTATGGACTTTCAGGCCATGTTTGGACTAGAAACCCGCCAGCTGAATCAAATTACAAGATGCTATCTGTTCCGAGTATCAATCAAATCACTTTTGCATTTCAATGATTCAATGCACTGTTTACTTTCATACATCAATTCAAGGTTGAAACGAGTGGAATTATCAGATTCTTATAAAAAGCGTATAATAAAAAGAAAATCTAGTGTTTTTGAGTAGATACTGATAATTATCTCACTTGTGACTAAGGCAAACGGTTATTTTCGCTCAAGCAAGTGCTAGTGAAAAATAAGCATTTGTCTCGGTCACTCATGAGATAATTTTCGGTATCCACTCAAAAACACTGGATATCCCCTATTTATCCATGGCCATTCTTACATGGACTATGAGATCGAAACAGATTGAAACAGCAAGGATTTAGGAGTAGTATTTGCAAAACTATCCCATAATACATATACAAACAAATGCTGTTGAGTAATACTCAACAACATACATGTGTGTATGTAGTACAGAATAGTTTCTGCAAACACTCATTGCTCAAGGACACTGCACTGGGATTTCAAAGTAAAATATGTCAGAATTCTTGGGGTCATGTCGCAAAGGATTCTGAATTGGGCTAGCTTGTTTTAATTAGGGTTCAATGACATTTTCGACAGCCAGGGTCACCTTGTGTCTGATAGTTTTATGGGTGGAGGAAGCCTATAATAGCCAGAGAGAACCACTGAGCAGCAGCGAAGAACTATATTTATTTATTGGTGTTTAAGGCCACATACTTATGGGTGGAGGAAGCTGGAGTACACAGAGAGAACCACCGAGCATCAATGAGCAACTGTCAGCTCCTCAACATTCTAACTCTGTTCAAGCTCTGCTCAATCAGGGTTACATCGGTTGAAGACATGTGCACCATCGACGTGCAGTATGACTTAGTACATGGCGTTATCGAGCCCCCATGTAGGCAACCAGGATAAAATGCCTTGCCAAGGACACAATGAGGGTCGTCCCGGACAGGGATCGAACTCAGGACCTTCAGCATAGAAGTCCAACAGTCTACCACTGAGCCACCATGCTCCCCAGTGAACAACTTCAATGCTTTGAATACAGATACAAGTAATTTCAAGTGCATGTACATGCATTACCCCTGTAGAATGTCCCAGGTGATTTTTAACCAGAATGGTTTGTGTAGGCCCATAAAAAAAATTTCTGGTTTCTCAGGCAATTTTTTCTAAATCTTATTACAAGGGAAGGAGACGTTTTTCTATTTCTTCTTTTTTTGTTAATCCACAGAACAGTTGTGTAAATGAATTAGAAATTTAACCCTTGAAGTATTATGTGGAAAAAACAATGCTTTCAGTAGTGAAAATTTCCCATAATGTAGTTGCAAATTTAACCAACTATATCGTGTTTGACAGAATTCTGTGCAGATTTTCAAATAAAAAGTAACTGGTTAAATTTTTAGTCCCACCCGTGCAATATAATATCATCAAAGAGATGCATAGATTATCAAAGAGGTGCCTTAATCGCTCACCTGATAAAATTGGTTAGAGGATTTAAAGTCACATTCAGCATCTACATGTTAATTTATTGATTTATTTATTCTTGGGTTTAATGACACTTTCAACAGCCTGGGTCACCTCGTGTCAGACAGTTTCACAAGTGGAGGAAGCTGGAGTACCCAGAGTGAACTACTGAGCAATGGCAAGCAACTGTCAAGATTTCCCAACATACTAACTCTGGTTGATGACAAGTGCATCATCGACATGCAGTATGCTTTAGTACTGGGGAACTGAGATTAAGTGCCTTACCCAAGGACACAACACAGTTAACCCTGGCAGAGATCAAACCGTGCACCTTTCGTTTTAAGTCTCATACTGTAACCACTGAGCCACAGCGAGACCAAACATGAACCCAGGGAATTGATCTGAATAAACTTTAATCTCCCCACACTTATGGATGTCAATGCTGAGTAACAAAAGAATCTGACTCGTGGATGTGAAGAAGATTTTTAAAAGAATCGACCTTATATTGCACGAAGTTAAAATTTGGGATTCTACTGGAGCCCAAATATGACCCAAGGGACTTGATTTTAACAAACTGAAATCTGAACCACCTAAGGTTGCTGCATATCAAACATCAAAAGATTCTGACCAGTGAATCTGAAGAATAAAGAAATTTCTTCATATTGTACCAAATTAAAATTTAGATTACCATGCAGAGCCCAAATATGAACCCAGGGACTTGATTTGAACAAATTAGAATCTAACCCCACTGCAAACCAAATATTGACAGATTCTGACTGATGGATTTGAAGAAGATTTTTTAAGAATATTCCTCAGTTAAAAGTTTGAATTCCCATAGGAAGCCCAAATATTACCCCAGGGACTTGATTTGAACAACAAATTTGAATCTGAACCCCTTCCCCCCACCCCAAGGATGCTCTATACCGATCATCAGACGATTCTGACAGGTGGATCTCAAGAAGAAGATTTTAAGAAATGTTCCCTCATATTTGACCGTATCAAAATTTGCGTTCCCATATGGAGCCCATATATGAACCCAGGGACTTGATTTAAACAAAGTTGAATCTCACTCAGTCCACTAAGGATGCTACATACCAAATATCAAAAGATTCTTACTGATGGATCTGAAGAAGAAAAATATGAAACTAGAGACTTGTTTCGAACAAACAAAAATCTGACCCCTCTTAGGATATTGTATACCAAATATCAAAAGATTCTGACTGGTAGTTCAGGAGAAGAAAATTTCATTAATTTTGTAAAAAAATGTTGTGGGTGCTAATAGAATTATGCCTGCTACGGACATGGCATCTTTATTTGAACAAACTTGAAATGATATATGATAAGGAACATGCATATCAAATTTTGTTCAATTCGGCCGAGTAGTTTATGAGGAGAAGTCGACAATGTAAAGTTCATGCCAAATAGACAGGTGGACGGGTGGAAAGTGACCAGTAAAGCTCCCATTGAGCTTCACTCAGGTGAGCTAAAAAGGGGAAGAAGCAGGTTTTCAATGATAATGTCTGAGAAACAACAATTTTTTTTAATAGCTTCAAGTATAACAAGATCTGTAGTAATGTCAATTCACTAGAGTGAATTAGCAATGTTGCTCTTTAACATAAACTTTATGTGTTGAAAGTTACTATAGAGGAACAGGGTGTGTTTTGTTTTTTTATAATTGATTAGCAGTTTTCTCGCGGGTGGGAGAAATTGATTAGCAATACCCAGATTTTGATTAGCAGTTTTTCAGAGGGCAACTATTTTACATAAATTAAAGAATTGTTAAATATAAGACTTATCTGACTTTCAAAACAAACCCATACATCAGCTCAATCATGCCTATCCGTGAAAAATTGCGGACAAAGTTTATTTTTGATTCAAATTCTGTGCATAAATTGCACGTAATTTTTGAAGCGATCACATTTTTCTTCTCATCTGTTTCCAGATGCACGTTTAGCCAGGTGCCATCTGGATCCAACTCCGTTTTCCAACGTAGGGCTGTACTTTTTTTTACAGACATTTCTAAATACAGGTGGGTTAATTTTCACGTGTTAAAGTTTACAGTGGGAATCACCCGTAAGAGGACGTAAGTATTCATCAGCAAATAGAAACGAGAATGTTATTAGTTTGATCCAATCAGACACGAGGAGACCCCCGAACACGCGTTTAATACGTCATAACCACAATTGATTTGTATAAAAATAGAACGGCTGCCTGATTCCCGGAAAACAGCTGCCGATTCTATGAATACAACCGCCATGTCATGCGGTCGATGCATGATTGATAGAAGTGGCGTAACTCTGTTTGGCTATCGGGTCCACTGTTCGGTATTACTAACGAAATCCACGATTCGCGATTTGCGATCCAAAACGGGAAAACGATTCGCAGGCGCTTAATTTTGGTTCGCATTTTGCGATGCGAACCCGGTCATTACACACCCTGGTGGAACCCTGTTAATTGAATAGCCACTTTGCCAATGGAAATTATTCAATTAACAGGAGTATTCAATTAACAGGATTGTGTCACTTTCCTGTATTCTCAAGATAAACTTAGCATTTAGTCTATTATATTTTGTTTGACAGAGCTCCATGAGCTCTGTCAAACAAGATATAATAGATTAAATGCCTGTACTGAATATACTGAGGCCAAATAGGTCTATAAACAAAGGAAAACTGGGGAGAATCAGGGTAATTTCTTGACAGGTTACAAGATGTTTTATTCAATTAACAGGAGTTTACTCTATAACCTATATTCAATTAACAGGTAAAATTTGTACTGGAGGTATGGTAAATGATTTTGTGTTGGGAAATTATATTCAATTAACAGGGTTATTCAGTTAAGAGATATCCAATTGAGTGGGCTCCACTGTACTAAGAAATTCATGTCCTAAATTGTTACATTTCAAACTACTTACCATCTTTCTCAGAAAGAAAACGAGATGCGTTATGGTTCTCTGTTGATCCTACAGAGAGAGAACCAGACCCCATATCATTATTCTTGCCTCCCTCAAGTCGTTGTTTAAATCGCTTATTTTTCCTTTTTCTTGCAGGTTTAACTGGCTTCAAAGTACCATCAATGTCATCTTCTGTCCTAGATGTGTAGTGGGGAGAGATGACATTGTCATCTTGAGAAGACTCATCCTCTCTTGTCTCAACGTCTATTTTTGACACAGAACGCAGGGATTTCTTTGATTCCATGAATGAGTCATTCATAGGAATGCTGTCATTAAGTTCAAGATCTTCAGTTATCAGATTGTTTCTATTAACAGGTTTAGGTTTCTTTTTCTTGACTTTTCGCATTGGTTTTTCTTCTTCAACTTTAGTGCCTATCTGAGACTGTATGGGAGGTAATTTCCCAACTGGAGTCATCTTAGAATTATAATTATCACAGTCATCAGAATTATAACCCCTGTCATGATATTTGGAAGAAACATTACTTTCTAATATTTGACTCTCTAGCTGAATACTAGATCGCCGTTTAGTCCTAGGTGTTGACAAACTAGACATGATGTCATCATTTTTTGTTGCGTTTGCTCTGAAAAGATTGTTTCTATCCAATTTGTTCTCCAATTCAATATCATCTGATATTTTTTGTTTCTTCTTCTTCTTTTCCGCTTTCATTTTTTTCTCCTATAGAAAGAAAAAAACAATTCAAAACTAAATGGCATATATCTGCATAATTTATGCACAGTAAAGACAAATCCATACAATTTGTTCTGTATCTCCTGATAAATCACATCCACATCAAAACTCTTCTAACCTAAATTGCCATTTGGAAGTTGTTTGCTTGAAAAATTAAAATATGTATTCTGGGACAAAGATTGATTTGCATGTAATTTTGAATGTGGATGAGACACAGTTAGTGCAGAGCAATATATTCAGCTCTGAATTACAAACTAGTTTCAATTGGGGCTGACACGACTATCAATTGTTGCAGTTGACTAATCACCAGCATCAGTTTACAGTTTGTCAATTAACCCTTTACCTAACACGAAAAACAGACGACACATGCAAACAAAATTATTGAATAACTATTTTTTTTTCATTTTTTGTGTCAAAAATATAGCTTATGACTCCCCCCCCCCCCCCCCCCCATTGGAACGAGCTCAATGAGCTTGTTCCATTGAGGGGTCATACAGTTAAAACTATAAGTCCTGTCACGAATAGTGCGCTTATCTAGGCTTAATTGCGCGTTGGAATTGCGCGCAATTGCCATATCGAATGGCATCCAGAGCACGGCAGGTTCTCCTGGTTACTCATAGCAAACACATGCAATGTTGCTGCCAATGGACCTCCGGGTTACCCGGAGGTCCATTGGCTGAAACATTGCTTGTGCGCAGGCCATATGTGCAGAATTTGATAACTTTACTTGGGCCATAACTCGTACATTAATGTGCATATCAACGTGCTATTTGTGCGCATTTCATGACAGGACTTCTAGTTTTAACTGTAAGCTATGTTTTTGAGGCAAAAAATGAAAACTGAATTGATTTTTTTTATGTTGGGTAAAGGGTTAAAAGTAGTTTCCCATAAACTCAACAAACGATTTCTAATATACTTACAAATTTAAAACTGACGATGCATGAATGAATGTGGACTTTTCTACGTTGAAATAAAATGGAAAAGCCAACATATCTCCAAATGATCCGAAAAATTTGAACAGAACGTTTGTACAAATGTTTCATTTCTGTAACTAATTTCCATAAATTTCAAACATAAACCTCTCTCCATTCCTTCACATAATACAACTTAGTACTACAATTAAACTGACCACCGTGGCAACTTTCTCACTTTAGCAGTTCAGAATTTCATAGTTTCAATGGGATCATTTGAGTGTACACAACCGCAGGTTCTATCAACCTGCTTTCTACAGTAAATTTCCAAACTGCACATTATTCAAATGCTACACTGTTTGAATGATACTCTTTAGTTCTGATTAACCCTTTAACTAACATAACGTTCAAAACTGGCCAGTGCTATTCACAAAAAATACTATCCAATTTTCATTAATTTTTCATTTTTTATCTCAAAAACATAGCTTATGACCCCTCATTGGAACGAGCTCATTGAGCTCATTCCAATGAGGGATCATAAGCTATGTTTTTGTGATAAAATATGAAAAAAAGAGTTATTCAAGTATTTTATTTGCAAGTGTCATCTGCTTTTCGTGTTAGGTAAAGGGTTAATGGAGTACTGGTTATACAAAATTGGTGTTCAGATATTCAGTACTGAAATTTCAAATTACATTGTTGCACAATTGTATGAAAAACAAAGGCCACTAGATATTACAGGTAACCAAGGTCCGACATTTCAAAGGTCAATAATCTAACTGTTCATTCATCTCATTTTAGAGTGCAATTTAAACCCGATTTGTAACACTAAGAAAAAGAACGATGATCGATTTAAAAAAAAAGTTGACGACTGCAATAGTCAAGTTAGTCAACTAATCGAATAATCATCACAGCCCTAGTTTCAATTTTTATTGAGGGTCTTTTAACTCTTTACCAAAGCCAATGGCCATATCAGGCCAGCATTATTCACAATAATTCCAAATCTACGTTTATTATTTTTTCAAATTCTGCCTTGAAAAATATGGCTTATGACCCTTCATCGGAACAAGTTATTGGGCATGTTCCAATGATCTTATTAAGCTATACTTTTGAAGCAAAAAATGAAAATGTTTAGTTAATCAAGAATTCTTTTGTATGTGTCGTCTTCTAGTCATGTTATGCAAATGGTTAAAACATCAGCATATCAACACTTTTTGATATTGACTGACAAATCACCAATATTATTGCGAAGATACTGTCTAAACAGGAATTTCTATTTTTATAACATTATCCTGGCAATTACAAGTAGTTTTAACCCTTCACCTAATGAACAGGCTGCACGAGTCCATGTAATAGACAAACTCAGAGGGAAAAAAGTTTAAACAAAACCATATCATGTGACCCCTCATTGGGGGTGGAGGGGAATATCCACAAATCTGCAGTTTTGTCCACACCTTCATCCCAGATTTATGGCCATTGTAGGACTTAGCCTGTACATCCATCTGTCAGTCCATACAAACATTTTGTATTATAACTCTGGCATCGTTTGCCAGATTTTGATGTTCTTTGGTATGGGTGAAATGATATCAACAAATCTCGAATTTTGTCCACACATTAACATCAGAGTTATGGTCTCTGCAGGACTTACAAAAATAGTAGTCTGAATGTTTTGCATTATAACTCTGGCATAGGTTCTCGAATTTTGATGTCCTTTGGTATTATGATGGACCAGCATAAGGAACTTGATACCAACATATCACAGGTTTCCTCTGTACATTCCTACCAGAGTTATGGTCCCTGTAGGACTTAGAAAAATAACAAAATTAACCTTTTACATCATAACTTGTAAACATGTTGCAGTCATGATTAGCAGAAATATGTGACCTAAAACACCAATAAATAAATAATTGGTGATAGACTAGCAAGGGGGAAAAGATATCCACATATTGTAGGTTCTGTCCATGCATACATACATCAGTTACCTTTTGTTAGACTTAGAAAAACTGTACCTATGAACTTTTTGCATTGTTGTGTTTTGTCAATGGGAATATTTTTTATTGAATGACAAAAGAAAATTGAATAATCTTTATAACGCCATGTTGAATAGGTATGCAGGGCAAGTTTAACCAAGTTAGTCTTCATGTGTGTCAGTTTGTTCAAAATGGCAGATATTTATGCCATCTTGAGAAATGCCACTATTCCACTGATCAGCATTTGCTGTTCATGGTACTGCAGGAGGGGGGTCATACGCAATGCTTTGCATTGCTCTTCTAATTTATTTATTTATTTATTTATTTGATGACACTTTCAATTTTATATTAAAATGTTTCATGGGTGGGGGAAGCCTGAGTTCTGGAGAGAACCACTGAGCAGCTGCAAAAAATTGTCTTCTTCTCTAACTTACTAGCCTCAGACAACTAGGGTTATCATTGGTTAAATGCATCTGTACCATGAGTGTGCAGTATGTCCTTGCACCATCATGCTTCCACTTTAGAAATTAGGATTAACTGGTAGAGTGCTAAATTATTTTTACTTATCAAAATTTGTTCACAAATCTTTGCCTTGTTACATTTTATGAGAGAGCGCCTGCAAGCACTCTCCCATAAATTGCAATAAGGAAAATCCATTCAGACCAAATAATTTAGATCCAAAGACCATAAGAAGGACGCCCACAGAGTTTGAAGATCCCGAGTTGCAGTACCTGAATTTTAGAGTAAAACCCACATATGGGCTTCCAGTACAAAACCAGTTAAGTGTTTTGATAACAAAAATAAATGCAAGAAAGAACCACCTTTAGGACTTGTCAATTGTGTTGGGAAATCCATGTGATAAATGTTTCAGAGTATTCTCCCTTGATGTGCAGACAATACAGGTGCTTTGGAAATGTTCTCGATAAAACAGTTTGTTTATGCTTCACGCCTAAGGTCACTGAAATACTACATTCATAGTTGATTTTGTACATTATCTACTGAATTATGTTTGAAAAACAAATCCCATGAAGAAATCTCAATTTTTTGCTCTCACAATTTTAAACACGAAATCTTATGATTTTCCTCAAAATGGGGGTTAAAATGTCTGAGCACCATGTCACTTTGCTATATGATTCACCTGATTTTGCGAGAATCATTCTTGAATCGCATAAAATTTGGCAAAAGTCTACTCCTGATGAAGCACAGTGGCTCATTGGTTAGCAGATTGGACTTCATAGCAATAGGTCGTAGATTCATTTCTGACTAATGGCATCTGTATTGTGTCCTTCGGTCATACATTTAATCCCAATTTCTAAAGTGGGAGTATGATGGTAACGATGCCTTCAAACAATGATAACCTGAGATGTGTCAGGTTAGCAAGTCAGAGAGGAAGACAATAACTCGCTGCTGCAGTTGCCTGGTGGTTTTCTCCAGAATGCAGGCTTTCACCACCTGTAAAACTTTTTAATATAACTCTTTTTGGCTATTGAAAGAATCATCAATTTATTTATTTATTGTGTTTTAAGGTCACATACTTATGCACAATGGCTAATCATGACCATGACAGTTTTACGGGTGGAGGAAGCCGGAGTACCCGGAGAGAACCACCGAGCATCAACGAGCAACAGTCAGCTCAACATTCTAACTCTGGTCAAGCTCCGCTCAAGCAGGGTTACAGTGGTTGAAGACATATGCACCATCAACGTGCAGTACGCCTTAGTACACAGTGTCATTCTGACCCCACATAGGCAATCGGGATAAAGTGCCTTGCTCAAGGACACAATGCAAGTCGTCCCGGACGGGGATCGAACTCGGAACCTCTAGCATAGAAGTCCAATAGTCTACCACTGAGCCACCGCACTCCGACAGAATCATCAAATAAATAAATAACAGAACTTCTGAAATCCAATCTGTCAAGCTTGAGCTATGATCAGAAAATGTGTAATAATTTTATGAAATTAGACATTTGGTAAAACAACTTAGGCCTATAAAAAAATCTTGTTTCTTAGGCAATTTTTCCTCAATTCTACGATGAGAGAGGGAGGCTTTTTTTCTTTGTTTATTCACAAAACACTTCTGAAAATAGTTGGAATCAGAAATTTAACTACTTACACTATCATGTGGCAAACCAATGTTTTCAGCAGTGAAAATTTCCTATAATGTAGTTAAAAATTTAACCAACTGTACCTTGTTTGAAAGAGCTCTGTGAGTTCTGTCAAACAAGATGTAGTTGGTTAAAAAGTTGTCCTACAAGTGCAAAGAGTATCATAGAAAAGATTTCCAGGTGAAAAAGGGTGATAAGGCAGATTTTCTATAACGAGTGAGGTGCCTGAGAAACAGGAATTCTTTTTTTAATAGCCTTACCTTTTTGTTAAGCTCATTAATATCCAATCTCTTGAAGGGATCACCATCAATGACATCATCATTTTCATCATCTATGCCCATTTTCTCTTTTTCTGCAGCTTCCTTCTCGTCTCTGTTCACCAAATACAAGAAAAAGATTAAGACAGTTAATTGTCTTGCAAAAGGTAGCCATCAACCCTATTTTACTCAAAAATACTGAAACAACTACATCTGATCATCAGCTTCATGCAGGCCTGTACAGAGTGGACACCAAACTCATTATGCAATGGTAAGTAATGGGAACAGGTCAGTTTGGTGGAAAACTGATTTGGCAGAACTACATGGTCGGTTTGGTGGGGACCAAATATCTTTTGTCAAATGTTTTTGGATGGGGGAACAAATCCTGGATCATTGAAAACAACAATGTAGCCTAACAATTCTGATTGGGTTGTTAAACATATATTTCGTCCTTTTATAGCATTTTCATTCCAAAATGTGTAAGCAGTTGGAGCTAAACTGATTAACTAGGACACACTGTCACAGTGCCGAAGCTGCGACGATTCGTGCAATGCCAATGATGTTTTAAAACTCGTTGGTGACAAAAAAACTTGTTGGTGACAAGTCCACAAATGTGACAGAAATTATCCGAATGACATGCACTATTGAGAGGGTGTAGACATCATGAAGATACACTTGCATACCAAGTATGGTGTCATTCCATCAAGTATTTTAGGAGTTATGGTGTTTTTTAAACTCGCTGGTGACAGACCGACATTGCCACATATTGAGCTGCTCGTCGCAGCTAATTATGCTTAGTGAGGATTAATTAAGGTAAGTTGGAATTAATTAGCTGGGGTTGAAGACTATCATCATAATTTACCGGCTCCCTTTGTTGTTGAGTTATTTTATGGCTATATCCTGATCAGTATGTAGAATAGAAAGAAAAACACATATACGATTTTTAATAAGTTTTATTTCATCGAAAATATAAATAAAATAAACAAAAACAATACAAAAGGCAATGAGTTTGAGCATCGTTTGCACTGAAATATCAATATTAATGATCTGCTTTTGATGAGTAGGCCTATGAACATTCAGAATTGCTTGGGTTCCAAACTTCCGAGTCTAGGCCATGTCGCCAAAGCTATCTGTATTTGCAGTCCGTTAAAGGTATTGTGCCCAGAGTTTTCCACAAAGTCTATTCAAATTAAGTTGCCACCCCTCAACATCATTATTTGTATGCACTGACATCGAGTAAACCGACCAATTTGAAGCATTCCAAACATGACCTTCAATCCAGGTAGGCCCATCTACCATGTATTCCATTAGGCACTGTAACCTGGTTGGACAGCACGGTTTAACTAGATCCCTGAGGGCTATGGTTATGGGAATATGTTCGGCTGGTAGGAATGGTAGACACAATAATTCTCTTAGGAATAAGCTTAGTGTTGAAACGATTTTTCGACTAGTTGACGCCGACGCGATTAGTACTAAACAAATCTCTTAACCGATTGGTGAATCACTCATCGATTAGTCACCTGAGTGTATTCTCTAAAGCCTTGAAGTTTCCACTTTGTATTCCTTTAAGAAAATTCTGTCAATTTGAGGAGCCCTATCGCACTTCTTCGCTCTTCTAAATTGGAAACCAGAAGTTCTCTTTTTCGTGCTTCTCTAATTTTCAAGAAAATAGATTAAACTACCGTGCAAAGATTTGAGACACTGACTAAAACACACAAATGAGGTGTGAACAGTATACCTGCAAACTGTTGTGTCATTTTAATTTATGCGGACAGCGAAAGTACATTTACAGACCTTAACAGATGTTAATGCTTTTTCAACAAGTTCTTGTTTTGGGTAAATGTTGCAGTAATTAGATTGGTCAGAAAACAAAATGTCACATAATGATATTTACTACTGAATGAAGTTTTACAACTCGCATTACGTAGTGCACATATTGACCAAACAAATCACACCGTTTGGTCACGTGATGCATTTAATATTCAATGAGGCTGTTGTTCATAGTTTGTCTAGCTTTTCGTTGGGGGTTGATTAAGTTATGGAGGTCACAGAACAATCGCATCAACAGAGTACACTTCTTCAGTGACCTGTTACTGCTTTCAAAGTTTTTTAGCTCAATAACAAAGGGCAGAAATTTCTTATTACACCACAATATACAAGGGAATTTTGGGGGAAAGTTTGATTTTGCTTAAAAATATTTGATGGAACCGAATACTCTGGGCCCTCTCCTCAATTCCCCTTACGAAATAGGAACACCGAAGATCTATTGTCAGACCAATTTATTTTTTTGTGGCATCGGTTGTTTGGTGGTAAAGACATGGAGACATTGACTTCCATAATGTCACACAGTTAAACCAATTAATTGCATCGTAATTTGGAAGCCACTCCAGCCAATGAATATAGTTAAAACCAGTTTTGTAGATTTTGTTTAGTTCAGCACCTGACATCGCGTAACCGACTAGTCGATTAATCGTTAGCTACTACCCGACGATTAGTTGATTAGTAAAAATCCAAATGGCATTAATCGTTTCAACACTAAATTAGCTAGCGTTCTTTTTCTTTCGGAAAACAGGGGCAAGTCCAAGCAAGATCTTGAATGTTCTTCCAAACTGCTGGAGTCCATTGAAAGCAATACATATGAATAGGAACTTCATGAAATACATGAAGAAGTAGAAAAATGCAGGAAACTTGAAAGTATTCAATAAAAGTGGGTGCTTAATTATTATAATAAATATACAGAACCACACTTATGTTTGAATGGGTTAACGATTACTGGATGAGAGTGAGTGGCACAGGGAAACCACGAGAGCCGTTAAGCTCGAGTGGTATCCCAGCGCCACTCGTTCGATTTTGTCAGAGAACCAGTCTTGAGTCTTTAACCCTGCTACCTGTAGAATCGCTGTTGATTCATTTTATTCGCCAAAAAATGTCGGTCCGAACACTCAAAACATCAAATATTGCGTTCAACATCAGACATCAGAAATTATGAGCTCTGAAATGTTTTTTGAGGACTGTGTGTGCAGGCATCATTATATCCAGAAGATGGAAAATGTTCAAGGATATTAATTTAAATGCGATGTGAACTGCTTTTTAAACTGAAACTAAAGTAAAACTTGGGTTGACTGTGCATTAGGCTATCGTCATTTCTGTTCTGCATTGTAACAAAATTACACTCTGGATGAGAAAAGACATTTTTGTGCAATAATTAACCTTCAGGTGCATCCATTTGATTGTTTAGAGTAACTGGGGCAGTTTGTGATTCCATTCTGGGTGAACTCGGCAGGCTTGGTAAGTTAGCACTTTATTTTTCAACATTACAACCAGACAGCATTTTCTCAAAAGCTCTCGAAATGAGAATCCAAAAGTCTTTGTCAGAGGCTGAAAGAGAAATAAAGGGGGTGGGGTTGTTTTCACAAGTAAGCTCCAACTTATTTTTGTTGATAATATTTTTAAAGATTGATTAATATTTTCAATATTTTGTACAACTATACTTCACCAATTCGTTATCTGAACGGTTCTATCGACATTTTTGTCTTGCTATTCTTTATGTGTTTGGTCCTGTATCTTGTCAATCTTAAATTTGGAATTATTTTGAATTTGCATTTTAATAGTAAGTTGTTTTAAAGTGGACTAATAGAATGTGGCTAATGATAGGCTTTTGGAGGACACTTTTTTTGGGATCATCCCAGATGGGGGCTGACCAATCAAACTGACCGGAATTTTTGTTTCAAAATCAACATGCAGGTCCTTACCTCGAATTTACCCTGGTAGCCCATTAAAATGCTCTGCCCACTGACCTGATATTCGCCAGAAATAAAAAAAAAAAAACCCTCCCTCTGAACAATTTGTTCTGAAAATACCAATCCCTTGCAACAAAAACTGTAAAATTAGCAGGTTGTTGGCGGAGTTGAATGAGAGTGCAGAAACCCCCCATGTAGGTGTCATCTGATTTCAGTTTTGATGCTGAGAGTAAGAGCAAAATAATATTCTACAAAACAGAAATACTAGCAAAGATTCTTAATTAGTCACTTAAAAATCCAAATAAATCTATGTTTGGTAAATATTATCGTACTGTCTATGTTTCAAATATTCTAATTATTATTTTTCATGGAAGTCGTCGTCTCATAACATTGACAATATGTTGGATCAGACTACATGTATTTACCACTCCTCTCCTCTTCATGACTATCCAGTAGGGGGAAGGTGGTAACATTTTTTTCCCCTACAGAAAGTCATATTTCAGCATTACTACACTGACACCTCCCCCCCCCCCCCCCCCCCCCCCAAACCTTGCCCACAAACACGTAAAAAAAAATCAATGGTTCCACAAATGTAAACTGGCCTTTTCATTCTTCAACATTATTTTCTTTCTTCAACTAGTGTGGTAGTGGAGGAGAGGGGGGGGGGGGGGTGTCACCCAGTAAGGCCTACTACTACTAGTAAGGGTGGAATCGGTAGGGCTGCACGATATTTGGAGTTCAATACCGGTAACGGTATTTTAAAAAATATCGCGATATACCGGTATATCGTCAAGTTCAAAACATATAAGATTCTCACCCAAATTGTCCCAATATTTGTTTGTTATTCGAAGTCAAATAATTACATTTTAAAAGCATTGAAATAAAAAGCCTAGTAACTTGTCTTAATTCATTCTTGTATAAATATTTGGAATTAAACTTCATGATGGCACTGCAAATATCATTTATTTTGAGTCGATAATTTCAAATAAATATATACTATTTGATCCATTGCTTTACAAAACAAAAACGCTTTGCCTGCGTTTTGTCATATACATGTGAATAGATCACCACTAGAGGGCGTTTGCCATGTACTGGTTAAGCAGGACGACGCTAGAGGGCTAGGAGTTTGTACACTTTTCCACAAATGAAAGCAGTCAGTTTTGTCACGCGGTATCAGAAACAACTGAAACGCACATGCTCGATAGGCACGTTTTGATGTACCGGTGAATCACCTCATGCGGTGGGTGAATGCTGGTGATGTATAAATACTATTTCAACATTAAATCACTCTTAACAAAGTGAAAATAAACAATATTATTCCCTTTATATTTTTATTAGTGTTTTGATGACTATCTGTCTAATTTTTAAGATGTGGCATGTAAGTCAGATCAAAACGTTCACCTACTTTTCAAAACATTAACACGTGCGAACTGGTGTTGACAAAAATGAATATTCATTTATGCAGCGCTTGGAACTGTGGGTTCATTAATAGGTATGCGATTTGTTCATATTGAAAAGCACATTCCAAGTGTGCCGGTAATAAAATAAACTTTGAAAATATTACTGCAGTGCTTGGAATTGCGAGAACAAGTGCAATGAAGTGGGAGGAACTATTAGTATTAAAACAGAAATTTCCTGGTCCAACAAAAGCCATTATTAATGGAAATATGGTAATCATTCTTCACGGTTTTCGTTCGAAGCCATACTGTTTGGGGAAAATCTGTACTTACCTGTGTCATCGGAGAAACAAAAATAAAACAGCTTATGGGAGAATATTTTACTAGTACCAGGACATAAAGTGTATTGATAAAAAAAACAAACTGCTTTCACAGTTTCTGTTTATATACACTTTTTTTCAATCAGCTGTGAGATTAAATAGAATTTTTACGGAAAGTTAAAAAATTTATAGTAATTTAAATATTTTTTATACTTACCAATGACCCAGACATAGCTGGTGCTAATTCTCAAAATCTAGGGCCAAACACAAATTTTGCCCCCCAAACCCCAACATTTGCATCTAACACCGAAAATAACATGTCCTGAATGGTCCTCCATACTTTTCCTCCACTGTGCATGCGCAGTGTCAAGGAGGTGTCGAAATTGGCGCCAATTATCATTCTTACAAGCAGTGCCTGGTCAGCACTATGTACTCAGCAGGGAGGTACGAGTTCCCAACTCCTGGGAGGGCCATCCCCGTCTGGGTCATTGGTAAGTATAAAAAATATATAAATTACTATAAATTTTTTAACATTTTTATACTGTACCAATGACCCAGACATAGCTGAATAGAAAAAATGCTGGAGGGCCTAGGACATGGAGGAAAATCCAATAAGCTCAACTATATATAATAGAGTTATCTCCTTGAGGAGAAAAGGAGGATTAGGCTTTACATGTATCTTTCTTATTTATGACAAATTAGAAAGACACAACACCTTTCATAACTGAACATAATAACATCCATGTTCTCTATTAACATCCAGTATAACCCTTTATACTAATTATTTTTAAAGTAAGCCAATAAATAAAGTGAGTCCAGAGAATTGAGACTCTTTATACTCATTAAAAGTGTCCGAGGATTGTATATTAATGCCCATTTGACACGCGACATATACAAATGCTTCACACCGAGCTACACTTTAAAAATATGACATGAATGAATTTAAACATTAGCTTTACACTTTAAAACCATCCCGGTACCGACTCAGAATTACTGACTCCAGAGGAGGTATCCCCTTGCTTTTCACTATAAAGCAGGTGACCTAAGGGAACACACCCCCCCCCCCCCCCCCCACCCCTTGCTCTGGGTCAAATACCCCAGAGCGAAGAGGGCAGAGGGACAGAATCACTGCCGGAACAGAAAGCCTGCATAACTATAGTTGCAACTGTTTAGTGGACGACATTCTGAGCAACAGATAACGGACCTAAACAATGCAGGTCTCCAGAAATGGACTCAATATTTCTGAGATAAAAAATTGTGAATGTGGATGGCTGAGACCAATATGCAGCCTTCATTAAATCTGTAATAGCAACACTATTTGCGTAAGCCCAAGATGTAGAAAGAGCTCTTACTTCATGAGCCGAAATCTTAAGCACAGACTGCTGAGTTGAAGATAGATTACCATAAGCAGTACGGATAGTTAATTGAATCCATCTAGCAATAGAATGGACCGTAATGTCCTTTCTATTAGGCATCAGAGACAGAAAGAAGCATTTTCGTCCCTTTCTGATAAACTGAGATCTTCGTTTATAAATACGTAAAGCTCTAACCGGACAGAGTAAAGGCCTAATGACAAGACAACGTTTATATCGAGCGAATGAATCTTTACTCTCCAATTCTGAGTCAAGAAAATTTGGAGAGGACGAGTGCGTAACCGCCCCATCGGAATGAGATCCGCAGCAGCTCCGGACAGACCTATCAGTCTCAAGAATTCTCTCGCTGTGACTTTGTCTGAGTGAAGACAATAGCGAGCGTAACAACTGATTAATTTCGCTCTGGTTAACGGCAGACGAACGAGATTGTTGTGCGTCTCGAAGCTCATTCCCAAGTGGGTGAATGACTTGGACGGCACCAGATCCGACTTCTCCTCGTTTATTATAAAACCGAGACGTCGGAGTAATAGAAGCAGATTCTGCTCATCGTTCTGAAGCGTTAACTTGTTGCCGTACCTCTGAAGAATGTCGTCCAGGTAGGCCGACGTTACCGCAGACGAATGAGCTCGGAAATATATCATTACCGAGTTCATTATTCGAGTGAAAGCCCAGGGCGCTAGGTTCAAACCGAAGCACATCGCTCGGAACTGATATACAACTCCTAAGACAGCAAAGCGTAGATACTTTCTGAATGTCGGATGTACCATGACGTGAAAGTACGCATCCTTGAGATTTATGCTTGTAGCATAGTCGTTCACCCGAATACTCGCTCTGACTGATCGAATTGTCTCCATATAGAACTTCGGAGCGACGATCAGCTTGTTTATCCAGCTCAGATCTATGACTGGACGGAACGAGCCGTCTGGTTTCGGAACCAGAAACAGATGGCTGTAGAAACCCGGTGATTCCTGGTCTTCTACGACCTCTATAGCGTTCTTCTCCAGAAGAGACTGTACTTCTGATAGAAGAGCGTCTCTTTTCTGCGGATTTGCCAGAAGCTGAGTCCATTTTGGACTTCGAGTTAATGGAAGCTTTCGTTTGAAGGATATTCTTAGTCCTTCCGAAATTACCCCTCGAACCCAGGGGTCGTCCGTAATTGACGCCCAATTGTTTATAAAACTTGACAATCTTCTGCCTACCGGAACGTGATAGAGGTTCATACCATCACCTCCTGGACCTGCGAGGCTTGCGGAAGGAGAAACTACATCCTCCACGACCCGCACCTTGCCCCATCGACCTAGGGACGTCTGACCGGTTATCTCGGCCAGAATAACATCCCCTACGTGAGTCGCTGCCTTGACGGTCTCTAGAATAAGACCTAGAGGACACATATGAACCTATATAGGAACTTCCATTGGGCGTACTTGTCCCAGAAGTGCCTGTCTTACTCTTTTCTGCTGTATCCGACTTTTTAGAAGCGGATTTGAATAGCAGAGAATCCGAAGCTTTCTTGGTTATCTGATCATAGATTGCTGAAAGCTTGCCGTCGAAGAGAAGCTCTCTGGAGACTGAAGCGACTCTGAAAGAGTTTTTCACCTTACCATCCACGCGTGTGGATGTAGCTAGGGCCGTGTCACGTCTAACCAACTCCAGGTTTGCCACTGAAAAGGTGGAGTTATACGTAGAATAAGGTATTGCCCTTGAAAGAACTCTTAATGAGGATTGTATATCCTGGAATTCTTTCCCTTGAAGACGTAATGATAAGGCTTTAGTAAGGTGATCTGCATATGATAAAGCATCTAAGTTAACTCTATTAGACATAATTGTCGTTTCCAACGTCGTGGTTGGAATTGACATAGACGACGGTATAGACAATTCTAGGTCTTCAGCCTGGTCGTCTAGACGCAGAGGAACTCTCGGTATGCCCTGTCCTGCCGTTTCAAATTTATTCCTTGAATTGATGAAAGGCTGATGTAGAGCATTTGCGGACAAGGAACCATACTTGCTCGTTTTGGTAGCAAGCTTATATATAGCATCATTCAATAATTCAAATGTTCTTGTGACATTATTGGACTGTGTCGGAAACTCAGGGATGATGTCCCTAAACCGATCAAAAAATTCTGTGTCCAGTGACGCTATCAGTCTCTTATCCAGCATCGCAGGATTCTGGTCCAACGGAACAACCTCTGGGAGATAATGCCGGATAAAATCTACGGCAGCTTTATGTTGTTCCGAAAGGGAAAGCTCCAGATCCTCTGAATCCCTTTCGCCATCCTGTCGGACCCTATGAAGTTCTCGGTCGTCCATACCTGATGCTTCAGCGGAGCGTACCGACCCAGAGTCGTCGGATAATTCCTGATCCGACAGAGATTCTGTCGTCTGCTGGGATGCTGCGATAAGTTGTGCTATTTGTGATAGCACGTCCGTCACTGAGGCCTGTGGAGCAGCAGTCTTTCGTTGCTTTGCCGCTGGAAACTCCCTGGACGTTGACTCCTGCATACTTCTTTTATGCGAACGTCCGGAGTCTAAAGGCCTCGTGTCCCTGGTTACCGGATGGCGTGACCTAGTCGCCGTGGAATCCCTGATCGGTGAAGCTGGCTGGATATCCGTGGTCACGTAGCCAAAGTGCAGTCGTGTGCGCTGCTGTGAGGATGAGGAAGCCATATTGACAGTCTCTCCAGACTGTCTATATAATGGAGCGTCCCGAGTGGCGGACGTATGCTCCGAATGCGAAACGTTTTGTACCACAACATCTGGTCCCAGATGTTGTTGTACGAGAGAGGGACCTCTCTCGCTCGCAGCCCGGATGGACCTGGACGAGCTAGGAACCGGACTAATAGGCTTCCTCCGTTCTATCCTCTGATCCGTCGTCACTGGGTGTGCACTTTGTGTTATTATAGTGCTAGCATCACCCAAATCTCCTTCCTGGACCGGGGAAGCTAGCGGACGCCAATGCCGTCGATCCTACTAGGGACCTCTTAGGCAATTGACGTATTTCCATGAGCACTTTTGCCGCTAGCTCTTCATTTAACTGTGACGACGGAGGCACACTTTTGGAAGACATCACGGAAACATCACCCTGTTCTTGTTCCTCTGAAAAAGAGATTGAAAAACTAGAGTGACCCTGCGGAGAAAGGACCGGCATGGCCTTTTCCCCGCTAACAACATACCGTGACACACGTTTCCAATATTTGTCATCCTAATTGACACACACTGAGCAGGAGTTAGTGCGAGTACACTGACTACAATTAATACAATGATTATGAAAGTCAGAGGAAGATTTCCTCTTATTACAATTTGAACAATATCCTTTCATTGTGAAAAGAACACAAACAGTCCTAGTACTCGCACCAACCCCTGAAAACAAAGATACATAATAACATGATCCATTAACATATAGAAAAAATAATTGAAATCAAAAAAAATTTTTGAAAAAATATTTTTTCAGAAAAGCCCAAGTTTCTGAAAGTAATGTTGATCCCCAATGGATCCCCAAAAAAGCCTAAGTGTGGACAAAATTTTTTAAAATATTTCAAAAAAATTAATGCAACACTTACGTATAATAATAATGTATCTTGTTATGATTAAACTAATACAAAGACAAGAAATCACTCTCAACAGAAACCGTTGTCAATGTAAACAAGAGGTGTATAAAAACCGGAAACATGACTCCAGGCACTGATAAACATAGCCCGAAATCAGTTACCAATTACAACACTATCTGATGCAAAACAGAGACTTCCCAGGAAGAAACTGCAGAACATCAGATGGTAGATGCAGAACACAATGCCTAAACACCCATGGGTGAGGACGTAAACATGGGGAAAAAACAGAATTCATTCTGTTACCAAACTAAAACTCCCAAGAAATTTTAGTAATAATATTACATAAAATATGCCAAAAGCCTGGGAGAATAGCAAGGGGGGACTAAAGGAAAGGGAGAGAGGAAACACTGAACAAGCAGTGTAACTTTATAGCAAGAATGACAACAACAGGCCCATGCCTTGAAATTAGGTAACATAACATAATTTCATAAAAAAATTTAAGTTACAGCCCTGATTATTTCCTGCCACTAATTTTTCCTCTCCTTCTTCTATTTCCTCTTTAGATCCACCATTTCTCTAATATTTATGCGTCTGGCATCATTTAAACTGAGATTTACAAGCACAAATATCAGTCAGATGTGAACTGATGAAGGGCCAAACAAAGAATGATAATTGGCGCCAATTTCGATACCTCCTTGACACTGCGCATGCGCAGTGGAGGAAAAGTATGGAGGATCATTTAGGACATGTTATTTTCGGTTTTAGATGCAAATTTTGGGGATTGGGGGGCAAAATTTGTGTTTGGCCCTAGATTTTGAGAATTAGCACCAGCTATGTCTGGGTCATTGGTACAGTATAAAAATATGTCTGTCACTAAAAACCGCGGCTCGAAATGAATATTGTCACAGACGAAAAACCGGTATTAATAAAAATGGACGATATTTAACCGGTTAACATTTCAATACCGGTATTACCGGTATATCGAAATACCGTGCAGCCCTAGGAATCGGTAATCAGTAACTGCATGTACTATCTGTCAGACACATGTAGGCATTGTCGGCGTGCGGCAGTAAGTCTTTCCGCTTCGAGATAACCAGTTTTCACGATTGATTTTGTCCTGCATCCTGAGAACTACTTCAGCTTAACATAATCATCAAAGTATGTTTGTGTTGGCAAACATGCTGCTTCATTGCCAAAGTGTGAATCGAATAGGATTACACATTAGGCCTCATATCGACTCATCGACAGCATGCAGCGCTGAGGGTAACAATGTTACAAAATTCTATAGGAACTGTACCAGTGCCAGCCGCCAATATCGAACCCAAATTGGACTTTTTTGCCATAAATTAATTACGTTTTCCTAGGTTTTCAATAACGAAAGCAAAGGTGAACTTTCAGTGTTCCTTTTCCTGGTAGAGATCATGTATCTAGGATGACTATTGATAGCTTTTAGCAAAGATGTGAATCGGTAATTCCAACAGATAAATATAGCTGATGGTTCTCATTGGTTATTTTCTACTAAACGCTGCCAACTATAAGAACCAGTCTAACAAGAGAACTTGTGCATGCGAAGGGTACTTTTTATCGGATCACACTAGAGCTTTCTGGTTAAAATTACCGCATGCCCCTAAAATGCATGTGATCACGAGAAATACAGTTAAGGGTGTGTAATTATAAAAAAATAATGAACAGAAAAACAATAAAATAAGTGATATTCCAGTATAGAAAATTCCCTTATAAAATCCCATTCCTCAGACGGTTCGGCAGAATGCATAGTAAATTACAATTACCTCTCTTGGCTTATTTTTGGGACTGGCTTCACCTAACACGACTAGATAAGGACACTCGGAGAAATATTCCCTGAACAACTAAAATTTTCATTTCCCCTCACCCAAAATAGCTTATAACCCCTCACTGGAATGAACTCAATGAGCTCACTCTGATGAGGTAAGGAGGGTCATAAGACATGTTTTGGGGGGCAAAAATTGTCAAGATAATGAAATGTGAATGGAATTTTTGTTATTGTACTTAGTCGATTGATCGATAAAGAGCTAACTACTGCGACCAGTCAATTTTGATTGGCATACCTTTAGTATTTTATAAAGATGACTTTGGCAAAGGAATGCTTTTAACCCTTTGGGGCCTAATTCCAACTTTTACGATCTCAGAGCAGGTGCCCTTAACATACCATAATGGGGTGGTCCTGCTGACAACATATAAAATACCTAGACAGTGGTTTCTAGTCAACTCTTGGCTGCCTACTGGACATGTACAGGCTATGTTCTGGTGAGAATTCAGGACAATTGTCCAGGACCATAAAAGTTGAATAACATTCTTTTGGAAAGTGCTCTGTCAGCCCTTTCCAACAGTCTATTACATAACAGTATATGCCAGAGACGAAATAGTTAACTACCATGGTGTGCAATGTTAACTATGATTATGTTCTCAACCTCTTTTGACTTCAAAGACATTATTCAATTTTACAGATATTTTCCCAGAGTTCATGGAAAAATAGTAGTTTTTAAGTATTTTAATGCTCGGAAAATACATATTTGAAATTGAAAACTTCTCAAATTTTCAATGTATCATTAAAACCTGCCTACCTACAATTTATTAACAAAGAAGTCAAAACAATGGGTATGGGTAGGTTGGTAAAATACAAAATGAAAGTGTCAATGACACTGTAGCTTAAATTGTGTGTTGTGTTTGATGAAAAGGATAATGTTCAATGTTTATGAAAGGATTATGAAATAAGACAAGAATTGTGATAATTGGGAATATGTTCATTTCTGTTCCCTGTATGCTATGTTTTTGATAAAAAATAATATGAGGGGTACACTGTACTAAAGAGCTGAGGGGTGGGTTAATATGACCTAACAGTTAATGTATGTGGCCCTCACAGTTAACGTATATCAACGAAAGTTACCAAGTTACAGTGAAATTATTCCAAAACAAGTCATCCTATCAAGTTACATTGAAATCCCTTCATAAATATGGCCTGTAGACTGTGCTAAAGGTTTTTGGGCTTTGGCAGCCATTATGGTTGAATGATCGCAACCAAAAGGGGACACTCTCATCTGGGCATCATCTGGAGTGATCCTACGAAGTTAAAATGAAATCCCTTCACAAATATGACCTGTAGACTGTGCTCAAGATTTTCGGGCTTCGGGCACCTGTAGCCATCCCAGTTGGCCAATCATGACCAAAATGGGATGTCATCATCTAGACATTATATGGAGTCAACTTAACAAGTTACAATGAAATCCTTCCATAAATACGATATGTAGAATATGGTAAAGGTCTTTGGGCTCAGGCAGCCATAAAGGCTGAATGATCGCGACCAAAAGGGCATGTACTCATCTAGACATTATTTGGAGTCATCCTACCAAGCTACAATGAAATCCCTTCATAATTATGACCTGTAGACTGTTCTAAAGGTTTTCGGGCTTCAGGCTTCGGGCCCCTGTAGCCATCACAGTTGCCCAATCGTGTCCAAAAGGGGACGTTCTCATCTAGACATTATATGAAGTCAACCTACCAAGTTACAATGAAATCCCTTCATAAATATGACCTGTAGACTGTGCTAAAGGTTTTCAGGCTTCGGGCTCGGGCAGCCATCATGGTTGAATGATCGCAACCAAAGGGGACAATCTCATCTGGGCATCATCTGGAGTGATCCTACGAAGTTACACTGAAATCCCTTTATAAATATGACCTGTAGACTATGCTCAAGGTTTTTGGGCTTCGGGCACCTGTAGCCATCACAGTTGACCAATCACGACCAAAAGGGGATGTCATCATCTAGGCATTATATGGAGTCAACCTAACAGGTTACAATGAAATCCTTCCATAAATATGACCTTTTGCCTATGCTAAAGGTTTTTGGGCTCGGGCACCCATCAAAGGTGAATGATCGCAATCAAAATGGGCCGTTCTCATCTAGACATTATTTGGAGTCATCCTACCAAGTTACAATGAAATCCCTTCATAAATATGACCTGTAGACTGTGCTAAAGGTTTTCGGGCTTCGGGCCCCTGTAGCGATCACAGTTGCCCAATCAGGACCAAAAGGTGACTTTCTCATCTAGACATTGTATGAAGTCTACCCACCAAGTTACAATGAAATTCCTCAATAAATATGACCTGTAGACTGTGCTAAAGGTTTTCGGGTTTTGGGCTCGGGCAGTCGTCACGGTTGGCAGATCACGCCCAAATGGGGAAATTCTCATCTCGAGATCATAAGGAGTCATCCTACCAAGTTACAATGAAATCCCTGCATATTAAACATGACCTGCAGACTGTGCTAAAAGTTTTTGGGTTTTGGGCTTGGGCAGCCACCACAGTTGATAGATCATGCTTAAAAGGGGACGTTCTCATCTAGGTGTTATACAGAGGCATCCTACCAAGTTACAATGAAATCCCTTCATAAATATGACCTGTAGACTGTGCTAATGTTTTCGGGCTCGGGCAGCCATACCAGTTGCCCGATCGTGACCAAAAGGGGATGTTCTCATCTAGATATGACCCCAAACCTGCATATGAAATTTCGTGATGATCAGACAAGAACTGCGGGGTGTAGCCCGTGCTAAAGGAAAATGTGAACAGACTCACAGACTAAAGGACCCACAGACTTCTGCACGCGTGATGGCAATAGCTTATCTTGACTATGTCAAGTTAAGCTAATGAAAGTGTCAATGACACTATAGCTCAACTTGTCAAGACAAAGACATGTATATGCATAGTTTGTGACACAGCAATGACAAACATCTAGGTAATGACCTGATAACAAAGGTACATATAAAGTATTGTAACGGTCTGTACATAAATACTGACCGTTGCCTTAACAAATGTATAGGTAAAGTATTGTAAAGGTGGGTGACAGTCAGATGCTAAACTAGAAAAAAATCTTTGAGTCCCAGAGTGGGTCTGACTGAACCCCAAAATATTTGTTCTCATAGCACAGTGATAACAAAGGCACCCCAAAACACACTCATTCTTGTCCCAAGGTGAAAACAAAAGTACCCAAGAAGTTTTGTGAAGATCAGTTCATAAATACGAGCTGTATAGAACTTGTGACAAAAAACTGATTGGACCTAATTTCGGTACAAAAAGGCCACTGGCAGCCATCTTGAATTTTGGACCGTACCCAGAAACACTCATTCTCATCCCAAGGTGATAACAAAGGTACCCAAGAAGTTTTGTGAAGATCGGTTCATAAATACAGCCTCTACCCTGAGCCGTCTTGACATGTGTGCTTACATTGTGTAAGTAGCACTGAATAAATCAAAGTTCATCTAATTTGCATAATTTCTGCACGAAAAAAAAACCCTTACAATATGTGATGTATTCCATGTTACTAAACATTCATACAAAAATTTATTCAAATCAGAACTTTCATACAGAAGTTCTGTACAAAAGACTGATTGCACTAATTTTGGTACAAAATGGCTGCTGGTGGCCATCTTGAATTTCGGACCACACCCAAAAACACTCGCTCTCAACCCACGGTGATAACAAAGGTACCTAAGAAGTTTCGTAAAGATTGGTTCATAAATATGGCCTCTAGTCTGAGCTGTATAGAAGTTGTGTACAAAAAACTGATTAGACTTAATTTCGGTACAAAATGGCCACTGGCAGCCATCTTGAATTTTAGACTGCACCCAGAAAAACTCGTTCTCGTCCCAAGGTGATAACAAAGGTACCCAAGACATTTTGTGAAGATCAGTTCATAAATACAGACTCTAGTCTGAGCCGTATTGACATATGTACTAACTGTGTGTAAGTCGCACTGAAAAATTCAAAGTTCATCTAATTTGCATAATTTCTGCACGAGAAAAAAACCTGTATTATATGTGATGTATCCCATGGTACTAAACATTCACACACAAAATTATTCAAATCAGCGCTTTCATATGGAAGTTCTGTGCAAAAATCTGATTGCACCTAATTTTGTACAAAATGGCTGCCATCGGCCATCTTGAATTTCGGACCGGACCCAAAAACACTCGTTCTCATCCCACGGTGATACCAAAGGTACCCAAGAAGTTTCGTAAAGATCGGTTCATAAATACGGCCTCTAGCCCGAGCCGTATTGGCATTTGCACTTACAGTGCTGAAAGTAACCCCAAAAAACATCAAAATTAGTCTAATTTGCATAATTTACGCACGAGAAAAAAACCCGTATTATATGTGATGTATCCCATGGTACTAAACATTCATACAAAAATTCATTCTTACTGGCAGTGCCTGGTCAGCGCTATGTACTCAGCGGGGAGGCAAGAGTTCCCAACTCAGGGAGGGCCATCCCCGTCTGGGTCATTGGTAAGTATAAAAAATATATAAATTACTATAAATTTTTTAACATTTTTATACTGTACCAATGACCCAGACTTAGCTGAATAGTAAACAGGCTGGAGGGCCTAGGACATAGAGGAAAATCCAATAAGCTCAATTATAAATAAAGAGGTAACCCCTTAAGGAGAAAAGGAGTATTAGGCTTTACATGTATCTTTCTTATTTAATATTAAATTAGAAAGATACACTACCCTTAATAATTGAGCACAATAACATTCATGTTCTCTATTAACATCCAGTATAACCCTTATACTAATTATTTTTAAAGCAAGCCAATAATAAAGTAGTCCAGAGAATTGAGACTCTTTATAATCATTTAAAAGTGTCCGAGTATTGTATATTAAAGCCCGTTTGACACTTGACATATACAAATGCTTCACACCGAGCTACACTTTAAAAATAAGACATGAATGAAATTAAACATTAATATTACACTATAAAACCATCCCGGAAGCGACTCAGAAATACTGTCTTGGAGGAGGCATTCCCTTGCTTTTCACTATAAAGCAGGTGACCTAAGGGAACACCCGCCCCCCCCCCCCCCCCCCACCTTCCCCTTGCCCTGGGTCAAATAGCCCAGAGCGAAGAGGGCAGCCGGACGGAGTCACTGCCGGAACAGAAAGCCTGCATAACTATAGTTGCAACTGTTTAGTGGACGACATTCTGAGCAACAGATAACGGACCTAAACAATGCAGGTCTCCAGAAATGGACTCAATATTTCTGAGATAAAAATTAGTAAATGTGGATGGCTGAGACCAATAAGCAGCCTTCATTAAATCTGTAATAGCAACACTATTAGCATAAGCCCAGGAAGTAGAAAGAGCTCTTACTTCATGAGCAGAAATCTTAAGCACAGACTGCTGAGAAGAAGATAAATCTTCATAAGCAGTACAGATAGTTAACTGAATCCATCTAGCAATAGAATGGACTGAAATGTCCTTTCTATTAGGCATCAAAGACAGAAAGAAACGTTTCCGTCCCTTTCTGATGAACTGAGATCTCTGTTTATAGATACGTAGTGCTCTAACAGGACAGAGTAAAGGCCTACGCCCGTCTGAAGACGGAAGAGCCTTAATAACAATAGGTTCCGGATATTTATTAGGAGCCTGATTCTTAGCTAAAAAACCCACATTAGTAGTGAAGGTGATAGTGTTCCCAACACTACGATAATGAGAATCATCCACCGATAGTGCATGAAGCTCACTGACTCTTCTGGCAGAAGAGAAAGCTAAGAGAAAAGCTGTCTTATAAGATAAGAATTTGAAATCTACTGTCCCAAGAGGTTCAAATGGCTTTTCCTTCAATTTAAGGAGAACCCAAGCTAAATTCCACTTAGGAATTAATCTAAGAGTTCTAGGTCTATTTATCGAAAAGTTTCGAACCAATTTCGATAAAGAGACATTAGATCCAATTTGTAAACTATCATGATGTGCATAGGTATCAGATAACATAGATCTATAACCCTTTATAGTAACAGGCTGCAGTTTGATTTCGTCAAACAAGTATACTAGAAAGTTTGCAATGTCTGGTATAGAGGGATCAAATATATCTACAGAATGATCCCTACACCAACGACGGAAAACCTTCCACTTAGCCGCATAGTTTAGCGAAGAGGAGGTCCTCCTACAGTTAGAAATCGCGTCCACTGCTCGTCCTGTAAAGTGCTTGCCATGCAAGAAGGACCGCACAACGGAAGAACGTGAAGGTTGAGACCTTGCGGGTTGTGATGGAGTTGGCGCGATTTCCCCTGCGAAAGAAGATCCTCTCGTGGAGGAAGCTTCCGCGGTAGGTCCCACAACAGACACCTGAGTAGATTTATCCACGGTCTCTGTGGCGACAGAGATGCTACCAACAGAATCTTGCATTGAGATTGTTTTATCTTTAGCAATACTTGTTGAATTAACGGCGCTGGAGGATATGCATATCCTATCATTCCGTCCCAAGGGATCGACAGAGCGTCTACTGCAAATGCTCTTGGATCCGGACACGGGGACACATACGTCTGCAACTGATTGTTGAGATGTGTCGCAAATAAGTCTATCATTGGCCGTTCCCATTGGTAGCAAATCTGATTGAATACTTGTTTGTTGAGAGTCCACTCCGACGGCAACAAGCGACCCTTTCGTGAAAGGGAGTCTGCTAGCACATTCAGATGACCCGGTATGTGACGGACCGAAAGAAGAACGTGATGTTCCAACGCAAACAGAAGGATTCTTTCCGTTAGATTGAACAACGGAACTGAATGAGTGCCTCCCTGATTCCGTATATACGCCACTACTGTCGTATTGTCGGATAGGATTTGGACATGAGCATCGTGAATAATGTCCATCCAGTGACGTAACGCAAGCCAAATTGACATCATTTCCTTGATGTTTATGTGCTTGCACAGGAATTGCGGATCCCAAAGACCCTGGCATCTCGAATCCGTTGGGATTAATGATGCACCCCAACCTGTTTGACTGGCATCCGTCATAATGGTAAAACTCGGATCCGGCAACTGCAGCGGAACTCCTTGAGTTAACTACTGAATGTTTGCCCAAGTCTGAATCTCTTGTTTCACTTGATCTGACAAGAGAACGTCTACATCGAGCGAATGAATTTTCACACTCCAATTCTGAGTCAGGAAAATTTGAAGAGGACGTGTGCGTAGCCGCCCCATCGGAATGAGATCCGCGGCGGCTCCGCACAGACCTATCAGTCTCATAAATTCTCTCGCCGTGACTTTGTCTGCATGCAGACAATAGCGAGCGTAACAACTGACTAATTTCGCTCTGGTTAACGGCAGACGAACGAGATTGTTGTGCGTCTCGAAGCTCATTCCCAGATGAGTGAATGACTTGGACGGCACCAGATCCGACTTCTCCTCGTTTACTATGAAACCGAGACGTCGGAGCAATAGAAGAAGATTCTGAACATCGTTCTGAAGCGTTAACTCATTGCCGTACCTCTGAAGAATGTCGTCCAGGTAGGCCGACGTTACCGCAGACGAATGAGCTCGGAAGTAGATCATTACCGAGTTCATCACCCGAGTGAAAGCCCAGGGTGCTAGATTCAATCCGAAGCACATGGCCCGGAACTGATACACCACTCCTAGGACTGCGAAGCGTAGATACTTTCGGAATGTCGGATGTACCATGACGTGAAAGTACGCATCTTTAAGATCTATGCTCGTTGCATAATCGTTCACCCGAATACTCGCTCTGACCGATCGAATCGTCTCCATATAAAACTTCGGAGCGACGATCAGCTTGTTTATCCAGCTCAAATCTATGACTGGACGGAACGAGCCTTCTGGTTTCGGAACCAGAAACAGATGGCTGTAGAATCCCAGCGATTCCTGGTTTTCTACGACCTCTACCGCGTTCTTCATTAAAAGAGACTGCACCTCTGATAACAGATCGTCTCTTTTCTGTGGATTTGACGGAAGATGAGTCCACTTTGGACTTCGAGTTAATGGAGGCTTTCGTTTGAAGGATATCTTTAGACCTTCCGAAGTCACTCCTCTCACCCACGGGTCGTCCGTAATCGACGCCCACTCTTGTGAAAAACTCGACAACCTTCCGCCAACCGGAACGCGATAGAGGTTTAAGCCATCACCTCCTGGACCTGCGAGGCCTGCGGTAGGAGAAACCACGTCTTCCACGACCCGCACCTCGCCTCGTCGACCTCGGGGCGTCCGACCGATTGTCCCGGCCTGAAGGACGTCCCGAACGAGAGTCGCTATCCTGACGGTCTCTCGAATAAGACCAAGAGGACGCACCGGAACCTCTATAGGAACCTCTCTTGGGCGCATTAGACCCAGAAGTGCCCGCCTTATTCGTGTCTGCTGTATCCGACCTTTTAGGAGCGGATCTGAACAACAGAGAATCATTAGCTTTCTTTTTAATATTATCATAAATAGCGGAAAGCTTGCCGTCAAAGAGAAGTTCTCCTGAGACCGAAGCGACTCTAAGAGAGTTCTTCACCTTAGAATCCACTAGTGTGGATGTAGCCAGGGCTGCGTCACGTCTAACCAACTCCAGATTTGCCACTGAAAGGGCGGAGTTACACGTGGAATAAGCTACTGCCCTTGAAAGAAGTCTTAAAGAGGATTGTATATCCTGAAACTCTTCCCCTTGAAGGCGCAGTGATAACGCCTTAGTAAGGTGATCTGCGTAAGATAAGGCATCTAAATTGGCTCTGTTAGACGCAATAGCTGTTTCCAACACCGCGGTTGGAATAGAAGCTGACGACGGTAATGATAGCTCTAAGTCTTCCGCCTCGTCGTCCATACGCAGAGGAACTCTCGGTATACCCTGTCCTGCCGTGTCGAATTTATTCCTTGCATAAATGAAAGGCAGGTTGAGAGTATTTGCGGACAAGAAACCTGCTTTCCCCGTCCTGGAAGCAAGTTTAAATATAGCGTCGTTCAATAATTCAAATGTTCTTGCAACAATATTGGACTGCGACGGAAACTCGGGAGCGATGTCCCTGAACCGCTCAAAAAATTCAGAGTCCAATGACGCTATAATTCTCTTGTCCGGAAGCGCAGCAGTCTGGCCCGTCGGAACAACTTGAGGGAGAAAGTGCCGGATGAAGTCCACGGCAGCTTTATGTTGTTCCGAAAGGGATAGCTCCAATTCATCCGTATCCCTTTCACCATCCGGTCGGACCTCCCGATGTTCCCGGTCGTCCGCCCCCGATGCTTCGGCGGAGCGTACCGACCCAGCGCCGTCGGATAATTCTCGATCCGACACCGTTTCTGTCGGCTGCTGGGATGCTGCGATAAGCTGTGCTATCTGCACTAGAATGTCCGACGTCGAGACCTGCGGAGGCGCGGTCTTTCGCTGCTTCGCCGAGGGCAGCTCCGCATCAGATGGCTCCCGCATACTTTTCCTATGCGAACGTCCTGAGTCCATCGGTCTCGAATCCCTGGCTGCCGGATGGTGTGACCTGGTCGCCGAAGAATCCTTCACCGGCGAAGCTGGCAAAATATCGGAGGTCACGCAGCCAAGGTGCGGTCGTGTGCGCCGACGAGAAGAGGAAGCCTTAACAGTCTCTGCGGACTGCTTATACAACGGAGCGTCCTGAGCGACGGACGTATGCTCCGCTAAAGACACATTTTGTACCACAACATCTGGTCCCAGATGTTGTTGTACGAGAGAGGGGCCTCTCTCGCTCGCGGCCCGGCTGGACCTGGACGAGCTAGGAACCGGACTAAAAGGCTTCCTCCGTTCTCGTTTACTATCCGCCGTCACTGGGTGTGCATCTATTATGTTTATAGTGCTCGCATCACCCAAAATTTCCTCTTGGACCGCATCGGACGTACCCGGCTGCCGAACCATTCGGTGAATGGACGCTACACCGGGCGAGCTAGCGGACGACATTTGTCTAATCTCCATGAGCACTTTTGCCGCTAGCTCTGAATTTATTTGTGACGACGGACGCACACTTGAAGAAGATAACATGGAAACATCACCCTGTTCTGGTTCCTCTGAAATAGAAACTGAGAGAGTAGAGTGACCTTGTGGAGAAAGGGCCGGCATCGCTCTTTCTCCAGAAACAACATATCGTGACACACGTTTCCAATGTTTCTCATCCGAATGTTCACATATAGGACAGGGATTAATGCGAGAACACTGACTACAATTAATACAATGATCATGAAAGTCAGAGGAAGATTTCTTCCTATTACAATTTGAACAATGTCCCTTCATTGTGAAAGAACAACAATAAGTCCTAGTTACTCGCAAAAACCCCTGACACAAAGATACATAATAACATGAACCATTAATAAATGAAAAAACAATTGCAAAACAAAATAATTTTGAAAAAATATTTTTTCAGAGAAGCCCAAGTTGCTGAAAAGTAACGTTGAGCCTCGATGGATCCGATGGCAAAGTGTGGTCAAAAATTTTAAATTTATATAAAATAATTAATGAGACACTTTCGGATAATATAAATGTATCTTATAATGAGATAAACTACTACAAAGGCAAACAGCCCCCCTCAAAAAAGGCTGTTGCCAATGAAAACAAACAGTGTAAACACACTAGAAAACATGACTCCAGGCACTGAAAAAACTGGCCCGGAATCAGTCATCAATTACACTCTATCTGATGCAAAACAGAGACTCCCAGGGGAGAATCTGCAGAACATCAGATGGAAGATGCAGAACACAAACGTTATACACCCATGGGTGAAAACGTAACTATGGGGAAAATAACAGAAAACATTCTGTAACCAAGCAACTCTCCCAGGAAATTTTAGAAATGAAACTTCTCAAAAATATGCCAAAAGCATGGGAGAATTGCAAGGGGGGACTTTAGAAGGCTAGGGGAGAGGAAACACTGAATAAGCAGTGCAACAATTAGCAAGAATGACAACAAGAGGCCCATGCCTCGAAAATAGGCAACTTAACATAATTTCAACAAAAAATTTTAAGTACAGCCCTGATTATTTTTTGCCACTTCCTTTTTTCCTCTCCTCCTTCTATCCTCCTTAGAATCACATTTTCTCCAAAAATTACGTGTCTGGCATCCTTTAAACTGAGATTTACAAGCACAAAGATCAGTGAGATGTTGACTGATGAAGGGCCAAACAGAGAATGATAATTGGCGCCAATTTCGGGACGACTGCGTCACTGCGCATGCGCAGTAGAGGCGTACTATGGAGGTCCTTTAGGACATGATTTCTTTTTGTTTTGGATGCAAATTTTGGGGATTGGGGGGCAAAATTTGTGTTTGGCCCTGGTTTTGTTGGAGTTAGCACCAGCTAAGTCTGGGTCATTGGTACAGTATAAAAATATATAAATTACTATAAATTTTTTAACATTTTTATACTGTACCAATGACCCAGACTTAGCTGAATAGTAAACAGGCTGGAGGGCCTAGGACATAGAGGAAAATCCAATAAGCTCAACTATATAGTAAAGAGGTAACCCCTTAAGGAGAAAAGGAGTATTAGGCTTTACCTGTATCTTTCTTATTTAAAATTAAATTAGAAAGATACACTACCCTTAATAATTGAGCACAATAACATTCATGTTCTCTATTAACATCCAGTATATCCCTTATACTAATTATTTTTAAAGCAAGCCAATAAATAAAGTAGTCCAGAGAATTGAGACTCTTTATAGTCATTTAAAAGTGTCCGAGTATTGTATATTAAAGCCCGTTTGACACTTGACATATACAAATGCTTCACACCGAGCTACACTTTAAAAATAAGACATGAATGAATTTAACATTAATATTACACTTTAAAACCATCCCGGAAGCGACTCAGAAATACTGACTTGGAGGAGGCATTCCCTTGCTTTTCACTTTAAAGCAGGTGACCTAAGGGAACACCCGCCCCCCCCCCCCCCCCTTCCCCTTGCCCTGGGTCAAATAGCCCAGAGCGAAGAGGGCAGCCGGACGGAGTCACTGCCGGAACAGAAAGCCTGCATAACTATAGTTGCAACTGTTTAGTGGACGACATTCTGAGCAACAGATAACGGACCTAAACAATGCAGGTCTCCAGAAATGGACTCAATATTTCTGAGATAAAAATTCGTAAATGTGGATGGCTGAGACCAATAAGCAGCCTTCATTAAATCTGTAATAGCAACACTATTAGCATAAGCCCAGGAAGTAGAAAGAGCTCTTACTTCATGAGCAGAAATCTTAAGCACAGACTGCTGAGAAGAAGATAAATCTTCATAAGCAGTACGGATAGTTAATTGAATCCATCTAGCAATAGAATGGACCGAAATGTCCTTTCTATTAGGCATCAAAGACAGAAAGAAACGTTTCCGTCCCTTTCTGATAAACTGAGATCTCTGTTTATAGATACGTAACGCTTTAACAGGACAGAGTAAAGGCCTACGCCCGTCTGAAGACGGAAGAGCCTTAATAACAATAGGTTCCGGATATTTATTAGGAGCCTGATTCTTAGCTAAAAAACCCACATTAGTAGTGAAGGTGATAGTGTTCCCAACACTACGATAGTGAGAATCATCCACCGACTGTGCATGAAGCTCACTGACTCTTCTAGCAGAAGAGAAAGCTAAGAGAAAAGCTGTCTTATAAGATAAGAATTTGAAATCTACTGTCCCAAGAGGTTCAAATGGCTTTTCCTTCAATTTAAGAAGAACCCAAGCTAAATTCCACTTAGGAATTAATCTAAGAGTTCTGGGTCTATTTATCGAAAAGTTTCTAACCAACTTAGATAAAGAGACATTAGATCCAATTTGTAAACTATCATGATGTGCATAGGTATCAGATAACATAGATCTATAACCCTTTATAGTAACAGGCTGCAGTTTGATTTCGTCAAACAAGTAACTAGAAAGTTTGCAATGTCTGGTATAGAGGGATCGAATATATCCACAGAATGATCCCTACACCAACGACGAAAAACCTTCCACTTAGCCGCATAGTTTAACGAAGAGGAGGTCCTCCTACAGTTAGAAATCGCGTCCACTGCTCGTCCTGTAAAGTGTTTGCCATGCAAGAAGGACCGCACAACGGAAAAACGTGAAGGTTGAGACCTTGCGGGTTGTGATGGAGTTGGCGCGATTTCCCCTGCGAAAGAAGATCCTCCCGTGGAGGAAGCTTTTGCGGTAGGTCCCACAACAGACACCTGAGTAGATTTATCCACGGTCTCTGTGGCAACAGAGATGCTACCAACAGAATCTTGCATTGAGATTGTTTTATCTTTAGCAATACTTGTTGAATTAACGGCGCTGGAGGATACGCATATCCTATCATTCTGTCCCAAGGGATCGACAGAGCGTCTACTGCAAATGCTCTTGGATCCGGACACGGAGACACATACGTCTGCAACTGATTGTTGAGATGTGTCGCAAATAAGTCTATCATTGGCCGTTCCCATTGGTAGCAAATCTGATTGAATACTTGTTTGTTGAGAGTCCACTCCGACGGCAACAAGCGACCCTTTCGTGAAAGGGAGTCTGCTAGCACATTCAGACGACCCGGTATGTGACGGACCGAAAGAAGAACGTGATGTTCTAGCGCACACAGAAGGATTCTTTCCGTTAGATTGAACAACGGAACTGAATGAGTGCCTCCCTGATTCCGTATATACGCCACTACTGTCGTATTGTCGGATAGGATTTGGACATGAGCATTGTGAATAATGTCCATCCAGTGACGTAACGCAAGCCAAATTGACATCATTTCCTTGATGTTTATGTGCTTGCACAGGAATTGCGGATCCCAAAGACCCTGGCATCTCGAATCCGTTGGGATTAATGATGCACCCCAACCTGTTTGACTGGCATCCGTCATAATGGTAAAACTCGGATCCGGCAACTGCAGCGGAACTCCCTGAGTTAACCACTGAATGTTTGCCCAAGTCTGAATCTCTTGTTTCACTTGATCTGACATGAGAACGTCTACATCGAGCGAATGAATTTTCACACTCCAATTCTGAGTCAAGAAAATTTGAAGAGGACGTGTGCGTAACCGCCCCATCAGAATAAGATCCGCGGCGGCTCCGCACAGACCTATCAGTCTCATAAATTCTCTCGCCGTGACTTTGTCTGCATGCAGACAATAGCGAGCGTAACAACTGACTAATTTCGCTCTGGTTAACGGCAGACGAACGAGATTGTTGTGCGTCTCGAAGCTCATTCCCAGATGAGTGAATGACTTGGACGGCACCAGATCCGACTTCTCCTCGTTTACTATAAAACCGAGACGTCGGAACAATAGAAGAAGATTCTGAACATCGTTCTGAAGCATTAACTCATTGCCGTACCTCTGAAGAATGTCGTCCAGGTAGGCCGACGTTACCGCAGACGAATGAGCTCGGAAATAGATCATTACCGAGTTCATTACCCGAGTGAAAGACCATGGAGCTAGATTCAATCCGAAGCACATCGCCCGGAATTGATACACCACTCCTAGGACTGTGAAGCGTAGGTACTTTCGGAATGTCGGATGTACCATGACGTGAAAGTACGCATCCTTGAGATCTATGCTCGTTGCATAATCGTTCACCCGAATACTCGCTCTGACCGATCGAATCGTCTCCATATAAAACTTCGGAGCGACGTTCAGCTTGTTTATCCAGCTCAAATCTATGACTGGACGGAACGAGCCGTCTGGTTTCGGAACCAGAAACAGATGGCTGTAGAATCCCGGAGATTCCTGGTTTTCTACGACCTCTACCGCGTTCTTCATTAAAAGAGACTGCACCTCTGATAACAGAGCGTCTCTTTTCTGCGGATTCGACGGAAGATGAGTCCACTTTGGACTTCGAGTTAATGGAGGCTTTCGTTTGAAGGATATCTTTAGACCTTTCTAAGTCACTCCTCTCACCCAAGGGTCGTCCGTAATCGACGCCCATTCTTGTGAAAAGCTCGACAACCTTCCGCCAACCGGTACACGATAGAGGTTTAAGCCATCACCTCCTGGACCTGCGAGGCCTGCGGTAGGAGAAACCACGTCCTCCACGGCCCGCACCTCGCCCCGTCGACCTCGGGGCGTCCGACCGATTGTCCCGGCCTGAAGGACGTCCCGAACGAGAGTCGCTACCCTGACGGTCTCTCGAATAAGACCAAGAGGACGCACCGGAACCTCTATAGGAACCTCTCTTGGGTGCATTAGACCCAGAAGTGCCTGTCTTATTCGTGTCTGCTGTATCCGACTTCTTAGGAGCAGATTTGAACAACAGAGAATCTTTAGCTTTCTTTGTAATTTTATCATAAATAGCAGAAAGCTTGCCGTCAAAGAGAAGTTCTCCTGAGACCGAAGCAACTCTAAGAGAGTTCTTCACCTTAGTATCCACTAGTGTGGATGTAGCTAGGGCTGCGTCACGTCTAACCAACTCCAGATTTGCCACTGAAAGGGCGGAGTTACACGTGGAATAAGCTACTGCCCTTGAAAGAAGTCTTAAAGAGGATTGTATATCCTGAAACTCTTTCCCCTGAAGGCGCAGTGATAACGCCTTAGTAAGGTGATCTGCGTAAGATAAGGCATCTAAATTGGCTCTGTTAGACGCAATAGCTGTTTCCAACACCGCGGTTGGAATAGAAGCCGACGACGGTAATGATAGCTCTAAGTCTTCCGCCTCGTCGTCCATACGCAGAGGAACTCTCGGTATACCCTGTCCTGCCGTATCGAATTTATTCCTTGCATTAATGAAAGGCAGGTTGAGAGTATTAGAGGACAAGAAACCTGCTTTCCCCGTCCTGGAAGCAAGTTTAAATATAGCGTCGTTCAATAATTCAAATGTTCTTGCAACATTATTGGACTGCGACGGAAACTCGGGAGCGATGTCCCTGAACCGCTCAAAAAATTCAGAGTCCAATGACGCTATAATTCCCTTGTCCTGAACCGCAGCAGTCTGGCCCGACGGAACAACCTGAGGGAGAAAGTGCCGGATGAAGTCCACGGCAGCTTTATGTTGTTCCGAAAGGGATAGCTCCAAGTCATCCGTATCCCTTTCACCATCCGGTCGGACCTCATGATGTTCCCGGTCGTCCGCCCCCGATGCTTCGGCGGAGCGTACCGACCCAGCGCCGTCGGATAATTCTCGATCCGACACCGTTTCTGTCGGCTGCTGGGATGCTGCGATAAGCTGTGCTATCTGCACAAGAATGTCCGGCGTCGAGACCTGCGGAGGCGCAGTCTTTCGCTGCTTCGCCGAGGGCAGCTCCGCATCAGATGGCTCCCGCATACTTTTCCTATGCGAACGTCCGGAGTCCATCGGTCTCGAATCCCTGGCTGCCGGATGGTGTGACCTGGTCGCCGAAGAATCCTTGATCGGCGAAGCTGGTAATATATCGGCGGTCACGCAGCCAAGGTGCGGTCGTGTGCGCTGACGGGAAGAGGAAGCCTTAACAGTCTCCGCGGACTGCTTATACAACGGAGCGTCCCGAGCGACGGATGTATGCTCCGCTAAAGACACATTTTGTACCACAACATCTGGTCCCAGATGTTGTTGTACGAAAGAGGGGCCTCTCTCGCTCGCGGCCCGGCTGGACCTGGACGAGCTAGGAACCGGACTCAAAGGCTTCCTCCGTTCTCGCTCACTATCCGCCGTCACTGGGTGTGCATCTATTATGTTTATAGTGCTCGCATCACCCAAAATTTCCTCCTGGACCGCATCGGACGTACCCGGCTGCCGAACCATTCGGTGAATGGACGCTACACCGGGCGAGCTAGCGGACGACATTTGTCTAATCTCCATGAGCACTTTTGCCGCTAGCTCTGAATTCATTTGTGACGACGGACGCACACTTGTAGAAGATAACATGGAAACATCACCCTGTTCTGGTTCCTCTGAAATAGAAACTGAGAGAGTAGAGTGACCTTGCGGAGAAAGAGCTGGTATAGCCCTTTCTCCAGAAACAACATATCGTGACACACGTTTCCAATGTTTCTCATCCCAATATTCACATATAGGACAGGGATTAATGCGAGAACACTGACTACAATTAATACAATGATCATGAAAGTCAGAGGAAGATTTCTTCCTATTACAATTTGAACAATGTCCCTTCATTGTGAAAGAACAACAATAAGTCCTAGTTACTCGCAAAAACCCCTGACACAAAGATACATAATAACATGATCCATTAATAAATGAAAAAACAATTGCAAATCAAAATAATTTTGAAAAAATATTTTTTCAGTGAAGCCCATGTTGCTGAAAAGTAACGTTGAGCCCCGATGGATCCGATGGCAAAGTGTGGTCAAAAATTTTAAATTTATATTAAATAATTAATGAGACACTTACGGATAATACAAATGTATCTTATAGTGAGATAAACTACAGCAAAGGCAAACAGCCCCCCTCAAAAAAGGCTGTTGCCAATGTAAACAAACAGTGTAAAAACACCAGAAAACATGACTCCAGGCACTGAAAAAACTGGCCCGGAATCAGTCATCAAATTACACTCTATCTGATGCAAAACAGAGACTCCCAGGGGAGAATCTGCAGAACATCAGATGGAAGATGCAGAACACAAACGTTATACACCCATGGGTGAAAACGTAACTATGGGGAAAATAAAAGAAAACATTCTGTAACCAAGCAACTCTCCCAGGAAATTTTAGAAATGAAATTTCTCAAAAATATGCCAATAGCATGGGAGAATTGCAAGGGGGGACTTTAGAAGGCTAGGGGAGAGGAAACACTGAATAAGCAGTGCAACATTTAGCAAGAATGACAACAAGAGGCCCATGCCTCGAAAATAGGCAACTTAACATAATTTCATCAAAAAATTTTAAGTACAGCCCTGACTATTTTTTGTCACTTCTTTTTCCTCTCCTCCTTCTATCCTCCTTAGAATCACATTTTCTCCAAAAATTACGTGTCTGGCATCCTTTAAACTGAGATTTACAAGCACAAAGATCAGTGAGATGTTGACTGATGAAGGGCCAAACAGAGAATGATAATTGGCGCCAATTTCGGGACGTCTCCGTCACTGCGCATGCGCAGTAGAGGCGTAGTATGGAGGTCCTTTAGGACATGATTTCTTTTTGTTTTGGATGCAAATTTTGGGGATTGGGGGGCAAAATTTGTGTTTGGCCCTATATTTTAAGAGTTAGCACCAGCTAAGTCTGGGTCATTGGTACAGTATAAAAGTTAAAAAATTGATAGTAATTTATATATTTTTTATACTTACCAATGACCCAGACATAGCTGGTGCTAACTCTTAAAATATAGGGCCAAACACAAATTTTGCCCCCCAATCCCCAAAATTTGCATCTAAAACTAAAGAAAACATGTCCTGAAAGGCCCTCCACACTTCGCCCCTACTGCGCATGCGCAGTGTCAAGGACGTTCCGAAATTGGCGCCATTTATCATTCTAATAACCAGTGCTTGGTAAGCGCTATGTACTCAGCGGGGAGGCAAGAGTTCCCAACTCCTGGGAGGGCCATCCCCGTCTGGGTCATTGGTAAGTATAAAAAATATATAAATTACTATAAATTTTTTAACATTTTTATACTGTACCAATGACCCAGACATAGCTGAATAGTAAAAAGGCTGGAGGGCCAAGGACATAGAGCAAAATGGAATACGCTCAATAAAATAAAATAGAGTCATCCCCTGTAGGGAAAAGAAGTAATAGGCCTTACATGTATCTTTCTTATTTATGATAAATTAGTAAGATACAACACCTTCCAAAAATTGAGCTTCATACATCCATGTACTCTATTAATATCCAATACTCCTTATACTAATAATTTTTAAAGTAAGCCAATAATAAAGTAAGTCTAGAGAATAGAGACTCTTATACTCCTAAAAGTGTGTGAGAATTGCATAATCATGTCCGTTGACATATGCAATATTCAAAAGCTATACTTTAAAAACTAAGACTTGAATGAATTTTATAAACTTAAACTTCTCACTAAACAACCATCCCAATAACAGCTCAGAATTACTAACTCCGGAGGAGGTATCCCCTTGTTTTCATAGTAAAAACAGGTGACCCAAGGGAACACCCTCCCCCCCCCCCCCCCTTTTTCTTGCCCTGGGTCAAATAGCCCAGAGCGAAGAGGGCAGCCGAACGGAGACACTGCCGAAACAGACAGCCTACCTAGCTATAGTAGCAACTGTTAAGTGAATGACATTCTGAGCAGTAGATAATAGACCTAACAATAGAGGCCTCCAGAAATGGACTCGATATTTCTGAGATAAAATTCATGAATGGATGGCTGAGCGCAATGAGCAGCCTTCAAAAATCTATAATAGCAACACTATTAATGTAAGCCCAAGAAGTAGAAGAACTCTTACTTCATGAGCCGAAAACTTGAGCACAACTGCTAAGCCAATGATATACCATAAGCAGTACGCTAGTTAATAGAATCCATTAACAATAAAATGGAGCGTAACGTCCTTCTACTAGACATCAAAGACAGAAGAAGCTTACGCCCTTGTAATAAACAGATATCTGTTTATAAATACATAAACTGTACCCGGAAAGAGTAAAGGCCTATGCCCATACGAAGACGGAAGGACCTTAAAATAATAGGTTCCGGATAATAGGAGCCTAACTCTTATGCAACAATCCAACCTAAATAGTAACGGAAGTATTGATTCCGAAACTATGAAAGTGAAAATCATCCATCGATAGTGCATGAAACTCACTGACTCTACAGTAAAAGAGAAACCAACAGAATTACTGTCTAAAAGGTCAGAATTTGAAAACTACTGTTTCCAGAGGCTCAAATGATTACTTAGCTAAATAAGAACCGAAGTTAAAATCCGTATATGAATTTAATCTAAAGATTCTAAGTCTATTTATCAAAAAGTTACTAACTGACTTAGATAAAGAGACAAAAGACTCAATTGTAAACTATCGTAGAGTGCATAGGTATGAGGTAACATAAACCTATAACCTAAATAACAACAGGCTGCAGTAGATCTTGTGAAACAAGTATACTAAAAAATAGCAATGAGTAGTATGGAGGGATCAACCATATGAACATAATGATCCCTACACCACGACGGAAGAGCCTCCACTTTAGTCGCATAGAATAGCGAAGAAGAGGATCTCCTATAGTAAGAAATCGCATCCAAAGCTCGTCCAGTACAGTGCTTACAATGCAATACGGACCACACAACGGAAAACATGAAGGTTGCGACCTTGCTGGTTGTGATAAAGATGACACGATTTACCCAGTGAAAAAAGATCCTCACATAGAGGAAGATTTCACGTTAAGATCCACAGTAGACAAGAGAGTAAATTACTCATGATCTCTGTGAAGATAGAGATGCTATCAACAGAAATGTATTGTGGTTGTTTATCTTAGCAATACCTGCTAAAACAACAGCGCCGGAGGATACACGTATCCTATCATTCCCTACTATAGATCAATAGAGCGTTAACAGTATTAGCTCAGAGATCTGGACAAGCCAACACATACGTCTGCAATTGATTAGCAAGCTGTGTCATAAATAAAACATCATTGGGCGCTCCCATAGATAGCAAATCTGATTGAATACTTGTTTGTTGAGAGTCCATTCTGACAGCAACAAGCGACCCGTAAGAGAACGGGAGTGCGATAAAACAATCAGACGACCCAGAATATGACGGACCAAAACTGAACTTGGTGTACTATAACCAACAGACGGATTCTTTCCATTAAATTGAATAACGGAAACGAAAGAGTGCCTCCCTGGTTCCGGAGATACGCCACTACTGTCGAATTAAAGGACAGGAATTTGGGCATGCGTTTCTGAATAATGTTCATGCAATGACATAAAGCAAGCCTAAAAAACATTATTCCGCGGAAGTTAAACTGATAGCTAAAAGACTGCGGAACCCAAAGACCCTGGCACTTCGAATCCGTAGGGATCAGTATATATCCCAATCTGTTTGACTGGCAACCGTCATAACAGCCACACTCGGGTCCGGCAACTGCGGCGGCACTCTCTGAGTCAACCACCGAATGTTTGCCCCAGTCTGAATCTCTTGTAACACTAGATAGACAAGAGAATGTATAAATCAAGCAATTCATGGATTGCCGGAAAGTTGCCGTCGAAGAGAAGCTCCTCCGAGAACGAAGCGACTCTGAGAGAGTTCTTAACCTACTATCCACGCGTGGATGTAGCTAGGGCTGCATCACGTCTAACCAACTCCAATCAGCCACTGAAGGGCGGAGTTATACGTGAACAAACTACTGCCCTCGAAAGAAATTACATTGAGAATAATATCCCGTAAATCTTTTCTTGAAGACGTAATGATAACGCCTCAGTAAGGCGGATTACGTATAATAAAGCGTCTAAGTTAAGTCTACTATACATAATGTCGTTCCCAACATTGAAATTGGAAAAGACATAAACGGCGAAAAAGAATATATGCAGTCTTTAATCACACCGTCTAGACGCATATGAACTCTCGGTATGCCCTGCTCTGCCAAAATAAACTATATGTAAAAAAGATAAAATGGCAGAAATGAGCCACGCGGACAAGAAACTAAACTATCATGCTTAGTAGCAGGCTTGTATATATATATAAATATATAGCGTCGAAAAATAAAACACATGTTGTAATGACAATATTGGACTGCGTCGGTAAGTCAGGGACAAAGTCCCTGTACCGATCGAAAAATCCGAGTCCAATGACGCTATAAGTCTCTTATCCAAGATCGCAGCAATGAAGTCCGAAAAATAATCACTGGAAGAAATGCCAGAAGATATGAAAGGCATCTTCCGATACTACTAAAGGGAAAACTCGAAATCTTTCGAATCCCTTTCGCCATCCTGTCGGACCCTATAAAGCGTTCGGTCGTCCGTAGCTTGATGCAACCGCGGACCGCACCGACCCAGCGCCGTCGGATAATTCCTGATTCGACCGAGAAACCGTCAATTGCTGGGATGCTGCGAAACAACTGTGCTAACTCGGATAGCACGTCCGTCACTGAGGCCTGAGGAGCAGCGGTCTTACGATGCATTGCCGCAGGAAGCTCCGAGATCGTTACCCCGTGCATACTTCCAATATGCGAGCGAACGGAGTGTATAGGCCTCGTGTCCCTTGGCTACCGGATGGCACGACCTATTCGCTGTGGAATCACTGAATGCCGAAACTGATCGGATACTCGAGGTCACGTAGCCAATGTGCGGTCGTGTGCCCTGCTGTGAGGATGAGGAAGCATTAAAGACAGTCTCTCGGACTGTCAATATAACGGAGCGTCCCGAGCAACGGACATATGCTCCGAATGTAAAATATCTGAACCACAACATGCGGTCCCCTATGTTGTTGGCTTCCTCCGATCTGTCCTCAATCTGCCGTCACTGGGTGAGTACTAAAGTAATTAAAGTGCTCGCATCACCCAAATCTCCTTCCTAGACCGCAACGGACGAACCCGGCAGCCGAACCATTCGATGAATGTACGCTACACCGGGTGAGCTAGCGAATGTCACTCCGTAAGCGATAGACATATTCCATGAGCACTTATTGCCGCTAACTCTTCATTAACTATGACGACAGAGGCACACTTTTGAAAGACATCTCCATAACTCTTCGAACAAGAAACCAGAAATGCTTGGATAGCAAGCATAAAATAATAATATATATAGCGTCGTTCAATAATTCGAAAGTTTGTGTGACATTATTGGACTATGTCGGAACTGAGGGACGATGTCCCTGAACCGAACCAAAAATTTTTAAGTCCACGACGCTATCAGTTTCTTATCCGGCATCGCAGCATATGTTGTTCCGAAAGGGAAAGCTTGAAATCCACCGAATCCCTTTCGGTATCCCGTCGGACCGGATGAAACTTTCGGACGTCCGTACCCGCTTCCGCGGAGCGTCCCGACCCAGCATCGTCGGATAAAATATATGCGACAGATTCAGTTGATGCTGGGATGCTGCGATAAACTGTGCTATTAAGGAAAGCACGTCCGTTCCCGAGGCCTGTGCAGTAGCGGACTTACGATGCATTGCCGCTGGAAGCTCCGTGTACGTTGACTCCCGCACACTTCCTATGCGAACGTCCGGAGTCTGCAGGCCTCGAGACCCCGGCTACCGACCCAGCGCTGTCGGATAATTCTCGATCCGACACCGTTTCTGTCGGCTGCTGGGATGCTGCGATAAGCTGTGCTATGTGCACAAGAATGTCCGGCGTCGAGACCTGCGGAGGCGCAGTCTATCGCTGCTTCGCCGAGGGCAGCTCCGCATCAGATGGCTCCCGCATACTTTTCCTATGCGAACGTCCGGAGTCCATCGGTCTCGAATCCCTGGCTGCCGGATGGTGTGACCTGGTCGCCGAAGAATCCTTGATCGGCGAAGCTGGTAATATATCGGCGGTCACGCAGCCAAGGTGCGGTCGTGTGCGCTGACGAGAAGAGGAAGCCTTAGCAGTCTCAGCGGACTGCCTATACAACGGAGCGTCCCGAGCGACGGACGTATGCTCCGCTAACGACACATTTGTACCACAACATCTGGGGCCAGATGTTGTTGAACGAGAGAGGGGCCTCTCTCGCTTGCCGTCCGGATGGACCGGAACGAGCTATGAACCGGACTAAAAGGCTTCCTCCGTTCTCCCTCCGATCCGCCGTCACTGGGTGTGCATTAAGTTAATTTTATAGTGCTCGCATCACCCCAAAATTCCTTCTAGACCGCAACGGACGAACCCGGCTGCCGAACCATTCGGTGAATGGACGCTACACCGGGCGAGCTAGCGGACGTCAAAGGCCGTCGAACCTACTAGGGTCCTCTTAGGCAATTGGCGTATTACATGAGCACTTTTCCGCTAGCCCTTCATTAATTTTGACGACGGAGGCACACTGTTGGAAGACATCACAGATACATCACCCTAATCTTGATCGTCTGAAATAGAAATTGATAAAGTAGAGTGACCCTGCGGGGAAAGGACCGGAGTGTCCAAATCCCCAACAACATACCGTGACATACGCTTCCCATATTGTCATCGAAATCATACGATACAGAACAGGAGTTAATGCGAGTACACTGACCACATATAGAATGATAATAAGGTCAGAGGAAGACTTCCTCTTAAAACAATTGATCAATATCCTTTCAATGTGAAAAGAAAACAAGTCCTGGTACTCGCACTAACCCCTGGCAATCAAAATACATAATAATAATATGATCCATTAATATAGAAAAAATAATTGAAATCAAAATATTTTGAAAAAATATTTTTTCAGAACAGCCCAAGTTTCTGAAAAGTAACGTTGAGCCCCAATGGATCCCAAGCCTAAGTGTGGACAAAAATTTTAAAAATATTTTAAACAATTTATTCAACACTTACGAACAATAATAATGTATCTAGTTATGATTAAAATAACATAAAGATATTATTATTTAGAAATCCCCCCCTCACACAGAGGGCTGTTGTAAATGTAAACAATGAGTGTAAAAACACTAAAATAAGACTCCAGGCACCCAGGCCCGAAATCAGTTACCAAAAATACACCATCTGATGCAAAACAGAGACTTCCAGGGAAGAAACAGCAGAACATCAGATGGTAGATGCAGAACACAACGCCTAACCACCCGTAGGTGAAGACGTAAACATGGGGAAAGAACAGAATTCATTCTGTTATTCAGCTAAAACTCCCAAGAAATTTTAGTAATAATAATTACAGAAACTATGCCAAAAGCATGGGAGAATAGCAAGGGGGAACTTAAAGGACAGGGAGAGAGGAAAAACACTTGAAAAAACAGTGTAACTAAATAATCAGAATGGCAACAAAATGGCTGCTGCCTTGAAAATAGGTAACTTAACATAATTTCATTAAAAAATTTTAAGTTACAGCCCTGATAATATTCTGTCACACATTCTTTTCCTCTCCTCCTTTTCTATCCTCCTTAGAATCACCATTTCACTAATATTTATGTGTCTGGCATCATTTAAACTGAGATTTAAAAGCACAAAGATCAGTCAGATGTTAACTGATGAAGGGCCAAACTTAGAATGATAAATGGCGCCAATTTCGGAACGTCCTTGACACTGCGCATGCGCAGTAGGGGCGAAGTGTGGAGGGCCTTTCAGGACATGTTTTCTTTAGTTTTAGATGCAAATTTTGGGGATTGGGGGGCAAAATTTGTGTTTGGCCCTATATTTTAAGAGTTAGCACCAGCTATGTCTGGGTCATTGGTACAGTATAAAAATATACAGATTTCTGCATCGTCGGTACAAAATGGAGGCTGGCAGCCATCTTGAATTTTGGACCGCACCCAAAAACACTCGTTCTCGTCCCACGGTCATAACAAGAAGTTTCGTAAAGATCGGTTCATAAATACGGCCTCTAACCCGAGCCATATCCAATTGATGACGTACGGACAGACGGACGACGGGCCATGACAAAAGCTCAAATTTGGCTTCGCCAAAGTTGAGCTAAAAATGAAAGTGTCAATGACACTGTAGCTTAACTTGACTGTGTGTAGTGTTTGATGAAAAGGAAAATGTGCCAATGTTTATGAAAGGATTATGAAATAAGACAAGAATTGTGATAACTAAGAATTTCTGTTCTCTGCAGGGTATGTTTTCAATAAGAATAATTTGAGTGTAGACAGTACTAAAGAATTAAGACCTGGGTTGATGTGGCCCTAACAGTTAATGTATGTCAACCAAAGTTACCAAGTCATGGTAAAATCATTCCAGAACAAGTCATCCTACCAAGTTACAATGAAATACCTTCATAAATATAACTTGCATACTTTTCTAACGGAATCTAGTTCATGTGACAGTTCAGCGGTCACGGTTGACCGAGCATGACCAAAATATGAGAGTCTCATCTAGATATCATACCAAGTTATCCTACCAAGTTACAATGAAATTCCTTCATAAAAACAACCTGTAAGCAGAGCTAAAGAAATCTGGTCAAGTGACCAGGCTGCGGTAACAGCTGACCGATCGTGACCAAAATACGATGGGCTCATCTAGACATCATACCAAGTTATCCTTCCAGGTTACAATGAAAATGCTTCATAAGTATGAACTGTAGACTGTGGTAAACAAATCTAGGTCACATGCCAGTGTGGCTGTCATGGTTAACTGATCATGGCCAAAATAGGACGTTCTCATCTAGACATTATACAGAGTCATCCTATAAAGATACAATAAATTCCTGTCATAAATACGCCCTGTAGAATGTGCTAAAGGTTTTTGGGCATCGGGCCTGCATAGCCATCATGGCTGACCAATCGCGACAAAAGAAGACATTCCTATCTGAACATTATTCGGAGTCATCCTACCAAGTTAGTGAAATCCCTTCATAAATACGACTTGCAGACTGTGCTAAAGGTTTTCGGCTTTTACAACCATCACGGTTGAGCGATCATGACCTAAAGGGGACGTTCTCATCTAAACATTATATGAAGTCATCCTACCAAGTTACAATAAAATCCCTTCAAAAATATGACCTGTAGTCTGCGCTGAAGGTTTTTGGGCTCTCGTAGCTACCATGGTTGACCACGACCAAAAGGGGCCGTTCTCATCTAGACATTATAGAGTGATCCTACCAAGTTACAATGAAATCCCTTCATAAATACGAGCTGTAGACTGTGCTAAAGGTTTTCGCTTTTCGAACCTGCACAGCTGTCACGGTTGATCGATCATGACCAAAAGGGGACATTCTCATCTAGACATGACCTTGAACCTGCATATGAAATTTTGTGTTGATCGGACAAGAACTAAGAGGTGTAGCCTGTGCCAAAGAAAATGTGAACAGGCGTCCGGACTCAGACTTTCACACACGTGATGACAACAGCTTATCTTGACTTTGTCAATAAGCTAACAATGATTTCCGAAGCTATTTTTAAAATACTGATACTTGCCTTTCCTTTCTTATGGCCTCAACACGCTTTCTCCTTTCCTCTTTTTCTTTTTTCCTCCTTTCATCACCCATTTTCATGTCTGATTGAACTCTTTTCTCCAGTGCTTCAAAGTGATGGTCGATAAAAGTAGCAATCCACTTTAATCCCTTTTTAATGTTTTTATCTATCTTACTACCAGTTCCTTTTAATGCAGAGCATGTTTCCTGAAAAGATTCATAAAATAAAATTTTAGTTGGTATAGTGTTACATTAACCCCTAGCATCCTGATGATGAATCAGCATCTCCAATCGCTCTGTTTTTCTCTTGTTTAACTATGAATTTAACCAATTATATCTTGTTTGACAGAGCTCACTGAGCTCTGTCAAACAAGATTTATTTGGTTAAATATCAAACTGCATTATGGGAAAATTTATATGAGAAAATTTGCTGCTGAAAACTTTGCCATTTTGACATCAGAGGGCTGAGGGTTAAAAACTGGGCAGTAAAAAGTAGTTCATAAAAAATTGTTCAGCTATAATTTATTTAAGAGTGCCCGATAAAATGAAACCAAACAAATCTATATTAACACAATGATTATTCATCGCTGATGCAGGGGTCGAGTTTTTTCGCACCTGTAAGGCTTGTTATTATAAGAAAATCAAATACATTGATATTTGTTCAAGTTATCATGCTTAAGGGCTGAAAACAGGCAAAAATTAAATACTAAAGGCCATAACTACACTCAGTATGGTCCAACCGTACCATTTTTGAACTCATTCAAGACATTGTTAAGAAAATCTCACAAACCAAATCCATTGATATTTGTTTTGGTTATCATACAAGCTGAAAACAAGCAAAAATTAACAAATTAAGGGCTGTAACTCTACTCAATATGGCCAAACTGTGCCGGTTTTCAAACACGATCAAGACATTGTTAAGAAAGTCTCAAATACCAAATACTGAATGAATCCATTGATATTTGTTCAAGTTATCATGCTAACTAGCTTAAAACAGGAAACAATAACTAATTAAGGGCCATAACTCTGCTCAATATGGCCAAACAAAGCCTGTTTTCAAACTCATTCAAGACATTAAGAACAAGAGCACCGCTGGGCATTGCATCATACGCCCGTGAACTGTTCAAATTGTACCATTTTAACACATTTGCAATTTTTTTAGAGTGCGAGAAATTTATACTGGCATATATATATATGTTACGGTCAGACTTTGAAATCAGTGATTTTGTGAAATGACTAAATTTTTCAGTCATTTGAGAAAAAGACTAACAAGTTTGAAGCCAATCGAAAAACAAATACTAAAGTTATCATCCGGAAACCAAATATTTGACGAAGAATTCTAAGTCCAACAGGGGCCATAATTCAGGCAAAAATTGTTCAGACCGACCCCATATTCGAACTTGACCTGTATTTTGTTGTGATTAAACCACATACCAAGTTCGGAGCCGATCGGAAAACAAATACTAAAGTTATCATCCGGAAACCAAATATTTGACGAATTCTAAGTCCAACAGGGGCCATAAGTCAGGCAAAAATTGTTCAGACCGACCCCATATTCGAACTTGACCTGTATTTTGTTGTGATTAAACCACATACCAAATTTGGAGCCGATCGGAAAACAAATACTAAAGTTATCATCCGGAAACCAAATATTTGACGAATTCTAAGTCCAACAGGGGCCATAATTCAGGCGAAAAATGTTCGGACCGACCCCATATTCGAACTTGACCTGTATTTTGTTGTGATTAAACCACATACCAAATTTGGAGCCGATCGGAAAACAAATACTAAAGTTATCATCCGAAAACCAAATATTTGACGAATTCTAAGTCCAACTGGGGCCATAATTCCGGCGAAAAATGTTCGGATCGACCCCATATTCGAACTTGACCTGTATTTTGTTGTGATTAAACCACATACCACATTTGGAGCCGATCGGAAAACAAATACTAAAGTTATCATCCGGAAACCAAATATCTGACGAATTCTAAGTCCAACTGGGGCCATAATTCAGGCGAAAAATGTTCGGACCGACCCCATATTCGAACTTGACCTGTATTTTGTTGTGATTAAACCACATACCACATTTGGAGCCGATCGGAAAACAAATACTAAAGTTATTGTTCGGAAACCAAATGGATGGACAGACGGACAGACGGACAACGCCATACTATAATACGTCCCGTTTTTCAAACGGGCGTATAAAAAGTCTCACACACCAAATATTGACTGAATCCATTGATATTTGTTCAAATTATCGCACTAACGAGCTGAAAACAGACAAAAATGAACTAATAAAGGGCCATAACTCCACTCAGTAGGGGTGAACCATTACATGTTTTCGAACTCATTCAAGACATCATTACGAAAGTCTCACATATCAAATATTGACCAAATCCACAGATATTTGGTCAAGTTATCACGCTAACGAGCTTAAAACAGGCAAAAAATAACTAACTAAGGGCCATAATTCTGCTCAATATGGCAAAACTGCACTGGTTTTCAAACTTGTTCAAGACACTGTTACGAAAGTCTCACATACCAAGTACTGACTGAATCCATAGATATTTGTTCAAGTTATTGTGCTAACAAAAAAGTTGACAGACGCATGCCTGCCCGCACACTAACTTCATCAAACTATAGGTCGAGTTTATTAAAAAAAAAACTTAATCACAAATATCAGTTACTACAAGCAAGCTTGGAAATAACCTGAAACTTAAAAAAATTATAGTAATTTATATATTTTTTATACTTACCAATGACCCAGACATAGCTGGTGCTAACTCTTAAAAATATAGGGCCAAACACAAATTTTGCCCCCCAATCCCCAAAATTTGCATCTAAAACCAAAGAAAACATGTCCTGAATGGCCCTCCATACTTTACCTCTACTGCGCATGCGCAGTGTCAAGGACGTCCCGAAATTGGCGCCATTAATCATTCTTACCAACAGTGCCTGGTAAGCGCTATGTCCTCAGCGGGGAGGTATGAGTTCCCAACTCCTGGGAGGGCCATCCCCGTCTGGGTCATTGTTAAGTATAAAAAATATATAAATTACTATAAATTTTTTAAGATTTTTATACTGTACCAATGACCCAGACCTAGCTGAATAGTAAAAAGGCTGGAGGGCCCAGGACATAGAGGAAAATCTAATAAGCTCAACTATATAAAATAGAGACATCTCCTGGAGGAGAAAAGGAGACATAGACTTCACGTGTATCTTTCTTATTTATGACAAATTAGAAAGACACAATACCTTCTATAATTGAGCATCATAACATCCATGTTCTCTATTAATATCCAGTATAATTCTTATACTAATTATTTTTAAAGTAAGCCAATAAATAAAGTTAGTCCAAAGAATTGAGACTCTTTATACTCTTTTAAAAGTGTCCGAGGATAGTATAATAACATTCGTTTGACACATGACATATTCAAATGCTACACTTTAAAACTATGACATGAATGAATTTAAAAACATAACTTTCACTTAAGAAACCATCCCAGTAACAGCTCAGAATTACTAACTCCGGAGGAGGTATCCCCTTGTTTTCATAATAAAACAGGTGACCCAAGGGAACACCCTCCCCCCCCCCCCCACCCCCCCCCCCCCCCCCCCCCCTTTTTCTTGCCCTGGGTAAAATAGCCCAGAGCGAAGAGGGCAGCAGGACGGAGTCACTGCCGGAACATAAAGCCTACATAGCTATAGTTGCAATAGTTAAGTGATCGACTTTCTGAGCAGCTGATAATGGACCTAAATAATGCAGGTCTCCAGAAATGGATACAACATTTCTGAGATAAAATTCGTGAATGTGGATGGCTGAGACCAATATGCAGCCTACTTAATCTATAATAGCAAAACTATACGTCAGCCCAAGATGTAGAAGAGCTCTTACTTCATGAGCCGAAATCTTAAGCACAGACTGCTGAGTTAAGGATAGATTATCCTAAGCAGTACCGATAGTTAACTGAATGCATTAAGTAATAGAATGGACCGTAATGACCTTTCTATTAGGCATCAGAGCCAGAAGAAGCTTTACGTCCTACTGATAAACTGAGATCTGTTAATAAATACATAAAGGTCTATCCGGACAGAGTAAAGGCCTATGCCCGCTCGAAGACGGAAGGACCTTAAAAACAATAGGTTCCGGATATCATTAGGAGCCTGATTCTTAACCAAAAATACAACATTAGTAGTAAAGGTAATAGAGTTCCCGATACTACGAAAGTGAGAATCGTCCACCGATAGTGCATGAAGCTCACTGACTCTTCAGCAGAAGAGAAGACTAAGAGAATCGCTGCCTTAAAAGGCCAGAATTTGAAACTGCTGTCTCAAGGGGTTCAAATGGTTGCTTTAATTAATAAGAACCCAAGCTAAATTCCGAATAGGAATTAATCTAACGATTCTAGGTCTCTTATCGAAAAGTTTCAAACTAACTTAGATAAAGAGACATTAGGCTCCATTGTAAACTATCATGGTGTGCATAGGTATCAGATAACATAGACCTATAACCTTTAAAAGTAACTGGCTGCAGATGATCTCGTTAAACAAGTATACTAGAAAGTTTGCAATGTCTGGTATGGAGGGATCAAAAATATCAACATAAAGATCCCTACACCAACGACGGAAGACCCTCCACTTTAGCCGCATAGTATAGCGAAGAGGAGGTCCTTCTACAGTTAGGAATCGCGTCCACTGCTCGTCCTGTACAATGCTTGCCATGCAAGAAGGACCGCACAACAGAATACGTGAAGGTTGAGACCTTGCGGGTTGTGATAGAGTTGACACGATTTCCCCAGCGAAAAAAAGATCCTCTCGTGGAGGTAGTTTCCGCGGTAAGTCCCACAGTAGACATCTAAGTAAATTATCCACCGTCTCTGTGGAGACAGAGATGCTACCAACAGAATTGTATTGTGAATGAATAATCCTAGCAATACTTGCTGAATCAACAGCGCTGGAGGATACGCATATCCTATCATCGCGTCCTACTAGATCGATAGAGCGTTAACTACATATGCTCAGGGATCCGGACACGGTGACACATACGTCTACAATTGATTGGAGAGTTGCGTCGCAAATAAATTTATCACTGGGCACTCCCATTGATAGCAAATCTGATTGAATACTTGTTTGTTGATAGTCCATTCCGACGGCAACAAACGACCCTTACGTGAAAGGGAGTCTGCTAATACGATCCGACGACCGAGAATATGACGAACCGAAACAGAACTTGGTGTTCTATAACAAACAGAAGGATTCTTTCCGTTAAAATCAATAACGGAAACGAATGAGTGCCTCCCTGGTTCTGGATATACGCAACTACTGTCGTATTATCGGACAGGATTGAACATGCGTTTCTGAATAAAATTCATCCAATGACGTAGTGCAAGCCAACATAATATTCTTCCTTGGAAGTAAGGAGCTTGCCTAAAAACTGCGGAACCCAAAGACCCTGGCACTTCGAATCTGTTGGGATCAAAATTGTGTCCCAACCTGTTTGACTGGCATCCGTCATAATCGAAAAACTCAGATCCGGCAACTACAGTGGAACTCTCTGAGTCAACCACCGAATGTTTGCCCACATCTGAATCTCTTGTTACACTTGATAGACAAGAGAACGTGTATATCGAGCAATTCAAGATTGCTGAAAGGTTGCCGTCGAAGAGAAGCTTCTCGGAGACCGAAGCGACTCTGAGAGAGTTCTTCACCTTACTATCTACGCGCGTGGATGTAGCTAGGGCTGCGTCACGTCTAACCAACTCCAGGTTTCCACTGAAGGGCGGAGTTATACGTGAAAAAACTACTGCCCCTGAAAGAAATCTCATTGAGGATCATATCCTGGAATTCTTTCTCTTGAAGACGTAATGATAAACGTCTCAGTAAGGTGGTGTACGTATGATAAAGCATCTAAGTTAAGTCTATTATACATCATTGTCGTTTCCAACATCGTGGTTGGAATTGACATAGACAGCGAAAAAGATAATTTGCAGTCTTCAGTCTCGCCGTCTTAGACGCAAAGGAACTCTTGGTAAGCCCAGTTCTGCCAATAAACAATTATTTCCTAGAATTCACGAAAGGCAGAATAGAGCATTGCGGACAAGAAACTAGACTAGCATGTTGATAGCAAGCTTATATATATATATAGCGTCGTTCAATAATTCGAATGTTCTAAAGACATTATTGGACTGCGTCGGCAACTCAGGGACAATGTCCCTGAACCGATCTAAAACTCCGTGTCCAATGACGCTATTAGTCTCTTATCCAGCATCGCAGCAATGTAGTCCGACGGAACAACCTCTGGAAGATAATGCCGGAAGAAATGTATGGCAGCTTCTGTTGTTCCGAAAGGGAAAGCTCGAAATCATCCGAATCCCTTTCGCCATCCTGTCGGACCCTATGAAATATTCGGTCGTCCATACCTGATGCAACAGCGGAGCGCACCGACCCAGCGCTGTCGGATTATTCCTGATCCGACCGAGAATCTGTCGTTTGCTGGGATGCTACAATAAGCTGTGCTATTTTGGATAGCACGTCCGTCACTGAGGCCTGTGGAGAAGTGGTCTTACGATGCATTGCCGCTGGAAGCTCCGTGTTCGTTACCCCGTGCATACTTCTATTATGCGAGCGACCGGAGTGTGCAGGCCTCGTGTCCCTTGGCTACCGGATGGCGTGACCTGTTCGCCATGGAATCACTGAATGCCGAAGCTGGCCGGATATTCAAGGTCACGTAGCCAATGTGCGGTCGTGTGTGCTGCTGTGAGGATGAGGAAGCATTATCGACAGTCACTCGGACTGTCTATATAACGGAGCGTCCCGAGTGGCGGACATACGCTCCGAAGGTGAAATGTCTGTACCACAACATCCGGTCCCTTATGTTGTTGCACGAGAGAGGGACCTCTCTCGCTCGCCGCCTGGACGGACCGGACAAGCTAGGAACCGGACTAACAGGCTTCCTCCGATCTCTCCTCTAATCCGTCGTCACTGGGTGTGTACTAAAGTCTATTATAGTGCTCGCATCACCCAAATCTCCTTCCTAGACCGCAACGGACGAACCCGACTGCCGAACCATTCGATGAATGGACGCTACACCGGGTGAGCTAGCGAATGTCAACTCCGTCGATCCTACTAGGGACCTCTTAGGTGATTGACGTAATCCATGAGCATTAATTGCCGCTAGCTCTTCATTAACTATGACGACAGAGGCACACTTTTGAAAGACATCTCAGTAATTTTGCGAACAAGAAACCAGATATGCTTGTACATAGCAAGCATATAAAAAATATATATAGCGTCGTTCAATAAATCGAACGTATCTGAGACATTATTGGACTGTGTCGGAACTGAGGGATGATGTCCCTGAACCGAACCAAAAATTTCTAAGTCCACCAATGCTATCAGTTTCTTATCCAGTATCGCAGCATTCTGGTCTGACGAAGAACCTCTAGAAGATGAAGTCGGATGACATATACAGCAGCTTATATTGTTCCGAAAGGGAAAGCTCGAAAACCTCCGAATCCCTTTCGGCATCCCGTCGGACCACATGAAATTTTCGGACGTCCGCACCTGATGCTTCCGCGGAGCATCCCGACCCAGCGTCGTCGGATATTATATTATGAGACAGAGATTCTGTCGTTGCTGGGATGCTGCGATAAGTTGTGCTATTTGGGATAGCACGTCCGTCACCGAGGCCTGTGCAGAAGCGGTCTTACGATGCTTTGCCGCTGGAAGCTCCGTGTACATTGACTCCCGCATACTTTCTTATGCGAACATCCGGAGTCTCCAGGCCTCGAGTCCCTGGCTATCGGATGGCGTGACCTGGTCGCCGAGGATTCTCTGATTGGCGAAGTTGACTGGATATCGGAGGTCATGTAGCCAAGGTGCTGTCGTGTGCGCTGCCATGAGAATGAGGAAGCCTTATTGACAGTCTCTCCGGACTGTCTATATAACGGAGTGTCCGGAGCGGCAGACATATGCTCCGAATGCGAGACATTTTGTACCACAACATCTGGGGCCAGATGTTGATGTACGAGAGAGGGGCCTCTCTCGCGCGCAGCCCGGATGGGCCTGGACGAGCTATGAACCGGACTAAAAGGCTTCCTCCGATCTCCCCTCTAATCCGACGTCACTGGGTGTGCACATGGATATTTTATAGTGCTCGCATCACCCAAAACTCCTTTCTAGACCGCAATGGACGAACCCGGCTGCCGAATCATTCGATGAATGGATGCTACACCGGGCGAGCTAGCGGACGTCAAAGGCCGTCGAACCTACTAGGGTCCTCTTAGGCAATTGACGTATTACATGAGCACTTTTCCGCTAGCTCTTCATTAATTGTGACGACAGAGGCACACTTTTTGGAAGACATCATGGATACATCACCCTGATCATGATTGTCTGAAATAGAGATTGATAAAGTAGAGTGACCCTGCGGGGAAAGGACTGGAATGGCCAATTCCCCACTAACATACCGTGACACACGCTTCCCATGTTGTCATCGTAATCAACACATACAGAACAGGAGTTAGTGCGAGTACACTGACTACATTATATAATGATTATGAAAGTCAGAGGAAGATTTCCTCTTATTACAATTGAACAATATCCTTTCATTGTGAAAAGAAAACAAAGTCCTAGTACTCGCACCAACCCCTGACAATCAAAATACATAATAACAAGATCCATTAACATAGAAAAAATAATTGAATCAAAAACTTTTGAAAAAATATTTTTTCAGAACAGCCCAAGTTTCTGAAAAGTAACGTTGAGCCCCAATGGATCCCAAGCCTAAGTGTGGACAAAAATTCTAAAAATATTTTAAACAATTTATGCAACACTTACGAACAATAATAATGTATCTAGTTATGATTAAATTAACATCAAGATATTATTTTCAAGAAATCCCCCCTCACACAGAGGGCTGTTGGAAATGTAAACAATAAGTGTAAAAACACTAGATCAAGACTCCAGGCACCCTGGCCCGAAATCAGTTACCAATAATACACTATCTGATGCAAAACAGAGACTTCCAGGGAAGAAACTGCAGAACATCAGATGGTAGATGCAGAACACTACGCCTAACCACCCATAGGTGAAGACGTAAACATGGGGAAAAGAACAGAATTCATTCTGTTATACAGCTAAAACTCCCAAGAAATTTTAGTAATAATATTACAGAAAATATGCCAAAAGCATGGGAGAATAGCAAGAGGGGACTTAAAGGAAAGGGAGAGAGGAAAACACTGAATAAGCAGTGTAATCTTGATAACAAGAATGACCACAACAGGCTGTTGCCTCGAAAATAGGTAACTTAACATAATTTCATCAAAAAAATTTTAAGTTACAGCCCTGATTATTTTCTGTCACTCATTTTTCCTCTCCTCCTTCTATATCCTCCTTAGAATCACCATTTCACTAATATTTATGTGCCTGGCATCATTTAAACTGAGATTTACAAGCACAAAGATCAGTCAGATGTTAACTGATGAAGGGCCAAACAAAGAATGATTAATGGCGCCAATTTCGGGACGTCCTTGACACTGCACATGCGCAGTAGAGGTGAAGTATGGAGGGCCATTCAGGACATGTTTTCTTTGGTTTTAGATGCAATTTTTGGGGATTAGGGGGCAAAATTTGTGTTTGGCCCTATATTTTTAAGAGTTAGCACCAGCTATGTCTGGGTCATTGGTACAGTATAAAAATATGATTGTTTACATTATGTGAGGGTTACATCAATCATAAAATACCCACACATACTACAGGTTATGACAAAATAATACATCATAAATTGAATTCCTAATCCTGCATGTTTTGCCAGTCAGATTTAACAATCTTTCAGAACTAACTCAACACAAAGATTGTCATTGTATCCACATTTGAATACAATGGCATGCTGATTACATCTTAACAGAATTTCCACCCAAATAAAGAGCAACAACTGACCGGGGGGGGGGGGGGGGGGGGGGGGGGGGGCGGGGGGGGGGGGGGAGGGGGAGGGGGAGGGTTGGGGGGTTGCCAAAGTGAGATCAAGCATTAGTTGTTGCTATAGACCATTTTTACATTCCGCCATCTTATATTCGGACTTCAGTTGCCCCCACAAACCGGCTTTATTTATTAACATTAATCACATGTGTACTGAACTGCTGATCGGCATTGAAAGCTTCATTTTTCGTCCCCATTTAATCAATTAAAATTCGACAGTTTACCTAATCTGCATTTGTTCTCATCCCCAAAGAGAATAAAGGTTGGGTGTTAGAAATTTGTGTATTTTGCGATGTTATATTCCTTACTTGTTATTTCCATGTGAGCATTTGTACATAGCGCCATCGTACATCCAGGACTCGATATGCCCGTCAAAACGAGCCATTCAGATTAGTTACTAAAAATGGCACCCACGTGTGCTGTACAGTACTGAATGCTGCACTGATAGTTCGTGTCCACATTATAAATATAAATATTTTTTGTCATTGCTGTCCTTCTTTTGAAACAAAATTTGACTGTGTACCTGCCTGCCGTTCTTTGAAGGAAACATTTTTAGCTTTAAAGAAGCCGACGGCATTAAGTTGAGAGTTGTGACGAATGTCGGAACGAACATGAAGGATTCTATTACAACATGAAAATGATAACAGATAAGTATGGAATATAACATCACAAAATACACAAATTTCTTTCTAATTTCTTTGGGGATGAGGACCCACGCAGATTAGGTAAAATGTCAGATTTTAATTGATAAAACGGAGGCGAAAAATGAAGCTTTCAATGCTGATCAGCAGTTCATTACACGTGTGATCAATGTTGATAAATAAAGCCAGTTTGTGGGGGCAAATGAAGTCCTGGATGTAAGATGGTGAAATGTAAAAATGGTCTATTCATTTTGACAGAAATTCTGTTAAAATGGAAACATATGTATTTTAACCCTTTACCAAATTTAATGGCAAAATTTGTCTCACCATTACACACAAAACTGCCATTGAGATTTAATTATTTTTCAGTTTTTTACTCCAAAACATAGCTTATGATTCCCTCATTGGAATGACCTTGTCAAATTCATTCCAATGAGGAGGTCAAAGAAGAGCTGTCCAGTTAACCAAAAAATCTACTTAGGAGTCGGTTGTTGGGAAAAAACAGATTTTACAACCGTGCATGTTTAAAAAAAATGTACAGTCTGTTTCCATAATTTACATGTAATTCTCAGTCATAGAAGAGAAAGTTGTGCCTTCCGGTGTTCAATTAAACACAAAATGCTGGAATGAATGATGAGGTGGAAGGGAAGGGGGGGGGGGGGGGGGGGAGGGGGTTGGTAGTGTTTACCGGACCAACTAGAGTCAATATAAAAGATAGTCTAGCAACATCCATATCGCCCGCAAACTTAATGAGTTTGATAGGAGTAAGCATATGAGGAAATTGAGAAAGATGGACACTTGGATGAATGAACTCTCAGATGGTAAATGGATTGTTGCATACAGCATACTGATTTGTATATCACTTCAAACATTCATTGACAAGGTTAAATACTTCACATGGTTTGATGGATGGATGGATGGATGGATGGATGGACGGATGGATATGGATATGGATTGATAGATGCAGGGATGGACACCATTTCAATATCACCCTCTCTACTTCGTTGGTGGAGGATAATAACATTTGATACTTTCTCAGATTAAAAAAATACCACAAGCACTTACTATTTTGCAGGGGCACCTGTTTTTGTTAACAAGCTCTTCTAATCCTAATCTCTGACATATGTCAACTTCATCCAACGCATCTTTCACATCTTGTTTATTTGCCAATCTGAAGATTAAAATAATCCAAGAAAATATGCTTAGTATGAAATATTTTACAGCAGAGCTAATTTTTTAAGTGGAAACCGAAACTGAACTGAAACAGAGATTAAAAACTGTATACAGTGGAACCCCGTTAATTGAATAGCCATTTTGCCAATGAAAATTATTCAATTAACAGGAGTATTCAATTAACAGGGAGGGTGTCACTCCTGTATTCTATAGATAAACTTAGCAAATATTCTATTATATCTTGTTTGACAGAGCTCTATGAGCTCTGTCAAACAAGATATAATAGATTAAATGCCTGTATTGGATGTACTGAGGACAAATAGGTCTATAACCAAAGGAAAAACTGGGGAGAGTCAGGGTAATTTCTCAACATGTTACAAGATTTTTTATTCAATTAACAGGAGTTTACTCTATAACCTATATTCAATTAACAGGTAAAATTTGTACTGAAGGTATGGTAAATGGTTTTGTGCTGGGAAATTATATTCATTTAACAGGGATATACAATTAAGAGATAACCAATTAAGTGGGCTCCACTGTATTTTCGGTTTTGCTTAACTTTTGAACATTCACATTTAGAATGCCATAGATTTTGTATAATCAACAAATGTCAGCTAAAACGCATAGTAGCATATATTTATTTATTTATTTATTGGTGTTTAAGGTCACATATTTATGCACAATGGCTAATCATGAGCGTGACAGTTTTACGGGTGGAGGAAGCCGGTGTACCCAGAGAGAACCACCGAGCAACGGCGAGCAACTGTCAGCTCCCCAACATACTAACTCCACACAAGCAGGGTTAGCATTGGTTGAAGACAAGTGCACCATCGACGTGCAGTACGCCTTAGTACACAACGCCACCGTGCCCCCACACGGGCAATGGAAGTAGCATATATTAATATTTTGTAAGAAGCAATGGTAGAAATGCCAAATGCCAATTATGCAATAAGTCAGAAGTGGCGGCGCCAGAGTTACAGAAGTGAGGGGGTACAGGTGGGTATTTCCTGCCGCGCAGCGGCGGCCTTTTCACACAGTGCCGAGCTGAAGCGGGTTTCGGGAGGGTTGTCCCCTCCCGAAGTGGAGAAAATTTTTAACACTTACGTTGTAAATGTGTTCTCTGGAGCATTCTCAGACAATTAAATTAAAACAGTTTTATCCTTTTGAAACTTATTGGTTAGGTCTTTCAGTTATAGAAAACGTCATACATGGTGACATTTTAATGGAAGAACGTTGTTGTAAAGTGCGAGCACAAAGCACCAAACGACACTCAAATCAAAAATGAAAGTAGGCTGCATTCCAAATGGATGCGTAGCACGCTCTCGATTCTAGCATTCCTCAAATACTCTTAAGCGGTATGTTTTAGACCGTTTGAACACGGCACGACTTGTTGCAATTTGGGCCCTCAACTCTTGTTTGTTGTTTGCAGCTAATGTGTGTGTGTGTGTGGGGGGGAGGGGGGGGGGGCAGCGGGGTGAGGGGCACACACAAACATAATTTAAAAACTTCTCTGATGTAGTGCACTTGGGAATATGGAATTAAGCATACCCACCATTACACTGCAATGTTCAATACGAAAATTAAAATGATAGTATTTTTTTACTACGCTTGGCGAAAAAAGTGGAGGGGTAAGTACACCCCCCCCCCCCCCCCCCTGGTGCCGCCACTGTTAAAGTCAGTCATCACCCAGTGCATAAATTCCCCCAAACCTATCATTGCCATATACAGACTCTTCATGCCAAAGAGTTCAAAACTGTACTTGAAAAAGAATGGACTGTGACACTTGCAAAGCGACTTGGTGTCAAGGTAAGAGAAAAGTATCAATTCGCTCAATGGTCTGTTAATGCTGGGGAACCCAGGATTGTAGGAAAGGGATTAAATTAATATTAATAAAATGTTAGCTGCACATACTGTCACACAAAGTGTCAATCGAAAATTTGAAAAGAATGAAGACTAAAAATCAAAAGTACACTTATATGTGCAAAACACGCATGGCTGTTTTATAATTTTTTTCGAAGTAATGCAAATTCCCAGAATTCAGTGAATATTCTCTGATAATGATAACTCAATGCAAACCGAAAGGAAGAATGGACATGGAAATCAGGTCAGGTGACCAATCTGTTGATAATTTGCATAACCTCTACAGTGCTTTGTAAATGAATGATTCTGGGATTTAGAGTTAGCTCCTTTAGAGTACAAATGTCAACTTAAGTTAGTTAGCTTGTGAAATGGGTATCTGTCTTTCTGAAAGTAAAAGACGTGTTCTAAAGTTCTCAACTTCTTGATTTCGGGGCAGTTGCTTTCTGAAATTCTGGCCCTGTTCACTTATTTTCATGTCAGGCAATACGTCAATGCCATGAATGGAAATGAAAAACAAATCTGACAAAATGGTTGAATCATAAATTATCTGTCTCAAACGGCATTTTTGCGATTAAATGTTTGAGCTCCCAACCATCCCCCTTTCAACTCCCGTATCTACGCCCTTGGGTTTAAATAACCTTTTATGAAAGCATATGCAGATTGCAGATGTAACTTTTGGTTCATCAAATTTACAGGAAACAATCGCAATACAGTTTTATTTCATTTAAAAACGGAAACCAAAAACCAATTTTTTCGGTCCAAAACTAAACCCAAACCGAAACGAAGGAAAAGTTAAAAACCAACCAGCTCTAATTTACAGGTTCATCTGCGTACTTGCATCTACTCTCATGCAATATTTACTAGCTGAATCACAAGAAGTGGGATGGGAAGATAGTTTGGAGAAGATAGTTGGAAAATAGAGGCATTTACTTCACAAAAGCGACTTAAATATAAGTCAGTGAAAAACAAGACTATATGAGCAGCATAAAACTTCCCATTTGTGCAACATATGAGCTGTAGTCAAGTTTGAATGGAAGAACACTTCACTACAAAATACATATTGGTTATTACCACCATGTGGGTTTCCGACCTCATCTCTGGGCATATATCAACATGCCCGTTAGGATGAGTCGATATATGCTCCAGAGGAGAGGTCGAGACTTAACTGGTAGAGTGCTAAGTTATTTTTGGTCATCAGAATTTGTTCATGTGTCTTTGCCTTGTTACAATTTATGGGAGAGTGCCCAGAGGCACTCTCCCATAAATTGTAACAAGGCAAACCCATATAGACTAAGTAATTTCACTGCTAAGATAATATGAAGCACACCCACAGAATATGACACATTTAGGCTGGGGTACCTGCTCTACATATTAAAGCCCTGATAGTGGCTTCTAGCACTCTACCAGTTAAAACACCATTTCGGAAATCCACTTGGTGGTAATAATCAATTTATCTTACAACATTCCCCCTTTTCGTGGCTTGTTCGCATATATTTTGACAATCAATCAGCGTCTATGAATTGACTTTTTATGAATGAAGATCATGACATCAAGGCATTGAGCTGAGCATGACATTATCCATATTCATTGTTCCACTTGTACAACAACAGCCAAAGGGATTCATACAATTTGTACCCATTCCCACACATTCATACTCCATTAAAGATTATAAAAATTGCATTCAATTCTTATAATTACATTCCGTGACTGTTTAAACTACTTTTTACCAAACAACAAAGCAGAAAGACGAGAGGCGCTAAAAGTTAAAAACCCGCCCAAACACCGCCCGAATTACATCCTGTCAACTGCGCTCTACCATAAATGCGGGTCAAAGTTCGACCAAATGTATTCATTGGAAAATCAATTACATTTGGTCATGACGTTTTCATCCAGCTGACCAATGGGAACTGAGTATTTGGACCCAGAACGTATAACTACATTAACAATGTAATTATTCAGGTTTAATGCATGGTAAGCCTATATAAAAATATCATCATGGCAAAAAATGATCTAGTCTAATTTATTTGAGTTGGTGATTTATATATATCATTTAATTACTCTTTATCGAAACGGTGGCCTTAGTATGTGTAATCAGTTTTTAATTGGTGGAGAGTAAAAAACGTTCTCTTTCTGAATCGAATGATTGCAGTTGCTACCCTCAATACAGATATTTATTATACGCTAAATGACAGACTATCGAAAAAATTGCAAAAAGATAGAAATAGTATCCCCCACTGTGAAGATATAGAAATTTTCTCTTTCACTGTATCAATCAAAATGACAGCTTTCAAAGCATCACTTCAAGGTGAATATGAGTCAAATTATTACTGGAAATGATCAGTTTGTTCTAAAAACATATAATGAAAAGAAAATCTAGTGTTTTTGAGTGGATACCAATCATTTCCAGCAATAATTCAACACATATTCACCTTGAACTGATGCATGAAACCTGAAGCAGACTGAGAAAGATCATCCCAGGGTGAATATGTAGTGATCAGCTGTTTACTTTCAAGCATCAATTCAAGGTTGAAACTAGTGGAATTATCGATACGAATGATCAGATTCATATAACAAGAGGCCCCAGGGGGCCTGAGGGCGCTCACCTTACAAGGTAGTCTAAATATCAAACCAGGGACTTGACTTGAATAAGCTGCAAATGCCCCTCCTAAGAAAAGCATATACCAACTAGATGAAGCGATTGTGCCCACACAATACACAGGATTTTCCTTCCATTTTCAGTTCCTGCACTTTTACGCCCCAAAATTGAGATAAATGCATAAAAAACAGATTTTTTTTTTGATTTTTTTCGGAAATTTTTCGAAGTCCCAAACAAAATATTTTCAGACTAAAATTTTTTTCTCTTCTTCTTAAAATTGACCAAAACACATAAAAAAAACTAATTTCCTGATTTTGGTCCAAAATGTTTTTAAGTCCCACCCGGACCCCAAATTTTCAGTGTAAAAAATTTATTTTTTTTGTCTTAAAATTGACCAAAATGCATAAAAACAAAAAAAAACTCATTTCCAGATTTTGGTCCAAAATTTTCTAAGTCCCACCCGGACCCCAAATTTTCAGTGTAAAAAAAAAAAAAAATTTTTTTGTCTTAAAAATTTTAAAATTGACCAAAACGCGTAAAAAAGCAAAAAAAATAATTTCTGGATTTTGGTCCAAAATTTAAGTCCCCCCCAGACCCCAAATTTTCAGCGTAAAAAAAAATATTTTTTTTTGTCTTAAAATTGATCAAAACGCATAAAAAAAACAAAAAACTCATTTCCAGATTTTGGCCCAAAATTTCTGAGTCCGGACCGGGACCCCAAATTTTCAGTGTAAAAAAAAAAAAAAATTTTTTTGTCTTAAAAATTTTAAAATTGACCAAAACGCGTAAAAAAGCAAAAAAAATAATTTCTGGATTTTGGTCCAAAATTTAAGTCCCCCCCAGACCCCAAATTTTCAGCGTAAAAAAAAATATTTTTTTTTGTCTTAAAATTGATCAAAACGCATAAAAAAAACAAAAAACTCATTTCCAGATTTTGGCCCAAAATTTCTGAGTCCGGACCGGGACCCCAAATTTTCAGTGTAAAAAAAAAAAAAAATTTTTTTGTCTTAAAAATTTTAAAATTGACCAAAACGCGTAAAAAACCCCAAAAAAATAATTTCTGGATTTTGGTCCAAAATTTAAGTCCCACCCAGACCCCAAATTTTCAGCGTAAAAAAAAATATTTTTTTTTGTCTTAAAATTGATCAAAACGCATAAAAAAAACAAAAAACTCATTTCCAGATTTTGGCCCAAAATTTCTGAGTCCGGACCGGGACCCCAAATTTTCAGCCTAAATATGAACCCAGGGACTCGGGTTGAACAAACTTGAATCTCACCCCCCTAAGGATGTCGCATACCAAATATCAAAAGATTCTTAATGGTAGATCTGAAGAAGAATATTTTTAAAGAATATTCCTCATACTGCACTAATTTAAACATTTGGGCTCCCATAGAGAGCCCAAATATGGACCCAGGGAATTGATTTCAATAAACATGTGAAACAATCTTCCAAAGATGTTTGTTGTGAAATTTGAAAGCTTTTGGAGCAGTGGTTTGGGAGAAAAGTAGTGTTAAATGTTTTTCCCATTACACACAGTGTTAAAAAATGCTGACTCAGCACTTTTTCAAAGTCCCCAAAAAGTACCCCATGATAAAACCGATAGCAATTTTTTTTTACCATTCAATTCTGTTGGTCCTTAGGAAGCTTCATACCAAATAAGAATTCTCAGTGCTCTGTAGTTTTGGAGATAAGGGTGTTTTAATTTTTTCTAATTTTAGCTCCTGCGGTTCCCATGGGGCGACAGGAAAAATTTTTTGGGCATAAATTAACTACTTATGTCTCAATAAAACCTCATGTCAAATTTGGTTCAAATCAGCCTCTCGGTTTGGAAAGTTAAAAAATTTATAGTAATTTATATATTTTTTATACTTACCAATGACCCAGACTTAGCTGGTGCTAACTCCACAAAAACCAGGGCCAAACACAAATTTTGCCCCCCAATCCCCAAAATTTGCATCCAAAACAAAAAGAAATCATGTCCTAAAGGACCTCCATAGTACGACTCTACTGCGCATGCGCAGTGACGCAGTCGTCCCGAAATTGGCGCCAAATATCATTCTTACTGGCAGTGCCTGGTCAGCGCTATGTACTCAGCGGGGAGGCAAGAGTTCCCAACTCAGGGAGGGCCATCCCCGTCTGGGTCATTGGTAAGTATAAAAAATATATAAATTACTATAAATTTTTTAACATTTTTATACTGTACCAATGACCCAGACTTAGCTGAATAGTAAACAGGCTGGAGGGCCTAGGACATAGAGGAAAATCCAATAAGCTCAATTATAAAATAAAGAGATAACCCCTTAAGGAGAAAAGGAGTATTAGGCTTTACATGTATCTTTCTTATTTAATATTTAAATTAGAAAGATACACTACCCTTAATAATTGAGCACAATAACATTCATGTTCTCTATTAATATCCAGTATAACCTTTATACTAATTATTATTAAAACAAGCCAATAAATAAAGTAGTCCAGAGAATTGAGACTCTTTATAATCATTTAAAAGTGTCCGAGTATTGTATATTAAAGCCCGTTTGACACTTGACATATACAAATGCTTCACACCGAGCTACACTTTAAAAATAAGACATGAATGAAATTAAACATTAATATTACACTTTAAAACCATCCCGGAAGCGACTCAGAAATACTGTCTTGGAGGAGGCATTCCCTTGCTTTTCACTATAAAGCAGGTGACCTAAGGGAACACCCGCCCCCCCCCTTCCCCTTGCCCTGGGTCAAATAGCCCAGAGCGAAGAGGGCAGCCGGACGGAGTCACTGCCGGAACAGAAAGCCTGCATAACTATAGTTGCAACTGTTTAGTGGACGACATTCTGAGCAACAGATAACGGACCTAAACAATGCAGGTCTCCAGAAATGGACTCAATATTTCTGAGATAAAAATTAGTAAATGTGGATGGCTGAGACCAATAAGCAGCCTTCATTAAATCTGTAATAGCAACACTATTAGCATAAGCCCAGGAAGTAGAAAGAGCTCTTACTTCATGAGCAGAAATCTTAAGCACAGACTGCTGAGAAGAAGATAAATCTTCATACGCAGTACGGATAGTTAACTGAATCCATCTAGCAATAGAATGGACTGAAATGTCCTTTCTATTAGGCATCAAAGACAGAAAGAAACGTTTCCGTCCCTTTCTGATGAACTGAGATCTCTGTTTATAGATACGTAGTGCTCTAACAGGACAGAGTAAAGGCCTACGCCCGTCTGAAGACGGAAGAGCCTTAATAACAATAGGTTCCGGATATTTATTAGGAGCCTGATTCTTAGCTAAAAAACCGACGTTAGTAGTGAAGGTGATAGTGTTCCCAACACTACGATAATGAGAATCATCCACCGATAGTGCATGAAGCTCACTGACTCTTCTGGCAGAAGAGAAAGCTAAGAGAAAAGCTGTCTTATAAGATAAGAATTTGAAATCTACTGTCCCAAGAGGTTCAAATGGCTTTTCCTTCAATTTAAGGAGAACCCAAGCTAAATTCCACTTAGGAATTAATCTAAGAGTTCTGGGTCTATTTATCGAAAAGTTTCTAACCAATTTCGATAAAGAGACATTAGATCCAATTTGTAAACTATCATGATGTGCATAGGTATCAGATAACATAGATCTATAACCCTTTATAGTAACCGGTTGCAGTTTGATTTCGTCAAACAAGTATACTAGAAAGTTAGCAATGTCTGGTATAGAGGGATCAAAAATATCAACAGAATGATCCCTACACCAACGACGGAAAACCTTCCACTTAGCCGCATAGTTTAGCGAAGAGGAGGTCCTCCTACAGTTAGAAATCGCGTCCACTGCTCGTCCTGTAAAGTGCTTGCCATGCAAGAAGGACCGCACAACGGAAAAACGTGAAGGTTGAGACCTTGCGGGTTGTGATGCAGTTGGCGCGATTTCCCCTGCCAAAGAAGATCCTCTCGTGGAGGGAGCTTCCGCGGTAGGTCCCACAACAGACACCTGAGTAGATTTATCCACGGTCTCTGTGGCGACAGAGATGCTACCAACAGAATCTTGCATTGAGATTGTTTTATCTTTAGCAATACTTGTTGAATTAACGGCGCTGGAGGATACGCATATCCTATCATTCCGTCCCAAGGGATCGATAGAGCGTCTACAGCAAATGCTCTTGGATCCGGACACGGGGACACATACGTCTGCAACTGATTGTTGAGATGTGTCGCAAATAAGTCTATCATTGGCCGTTCCCATTGGTAGCAAATCTGATTGAATACTTGTTTGTTGAGAGTCCACTCCGACGGCAACAAGCGACCCTTTCGAGAAAGGGAGTCTGCTAGCACATTCAGACGACCCGGTATGTGACGGACCGAAAGAAGAACGTGATGTTCCAACGCAAACAGAAGGATTCTTTCCGTTAGATTGAACAACGGAACTGAATGAGTGCCTCCCTGATTCCGTATATACGCCACTACTGTCGTATTGTCGGATAGGATTTGGACATGAGCATCGTGAATAATGTCCATCCAGTGACGTAACGCAAGCCAAATTGACATCATTTCCTTGATGTTTATGTGCTTGCACAGGAATTGCGGATCCCAAAGACCCTGGCATCTCGAATCCGTTGGGATTAATGATGCACCCCAACCTGTTTGACTGGCATCCGTCATAATGGTAAAACTCGGATCCGGCAACTGCAGCGGAACTCCTTGAGTTAACCACTGAATGTTTGCCCAAGTCTGAATCTCTTGTTTCACTTGATCTGACAAGAGAACGTCTACATCGAGCGAATGAATTTTCACACTCCAATTCTGAGTCAAGAAAATTTGAAGAGGCCGTGTGCGTAGCCGTCCCATCGGAATGAGATCCGCAGCAGCTCCGCACAGACCTATCAGTCTCATAAATTCTCTCGCTGTGACTTTGTCTGTATTTAGACAATAGCGAGCGTAACAACTGACTAATTTCGCTCTGGTTAACGGCAGACGAACGAGATTGTTGTGCGTCTCGAAGCTCATTCCCAGATGAGTGAATGACTTGGACGGCACCAGATCCGACTTCTCCTCGTTTACTATGAAACCGAGACGTCGGAGCAATAGAAGAAGATTCTGAACATCGTTCTGAAGCGTTAACTCGTTGCCGTACCTCTGAAGAATGTCGTCCAGGTAGGCCGACGTTACCGCAGACGAATGAGCTCGGAAGTAAATCATTACCGAGTTCATTACTCGAGTGAAAGCCCAGGGTGCTAGATTCAATCCGAAGCACATGGCCCGGAACTGATACACCACTCCTAGGACTGCGAAGCGTAGATACTTTCGGAATGTCGGATGTACCATGACGTGAAAGTACGCATCTTCGAGATCTATGCTCGTTGCATAATCGTTCACCCGAATACTCGCTCTGACCGATCGAATCGTCTCCATATAAAACTTCGGAGCGATGATCAGCTTGTTTATCCAGCTCAAATCTATGACTGGACGGAACGAGCCGTCTGGTTTCGGAACCAGAAACAGATGGCTGTAGAATCCCAGCGATACCTGGTTTTCTACGACCTCTACCGCGTTCTTCATTAAAAGAGACTGCACCTCTGATAGCAGAGCGTCTCTTTTCTGAGGGTTTGACGGAAGATGAGTCCACTTTGGACTTCGAGTTAATGGAGGCTTTCGTTTGAAGGATATCTTTAGACCTTCCGAAGTCACTCCTCTCACCCAAGGGTCGTCCGTAATCGACGCCCACTCTTGAGAAAAACTCGACAACCTTCCGCCAACCGGAACGCGATAGAGGTTTGAGCCATCACCTCCTGGATCTGCGAGGCCTGCGGTAGGAGAAACCACGTCTTCCACGACCCGCACCTCGCCTCGTCGACCTCGGGGCGTCCGACCGATTGTCCCGGCCTGAAGGACGTCCCGAACGAGAGTCGCTATCCTGACGGTCTCTCGAATAAGAGCTAGAGGACGCACCGGAACCTCTATAGGAACCTCTCTTGGGCGGATAAGACCCAGAAGTGCCCGCCTTATTCGTGTCTGCTGAATCCGACCTTTTAGGAGCGGATCTAAACAACAGAGAATCACTAGCTTTCTTTTTAATATTATCATAAATAGCGGAAAGCTTGCCGTCAAAGAGAAGATCTCCTGAGACCGAAGCGACTCTAAGAGAGTTCTTCACCTTAGAATCCACTAGTGTGGATGTAGACAGGGCTGCGTCACGTCTAACCAACTCCAGATTAGCCACTGAAAGGGCGGAGTTACACGTGGAATAAGCTACTGCCCTTGAAAGAAGTCTTAAGGAGGATTGTATATCCTGAAACTCTTCCCCTTGAAGACGCAGTGATAACGCCTTCGTAAGGTGATCTGCGTAAGATAAGGCATCTAAATTGGCTCTGTTAGACGCAATAGCTGTTTCCAACACTGCGGTTGGAATAGAAGCTGACGACGGTAATGATAGCTCTAAGTCTTCCGCCTCGTCGTCCATACGCAGAGGAACTCTCGGTATACCCTGACCTGCCGTGTCGAATTTATTCCTTGCATTAATGAAAGGCAGGTTGAGAGTATTTGCGGACAAGAAGCCTGCTTTCCCTGTCCTGGAAGCAAGTTTAAAAATAGCGTCGTTCAATAATTCAAATGTTCTTGCAACATTATTGGACTGCGACGGAAACTCGGGAGCGATGTCCCTGAACCGCTCGAAAAAATCAGAGTCCAATGACGCTATAATTCTCCTGTCCGGAAGCGCAGCAGTCTGGCCCGACGGAACAACTTGAGGAAGAAAGTGCCGGATGAAGTCTACGGCAGCTTTGTGTTGTTCCGAAAGGGATAGCTCCAATTCATCCGTATCCCTTTCACCATCCGGTCGGACCTCCCGATGTTCCCGGTCGTCCGCCCCCGATGCTTCGGCGGAGCGTACCGACCCAGCGCCGTCGGATAATTCTCGATCCGACACCGTCTCTGTCGGCTGCTGGGATGCTGCGATAAGCTGTGCTATCTGCACTAGAATGTCCGACGTCGAGACCTGCGGAGGAGCGGTCTTTCGCTGCTTTGCCGAGGGCAGCTCCGCATCGGATGGCTCCCGCATACTTTTCCTATGCGAACGTCCGGAGTCCATCGGTCTCGAGTCCCTGGCTGCCGGATGGTGTGACCTGGTCGCCGAATAATCCTTCCTCGGCGAAGCTGGCAAGATATCGGAGGTCACGCAGCCAAGGTGCGGTCGTGTGCGCCGGCGAGAAGAGGAAGCCTTAACAGTCTCTGCGGACTGCTTATACAACGGAGCGTCCCGAGCGACGGACGTATGCTCCGCTAAAGACACATTTTGTACCACAACATCTGGTCCCAGATGTTGTTGTACGAGAGAGGGGCCTCTCTCGCTCGCGGCCCGGCTGGACCTAGACGAGCTTGGAACCGGACTAAAAGGCTTCCTCCGTTCTCGTTCACTATCCGCCGTCACTGGGTGTGCATCTATTATTTTTATAGTGCTCGCATCACCCAAAATTTCCTCTTGGACCGCATCGGACGAACCCGGCTGCCGAACCATTCGGTGAATGGACGCTACACCGGGCGAGCTAGCGGACGACATTTGTCTAATCTCCATGAGCACTTTTGCCGCTAGCTCTGTATTTAATTGTGACGACGGACGCACACTTGAAGAAGATAACATGGAAACATCACCCTGTTCTGGTTCCTCTGAAATAGAAACTGAGAGAGTAGAGTGACCTTGTGGAGAAAGAGCCGGCATCGCTCTTTCTCCAGAAACAACATATCGTGACACACGTTTCCAATGTTTCTCATCCCAATGTTCACATACAGGACAGGGATTAATGCGAGAACACTGACTACAATTTATGCAATAATCATGAAAGTCAGAGGAAGATTTCTTCCTATTACAATTTGAACAAGTTCCTTTCATTGTGAAGGAACAACAATAAGTCCTAGTTACTCGCAAAAACCCCTGACACAAAGATACATAATAACATGATCCATTAATAAATGAAAAAACAATTGCAAAACAAAATAATTTTGAAAAAATATTTTTTCAGAGAAGCCCAAGTTGCTGAAAAGTAACGTTGAGCCCCGATGGATCCGATGGCAAAGTGTGGTCAAAAATTTTAAAATTATATAAAATAATTAATGAGACACTTTCGGATAATATAAATGTATCTTATAATGAGATAAACTACCTCAAAGGCAAACAGCCCCCCTCAAAAAAGGCTGTTGCCAATGAAAACAAACAGTGTAAACACAGAAGAAAACATGACTCCAGGCACTGAAAAAACTGGCCCGGAATCAGTCCTCAATTACACTCTATCTGATGCAAAACAGAGACTCCCAGGGGAGAATCTGCAGAACATCAGATGGAAGATGCAGAACACAAACGTTATACACCCATGGGTGAAAACGTAACTATGGGGAAAATAACAGAAAACATTCTGTAACCAAGCAACTCTCCCAGGGAAATTTTAGAAATGAAACTTCTCAAAAATATGCCAAAAGCATGGGAGAATTGCAAGGGGGGACTTTAGAAGGTTAGGGGAGAGGAAACACTGAATAAGCAGTGCAACAATTAGCAAGAATGACAACAAGAGGCGTTTGCCTCGAAAATAGGCAACTTAACATAATTTTAACAAAAAATTTTAAGTACAGCCCTGATTATTTTTTGCCACTTCTTTTTTCCTCTCCTCCTTCTATCCTCCTTAGAATCACATTTTCTCCAAGAATTACGTGTCTGGCATCCTTTAAACTGAGATTTACAAGCACAAAGATCAGTGAGATGTTGACTGATGAAGGGCCAAACAGAGAATGATATTTGGCGCCAATTTCGGGACGACTGCGTCACTGCGCATGCGCAGTAGAGTCGTACTATGGAGGTCCTTTAGGACATGATTTCTTTTTGTTTTGGATGCAAATTTTGGGGATTGGGGGGCAAAATTTGTGTTTGGCCCTGGTTTTTGTGGAGTTAGCACCAGCTAAGTCTGGGTCATTGGTACAGTATAAAAATATAGAAATTTTGGGTGGGGCAAAAATTCTTGCCCCTCCCATAACGATGGCAAATATAGCCCCTAGAACTTCTCTTGAACATATCTAAGTCTGCACCTCAAAAAGAAGCTGCACACCCAATATCAAGTCTCTGCTACTGCTGGTTCATGAGAAGAAGAATTTTTAAGATTTAGGCTCACTTTTTGGGTGTGGCCCTACCAAGGGGTAGGTCAACTTGATTTGAACAAACTTGAATTGACATATGATAGGGAACCTGCACACCAGATTTGGTTCAATTTGGTCGAGCAGTTTGTGAGAAGAAGTCAATAATGCAAAGTTAACGACGGACGATGGATGGAAAGTGATCAGTAAAGCTCCCCTTGAGCTTCGCTCAGGTGAGCTAAAAAAGTTCACGATGCCGGACGGCAAGTGATAAGTTTAGCTCCCTTCGGTGAGCTAAAAATTCCTCATTTTGAACTAAGTTACAATTCGAGCTCCCACAAGTGAGCCCAAATATACACCTAGGGACATGGCTTGAACAAAGTTGAATCTTACCCCCCTAAGGATGCTGCATACCAAATATCAAAAGCATTCTGACTGCAGGATCTAAAGAAGAAGATTTTTAAAGAAAATTCCTCATTTTGAACTAAGTTATCAATCGGGCTTCCACAGTGAGCCCAAATATGAACTCAGGTACTTGGCTTGAACAAACTTGAATCTCACCCCTCTAAGGATGCTGCATGCCAAATATCAAAACATTCTGACTGCTGGATCTGAAGAAGAAGATTTTTTAAGAAAAGTTAAAAAATTGATAGTAATTTATATATTTTTTATACTTACCAATGACCCAGACATAGCTGGTGCTAACTCTTAAAATACTAGGGCCAAACACAAATTTTGCCCCCCTAATCCCCAAAATTTGCATCTAAAACCAAAAGAAATCATGTCCTGAAGGTCCTCCATACTTTGCCCTCACTGCGCATGCGCAGTGTCAAGGACGTCCCGAAATTGGCACCAATTATCATTCTTACAAGCAGTGCCTGGTCAGCGCTATGTACTCAGCGGGGAGGTATGAGTTCCCAACTCCTGGGAGGGCCATCCCCGTCTGGGTCATTGGTAAGTATAAAAAATATATAAATTACTATAAATTTTTTAACATTTTTATACTGTACCAATGACCCAGACATAGCTGAATAGTAAAAAGCCTGGAGGGCCTAGGACATAGAGGAAAATCCAATAAGCTCAACTATATAAATACAGTCAACCCCTCGAGGAGAAAAGGAGTATTAGGCTTTACATGTATCTTTCTTATTTTATGATAAATTAGAAAGACACAACACCCTTCATAATTGAGCATAGTAACATTCATGTTCTCTATTAACATCCAGTATAACCCTTTATACTAATTATTTTTAAAGTAAGCCAATAAATAAAGTTAGTCCAGAGAATTGAGACTCTTTATATTCTCTTAAAAGTGTCCGAGGATTGTATATTAACGCCCGTTTGACACAAGACATATACAAATGCTTCACACCGTGCTACACTTTAAAAATATGACATGAATGAATTTTAACATTAATATTACACCTTAAAACCATCCCGGTAACGACTCAGAATTACTGACTCCGGAGGAGGAATCCCCTTGCTTTTCACTATAAAGCAGGTGACCTAAGGGAACACCTCCCCCCCCCCTTCCCCTTGCCCTGGGTCAAATAGCCCAGAGCGAAGAGGGCAGCAGGACGGAGTCACTGCCGGAACAGAAAGCCTGCATAACTATAGTTGCAACTGTTTAGTGGACGACATTCTAAGCCACAGATAACGGACCTAAACAATGCAGGTCTCCAGAAATGGACTCAATATTTCTGAGATAAAAATTCGTGAATGTGGATGGTTGAGACCAATATGCAGCCTTCATTAAATCTGTAATAGCAACACTATTTGCATAAGCCCAAGATGTAGAAAGAGCTCTTACTTCATGAGCCGAAATCTTAAGCACAGACTGCTGAGATGAAGATATATTATCATAAGCAGTACGGATAGTTAATTGAATCCATCTAGCAATAGAATGGACCGAAATGTCCTTTCTATTAGGCATCAGAGACAGAAAGAAGCGTTTTCGTCCCTTTCTGAAAAACTGAGATCTTTGTTTATAAATACGTAAGGCTCTAACAGGACAGAGCAAAGGCCTACGCCCGTCTGAAGACGGAAGGGCCTTAATAACAATAGGTTCCGGATATTTATTAGGAGCCTGATTCTTAGCTAAAAATCCAACATTAGTGGTAAGGGTAATAGTGTTCCCGACACTACGATAGTGAGAATCATCCACCGATAGTGCATGACGCTCACTGACTCTTCTAGCAGAAGAGAAAGCTAAGAGAAATGCTGTCTTATAAGACAAGAATTTGAAATCTACTGTCCCAAGAGGCTCAAATGGCTTTTCTTTCAGTTTAAGAAGAACCCAAGCTAAATTTCATTTAGGAATTAATCTCAGAGTTCTGGGTCTATTTATCGAGAAGTTTCTAACTAACTTAGATAAAGAGACATTAGATCCAATTTGTAAACTATCATGGTGTGCATAGGTATCAGATAACATAGACCTATAACCTTTAATAGTAACAGGCTGCAGTTTGATCTCGTCAAACAAGTATACTAGAAAGTTTGCAATGTCTGGTATGGAGGGATCAAATATATCAACAGAATGATCCCTACACCAACGACGAAAGACCTTCCACTTAGCCACATAGTTTAGCGAAGAGGAGGTCCTCCTACAGTTAGAAATTGTGTCCACTGCTCGTCCTGTAAAATGCTTGCCGTGCAAGAAGGACCGCACAACGGAAATACGTGAAGCTTGAGACCTTGCGGGTTGTGATGAAGTTGACACGATTTCCCCTGCGAAAGAAGATCCTCTCGTGGAGGAAGTTTTCACGGTAAGTCCCACAGTAGACACCTGAGTAGATTTATCCACGGTCTCTGTGGAGACAGAGATGCTACCAACAGAAATTTGCATTGAGATAGTTTTATCTTTAGCAGTATTTGCTGAATTAACGGCGCTGGAGGATACGCGTATCCTATCATTCCGTCCCACGAGATCGATAGAGCGTCTACTGCATAAGCTCGGGGATCCGGACATGGTGACACATACATCTGCAACTGATTGTTGAGATGTGTCACAAATAAATCTATCATTGGCCGTTCCCATTGGTAGCAAATCTGATTGAATACTTGTTTGTTGAGAGTCCATTCTGACGGCAACAAGTGACCCTTCCGTGAAAGGGAGTCTGCTAAAACATTCAGACGACCCGGAATATGATGGACGGAAAGAAGAACTTGGTGTTCTAGAACAAACAGAAGGATTCTTTCCGTTAAATTGAATAACGGAACGGAATGAGTGCCTCCCCGGTTCCGGAGATACGCCACTACTGTCGTATTGTCGGACAGGATTTGGACATGTGCTTTCTGAATAATGTTCATCCAGTGACGTAATGCAAGCCAAATTGACATCATTTCCTTGATGTTTATGTGCTTGCTTAGAAATTGCAAATCCCAAAGACCCTGGCACTTCGAATCCGTTGGGGTCAACGTTGCGCCCCAACCTGTTTGACTGGCATCCGTCATAATCATAAAACCCAGATCCGGCAACTGCAGTGGAACTCCCTGAGTCAACCACTGAATGTTTGCCCAAGTCTGAATCTCTTGTTTCACTTGATTTGACAAGAGAACGTCTATATCGAGCGAATGAATCTTCACACTCCAATTCTGAGTCAAGAAAATTTGGAGAGGACGAGTGCGCAACCGCCCCATCGGAATGAGATCCGCAGCGGCTCCGCACAGACCTATCAGTCTCATGAACTCCCTCGCTGTGTCTTTGTCTCAGTGAAGACAATAGCGAGCGTAACAACTGATTAACTTCGCTCTGGTTAACGGCAGACGAACGAGATTGCTGTGCGTCTCGAGGTTCATTCCCAGATGAGTGAATGACTTGGACGGCACCAGATCCGACTTCTCCTCATTTATAATAAACCCGAGACGTCTGAGTAATAGAAGCAGATTCTGCACATCGTTCTGAAGCTTTAACTCGTTGCTGTACCTCTGAAGAATGTCGTCCAGGCAGGCCGACATTACCGCAGACGAATGAGCTCGGAAATGTATCATTACCGCGTTCATTATTCGAGTGAAAGCCCAGGGTGCTAGGTTCAATCCGAAGCACATCGCCCGGAATTGATATACAACTCCTAGGACTGCGAAGCGTAGATACTTTCTGAATGTCGGATGTATCATAACGTGAAAGTACGCATCTTTGAGATGTATGCTTGTAGCATAGTCGTTCACCCGAATACTCGCTCTGACCGATCGAATCGTCTCCATATAGAACTTCGGAGCGACGAACAGCTTGTTTATCCAGCTCAGATCTATGACTAGACGGAACGAGCCGTCTGGTTTCGGAACCAGAAACAGATGGCTGTAGAAACCCGGTGATTCCTGGTCTTCTACGACCTCTACCGCGTTCTTCACTAGAAGAGACTGTACTTCCGATAAAAGAGCGTCTCTTTTCTGCGGATTTGACGGAAGCTGAGTCCATCTTGGACGTCGAGTTAATGGAGGCTTTCGTTTGAAGGATATTCTTAGTCCTTCCGAAATTACCCCTCGGACCCAGGGGTCGTCCGTAATCGACACCCACTCATCTAAAAAACTTGATAACCTTCCGCCCACCGAACACGATAGAGGTTCAAACCATCACCTCCTGGACCTGCGAGGCCTGCGGAAGGAGAAACTACATCCTCCACGACCCGCCGACCTCAGGACATCAGATCGGTTGTCTCGGCCCGAATAACGTCCCGTACGTGAGTCGCTGCCTTGGCGGTCTCTAGAATAAGACCTAGAGGACGAATAAGAACCTCTATAGGAACTTCTCTTGGGCGTACTTGTCCCAGAAGTGCCTGTCTTACTCTTATCTGCTGTATCCGACTTTTTTGAAGCGGATTTAAAAAGCAGAGAATCCGAAGCTTTCTTAGTTATCTTATCATAGATTGCTGAAAGCTTGCCGTCGAAGAGAAGCTCTCCGGAGACCGAAGCGACTCTGAGAGAGTTCTTCACCTTACTATCCACGCGCGTGGATGTAGCCAGGGCTGTGTCACGTCTAACTAACTCCAGGTTTGCCACTGAAAGGGCGGAGTTATACGTGGAATAAGCTACTGCCCTTGAAAGAAGTCTTAATGAGGATTGTATATCCTGGAATTCTTTTCCTTGAAGACGCAATGATAGCGCCTTAGTAAGGTGGTCTGCGTATGATAAAGCGTCTAAGCTTGCTCTGTTAGACGTTATTGCCGTTTCCAACGTCGCGGTTGGAATGGACATAGACGACGGTAATGACAATTCCAAGTCTTCTGCCTCGTTGTCTAGATGCAGAGGAACTCTCGGTATGCCCTGTCCTGCCGTTTCGAATTTATTCCTTGAATTGATAAAAGGCAGATTGAGAGCATTAGTGGACAAGAAACCAGCTTTGTCTGTTTTGGAAGCAAGCTTAAAGATAGCGTCGTTCAATAATTCAAATGTTCTTGTGACATTATTGGACTGTGTCGGAAACTCAGGGACGATGTCTCTGAACCGCTCAAAGAATTCAGTGTCCAATGACGCTATCAGTCTCTTATCCGGCATCGCAGCTGTCTGGCCCGACGGAACAACTTGTGGCAGGTAATGCCGGATGAAATCTACGGCAGCTTTATGTTGTTCCGAAAGGGATAGCTCCAAATCCTCGGTATCCCTTTCGCCATCCTGTCGGACCTCATGATGTTCTCGGTCGTCCATACCCGATGCTTCGGCGGAGCGTACCGACCCAGCGTCGTCGGATAATTCTTGATCCGACGTAGGTTCCGTCGTTTGCTGGGATGGTGCGATAATTTGTGCTATCTGGGATAGCACGTCCGTCATCGAGGCCTGTGGAGTAGCGGTCTTACGCTGCTTAGCCGCTGGAAGCTTCGTGTAAACTGACTCCTGCATATTTCTCTTATGCGAAATCTGGTCCCAGATGTTGCTGTACGAGAGAGGGGCCTCTCTCGCTCGCAGCTCGGATGGACCTGGACGAGCTAGGAACCGGACTACTAGGCTTCCTCCGTTCTCTCCTCTTATCCATCGTCACTGGGTGTGCACCTCGAATATTTATAGTGCTCGCATCACCCAAATCTCCTTCATGGACCGCAACGGACGAACCCGGCTGCCGAACCATTCGATGAATGGACGCTACACCGGGCGAGCTAGCGGACATCAACGCCGTCGATCCTACTAGGGACCTCTTAGGCAATTGGCGTATCTCCATGAGCACTTTTGCCGCTAGCTCTTCATTTAATTGTGACGACGGAGGCACACTATTGGAAGACATCACGGAAACATCACCTTGTTCTTGTTCCTCTGAAATAGAGACTGATAAACTAGAGTGACCCTGCGGAGAAAGGACCGGCATGGCCCTATCCCCGCTAACAACATACTGTGACACACGTTTCCAATGTTTGTCATCCCAATATTCACATACTGAACAGGAGTTAGTGCGAGTACAGTGACTACAATTAATACAATGATCATGAAAGTCAGAGGAAGATTTCCTCTTATTACAATTTGAACAATATCCTTTCATAGTGAAAAGACTACAAAAAGTCCTAGTACTCGCACGAACCCCTGAAAACAAAGATACATAATAACATGATCCATTAACATAGAAAAAATAATTGAAATCAAAAAGAAATTTTGAAAAAATATTTTTTCAGCAAAGCCTAAGTTTCTGAAAAGTAACGTTGAGCCCCAATGGATCCCAAAGTGTGGACAAAAATTTTAAACATATTTTAAAAAATTAATGCAACACCTACGAATAATAATAATGTATCTTGTAATGACTTAAACTAGTACAAAGACAAAAAGTTCCTCTCACACAGAAACTGTTGCCAATGTAAACAAACAGTGTATAAACACCAGAAACAAGACTCCAGGCACTGATAACCCTGGCCCGAAATCAGTTTACCAATAATACACTATCTGAGGCAAAACAGAGACTTCCAGGGAAGAAACTGCAGAACATCAGATGGTAGATGCAGAACACTACGCCTAAACACCCATGGGTGAGAACGTAAACATGGGGAAAAGAACAGAATTCATTCTGTTACCAAGCTAAATCTCCCAAGACATTTTAGTAATAATATTACTCAAAAATATGCCAAAAGCATGGGAGAATAGCAAGGGGGGAATTAAAGGAAAAGGAGAGAGGAAACACTGAACAAGCAGTGAAACTTAATAGCAAGAATGACAACAACAGGCCCATGCCTCAAAAATAGGCAACTTAACATAATTTCACTAAAAAATTTTAAGTTACAGCCCTGAATATTTTCTGTCACTCATTTTTCCTCTCCTCCTTCTATATCCACTTTATATCCACCATTTCTCCAATATTTATGTGTCTGGCATCATTTAAACTGAGATTTACAAGCACAAATATCAGTCAGATGTGAACTGATGAAGGGCCAAACAAAGAATGATAATTTGCGCCAATTTCGGGACGTCCTTGACACTGCGCATGCGCAGTGAGGGCAAAGTATGGAGGACCTTCAGGACATGATTTCTTTTGGTTTTAGATGCAAATTTTGGGGATGGGGGGGGGGGGGGGGGGGGGGGGGCAAAATTTGTGTTTGGCCCTAGTATTTTAAGAGTTAGCACCAGCTATGTCTGGGTCATTGGTACAGTATAAAAATTTCCTCATTTTGAACTAAGTTATAATTCGGGCTCCCACAGTGAGCCCAAATATGAACCCAGGGACTTGGCTTGAACAAACCTGAATCTCACCCCCCTAAGCATGCTGCATACCCAATATCAAAAGATTCCGCCTGCTCGATCTTGAGAAGAAAATATTTAAAGAAATTTGCCTGAAATGCACTAAGTTCGAATTCGGGCTTCTATAGTGAGCCCAAATATGAATCCAGGGGGCCGATTTGAACAAACTTGAATCAGATCCACTTCATAATGCTGTATACCAAATATCAAATGATTCTGCCCACTTGTGCTGGAGAAGAAGATTTTTTAGTAATTTCTCTAATATACATGGGGTGCTATCAGAGTTATGCACACTATGGAGCCCCAAGTGGGCATGTCCATTTCATTTGAACAAACTTGAATTAACATATGGTAATGAACATCCATACCAAGTTTCGAGCAAATCGACTTAGCGGTTTCAGAGGAGAAGTCGTTTGAAAAATGTTTACGATGCCGGACGGACGACGGAAGACGGACGACGGAAGACAGACGGCGGCGGACGACAAGTGATAAGTTTAGCTCCCTTCGGTGAGCTAAAAAGTGTATTATAAAAAGAAACTCTTGAGCAAGCACTCGCGAAAAATAAACAATTGTCTCGGTCACTCAGGAGATAATTTTCAGTATCCACTCAAAAACACTAGATATCCTCTACGAATTGTGTCTAGACGCTTTTACTGTACTGGAAATACGTTCATCTTGTAATTACTGAAAACTCAATGATTAAAGTAAGCCTAAAGAATCATCCTTTAAGAATAATTTTTTTCAACACAAAAAATCTGGAGGATATCCTCTTATTGTGCTGAAAACATGACTGATGAGCATCAGCTGAAAAAGAGCAACTAACTACGAACCTTCTGCATACCAATATCAAATTTCAGCCTGTAATTTTTCACATAATGCAACAAGGAATTGAACCGATTCAATATTGTTTGACAGATATCACTGAGCTTTGTTAAACAAGACTGAATTGGTTAAATTCATAGTTATAATGTGCAACAGATTTGCTACTTGAAATTTCGGCATTCTGACGTTAGTGTTAGCGATTAACCGATGTTCTGCAATCTCATCTGACATTGGCTGATTTTAAGCCATCCGTTGACGATCGGTAGAGGTGTTTGAACATCGGTCCATGCTGATGGTAACATGGAACACCACTGGATCAAAATTGTTTGTATTTACGTTTGATTAACAATCTCATACAAGCAGTAACAAACTTAATAAGTTGCCACAATTATTGGCAGGAATCAAGATTGGCCTAATCTCATTGATTGGTCTGATCTTCCCTTTGATTGCTGCTCATAACACACATGCCACGTGTTGTGTGATGACTCAATGAAATGCGACATCAGAGTAAACAAAGTTAACAGTGCAGCAGCTTTGATCGTTGGATCAAAGACGCTGCACTATTAACATGTTTCACTGATGTCGTATTTTTATTTTAACACACACACTGACATACTCTTGAGGTCAACAAACAAATCAATCTGACTGTACTGTAAAATTAACCCTGTCCTATGCATTCTTAAACATACTACTCCTTTTGGTTGTTACTATCTGACATCGGCACTCACAATCAGCAGATTGTGTGCTCAACTAACCGGCAAGCAGATGATGGTTGCAAATCCTTATCGGTTAATCACTAATTAGTGTGCAGAGGGTTGAACCTCAAGCAACCATTACAACAAACAGATAGTTTGTATGACACCACTCGCCACAAAAGCCCTGTCTGTATTCGGTTCAGCCTAACTTCCCTTTGATCATTCTTAGGGGCTCTAGGGGGTCAGTTTCCAAGCCTTTTCTGTCAGAAAAAACATGAATCAGGGTATCAAATGAATAATGTTCAGGCCTGGCATTCTGAAAAATGCAGGAGGGCAAGAAATCGCTCTCCTCAATCAGCTTAGGAAAGCAATTAGCTTTACACATCATTTTAAGCATCCAGTTGAACAAACTCATTGAAACTGAAACCAACAGACTATTACATCAGTGATTTTATTAACTTTACTAAGGTAAAGCGAAATCTCTTAGACATCTAGATGTCTCACTCAACAACCGAACACACACTTGACAAGACCTGTATTATGTGTGCCCAAGTTGGGGGATGGAGAGGGGGGGATGGTGGGGGGGGGGGGGGGGGGGGGGGGGTTGAAGGTGGTAGTGGTAGGCATATGACTTTCTTGGACAACAGGTCTGCTTGAATCTACAGTCACATCCTGATGCATGTGCTTCAAGTGACAGGATAGTAGTAATGGTAGTATATTATAGTGTCAATATTCCTTGAATAATTTCCCTTCAAACTGTGATGTCAGTTGTTGAAACTGACAGAACAAAAAATATTGCTGTGGCCCATTTTGCTTCAAATGATTGCAACCGTTGTTTGGGTATGTACAAAGTACATACCCAAACACAGTTGCAGCCATTACCTTTTACCACTAAACCAGTTTCAAAATGAAATTACGTGATGTTATATGACTTCGAAGTTATATTACATTTTTGCTTCTACAACAAAAATTTAATGTGAGCATAATACATGTAATTTCAATCATCACAGACCAAAATATTTAGGGGGGCAATTTTTCTCTCTTCTTAATTCTTTCAGGAGGGCAGTAAGGAGAGCTAAACAATTGCTCTCCTGAAATTGCCAAGCCTGAATGTTCATCTAATTTATGTTATAATCTCTTTGTCACATCTGTCCCTTATTGACTCATCTGGTGGACGAGTCAATAAGGAATAAAATGTGACAATCAGAAAATGACGTATTTGACCCTTTGCCGGATAGACTAAGTGAAGTGTGTTCCCTCAGAGTAAGATAGTTTAATCAGTTTCTGCACAGACGCAGTGACAACGTTCGGCTGGTTTTTACTAGGTCCTGCGGTTCGGTTTTCTGATTTGCCTCAAAAACTGGAACCAAACTGGCAAACTATAAGAAAAACACCCAGCCCTGTATTGGAAGCACTGAGGCCAAATAGATCTATAAACGAGGGGAATTTAGTTATTGTCAGGGTAATTCCACGACATATTACAAGATTTTTTTTTCAATTAACAGGAGTTTACTCTATAATGTATATGTAATTAAGAGGTCAAAATTGAACAGAAGGTATGGTAAATAGTTTTGTATTTGAATATGATATTCAGTTAAAAGATATTCATTTTAGTGGGCTCAACTGTGCATCAAATTTATTCCATAAATTTCCATGTCTTGCTATCCTCATCAGATAATAGTTAAATGAGTATTCTGATATACCATACCAATACAGGTTAGTGTTCAACCGATTACCAAAAATGGCTGCTGACCAATTACAAGTTATGGAGCTCAAACTCGGTAATACTGTGCACTACTAGATGAGTTGAGGCTTGAAAGAACTACATTAAGTTGAACATATTTCACAGTGTTAAACATCATTTAAAAATGACAAGACGCATACACTTGGGCTCTCAGAGCCATGTGTACCACCCAAGTGCACGCAACAGGTCATTCATTTTACAGCGACCTGAGTCAATGGAGTGCAACCTTCACATTTTTCCTGTTTGAACTGGAGATTGCCGCAAGTACGCTCAATTTTAAGCTTTACATGTCGTTTACCTTGTATATCCCATAAAGGAGCATCCAGAGAAATAAAATGTGATTAATGAATCATAACAAAAAATGCTTTGCAACAATCTGGTGAACTGATGTTCCAGGAGCCATTGCTGTCGTCATCCGATTGCCCACAATCGGCTGATTGGGATGGCCGATTCCGATCATCGGTTGAACACTAATACAGGTATAAATTACCCCAAAATTAGTGGTACTGTGCCTGAAATTCTAATAAAATAAAGTAAAACAAAAGTTTACTAACAGACTTCATGTTGGGGCACCTGCAGTAGAAAGTGATCAGTAGGAATTAGGTCTTTAAAAGATATAAGAATCATCTAAACTATCACATAATCAGGTCTTGTATACTTACACCAGCAATGGCTTCCCAGTTACTTGCTTATGTTGCAGTAAATCACTAAGATTAGACCGAGTCTCTTCCATCCTCAAGGAACTGCTTCCATCCACCACGTAGATCATTCCATATAACTCTTCGAAATAATTTTGCCATATTTCTCGGATTTTTACCCCACCCCCAAGGTCAAAGAGCGTAATATCATACTTTCCAAACTTGATTTTTTCACTGTTGAATCCAACAGTGGGTGCAGTTTCCAGTGGCTCTGAAATTTATAGAAAAAAATCCAATGAGAGAATTGCAGATCCAGAAGTCACGTATATGGTACTGCAGGGCTTAAAATTCGATGAGAATCCGAGAATCGATTCAGGCAAAGATTCGCGCAACAAATTTAGCAAGAATCCACGTAGATTCTTGTGCACCTCTGCCAGGATTTGCATGAAAATAATTGAGTCAATTTTACTCCTTACCTAACACAGTGGCTGCAAATTAACCAATACAAGGCTAACATGACCTGAAATAACCTGACACTTTGTCAATAAAATTGTACAAATATGGCGGCCATTGGAACTGGCTCAACGAGCCGGTTCCAATGACAGCCACATTTGTATAGTTTTATTGGTAAATATTGTTTATTTTTTTTTAAATTAACAAACTGAGTTTATATTTTAAAACTTATAAAGCTGTGTTGGGTAAAGGGTTAACATGTATTATCAGTATACAACAGGGGTTCAACCATGGTGGCCTCATGGGATCGTGGGACACTCATAACAGGTATGGATTCTCACAACCCTTTTCGTGAGAATCCAAACGGATTCTCCCAAATTTAGATGAAATATAAGCCCTGTCTTGCTTCGAAACAAATTTTTAACAAAGTTATATTTATAGTAACAGTCCCATAATCGATCTTCTGACTATCAACTTCTAAATCCCAAGCATTCTTCTCTTTCCATACGTAATTACTCTCTCCAAGTTTAATTAAAATTATTGCCTGGAAACCAAGAAATGCTATTTTTGTTGAGTGAACTTGACCCGATAGTCAAAAAACTTGGGTATTTCTCCTTCCATTACTGTACCAACCCTCTCAGTTTCAGGCCTGGCATTCCTTAGGAGTGCAGGAGTGCTGCAAGCCTACTATACACCTAGAAAAAATTGACGATGGCAATTTTTGGCACTCCTTGATTTTCTGGAATGCCAGACCTGTTTTGGACTGCCTTTAAAATCTATTATCATTTGTCAATGTTGCATTGATTTGCAATACTTCATAACCCATTCTGTGTCGCATTTCGATACATTTTGAGTGTAGAAGACAGTCACATAAGAATTGAATGCAATATTTTGAATAATGAGAAGATGTGTGTGCCAAGTTTTCCACTATGCAGCTGAATGTAGTACAGTTTTTCAGTCACAAGAGTAATACCTTGAACTGAATATAACCAAAATACAGTTAAAACTAGAAGTCCTGTCATGAATAGTGCGCTTATCTAGGCTTAATTGCGCGTTGGAATTGCGCGATTTGCCATATCGAATGGCATCCAAAGCACAGCAGGTTCTCTTGGTTACTCATAGCAAACACATGCAGTGTTTCTGCCAATGGACCTCCGAGTTACCCGGAGGTCCATTGGCTGAAACATTGCTTGTGCACAGGCCATATGTACAGAATTTGATAGCTTTACTTGGGCCATAGCGCGTACATTAACGCGCATATCAACGTGCTATTTGTGCGCATCTCATGACAGGACTTCTAGTTTTAACTGTAGCATACAAGTATATGCATTGGAAATTCCAGGTGCAAACTGCACTCCCAAGCAATCTGAGGAGGGCAATTGTTTTGAACTCTTTGATTTTCTTGATTACCAGACCCACAGTTTGGTGAATCTGCAGGGAATATTTTAACACTGCATGCGATACATAATGCCATCAAAGAAACGTACAATCTTGTTACTAATTGCTGACAGAGATACATGTATTGTTGGTCACCATCGAAATAGAAATTACGCCTGACAAGCAGATAGATGTAAATGTGTTTACTTTTGGTTTACAATTTTACCAGACAGTAAATTTAATTCTTTACCCGGTGCTTCATTAAAATTTTTGACGATTATTCCTATATTTAGTGTTTGGAATCTAATATTATTGTGTCCATGGAAATATTGCACACAAGTGGAAAGTGGCCAGTCCATGGCGACAGCACATATATCTGACAATTACTGCACTCACCTCCAATAAGACCTTTTGTAGCTGTTGTTTTTCCTGCATTGTCAACTCCCAAAATTGCAATAGTAAATTCCCTAAAACAGAAAAAGAAATTTTCGATACACATACCGTGTTTGCAGAGTCAGAGAGTAATGCATGTACAATATGATCAGGGCTTGCCTTGAGTCGGGGCTGATCAGCCCAGGCCCCGAGATCAGCCCCGAGGAGCACTTGCTGGGGGCTTTTTTTCAAGCCCCGACATTTTCCACAAAAAAGCACTAACAATAATGGACAAAATGGAAAATCAGCCCTGAAAAGGCCCCGACCTCATATGTGGGGCACTTTTTTTAGGCCCCGACCATTTTACTCAAGGCGAGCCCTGTATGATGTTACTTCTATTGAGGGATACTGTAGGAGGTCTTCAGGCAGTTGTTGTCCATCATCCCCCCCCCCCCCCCCCCCCCCGCCCCCGTAGACAAATTCTGACTACCGCTACGTGCTACATAATTAACAACATGCAAAAAGTGAGGCTCTTGGTAGTCACAAATTCCAACAACTAACCAATATTTTGGAGGCTTTTCTATTACTTTTCTATCAATATTTGGAGGACTTCACTACTTTTCAAAATTCCTACTATCACTACAAAATTTGGAACAAGCAAGACTCTTGGCAGTCACAAATTCCAACTACAAATCAATATTTTAGAAAATTTTTATTACTTTTCAATCAATATTTGGCGGACGTCACTACTTTTCAGTGTGAAAACTCCATATTTAGGCCAAATTCTAGATATGTTAAGAAAAATTCTACTTGCACAGTCTGAAATTTACAACTTCTTCCAATTTCGGGCTACAAAGTATCGACTATTGCAAATCTGACAAATGATGGGGCTGGGGGGACACCCCCCACCTTTGGAAACATCCCTGCTTCTTTTATGTCCATTAACAAAACCCATTTACCTGCAATTTGAAGGAAACCTCTATTTGTATGTCTGAGAAATGCCTGTACTATTATTGTCCAAGAACATTTATATCAGGAAAGTAGTTTAATCCCCCCAAAATGATCAGTCAATAAATTTCTTGAGGAATAAGATGCTTGTCCCAGGATACTGACTGGAGAGTCATACTCATTAAGAAAATATCTGTACATGTAACTGAACCAAACAAAACTGGTACAGAGGTTTTTCACAACCCCCTCCCAAATACTTACATGGGTTTGTTATTTCCTGTACATGAAGATTCAATAAATTGATGCATAGCACATGATAATGTTAAGAAACTTTTCTTTTTGACAATCGTCTCATCACTAACCTTTGAAAGTTGAAAAATTGGTACATACAGATCGAACTTTGCTATAATAGATCACTTTTCATTTACAGTGAAGCCCACTTACATGCAGTTGTATATTTTTTCATTGAATAACCCTGTTAATTGTATATCACTTACAAACTCCAAACTATTTACCATACGTTCCAGGCATTCTTTTGGGCATCTACAAAGGCCAAATATGAGACCCTTTCCCAATGGTATCTCAGCATAATTTTTCCCAATTCAAACCAAACATTTCCCAATCTCAGTCCCAATTCAAACACAAATTTAATTCCCAATTGGTGTCCTGAACTGAGCGGTCAAAAGCCCTCAGGAAGCCATCGACCAACCTAAAAAAAAATACCGAAAGCATCTGATATCAAGGGTGCACAACAGCATCTTTAACCCTTGAAGGTCGAATTCTGATTTTGATCATTTTCTACTGCAACATAACAGGTGTCCCAACAGGCAGTTTTTAAGTCAGTTTTTTCCAGGCAAGTGTTGGCTGCCTATATGGGCAGCCAAGACTTGTCTAGACACAACTGTAAAGCCACAAAATGTAGACTTTCAAAGTGTTCGCAGTTCAATTTGAGGGCAAAATTTCTTATTCTTTGTTTGTTTCTTCTGCACCAAAACAAATTCCCAATTAGGAGTTTTTATGATGTAAATTTATGAATTAGGAGTTTTTATGATGTAAATTTCTCAATTTCAGGGGCCCCGGACCCTTTCCCGAAGAATGCAGAAGAATCGCTACCTTCAGTGGAAATTTGTCTCGTTAATTACTAGTACATTGTACATGCACATATAGACTATAGAGTAAACTCATGTTAAATTGAATAAAACATCTGTTGAAAATTACTCTGGCATCCACTGAATTCCAGATGTTATACCAGTATATATTTTGGGGTTCAATATAGACATTTAATCTTATTATATGTTGTTTGACAGACCTCGAAGAGCTCTGCCAAATAGGATACATGTGTATAATAGAATAAATGCCCAATTTATAATTAGAAGACAGAAAAATTACCCAATTCATGTTTATTGTATTCCCGTTAAGGGCCTATATAAGTAATGAAATTTTGTTTATTTTGAAAATTCACACCTCTGATATTTCTTCAATTCAAATTAAATATACACAAATATACATCAAAATCAAGGTTGAGATGTATAGAACACGAAATACATGTGTAATCAACGCATAGAGTCGACTGTAGGCACCACTGGTTCCTGAAAGTCTGCTGCCGTATTTGCATCGGAACTGATAATTTAATAATATTTCACGAAAACAACTCGTGGCCAAATGTGCTTTACATATCCAAGAACAAAGCTAAGGGATCAAAATTCTTCAGAACACGGCGACAGAGCTGCATGGGGGTAAATTCCAAAGCCTTTGCTTTTGTTTACGTATGAATATACTTTTGATTTCCGGTCGACGTCATCAGACGGAAAAATCATGTAAAAACAACGCCGTCTAAAATCAAATAATGAAGAAGATCGCCTTCATACAGTATACTGTTATTAGATAGAGATTGCACAGTTGCCATATTCAACGCAAGGTATCATGATACCTGTTGAAATTTCTGAGAATTACGATTTTGTTTTTCGATGGAAATTTGTGGTATCGAGTGATTTGCACATGTCTATCGAGCATGGAAACCATCTTCAATAAAAAATGCAGACAGTGTTGTCCTTTTCCCAAATGCAGACCTATCACTGTATTCGAAAGTGTTTTGAATGCCTAGCTTTGTTCTTGGATATATGAAGCACATTTGGCCACAAGTTGTTCTGATGAAATATTATTTTATCAGTTCTGGTGCGAATATGGTAGCAGACTTCCAGGAACCAGTGGTGCCTACAGTCGACTCTTTGAGTAGATTTCATATGTGTTTCGTGTTCTGTACATCCCAACCTTAATTTTGATGTATAATTTGTGTATATTTAATTTGAATTTAAGGAATATGAGAGGTGAGAATTTTCAAAATAAACAAAATTTCATTACTTATATTGTGTTAATAGTTTTCTCTGACAAGGAGGCTATTCAATTTACAGGATTCCATTGTATATAATTTGTTTCAAGTCACCGATAGAGCTGGGAGGTTTTGATTTTTAAATTCTGTTTCAGTTCCAGTTCGGTTTCAGGAAAAAAACCTTGACTTCAGTTTGTTTTTTCTATGTGTTAAGAATAGAGATAAATAATGCTTCAAGCTCCTTAAAATGGAAAAAATCAACAAATTACAATAGCTGGTACGATGAAATTTACATGTACATGTACCTTTATAAAAAACCTGTATGTATCTCCATTGATTGGGTTCAGCCTAATTTCCATTTGATCATACTTAAGGGTTTTACAAGCCTTAAAATTCATGCACGAATCTGAATGATTCTTGTAGGGGAAACAATAAAGAGTAGCACGATATGGTTTAAGTGAATTTTTTTTTTAATTCAGAAAAATAAATTTTGAAATGATAAATTTTGATATCATATATGTTGGGTAAAGGCAGGGTCATATCCAGGGATAATTTGGGGACACCAGGTCTGTGATCAACAATGGTTTTAATTCCTCTTTGTCAGCCTTTGATGAACATGTCCATCCCTGCCCTCTTTTTCTGTTGTCGACGTTGTTCTACATTGTGCACCAGTGCCCACCACTCAGATCATGAAGAACCCCTATACTACTATCTTTACATTCCTATTGATTAGTTTAGTAACTAAATACTGTGTACAATTCTATTCCCTGCTATAGCCATCCTTCGATAGTATTGCAGCCTCCTTCCCACTTCTTCTGTTAGGGCCTATCTTACATGTACCTACTACTCTCATCTGCCTAATAACAGTGATGGCTGAATAATAGTGATGTCCTGTGTCTGTCCGTTAAAATTAATAAAATAGTGATGGCATTTTCACTCTTTGTCTCATTCCTAAATAATAGTGATGGTTAAAGATAGCTAAAGTTTTTCTTCAAAATTAATACTACTGACATCACCATTATTCAGCAGCACTTGCATCCTGTGAGTGGTATCCATAACAACCCTGTGTTTCGTCTCCCAATTGCTATTTCTCCCTTTCTCATAAGATCTCATCCTTCTTTTGGCCATTCTATTTACCGTATCTACCCTTTCAATATCAGCAACCACCTCCTCTCTCTCATCCTCCACATCAAAGGTTCTCCCTCCATGTTTTTTAACATAACAGCTGTATTGAAGAACGTGGTGCTAGACATCAATAAGATACACCTACATAACAAATATGATGTTATTCTGCAAAGTATTTTACGTTATTGAGTTTAAAAACTTGTTAGTCACAGTCGGACGATCAGACCATCAGACAGACAAATGAAACCAACCGACATTTCCCATTAATATAGAGTGGCTTGTCACAACCAAAAATTTGTTTGTTCAAGAGAACTTTCAGTGGGGTCATTAATTACAAGAGATTTCTAGTCTAAATTCACCGAAACGGATCGAAGTGTCTTGGATCAAAGTTGCAGAGGTTCAAAATCACCTTTATCTCCTATATACATGATGTAGATAGATTGTGTGGTTCAGTCTGGAATATGTCAGGTTAATATTAATAACTCACTTTCTTGGTCCTTGACGCTTTTTAATGCAGGAAAAACAATTGCCCATCAGACCGAACATTTATCAGATATAATGGATAACAAATGTTGCATACGAAACTTTCAAATAAATTATCTGCAGTCTGCACAGTCAGAAGATCATAAGATGAAAAGTTCCATCACCATGACGCTGACAATTCAATTGTCAGAAAGATCATTTCAGACTGAAGACAAGATTTCAGTTGTTGTTTACGTCCACAAATTTCGACCATTAACACAGAGATTCAAAAATTGATTGTCTCTAAATCAATGTCGTCACCATTCAATTTTATCACGCCACAAACAGGCCTTCTGTCGCCTTGCCTATTCTAGGTTTAGTTACAGAAGACCAATAGTGTGGGTGACAAGTTGCAGCACGCACTTTGTTGTTTCCTATTTTCGTGATGTCTATTTCACTGTCGGTCTTTTCTTATTATATTCGAAACTCCGCACTAAAAGTGTTGTTTTTAATATCTTCCATTATTCTGTGATTTGAAAAACAATAATACAATGAATAATGTCGGCACTCATACACGCTATTTCATCTTTGGGATGGTTGGATCCGCTTGTTTACCATGGAAGCCGCCATGATGGCAACGAAATTGTTTATCTGACGTCACTACGAATAAACAAAACATGAGTGTCGTTATGAATATGAAGATTTAAATTTCATTTCAATAACATGTTCAAAGATATGAAAAAATTAAACGTCTGTCGACATAGCGGAGCAGTTACTGTAAACCAGTGGTTACTGATTACTCACAAATTCACAATGAGTAAAAGCAACTGGTTTGTGTCTGAATGATACCTCTCGCCAAATTTCGTACTTTGAAATCAATAAAACTCTGAGCGTGTTTGAATTGAATTGTTTTTATTTGCACCTGAACAAAAAATTCATATTTTGCAAAATAACATCATAAAGTAAACAACAAAAATGCAGATACGTATAAAATAATTAGGCAGTGAAGAGAATGGGATGAAGGTTTTGAAATCATGAGGTAATGGGGTGATTAAAAAAAAAAAGAAAGTAGCAATGTAACTGCATTTGTTAATTAAAAGTTAATTTTCAAATTACAGCTTATAAGTTATATACAAATTATAACTGGTAGAGTGCTCAATTATTTTGCAAAGGCGATTTATAACATTTGAATGTTTTCATAAATTCTATTGCTACTAGCAAGGAAAGCTTTAGTTTAGGCTTCACCAAGATTTTCTTGATAAATAATTGACTTATTTGTTATACTAGTAGTAGTTTATTGGAAAGCGCCTGTTATCAAACAGGCACTCTCGTACCTCAAAAACAATTTCGTACAAATATTCTTTGTTCTACTGCTGAGCAAACATCAAGCTAATGCGCGAAATGTAAAGCCAATAAACAGATTCAGTTGCTACCAACAAGGAAAGCCTTATTTTAGGCTGTAGCAAGATTTTGTTGATAAATAGTTTATTTGTTTGTTATAGTTTGGGGAGAGTGTCTGTTGGCACTCTTCCACAAATTATAATAAAACAATTCATACCAAAATTCTTTGTTCTACTGCTAGGCAAACATCAAACTAATGCTTGTAGTGCAAGGCCACTAAAGTGGCTTTCGTGGCTTCCAGCATTCAACCAGTTAAGAGTACATAACTGCTATTTAAAAGCAGTGGTAGTTTTAACATCAAAGTGGACAGAGGTATACTGAGCTGTGATAAATTATTTAGGTTGAAAAGGAAGATGTAATTTGCAAACTAGATTAATTGACAATTAAGGATGATACTAGTTACCTTTTCGGTTGATGAAGATGATGATGCTTGAGTTGATGTGATGAATGATGACGCATGATAAGCATGTGTTAATAAGCATGTTTGAACAACGCAGTCAGAACTTGATTGGCCGTAAATGTATTAAGGTGGCTGATTGCTAACCCTGGATTGTTTGTGAAAAATACACAATTAGTTAATTATGAGCTGATGGTCCGAAAAGGGAAAGTAAATGTTTCTACAGTGCACGAATCCATATTCACTGATTATTGTGAAGAACGTTTTTCCTTAGGTAGTTGTCCAGACGAAATAGTTTCACGCACCGAAGGCGCGCAGGGACGGTGTGGGGCAAGCCCCTTTCGACCCTCTTTAACTGTTGAATATGGTTTCTTGCAGCATGTCCGGGCGCGTCAAAGAAGGAAAGGGTTGGATACTCAGCGGGTGTCCAGGATCATGGTGTTCTAGGGAGTAGTGGCGGTCTTCTGATGTTCTTCGATCTAGACCCTCAGGTGAGGACCAGTACGAGAGGGGGTCCTCTCAGCAAAGGTGCTATCTCTCCCCGAGGGCGCAGTGTTGATATTTTCAGGCAAGTATAGTTTGCCACTTATGGCATGGTCTTACGTGGTGGGCCATCATTGGCAAGTATAATCTGCCTCAGACAATCGGTGGTGGGTGAGCAGGTTTCTGTGTTGGATTCTGTTTTCAGGGTTGGATCAGATCGAGAAGAAAAAACAACAACAACCGCCCCTTTCGGGGACCACCCAGAGAACTACCCGAACTTCCCTGGTTCGGGGGGCAAGTCTGCATGGTAACCTATTTGGACGGGGCATGAATACGTACTACTGGCATTTACAAAAAGGAAAACAAATGAGACGCAGGACCAGCGCTCGCCTCCCAGGAGGTTGATGACCCCTTCTAGGGATGGAGTGAAGGATGTTCAAAGTCCATAGCGGTTACTATGATCCATAGCGGTTAAGAGTTATTCCATAGCGGTTATTGGAAGGCGGACGATTAAAAGGAAAAAAAAAACATCTGTCGGTACCTGCTTAAAATAGAAACAAGCCAAGACCAAAACCGGGTCGGACCTACGTCGCTGCATGCAATTGATTACAGAGATGAACAGACTTCAAAGTATCGGCAAACAGGAAGTGGCTGCACGGCGATCTGAAAATTAGATACACGACACAACTCATCATTATGAAACAGCAGACCAAATATAAAATCATTCCCTTTCATAGAAGCCAAGAAAACTTTGACGGAAGAAGTGTTTCGGACGGACTGACGGACGGACGGACGGAGTCGAGCGGTTACTAGACCTGGCGACGCAGGTAAAAATAGAATTAGTAGGTTGTATAGAGTAAAGTAAATAAGCTAGCATGTAGGGTCATCTTGATAGAGCGAGATATCGCGCTTATATATGCTGGCTATAACGATTAAGGAAAGAGGGCAGGCTTTCACGCTTAAATGCCACTCCCGAGGGTGTTTCCTGCCCTTTCCTCCGCGATTTGCTTCCTATTTGAGTTGATACGGGTCATCTTAACCCTTTACCTAACGTAACGGCCAAAACCGGCCAGCGCTATTCTCAAAAATCGCCAATTAATTTTCATTATTTTTTTCATTTTTTGTCTCAAAAACATAGGTTATGACCCCTCGTTGGAACGAGCTCGTCGAGCTCGTTCCAACGAGGGGTCATAACCTATGTTTTTGAGACAAAAAATGAAAAAATTAGTTATTCAAGAATTATTTTTGCAAGTGTCGTCTGCTTTTCATGTTAGGTAAAGGGTTAATTAGGTGGGATGAGATCAAGATAAGGGAAAAGAGCATGCTTTCACGCTTAAATGTCACACCCGAGGGTGTTTCTTGCCTTTTCCTCCTCGGTTTGATTCTTATTTGAGTTGATATGGGTCATCTTAATTAGGCAGGATGAGATCAAGATAAAGGGAGGAGAACAGACTTTCACGCTTAAATGTTACACCCGAGGGTGTTTCCTGCCTTTCCTCCGCGGCTTGATTCCTATTTGAGTTGATATGGGTCATCATAATTTGGTAAGTTGAGATCAAGATAAGGGAGGAGAGCAGGCTTTCACGCTTAAATGCCACACCCAAGGGTGTTTCCTGCTCTTTCCTCTGCGATTGGTTCCTACTTGCCGGATGGCGTAAATGTCCTGGAGTTCGGATATTAGGTTAGGTACCTTCGGTGAGGCGATCGAGATTTTTCGCCGCTAGGGAGGCGAGGTGGTCTTCTATGGTTGGAATGCCGGCTCTGTCGAGGAGTAATTTGATGGGGTGTGTGTGTGGGGGGGGGGGGGGGGGGGGTATCCCAGGAGGCACAACGGGCTTTTTGGAGTTTCCCCATATTGGTTCTATTTAAGTCGGCGAGGAGCATTAATACACGCAAGTGAATAAACTTTATTAAAACGTATGCCCACCATAACGACACACTAATCATATGTTTTTAACCCCCTAGGCCTCTCGTCTATATAATTTTTTGAATGCGTCTTTTTCTCACCTTTTTCAATTTTCATTGAATTCACAGGAACAGTTACCGCCGGCGGAACGGTTCTCTTTGCAGCGGGAGTAAATTTCAACAGCCAAATATTTCTGCTCGACAGGTTGCCAATGATCCTAATTATCCCCGCATTTGAAAAATTGCGGGGATATATTGGTTGTCTCCGTCCGTCCGACCGTCCGTCCGTCCGTCCGTCCGTCCGTCCGTGTCCGTCCGTCCGTCCGTCCGTCCGTCCGTCCGTCCGTCCGCCCTCACGAGAGTACACTTATGAGTTGTGTTTCCAGTAGGCGTCAGACTTGTGGGGATTTTTAGCACTTATGGGGTGCAGCTCGGAAGTACACCTTCACAAACGAGTCCAGAAGATATTTCTGAGGTTTTAAAACAAAAAGGTCTCTTGCACCCCACAGTGTTTCGGACACACATTTTCCGTCCGTTCTTGGACGGCCAATCACCGAACGGACAAAGCCTCCCGCTGATCGTCTAAAATTGACAGCCATCCTGAACCAACCAATCAAATCTCTCGATTCTATTGCATCCCATAAGTTGGCAGTGTACGCGTTTCTCTTTTTGTCTTGAGAGGGAACCAGTTTTATTATAATGATTTATTTTTCTTACCCGCAGTTTTCATGCCAATCATCTATGGAACTTGGAAGAGTTCGAAACGTACATTTAAAGTAAGTTACCATTTAAACGAAATATGTTGAATTTTGCGTGTAAAAATCCAGTCTTAACGCCTGAGACGCCCGAGTCTTTCATTTTTCGATACATCCAGATGAAGTTATGCAAGCATGCGTAATTTATTTTGCCTAATTTCGCGGCACTGCAATCTACCTGAATTGTCGAGTGTTGCAGAAGCAGTGAAACCACGGGCTTCAGTGAGAACAAATCAACTCAGTGCTTTCATTTTCACGGGGCCGCAACAATAGTTAAATCTAGAGCCCTGGGAATTGGGAATTTTAGTTCGAATCGAATCATGTCAGAGATTCGCGAATTGAGATTTTCTACAGGCCTTTTGACTTTTGCTTTCTTCCGTATGGCATCCTTATTTTGAACATGTTGGGTTTTAACTTTTACCCATGGGCTTTGAATAAACAACAGGGTTACGATTAGCACCGGGAAATAAATTAAAAACATGTGAGCAACTATTTCTTAGCTTTGGAAAAAAATCACACTCCTAAATCTTTCACATTAGTAGTTCAGCGATCTGAACGTAGTGGCTACCCATCTACATTTAGATTCCTCCCGAGTCCCTTTCAAGTCTGAACCCGTCGAAGCGTCAACCATCGCTTCGATATCGTCCATGTCAGTTATTGTCATTATACGCCTGTATTGGCTATAAAATAATGTTGCGTCCGAGAAAGTCAGCTTAACATAAGCTGCGCCATAAGATTAAAATTTTAAAAAGAACAATTTTGTAGTCAGGAGCCCGACACCACCCGTGCTTATTTAAGGCCCTGTGATACCTTCTAAACCATCATGGGAAGGCGTAGTCTAGTGTAGTCACTAGTGCAACAATGAGCGATTAGCCCAGTGGCGTCATGCCAACGGTGCACGGGGGGGGGGGGGGGGAGAGGGGGGGTCTCCCCACATATTTTCGGTGAAGGCCTGGGAAGTGCCATTTCCGGCAACATGGATGGGAGGCATTTTTGCCAAATTTTTTGGGCACGCTACGCGCCAAACGATGGTGACGCTCCGCTTAGAAGGTGTTACCGATCCGCTCCCCCTCCCTCCCAGATTTTTCTCTAGCATGACGCCCCTGGTTCAGCCAATTAATAATGGCCCACTTCACAAGTTCTAGTACTAATATGATCTCACCCCGAGGTTGCTAAGATCGCATGCCCTTGGGTAGGCAGTAATAAGGCCTGGGGGTAGTACCCTTATAAAAAAAGTACCATGGTAAATCCCAAAATACCCTGGTAATACCATGGTATTACCAGGGTATTTTGTGATTTACCATGGTTTACCATGGTACTTTTTTATAAGGGTAGGAAAGCAGACACTAAAGGGCAAGACTAGTGAATGACGAAATCTATAGATGGAGTATGGTTACATTTCATCCTTTGGGGTGAATGAGGGGGGGGGGGGGGGGGTAATACTGGATAATGAAAGTGGATGGATGAAGCAGGAGCTGTAACCAAGGTGGCAATTACCAATAAAGCATGTTTTTAAATGAAGACACTGGAAAACTTAACTTATTTTTATTAATGATAAATTACTTTAAGCCATTATGTTTATCTTGAACGCAGTTGATAAATAATATCTCGTTATAAATGAATGATAGAATGACATTCGACTTGTATAAACTACAGGATGTGGCAAGACAAATTTTCACAAATAAAGGAGCAACACAACCCCAGTTAAATTTGGGTTATGTTTCTCCCATATGGGTGATGGGATTATTGGAGAAATTCCACCCTCGGGCTTCAATATCTCCTATATGGGGGAAACATTCTATCAGTACTGTGTAAAGGTGAGTCTTCAACTGAAAGAGATGAGGAGAACTCACCTGAATATAATAAGAATGACCAAATTTACATAAGAGATAATAGAGCTAATAGAGGACAGCTACATGTATTCTCGGACACACTGTTACAAAGGGTGATATCCGCCAATATGGAAAAAATATTCTCCAGCAGGCCTCAACTGAGGGAGGAATAACCTGTGGGAGAGGATTTCTCCTATATTGATAGAATACGGGCAGGCCTATACGCGTCTTTAACTTGTCTTGCTAAGTTTGAACGGAAGGGTTAGTTATATCTGGTATACAAAGGATCGCGGTGACAAGTGATATCCCTTATTATTATTTAATATTTATTGATGTTTAAGGTCACATATTTATGCACAATGACTAATCACGACCGTGACAGTTTTACGGGTGGAGGAAGCCGGAGTACCCGGAGAGAACCACCGAGCAACGACGAGCAGCTGCCAGCTCCCCAACATCGTAACTCCGCACTGTAGCACAGGCAGGGTTAGATTGGTTGAAGACATGCGTACCATCGACGTGCAGTACGCCTTAGTACGTGGTGTCATCGTGCCCCCACAGTGATATCCCTTAAATTTCTGCATCACAATGTGAGGGAGAAATTTATGAAAAGGCCCTGTTACCATTTCGGGTTATAACTGAGAAGAAATGTCCTAGATAAAATGAAGAAGCTCTAACAGTTAAAATTTCTTGTCTTTGGAGAATGTAAAGATAAATCTGTAAAATTAACCCTTTACCCGAAGTAACGGAAAAATCCTTCAGCTGGCGTTATTCACAAAAATCACCAATTAATTTTCAGTATTTTTTTCATTTTTGTGTCAAACACGTAGGTTATGACCCTCTTTGGAACGAGCTCGTTTCAACGAGGGTTCATAACCTATGTGTTTGACACAAACAAAAAAATGAAAAAATAGTTATTCAAGAATTTTGTTGAGGAATGTCGTCTGCTTTTCATGTCAAGGGTTAAAATGAATACTGTTCCATTTTTATGCTCAAGTTATACAATTTATGGAGCTGACGTTCAAATGTAGTTTCTTGCAAAATGGGTTAAAAACTTAGATAACTGATGAGGCAGGGCCCATCCACCTAACTTTCTAGCCTATTGAATACAAACATTACTACATAATCAGACGACTCACCGCAGTCATATTTATAATTCTCTTCTAATTCAACCCCTCCACCTTGCACCGTGTCAGAGTAGGTGAAATGTAGCAAAACAAACTGTAACTTATTTTGGTGGGTCCCGTACGGAGCAGAAGTCTCGGTATTTATAGTAAAAGGCCAGCCAATGAAATTGTAGCACCTACATTGGAAAACCCGATTCCAAACTGTAATTGTAAACACGGAGAAAATCTGAAATGGCACTCGCTTCAAACTTGAATAAATCAAAATATATGTTATAAACATTTTGATCAACGATCATATGAAGATAATAGAACCTTGATGCATGGCTAAGATGAAATTCTGTAGAATAATGATATGGGATACAGTAGTTACGTGATAATAAATGCCGAAATGTGAGAGCACGTTTATTTTATAGTTATACATGTAACTGAATCTGACCAGAGCAAAATACGAGGCAGAACAAATTGACGGTTTCTTGAGAATTACAACATGTTAAGACGTGGAAGATATAAAATAGTTTTTTTAAACAGGGTAGGGAATTGAGTGATATACGTTGCAGATGATTTTAATTTCGCAACAATGACAAGATGAATACTTGGTTAATGAGTTGCCTAAATCCGTGTAATATTACGAATGGGTAATTACCGAAATGAGAATAAAATATGTCAAGAAGTGATATAAAAAATCGAAGGGGGGAAATTTTCCTGATAGATAGTGTTACACAGAATATGAAGGTAATTGTTAAAATGGGGGTTCAGGCTGAGACAGCATAATAATAACCCGAAGTTGCATCTGAACAAAGATCGATGCGGAAACCGGCATACTTGTAATCACATTCGGGGAGAGGAGGTCGATTATGATCATTACCGGGTGATTTTACTAGGAGTTATCGTTTCCGAATCAATATTCTTTTCGGGCAGCAACTCGGGTTGCACAAAAACATGGACGATATCGAAGCGATCCCCGTGGGAACCCCGGGAAGTAAGCAGCACTTGTTTACTGTGGTAAACCAGTTCCGCTTTACTAGTAAAATAGGACCCAGTCACCAATGCTTGGGGTGAAAGTCCTCTAAAATGGGCAACATGTAGATAAACGATTGACTAAACTTGACTTCATCTCCATGTTGTGTCACGATTAGCCATGGTGCATAAATATGTGACGTTAACCACCAACAAACAAACAAACGATATCGAAGCAATGCTTGACTCTTTGTAGTGTCTAGTCTCAATAAATAAAGAATAAAACACAGTTTGGATCAATAAACACAAATGTAAGGAAATATGTGTACTACCAAATGCAGCCAGTGATAAGGGTGAAAGCTTCCCCGTGTTTTAAGTTGCCAATTAAACATGTTGGGGAATTTTACTACAGATTTGAATGGGAGGAATCTGAACATTGAGGGGTAGCCACACTGCATGTGTGATTTTTCACACCTCTGCAATTTTCCGAGGTGTCACTGTGTTGTGTTATTCATAAAATACCTTTAGACATTTGGAAACAGGTCAATCCCACCCCAAAGATGATCCATCCCCAGATGATCTGTCGTTTCCTCAACCCAGACGATATGACCCCAGCCATTCCGTCCCCAGACGAGCTGGTCCATGCACAATTCATTAGCTGTGACAACGTATTGATTTTGGGTTTAAAAAATATAGAAAAAAAACCCAGAATGAATGCATGCATGGTGAAGAACTGAACGAATGGGTCACTGATGACTTTGAAAGTGTCGTTGGTGATACTGGTCCCAAATTCATTTTATGTTTCCATTTTATTTTTAGCTTAACTTGACAAAGTCAAGATAAGCTATTGCCATCACACATGCAGAAGTCTGTGAGTCACTTCACATTTTCCTTTAGCACAGGCTACACTCCAGTAGTTCTTATCTGATTGTCACAAAATTTCATATGCACGTTTGAGGTCATGTTTAGATGAGAACGTCCCCTTTTGGTCGCGATACGTCAAACGTGACAGCTGCCTGAGGTGAAAACCCAAGAAACTTCAGCACAGTCTACAGGTCATATTTATGGAGAGATTTCATGGTAACTTGGTGGGATGACTCTGTTTTATATCTAGATGAGAAAGTCCCCTTTTGGTGATGATCTGTTGACTGTGATGGCTGCCCAAGCCAAAAACCCAAAACATTTAGCACAGTCTACAGTCTGTATATGTGAAGGGATTTCATTGTAACTTGAGAGGATGACTCAGTGTTACTGTGTAATGACTACATGAGGACGTCCCCTTTTGGTTGCGATCGGTCAGCCGAGATGGCTACACAGAGCAAAGCCCGAGAACCTTTAGCACAGTCTTCAGGCATAATTTATGAAGGGATTTCATTGTAACTTGATAGGATAACTCGTTTTTGAATAATTTCACTGTAACTTGGTAATTTTGGTTGACATACATTAACTGTGAGGGCCACATTAAGCAACCCCTCACTTCTTTAGTACAGTCTGCACCTCAAATTATTTTTTATTGAAAACATAGCATCCAGGGAACTGAAATTAACATATTCCCAATTATCACAATTCTTGTCTTATTTCATAATCCTTTCATAAACATTGAACATTATCCTTTTCATCAAACACAACACACAGTTAAGTTAAGCTACAGTGTCATTGACACTTTCATTATTTTTGTATTTATTTTTTTTGGAGGGGGCGGGGGGATGGGAAGGATGTGGGTCCACGTCACTGGTTATGGTGACTAATTGTTACAGTATCGGGGTAAAATCTAAGGAACCACCTGCAACCATTGAAAAGACTTCTGCTAATCTATTAAACTTGTAAACTTGTTTTTTTTTTTCCAATTTTTTACAAACAAACATCCATACAAAAAAGTCACTATTCATTGTAATGAGCACAGTAAATTTGTGCCATTGAGATGTCGCCTGAAATGTTTTTGTAGAATGTTTTTGAAAAATGATTTTTTAAAGCCCAATTTATAACTTGTGTGGATTAGTGCAGCAGGTTTGTAAATAGAGGGTCAACCCACAAACAAGTCAGACAAATGGCAATGCCACATCATGATTTTCAATATTGCGGATGTGTGTGAAATCTTCTTCACAACAGGCTGAGTATATATGGTCAGTTACTTGCCTTAATGTTTGAACCAACATCCAACATATACCTCAGTATTATTTATTTATTGGTGTTTAAGGTCACATATTTATGCACAATGGCTAATCATGAACGTAACAGTTGTACGGGTGGAGGAAGCCGGAGTACCCGGAGAGAACTACCAAGCAACTGTGAGCAACTGTCAGCTCCCCAACATACTAACGCCACACAAGTAGGGTTAACATTGGTTGAAGACAAGTGCACCATCGATGTGCAGTACACCTTAGTACACAACGCCACCGTGCCCCCACGTGGGCAATGGAGATGAAGTGTCTTGCCCATGGACACAACGCGGTTGCCACAGGTGGGATTCGAACCCAGCCTGCACCTCTACCTACTGAGCCACCGCGCTCCCATATGACTCAGTAAATGCTGTTAATTTGTTTTATACATTATCTTTATCTTATGGGTTTTGTTTATACAATGAGAAAGGTGGACTGTTGGGGCAAAATGTCAAGGTCAGGATGAGTGAGAACACCATTTTTATTTTGAACTACCATGCCCACATATATATTGTGAAAGTATGTGACAAGTTCCGAACATTTATTTTTGTTATTTTGTTGAGTTGAATAAGTATAGATAAGGCCACACAAAGTAGATCTTCTATTTCTCAGGCCATTATTTGTAAAATTTCATGTGGGTGAGCATTTTATTTTTCTTTTATTTTTAGCGCACCTACATCTGTAAGATATGGTGAGCTATTGTCATAACCTCGGGCGTCAGCGTCGGCGTCTGGCGTGTCCAATATTGTAATATTTAATGTTAAGGTTAATTTCTCAAACATCAGTGGGCTCAGGCCTTTTATATTGAATATGTAGGTTGTAGGGGACTATCAGAACAGTATTTAACCCTGATACTATGACTTTTTTCCAAATTTCACCTGAAATTTTCTGCCAAAAGTTGTTGTAAGAATTTGCGTTAAAGTCAGCTTTTGTGCAGATTGTGCTGCTTTAACTTCTCATTACTGTTGATTTTCATATTTCAATAATAACTGTAGGTATTATCCCTACTGTATGCAGAAATTTAACGGAAATTTTCTTTTTTTTCAGTCAAAATTTTCATGTTTTTCTCGGACTTAGTAAATTTTAAGTTGTAAAACTTTGTGTTTAAGTGAGTTGTGTTTCTATGTGTCTTTCCAGGCGATTAATATTCTACACTTGGGTTACTGAACTCCATTACAGTAATATTTAACCCTCATTACATGCATATTTGAGGAATTTGAGGCTGATTTTCTGCCAAAACTTATTGTAAGAATTAGCATTTAGGTGTTGTAAGAATTTGCGTTAAAGTCAGCTTTTGTGCAGATTGTGGTGCTTTAACTTCTCATTACTGTTGATTTTCATATTTCAATAACAACTGTAGGTATTAACCCGACTGTATGCAGAAATTTAACGGAAATTTTCCTTTTTTTCATTCAAAATTTTCATGTTTTTCTCGGACTTAGTAAATTTTAAGTTCTAAAAGATTGTGTTAAGATGAGGTGTTAAGGTGAGTTCTCAAAGATCAGTGGGCTCAGGCCTTTGATATTGCATATGTAGGTTACAGGGGACTATCAGAACAGTATTTAACCCTGATACTACAACTTTTTTCTAAATTTCACCTAAAATTTTCTGCCAAAATTTGTTGTAAGAATTTGCGTTAAAGTCAGCTTTTGTGCAGATTGTGCTGCTTTAACTTCTCATTACTGTTGATTTTCATATTTCAATAACAACTGTAGGTATTAACCCTACTGTATGCAGAAATTTAACAGAAATTTTTTTTTTTTTCAGTCAAAATTTTCACGTTTTTCTCAGACTTAGTAAATTTTAAGTTGTAAAACTTTGTAAACTTTGTGTTTAGGTGAGTTGTGTTTCTATGTGTCTTTCCAGGAGATTAATATTCTACACTTGGGTTACAGAACTCCATTGCAGTAATATTTAACCGTCATTACATGCATATTTGAGGAATTTGAGGCTGATTTTCTGCCAAAACTTGTAAGAATTAGCGTTTAGGTGTTGTAAGAATTTGCGTTAAAGTCAGCTTTTGTGCAGATTGTGGTGCCTTCACCTCTCATAACTGTTTATTTTCTCATTTCAATAACAACTGTAGGTATTAACCCTACTGTATGCAGAAATTTAACTGATTTCTTTTCTTTATTTCAGTCACAATGTTCACGTTTTTCTCTGACTTACTCAATTTTAAGTTCTAAAAGTTTGTGTTAAGGTGAGGTGTTCAGGTGAGTTCTGTTTCTATGTGTCTTTCCAGGCAATTGATATTGTATGCATGGGTTACTGAACTACATTGCGGTAACGTTGCGCCCTTATTACATGCATATTTGAGGAATTTGAGGGGTATTTTGGGGACTTATATTCACTTTCTTCAAAAAAAATGTTTTTTAACTTTTTTTTTTTATTTAATACTTTCTCATACTTGTTACTAGTAACATTAAGGCTTATTTTAGTTGTTGATGTGATGTATTTTTGTTGGGACTTATAGTCACTTTCTTGAATGAATGTTTTTCCGCAACTCCTCTTTAACCAATGAATGTACTTCAATTACAATTTCAGTGATTTATGAAAGCCTTTCCTAATTCTTATTTATGATTTAATATCTGGCCTCATGATTCATATTCTTAATCATAAACATTTCTAAAAGAAAAAAATGCTTTTATATCCAATGATTCTATGTTGAATTGATATATAATAAATGCCGAAATATAGACTTTCCAAAGCCATCACATAAACCACATTAATCATTTGATGCCTAGTTAATGATTTATATTAACTAAATATTAGACATGTTACATTGGAACGACATTATCAAGTGCGAATGTAGGTGAGCATTGGGATGTAACATCCCTCTTGTTTATTTCTGCAATTATTTCTCTGCCATCAAAAGTTTGTGTTCTAATGTATGGAAGAAAATGGGTGGTGGTGTATTTTGTCCCTTGAGTGCAACAAGACATTGCAATGCTAATGCTAAAGCATTGCAAAGCCTTCTTGCTCTAAGGAGGCAAATTTATCCATTTTTTTAACTAGGGTAAAATATCAAACATAAACCTTTTAATAATTATTTTTTAAGTTTACATTGGTTGTAAAAGGATAGCATGCTGGTTGCAGGCCTGGGGTGGAAGAGGGTACAGGAAGGGGTTGCCCCTTCCTGTAGGTGGGGGCCTCCACCAGGAATATTTGGAAAATTGGATGCCTCAAGAGCAAATCTACTAGTAGGGGCCTCTGAGTCAGCATTTTAAACTTTACCAAAAAATAAATTTGAACAATTTTTTGAGAATGGATTTTTAAATTTCAAGATTTTTTTTCATAGCATATTCATGGCAGTTTTGATAAAAACAACCCAAAAATAAAGTTCCACTGGTTTATTTGGGATGATGAAATCTCAAAAGCCATAGTGTCATGAATCAGGCAATTTTGTGTGTGCTTTCATTGAACTGTTGATGAAGAAAATGTTTTTTTATTTTTTATTTTTGGAGGAGGGGGGGGGGGGGGGAGTTTAGATGTCCAAACTGGTTACTGGTAGGAAAACACCCCTGAATCCAGCACGGGGGTTAAATGTCAGATGGGGAGCATGGTGGCCCAGTGGTAGACTGTTGGACTTCCCGTATGGGACGACCCATCTTGTGTCCTTGGGCAGGCACTTTATCTCGATTGCCAACGTGGGGGCACGATGACGCTGTGTACTAATGCGTACTGCATGTCGATGGTGCACATGCCTTCAACCGCTGTAACCCTTCTTGAGTGGAGCTTGAACAGAGTTAGAATGTTGAGGAGCTGACAGCTGTTCGCCAATGCTTGGTGGTTCTGTCCGGGTTGTCTGTCTTCCTCCACCCATAAAACTGTCACAGTCATGATTAGTAATTGTTTATAAGTATGTGACCTTAAACACCAATAAATAAATAAATGTCAGATGAGCTGAATATCGCTCTCCATCATTTTCCAAAATCGAAGGACTGCAAAAATGAGGCAATATTTTGGCATTATTAACACCATACATGTAATGTTGCCAAATGGTACACTTTGTTATAGGTTGCTCTGTAGGAGGAGCTGAAACATGGGGAGCATAAACTGATCGAGTCATAAACATACACATATGCATAACAGAGGGACACACCTAGGACATTAACAACATGTCAGGAAGGTCAAAGAAATCACGCTTCCTTCAATTAGAATATTGCAATATCCAGAATTGCCATAAAAAAGTTAGTGAAATCAAAACAATGATGGAGGGGGAGGATTGTGAAATAATGGGCTTAAGTGAGACATAGATAAGGCAGGGCAAGCGTGTTGAAGTTGGGCAAACTTAAGGGGAGAGAAAACCATCTTAATGGCTGTTACATGTACATTAAATTTTTCCTTGTTAACATTATTGGTTGCTGGATGAATGATTCCAAGTTAGCATGTTGTATACATTGTAGTAGGAGCAGGGTATTTTTTTTTAAAAAAAAACTTGGTTCGCAGTTTTCATCTTGGTTTCAAAAAGTGATGATAAATAGTGAATATAAGGTGAATATGAAGGAAAAATGGTTGGCATTTGGACATTTTTGTACAGCATTTTGCGAAGCAAATCCAGTCATCAAATACCATGAGGAGCTGAATATGTTAGGGTACAGATGTCTGTAACTTACAGGAAATGTTGACCAACATTATGGGTTGCACGATGGATGATTCCTATTAGAATGTTATATAGTAAGAGCTGAATAATGTAGGGTACAGATGTCTGTAACTTACGGGGAATGTTGGTCAACATTATGGGTTGCACAGTGATTTCAAGTTAGCATATTGTATAGTAGGAGCTGAATAACGTGTGGTGTAGATGTCTGTAACTTATGAATGATTCCAAGTTAGCATGTTGTATAGTAGGAGCTGAATAACATGGTGTGCAGATGTCTGAAACTTAAGGGGAATGCCGGCCAACATTATGGGGTGCACGATGAATGATTCCAAGCTGGTGCGTTTATATTATGAGCTGAATAACGTGGGGTGCAGCTGTCTGTAACTTACGGGGAATGTTGACCAACATTATGGGTTGCACAGTGATTTCAAGTTAGCATATTGTATAGTAGGAGCTGAATAACGTGTGGTGTAGATGTCTGTAACTTAAGGGGTATGTCAGCCAGCATTGTGGAGTGCACAATGAATGATTCCAAGGTAGCATGTTGTATTATAGTAGGAGCTGAATAATGTGGGGTGCAGATGTCTAACTTACAGGGAATGTCAGCCATAAATGTAGGTTGCAGATTGAATTATTCCAAGTTTGCATATATTGTATATTGATATATATCGCATTACTCACATTTTGAAAATAATATTACCGAATAGTACACTTTGTTATAGACTGCACATGTACATACCGTACAGTAAAATATGAGCACATTTAAAACTTTTCTTGATTGTTCCATCTTTACATAGGATGTTAAATGAAAATTCGGGAAACGCAAATTATATTTTACTGGTATAATAGCACCCTGTATCCAATGCCTGTAGTGGATGTCCTCCATTTAAAGTGGGCAATGACTTTAACTGGTTGAGTGCTGGAAGTCCATATGTGGGCTTTGCTCTGAAGTTCAGGTACCAGATCTGTCCCAATGGGAGGCTTGAAAGGCTGGCCTTAATCAGCTTCGTACGAACATGAATTGTATGAGCTGCAGTGTGACTAACTGCTTCAAAGTAGACTAGCAGCGAACCGAGAGAGGGAAATTGTCAACTCTTTCAATAACATGTTATTGATTGAGTTCAGGTGTCAAAGTTATTCAAGGTGGGCTTCTACTGCTGGCTGCAAAATGTAACTGTAACGTGAGGAGGGTGTTTACCACCCATGGTAATTACACTATTTGAGTGTAGGTCTGCAATTGCTTGTCTTCATGTAAATCTTCCTTGCAGTACGTGGAGGATGGATTGCAAATAAATTGCTGTTCTGATTTTCCTTAATTTTGTTCAGTTCCACCAGTGAAAATCTTTTAATATTTGGTATACAACATCTCAAGGGGGAGGCAGATTCCATTTTGTTCAAATCGTGTCCCAGTGTTAATTTTAGGGCTCTCTGTTGGAGCCAGAAATTTAATTTAGCAATACGACATAATGAGGAATATTTAAAACTCTTCTTCTTTAGATCCACCACTGACAATTTTAATATTTGGTATACAACATCTCTTGGGTGGGGAGGGGGATTTAACTTGTTTTAAATTGGGGCTCTTGATAAATATTTAGGCTTTCTATTGGAGCCCAAATTTCAACTTCAACTAATACAATATAAGGAAATTTCTTTAAAAAGCTTCAGATCTGCAAGTCAGACTCCTTTCATCGTATTTGGTATCAACATATCTAGGGTGGCTTAGATTTAAGTTTGTTCAAATCAAGTCACTGTGCTGATATTTGGGCTCCCTGTTGGTGCCCGGATTTAGTGCTGTATGATGAAAATTCCTCAAAAATCTTCAAGTTTACAAGTGAAAATTTTTCGATATTTTGTGTACATCATTCATAGCTGGTCACAATCAGGTTTGTTCAAATCAATTCTCTGAATTCCTATTTGGGCATCTTGTGAGACCCCAAACTTTAACTTATTATCATAGGGCAATGTGAGGAACAGTCTTTAACCATCCTCGTTAGATCAACCATTTTGAATCCTTTGATATTTGGTAAACAACATTCAGGCAGATTCAAGTTTGTTCAAATCCAATCCCTAGTGTTTTTCCATCAATAATGTCTTTCAAACTGCAGTGGCATAACATCTCTTTGAAGTTTTGTAGTGCATGTCTGCAGTTGGTAGAGTTGGATCCAGTCGGAAAGACTATGACAATAACCACTGACATGGACACCAGAATGTTGTTATGACTTATTGCCACTGTAGTGTTGGTGAGCCATGACTAGCTGAATGTGACATAAAATACTTCTTTGATCTAATTTGTTAGGTGACTGATTAAGGCCCCATGTGGCCTCTTGTTGTTTACATGAAAGAATTATCAATGATTTTTTTTTAATTGGAAGGAAGGCAGTAGAGTAAGCTTGTGGGAAACTTGTAATGAGCTCAGCAGTTTTTCAAGCTCACACTGCAAGCATGTGCAGGCTAACACTGATATTGCAAGCCTATTGAACTTTTACAGTCTTGCAATTTCATTTTTTACCATATTTTTATCTTCAGCATTCCCTAAACACAGGCTGACCTCACATTATAATCACTATAAGTATTGTAATGTTTTTGTGTAATTAGTCTTTTCTCTTCATTCATCATAATGTGTCTTCGGATTTTAACAAAGTGTCTTTAACAGCAAAACTATTTTATCGCCAAGATATGAACTTAGTTATTAATTTGCTGATCAGCACTAATAAATCCTAAATAGCAAACTAACAATGCAAGCTAAATATAGAAGCCTGTGGAAACCTTGCCGAGTTAGCTTGCACTAAGCTATACATTATACTTGTGTTGTTGTTGCTGTCATATTAGCCTATGCAGCTAAAAGTAATCGTAAACACCAATAAATGAACAAAAGGCTTGGCGAGCATGCATAAGGTAACACTGCGTGCTTGCACAAGCTAACAATTGAGTTTGCAATGTTTCATGTACATTTGAAAGTTAGCTTGTGCCGGCTTATTATCTTAGAATAAACTTGAACATGAAACATTGCAAGCTTATTTTAAGATAACAATTTTGTGAGTCTGTAAGTCTGTTCACATTTTCCTTTAGCACAGGCTACACTCTGTAGTTCTCATCCGATCGTCACTTAATTTGATATGCAGGTTTGGAGTCATGTCTAGATGAGAACATCCCCTTTTGGTCACGATTGGTCAACCGTGATGGCTGCCCAAGCCAAAAACCCCAAAACTTTTATCACAGTCTGCAGGTCATATTTAATATGGAGGGATTTCATTGTAACTTTGTAGGAAGACTCCGTTTGATGTCTAGAGGAGACTCGTTTTCAAATAATTTCACTGTAAATTGGTAACTTTCGTTGATATATATTAACTGTGAGGCCACATACATTAACTGTGAGGGCCACATTAACCCACCCCTCAATTCTTTAGTACAGTCTACACCTCATATTATTTTTATTGTAAACATAGTATACAGTTAACAAAACTTAACATATTCCCTGTTATCACAATTCTTTTGTTATTTCATAATCCCTTCATAAACATTGAACATTATCTTTTTCATCAAACATAACACACAGACAAGTGCCATTGACACTTTCATTTGGTGTCTGCAGAAAATTTTATTTTAGTTGAGAACACGATTTTGCCATCTTTTATAGTCGCCAGATGTAAAATATGTGGAACATTTTATGTTTCTTACATTCAGTTATGCCTTCTTTTGAAGGAAATTAATTATTTTTGGATAGAATTATAAAATCTTTGCACAGTGCTTTGTTGTTAGTATTGGCTTCATGCTATAAAAAGGAAATTTTGGTACCATATATATCAACCCATGTAGTAAGAAGGCTTAGTAAAGAGTCTCCAAGTCCTGAATTTACAGTGAGACTCACAGAATGAGTTCAGTAAAATATAGTTGGACCGAGCCTCTGGAGAGGTACAGACTTAATTTAACCCATATGTTTCATAAATTTCGCTTTCAACTGGGGACAAGTTGAGTCTATTTATCATTTGATCCCTATTCCAATACAAGATACTTAACTATTCACTCAAATACAGACAGTGCTGTAAATAAAATTTAAAAAAAACATCTTTTGTAGGCAACTCAGGTTACTTAAAGTGGTAATCCAGCATGTCATTGAATGATAGGGCTTTACAACTTTTAAGTTTTCCAAAAGTTTTATCTAGGTTAAAGCATTTTCATAGCTTACTGTAAATTATTTTAAAATTTTTTTTTCATTGTGTGGTCATATATAGTGACAACTGCTGTCAATTACCTTAATAAACACTAATAAATAACAAAATAGTTTTTCTCAAAGTTTCCTGAAGTAAAAAAAACTTAAATTGAAAACTCAGGTAAAGGTAAATTACTTTTTTTAATCTCAGTTTTCTCAAATGCACTCACCCACCCAATCACACCAACCCACCCCACCCGAGGACAACCGGGAAGTGAAGGTCATCATGTCTGCTGAGGTAGATTTGTTTTCCTCCACCAGTGAAATAGGACCTGGTAACCAATGCTGCTTGGGTGCAATCCCTCAGTAAATGGGTAACATAAACATAAATGATTCACAAAACTTGTCTTTATACTTATGTCATGGTCCTCTAAAATGGGCAACATGTTGATTAACGATTGTCTAAGCTTGACTTCATCTCCATGTTGTGTCACGATTAGCCATGGTGCATAACTATGTGACGTTAACCACCAACAAACAAATACTTATGTCATGTCATGATATAGCTCAGATGCTGACATTAAACATCTATATATAAATATTTTTTTCCAAACCCATATTCTCATTCTCCATAGGCATTCATTAATTATAGAGAGTTTGGCATACTAGCTTGACTCTAATGGATTTTGACTGACCAAATAATTACTTTTTGACAATCTAAGGCACAAGAAAATGATTTTCACAAAATCTTATTTACCTGCATTTACAGGGCTACAGGAGTAGGGGTTAAAGAGTTCAAGAATGATGTGAAGTATCGCTAGTGTTTGGAGAACTTTTTCTACTAAACCATTCAGTCAAATCTTTTGATACAGTGGAACTCCTGTTACTGGAATAGCCACTTGGTTACTTTCCTATATTCTACAGATGAATTGGGCATTTATTCAATTATATCTTAAGGGAAGCTGAATAACATGGGGTGCAGATGTCTGTAACTCAAGGGGAATGTCGGTCAACATTATGGGGTGCACAATGAATGATTATTTATTTATTGGTGTTTAAGGTCACATATTTCTGCACAATGGCTAATCACAACCATGACGGTTTTACGGAGGAAGCCGGAGTACCCAGAGAGAACCACCGAGCACTGGTGAGCAACTGTCAGCTCCCCAACATACTAACTCCACACAAGCAGGATTAGCATTGGTTGAAGACAAGTGCACCATCGATGTGCAGTACACCTTAGCACAAGACGCCACCATGCCCTACATGGGCAGTGGGGGTGAAGTGTCTTGCCCAAGGACATAACATGAGGACCTCTCGGCTTGCAGCCTGCACCTCTGCCTACTGAGCCACTATACCTCCACAATGAATGATTCCAAGTTAGTGTGTTTGTATTATGAGCTGAATAACATGTTGTTGCAGATGTCTGTAACTTTGGGGGAATGTTAGCCAACATTATGGGTTGCACAATGAATGATTCCAAGGTAGCATATTGTATAGTAGGAGCTGAATAACGTGGGGTGCAAATGTCTGTGACTTAAGGGGAATGTCGGCCAACATTATGGGGTGCACTATGAATGATTCCAAGTTAGCATGAAGTATTCCAAGTGTTTGGAGAACTTTTTCTACTAAACCATTCAGTCAAATCTTTTGGTACAGTGGAACTCTGTTGCTTGAATAGCCACTTGGTTACTTGAATAGCCAACTTGTTACTTTCTTGTATTCTACAGATAAACTGGGCATTTATTCAATTATATATTGCATGACAGAGCTCTGTGATCTCTGTCAAACAATATATAATACAATGAATGACTGTATTGGACGTAATGAGGCAAAAAGCTCCATAAACAAGGGAAATTTGTTGTTTATCAGAGCAATTTCTCAACATATTGCAGTATTTTTTATTCAGTTAACAGGAATCTGCTCCATAACCTGTAAGCAATTAACAGGTCAAATTTGTACTGAAGGTATGGTAAATGAATTTGTGTTTGTAAATATTATTCAGTTAACAGGGATATTCAATTAAGAGAGAACCAATTAAGTGGGCTTCATTGTATTTGCTATTTAGCATTGGAAGGTGCACCAAATTACATTTCTTCAAGGCATGCAACTTGACTGGTTTTCAGGATCACCAGAGGAGGGTGTTGGAGTGGTGGTGGAGTCAGAAAATAACGCTTGACCCAATATATTCTCTTTTCAGTCTTCCTTGGCCAATTTTTTTAATAACATTTCCAAAAGAAATCAACAGAGACATATCATATCAGACCTCACAGGAACAAGCTCACTGACACTTTGGAAGGAGCCCCAAATTTTATTTGTTTCAGGGATGCAACTTGAATGGTATTTGGTTGAGGTCACCAGATGAGGATGGTTGGGTGGTGGTGATGTCAGAAAACATGTCACCCTTTAATTCTATTTTCAGTCAAACTTGGCCTGTTTTTTTTAAGTTTCAAAAAATGTCAGCAAAAAGTATCTCATATTACACCTGACAGAAATGAGCTCATCAGGATTTCCTGCCCTTATTGTATTGTTCTTCATGGGAACCCTGGGAAATGAATTGGTGCTCATTTACTGAGGTGAACAAATTATGTTTTACTAGTAGAATAGGTCCTGGTAACCTAAACCGCTGGGATGCAGTCCCTCATTCAGTGGGCAACATGGGCATAAACGATTAGCAAAACATCATTTTATGCTTATGTTGAGTCATCATATAGCCCAGAGATGCTGACACGAATAAATAATTAAATGTATGTGTCTGTTGTACTGAAGTAATTAATGATGGAAAAACTTAAAGACATGCAAATTTTATATGATCATCATAAATCCATTCTGACAATGTAAATGAGGTGGGCATGACTTATCAGATGAGCATTCTGGCCCTGTGGGAGCCTCTTGTTTTTAAATGTGGCTGGCTGCTATTTTTAATTCAGTTTTTTCTCTTCTAAACCTCTACTTATAGTTTGGCTAGGTTGGCAGGCATATGCTGTTGTATGGCGTTGACAGCCATAACTCAAGAATGGCTGGATGGATTCTCATGATACTTGGTAATCTGAGTTATTTGGCCAAGTTGGACGGAGCTAATCAAGAATTCCACCTTGATCAAAATTTCTTGGCAGAATTATGCCCCTTAGTTAATGGATTTTCATGAATTTTGAGTTTGTTAGTATGAAAACTCGGAACAAACATTGACCATTGACCAATCTGGCTGATTTTTAGCTCACCGAAGGGAGCTAAACTTATCACTTTCCGTCCGTCGTCCGTCCGGCATCGTGAACATTATTCAAACGACTTATCCTCTGAAACCGCTAGGTCGATTTGCTAGAAACTTGGTATGGATGTTCATTACCATATGTCAATTCAAGTTGTTCAAATGAAATGGCCACGTCACTTGGGGGCTCTGTATGGGGCATAACTCTGATATCACCGTATGAATTATAGAAAAATTATTAAAAAATCTTCTCCAGAACCAGTGGGCAGAATCTTTTGATACTTGGTATGCAGCATCTTGGTATGGATCTGATTCAAGTTTATTCAAATCGCCCCCCTGGATTCATATTTGGGCTCACTATAGAAGCCCAAATTCGAACTTAGTGCATTTCAGGCAAATTTCTTAAAAAATCCTCTTCTCCAGATCCAGCAGTCAGAATCTTTTGATATTTGGTATGCAACATTGTGGGGTGGATCTGATTGAAGTTTGTTCAAATCGGCCCCCTGGATTCATATTTGGGCTCAGTATAGAAGCCTGAATTCGAACTTAGTGCATTTCAGGCAAATTTCTTAAAAAATCTTCTTCTCCAGATCCAGCAGGCAGAATCTTTTGATATTTGGTATGCAACATTGTGGGGTGGATCTGATTCAAGTTTGTTCAAATTGGCCCCCTGGATTCACATTTGGGCTCATTATAGAAGCCTGAATTCGAACTTAGTGCATTTCAGGCAAATTTCTTAAAAAAACTTCTTCTCCAGATCCAGCTGGCAGAATCTTTTGATATTTGGTATGCAACATTGTGGGGTGGATCTGATTCAAGTTTGTTCAAATTGGCCCCCTGGATTCACATTTGGGCTCAGTATAGAAGCCCGAATTCGAACTTAGTGCATTTCAGACAAATTTCTTAAAAAATCTTCTTCTCCAGATCCAGCAGGCAGAATCTTTTGATATTTGGTATGCAACATTGTGGGGTGGATCTGATTCAACTTTGTTCAAATTGGCCCCCTGGATTCATATTTGGGTTCAGTATAGAAGCCTGAATTCGAACTTAGTGCATTTCAGGCAAATTTCTAAAAAAATCTTCTCAAGATCCAGCAGGCAGAATCTTTCGATATTTGGGATGCAGCGTTGTGGGGTGGATCTGATTCAAGTTTGTTCAAATCAGCCCCCCTGGATTCATATTTGGGCTCACTATAAAAGCTCGAATTCGAACTTAGTGCATTTCAGACAAATTTCTTAAAAAATCTTCTTCTCCAGATCCAGCAGGCAGAATCTTTTGATATTTGGTATGCAACATTGTGGGGTGGATCTGATTCAAGTTTGTTCAAATCGGCCCCTGGGTTCATATTTGGTCTCAGTATAGGAGCCCAATTTGAACTTAGTGCATTTCAGGCAAATTTCTTTAAAATCTTCTTCTCAAGATCCAGCAGGCAGAATCTTTTGATATTGGGTATGCAGCATGCTTAATGGGGTTCAGATTCAAGTTTGTTCAAGCCAAGTCCCTGGGTTCATATTTGGGCTCACTGTGGTAGCCCGAATTATAACTTAGTTCAAAATGAGGAATTTTCTTTAAAAATCTTCTTCTTCAGATCCAGCAGTCGGAATGTTTTGATATGTGGTATGCAGCATTCTTACGGGGGAGGGGGGGGGGGGGGGATTCAAGTTTGTTCAAGCCATGTCTCTAGGTCCATATTTGGGCTCACTGTGGGAGCTTGAATTAGTTTGAAATGAGGAATTTTCTTAAAAAATCTTCTTCTTCAGATCCAGCAGTCGGAATGTTTTGATAAGTGGTGTGTAGCATCCTTGGGGAGGGGGGGGGGGGGGGAGGTGAGATTCAACTTTATTAAAGCCAAGTCCCTGGGTCCATATTTGGGCTCCCTATGGGAGCCTGAATTATAACTTAGTCAATTTGAGGAATTTTTCTTTCAAAAATCTTCTTCACATTCAGCAGGCGGAATGTTAGGATATTTGGCATGCAGCATCCTTTTAGGTGATTTTTCTGTTCCAAAAAGCATTTTGAAGGATTTAGATTGATTTTATTTTCCTATAAAAAAGTGTCTTTTGTATTCAGTACCCTCTAGGGGTGTGTAACTAAGATTTACTAAGATAGGTTGTATCAAGCGGTTTCATAGGGGAGCTTTACATTTTACATTATCATCAACTGAAGAAGAGGCATGATGCCTGGATTATTTTGTCGCTCCTGAGGGATTCAAGGTTTGAGAGCGTATCCTATGGAGATGGATTGCTTGATGTAGACTCATTCTTGGACCCTGTTTATATTGTGTTCTGTTCAAGATGAGCGAATCAGGCCTCGTGGGGCCTCTTGTTTATATTTTTATATCTAATTAAAAGGGTTCAAAATCTTCATATTTTTTATTCAGTTAACAGGAATCTGCTCCATAACCTGTAAGCAATTAACAGGTCAAATTTGTACTGAAGGTATGGTAAATGAATTTGTGTTTGTAAATATTATTCAGTTAACAGGGATATTCAATTAAGAGAGAACCAATTAAGTGGGCTTCATTGTATTTGCTATTTAGCATTGGAAGGTGCACCAAATTACATTTCTTCAAGGCATGCAACTTGACTGGTTTTCAGGATCACCAGAGGAGGGTGTTGGAGTGGTGGTGGAGTCAGAAAATAATGCTTGACCCAATATATTCTCTTTTCAGTCTTCCTTGGTTACTTTCTTGTATTCTACAGAAAATGTTTTCATTCATGCCCAAATTGAAGTGCCTGAAAACTGTTGCTCTGTAAATTCCCGAAGAGTGACTTCATGTTGGCTTAGTAGCATGAAATAAGTTGTATCAGGCCAGGCTTCTTGCTGGATTTCAAGTTGTTCGGTCAAGTTGGACTAATTGGATCAGTGCATGTTTATTGTTGTACAGAAGTTCTGTTTTAGTGGTACAGTAGGATGCGGTAACCAAGGCATCTGGTTGTCAGTATAGATATTACCATTGGTGAAGCTTGACTTTATACTGATAGTGTAGCCATAGATGCTGGAAATCCTAACTTAATAGATTTGTATGAATATTTAGCTCATTCGTGTGATAACTTGGAACAACGTAGTGAGCAATCTGGATGATTTTTTAAAAAAATGTTTGGCTCCAAAATGAGTTTTGGAGGATTTAGATTGATTTTATGCGGAAAATGACCATATGATCCCTCGTCCTGCTCAGATGATATTTTTTGTTCCAAAATGTGTTTTGAAGGATTGGTGGGTGGGGGGGGGGGGGGGGGGGGGGGGGGGGGGGGGGGCTTTTAGGTGATTTTTCTGTTCCAAAAAGCATTTTGAAGGATTTAGATTGATTTTATTTTCCTATAAAAAAGTGTCTTTTGTATTCAGTACCCTCTAGGGGTGTGTAACTAAGATTTACTAAGATAGGTTGTATCAAGCGGTTTCATAGGGGAGCTTTACATTTTACATTATCATCAACTGAAGAAGCGGCATGATGCCTGGATTATTTTGTCGCTCCTGAGGGATTCAAGGTTTGAGAGCGTATCCATGGAGATGGATTGCTTGATGTAGACTCATTCTTGGACCCTGTTTATATTGTGTTCTGTTCAAGATGAGCGAATCAGGCCTCGTGGGGCCTCTTGTTTATATTTTTATATCTAATTAAAAGGGTTCAAAATCTTCATATCAAGCTTGACTTGAAAATGTTTTCATTCATGCCCAAATTGAAGTGCCTGAAAACTGTTGCTCTGTAAATTCCCGAAGAGTGACTTCATGTTGGCTTAGTAGCATGAAATATGTTGTATCAGGCCAGGCTTCTTGCTGGATTTCAAGTTGTTCAGTCAAGTTGGACTAATTGGATCAGTGCATGTTTATTGTTGTACAGAAGTTCTGTTTTAGTGGTACAATAGGATGCGGTAACCAAGGCATCTGGTTGTCAGTATAGATATTACCATTGGTGAAGCTTGACTTTATACTGATAGTGTAGCCATAGATGCTGGAAGTTACCTCAAACACTCATAATTAAATTGCAGGTAATATAATAATAACACTTTGGCTGGCCGCTGATTTGTCGCGGTTCTCGGGTGAGGAGGCCTTGGTTACCCCTGTACTCCCAACTGCCTCCCTCTTCCCACCCTTCTTCTCTCCTCCCAACACTCGGAGGCGAACTGCTTGATAACACCCCTTACCTCATTCATTCACCCCAATCTCTCCGTTTAGCATATTAACCCTCTCCGTTGAGTCTCACACTAACCACTCTCCCCTCATTCTCCCATCCCACTTCCCCATTATACTCCAAGTGAATCTTATTCTTTTAGACTGTTATTTTCGGCATTCTAGTAGAAAGTGTTCTAGGGTCTCCACCACGCCTAAATTACACATCTGGCACTCCTTTTCACCGTTTTCCCCATTTTCCCCTCAGCTTCAGGGACCGCGACCTCAGCTGGAACAACAGTGACCACCCAAAGATGTCATCAAGGTACTTTTCAAAACCAGGCTTCTCTTTATCACCCATGCTACCCAGAGACCTCTTTGATCTGACTCCCCCTCGCCAGTTAAAGTTACCATCCTCCATCACCCTTTCTCTGACGATTTGTTTTACCCTGGTTTGCCCCTATTTCTTGGTCCAAGATCTCCAATGAGTAGTTCTCTATTAGCTTCCTCACTTGGACCATCCACCCTGGCTTTATATTTGAGTCCTATATACTCTAGAACATTACTTTACACCATCGGCTGGCATTGAGATTTATCAAATAATTAAGGTACATGCAACCGAGTTCCAATAAGTCTATCCTGTCCTTGATCCTCATCCACCCAAGCCCCCCCCCCCCCCCCTCCTGATTGGTTTCTTGTGTCGCGGCATTACTCGAGCCAGTTATCCATCGGCCTGCAGGTTTCCAATCTCTTTACAGCCGTTTGGTTTAGGGGTACCACTTCTGTACCATATATTATTCTGACAGACCCACCATTTCCCAAATTATTTTCCCCACGAAAACCTTATTGAATCTGTTTCTCCCTATAAGTTCCATTTTGTGAAGCATTCACCTCCCCTTAAGAATCAATTTATTTGTGTGGCTTCGGTAGATGCCTCTTCCTGTTATGTTTATATTTACCCCCAAATACTCGTAGTCACCTGTCTCTCCTACACTAAGAAGTTGGCTGCTACCTTTCGCAATATAGAACCCCCCCCCCCCCCCCCTCCACACACACACACACACTCTCCACCTTCGAGTGGGGTCCACTATGCGACCCCGTGATATAAATTTGCTCTTGCTTTCATTAAGTTTGAGTCTCCATTTGTTCCCATATTTCCCAACTATTGCCAGCATTTTCGATAGTCCCTCTTCGCTTTCTGACACTAGGACCAAACCGTCTGCATAGACCTGGGATCTTCAAGTCAACTGCTACCCCATCGTCGCTACGCAGGAGTGCCGGTATAATGTAGAACCAATGCCCGTGATCATTCGCCAGTCGGGAGTGATCTAGAAGTGACCGAATGCTGGCAGAATAAACTTTGCTTTTTAATGGTGTATTTCGTGATATTTCAGGATATATTTTGAGATTTTGGGGTATTTCAGTTGGTAGTGCGACCCACCCTAAGGGATTTGCTGATTAGACGTGAGTAATAATAACACTTTGGCCAGCCGCTGATTTGTCGCGGTTCTCGGGCGAGAAGGCCATGATTACCCCTGTACTCCCAACTGCCTCCCTATTCCCACGCTTCTCCTCTCCTCCCAACACTCGGAAACGAACTGCTTGATGATATCCCTTGTCCCATTCTTCCTAATCTCTCCGCTTAGCATATTAACCCTCTCCTTTGAGTCTCCCCCTAACCACATGTCCTTCATTCTCCCATCCCACTTCCCCATTATACTCCCAGTGAATCTCATTCTTTTAGACTGATACTTTGGGCATTCTAGAAGAAAGTATTCCAGGGTCTCCACCATGTCCAAGTTACACATCTGGCACTCCCTTTCACCGTCTTTCCCAATTTTTCTCCTCTATTTCCAGGGATCGCGACCTCAGCTTGAACAACAGTGACCCCCCCCCCCCCCCCAAGGTGCCATCAGGGTACTCTTCAAAACCTGGCTTCTCTTTATCACGCAGGCCACCCAAAGACCTCTTTGATTTGACCCCCTCTAGCCAATTACGGTTACAATCCTCCATGACCCTTTCTCTGACGATTTTTTTACCCGGGTTTGCCCCAACGTCCAGGTCCGAGATCTCCAATGAGTAGTTCTCTACTAGCTCCCTCACTTGGACCATCCACCCCGTTTTGATATTTGAGTTGAAAATTCTCAGGAACATTACTTTACACCATCGGCTGTCGGGGAGATTTACCAAATAATTAAGATAACCGAGCTTCAACAGGTCTATCCTGTCCTTGATCCTCATCCACCCAAGCTCACCCCTGATTGCTTGTAGCGCTGCGGCATTACTCGACCCCGTTATCCATCGGCCTGCATCGTTCTGCATGATTTCCAAGCTCTTTACGGCCGTCTGGTTTAGGGGTACCACTTCCGTACCGTATGTTACACTTGGCAGCCCCACCATTTCCCAAATGGTTTTCCCCACGAAGTGAGTGATGCGATGGAGTAATAAATAACATTTTCTCTCCTTCTTGTGCAATTTTGACATTGTGATGCCTCTAAAGTGAGTCTTGTCGAAGTACAAAGATAAATATTAACTATTCCCTGTGGGAAGTGGAGCACTGTTGGTTCACCGTGGTAAGCAAGCTCTATTTTATTTGTAAAATAGGACCCGGCAACCAACACCTGGGGTGAAAGTCCCCTACCGCGTGCAGCGTTGTAAACGTCAAGTAGTCTTGCCATTATACTTCTTGTGATCATATTTAGAAACAGATGCAGAAACAGAAAAAAAAACACTTAAAAAATATCGATTTGAAGGGTCTTGAGTCGAATTTCGAGTGCAAGCAACAGGAAACTTATTGAGTCCCCCCCCCCCCCCCCCCCCCCCCCATACCCCCTCACCGCACAGGCACAGCATTAATGGAAAACCTAATATCATTTAGAAATTAGTCCCTCCCCACCGATGAGGAGAAATCAGGCGCCACCACTGAACAGCATTCTACTGGAACTTTCCGTCTTTAACCCTATCATTACGGGAAAAATAGCAGTCATCATTCACAAAAATCCCCATGTCCTGCTGGACGTTTTTTATACAGGCATGACAATAAATGAATATAAACCGTACACGTATTTTTTATATTATCGAGATTTTGCTTCGCTGTGAAGAGATATGGTACATACTGAACCTAAAATAAATAGATAACGCTGATAAAATTCGAAATTATTTGTGGAAATTTTGTTTTATACTCTATTTAGTTTGGAGATATTAATACAGGTTTGCAATGACTGATATGTTTGTTTTCATCACACTGTCAATGGCAACCAACTCGTGACGTCACGTCTGACTTCTATATAGACTGGAACCCTGCTGCGCACCCCAAACGTGATGGACAAAAACGACCACTGCACCCCACCTCAAAATAGACAGAAATGCCCACAATAACGGCCAGCTAGGATGCTACCCACAACACCAATTCATACTCTTAACACACCCCACTAGTCAAAATTTGCACAAGTGTATATATACCCGTCCGTCCGTCCGTCCGTCCGTCCGTCCGGGAATGGTTTCCGGCGAAAAACTCCTAGGGGTTTCAATTCAAAAAGTTGAAATTGAAAGTGTGTTCATGTTCATTCATAGGGTCTGTAGATGTGCATAAAGGTTTTGCATTTTTGATTCGGCCCTCGGGGGCGTAAGGGGCACCACTTTTGTAGTTAGAGGAATGGTTTCCGGAGAAAAACTCCTAGGGGTTTCAATTCGAAACATTGAAAGTGTGTTCATGTTCATTCATAGGGTCTGTAGATGTGCATAAAGGTTTTGGATTTTTGATTCGGCCCAGAGGGGCGCAAGGGACACCATTTTTGTTGTTAGAGGAATGATTTCTGGAGAAAAACTCCTAGGGGTTTCAATTCGAAACACTAAAAGTGTGTTCATGTTAATCAATAGGGTCTGTAGATGTGCATAAAGGTTTTGGATTTTTGATTCGGCCCTCGGGGGCATAAGGGGGCCACTTTTGTCGTTAGAGGAATGGTTTCCGGCGAAAAACTTCTAGGGGTTTCAATTCGAAACATTGAAAGTGTGTTCATGATCATTCATAGGGTTTGTAGATGTGCATAAAGGTTTTGGATTTTTGATTCGGCCCCGAGGGGCGCAAGGGGCACCATTTTTGTCGTTAGAGGAATGGTTTCCGGAGAAAAACTCCTAGGGGTTTCAATTCAAAACACTAAAAGTGTGTTCATGTTAATCAATAGGGTCTGTAGATGTGCATAAAGGTTTTTGATTTTTGATTCGGCCCTCGGGGGCGTAAGGGGCACCACTTTTGTCGTTAGAGGAATGGTTTCCGGCGAAAACTCCTAGGGGTTTTAATTCGAAACATTGAAAGTGTGTTCATGTTCATTCATAGGGTCTGTAGATGTGCATAAAGGTTTTGGATTTTTGATTCGGCCCCGAGGGGCGCAAGGGGCACCATTTTTGTCGTTAGAGGAATGGTTTCCGGAGAAAAAACTCCTAGGGGTTTCAATTCGAAACACTAAAAGTGTGTTCATGTTAATCAACAGGGTCTGTAGATGTGCATAAAGGTTTTGGATTTTTGATTCGGCCCCGAGGGGCGCAAGGGTACCATTTTTGTCGTTAAAGGAATGGTTTCCGGCGAAAAACTGCAAGGAGTTTCAATTCAAAACACTGAAAGTGTGTTCATGTTCATTAGTAGGGTCTGTAGATGTGCATAAAGGTTTTGGATTTTTGATTCGGCCCCGAGGGGTGCAAGAGGCACCATTTTTGTCGTTAGAGGAATGGCTTCCGGCGAAAAAACTGCTAGGAGTTTCAATTCGAAGCACTGAAAGTGTGTTCATGTTCATTAGAAGGATCTGTAGATGTGCATAAAGGTTTTGGATTTTTGATTCGGCCCACGAGGGGCGCAAGGGGCTCCATTTTTGTCGTTAGAGGAATGGTTTCTGGAGAAAAAACTCCTAGGGGTTTCAATTCGAAACACTAAAAGTGTGTTCATGTTAATCAATAGGGTCTGTAGATGTGCATAAAAGTTTTGGATTTTTGATTCGGCCCCGAGGGGCGCAAGGGGCACCATTGTTGTCGTTAGAGGAATGGTTTCCGGAGAAAAACTCCTAGGGGTTTCAATTTGAAACACTGAAAGTGTGTTCATGTTAATCAATAGGGTCTGTAGATGTGCATAAAGGTTTTGGATTTTTGATTCGGCTTCGAGGGGCGCAAGGGGTTCCATTTTTGTCGTTAGAGGAGTGGTTTCCGGCGAAAAACTCCTAGGAGTTTCAATTCGAAACACTGAAAGTTCGTTCATCTTCATTAATAGGGTCTGTAGATGTGCATAAAGGCTTTGGATTTTTTATTCGGCTTCGAGGGACACAGGGGGCACCATTTTTGTTGTTAGAGGAATGGTTTCCGGCGAAAAACTCCTAGGAGTTTCAATTCGAAACATTGAAAGTGTGTTCATCTTCATTAATAGGGTCTGTAGATGTGCATAAAGGTTTTGGATTTTTTATTCGGCTTCGGAGGGCGCAAGGGGCACCATTTTTGTCGTTAGAGGAATGGTTTCCGGAAAAAAAAACTCCCAGGGTTTCAATTCGAAACACTGGAAGTGTGTTCATGTTAATCGATTGGGTCTGTAGATGTGCATAAAGGTTTTGGATTTTTGATTCGGTTTCGAGGGGTGCAATAGGCACCATTTTTGTCGTTAGAAGAATGGTTTCCGGAGAAAAACTCCTAGGGGTTTCAATTCGAAACATTGAAAGTGTGTTCATGTTCATTCATAGGGTCTGTAGATGTGCATAAAGGTTTTGGATTTTTGATTCGGCCCTCGGGGGCGCAAGGGCCACCACTTTTGTCGTTAGAGGAATGGTTTCCAGTGAAAAACTCTTAGGGGTTTCAATTCGAAACACTAAAAGTGTGTTCATGTTAATCAATAGGGTCTGCAGATGTGCATAAAAGTTTTGGATTTTTGATTTGGCCCCGAGGGGTGCAAGGGACACTATTTTTGTCGTTAGAGGAATGGTTTCCGGAGAAAAACTCCTAGGGGTTTCAATTCGAAACACTAAAAGTGTGTCCATGTTAATCAATAGCGTCTGTAGATGTGCATAAAGGTTTTGGATTTTTGATTCGGCCCCGACAATAATCACAAATGCGAATGCGGGGATATACTATAATGTGCTTCGCACACAAATGACACCCCTCTAGTTTTGAGTTTTTTGCTATCAACTGTGTGTGAAGGAAACTGGGCGGATTGGAGAGGGGGGGGGGGGGGGCGGACTATGTCCGACACGACACTTATTCGAGGAATATTTAACATATAGATGAGACAATAATTCTGGAATTTTCATTTTCCAGTATTTTATTCTCTAAATTTGTTGTGTGGAAAAGATAAAGAGGTGCTGCGATGACTGAAAATCTAAACAAAAATTTGAAATAAACTATTATTTTTCAAAGTAAGTGTAAGGCAGAGCCTTGCATATCTTGTTAATCAGACCGAAAACGAAAAATCTGAAAAAAGACATTCCGAATGATATGTTGGGAAGGTGGGCGAGTACATAACCAGGGGGGGGGGGGGGGGGGGGGGCTCAGGAAAAGTTTAAGCAAAATCAAATTCTCTCGAATATATTATGTTACTGCAGTTTATGATGGTCAAACATGGTTGTTTTTTATTTATTGGTGTTTGAGGTCACACATAGTCCCCCCACTCCCTCCACTCCGCCATGTTTACTCCACACACAGCTGAGATCAGTGGCAACCTGTTGAGCAGCAATATTTGGTTGTTGAAATTTACTCCCGCTGCAAAGAGAACCATTCCACCGGCGGTAACTGTTCCTGTGAATTCAATGAAAATTGAAAAAAGTGAGAAAAAGACACATTTAAAAAATTATATACACGAGAGCCCCAGGGGGTTAAAAACATATGATTAGTGTGTTGTTATGGTGGGCATACACTTGAATAAAGTTTATTCACTTGCGTGAATTAATGCTCTTTTTCTCTGTTCCTGCATTCCTGAGATTAGGTACCCGTTCCTATTCCTGTTCCATGTCCTGTTCCTGAGAATAGATGGCCCCTGCATCGTAGCATTTTTATCAGATTAATGCGTCTTGTGGCTTTGCATTGTGGCGATGTCGTTGGTGTGTTTATTGAAGGATAAGTTTTGGTTAATGGTTATGCCAGGGAATTTCGCTTCGGTGCATTCTGGGAGGACTTTAGGTCAAAGTCGCGATTTTCTTATGAGTGAACGTGATTTTGGGGCTGTATTGGCGTTCAGCTTAATTCTCCATTTTGCACACCATTGCTCCACGTCATCGAGAGCGCGTTGAAGGGATTTTTTAACTAGATTGGCGGTGTTATTAGAGTCCCATAGTCCCTTATCGTCCGCAAATCGAGAGATTTGAACGCGATTATCGGTGATTTTGAGGTCGTTGACGTAGATATATATAGGAGGGGACTGAGAACGGATCCTTGGGAGTGATGGTACCTGCCTTTTTAGGGCGGTTTCCTGTGGGCCATGTGGAACAGAAAATCACCATCTTCTGATAAGACTCTTGTCATGTTTGGAACTAATTGAAAATAGAAACGTCTATGATGCAGATGCTCGGATCATGCTCTAGATTTGTAAATGTTATTGACTGCGACGAAATTATGATTGATAAGGACATTCCGGACGGCGTGAGTAGTATAGCTCGTATGTTTGAGGGGCAGGTTGGGGGCCCTCGGTGGGGGACATCGGAAGTGACGTCATGTCACGTGACGTAGTGGCGCCATGTTGTGTTGTCATGGTAACCCGCGTTAGCGGCCATGTTGTGACGTCATCCCCATAGTGATACGTGGTGTTAGTGCGCATGCGCAGCGCGTGTTGTTAGGGTGATACGTGTTTCCGTCGTCCATTTTGTATACTGGAGGCCGCCATCTTGGTTTCTATGGTAGCACGTGATTGTTATGTTACCCAATTGTTCTGCAATAAGACGGGGTATGTTCGGAAGGTATGTTCCTTTGTAGAAGAGTAAATCTAATTACCACAAACAACCCGACAATCCCTCCAAATCACCAAAATCCACCCGAAATCACCGAAATTGACTTTATTTCTCCAATTGATCGGCTTAGCACGTAGTGCTATAGTACCGAGAGGGTATCGGGGGTGCATTCGATTGAAGTGGAGTAATTTTCTGGTTCGGATTTTCCCAGAATCCTCATTTAATTACCCAAATAAACCCGTCAAGTTGTATTTTTTTTTCGAATTCTTTAAGAATCCCGTTTTTTTTGATCCCATGACGTTTTATTTCCTTATTAAGAGTAGCACGCAGTGCTATAGGACAAATTTACCCAGAAATCCATTATTAAAATTATAAGTAGGACCCATATGTGTACATGAAGGCCATGAAGCTAAGTTCCACCATATACTCATATGAGGATCTACCCAACAGATGTGTCGTACGAGGTCTAATTTACTATCCCTCATTTTGATTTTTCTTTGTACTTCGATGGAAAGTTAAAAAATAATAACACTAAATATAAATTTAAATTTCTTTTATTCAACAACAAAAATACATCTTTTTATGGCATGTAGATTGTCAGATATTCATAAACAGTCTTTCTGCAGATTGGACATCTTCTCAGTGGTTTACAGCAGTCTTTGCACAGGCACAAATGGTTACATGGTCGCGGAGCGACATTGGCTTCAGCTAATAAACACACACTACATTTTGTCCTCCGTGAATCTTCTTCTTCTTGAAATGATGTGTCCATTTCTTCTTCTTCTCTGATGGCCATTTCTTCTTCTTTTTCAACGTCCATGAATTCAGGTGGTAAATTATGAATGTAATAACAGTCTGGAGAATATTTTCTGTGTTATTCTATAACATCATCTTCTGTTTCCCAGAAACGAACAATAATACCACAATGAAAACATTGAGTTCAGTCTCCTGTCCCCAAATAAAAGAACCCAGCTTTTGTCAGTTCATTCGGGGTTTTCACACTTTCACTTTGTAACATGAATTGAAATGTCTTGAGACGATTTTCCTCCAATGCATACTTGATGTGTTTTGGTGGTCTTTGCTCTGGTGTCTTTCTTATTTTATCTTCTCCACGTAATAACTGCTCCAGTACCGGCGGCGGAACATCACGAAAATACGTTTCGAATGAAACGCCCATTCTCTCTACAAAGTCTCTTGGATTTCTTGTTTCTTGGTTTCTTGATTGATAATCATTCAGTGCCATCCTGATCAAACATGGAAGAGTGAACATTCTTCAATCCTTTTTATCTTCATTCTTCTTTGGTTTTCCTTCTCTTTTTGGTTTGGGTTCTCCTATTTCAAGACTTCTCTTCTTTGCAATATCCACTGCTTTGGTCACTTGTTCCCAATCTCTGGTGGTAAACTGGAACCCAACGTCGTTCTTGAATAGTTGAATCTGTAAATCGTTGTTAAGTTTGAAGACGGTCACATTAGTAGACATCCTTCTTCTTTGGCTGTCGGAACACAAATGAGCTGAACACCAAGTGCACCAGTTTTTATAGTTTTCCTTCAATGCAGCGACGTCTAGTGGCTGGTTTCCTCTATGACGTCATTAACCAACACATCATTATCCATTAGATCAGTGGTAAACATGTTGGATATGGTTTCCATCGGTACAGCGCGACAGCGATGTTTCAAGTAAAACAAACAGTATTGTCCACACACTGGTAATGGTCCTTGAAGGCGTTTTGTATTATACTTCCAATATCTGGAATTCTTCTTCAGGAAATTCTCGAATGGTCTGTGTTGTAGTGGTAATCCATAGGAATCAAAGTATTCTGCGTTGTGGTGACTCACAAAGAGAGCCACCCAATGTTCTCCTTTTCTGTGGTCTGGTTCCGTGTTGGCTATCAAAGCCACTGGTCTGTGATCTGGTAATCTTCTTGGTAATTTGTTTCTTGAAAATACACCCAAACATATTCTCTTCAAACAACTATCTGATCGAAGTGCATTCTCTAACTGCAACGTGTTCATGTTGAGTAATCGAAGATTACTTGTCTATTCTTATCCACTTCTATGATGTTCTGGAATTCTGCATACACCAGTACGTTGATTGTGGTTGGTAATGGATTTTCGAAATGGACTTCTAGTCTCAAGTTTCCTCTCTTCACCAGATCGAAGTGTTGTCCATGTGATAGATCTGGAGTCAGGTCGAATACGAATAGGGTGTATCCATTTATGTACTCTTCTCGGCTGATGTGGTTTCCTTCATTCTCATACATTTGTCCAGTTCCTTGGAACAGAGTTGCATAACATCTGGCCACTTCTTGTTGTTCGAATCTAGGTTGTTATGGTTTGGCTGGAATCTGCTGCCCATCCACGTACAATGCCAAGTAATTGATTTTGTAGTTCTTGAAATTATATGGATTCTTTGAAAAGTTTCCATTGAAAGCATCGTTGTCTACACATCCCACTACCATGCGTTTAGGTAGTTGGCCTAAAAATAAATTTTCTTGTGTAATACTCAGATTTCCTTTCGGCACTGAAAACACCTTGGTTTCCACACGATCGATATGATATTTTGCAGTTGCTTTTGTTAGTCCTTTCTCGTGAGCCATTCTCACGAATGATTGGAGTCTCTCTTTGCGTACAAACATGGATACATCTAGAATTTTGATCTTGTATGTAGCGGTATCGGCCATCAGTGCGAAAGCATCTTTGGCTCTATTCATTTTAACATGAACATTAACTCCATTCAGCAAGTAACGAGTTTGGAAAAACATGTCCAAATGTAATCTTCCAGTCATGTCCACGATTTTACTTTTCTCTATAAATTTCTTTCGAAGAAGAAATCCCTTGTTATCATCTGTCAAATCTTCCATGTGTCCGGCCGTATCCTTGTACCATAATGCATTAGTCAGTTGTGACTTCTTGGCAGCTGGTCCATAACTCAACAAAGTTTCTATGAAAGCTCTGTAATGATAAGTGTTGTTGGAAGGAGATACCAGTTTTTCATTCAAGCTGATATCGATTTGATTAAATAAGGAATGCATCCATAAATTGACTGGGCCCACTTTGGCATCGGGTGCAATTGATGCCCCATTGGAATCTACAACCGTTGCTTTAACATACAAGTATGTCTGTGCCAAATTCAAATAATCATCTCCTAATCCTGCAATGTGGAATTCTATTGGACCACTGTTTCCTATAGTCGCCAAAGGCCTGCGTTCTACCCATTGCCCATGTTCCACACTAGTCTGTGTTGGTGGTATGGAAAACAAGTCGAGTTCGCTGTTGACACACTCACAATATTTTTCATTAATGAGAGACATCATGCACCGAGATGGTCTTGGGTCTGAACAGTTCTCCTTCTTTTTGTCGATTTGCTAGTTTTGCGTGGTGCGGGCCTTTTTATACTTTTCCTACCGGGTGGTTTTGAACCACCAACCACTTCATTCCAAGCTCCTGCACCAGCCTCTTTGACTCTTTTGATTGCTGCCTTTTTTACATTTTTCCCTTCAATGACATCTTCGGCAAAGGCTGCTCCCTTTCTCAATAACTGTTTTCCCACGGTCCTGGCTGTAGTTTTCAATAAAGGTAACACCATATTCTTCAGTCCTCCCAATATACTTCCCAAACCATATCCTCTCTGTATTTGAGATCCAGAAAAAGCCGGTAGACCATTCCCAGCTTGTTTCGTGTAATATTCTTCATATAATTTGGACTTACAACAATAAGTCATGTTTATGTGAAATGAAGAGATCTACGATTTCTGAAATGAAGTGTCACTGTCACTTTCCCGAACTCGAATGGTACTATGGCTCCTGTGTCACCCCTTATATACACCTGGACGGTACTTAAATTTTTTCGTTCTACTGGTACATAATACACATTCTCAAATGTTTTAGAGATGATATCCCCATATTTTCCACGCACGGGTACGATACGAAGAAGTGGTATTCTTGTATCTCCTACGACTTGGTCACGAACCAAGTCACAATATACATAGAGTGAATAAAATCCTTGGTTGACATCGGCAACTCTGGAAGAATTGTAAGTTCCTGATTTAAAAACACACTCATTAAATCCCAAAATATTTTGAAGAGTAGGGCTCAATGTGACCACGACTCCATCACGTACCGTGATACGAACTTTACCAGTCACTCTATCCAGTTCAAAAGCTACCTTATCGTGACGAGGCAAGAGTAATTCTTTAACACCATTGATAGCTCGTATCACATCAATGGGATCCGAATAACGGCCTTCCTTGAGAGTAAGTCGGTAATTCTTTTTCGAAGACCAGAACACTGTAACGAAAGCTTCTTCTCCACGAATATTGAACCAAGTATTTGGATACTGAATCTCAGCCAGACCTACTTCCCATTCTCCCGTGAGATTCACTGGTTGTGATAACTGAGTGGTGTACGTAGTCAACGTGTTTTCTGGAAACACGTTCATAGAACTATTACTTGGTAGAGTCAAATAAAACATTACTTTTTCTTAATGGTTGGATTTGGTAACAAATATCCTATGCTACTACTCAAGCGGGCAGTCCACAACTTGCTGTCTGTGTTTTCGAGAGTGAGATTAACGACACTGGTAATGATGATGATATACAAAATGATTATTTGTGAATTTTTTACAAAAATTTACCAAACAGAGGCCAAGAACCGTTCGATCCTTCTTCCATTTTGAAGAAACTTCAGAGGTTCACTTCCTTTTATAGGTGAGCTGACTCTGTTTGATCCACGAATTGAACGAAGTTGGGTATCCCAACCATTTTACGAACAATTCCCTTTTCTTACCTCGACCACGTTTCTTGAGTACGTGTTCGATTTTGTAAATAGTTTTCTGTGAAACTCGCTGAAGCTCTTCAGTGTAGAATGACCCTTTCAATATTTCTCCATTATCATCTTGTAACATGTATGTGACTGGATGTCCTTTCTTGATGGCTACTACTGTGAATAACTCTTCGGTCCAATTGGGCAAATAACCTTTCTCAAAAGTTTTCTTAACTTTATTGATTCTCACTCTGTCTCCTACTTTGTACTTTGGTGTCTTGTGTTTTATGGGTTGCCCATACAACCTTTGCCAAACCTCTTCTTGATTTTCAAAGTTCACGGCAATTGGGGCCATACCTATAATGCGATGATGAGAATGATTATATGATTTCACCAAGTTTTGAAGTGGAAAAGTTAGTGTATTGTTCTTGGTAAAATATTTCCACATTTTGGTTTTCAAAGTTCTATTGAATCTTTCTACTATGGAACATTTTGTTTCCACATTTTGTGTTGTGAAAAAGTCGACTTTGTGATCTTTGAGAAAATTCTGAAATTTTCTGTTTAGAAATTCTTTGCCTTGATCAGTTTGTAATTTTTCTGGTTTACGACCTTGTTTGAAAATTTTACTAAAAGCTTTCAAGATGGAATCACCAAGTTTGTTTTGTAATGGTATCACCCAAGCATATTTACTAAATACATCTATACATGTCAACAAAAATTTTATGTTTTTGTTGAATTTACTTATGTTTGAAACATCTACCAAGTCAGCTTGCCATTGTGCATCTATACCACTAACTATTACTTTTCTTCTAGGAAATGTACGACGAACAGGTTTGTGAAGAGTGTATGTGTCTTGAGTCTCTAACCATTTTACAACTTGTTTGGTTTTTTTCTTGGATGCTCTACGAAGAGCGTCTACACCACCAAAACTACCAGACACTTCAGAATCATAGTACAATGCTTCCATGACTGCCTTGTTCAAGTGTCAACTCTATTTATACCTTTTTTTCGATTCATTTTGGCGTTTCTGTTTTCTTTGGTTGTTTTGGTTCCGACTTTATCGGTGCCTGTTTCATAAAATCCCAACGTTCTTTATGACCAATTAATTCTTGGGGTATGTTACTATCTCTCAAAGCTTCGGCCAACATTTCCCATCCCTTTGGTTGGAAAGATTTTCGTCTTCTAAGTAAATCGTTTAGAAGATCTGTTACATTCGACCCTACCACTGTTTGATCTTTGTAGACTAATTCACCCTTCTCATTCCAAGATATATTTGGGTCACTTCTAATACGATTCAACAACAACTTTCCCTTTCTCTTCATTGTCATAGGTACAGAATCGAGAATGTCTTCGTCTTTATTATCTTTCTCGAATTCGACTTTAATTGGTCGAGGAGCCATTACCTTTTGTTGAAATGTCAAGTATCTTTGCAAAATTTGATTATATTGAGTCATCTTTTCATCAGCCGAAAGAAAAGGGGCATCGAGAATATCTCTCATTTCTCTATCCAGTGATGAAACAGCCAGTTCATTCGGTTGTCTTGGAGTCTCTTGTAGACGTTCCAATAACCTTGGTTCTACCAAAGCCATCTTCTTTGCATATTCCATCATCCAAATATACCTTTAACAGCACCCAATAGTACAGGAGGTAGCAATGCCCCCAAGAATCCCCCTTTCTGCAAGATTTGTCTCCTCTTTTTGTCAGAGGTACCTTTGTTTGCCACTGCCCTCACTAGTTGTTTCTGACGAACGAGTTTGGTTCTCTGAGCTTTGGTCAGAGGTACTGCTCCCTTCAGTATATTCGAGGCACAGTCACACAAACAAGTTATCAATTCTTTGTCTGCATGTTTTAGTATGGATTTGACGAGTGCGGGTTTCGATTTAATAAGAACCTTGAGAAGAGCGATGTTGCGCTTGAGACGGTCAGACATGCTTCTGACTCGAGTCAGACTTGTTGCTCCCCTTTTATACTTTTCGGAGGTACACATATTGGGTTTCCCCAGGAAAAATTTGACTTCTTAATCTCATGTGTTCAGGAGTATCTTGTTTGAGATCTATTAAAAGGTAACCATATGGTGTCGAAGTGGCATCTTCAAAAACTTCTCTCAGAAACTTGGAATGACCAGGATACATCTGTGCTGCCAAGTGTAAGATCTGAGAACGATCCCTAGGATTTTTAAACAAGATCATGTAATGACTATTGAGAGCTACAGTCCCATGGACTTTATTTTTATCGAATAAATTTTGAACAATGTAGATCACACTAATGTTACGGTGATGACTACCTTTAGTAAATAATCTAGACACTCGAACATCTGCATCGAGCATCAGATCATCCAATATGACTAAGCTATCAGATTTTAATTCTTGAGGGAGACCCTCTACGAATTCTACTTGGGGTAAAGTATTGTATAATGGTTGCCATTCACTATAACACCAAATGATGTGACTTGGGACAGGTGATATAATATTTTGAATGTTTTGAATAACCCGATTTACAAAGGATGATTTACCACTACCCGTGGGACCACACAATAAACAAGTGAATGGATGCTTCCAACGAGGATCCATCTTTGTTGTTCTATGTGGGTACTACTTCCCTTTTATACCTTTTGGGGAGGTGGCCCCCACTGAACGTGGGGACTACTCCCCCTTTTATACCTTTTGGAGAGGTGGTCAATATGAACCGTCATCCAAAAAATATTTAAAATTGGTGGCCCTCTGATTTACTGGCTGGGGACAGTTTAAGTTTGTTTGATATTTGTCAAGAAGATAAACATCAAATAACTTAAGCGTCATTACCACCTTTTTTTTCTTGTTTCTTCATTTTATACTTTTTTTCTTCTTTTTTCTTTTTATAAAAAATCATCTATTTACAACATCTATTTACATCTTCAATTAGAATCCAATTGTAACAGGTTTCTTGATGGTCATAAATTCAATCACCAAATCCATAATACAACGTCTCTGTTCATTTGTGAGAGGTTTCTCGAACATATCTTCATATTCTTTCTGTACTGGTGGTGGATTCATTCCAGAAGTATTATGGTGCCACAGTAGATGAACATCATTCTTGTTAACTCTTTCAAGTGCGTCACTAAAACATGTTATAATCTTCTCTTCTTCAGACATCATTAGGCATACATTATGCTGAATCTGACTTGGGTGATCGACTGTACATCCATAGCATTTTTCTTTCATTACAGCGTCAATGTTCTTTTCGACATAATGAGCATATGCCAAGCAAAGTTCATGCTGCAAGCGAACTTGCCTGAGTTCACTATCAATTTCATCAACGATCAATGGTCGTGGTTGGGTTATTCTCACTGTGATCTTCTTCTTCTTCTTCAAAGGTGGTTCTTGATTTGGTTTTTTGAAGTCTTCATGGTTAGTAGGTTTAGTGTCTTCAGTTAAAGTTGTTTGTTGGGTTTTGATGGCTGCATCTACTTCTTCTATTTGAGATTTCAAGGCATTCCATTCTTCTAAAGATAGAGCAATACCAGTCTTCGTAGGATAAGGTTTCTGGTCTTTTCCCACAAAGTATCTTCTGAGATGAATCTTCAGTTCACCCTGGTACTGGGTGACGTTAGCATAAGTCTGCTTGGTGCCAATTCGGAACATCTTCTCTGGTCAATGGTTCGATCGTGAATGATGCCAAGTCCATGCTTTGCCTAATCTTATATATCTTTGACTGACGTGATTGAAAACATCACCCCAGTTGAACAAATTTTGATTGAGTTTTTGATTCTTGGTTGGGGTTTGTGTTTGTTTCCTATAGGATTATAGGTTAAAGTTGGAAAATTTAGAAAATTAGTATAGAAAGTAATGGGAAAGAAACACAATGGGAATACAGAAATTTGATTGGTTGATTAACTTCGAACTGATTGGTCAGTTTGGCGATCAAACTGCAATCTTGATCCTTAAACTGTAGGATATGGCCCTCTGCATTTTATACTGGCCTGGGACAGGTCAAGCTACAAACCTCTGTCCAATGGAGATAAGTCAAATAGCTCGAGTGCATTCCCACCCCCTACAGTTCGTATCCTCTTTGAGGGAATTTTTTTTTTGTTCATCAAAAAAGAAAACGAAAACAACATGTCCAACTTAGCAATTTAGTTTTTTTTCTAGTGTAAAAATTTCTCATTTCTTTTAAATATTCACAACAGAGAATTTCTTAGTAATGATGATATTGATGATTTATTCCTTTGGTTATACAATAGGGGTAGCCTAAAAGACACCAGGAATCAACTTTAAAAAAAAATGAAATGAAACTAAAAAGTAAAGAAGTATCATCTGGTTCCAATAGGTGTAACCTAATAGATACTATGAATCAACATGTCTTTTAAAATAAATGGAACTAAAAAGTTTTGAATGAAACTAAAAAGTTTTGAATGAAACTAAAAAGTAAAGAAGTATCATCTGGTTCCAATAGGTGTAACCTAAAAGATACCATGAATCAACATGTTTTTAAAATAAATGGAACTAAAAAGTTTTGAATGAAACTAAATTTTGAATAAAGAAGTATCATCTGGTTCCAATAGGTGTAACCTAAAAGATACCATGAATCAACATTTTTAAAAATAAATTGAACTAAAAAGTTTTGAATGAAACTAAGTTTTGAATGAAACTAAAGAAGTATCCTCCACTTCCAATAGGGTTAGCCTAAAGTATATCAGGAACATGATGATGATGATAATGATGAAAAAACTCTCTGTATTAGAATAAATAAAAAAATTGAAAAAATCTTTACACTAGAAAAAAATGTATTGCCTTGTAAGACTTGCCATTTAGAATTTTTTTTTTTTTGAAGACTGCCATATAGGACTTTATGAGGACTGCCATATAGGACTTTTTACTTTGTGAAAAACTTGCCATATAGGACTTTATGAGGACTGCCATAAAGGACTTTAGAGAATGCCATAAAGGACTTTGAGGACTGCCATAAAGGACTTTAGAGAATGTCATATAGGACTTTTTACTTTGAGAAAAACTTGCCATATATGACTTTATGAGGACTGCCATAAAGGACTTTAGAGAATGCCATATAGGACTTTATGAGGACTGCCATAAAGGACTTTAGAGAATGCCATATAGGACTTTTTACTTTGAGAAAAACTTGCCATGTAGGACTTTATGAGGACTGCCATAAAGGACTTTAGAGAATGCCATATAGGACTTTATGAGGAATGCCATAAAGGACTTTAGAGAATGCAATATAGGACTTTATGAGGACTGCCATAAAGGACTTTAGAGAATGCCATAAAGGACTTTAAAAATTTGATGAGCCTAATATGATTGAGTAGGCCACCTAAAAACCATTTCGTTTTTTTTTTTTTTTTTTTAGGAATTTTTTTGATCAACTAAATAGAACTTTTTTTGTAGGCAAAAGCTAGACTTGGTTCAGGTTGTAGAAAAATATGACACTCACTCAATTGTTTCTTCTTTAAATCTCTAGTGGTATGGTACTAAATACATCTTCTAAAACTCTTCGTTTTGGGTAGAAATATGATAGTCCATCTCTGCTCTGCTGGTAGGTATACATAGTGTTGTCATTCATCACAAATCCTCGGTTGATGCCAGATCCACTTTGTTGAGTCTTCAAAACTTGCAAATATCTGTCTTTCGTCAAATCATTGTGGCGTTTGCTGATTCCCTTACAACTGAATTTATTGGTGGCTCCAAAACAATAATATGTTTTACTACACAGTCCAACAATGCCGGTTCCTTGCCATTCTACCTTAAACAAGCCTGGAGTTCTCCTGTCAAAACGCTTTCTTTCTTGGCAGCATGAGGGTGACAGCCATTCTTTGCCTTCTAATTTGGTTTTCACATAATCATCTCTGTGGAAATCACAACACTCTGATGGAAACCACTTGTGATTCTCTTTGTAAAATTCTACTCTCTTCTCTGGTTTCACTAATTCATCTATGGATGGTGACGAAGTACATATATATGCAGAATCTGTGTCCATTTCAGCATATTCGAAATCTTGGCGGTTGATAAAAGTATCGATGACATCATAATAGAACTGAAGCATCCGGAGTTTCGCATACTGGTAAACAAAGAATCCGATGTGAAGTGGCAGATCCAACTTGATGGTCTTCTTGTTGAGTTCGACTTCATATAATGTATCATCTAATGGATTCAAGGCTCTGAAGGACATGTCATTTACAGCTTTGGTAACTTCTTCGTCGTCGCAATAGCACACACGTCGATGCTTCTCTTTGTTGGTGACGGTTTTGCCATATCCAGAATTTCCCAACAGCTTCATGGTGTCGGCAACGATCGACTTGTCAGGGTCAACATCTCCTTGTCTTCTTGCTTCAGATACTTCATCTCCAAATTTTTCAAAACATCTTCTTGGTTTATATTGGATAACTTGATAGACGTGATCAACTTCAATACCATGCTGGAGGGACCACTGCAGTAAAGGGGTTGCAAATAACATTTTTTCCGCTCCATAGCTTCCGATCAAACTTCTACGGGGTTTCTTCATGATTCCATTCTTCTCGGCAAAGGCCTTCATGTGTTCACCAATATCATCTATGGAAATATCTGTATTCTTGAAGATAGGTGTCATCTCTTCAAAGTACTCTTTCAGGTGATCTGGTACATGTATGTCACATTCGACTAAACCAAACAGTTCACCGGACTTCACTTTGTTCAGTATTTCTTCCTCTGTCATCGCACCATCTATTTTGTCTGAAAAGTTCTCTTTCAGGAAGGCTTTGAGTGTGGCATCGGTCTTCTTCATCTCTCTCCACTCACACTCCCAGATTTCAATAAGTTTATAGCCCAAATCGGTGATGTACTTTGCATTGGTACGGGTGTCTTGTAGCAGTTCTTTCATCGGTTTATCTCTGACTTCATTATGGATGATGGGAAGGCCATTCTTATCTTTCATGCAGGTATGTCCGTGCCAGAAGCAGCCATGGAACTGGTATACAGTCTGTGTCTCTTTGCACCAACCATCAACAGGAACTGTCTTCGACCAATCATTTTTTCAGCTTCGTTAAACTGATGTCTGATGTGGATGTCATCTCTCATGGATAAAAGCTCTAACCATTGTTCAGCCATTTTACCATACTTCATTGGATGTTCTGGTTTAAACTGGTTTTCTTCACGACGTCTAATACTCCAACCCGTTGGCATCTCTTGCATTAGGCACCAAAGATATAATGCATTCGCATCAAAGCCTATAATACTTCCACATGGTTTTGCTTCTTTGCCATATTTTGTTTCTCTGATTCGGGTAAGATCTTTCTCGTGGTATCGGTTGAAGATAATTGAAGGTCCACCAACGATATTATCTTTCACCAAGTGATGCAAGTCTTTATTCTTCTGGTTGAATAATGTGAAGTAAGTGTCATCATTCATGGTCTGGAACAGGTATTTCAACGTGAGGCCCGGAACACTGATACCATCTTTAAACATGTCGATGTGGCGTTCTTGGTAGAAAGCAAACTGCTTGTCAACTGCTTCAAGGAATGGTTTTACATCTCGGTTATTATACCAGATCAGAAAATCACGGAAAGTTGTCATCTCCAGGTCGTTCCATACATGCTGGCAGTACTGGTATTCTTCATTGGATATATTTTCTTTCTTGAGAGAACTGTAGTAGGCTTCATGGTCTGGTAGGTGGTCTTGATCCAATTTGTTCAAGCTGTCGATCCATTCATATGGTAAAAATCCCTTCGTCACAGAGCAGCCAAATGCTTTCAAAAACTTGTCATAGCTGAATCCTGGAGCGAGGTAGTTGCAAATATCAACAAACTTGAAAGATTCTGTCGAGACGCACATATAGTTATTCGATTTCTTCACTGCAAACTTGAGTGGATTCTGTCTCTTCAGGTATGTCATCAGTTCACGCTTGACTACATTCATATCATATTTTCCAAAGTTGAATCCGATGACGGGCATCTCTTGCAGGTAATCTTGAAATTTCTTCTCCAATTTTTGTAAAGGGTGCATCTTGGATGTATCTTCTCCAGTAGTTCTGGCTTCCGCTTCCAGCGTTTCATCAATTTTCTGTCTGAGTTTAAACAAGGTCCAAGCATGATAGGTCTGCATCAGTTGGTGGCAATGAGATGAAATAGCTGTGAGGTATGTCATTATTTCTTCAACAAGTTCTTGAGAATTTCCATTTGTAATAAAACATTTCGGTTCTTGGTATTCTGGAACATTACTACATATGCTAACACTCAATGGTCGGTGTTCTGCTTCCCATATCAGTTTATCACTGTCAGCAGGTAGACTGGATTTGACAAAGTAACTTTCAAAATCAAACGTTGCACGGTATGGATAAAACTTCTTCTCTTCAGATACTTCTATACCTTCATCTTCTAACAGATCAAATATGGACTGGGGTGGATGGTATACACCGCCAACATACTGGTAATTGACTTCATCTGTACAGGTTTTCTCGTGACGATTGAGTAGAAATCCATTTTTCCATAATTTGCCGCATTTGCGGCATTCAAAGGATTTGCAGTATTGGTCTATATCGATGATGTAGCTAAAATGGTTCTTGTAAATGTTCACATACATGGTATCTTCATACTTTCTGTGAGATCTCTGTACTAATTTGGCAACAATTTGGTCATCATCATTCTTGACAAGTTCATATACTTGGATATTTACTTCAAAACATTTCTCCAAGTCAGGTAATTCGGCTAAAGTTACTCCACGGAATTCATTCTTTGGCTTCTTTGTATACTTGTTGTACATGGCATCTGTTGTATAGTTGAGGTTGTCTGTTATGGAACCACTCCATAAAGCTAAACAGCGGAAAATACACAGGTTGTCTTCATAGGTAAAATAGCGATGTTTATCTTTCACCAAAGCATTTACTGCTTTGTTCTGGAGAATGTAGTCAGGAAGATCTTCTGCCATTCCAATTGGGTGGTCTTTCAGCTTGTTCACATAAAATGTGACGTTGGTAACTCTCTCAACAAGCCATGTGGTGTTGGGTCGTTTTAATTTGGCCCATTCCAGGATATCTTCTTCCATGACATCATCAAGGAATTCTTCAAAGTCTTCTTGGCAGCATACAAGTTGTGGAACATCAAGTACCCGGGCGTTGTTTTGTGATGGATGGTAATACTTCAGTTCATTCGTTTCATTGTGTCGCAGGATAAAACCAAAACTCAAATTAATTTTAAATCTTAGCTGTTGTGGCAGAAATATGGTAGTCATCAATTCATCAGTCATCATCTTCAGGTTCACATCGTTGATCCGGTAGTTATATTGGTCTTGGACTCTTCTGTTCATCATGTGGCGAGTTCTAATAGAACTCCAGTTATCTTCGTACACGGTCAATATCTCATCTGGCTCTTCTTCAGACATCATATTCTTTTCAAACTCCATTGGGTCAACATCATAATGGGTGGTCGTCGTGGTCCGTGGTTGTTTAGGTGGTCCTCTCTTCGGTTCATCAGTCTTCCTTTTAGATGGTACAGGAACTGATCGGTGGGCAACGCTCTTGTGTCGATTAAAATGGAGTAGTTGGTTAAACTCCTGGCCGCATTCCATACATGTATATATCTCCAAACATTTCTTCAGGTGTTGATCTAGCTTGTCTTTCCTCGTAAAGGTCTTGTTGCAGTTGGTACAATCGTGGGTCTTCTTCTCTTCGGCGGCGTGCTTGGTACGCACATGGCGGTTTCGGCTGCAGCGGTCCGTAAAGGTCTTTCCACACTCTTCACAGGCGTAGACATCAGTTCTGGTAACGGCAGTAGCAGCTTCAGACATCTTCATAAATTTTTTGCAAAGGCAAAATTGCTATAGAAAACTCTCTAGCGATGTGTTCAGTTCGAAGGATCGAAACAGAATGACGCGACGTTATTCTTCTCCGGAATTTATTTCGACGTGACGGACGTTTTTGAAAACGTCACGACGTCACAACGTTTTTTCATCGATATTTTCATTCTCGATGGGCGTTTGTGTTTGTTTCCTATAGGATTATAGGTTAAAGTTGGGAAATTTAGAAAATTAGTATAGAAGTCAATGGGAAAGAAACACAATGGGAATCCAGAAATCTGATTGGTGGATTAACTTCGCTCTGATTGGTCAGTGTAAATACATCTTGATCCTCATTAATTTTATTATTTAAAATCATGTAGTTAGGGGGGTCATTTAAAGAAATTGCTAAATATAGACACTAACAATTTGTTAGGGGGTCAGTTAAGGATGTTACTAAAAATGGAGCGTAGGAATTTATAAAAAAATATAGTTCCAAGTAGAAGCAGAGGATTTCTGGGTAAATTTGTCTTATAGCACTACGTGCTACTCTTAATAAGGAAATAAAACGTCATGGGATCCAAAAAAAGGGATTCTTAAAGAATTCGAAAAAAAAATACAACTTGACGGGTTTATTTGGGTAATTAAATGAGGATTCTGGGAAAATCCGAACCAGAAAATTACTCCACTTCAATCGAATGCACCCCTTGCACCCTCTCGGTACTATAGCACTACGTGCTAAGCCGATCAATTGGGGAAATAAAGTCAATTTCGGTGATTTCGGGTGGATTTTGGTGATTTGGAGGGATTGTCGGGTTGTTTGTGGTAATTAGATTTACTCTTCTACAAAGGAACATACCTTCCGAACATACCCCGCCTTATTGCAGAACAATTGGGTAACATAGCAATCACGTGCTACCATAGAAACCAAGATGGCGGCCTCCAGTATACAAAATGGACGACGGAAACACGTATCACCCTAACAACACGCGCTGCGCATGCGCACTAACACCACGTATCACTGTGGGGATGACGTCACAACATGGCCGCTCACGCGGGTTACCATGACAACACAACATGGCGCCACTACGTCACGTGACATGACGTCACTTCCGAGGTCCCCCACCGAGGTCCCCCAACCTGCCCCTCAAACATACGAGCTATACTACTGGCGTGCAAATGTATGGTTGGTCTGACATGTCTTATATGTATGATATTAATGCAGCGCTGGGTATCACCACTATAAAAGCTATTGTGACACATCATGGTGTACTGATTTTATACTATAACGTATCACATTACATTCTTACAAGGGTGCAGAATAACAATGTCGGAGTCTGTTATTCCGGATGTTTCTCGCAGCAAGTTTTAGACGATTCTATTCCTCCGATTTCCACTCTTGATCTGTCATTGTCATTTCGGGCCGTTATAAAAAGTAGTGTGAAACATCATGGTGTATTGATTATGTACTATTATGTATCTGTGTTATATACTATTGTGTATCACATAACTTTCATAAAAAGGGCGACAAAATAACAATGCCGAGGTCTGTCATTCCGGTTGTTTCATACAGCAAGTTTTAGTGATGACAATTCCATTCCTCCGATCTGCACTCTGCGTCTTTGGTTAGGTAATCAACAAAATACATTTTGGGGGTCGAGTATTTGTAAAATAATTGTCATTTTGTATCATTTTTATGTCATTCCGTGTCATCCCGGTGTGTAGGAGGATCCAATATGTGGAGGCACCACTCACTGATCGTTTGAAAAAATCATCAGCACTGGCAGCAGCCACTCGGTGATGACAAGAAATTAACCCCACACGCGTCACATGGGCGCGGGAAGGCGGTGACCTCGGAAAAGACGAATTTCTTAATTTTGATATTAAACTCGAAAATAAAAAGAAAACAAAAGAAATCGACTTGGTGCCAAATCATTGGAATTGTAGAATTTCCGTCACTTTGGCCTATGCCATGGCAACCCACGCAGAACTCATATGAAGTGACATACAGAATCAAGGACCTAAGTGACTGGATCTAGGTCTTGTTTTGCAATGGTGTGGAATTTGTTTCTTTGGCGGGGGGGGGGGGGGGGGGGGGTGGTAAGCATGTCAGTAGGATGGCACGCGAGCGTTTATTATTTCTTTTATATAGTTTTGACTTCTGATAGACCTACTGCACGCAGTCCTGCCCATGCATCAAGAACGTCTACACTATACTTGGTTCCCACATTGGAAAGCGTAAGCAAAGCTGTTTCGGGGATCACTAACAGATATATAGTTGGTGGCGTACTTAGCGACATGTAGGCATAAGCCTGTACGTCTTAAGAACAATTTAACGCTCAATCACTTAAGTTTTCTATCTATTATCGTTTTTTAGTAGGCCTATAAAATAATAACAAAATTCTACAAATTTGGAAGACGACCGTAGACTTGTTTTAATTATTTTCTGCTATTAAATGGGATAAGCTGGTTCTTCCCGCCATATTCAGTTTCTAATTATTGTGTTTACTTAGCACTCCTGGTCTTTTCGGGTCAGTCTTCTTTCCTTTTCTTCCCAGGCCATCTGCCTAATAGGGGAGGGGGGGGGGGGGCGCCTGCAGGACCAGATTCAGATCTGAAAAATGGAGAGTAAGGTGATGTTTCTTCCGTCTCTGCATCTTGCGATGAGAGCCAAACTAAATGGAGATTGGCTTATCAGGTCGGCGAGGCATGGAACAGGTTGTAAGTCTTTTCCCCACTTTTTCTTCTTTACTCCTGAGTTCTGGCACAGTTGGTATAGCATTTCGGTCTTTTGTTCTATTTTTCTCTTGTTCATTGGATACACACGAACACACACACACGCACGCACGCACGCACGCTCGCACGCACGCACGCACGCACGCACGCACGCACGCACGCACGCACGCACGCACGCACGCACGCACGCACACACACCGCACATACACACACACACACACTCTCTCTCTACCTCTCTCCGCTTTGACTGACAACCAAGATCGAAGGGAACACAACATAACAAAGTGAACGAAGATCGAACTAGTTTGACCTTTTTCAATTTTGTTATGTTCACTTCGATCTTGGTTGTCAGTTGTATCTTCGTTCACTATTTTATGTTCTTTTCACTTCACCAACTTCATTGGGTCAGTTTACTTCGATCTTGGTTGTGTTCGATCAATCCCTTTCCATACCCTCGAGTGTTGATGTTAAAACACGGAATCCCATTTTACGGAGTCTAATAGGAATCCCATTTTACGGAATCCCTTTTTTAAGAATCCCTTTTGGAAAACACCTGTGGCTATGGAATCCCTTTTTGGTCGTATGTGCCTATGTGCTAGGGCACATTGTGCCTTTTCACATAAGAACATATCGGCACATAAAGCACGTGCTTATGTGCTAGGGCACATTGTGTCACATTGTGCTTTTTCACATAAGCACATATCGGCACATAAAGCATGTGCTTATGTGCTAGGGCACATTGTGTCACATTGTGCTTTTTCACATAAGCACATATGACAAAAAGGGATTCTCCAGAAGGTATCCTCGATAGGTATCCTCAAATAATACAATATTAGGCCATAGGTATCCTCAAATACCCGTATGTGCCTATGTGCTAGGGCACATTGTGTCCTAGCACACAAGCACATATCAGCACATAAAGCATGTACTTATGTGATGGGGCACATTGTGCCTTTGCACATAAGCACATATGACAAAAATCGCGACATCGACGCCATAGCTGCGACCGGTGGTGCAATTTCACAAAATTCTAAGTTCATCAAGGGCCATAACTCCCAGAAAAATATTTGGAACAACACATGCATTGAACAGTGGCTAGACATCAATAAGATACACTTACATGCCAAGTATAAAGTCATTCCATCAAGTATTTCAAAAGTTATTGAGTTTTGAAACTCGTTGGTCACAGACAGACAAACAGACCGACCGACATTCTAAGTTCATCAGGGGCCATAACTCCAAGAAAAATACTTGGAACAACACATGCATTGAACAGTGGCTAGACATCAATAAGATACACTAACATGCCAAATATAAAGTCATTCCATCAAGTATTTCAAAAGTTATTGAGTTTTGAAACTCGTTGGTCACAGACAAACTCGTTGGTCACAGACAGACCGACCGACCGACAGACAGACCGACAGACTGGCATTGCCACTTATAGAGCTGCTAGTCGCAGCTAAAATGGGATTCTCTAGTAGGTATCCTCGAATAATACAATACCACGCAATAGGTATCCTCAAATACCCATATGTGCCTATGTGCTAGGACACATTGTGTCACATTGTGCCTTTTCACATAAGCACATATCAGCACATAAAGCATGTGCTTATGTGCTAGGGCGCATATGACAAAAAAGGGGTGCTAAAGGTCATGTGTTTTTCCAAAAAGGGGTGCCGAAATTGGGGTGCCCGGGGATATTGCCATTGGATATAGAGGTGATGAAAATCGGATACAACTTCGTTGTAATAAGGGGAGATAACTTTGTACGATTAAGTATAGGTTATGGGAAATAAAGCAATCTGATTGACTAGTTATAATTTACATAAATGATCTAGATAAATGAAACAACAAGAGTACTTGGAATAGGGTCAGAACTAACAAGAATAGACCAGAATGGCTAAATATAGTAATAATAAGCAAAGCTGTTCCAACTAATAGGCTCTTCTATGATACTAGATTATACTCCTATTCGATCGAACACACCACCGGCACCCCCTTGGTACTATAGCACTACGTGCTACACCGTTAAATTGGGGAATCAATAGTAAATAAAGTCAATTTCGGTGATTTGGAGGAATTGTCGGGTTGTTTATGGTAATTCTACGAATCGGGAATTTACTCTTCTACAAAGGAACACACCCTCCGTTGTTGTAAGCCTTTGGGACACATAACAACCACGTGCTACCATAGAAACCAAGATGGCGGCCTCCAGTATACAAAATGGCCGACGGAAACACGTATCACACTAACAACACGCGCTGCGCATGCGCACTCACACCACGTATCACTATGGAGATGACGTCACAAGATGGCCGCTCACGCGGGTTACCATGACAACAAAACATGGCGCCACTGAGTCACGTGACATGACGTCACTTCCGGGGTCCAGCCCGGGGTCCTGCCAATGAGGGTCGTTTACCTCATCTCCTACTACTGACACATTCCCGAAGAAGACTACTTTTTGTACTCTCTCAAAATACACTCTCGGTAAGAGCGCACGCGGCACCTTGTCCTAACAGCGTACTTGGAGAGGACCTGTTAAAAAATTAACGACCTTACACTTCGGAGTCAAATGGGTGGAATTAAATGGATTGCCTACATATACTTCTACTCCTCTCAGACTTAGCGGCGTAACTACGTCGGGGAAGGGGGCTCGCCCACCCACCTTTTCCTGGAAATGACAACCTAACATGCATTCAAATCCCCCCAACTGGTCATGTACTCTCACCTTGATATTTCTTGGGTAATTCTGCTATAGTTATTCTTTCAGCTTCTAGATACTTAAGCCTGCAATAATTAGTTAAGGTGCTTCAATTGGCGAGAAAAGTAATTTGTTCCCAGACAGTACTCTGAAACAATCAGCTATGAGGGTGTATACATTCTCAACCAAGCACTTTATTTAGCCTGTTGCGCCTCTGCCTCGACGAAAGCCGAAACTAGGGTCCCGTGTACACAGCGTACTCATTCAGCACTGAAATGAGGGAGTTTGAGTTGGATAGACAACAGCATTAACTTTTAGAAAAACAACCTTCTCGACTGAAATGAAATTGGTAGATACACATCCTTTCCAACTTCACACAAATTACTGAGACTAAACCAATTAACAAATTAACCTATACGAGTTTTCAATACAAGTTTACACAACATTTTATAACTTGGTTAAAGTTTTCGAGCATTTAAAAGATTCTTATTGAACTTCTTTCGAATCGGGGGGTGGGAACCATAGATCATGAAATGTCGGTTGGGGGCTGGGGGTGGAGGGGGTGTAAACATGATTTGTGGGGGTCTCCCAAATTATCACTGCCTTCAGTCCCCAAGTACTGAGATGAGTCGTATGAAGAGTCACTCGTTTGAGCAATAATTACTCGATAACTTGTTTGCTTGATAAGATTCGAGTTGTTCGAGCATGCAGACTGTATTCTACTGCTAGTAGCAGTGGACGATAAGTATGAGAGTAATATGAACTGGAGTCCTTATTGACAGTAGTATAATGGTAGATACTAAGGGCCATAGTAGTCCCAAAATTTAGTAAATGGTATAATGGTCCCCAAATCACCATTGTCTTCAGTCCCCAAATACAGAGACGAGGATATGAACAATGATAGATTATACTTCATTGAGGGGTTTTCTCATGGTCCCCATGGCCTCACACGACATAAGCAGGCCTGGCAATCTAGAAAATCAAGGAGTGCAAAATAGTTGCCCTCCTCAGATTGCTTGGGAGTTTAATTGCACCTGAAATTTTCAATGCAAAAAACTTGTATGCTATTTTGATTATATTCACTACAAGGTATTAGTATTGCGACTGAAAAATAGTACTACATTCAGCTACATGGTGGAAAAATTGCACACACATCTCATTATTCAAAATGGTGCATTCAGTTCTAATGTGACTGTCTTCTACACTCAAAATGTATGGAAATGCTACACAGAATGGGTAATGAATTATTGCGAATCAATGCAACATTGACAAATCGTCCCCTGAGTTCCAATGTGTTCTCTGTGCCAGTACGGGACGAAATGATAATAGATTTTAAAGGCATTGCCAAACAGGTCTGGCATTCCAGAAAATCAAGGGGTGCAAAAATACCCCACCTCAATTTTTTTCTAGGCGTGCAGTTGGCATGCAGCACTCCTAAAGAATGCCGGGCGTGCATAAGTGGTTTTGATGACCAGTCGTTTGGCTGGAAGTGGGGTTGTCACCATGCGTGGCCTTTCAGCACACAAATGAAGATATGAGCAGTGATAGATTATACCTCATTGAGGGATTTTCTCATGGCCCTCATGACATCGTACGATGAAAGAGCGAAGGCCTGTGGTTGTAAGGTTGGGTAGTTCAGCGATCCGAACGTAGTGGCTGCACCTCCACGTTCATATTCTTACCATTCAATCCAATAGAAAAAGTCCCCATCAAGTTTTTATGGGAACTCAAAACTCGAAATTAGGAATATATATCAAGCTACCGCTCTTATTACCGTCTGCAATCGATAGTGCACGTATTTCCTCACATTTGTTCAGAGTCTCTTGATCCAAACTATGTTTTTATCCTTTAATTATCGATAAATGAATACTGACGAAACGTCAACGAATATTTCGAAATCGTCCATGTTTTTGTATAAATATAAAACAGTAAAAACAATAACCCGGTAATGGCGCCAAAACGAATAGAACTTTTCATCGATGCGGAATCGGAAATTCGATCGCAATTGCGCAAATGTAAGGAAATACGTGTACTATCGATTGCAGAAGGTAATAAGAGCGGAAGTTTAATAATATATTCCTAATTTCGAGTTCCCATAAAAACTTGAATGGTAAGAATCTGAATGTTGAGGGGTAGCCATTACGTTCGGATCGCTGAACTATAAGGTTGGGGTGCTGAAGTTCGGTGCCATGGGAGTGGTCCTTCAATACCCAGATGAGGATATGATGAACTTGAGTTTAGATTCTTGAAAAATATCTTAATGACCTTCATGTCCACATACGGAGAAAGCAAAAATATCCCTTAAACACTACGTAGTACTGTTATAAGCCCAAGACGGGGCCTTCGCCAAGTCCTTTCGGTGATTTTTTTTACCGTTTCTGTGATTTTGGGTTGATGTCTGGATGTTTCTAGGGATTAGATATACTTCTCTTAAATCAAAGACAACCCCCGAACACACTCCGTCCTATTAAAGGTTTTGGGTCACATAGCAACCACGTGTCACTATAGAAACCAAGGTGGCGGCCTCCAATTAACAAAACGGACGACGGAAACACGCATCATCTTTACACCACACGCTGTGCATGCGCACTGACACCACGAATCACTATGGTAATGGCGTCACAACATGGCCGCTCACGCGAGCTGCCATTACAACCCAACATGGCGTCGCGGGGTCACATGACATGATGCTACATCCGGGGTCATCCACCGGGTCTTACAACCTAAACCTAAAATATGCAAGACATGCTACTTCCAGCTGTAATGGTAGTTCCCTATACTGCCGTTGGAGCAAAGTTTTCTTCTACTTATGCTTTGGCTTGTGTTGGTCAGTGAGGCTTAGTGATGGTGGAGTGCTGTTGTCCATGCATTTATCTTTGATTTCTGAGGCTTCGATTCTGAATCGTCTCGCTACCTCATGTGCGTCTTTGAATTCTCTCATGATCTGCCTCCGCGATTGTTTGAGCACCTCTGATAGAGGATATCCGAGTTTTACTGTCGGGGGAAGCGGTGCGTAAGAAGTTGGACGAAAGCAACTTCCACTTCCGCCTGTCACCATAGGTCGTTCCGCACTAACCAGCTCCAGATGAATGAATGAGTCGGTTGTTAGATGGGTAGAGCTGTGAGAGGAAGTGATGGATGCTTCTTCTACTTTTCTCTTAGCCACCCTTTGCTTTCTTCTCTATGAAAGCTTCCATGCGCCGGGCGTCACGACGCTCCTCTTTCTTTTCTTGCGTTTTTGCATGGGTGTTGATCCCGTCCCTTTCGGATCAGAACCAATGTGAGAGGTTCTCTTTCTGAGGGTACTTCCTCTCCCTAAAGAAGACAGTTGTTCTTTGATCTCAAATTCCAGTAAGATGTACACTCTCTCCTTTCACTCAAGTGGCGAGTCCAAGTGAGAGGACAAGAAACATTCAGAGCGAACAGATTTCTCGATAGCTGCCGGGAATTCCACTGTAAGCGGAATTGTGACGGTGTGGTGGCGAGCCCCTTTCGACCCTACTTCAACGTTTTAATTGTTTTTCGCAATTTGGCACTATGTCCAGTTGAAGCAGAGGGGGAAGGTGTTCGGGAGAAGGTTTCTGGTGTTTTCTTCAGGCAAGTACAGTCTGCCACTTGCGTCCGTTGGTAGATAGTTGAGGCCGTCTTTGGCAAGTATAGTCTGCCTCGGGCTGATCTTGTTTTTAAAAAGAGCAGATTCGGTAGACATAATTATACAGATAACGGCCCTTCTCGGGCACCGCCAAAAGACCCAAACTTCCCTGGTTCAGGGCAGGCCTGCTAGATAACCTACTTGGCGGGGGCCAAAGTGCGTCTTGGGGGTGTTTACAAAAAATGCCATGGAGGATGCAGGACCACGCTTGTCTCCCCAGGGATGGGTGACCACCTCCGAGGATGGAGTGAAGGATGAGGAGATCCATAGCGGTCATCATGGCTCCATAATGGTTAAAAAAAGAAAAAAACAAGCAGACTGTGTAATGTTTAAGTTTGTTTGGGGCCTGTCTTCATGGTCTGGTGTTCTGTCCTGTCTTCTAGCAAGTAGAGTCCGCCACTTATTGTCTGTCGTTCCTTGGAGCCGTGCTGGGTAATTAAAGTCTGCCCCGGGCTCTTCTGTCAGTTGGTTCTGTGGTTGATACGTTGGTCATCGGAATTGTTGTGGGTGTTACTCAGTTGTCCAATCGTGACTTTCGGCGGGCGTGGTCGGTTGCTGCTGTCTTTTGTCGTTGTGTGTTGTATTTCGTGTCAGTTACGGCGTCTGAAAGTAGAAAGGAAGGAGTTGTGCAAAAATGAACCCTTCCTGTGGTGCTGACTGGTGATTTCCCGGGACGGGGGGGGGGGGGGGGGGGGGGGGAGTTATAATGACATTAATCAATAACAACCTGGCGACAACCAGCTCCACCATAGTGTGGTACTGCTGTATTGGCATGGGTTTATGAAAGCGCAAGCACCCCGGTGACTGATTAGCCACACCGGAGTGTATTACTGCTGTTCTGACTCGGGGCAGGGTGAGGGATTGATAACTTAATTTGGTAGGTCGAGTTGGGAAGCAGCCTGGTGACATTACCAGCCATACACCGAAGTGTACTTACTGTTGTTTTCTCGGGAGTAATTGGAGGACTGATAGACTAGGAACTAGCAACGAGATTCACATTGAACTAGGAACTAGGAACGGGATTCACATTGAACTAGGAACCAGGAACTAGGAACGGAATTCACACTGAACCAGGAACTAGGAACGGGATTCACACTGAACTAGGAACGGGATTCACATTGAACTAGGAACTAGGAACGGGGTTCACGCCGCTTAGGTTAAGGGATAAGTTAAGTTGAGTAGCAGCCTGGCGTCGAAAATAGACATGCACCGAAGTGTATTTACAGCTGTGTTCGCCGAAGTTGTTGAAGATAGGTTAAGTTGGTAAGTTAAGTGACAGCCTGGTGACGTTACCAGCCATTCTCTGAAGTGTATTTTCTGCTGTGTTCGCGAAAATATTTGGATCGGTGAGGGAGACAGTGTCCTACTCTTCAGGGTCAGAAGGTGGATGAGCCGCCCCGAACCGGCGGACATGGACCCGATTGGGTTCATATTCACCCGGCCCAGCGAACCCGGGCAACTCCCAACACTGCCTACCGTAGCTGAGTTCTGTGTTGATTAGTTCCTCGAATATTTAGGTTTTTGTCGGCTGGCACAGAACTTGTTTAACTCGTATATTTGATCACTGTCTTTGAGGCAATTGCGATTTTTGGCAGCTAGTGTTTCAAGACGGTCTTTAATGGTTCGTTCGTGGAGGATTTTGATGGGTGTGTCAAAGGGACGCGGAGGGCGATACGGAGCTCGTGTGTTGGACTCTTTGAAGTTTGATATTGGCTTTATGAGTTTCGCTGAGAACTAGTGCCCCATACTCTAATGCGAAGCGCACGAACGTCTTGTAAAGTTTTAGGATTGTTTCGCTTGAACCCCAGGAGGTGCCGCATAGCATTTTTAGCAGATTGATTCTTTTAGTCGCTTTAGGGGCTATGTTTTTTGTGTGTTTATTGAAGTTGAGCCTTTGATAGCGAGTAATACCGATAAATTTAGCCTCGGTGGTTACTGGGAGGGTGAAGTTTTCTTTGGGTTTTCTTGATATTGAGTTGAATTCTTCACTTGGCACACCGGTGCTCATGGTCGTCGAGTTCACTCGGGGGAGGGGGGGGGGGGGGGGGGTATGTGGTTGGTTCGACCCCAGAGTCTCATAACCCTTAATCTTCGAATTAAGAGATTTGGACGCGGTTATTTGTAATTTTGAGGTCACTGACATAGATTATGAAGGGGACTTTGATTTTGTTGTCGTTTAAAAAGGAAGAAAGGACTCTTAGTAATTTTAGAGGGAGATTCAGTTTGGAGAGTTGATAGCACACTTCGTTGTGCCAGACAGAGTCAAATGTTTTTTCGACGTCAAGAGTGTTTTCTCAGTGCGAATGAAGCTTTGTTTTTTAGATAAATATATAATCTTCGACTGTTTATTTTCTTGCGTAACACAGTTGCTTTATGCCAAAGCATTTCATTGGATCAAAGTAGCATTTCATTGGCTCGTGCGCTACCAACGGGAATACCTTACTAATGCGTAGTGACCAGTCAGATGTATTCTTACATTCTGCAAACCAGATTCCAGGCGAAGTTTTCCCCAACACATTTCGATTCTGTGGCGAAGACAAGGAGCCATCAAAATTAGTGACCCCACAATAATTGGGAAAATTAAAGCATCAGAGGGTCCCAGATTCACTCCGAGAGTACTGAAGTTTAATTTTTTTCTCGGAAGCCCCACTCCCCCCTCCCCAACCCCTTCCAATAGGAGAGGGTACAATAGGACTAAGGTGGGGGTAGCGGTCCCATTCCCATTGGTGGGGGTTCGGGGAGCGAAGGCCACTTTTAGCAAACGTTTATTATTTTTGGCCACCAATGGGGAGGGCCATACCCACCATCACTCCAGGCCTACGGATTTGCCTGTGGCATATATTGACCTGGCATCCCTAAAAAAATATGCCCCCCCCCCCTCTCAATAGGAAATCCTAGCTACGCTCCGGTTTCGATGTCCGTCATTTATTGGGTAAATTGAATATTCACATCAATCGTGATATAATATTAGCATAAACCTTTCTCAGTGAAATAATACCACGTTGACGTTGATTCGGCTTCGAGGGGCGCAAGGGGCTCCATTTTTGTCGTTAGAGGAGTGGTTTCCGGCGAAAAACTCCTAGGAGTTTCAATTCGAAACACTGAAAGTTCGTTCATCTTCATTAATAGGGTCTGTATATGTGCATAAAGGCTTTGGATTTTTTATTCGGCTTCGAGGGATACAGGGGGCACCATTTTTGTTGTTAGAGGAATAGTTTCCGGCGAAAAACTCCTAGGGGTTTCAATTCGAAACATTGAAAGTGTGTTCATCTTCATTAATAGGGTCTGTAGATGTGCATAAAGGTTTTGGATTTTTTATTCGGCTTCGGAGGGCGCAAGGGGCACCATTTTTGTCGTTAGAGGAATGGTTTCCGGAAAAAAAACTCCCAGGGTTTCAATTCGAAACACTGGAAGTGTGTTCATGTTAATCGATTGGGTCTGTAGATGTGCATAAAGGTTTTGGATTTTTGATTCGGCTTCGAGGGGTGCAAGGGGCACCATTTTTGTCGTTAGAAGAATGGTTTCCGGAGAAAAACTCCTAGGGGTTTCAATTCGAAACATTGAAAGTGTGTTCATGTTCATTCATAGGGTCTGTAGATGTGCATAAAGGTTTTGGATTTTTGATTCGGCCCTCGGGGGCGCAAGGGCCACCACTTTTGTCGTTAGAGGAATGGTTTCCAGTGAAATACTCCTAGGGGTTTCAATTCGAAACACTAAAAGTGTGTTCATGTTAATCAATAGGGTCTGTAGATGTGCATAAAAGTTTGGGATTTTTGATTTGGCCCCGAGGGGTGCAAGGGACACCATTTTTGTCGTTAGAGGAATGGTTTCCGGAGAAAAACTCCTAGGGGTTTCAATTCGAAACACTAAAAGTGTGTCCATGTTAATCAATAGCGTCTGTAGATGTGCATAAAGGTTTTGGATTTTTGATTCGGCCCCGACAATAATCACAAATGCGAATGCGGGGATATACTATAGTGTGCTTTGCACACAAATGACACCCCTCTAGTTTTGAGTTTTTTGCTATCAACTGTGTGTGGAGTAAACTGGGCGGATTGGAGGGGGGGGGGGGGGGACTATGTCTGACACGACACTTATTCGAGGAATATTTAACAAATAGATGAGACAATAATTCTGGAATTTTCATTTTCTAGTATTTTATTCTCTAAATTTGTTGTGTGGAAAAGATAAAGAGGTGCTGCGATGACTGAAAATCTAAACAAAAATTTGAAATAAACTATTATTTTTCAAGGTAAGTGTAAGGCAGAGCCTTACATATCTTGTTAATCAGACCGAAAACGAAAAATCTGAAAAAAGACATTCCGAATGATATGTTGGGAAGGTGGGCGAGTACATAACCAGGGGGGGGGGGGGGGGGGAGCTCAGGAAAAGTTTAAGCAAAATCAAATTCTCTCGAATATATTATGTTACTGCAGTTTATGAAGGTCAAACATGGTTGTTTTTTATTTATTGGTGTTTGAGGTCACACATAGTCCCCCACTCCCTCCACTCCGCCATGTTTACTCCACACACAGTTGAGATCAGTGGCAACCTGTTGAGCAGCAATATTTGGTTGTTGAAATTTACTCCCGCTGCAAAGAGAACCATTCCGCCGGCGGTAACTGTTCCTGTGAATTCAATGAAAATTGAAAAAAGTGAGAAAAAGACACATTTAAAAAATTATATACACGAGAGCCCCAGGGGGTTAAAAACATATGATTAGTGTGTTGTTATGGTGGGCATACACTTGAATAAAGTTTATTCACTTGCGTGAATTAATGCTCTTTTTCTCTGTTCCTGCATTCCTGAGATTAGGTACCCGTTCCTATTCCTGTTCCATGTCCTGTTCCTGAGAATAGATGGCCCCTGCATCGTAGCATTTTTATCAGATTAATGCGTCTTGTGGCTTTGCATTGTGGCGATGTCGTTGGTGTGTTTATTGAAGGATAAGTTTTGGTTAATAATGGTTATGCCAGGGAATTTCGCTTCGGTGCATTCTGGGAGGACTTTAGGTCAAAGTCGCGATTTTCTTATGAGTGAACGTGATTTTGGGGCTGTATTGGCGTTCAGCTTAATTCTCCATTTTGCACACCATTGCTCCACGTCATCGAGAGCGCGTTGAAGGGATTTTTTAACTAGATTGGCGGTGTTATTAGAGTCCCTTATCGTCCGGAAATCGAGAGATTTGAACGCGATTATCGGTGATTTTGAGGTCGTTGACGTAGATATATATAGGAGGGGACTGAGAACGGATCATTGGGAGTGATGGTACCTGCCTTTTTAGGGCGGTTTCCTGTGGGCCATGTGGAACAGAAAATCACCATCTTCTGATAAGACTCTTGACATGTTTGGAAGTAATTGAAAATAGAAACGTCTATGATGCAGATGCTCGGATCATGCTCTAGATTTGTAAATGTTATTGACTGCGACGAAATTATGATTGATAAGGACATTCCGGACGGCGTGCAAATGTATGGTTGGTCTGACATGTCTTGTATATATGATATTAATGCAGCGCTGGGTATCACCACTATAAAAGCTATTGTGACACATCATGGTGTACTGATTTTATACTATAACGTATCACATTACTTTCTTACAAGGGTGCAGAATAACAATGTCGGAGTCTGTTATTCCGGATGTTTCTCGCAGCAAGTTTTAGACGATTCTATTCCTCCGATTTCCACTCTTGATCTGTCATTGTCATTTCGGGCCGTTATAAAAAGTAGTGTGAAACATCATGGTGTATTGATTATGTACTATTATGTATCTGTGTTATATACTATTGTGTATCACATAACTTTCATAAAAAGGGCGACAAAATAACAATGCCGAGGTCTGTCATTCCGGTTGTTTCATACAGCAAGTTTTAGTGATGACAATTCCATTCCTCCGATCTGCACTCTGCGTCTTTGGTCAGGTAATCAACAAAATACATTTTGGGGGTCGAGTATTTGTAAAATAATTGTCATTTTGTATCATTTTTATGTCATTCCGTGTCATCCCGGTGTGTAGGAGGACCCAATATGTGGAGGCACCACTCACTGATCGTTTGAAAAAATCATCAGCACTGGCAGCAGCCACTCGGTGATGACAAGAAATTAACTCCACACGCGTCACATGGGCGCGGGAAGGCGGTGACCTCGGAAAAGACGAATTTCTTAATTTTGATATTAAACTCGAAAATAAAAAGAAAACAAAAGAAATCAACATGGTGCCAAATCATTGGAATTGTAGAATTTCCGTCACTTTGGCCTATGCCATGCCAACCCACGCAGAACTCATATGAAGTGACATACAGAATCAAGGATCTAAGCGACTGGATCTAGGTCTTGTTTTGCAATGGTGTGGAATTTGTTTCTTTGGGGGGGGGGGGGGGGGGGTAAGCATGTCAGTAGGATGGCACGCGAGCGTTTATTATTTCTTTTATATAGTTTTGACTTCTGATAGACCTACTGCACGCAGTCCTGCCCACATGCATCAAGAACGTCTACACTATACTTGGTTCCCACATTGGAAAGCGTAAGCAAAGCTGTTTCGGGGATCACTAGCAGATATATAGTTGGTGGCGTACTTAGCGACATGTAGGCATAAGCCTGTACGTCTTAAGAACAATTTAACGCTCAATCACTTAAGTTTTCTATCTATTATCGTTTTTTAGTAGGCCTATAAAATAATAACAAAATTCTACAAATTTGGAAGACGACCGTAGACTTGTTTTAATTATTTTCTGCTATTAAATGGGATAAGCTGGTTCTTCCCGCCATATTCAGTTTCTAATTATTGTGTTTACTTAGCACTCCTGGTCTTTTCGGGTCAGTCTTCTTTCCTTTTCTTCCCAGGCCATCTGCCTAATAGGGGAGGGGGGGGGGGGGGGCGCCTGCAGGACCAGATTCAGATCTGAAAAATGGAGAGTAAGGTGATGTTTCTTCCGTCTCTGCATCTTGCGATGAGAGCCAAACTAAATGGAGATTGGCTTATCAGGTCGGCGAGGCATGGAACAGATTGTAAGTCTTTTCCCCACTTTTTCTTCTTTACTCCTGAGTTCTGGCACAGTTGGTATAGCATTTCGGTCTTTTGTTCTATTTTTCTCTTGTTCATTGGATACACACGAACACACACACGCACGCACGCACGCACGCACGCACGCACGCACGCACACACCACACACACACACACACACACACACACTCTCTCTCTCCCTCTCTCCGCTTTGCTGGTTGTCGGTCTACTGACAACCAAGATCGAAGGGAACACAACATAACAAAGTGAACGAAGATCGAACTAGTTTGACCTTTTTCAATTTTGTTATGTTCACTTCGATCTTGGTTGTCAGTTGTTCACTATTTTATGTTCTTTTCACTTCGCCAACTTCATTGGGTCAGTTTACTTCGATCTTGGTTGTGTTCGATCAATCCCTTTCCATACCCTCGAGTGTTGATGTTAAAACACGGAATCCCATTTTACGGAGTCTGATAGGAATCCCATTTTACGGAATCCCTTTTTTAAGAATCCCTTTTGGAAAACACCTGTGGCTATGGAATCCCTTTTTGGTCGTATGTGCCTATGTGCTAGGGCACATTGTGCCTTTTCACATAAGAACATATCGGCACATAAAGCACGTGCTTATGTGCTAGGGCACATTGTGTCACATTGTGCTTTTTCACATAAGCACATATCGGCACATAAAGCATGTGCTTATGTGCTAGGGCACATTGTGTCACATTGTGCTTTTTTACATAAGCACATATGACAAAAAGGGATTCTCCAGAAGGTATCCTCGATAGGTATCCTCAAATAATACAATATTAGACCATAGGTATCCTCAAATACCCGTATGTGCCTATGTGCTAGGGCACATTGTGTCACAATGTGCCCTAGCACACAAGCACATATCAGCACATAAAGCATGTGCTTATGTGATGGGGCACATTGTGGCTTTGCACATAAGCACATATGACAAAAATCGCGACATCGACGCCGTAGCTGCGACCGGTGGTGCAATTTCACAAAATTCTAAGTACATCAAGGGCCATAACTCCCAGAAAAATATTTGGAACAACACATGCATTGAACAGTGGCTAGACATCAATAAGATACACTTACATGCCAAATATAAAGTCATTCCATCAAGTATTTCAAAAGTTATTGTGTTTTGAAACTCGTTGGTCACAGACAAACTCGTTGGTCACAGACAGACCGACCGACCGACAGACAGACCGACAGACCGATATTGCCACTTTTAGAGCTGCTAGTCGCAGCCAAAAATGGGATTCTCTAGTAGGTATCCTCGAATAATACAATACCAGGCAATAGGTATCCTCAAATACCCATATATGCCTATGTGCTAGGACACATTGTGTCACATTGTGCCTTTTCACATAAGCACATATCAGCACATAAAGCATGTGCTTATGTGCTAGGGCACATTGTGTCACATTGTGCCTTTTCACATAAGCACATATCGGCACATAAAGCATGTGCCTATGTGCTAGGGCACATTGTGACACATTGTGCCTTTTCACATAAGTACATATGACAAAAAAGGGGTGCTGAAGGTCATATGTTTATCCAAAAAGGGGTGCCGAAATTGGGGTGCCCGGGGATATTGCCATTGGATATAGAGGTGATGAAAATCGGATACAACCTCGTTGTAATAAGGGGAGATAACTTTGTACGATTAAGTATAGGTTATGGGAAATAAAGCAATCTGATTGGTTGGTTATAATTTACATAAATGATCTAGATAAATGAAACAACAAGAGTACTTGGAATAGGGTCAGAACTAACAAGAATAGACCAGAATGGCTAAATATAGTAATAATAAGCAAAGCTGTTCCAACTAATAGGCTCTTCTATGATACTGGATTATACTCCTATTCGATCGAACACACCACCGGTACCCCCTTGGTACTATAGCACTACGTGCTACACCGTTAAATTGGGGAATCCATAGTAAATAAAGTCAATTTCGGTGATTTGGAGGAATTGTCGGGTTGTTTATGGTAATTCTACGAATCGGGAATTTACTCTTCTACAAAGGAACATACCCTCCGAACATAACCCTGTCTTGTTGTAAGCCTTTGGGACACATAACAACCACGTGCTACCATAGAAACCAAGATGGCGGCCTCCAGTATACAAAATGGCCGACGGAAACACGTATCACCCTAACAACACGCGCTGCGCATGCGCACTCACACCACGTATCACTATGGAGATGACGTCACAAGATGGCCGCTCACGCGGGTTACCATGACATCAAAACATGGCGCCACTGAGTCACGTGACATGACGTCACTTCCGGGGTCCTGCCCGGTGTCCTGCCAATGAGGGTCGTTTACCTCATCTCCTCATCTCCTACTACTGACACATTCCCGAAGAAGACTACTTTGTACTCTCTCAAAATACACTCTCGGCAAGAGCGCACGCGGCACCTTGTCCTAACAGCGTACTTGGAAAGGCCCTGTTAAAAAATTAACGACCTTACACTTCGGAGTCAAATGGGTGAAATTAAATGGATTGCCTACTTCTACTCCTCTCAGACTTAGCAGCGTAACTACGTCGGGGAAGGGGGCTCGCCCCACCCACCTTTTCCTGGAAATGACAACCTAACATGCATTCAAATCCCCCAAACTGGTCATGTACTCTCACCTTGATATTTCTTGGGTAATTCTGCTATAGTTATTCTTTCAGCTTCTAGATACTTAAGCCTGCAATAATTAGTTAAGGTGCTTCAATTGGCGAGAAAAGTAATTTGTTCCCAGACAGTACTCTGAAACAATCAGCTATGAGGGTGTATACATTCTCAACCAAGCACTTTATTTAGCCTGTTGCGCCTCTGCCTCGACGAAAGCCGAAACTAGGATCCCGTGTACACAGCGTACTCATTCAGCACTGAAATGAGTTTGAGTTGGATAGACAACAGCATTAACTTTTAGAAAAACAACCTTCTCGACTGAAATGAAATTGGTAGATACACATCCTTTCCAACTTCACACAAATTACTAAGACTAAACCAATTAACAAATTAACCTATACGAGTTTTCAATACAAGTTTACACAACATTTTATAACTTGGTTAAAGTTTTCGAGCATTTAAAAGATTCTTATTGAACTTCTTTCGAATCGGGGGGTGGGAACCGTAGATCATGAAATGTCGGTTGGGGGATGGGGGTGGAGGGGGGTGTAAACATGATTTGTGGGGGGTCTCCCAAATTATCACTGCCTTCGGTCCCCAAGTACTGAGATGAGTCGTATGGAGTGTCACTCGTTTGAGCAATAATTACTCGATAACTTGTTTGCTTGATAAGATTCGAGTTGTTCGAGCATGCAGACTGTATTCTTCTGCTAGTAGCAGTGGACGACAAGTATGAGAGTAATATGAACTGGAGTCCTTATTGACAGTAGTATAATGGTAGATACTAAGGGCCATAGTAGTCCCAAAATTTAGTAAATGGTATAATGGTCCCCAAATCACCATTGTCTTCAGTCCCCAAATACCGAGACGAGGATATGAAGGTATTAGTATTGCGACTGAAAAATAGTACTACATTCAGCTACATGGTGGAAAAATTGCACACACATCTCATTATACAAAATGGTGCATTCAATTCTAATGTGACTGTCTTCTACACTCAAAATGTATGGAAATGCTACACAGAATGGGTAATGAATTATTGCGAATCAATGCAACATTGACAAATCGTCCCCTGAGTTCCAATGTGTTCTCTGTGCCAGTACGGGACGAAATGATAATAGATTTTAAAGGCAGTGCCAAACAGGTCTGGCATTCCAGAAAATCAAGGGGTGCAAAAATACCCCACCTCAATTTTTTTCTAGGCGTGCAGTTGGCATGCAGCACTCCTAAAGAATGCCGGGCGTGCATAAGTGGTTTTGATGACCAGTCGTTTGGCTGGAAGTGGGGTTGTCACCATGCGTGGTCTTTCAGCACACAAATGAAGATATGAGCAGTGATAGATTATACCTCATTGAGGGATTTTCTCATGGCCCTCATGACATCGTACGATGAAGGAGCGAAGGCCTGTGGTTGTAAGGTTGGGTAGTTCAGCGACCCGAACGTAGTGGCTGCACCTCCACGTTCATATTCTTACCATTCAATCCTATAGAAAAAGTCCCCATCAAGTTTTTATGGGAACTCAAAACTCGAAATTAGGAATATATATCAAGCTACCGCTCTTATTACCGTCTGCAATCGATAGTGCACGTATTTCCTCACATTTGTTCAGAGTCTCTTGATCCAAACTATGTTTTTATCCTTTAATTATCGATAAATGAATACTGACGAAGCGTCAACGAATATTTCGAAATCGTCCATGTTTTTGTATAAATATAAAACAGTAAAAACAATAACCCGGTAATGGCGCCAAAACGAATAGAACTTTTCATCGATGCGGAATCGGAAATTCGATCGCAATTGTGCAAATGTAAGGAAATACGTGTACTATCGATTGCAGAAGGTAATAAGAGCGGAAGTTTAATAATATATTCCTAATTTCGAGTTCCCATAAAAACTTGAATGGTAAGAATCTGAATGCTGAGGGGTAGCCATTACGTTCGGATCGCTGAACTATAAGGTTGGGGTGCTGAAGTTCGGTGCCATGGGAGTTGTCCTTCAATACCCAGATGAGGATATGATGAACTTGAGTTTAGATTCTTGAAAAATATCTTAATGACCTTCATGTCCACATACGGAGAAAGCAAAAATATCCCTTAAACACCACGTAGTACTGTTATAAGCCCAAGACGGGGGCTTCGCCAAGTCCTTTCGGTGATTTTTTACCGTTTCTGTGATTTTGGGTTGATGTCTGGATGTTTCTAGGGATTAGATATACTTCTCTTAAATCAAAGACAACCCCCGAACACACTCCGTCCTATTAAAGGTTTTGGGTCACATAGCAACCACGAGTCACTAAAGAAACCAAGGTGGCGGCTTCCAGTTAACAAAACGGACGTCGGAAACACGCATCATATTTACACCACACGCTGTGCGTGCGCACTGGCACCACGAATCACGATGGTAATGGCGTCTCAACATGGCCGCTCACGCGAATTGCCATTACAACCCAACATGGCGTCGCGGGGTCACATGACATGATGCTACATCCGGAGTCATTCACCGGGTCTTACAACCTAAACCTAAAATATGCAAGACATGCTACTTCCAGCTGTAATGGTAGTTCCCTATACTGCCGTTGGAGCAAACTTTTCTTCTGCTTATGCTTTGGCTTGTGTTGGTCAGTGAGGCTTAGTGATGGTGGAGTGCTGTTGTCCATGCATTTATCTTTGATTTCTGAGGCTTCGATTCTGAATCGTCTCGTTACCTCATGTGTGTCTTTGAATTCTCTCATGATCTGCCTCCTCGATTGTTTGAGCACCTCTGATGGAGGATATCCGAGTTTTACTGTCGGGGGAAGCGGTGCGTAAGAAGTGGGACGAAAGCAACTTCCACTTCCGCCTGTCACCATAGGTCGTTCCGCACTAACCAGCTCCAGATGAATGAATGAGTCGGTTGTTAGATGGGTAGAGCTGTGAGTGGAAGTGATGGATGCTTCTTCTACTTTTCTCTTAGCCACCCTTTGCTTTCTTCTCTATGAAAGCTTCCATGCGCCGGGCGTCACGACTCTCCTCTTTCTTTTCTTGCTTTTTTGCATGGGTGTTGATCCCGTCCCTTTCGGATCAGAACCAATGTGAGAGGTTCTCTTTCTGAGGGTACTTCCTCTCCCTAAAGGAGACGGTTGTTCTTTGATCTCAAATTCCAGTAAGATGTACACTCTCGCCTTTCACTTCAAGTGGCGAGTCCAAGTGAGAGGACAAGAAACAGTCAGAGCGAACAGATTTCTCGATAGCTGCCGGGAATTCCATTGTAAGCGGAATTGTGACATTGTGACGGTGTGGTGGCGAGCCCCTTTCGACCCTACTTTAACGTTTTAATTGTTTTTCGCAAATTGGCACTATGTCCAGTTGAAGCAGAGGGGGAAGGTGTTCGGGAGAAGGTTTCTGGTGTTTTCTTCAGGCAAGTACAGTCTGCCACTTGCGTCCGTTGGTAGATAGTTGAGGCCGTATTTGTCAAGTATAGTCTGCCTCGGGCTGATCTTGTTTTTAAAAGGAGCGGATTCGGTAGACATAATTGTACATATAACGGCCCTTCTCGGGGCACCGTCAAAAGACCCAAACTTCCCTGGTTCAGGGCAGGCCTGCTAGATAACCTACTTGGCGGGGGCCAAAGTGCGTCTTGGGGGTGTTTACAAAAAAATGCCATGGGGGATGCAGGACCACGCTTGTCTCCCCAGGGATGGGTGACCACCTCCGAGGATGGAGTGAAGGATGAGGAGATCCATAGCGGTCATCATGGCTCCATAATGGTTAAAAAAAAGAAAAAAACAAGCAGACTGTGTAATGTTTAAGTTTGTTTGGGGCCTGTCTTCATGGTCTGGTGTTCTGTCCTGTCTTCTAGCAAGTAGAGTCCGCCACTTATTGTCTGTCGTTCCTTGGAGCCGTGCTGGGTAATTAAAGTCTGCTCCGGGCTCTTCTGTCAGTTGGTTCTGTGGTTGATACGATGGTCATCGGAATTGTTGTGGGTGTTACTAAGTTGTCCAATCATGACTTTCGGCGGGCGTGGTCGGTTGCTGCTGTCTTTTGTCGATGTGTGTTGTATTTCGTGTCAGCTACGGCGTCTGAAAGTAGAAAGGAAGGAGTTGTGCAAAAATGAACCCTTCCTGTGGTGCTGACTGGTGATTTCCCGGGACGGGGGGGGGGGGGGGGGGGGGAGGGGGGGGGGCATGGGTTTATGAAAGCGCAAGCACCCCGGTGACTGATTAGCCACTGATTAGCCACGCCGGAGTGTATTACTGCTGTTCTGACTCGGGGCAGGGTGAGGGATTGATAACTTAATTTGGTAGGTCGAGTTGGGAAGCAGCCTGGTGACATTACCAGCCATACACCGAAGTGTATTTACTGTTGTTTTCTCGGGAGTAATTGGAGGACTGATAGACTAGGAACTAGCAACGAGATTCACATTGAACTAGGAACGGGATTCACATTGAACTAGGAACCAGGAACTAGGAACGGAATTCACACTGAACCAGGAACTAGGAACGGGATTCACACTGAACTAGGAACGGGATTCACATTGAACTAGGAACTAGGAACTAGGTTAAGGGATAAGTAAAGTTGAGTAGCAGCCTGGCGACGAAAATAGACATGCACCGAAGTGTATTCACAGCTGTGTTCGCCGAAGTTGTTGGAGATTAAGTTGATAAGTTAAGTGACAGCCTGGTGACGTTACCAGCCATTCTCTGAAGTGTATTTTCTGCTGTGTTCGCGAAAATATTTGGATCGGTGAGGGAGACAGTGTCCTACTCTTCAGGTCAGAAGGTGGATGAGCCGCCCCGAACCGGCGGACATGGACCCGATTGGGTTCATATTCACCCGGCCCAGCGAACCCGGGCAACTCCCAACACTGCCGACCGTAGCTGAGTTGTGTTGATTAGTTCCTCGAATATTTAGGTTTTTGTCGGCTGGCACAGATCTTGTTTAACTCGTATATTTGATCACCGTCTTTGAGGCAATTGCGATTTTTGGCAGCTAGTGTTTCAAGACGGTCTTTAATGGTTCGTTCGTGGAGGATTTTGATGGGTGTGTCAAAGGGACGCGGGGGGCGATACGGAGCTCGTGTGTTGGACTCTTTGAAGTTTGATATTGGCTTTATGAGTTTCGCTGAGAACTAGTGCCCCATACTCTAATGCGAAGCGCACGAACGTCTTGTAAAGTTTTAGGATTGTTTCGCTTGAACCCCAAGAGGTGCCGCATAGCATTTTTAGCAGATTGATTCTGTTAGTCGCTTTAGGGGCTATGTTTTTTGTGTGTTTATTGAAGTTGAGCCTTTGATAGCGAGTAATACCGATAAATTTAGCCTCGGTGGTTACTGGGAGGGTGAAGTTTTCTTTGGGTTTTCTTGATATTGAGTTGAATTCTTCACTTGGCACACCGGTGCTCAAGGTCGTCGAGTTCGCTCGGGGGGTGGAGGGGGGGGGGGGGGGGTATGTGGTTGATTCGACCCCAGAGTCTCATAACCCTTAATCTTCGAATTAAGAGATTTGGACGCGGTTATTTGTAATTTTGAGGTCACTGTCATAGATTATGAAGGGGACTTTGATTTTGTTGTCGTTTAAAAAGGAAGAAAGGACTCTTAGTAATTTTAGAGGGAGATTCAGTTTGGAGAGTTGATAGCACACTTCGTTGTGCCAGACAGAGTCAAATGTTTTTTCGACGTCAAGAGTGTTTTCTCAGTGCGAATGAAGCTTTGTTTTTTAGATAAATATATAATCTTCGACTGTTTATTTTCTTGCGTAACACAGTTGCTTTATGCCAAAGCATTTCATTGGATCAAAGTAGCATTTCATTGGCTCGTGCGCTACCAACGGGAATACCTTACTAATGCGTAGTGACCAGTCAGATGTATTCTTACATTCTGCAAACCAGATTCCAGGCGAAGTTTTCCCCAACACATTTCGATTCTGTGGCGAAGACAAGGAGCCATCAAAATTAGTGACCCCACAATAATTGGGAAAATTAAAGCATCAGAGGGTCCCAGATTCACTCCGAGAGTACTGAAGTTTAATTTTTTTCTCGGAAGCCCCACTCCCCCCTCCCCAACCCCTTCCAATGGGAGAGGGTACAATAGGACTAAGGTGGGGGTAGCGCTCCCATTGGTGGGGGTTCGGGGAGCGAAGGCCACTTTTAGCAAATGTTGAATATTCACATCAATCGTGATATAATATCAGCATAAACCTTTCTTAGTGAAATAATACCACGTTGACTCCATCTTTAAGTTTAACGAGAGACCACCCAGGACGTCAAACTCCAAATCAATTATTGTACTCGCCTGAAACACTGAAATATTCAAAAACCCTTTCATATCATCACCATTTCAAGTCTGGGACGAATTGCCAGAGGATATGATCCAATGCAAACCAATCGAACAATTTAATTAGAAGCCTTGGGAGACTAATAAGAACTATATATCCTGGCGAGCTGGAATTAGGACAAAGAGCTCTTCAGACGAGTTACATAAACAAGAAGCTCAAGTGAGCCTAAAACGATCACCTGGCTGAAATTGTTAAAAGAGATGAGTGTGTCAGTAAGTGATGGGCAACAAAAGCAATTTTTTGATCTGACACAACCATTCATTTCTACTGGTCCTTGGAAAGCTCGCGAGGCAAAAACAAAGCTCTGTTCTGTGAAGTCTCAAAAAGGGGTACAAACGAACGATTTTTTTGTTTTTAACTCCCGTGGTTCTCTCTACCCCCCCCCCCAAAAAACAAAGAAAACAAAAAAAAAACAACAAAAAACCCAAAAAACAATTCAGGCATAAATCAAGTACTTTTGACCAAGTTATACTACATGACATAGTTGATTCAAATCAGCCCATTGGTTTGAAAAAAAAGTGAGTCTGCATAACTAATGCAAGTTCCATACCAGAAATCTAAGCATTATTGCGGTGGCTAATGATATGATTTTTAAAGCATTTTAGGCTTATGGAGCATTAACCCCCACCCCTAAGGGGCATAGTAACTTTTGGGGATAAAAAATCAGAAGAGTCAACTCCACCAGCCCGAAGATGGCAGCAGCTTCATTTGAATAAATTAGAAAGGGTATACTCCAAAGATGGTCTGTGCCATATATAAATGAATTTGGCCCAGTGGTTTTGAAGAAGAAAAGTTTCAAAAGTTAACGGACGCCAAGTGATGAAAATAGCTCCATATGACTTGCAGTCAGGTGAGCTAAAATGACGCACCAGCGTCCAAGGAATACCTCTGTGGGTCGTTTGGCGGCCATTGTTATTCAAAGTGAGATAAAAGTCACTGGAATTGAGGGGGAGAATCGGAAAAGGCGTGGAAAAGTGTGCGAAATGTACAAGTAAGAAGTAATGGAGACCCTGGAACATTTCATTTTGAATGCCTCAATATTTGCCGAACAGACCAAGATTCCTTTGGAAACTAATGGGAAAAATGGGATGAAAACATGAAGGATTAGTGGGTGAGGCATTACAGGAGGGATAGGGTCAATTTTATAGTTGGGGAGATCGATAAAGCACAAATATGGTAAGATTATGAAACACTTTTTGATCGAATGCTGGGAGATTAGGAGGGAGTGTGGGGGACTGGGTTAATGTCCTTGTTAGCGGACCGTGGCAAATCAGAGGATGGCCAAAGAATTATGTGCGCACACACAAACCCTGGAAGATATTTACTTAACCCTTTACCTAACATGAAAAGCAGACGACACTTGCAAACAAAATTCTTAACTATTTTTTTTCATTTTTTGTCTTAAAAACATAGGTTATGACCCCTCTTTGGAACGAGCTCGTTCCAAAGAGGGGTCATAACCTATGTTTTTGAGACAAAAAATGAAAAAAATAATGAAAATTAATTGGAGATTTTAGTGAATAGCGCTGGCCGGTTTTGGCCGTTACGTTGGGTAAAGGGTTAAAAGTGATCCAGTTTCTTGTTCCAATAGATACAGTATCGACGTCAGATCACATTGGACGTGAAGGTGTCGAGACGGATTAATACACTCCGATTTTATGTATAGAAATAAAAGAAAATATCAAGACAGCTCTTTTACCTCCGAATGTCTCAATGTCTCATCCTCTTACTTGAATCTCAAAGGAGGGAGGGAGGCAGAGGGAGGGAGGGAGAGTGAGGAAGGCAGGGAGAGAGAGAGAGAGAGAGAGAGAGAGAGAGAGAGAGAGAGAGAGAGAGGGAGATAGTACGTTTACCAAATGCCAACACCATCTTTGGGGAGAGGTAGCATATCTTCAGCGAGAGGACCTCCTCTCACATGGACTCGAAGGGGACATCAACAGACAAGTGTCCCCCGAACCATGCACTGGGATTCGAGGGAAAGAAGAGAGGATGAATGCAGTGAGTCACCACCGCATCCCCCGACCTCAAAGTCTCATTAGTCGTTACCCATATCCACAGCCCAATCTTTTCCACCATGAGGACAGCGTGGTACACAACGATCCGGAGATCGAAATGGACTTTACAACACATTCTTCTCCATTTCCTTTTCTCTGGATCGAGACGGAGATTTACCTGGACTCAGAAACCATCTTCAAGAGGGTAGAAGAGGTACTTGCAAATTTGCGACAAATGAGAGCTGATGCAGCGAGAGTCTGGGTTAAATCTCCAGGGAACACCAACCAAAAAACCTCTCCTAAATAGAAAAAAAATCAACATGGTGCTATACTGTGCAAATCCACCTAAACTCTATCTCCTCTACCAAAGCCAGAGGACTGAAAGGGTGTTGAACATACATCATTTCTGCATACCTTTGGCGCGGAAAAAAAAATCCTTGACGATGAGTGAAATACCATAAAGTCTTTGCTTTCTTTTAGATGTTTTCACCAATATTTCATAATCGCTATCACAAAATGTGCAGAGAATTAGTTTTGAATGTTGCAAGCCACACCAGGATTGATGAAAGTTCGGGACAAACGTTCACACCCACGCGCTACTCAGTTTGGAGGACTTCCACCCAAGTGTTGATTATCAGGTTCTATTTTACCAGTAGAATAGAACTCGATGATTACAAACAAGCACTGTTCCACATCCCAGGGTTCCCATGTGGAAGCAGGTTATCTATTTATTAGTAGTTAAGATCACTTTCAACATCTTTGGCTATCTCATAACCGCAAGATAGGGATGAACTCAATTTCAGCAAACGTTTATATCTATGACGTCTATTTTAGAGGATTTCCACCCAGGCATTGGTTCCTATTTTACCAATAAAGGCTAACTTGTTTACTCAATCATAATCTATGTCAAATTTCATTAAACTCAGCCCAAGCACACCAGAAAATGTAAAAGTTGGCCTGGGTAAAAAATGTTGCCCTTCCTATTTTGAAGGCAAACATTGCCCCCATCCCAACTTCATCAGAACAAACTTCATTCTACACCTCAAAAGGATGATCAGTACCAAAATATCAAATCATTGCATCCTTCGATTCATGATATGTTTTGAAGGCCTGGATAGTGTTCTCCTTCCCCATGGGGGATAGGCATTGATTTTAACAAAACTGAATTGTCATTCCCTAGTCATCAACTACATGGAATTTTATTGGAATTTGCACATTTTGGGAGCAGAAGAACACCACCTTTACACAAAGGATGGGTGTGGATGGAAGAAAAGTGATCAGTATTGCTCAGCCTCGGTCAAGTGAGCTAACAAGAGCGATTCTTTGTCCTAAAACAGATTCTTTTGTTTTTTAAGCACCACACTTGATTATTTTGTGACATATACAGTCGAAATTCATACATATGCCACATTATGAACTCATAACTGACTTAAAACTTACATTTCTACTGAAAACTATAGCAGACTTACACCTAGCATTAGCTGATCTACACTGTCACAACATATGGGGTTTATTTATTTATTCATTTATTTATTGTTGTTTAAGGTCACATATTTCTGCACAATGGCTAATGGCGACAGCAACATTCAGATCAAGTCAAGTTTAATCAATCATTTATACATGTTGCCCATTTTAGAGGACTTCCACCCTAATCAATGTTGACTGGGTCCTATTTTATAGTTATTTATTTATTGGTGTTTAAGGTCACATATTTCTGCACAATGGTTAATTGTGACTGCAACATGGATATAAAGTCATGTCCAGCCAATAGTTTATACCCATGTTGCCCATTTTAGAGGACTCTCACCCCAGGCAGTGGTGACAGGGTCCTATTTTACCAGTAAAACACCTTGTTTACCATAGTAAACAAGCACTGCTTTACTTCCTTGGGTTCCCACAAGGAGATGGGAAATATAATAATTTATAAAAATTTATAGAACAAGAGCAATGGTAAGTGTGGCATACGTCCCCAAGTGCATGTTGATGAGGTCCTGTGTGAAGGTGAGTTTGGGCAATATGTGATCTGAAAAATAGGCCGATGAAATCGTCAGTTGTGTACCCATAGTAGAAGCTAGTAGAAAGCTGTATGACGGAGGGCCACCACGGATGCCGACATTATGTACACCATACAAGGTATGGGTACATATAGAAATGGATTGGAGGAGTGTCTAATTTGATGGATAAAGGGTTAATATCTCCGGATCAAATTATCAGATTTACATAAAAAAACTATACAGCACAGCACATCAGTAACCTGAATAAATATATAAAGTAACATGACAATCGGATTGATATTTTTGGAGTTATCTCATGCCAAAGGGATTGGAGGAATTTTCAATTTGAAGGATAAAGGGTTAATATCTCCGGATCAAATTATCAGATTAACACCAAAAACTATACAGCTCAGCACATCAGTAACCTGAACACAATTATAAAGTAACTTGACAATCCAAGCAATATTTTTCAAGTTATCGAATGCCAAAGGGATTGGAGGAATTTTCAATTTGAAGGATAAAGGGTTAATATCTCAGGATTAAATTATCAGATTTACACCAAAAACTATACAGCTCGGCACATCAGTAACCTGAACACAAAGAAAAAGTAACTTGACAATCCAAGCAATATTTTTCAAGTTACCGAATGCCAAAGGGATTGGAGGAATTTTCAATTTGAAGGATAAAGGGTTAATATCTCAGGATCAATATAATAGATTTATAAGAAAACTATACAGCTTGGCACATCAGTAACCTGAACACAAATATAAAGTAACTTGACAATCCAAGTAATATTTTTCAAGTTATAGAATGCCAAAGGGATTGGAGGAATTTTCAATTCGAAGGATAAAGGGTTAATATCTCGGGATCAAATCATCAGATTTACACCAAAAACTATACAGCTCGGCACATCAGTAACCTGAACACAAATATAAAGTAACTAGACAATCCAAGCAATATTTTTCAAGTTATTGAATGCCAAAGAGATTGGAGGAATTTTCAATTTGAAGGATAAAGGGTTAATATCTCAGGATTAAATTATCAGATTTACACCAAAAACTATACAGCTTGGTACATCAGTAACCTGAACACAAATATAAAGTAACTTGACAATCCAAGCAATATTTTTCAAGTTTTCGAATGCCAAAGGGATTGGAGAAATTTTCAATTTGAAGGATAAAGGGTTAATATCTCAGGATCAAAATAACAGATTTACACCAAAAACTATACAGCTCGGCACATCAGTAACCTGAATACAAATATAAAGTAACTTGACAATCCAAGTAATATTTTTCAAGTTAACGAATGCCAAAGGGATTGGAGGAATTTTCAATTTGAAGGATAAAGGGTTAATATCTCGGGATCAAATTTTCCGATTTACACCAAAAACTATACAGCTCGGCACATCAGTAACCTGAACACAAATATAAAGTAACTTGACAATCCAAGCAATATTTTTCAAGTTATCGAATGCCAAAGGGATTGGAGGAATTTTCAATTTGAAGGATAAAGGGTTAATATCTCGGGATCAAATCATCAGATTTACACCAAAAACTATACAGCTCGGCACATCAGTAACCTGAACACAAATATAAAGTAACTAGACAATCCAAGCAATATTTTTCAAGTTATCGAATGCCAAAGAGATTGGAGGAATTTTCAATTTGAAGAATAAAGGGTTAATATCTCAGGATTAAATTATCAGATTTACATAAAAAAAACTATACAGCACAGCACATCAGTAACCTGAATAAATATATAAAGTAACATGACAATCGGATTGATATTTTTGGAGTTATCTCATGCCAAAGGGATGGGAGGAATTTTCAATTTGAAGGATAAAGGGTTAATATCTCCGGATCAAATTATCAGATTAACACCAAAAACTATACAGCTCAGCACATCAGTAACCTGAACACAATTATAAAGTAACTTGACAATCCAAGCAATATTTTTCAAGTTATCGAATGCCAAAGGGATTGGAGGAATTTTCAATTTGAAGGATAAAGGGTTAATATCTCAGGATTAAATTATCAGATTTACACCAAAAACTATACAGCTCGGCACATCAGTAACCTGAACACAAAGAAAAAGTAACTTGACAATCCAAGCAATATTTTTCAAGTTACCGAATGCCAAAGGGATTGGAGGAATTTTCAATTTGAAGGATAAAGGGTTAATATCTCAGGATCAATATAATAGATTTATAAGAAAACTATACAGCTTGGCACATCAGTAACCTGAACACAAATATAAAGTAACTTGACAATCCAAGTAATATTTTTCAAGTTAGAGAATGCCAAAGGGATTGGAGGAATTTTCAATTTTAAGGATAAAGGGTTAATATCTCGGGATCAAATCATCACATTTACACCAAAAAGTATACAGCTCGGCACATCAGTAACCTGAACACAAATATAAAGTAACTAGACAATCCAAGCAATATTTTTCAAGTTATCGAATGCCAAAGAGATTGGAGGAATTTTCAATTTGAAGGATAAAGGGTTAATATCTCAGGATTAAATTATCAGATTTACACAAAAAACTATACAGTTCGGCACATCAGTAACCTGAACACACATATGAAGTAACTTGACAATCCAAGCAATATTTTTCAAGTTATCTCATGCCAAAGGGATTGGAGGAATTTTCAATTTGAAGGATAAAGGGTTAATATCTCAGGATTAAATTATCAGATTTACACCAAAAACTATACAGCTTGGTACATCAGTAACCTGAACACAAATATAAAGTAACTTGACAATCCAAGCAATATTTTTCAAGTTTTCGAATGCCAAAGGGATTGGAGAAATTTTCAATTTGAAGGATAAAGGGTTAATATCTCAGGATCAAAATAACAGATTTACACCAAAAACTATACAGCTCGGCACATCAGTAACCTGAACACAAATATAAAGTAACTTGACAATCCAAGTAATATTTTTCAAGTTAACGAATGCCAAAGGGATTGGAGGAATTTTCAATTTGAAGGATAAAGGGTTAATATCTCGGGATCAAATTTTCCGATTTACACCAAAAACTATACAGCTCGGCACATCAGTAACCTGAACACAAATATAAAGTAACTTGACAATCCAAGTAATATTTTTCAAGTTAACGAATGCCAAAGGGATTGGAGGAATTTTCAATTTGAAGGATAAAGGGTTAATATCTCGGGATCAAATTTTCCGATTTACAACAAAAACTATACAGCTCGGCACATCAGTAACCTGAACACAAATATAAAGTAACTTGACAATCCAAGCAATATTTTTCAAGTTATCGAATGCCAAAGGGATTGGAGGAATTTTCAATTTGAAGGATAAAGGGTTAATATCTCAGGATTAAATTATCAGATTTACACCAAAAACTATACAGCTTGGTACATCAGTAACCTGAACACAAATATAAAGTAACTTGACAATCCAAGCAATATTTTTCAAGTTTTCGAATGCCAAAGGGATTGGAGAAATTTTCAATTTGAAGGATAAAGGGTTAATATCTCAGGATCAAAATAACAGATTTACACCAAAAACTATACAGCTCGGCACATCAATAACCTGAACACAAATATAAAGTAACTTGACAATCCAAGCAATATTTTTCAAGTCATTGAATGCCAAAGAAATGGATATGGACGCCGGACGGACAGACGGACGGATGGACGGACGGACAGACAGACAGACAGATGGATGGACAAAGGATGGACGAACGACGGATGGTCACCCCGGATGCCGGCATTATGTGTACCATACATAGTATGGGTACACATAACAATTATCAATAGGAACCTTCCATTACCCATTCTCAATATTTCGCCAAGAGATGAGACTGATCAGTGATGGGATTCTTGTGTTAATTGATGGATACCCAAATCAAGATGGCCACCAAAGCTGCTTGTAGTCATATTGGATATCAAATCCTGGCAATTATCGAAAGAAACCTTCTAATACCTTCAACACAATATCAAATGAGAATGATTGGTGAAGGTGTTTTTGAGTTTTTAGAGTTAATTGATGAAAGCAGTTAATGGGTGGACATGTTAATAGAATGCCTCCTCTAATTAGAGATTGGGGGCATAAAAAATGAAAGCAAACCAATAGTTTTTACTAGTTTTTTATTTCCATCCTGAAATCATTAGTGATGCTGATGGTTTAGTGAAATTGAAGTAAGTGGAAAAATAAATTAATTTTCAAAAATTCACATATACAAACAAAAAGTAACCCAAATGCCCAACATCATGTTTTGAAGAGAGTATGTGCTTTTAGTTTAAAAATACACATTTACTGCATGGTCATCTATACTGTCATGGTTACTGTGACTTTTGGGAAACAGAAACCCATATTAGTCCCAAGTTATTCAATCAATGATGTATACATGGAGAATTACAAGACTATTAACTGGTGGAGTTCTAAATTATTTTTGGTCATCAAAATCTGTTCATATATCTTTGCCTTGTTACAAGTTATGGGAGAGTGTAAAAGGCACTCTTCCATAAATTGAAAGGAAGCAAATCCTAACAGGCTAAATAATATCACTTCAAAGATAACTGAAGATTATCCACAGAATATGAAGCCTTCATTTTCTGGTACCAATGTTTCAGAATAAAGCCCAAATATGGACCTCCAGCACTCAGACAATTAACATACTTGATGGGTATGGGTGAGAAGATTTCATACAATTCTCACTTGAAGGCCAAGATATTAGAAGCAATTCTCTTACCTGGAATGTGAGATTTTCCAATTGCATACCCCAAACCCATTTTATCACAAATAGCCCATTATGGAAATATGGTCTACAACACATCCAATAAATGTGCTGTGCCGGAAGTCAATGTGACATTGTAACACTGGGAGTTGATTTTGGAAGTACAACTGAATTAAACGTCTTGTTTTTACTTCATTTGTTTCATTAACCGTTTACCTGACATGATTAGGAACAACATTTGCAAAAATGTTGCTTGAATAACTAAAAACTTTTTTGCTTCAAAAATATAGCTTATGACCCCCTCAGTGGAAAAACTCTTTCCAATGAGGTGTCATACACTATGTTGTAGGAGCAATAATTGAAAAAATAATAAAATATCATTGGTGATTTTTTGTGAATAGCGCTCATCAGTTTTAGATATTACATTAGGTAAAGGGTTAAATCAGGCATTAGGTGATAAAAAGAATGTGTCAGAAGTGTGGGATACTGATGTAGATGCCAAAGTTCTTAAAGTGAAGAATTCTTGAGGTGATAACACCGCGTCTGGTGCATATGTATATAGATAACAGTCTATTAACCCATTACCCAACCTAACAGCCAAAACCAGCCAGCACTATTCCAAAAAAATGCCATTTGATTTTCATTTTTTTCCTCAAGAACATAGCATATGACCCTTTATTGGAATGAGCTCGTTCCAATGAAGGGTCATATGTTATGTTTTTTTACGCAAAAAATGAAAAAAAAAATAGATATTCAATAATTTTGTTTGCAAGTGTTGTCTGCTTTTCATGTTAAGTAAAGGGTTAACAGATTGAAATTCTCCACCGGCCTTCTTTACATGAGTGGCAACTAGTATTCCAATATGATGGGCAACTTATCTTGCTGATTCTCGCTTGGGGATCGGGGGGGGGGGGGGGGGGGTGGGGGGGGGGTGGGGGTAAAGGCTTGGTAAGGAGTCAGAACTTTGAAGACCTGGGCCCTCCCAAAGTTCTGGGCCTCAGGGTCACTTCCCCAGACCCACCACCCTCTCCCCAGCCCTGCATAGAAATACAGTACTGTGATCACAAAAGCAAACAGAATTTCAATTGGGTCACAGCAGGATTTAGATCCGGTTAAAATCATTTTTCCACTTTTCTCCCCACAGCACAATAAAATCTCACCTGTTAGAAAAGAAAGGCAAGGACACTGCATCTGAGATGCAATATTTATTCAAGAGAGCTTGACATATGGAGTGTATGTGTTTCACATCCTCATTCCAATTGGATCATTTTTGTGATTACGGTGCTGTATGTCACTCATATATCTAAAGATTAACAATGCAGTGAAGTTTTTCTGGAGTGTTTTATCACATCGAGCTGAGGACCTTCAACCAAGCAGTGTCACCCAAGTTGGCGATATTGCATGGTTGAAAGTCAACAAGAAAGAAAGGTCATCAACAAGGAAGGTCCTCAAAAGTAACACAGCACACCAGAAATTTTCACTGCACTGATGATCTTTTTATTATACACCTGCCCTCAGGTAATATTTAAGTTAGTGTTGAAACTATTAATCGACTAGTCATTGCTGGTTAAATTTTCTGCACTAGTTGACAATAAAACCAGCAGTTGACTAGTCATGAATAATCAAATGAATAAAGTTTGTATTCCATAAGTTGATATCAGGCCTTGTCATTTGAAAATCACAGACACGCGGTATGTTGATTATCCTTTTTCCCATTCACTTTTAAGATAAATGTCATAAACAGTTCGATGTTTACAAATTTCTTGCAATTAGAATTTCTGAAGGGAATAATTTACAATTCATGAAAAGGGGGTGGTAAGAAATTTATTATATGCACCTTTGACCAACATCCCTTCATTGTCCGACCGTGACCATTGGAAAACAAATTTTAAATGTTAGATTTTAAAATAAGGTTTTTTTTATGACATACATTCAAAGTTTTAAGAAGATTAATAAAATCAAAACATGGTTTTCATATGACACAAAACACTTTGTAAAAGTAGCATGGATAGTCAATTTATTCTGGAAGCAGCATTACTGACACTGGGGGATTTTTTCAGAGTTATAATCTGCGACAAAAGAGATAGTCAACACACCAGACAGACACTTGCGGTCTACTGCCCAAGCAGAAAATATCCTGCACTTGACAGTCGGCACTTTGATATGTTTGATACAAAGTAATAAACATTTGTTATCATCGACTTTACTGACAAAACTGGTCAGATTCAGATACTGTTCATTCAACATTCTAACACTTTTACCCTTTCATGTCCAAAAAGTAACCCATGTAATAGTTATATTAGTTTCCTTCATTATCCTGGCAAATTGAGCCATTTTAATGACTACAATGACCCAAATTATAACGAGGCGACTAGTCGGCAACTAATACCTGGCAACCAGTCGACTAAAGAATTTACTAGACATTTCAACACTAAATTAAGTAGTAATATTGGCATCTTGATTCAAATCAATTCTGAATGAAAGTAGACGAAAAACTTTATGTTGTTGCTACTGAGTGTTATTTATCTCTGTTCCGAACAGGATGGACTCGATAAACCTCATCATCTCAGTGCATCTGGCACAAATATAATTTAGTTTTGACAACATACATTGAAAAATGAACTGATGCATTTCTATAACAACAACGATGAAAACAAGAAGCTTAATTAATTGATGATTCAAAATAGTTCATTTATTAAATTACATCAACAACAAAAAATGACTTAAAAATGAAACAGGTATTGACAAATGCTGGAATTTTGGATTTTCAAATTTATTTTACTAATTTTATCCCTCTGGGACCTAATTACGACTTTGAAATCTTCTTGAATTGGAATAGGTGCCCCATCAAGCAGTCCTGAGTGAGTCTTTCAGACAATAGGTAAAGTCCCTGACCGTGGTTTCTGGTTTCTATGCAGACGGCCAAGACTTGACCAGAAACCACTAGACATACAAACTGTAAACAAGCCTGAAAACAAGCAATCTGGTCATTTGCAGAATGAGGTCCCCAGAGGGTGAATGTGCTGATGCTATCCCACATAGTGGGCCAATGTATCCTCTGGGTAGCTCTTTCTGTTTATGTTTGAGACCTTGATTCAGATTGCAGGGTAGCATCACCAAATTCACCCTCTGGGGACCTCATTTTGCAGATGACAGTCTGCTTATTTGCTGGCTTGACTGTAAAATGGTCAAATTACTGAAAAACTGTCTTGGCTTTGAAGGTTAAAAGCTTTTCAACATCTGATTTTAATAAATCTTATTATGTTTAGTGAGGAACCGGTAATCGGAATTGGCAACCGGAACAGGCGGGTTATGGGGCATTGGCCGATTATGACAACCGGCAGTTAAAAACCGTCAGTTTCCGGTTATTCTATATATATAACGCTGACTATTAAAAATAAAAATCCCTTTAATATCTGGCCATTTCAATAAAGTTTTCCCCATTAAAAACGTGTGTTGTGCATAGCAGAAAATTTAGGAATTTGCAGAGCAGAGATATTACGGAATTTACCAACTGCAATTGGTACGAGATCACCACCATTTCCTGAAGATTGTAGAGTTCATGTAAACATTGGAGAAACATTGTCAAGGGAGGTAACAAGTTGAAAAAAGAACAATGAATAATACATTCTGACGTACGTGTAAACCATGCGTCATATGACTTCACAACACACATTAACATCAGAATTATTATTCATTCAAGACACAAAGTATGTGTGCTCAGTATATTCCTGGTTAATACAGCCAAATGTATTGTATCCTTCCACAAAACCGTATTAACACTATTTACTGGAATAAAACACAATCTTCACGAGAACAATATTGTGTGATTGTATCGTTAATAACGATCTTTTCCCCACACCCCAAAATGCAAATATTATTTTGGCTAATATTGCCCAGCACTAAATATGCATACTCTTGAGAACTTATGTGGTATTAAGCTTTCGTAATTGATGATTTATCAACGAAATTCTGTAGTATAACAGGCACCAACAGATTTCTTCAGCGTCCTACTTCAACCATCGAAATCGGCATCGGAATCGGCATAATCAGCAGAGAAATAACTGGTAATCGGTTGATAGCAAGTTTTGATAATCGATTCATTACTTATTATGTTTACATTACCATGCATTTAAAGTAACATCAAGCCTGGCATTTTCAGGAGAGCGATTTAGTCACTTACCTACTGCTCGGCTTAAAAAAAAAAAACTGATGAGGGCGAAAACTAGCCCTCCTGGCCTTAGAAAATAATGATTACCATAACAGCCTATTCCTAAAACCCACATCTTTTCAGAACTCTGCTATGTTAGTGGTTTCTGTAAGATGGCCATACTGCTCTTCCCACATCTCTGAGCATGCTGATGCCTGGAGGTGTGGGAGGGGCAGTGTGGCCATCTCACAGAGACTACCTTGTTAGCACCACCAAATAAAATGTACAAAGCCCACTAGCAGAGTTCATTAATAGCAAAACTTCATTTTGCCTCTTTTAGCCTTTGTAAGCAAGGGGAGAGCTAATCGTTCCCCAAGCCATGCAAGGCCAGCGATTTTTAGTACTCCTGCATTTTTAAGAATGCCAGGCCTGTGACATGAAAACAATCTTGAAAATTAAAAATGCCAATGTTTAACAAGTGCTACCAAATTGTTCTTACCAGCCTGTCTGGTACACCTCTACACAACAAGTAAACTAAAATATTAAGGGTAAGAATATTTTCTCCATTTTCTTCCCCAGTTAAAAAATTTTGTTTAATGTTTTTACAATGGTTCATAAGATACAATAGGAAATAGAAAATATGCACAGGGTTATTTGGTACTCATACACATGACACAAATCTACTCATACCCTGAGATACTAAACATGGCTGTAACAAGCACATCAGTACTAATTGGATCACTGGGTAGAGTATCTGGTGGTCCCTGATATAAAATATGTTGGATTAAGATTTTTATGGACCAAGCACTAATTGTGTAGGTAAATATTCACCAACTGGGGACAGGTGCAAAGTTTAATCTAGACCCTTTTTGGGGATGTAATAAGGCCCCATTCCCAATGGTGTACATACTATAATTTCCCAATTTCTGGCACAAAGCACTAATATACCCAAACTTATACAGCATAATCAGGTTACATAGCTATTGTGCTTTTCTGATAGTTAATTCCAATAAAGTGATACCATTTTAATCAATATTGTCTCTGGAAAAAAGCTACCAGGTGGATTTATGTTTAGATGACCAATTGAATAATTTTCCTAAGACAAAGAAAACGTCCCTTTCCCAATCTACTTGAATCAAACCCTGATTATATAAATGAAATTTACAAAATGGATTTCAGCATTTTACAACATAAACTGAATGGAATTCTAAAGTGCAGTAAACAGAATGAGTGTCTAACACAATACCTAAAGATATTTTACAAATCTTTCAAAATTTTGAATGATAATTAAAATTAAATGTTTGGAATTTAAAAAAAAAAATTTTTTTTGGGGGGGGGGGAGGAGGATTTAATGACACTTTCATCAGACAGGGTATATATCGTGTCAGCCAGTTTTACGAGTGGTGGAAGAGTGAGTACTTGGAGAATATCACCAAGCAATGCTGTAGTAACTGTTAGACTAGCCAACTTACTATCCTGGCACAAGCAAGTTGATTTCATCAGTACAGAAGTTTCCTGTAAAGTTTTGTCAGCCAATATAGGCAGTGATGGCATAACTAGAAAACTCTGGGCAGAAACTCTCTGAAAAACATGAAGAACTGAGAAGATCTTCCAGTCCTTTGAATGTAAAACAGAAAAATTTATATATCTGAGCAAAAATGAAATTCTTAACTTAAAAAACAGAAAAACAAATCTCAAAGATTCTGAAAACATACATCATGCTAACTCTATTCACTAGAAATGACAAAATTATACAATACATGCACACATATCAATACATTATTAACCCTTCACCCAACATGATGGAAAAAACTGGCCAGCATTAATCAGAAACATTACCATTCAGTTTACATTATTTTTTTTTTGTCTCAAAACATAGCTTATGACCCCTCACTGGAATAAGCTCATTCCAATGAAGGAGTCATAAGCTATGTTTTTGATGCAAAAATGGAAAAAAGTTAGTTATTCAACAATTTTGTTTGCAAGTGTCATCTGCCTTTTGTGTTAGGTAAAGGGTTAATATTAAAGTCAATAAATTTTCATATTCTAAAGAATATTTCTCCTAAATCTACTTTCAGTTCCAAAAGACCATTCTCTTCCACTGTGTTTGCTATTTTTCTTCTTATATGTAGATTTGATGGTTCTGGAGGTGAAACGGTTAACCAATTAATCAATTGACCAGTGATCAATGTCTTGATCGATCAAAAAGTAATTGATCGAATAACCGTTAACAAAGGAACAAACTTGCTCCAAAACAGGCAAACATTGTCACACTGACTCACGTCAATTATATGAGACAGAGTAAAGCATGCAAGTTACGTGCTGACATACTTGTTCACTTGCATTATCATTCTGTATCAGTAGCTGGAAATGGTTATTCTTAACTCTTTCCCCAATCAGACATTTAAGTTTCACGATTTTGGGGGAGCATCCCGATTTTTTATGACATCTCCCATCCTCACGATCGGGGGACAGATTCTCATGATTTTGAGACCCCATGTTTTGTTTTGCAAACTTGAGTCTCGAGTTTTCAGTTTACTGTACTAACTACTATAAATAAGCTGAGTGGAACTTGGAAGATAAAAAAAGTATTTCAATCAAATTGTCTTACATTTGCCTGGGCTATAGATAATTCAGGTGTGAAAGAATAACTGAAAACTGTGAAAAAATATAATTAGTTAAAAAACGAACCTCTACAGTCGAAATTAGGAGAGATATCAGTGAAAACAACAAAAGTGATTCGTATTCCATGACTTTAACTGGTAGAGTGCTAAATTATTTTTCTCAGATGATTTGTCACATGCATATTTTTTTTCAAAGATATCATGCCACCAACAAGGGGTGCCCTAGTTTTGTTCCTAAATAATTGTTTTGTAACAATTTACTGGAGAGTGCCCTCTGGCACTCTCCAGTGAATTGTGAGAAAACAATTTTATATCTACATTTTTCTTGCTATTTCCAAGCAAACAACAAGCTGATGCATACTGTAAAAAGCCACTAACATGGCTTTCAACACTTTTCTGGAGAGCCCTGATAGTGGCTTCTAGCACTAAACCAGTTAATCAATAAAAGTTAACAAAATCACAAGAAATATGATTTGTGTTGTGTTTCATTTATTTCACTGGCATTTGAAGTGGGAATCATAAAAAACGGGGCAGATTCTGGTGTTTCTTGCAGTGATGTCTAATTACCAAAATAAGCACAACAATTGCATATTATCCCTCAAAACCATGGAAAAAGCTTAGTGACTCCTCAAAAAATAAGTAAATGTTGATTTTTGCTAAAATATAGTTTTTTTTGTAAATTTTTACATCTTGATAAAGCACCAAATCTTACTTTCCAGTGGTGGAGCCATGGTCTGAAATCCTTTGAGATCATGCTAGTGAAGTGTGGGGGGGGGGGGGGGGGGAGGAGGGGGGGATCTCAGAACTGAAGGCAGGTACTGTACTTGTACAGAGGGCAGGAAATCAAAAAAATTATCTTCAAATTTGGGGTGGATGTTCCACCCCTATCAGTCAGTTAGATGAAACTGTGCATATGTTCCCACAATGGTGCCAATATTTTATTTATTTACTTTCTTCGCTTGATTTCTAAAAGTTATGGATGGGGTGTGTTGGGGATGGGGGTTTGGGGGAATTACAGTTTTTGTCTTGTATGGAAAAACAAGCTTCGCCGTGTAAAAATCTCACTATTTTGAGTTTCTCAAACTTAACATTTATTTTGCAAGTATCCTCTGCTACCCGCATTGGGGGGACCCCAATGCGGGTAGCAAACGATACTTGCAAAATAAATTCTTCAATTACTAAAATTTTCAATTTTGGTCTCAAAAACATAGCTTATGATCCTCATTGGAACGATCTCAACGAGCTCGTTCCAATAAGGGGTCATAAGCTATGTTTTTGAGAAAAAAGTGAAAACAATAAAATTTTACTGGAGAGTTTTGCATATAACATTGGTCGGCTTCTTCCATTATGTTGGGTAAAGGGCTAATGCAGTAAATCATCAACGGTATGGCAGTTATTCAGCTACCTATTAGGGCAAGTGATTAATTGGTCAACCAATGTTAATCCATGTGATTAATCGATCAAGAAAATCCTTTAACCGTTTGAGCTCTAGATCGTTCCTGTTCTGACAACTGAGATACATTTTGATACATCCATGTGATTAATCGATCAAGAAAATCCTTTAACCGTTTGAGCTCTAGATCATTCCTGTTCTGACAACTGAGATACATTTTGAGGTCTCACACTACTAAATGCCCAACACAGAAGATCATGAATCAAAGTAACATTCATTATTCATTAATTTCCTCAAGCCTCCAACACAGAGATTCCAGTGAAGACTCATGAAAATTTGGAATTCTTCAGCTGACATGTTTACAGCCTTTATCAATATCAGGTCACTTCTACAAATCTTTCTGAATACATATGTGCCTCTTCTATTTTTTAAGATTATACCATGCTTCTGCTTAAATCTACCGGCTGAGAGCCGGTGGACATGGGAAAAGAACATGGTACAATGTACAAAATAAACAGTAAAATGCAAAAGGTTTTCCATGCAATCTACTTTTCATCTTTCACATAGGCAGCCTAGTCACTCCAGTTAACAACATACCTCAAGATATGAGAATTAAAACTGACTTTCTGCAGCTCCTTTCCAACTAAGCCCATTCAGATCACATGCTTTTTCTAACTTTCAGATTATCAGATACACGTATTATTAATTTGCATCTTTTTGTATAATGTTCAAAAAGTCAGATTCCAGGCATAAATCTTAAATATGCCTTCAGAAAGGTGTATATTTCAAATGCAATGGAGGAAGAATAATCTTTGTGACTAAAATGTATCAAAGAAACTACATGTTATGAAATTTATTATATGCCGGCCAGTGAATTATCACATATTATGTAAAAGATATTTCTTGATATCCATCGACTCGATAGATATCGAGAAATATCCCTCAGTAGCTTCCTAAATAATGTTGTGCTTCGGCGCATGACATTGCCTTGAAGGAATGATCAGCTGATCTTTATTTTTTTGAAACGGATGCGTTTGGGGTCGAATTGGGCTGAATATTGTGCGATAAAATGTCTTGTACATTGCATATAATAAAAAGATTATCTACTCTATTTCAGTCTGTATCGGGAATTATCTCATCAGTGTGGACCTGAGAGTTTTATTTTTAAGCACGAGTGAAAAATATTTTCAGTAGCTTTCAAAATGACGTTCCGCTTCGGCACATGACGTCGCCTTGAATGAACAATCAGCTGATCTTTGTTATTGTTTTGAAATGTACATGTTTGCAGTGAAACTGGGCTGAATGTTGCGCAGTAAAATGCCATGTAGCTTATAATAAAAAAAAAATCAACACTATTTTAGTGAAAATCGGGAATTATCTCATTCATGTGGACCTGAAAGTATTATTTTTCACGAGTGCTTGCTCGTGAAAAATAAAACTTTCCGGTCCATATTCATGAGATGATTCTCGATATTCACTGAAACAGTGTAGATATCCTCTATTTACATACACGTGTTTTTCTGTTTTGTTTTCAAAAACGTTGTCATACACTGCAAGAAAATGATTACAAAAGTTTACTTTCTAGTAGTGCACCACATTTCAGTCTTTAACTCTCTGCACTCTGATGTCAAAATATCGAAATTTCAAGCAGAAATGTTTCCCATACTGCAACTAGGAATTTAACTTATTCAATCTTGTTTGACAGATCTCAATGAGATCTGTCAAACAAGATTGAATTCCTTAAATTCTTAGTTGCATTACAGAAATTTATCCAATTTTGGTCTTGTTTGGCAGAGCTTAAATTTCCTGTCGCATTATTGGAAAAACTGCAGCTTGAAATATCCGCAATTTGATATATCAGTGAGCAGGGTTAATCAACCCTGATGGAATATTTGCCAAACTTTTAAGATCACACCCAGGTGAAATAGATCCAAGTATCAATTGTTCAACAGGTTAGATATATGTTCTAATTAGCTCCACAATGTTTTTTGAAGTACTTTTTCTTCTCCACAGGATCTGGAATAATCTGGAAAAAAAACAAATATTAACGTGTAAAATAATATTGATGTTATAAAATCATACCAAAACATGTCCCACAAGTAATAATAAAATGCTAGTGTACCCTCCAAAATAAAGTTGTGAGAGGCCTCCTAGCAACCATTGAGCATGGCCTTTGGGGTTTGATTTGAAATAAAAAAACTCATAAATTATAATGGAAGAGATACATATAAATCTGTGAGAATTGAGAGATGGCCCTTAGGGTCTGTTTGAAAAAAAAAAAAAACACCTCATAAATTATAATGGAAAAAATACATACAAATCTGTGGGGATTTCGTTTACTAGCTGGGAAGAAGATTTTTCCATTATTTTCCCATCCACAACAGTGTGTAAATATATGGTTCCATGACACCTCCAAATGTAATTCCATAGCTTAAAAGAATCAGATCAATTTGCACAAATGATTCTTCCAAAGAAAACAGCGGGAATCAACTTTGATTCGCACAAAATGTTCATTTGATTCTTGTCATTGATTCTGAATGTGTCCTTGAAAGCCCAGAGAATTCTACTTATTTTGGGTTCTCTCAAAGTAAGGTAACACTTGAACTTAGAAGTGGTGTCTAGTATAGTCTTGGCTACCTATACAGACAGCCAAGATTTCACTTGAAACCACTGGCAATATGTTGTAACTTCCATCAGCAAGACCGCCAAAGGCCTACATGTTGGAACATGAGTACAACATGTATTTGTAAGAAACTCCACAAAATTGGAACCAAACATGAAGTTTGTTTTTACAATGGAATATATACAGGTTTTAGGGTCCTACAAATATTCAAGATTCGATTTGATATTGATACCATACATCTGCTTTGAGATAGATTCCGAATCAGTCTCAAGATTCGATTTTTTTCAAATCTCTCGTACTAACTTGAATTTGTTACATTTCCAATGAAAATTGGATAAAATTATCATTAGACAATTCATTCATGTTGGCTCAATTTAATTTCATATTTAATTGAGTAATTGACACTGTTTAATTGTTAGGTGAGTAGTGAATTCTGCCCAGAACATTATCAATAGTTTTAGTTTTTGAAGGCTAAACTTGTTACTATTCACGTTGGCTAAGCGTGACCGTTACAGTATTAGAGGCGGAGAAAGCGGGAGTACCCAGAGAGAACCACCGAGCATTGATGAGCAACTGTCAGCTCCTCAACATTCTAAGTCCACTCAAGCAGGGTTACGGCAGTTGAAGACACATGTGCACCATCGACGTGCAGTATGCCTTAGTACATGGCGTCATCGTGCCCTCCTGTAGGCAACCAGGATAAAGAGCTTTGCCCAAGGACACAACGCAGGTCGTCCCGGACAGGGATCGACCCCGGAACCTCTGCATAGAAGTCCAAAGCGATGGCGCTATTTATATATTGGTGTTTTAGGTCTTCAGTCAGTCTTGTCAGGGTCATCATTGTTCTGTAACTTCCGTTTGGTGCAATATGAAATAACTTAACTTATCTTTTAAGATATGATTCGAGATTCAATTTGATATCGACATAAGAGACATGATTTGATATTCGATTCGAAAAAAAATTGTGATTCACAGATGCCTAACAGGTTTGCACTGAAAAATGTATAATAATAACTCAAATTCTAACAAATTATTATAGAAGTGAAAATTGATTTTCGTAAATGGAGTTCATCACAAACACCACCAATTGTCACAAACTGAGACACATTTTAAGGCCTAATTCCAAGATTTAATTCGAATGAACTTCAGATATCAACAAATTTATGATATACCACTCAACGTTTGATGAGAACTGAAAGATGAAATAATCTTTTGGGGAACCTACCAAGCAAAATCAGTGAGAAACAAATATAAGCAAAAATATATAGACAAACAAGACTAACAATGACCGTCCAGCCAGTATGCCCCAAACTATGACCTTGATCTGTGACCTTCACCTCCACTGAATCCCAACAAATGTTGTGCGCGTCACATCATCTCCCCATAAGCAACATGTATGCCAAGTTTTAACAAAATCCAATGAAACATCTCAAAGTTATGGAGCGGACACGAAATCTTCCTGACAGACCGACAGATGGAAATGACAAACACTATGTGGCACCAAAAATTTTTTCCGGGGCTTAAAAATGTTTAAAACACAAAGTTATTTGGTGACATATAAATCTGAATCACTGAAAAATTATTAATTTATTTATTTATTGATGTTTTTAAGGTCACATATTTATGCACAATGGCTAATCATGACCATGACAGTTTTACGGGTGGAGGAAGCCGGAGTACCTGGAGAGAACCACCGAGCTACGACAAGCAGCTGCCAGCTCCCCAACATCGTAACACCGCACTGCAGCACAGGCAGGGTTAGATTGGTTGAAGACATGCGTACCATCGACGTGCAGTATGCCTTAGTACACGGCGTCATCGTACCCCCACGTGGGCAATGGAGATGAAGTGTCTTGCCCAAGGACACAACGCGGTTGCCGCAGGTGGGATTCAAACCAAGGACCTCTCGGCTTGCAGCCTGCACCTCTACCTACTGAGCCACCGCGCTCCCCCTGAAAAATTATAAATTTAAAGGAATTTGTATATTTTTATACTTACCAATGGCCCAGACTAGCTGGTGCTTAACTCAAAAGTATTAAGGGCCAAACACAAATTCTGACATAATAATCCTCATACTGCACTAAGTTAAAATTTGGGCTCAAATATGGTGCCCAAATATGAACCCAGGGACTCGATTCGAACAAACTTGAATCTGACCCCCTCCAGAGATGTTGTATACCAAATATGGAAGAATTCTGACTGGTGGATCTGAATAAGAAGATTTTTAAAGAATAATCCTCATATTGCACTAAGTTAAAATTTGGGCTCCCATAGGGAGCCCAAATATGAACCCAGGGACTCGATTTGAACAAACTTGAATCTGACCCCCCCTAGAGATGTTGTAAACCAAATATGAAAGAATTCTGCCTGGTGGATCTGAATAAGAAGATTTTTAAAGAATAATCCTCATTTTGCACTAAGTTAAAATTCAGGCTCCCATAGGGAGCCCAAATATGAACCCAGCGACTCGATTTGAACAAACCTGAATCTGATCTCCCTAGAGATGTTGTATACCAAATATGAAAGAATTCTGCCTGGTGGATCTGAAGAAGAAGATTTTTAAAGAATAATCCTCATATTGCACTAAGTTAAAATTTGGGCCCCCATAGGTAGCCCAAATATGAACCCAGCGACTCGATTTGAACAAACCTGAATCTGATCTCCCTAGAGATGTTGTATACCAAATATGAAAGAATTCTGCCTGGTGGATTTGAAGAAGAAGATTTTTTTTGATTTTGGAAAGAAGTTCATGGGTGCTATCAGAGTTATGCCCCCTGTGGTGCCCCCTGTGGGCCTGACAACTTTATTGACATATGATAGGGAACATGCACAGCAAATTTTGTTGAATTTGGTCCGGTAGTTTGTGAGGAGAAGTCGATAATGTAAAGTTTACGATGGACGGACAGACGGATGACGGACAGAAAGTGATTAGTAAAGCTCCCCTTGAGCTTTGCTCAGGTGAGCTAAAAAGGAGCACAGTTCAAGTAATTCCGTAAACTTAGCATGAAGACTATGCTAATTGGATGTAACGAGTTCCCAATTTTAAAGGCAAGCCCGCACTAAGCCCCAAAAATTAGGATGGAGTATTTGAGAATGAAAGAATATCCCCCACAAACATACGCCATATACAATAAAACTACAGCTGTATGCAGGATATAATTACAGGCAAAACAGCTTCACTCCTAGATACATACTTATCAACCCGGAGGAGAGGTAAAAAATCACCGCCCCCCCCCCCCCTCCCCCTTTTCTTTTGAAGGAATCTTCAAGAGAGAGGGGAGTGCTCTGGAACCAGTAAAAGCGGTACCAAAAACAATATAAATATTCGTTGAACAGGCACTCAGGTATTTATTATTATTAATAAATGATGCTTAACGCCACTTCAGAAGCTAAGGCTACAGCGATGATCCCGGTAATTAATATTGCCCGCTATATATCGTACACCGGAGGCGGCATATGCAAATAGGTCGTAAACCAGAGATATAATATATAACATACACATGTCCAATAGAACCACAATGAACGATCTCTGGAATCCTCATTTTGCACTAAGTTAAAATTCAGGCTCCCATAGGGAGCCCAAATATGAACCCAGCGACTCGATTTGAACAAACCTGAATCTGATCTCCCTAGAGATGTTGTATACCAAATATGAAAGAATTCTGCCTGGTGGATCTGAAGAAGAAGATTTTTAAAGAATAATCCTCATATTGCACTAAGTTAAAATTTGGGCCCCCATAGGTAGCCCAAATATGAACCCAGCGACTCGATTTGAACAAACCTGAATCTGATCTCCCTAGAGATGTTGTATACCAAATATGAAAGAATTCTGCCTGGTGGATTTGAAGAAGAAGATTTTTTTTGATTTTGGAAAGAAGTTCATGGGTGCTATCAGAGTTATGCCCCCTGTGGTGCCCCCTGTGGGCCTGACAACTTTATTGACATATGATAGGGAACATGCACAGCAAATTTTGTTGAATTTGGTCCGGTAGTTTGTGAGGAGAAGTCGATAATGTAAAGTTTACGATGGACGGACAGACGGATGACGGACAGAAAGTGATTAGTAAAGCTCCCCTTGAGCTTTGCTCAGGTGAGCTAAAAAGGAGCACAGTTCAAGTAATTCCGTAAACTTAGCATGAAGACTATGCTAATTGGATGTAACGAGTTCCCAATTTTTAAGGCAAGCCCGCACTAAGCCCCAAAAATTAGGATGGAGTATTTGAGAATGAAAGAATATCCCCCACAAACATACGCCATATACAATAAAACTACAGCTGTATGCAGGATATAATTACAGGCAAAACAGCTTCACTCCTAGATACATACTTATCAACCCGGAGGAGAGGTAAAAAATCACCGCCCCCCCCCCCCCCCCCCCCCTCCCCCTTTTCTTTTGAAGGAATCTTCAAGAGAGAGGGGAGTGCTCTGGAACCAGTAAAAGCGGTACCAAAAACAATATAAATATTCGTTGAACAGGCACTCAGGTATTTATTATTATTAATAAATGATGCTTAACGCCACTTCAGAAGCTAAGGCTACAGCGATGATCCCGGTAATTAATACTGCCCGCTATATATCGTACACCGGAGGCGGCATATGCAAATAGGTCGTAAACCAGAGATATAATATATAACATACACATGTCCAATAGAACCACAATGAACGATCTCTGGAAAGTAAACACACTTCCAAGGTAACCCACAGGCGACCCCATTCAGGCTTACAATAAATTCCAGTAACAACACTCGCCGATGTGTACTATCCGATATCTATGACAATATAAACGTGCGAATATACGAGAGTATAAATCAAGGTGTATTTGATTGAGTACTGACATTAATAGAAACCTGGATCTAGAAATGGAAGTAGGTATGATTAACAGGCTCGACATGGACCGCCCCCTGAAATAATTCTTAATTTCTAAGGTCCATAACATACAATAATGCGTCTGCCTAATAATTATTATACGTGTGAGCATTCAAATCCCGCATGTAATCATCTGAACACAAGTTAACTGGCTAGACAGCCTCCGAGGTACCCAAAGACTAGCAATTTATTTATGATGAATTATGCGCTCGTATATGACATACAGACGAACAATCACAGGAAACCAACCAACTAAAAAGTGGATGTGCCAATGAGGTCGCCATAGAACACGACCCAGCTGCCAATCGAGAAGTCAAGAAATGCATGTATGTATTTAAACTCATACAAGGCTTGCGGGAAGAAAACTACGTCTTGCCCGGTAATCACCTCTAAACACATTGGCAATGCAATTGCAACAGGCGACCTTCCCAAGAAAGCAAGTCTGCTAGTACGTTCAGATGATCCGGTACATGACGGATAGAACATGATGATTCATGACGTATAGAAAAATCTTCTCCGTTAGTTGGCATAACGGAAATGAATGGGTGTCACCTGGTTCCCAATGTACGCTACTACTGTCGAGCAATGACGCATGGGAAAGGCACACGATCGCTCTCACGCACCATCACTCACGCAAAAATTGTTCAAGAAGCGCGAATAATCATTCGCCTCTGTTCTTGGGTGTCTTTTATCCATTTGAGTTGCGTCAACAGAAACATTCAATTAATTTTTGATGTTGGGAAATTTTTAATCACTCACAATTTGATGCGTTTAAAGTACAATTCCAAACAATTTCCTTTTCGTCATTATGAACATGACACACAGTAGTTCTCTTATACATCCACACACAACACGCTAACGGTAAGACGGTTGTACATTGACAACTCGCCCAGACCTTACTCCTGCCATAAAACGAACACGCATGTTCAGATATAAAAAAAACGGTGGTCATTCTGAGATCTGAGAAACGTTTTAATACTTCTGTATTTTTTTTTTTATCAAAGACATGCGGAATGTTGCCCCGTTCCTTATTTTCATTTACACACGTGACACCTGTCGCTCCAATTCACCAGTGACACAAATTAATGTGCCTGATTTGGAATTTACGCATCCATTTTCCACGATTTTAATAATCTACCATTTAAAATCCAGAACTAATTTTAGTGGGTTACATATATTTTCACCGTCAAAATTTCCATCCATGTTCTGTTGTATTCATACATTCGTTTCGAAGGACGCTTGTTAATGGAAATTGCGAAGTAAATTTTTGTACATGTCATAATATAAAGTTCACTTCAGATTATCTAAATGTTCATTTCAGGAATTCTGGTAATACATTTAATAAACAAACACTAGATTTCAAGCTTACAATTTTATTCTGAACCACAGGCAAACAATAACATTAACTTAACTTAATTTAGAAAAAAAATACACTTTGAATGGTATTGGGACGTTTCGGCCTCAGGATGTTCCGGCCCTGGACGTTTCGGCCTATATTTATTAACAGTCAACAGTGAAGGGGATTATCTCCTCCTCCAGTATAGATAATAGAGGATATTAAGAGGTGTTAATTGATCAGTATTTTTCAATTTAACAACCTAAACAGTATTAAAAAAATGAAGATAAACATTGAATCAAAATCACTATCCTCACATTTTTCACTCTCGCAAACTTGATTTGAGGTGAGCGATTTTCCACTCGCCTCCATTTTGCTCCCATTCGTCACTGGTCGAGTTGTCTGACCAAATTTGAACATGGACGTCCATTATTATGTGAGTCCAACGTTGTAGCGCTAGCCATATTGACATCATCTCTTGATGTTTGTGTGTTTCTCCTGGAACCGTGGGTCCCAAAGACCCTGACACTTCAAGTCTGCTGGACTTAGGGTCGCGTCCCAACCCGTCTGACTCGCATCCGTCAATCGTGAAAGCCGGATCCGGCAGTTGCAGTGGAACTCCCTGAGTTAACCACTGAATATCTGCCCAAATCTGAACCCTTGTTTTAATAGGTCCGTTAAAACAATACTGGTTCAAGCGAAAGCGTCTTCACACTCCAGTTCTGAGTAAAGAATATCTGGAAGGGATGTGCGCGTAGGCGGCACCATAGGAATGAGATCCACAGCTGCTCCGCACAGCTCCAACAGTCGCATGAATTCCCTCACTATTAATGCGTCTGAGTGTAGACAAAAGCGAGCATAACAACTAAACAATTTCGCTCTGGGTAACGGCAGATGAACCAGATTGTTGCGAGTCTCAAAGCTCATTCCCAAGTGAATAGATGACTTGTACAGAGCTAGATCCGACTTTTTCTCATTTACGATGAAACCGAGATGTCGCAGTAATAGAAGCAGACTCTGAAGATCGTTCTGAAGAATAATTCTGTTGCCGTATCCCTGTAGAAGGTCGTCCAAGTAAGCCAAAGTTACCGCAGATGAATGAGCTCAAAAGTATGACACTACCGAGTTCATTATTCGAGTGAACGTCCAGGGGGCCAGATTCAGACCAAAGCATATTGCTCTGAACTGATGCACCTACGGCGAACCACAGGTACTTTTAGAATGCCAGATGTACCAGGACATGAAAGTACGCATCCTTAGATCTATGCTTGCCGCATTGTCGCTCACTCGAATGCTCGCTTTTACCGACCGAATGGACTCCATAAATAAATTTTTGGAGTCATGATAGGCTTGTTATCCAGCTCAAGTCTATTACCGGTCAGAACGAGCCGTCTGGCTTTGGTACGAGGAACAGGTGACTGTAAAAATCTTGAGAATCCTGATTCTCTATGACCTATATTGCTTCCTTTGATAAGAGAGGTTATACCTCTGGTAGGAGAAACTCTCTTATGCAAGAATTTGATGGAAGATTTGTCAAAACGCGGACAACTTGTTAGTGGGAATTTTGCTCAGAATGATAGCCGTAAGCCGTCCGAGACTACACTTCTCACCCACCGATCTTCCGTGATTGTTATCCAGTTTTTTGCAGAGCTTGATAACCTTCCACCAACTGGCCAGCAATAGAGATCTAAACCATCACCTGTATGACCTGCAAGGCTTACGGGAGGAGGAACTGCGTCCTCTGACCTATAGTCCCGATCAGACCCATGTCCCTTTCCCGAGTCGCTATACTGATGACCTCCCGAGTAATTATAAGAGGGTTTCTTGTACCTTCGTGAGGAGTTTCCTTTTGACGATTTTTGTCTGGAACGCCGTCCTTTACTCTTGTCTGCTGAAGCGGGTCGTTGATATTCCGATTTCAAAAGCAGAGCACCAGACGCTTTCTTAGTAGCCTGTTCATAGACTAACGAAAGCTAGACGATGGAAATAAAATGTTCGGAAACCAGAGCGACTCGGAGAGTTTTTCACCTTGTCATCTTATCAGTGATTACGACGCAAGGGCAGCATCATGTCTGATTAACACCAGATTAGCCACTGTTAGGGCGGAGTTAAAAGTGGTATACATAACAGCTCTGGAAAGAACTCTAAGAGAGGTACGAACATCCTCAAATTCCTTTCCATTGAGACGTTGCACTATAGCTCTTGTAAGGTGATCTGCATAAGACATAACGTCCAAATTAGCTCTATTTGAAGAAACTGCCGTCTCAATTGTGTCTGAGCGAATAGTGAATGATACAGGTAAGGATACCTCTGGACCCACGGCCTGCTCGTCCAAACACAGAAGAACTCTCTGAACATCTTCGCCAACCATTTTTAAATGAACGTGGTCCAAAAAACGGTATGTATACGGAAGATGAAGATAAGAAACCGCCTTCTTCCTTGGACTCAAGAGGATAAATATGAGTCGTCTATATAGCTGAAGGCCTGCGACACCTGCGTAAACTGAACTGGAAAAGAAAGGACTTCCTCCTTTGTCCGGATAAAGTCTGTGTCCAATGCAAGCGGTTTCTCTCTAGTCATCGCTTCTGATTCGGGAGAACAAAATCAGGGTAGTATTGATGGATGAAAGCCATCGCACCCCAAAGGGAAGGGTAATCCTCTTCCTTATCCCTTTCATCATCCAAGAGAATCAGTTGCAAATCTCAGTCCATTGCATCTGCATGAACAAATGACTGGACTGACCCAGCACTGTACGACAGCTCAGATTCGGAGTCTGAGAGAGGCCGCATCTGCACTTGCTAGGATGCTGCGATCAGCTGCGCAATCTGCGACAGCAAGTCCATCATCGAAGCCTGAGGAGCAGCAATTTTCCATTCCTTAGCCGCATGCTGCTCCTGGGACAGTGTTGGAAACGGATCCTTTCCCGAACGTCCCGATGATCGAAGCCTGTTCTCCCTAGCTACCGGATGGTCCGACTTCATGGGCAAACAGTGGTTCCTTCTTCGTGCAACAGGCTGGATATCCGAAGTTGGGTAGCTAGGATGCGGTCATGTGTGCTTAAATAACGTAGCAGAGGAAGCCGTGACTGAAGCCGACCCCGGCTGCAGACTAGATGGAATGTCCCGAGCGGCAGGTGGACATATGCTCCGTCTCATTTCGGCCTTGTGAAATGTAGCGGAGGAAGCCTTGACTGAAGCCGACCCCGGCTGCAGACTAAACAGAGCATCCCGATTGGAGGGCGGACATATGCTCCGGCTTGTGCAAGTTTCTCAAAACAACATCTGACCCCAGACGTTGCTAGATTAGAGAGGAGGGGCTCTCCCGTTCGCGGTCTATCAGACCTAGCTGATTACAAGAACTTGCTGACTTCCTCCCTATTTCCGTCATCGCTGGTGAGCTATTTATATAATCTAGTGCTCACTCTACCCACATCCACTTCCTATGACTGCAACAGACTTACCCGGCACCCATGGACAGAGTACCGCTTCACCAGTTGAGGTAGCTGCTTGTATTCTTGCAATAATGAGCACTGAAGCTAGCTCTATATGTTCCATGGAGCACGACGACAGTAGAACACTTGGATGGGTGTCAGAATATCATCACATGCCCATGTTCCTCTGAAATAGAAACTGACAGAATGAAGTAAAACATGGTGAGAGGCCTGATCCTCAGAACCTCACCGTCAACAATGTACCATGACACACGACTCCAACATCAGTCATCCCAGTGAACACAAGAATGACAAAAGAGTCTGCAGGAGTTAATCAACTAAAGTCGATATCAGTCCTCCAAACTCCACAACAATATATAAATATAACTGAGATACATGAATAATAGCAATCATAATTAAATTCAAAATATTTTTTGTAAACAAAAAATTTTGAAAAAATGCCTAAGTTCCCAAAGGGAACATTAAGAGCCCAAGGGCATCCCGATAGAGCCTAAGTGTGGACAAAATCCAAAATTCTTTTGAGCTACACTACCGGAATAATAATCCATGTATCCTACAGTATACTACAGTAATAGAATATAAAAAAACAACCTATATATGAGGATGTTGACAATGTAAACAACGTCAATGTAAACAAGACATCAGGCACACAAAAAGGCCCAAAGTCAGAACCAATTGAAATGCTATCAGATGCAAAGCTAGATCCTCATATGAAGAAATGAAAGTGTCAATGACACTGTAGCTCAATTGGTTTACAGTGTAAAAATATGAAAGAATCTTACAAAAACTGTAAATAACCAGTAAACCGCTCACTCTGATGCCAAAATTCCAAACAGCAAATTTTGTCTGTACTGCAAATAGGAATTTAACCAATTCAATCTTGTTCAATGAGCTGTGTTAAACAAGACTGAATTGGGTTAATCAACTGTCCACTGCACTCAATTTATCAAGATTAACATGTGGCCACTGAGGTCAGATACTATAACCAATGACATCCCACACTTGTGCTGCAGATGCTGGCCTCCAAATAATTATGTTTTGGTGCCGGTCATAGGGCAAGGTACCAAATATTTTGGGTCTACCATCCCATATATGATAACTGTCACCTGTAGGGATTATGATCCAATATTTTGGAGTTGCATTTTTTTGACAAATACTGTATATATATCAGATTTCTGCAAAGGCATATGAATCAGTAATACATTAATTGATTTTGCTGGTTTCATGGAAATTTCGAAATATTTTGAAAGCTTTTTTGTCATCATGAGAAAGAAAGAAGAGTTTGTGTCTGTCGGGCAAATTCAGCTCAAAAGTATTTCTACCTAAATTCTAAAGGTGAATTTTGTTGGATGTTAAGTTACTGATATGCACTCATGCTGTTTATGTAAGGCCAAATGAAAAAAATGAATTGATTCTCAGGCAATGTTTTTTTCAAATCAGTGAGGAAGGGAGGATTTTATTTTTATTTTTTTTGTTTTATTTTTTTTTTTTTCGTGTAAAGGGTTGAGTATACTCAGTAAATCTTTTTGCTGTCTTTCCACTTGAAAAAGAGAAAAGGTTGTATTTTAGTGTAATTATAGTATACCTTTTATAACTAACTGCCGTAACAACAGCTAAAAGGATTTGTATTTTATTGTTCTTTTTAATGGTATAGATCTGTCAAACATCATGATGCATTAGACTATGCCCCAGTAACCAATGCTTGGGGTAGGAGTCCTTTAAAATGGGAAACATGGCTCTAAATGATTGGTTAAACTTGAGTTTATATCGGTGTTGCGGCTATTATTAGCCATTGTGCAGAGATAAATGACCTTTACCACCAGCAAATAAATAAATAATTAAATCATGATCCAGTATATCAGAATTTGTCTTGTTACAGTTTATGGGAGAGTGCCTCAGGGCACTCTCCCATAAACTGTAACAAGAAAAAACAATTTACTGCAAACACAGCTAAATAATTATATGTCGAGAAATGTGAAAAAATTACCATTCCAAGTTTTCACAAATTCTTAAAAAAACATGACATAATAAAAATGTCTAATGAGGAGGTTCAAATCCAAGGAGGGAGGGCCTGAGAATCAAAACATTATGTTTTTTTAGCCTAAGTCTGATGAAATCTGATGAAATCTTGTCTTATGATTTGGGCCGTGGTTAGTTAATTTTCAGTACAGTGTTTTTCTAGGTTATCTTACACTTGCACTTACATACTGCTTCCTTGCATGTTTAGGTTGTCTCAGATAGAACTTTCCATGGCCAGAGTTATAAACCGAAGAGCCAAAAACAAAATGTACCTACTGTTCATCAACATTTTACCCTCAATAACACCAGACTTGCCTTATTATTGTCAGATTGCTACAGCAAACTGGCAAAAATAAGGCAATAATCTGGATTTCAATGGATGAGGAAGAAACATGAACTGGTGTATTCTGCTGGCCCTAAAGACGATGACCCATTTGCAGAGCAAATAATAAAGAAAATGTGTTATAATTTTAAAAACAAAATGAGGTGCATAATGCTAAACTGAAAATTATATTTATTATTGTACAAGAGCTTTCCAATAAATGACAAGTCACAGGGGCTGCAAGCGATTTTGAAAGTGTGGTGGAGGGAGGCGGGGGGGGGGGGGGGGGGGGGGGGGGCTGGATGCTGTGAGGGCCTGGGAAGATTGGGGGATCCGGGAGCATGCTCCCCTGTAAAAAAGGCACTGAAATTTGTTGTTTTGCCCTGCCACAAAAACAAAACCAAATGGCCAGAAATGATCTCTGACAAATTTAAACAGGAAGACAGAAGCATCCATAATTTCTTCTTTTAAATGCATTTTTCCAAAGACAAACAATCAAAAAACTGCCAATAATCATATATTATTATTCCAGATAATTCAGACAATTACATGTATAGTCATTAACTCACATGAAAGGGGATAGGTTTTGATATTGGCCACCTGCAATGTGGCCAATATCACAACCTGTCCCCTTATAGATAAGCCTATGGAGTCAAACTCATATATCCTATAAACCTTGAAACCTACTTCCTATATTGCGTGTATCTCGCTATGTGTGACTGTGTCATAAAACATCAGAATTACAATCCCGTAGTAGTTGCATGTTTGGTAATTTTTTTTTTTACGGTAAAAAGTGGCTCCAGCCCCCCTCCCCAAACCCATCTCCGCAGCCCTTGAGTCATGATTTTGATGCAGTTTACAAATAGTTAATAAAAAAAAGGTTTAAATATATTTAACCCTCAGGTCCCCACACAGCCACAAACTGTCACTTTTATATTGATTTGATAAAGTTACCCCCAGTAGAGATCAGCATTTTCCATATAGGCTCTAGTGCAGGGTTTGCATTTTGTCTGGGCTCATCAGCCCCAGGCCACGAGATCAGACCTGAGAGTGCTTCTGTCGAGACTGATTTTCCAGCCCCGACAAAAATTTCAAACAAAACTTAACTATTAAGGCACGTTCAATGAAAGTGTCAATGACACTGTAGCTTGACTTGTGTGTTGTGTTTGATGAAAAGGATAATGTTCAACGTTTATGAAAGGATTATGAAAAAAGACAAGAATTGTGAAAATTGTGAATATGTTCATTTCTGTTCCCTGTATGCTATGTTTTTGATAAAAATAATATGAGGTGTACACTGTACTAAAGAGCTGAGGGGTGGGTTAATCTGACCTCACAGTTAATGTATGAGGTCCTCACAGTTAACGTGTTTCAACGAAAGTTAGCAAGTTAGAGTGAAATTATTCCAAAACGAGTCATCCTATCAAGTTACATTGAAATCCCTTCATAAATATGGCCTGTAGACTGTGCTAAAGGTTTTTAGGCTTTGGGCTTCTGTAGCCGGTCAGTTTCCCAATTGCGTCCAAAGGGGACGTTCTCATCTAGACATTATACGAAGTCAACCTACCAAGTTACAATGAAATCCCTTCATAAATATGACCTGTAGAATGTGCTAAAGGTTTTTGGGCTTTGGGCTTGAGCAGCCATCATGGATGAATGATCGTAACCAAAAGGGGACATTCTCATCTGGGCATCATCTGGAGTGATCCTACGAAGTTACAATGAAATCCCTTCAAAAGTTAAAAAATTTATAGTAATTTATATATTTTTTATACTCACCAATGACCCAGACTTAGCTGGTGCTAACTCTAACAAAACCAGGGCCAAACACAAATTTTGCCCCCCAATCCCCAAAATTTGCATCCAAAACAAAAAGAAATCATGTCCTAAAGGACCTCCATACTACGCCTCTACTGCGCATGCGCAGTGACGCAGACATCCCGAAATTGGCGCCAATTATCATTCTTACTGGCAGTGCCTGGTCAGCGCTATGTACTCAGCGGGGAGGCAAGAGTTCCCAACTCCAGGGAGGGCCATCCCCGTCTGGGTCATTGGTAAGTATAAAAAATATATAAATTACTATAAATTTTTTAACATTTTTATACTGTACCAATGATCCAGACTTAGCTGAATAGTAAACAGGCTGGAGGGCCTAGGACATAGAGGAAAATCCAATAAGCTCAACTATATAGTAAAGAGGTAACCCCTTAAGGAGAAAAGGAGTATTAGGCTTTACATGTATCTTTCTTATTTAATATTAAATTAGAAAGATACACTACCCTTAATAATTGAGCACAATAACATTCATGTTCTCTATTAACATCCAGTATAACCCTTATACTAATTATTTTTAAAGCAAGCCAATAAATAAAGTAGTCCAGAGAATTGAGACTCTTTATAGTCATTTAAAAGTGTCCGAGTATTGTATATTAAAGCCCGTTTGACACTTGACATATACAAATGCTTCACACCGAGCTATACTTTAAAAATAAGACATGAATGAATTTAAACATTAATATTACACTTTAAAACCATCCCGGAAGCGACTCAGAAATACTGACTTGGAGGAGGCATTCCCTTGCTTTTCACTATAAAGCAGGTGACCTAAGGGAACACCCGCCCCCCCCCCCCCCTCCCCTTGCCCTGGGTCAAATAGCCCAGAGCGAAGAGGGCAGCCGGACGGAGTCACTGCCGGAACAGAAAGCCTGCATAACTATAGTTGCAACTGTTTAGTGGATGACATTCTGAGCAACAGATAACGGACCTAAACAATGCAGGTCTCCAGAAATGGACTCAATATTTCTGAGATAAAAATTCGTAAATGTGGATGGCTGAGACCAATAAGCAGCCTTCATTAAATCTGTAATAGCAACACTATTAGCAGAAGCCCAGGAAGTAGAAAGAGCTCTTACTTCATGAGCAGAAATCTTAAGCACAGACTGCTGAGAAGAAGATAAATCTTCATAAGCAGTACGGATAGTTAACTGAATCCATCTAGCAATAGAATGGACTGAAATGTCCTTTCTATTAGGCATCAAAGACAGAAAGAAACGCTTCCGTCCCTTTCTGATAAACTGAGATCTCTGTTTATAGATACGTAATGCTCTAACGGGACAGAGTAAAGGCCTACGCCCGTCTGAAGACGGAAGAGCCTTAATAACAATAGGTTCCGGATATTTATTAGGAGCCTGATTCTTAGCTAAAAAACCCACATTAGTAGTGAAGGTGATAGTGTTCCCAACACTACGATAATGAGAATCATCCACCGATAGTGCATGAAGCTTACTGACTCTCCTAGCAGAAGAGAAAGCTATTAGAAAAGCTGTCTTATAAGATAAGAATTTGAAATCTACTGTCCCAAGAGGTTCAAATGGCTTTTCCTTCAATTTAAGAAGAACCCAAGCTAAATTCCACTTAGGAATTAATCTAAGAGTTCTGGGTCTATTTATCGAAAAGTTTCTAACCAACTTCGATAAAGAGACATTAGATCCAATTTGTAAACTATCATGATGTGCATAGGTATCAGATAACATAGATCTATAACCCTTTATAGTAACAGGCTGCAGTTTGATTTCGTCAAACAAGTATACTAGAAAGTTTGCAATGTCTGGTATAGAGGGATCGAATATATCTACAGAATGATCCCTACACCAACGACGAAAAACCTTCCACTTAGCCGCATAGTTTAGCGAAGAGGAGGTCCTCCTACAGTTAGAAATCGCGTCCACTGCTCGTCCTGTAAAGTGCTTGCCATGCAAGAAGGACCGCACAACGGAAAAACGTGAAGGTTGAGACCTTGCGGGTTGTGATGGAGTTGGCGCGATTTCCCCTGCGAAAGAAGATCCTCCCGTGGAGGAAGCTTCCGCGGTAGGTCCCACAACAGACACCTGAGTAGATTTATCCACGGTCTCTGTGGCGACAGAGATGCTACCAACAGAATCTTGCATTGAGATTGTTTTATCTTTAGCAATACTTGTTGAATTAACGGCGGTGGAGGATACGCATATCCTATCATTCCGTCCCAAGGGATCGACAGAGCGTCTACTGCAAATGCTCTTGGATCCGGACACGGAGACACATACGTCTGCAACTGATTGTTGAGATGTGTCGCAAATAAGTCTATCATTGGCCGTTCCCATTGGTAGCAAATCTGATTGAATACTTGTTTGTTGAGAGTCCACTCCGACGGCAACAAGCGACCCTTTCGTGAAAGGGAGTCTGCTAGCACATTCAGACGACCCGGTATGTGACGGACCGAAAGAAGAACGTGATGTTCTAACGCAAACAGAAGGATTCTTTCCGTTAGATTGAACAACGGAACTGAATGAGTGCCTCCCTGATTCCGTATATACGCCACTACTGTCGTATTGTCGGATAGGATTTGGACATGAGCATCGTGAATAATGTCCATCCAGTGACGTAACGCAAGCCAAATTGACATCATTTCCTTGATGTTTATGTGCTTGCACAGGAATTGCGGATCCCAAAGACCCTGGCATCTCGAATCCGTTGGGATTAATGATACACCCCAACCTGTTTGACTGGCATCCGTCATAACGGTAAAACTCGGATCCGGCAACTGCAGCGGAACTCCTTGAGTTAACCACTGAATGTTTGCCCAAGTCTGAATCTCTTGTTTCACTTGATCTGACAAGAGAACGTCTACATCGAGCGAATGAATTTTCACACTCCAATTCTGAGTCAGGAAAATTTGAAGAGGACGTGTGCGTAACCGCCCCATCGGAATGAGATCCGCGGCGGCTCCGCACAGACCTATCAGTCTCATAAATTCTCTCGCCGTGACTTTGTCTGCGTGCAGACAATAGCGAGCGTAACAACTGACTAATTTCGCTCTGGTTAACGGCAGACGAACAAGATTGTTGTGCGTCTCGAAGCTCATTCCCAGATGAGTGAATGACTTGGACGGCACCAGATCCGACTTCTCCTCGTTTACTATAAAACCGAGACGTCGGAGCAATAGAAGAAGATTCTGAACATCGTTCTGAAGCGTTAACTCGTTGCCGTACCTCTGAAGAATGTCGTCCAGGTAGGCCGACGTTACCGCAGACGAATGAGCTCGGAAGTAGATCATTACCGAGTTCATTACCCGAGTGAAAGCCCAGGGTGCTAGATTCAATCCGAAGCACATCGCCCGGAATTGATACACACTCCTAGGACTGCGAAGCGTAGATACTTTCGGAATGTCGGATGTACCATGACGTGAAAGTACGCATCTTTGAGATCTATGCTCGTTGCATAATCGTTCACCCGAATACTCGCTCTGACCGATCGAATCATCTCCATATAAAACTTCGGAGCGACGATCAGCTTGTTTATCCAGCTCAAATCTATGACTGGACGGAACAAGCCGTCTGGTTTCGGAACCAGAAACAGATGGCTGTAGAATCCCGGAGATTCCTGGTTTACCGCGTTCTTCATTAAAAGAGACTGCACCTCTGATAACAGAGCGTCTCTTTTCTGCGGATTTGACGGAAGATGAGTCCACTTTGGACTTCGAGTTAATGGAGGCTTTCGTTTGAAGGATATCTTTAGACCTTCCGGAGTCACTCCTCTCACCCAAGGGTCGTCCGTAATCGACGCCCATTCTTGTGAAAAGCTCGACAACCTTCCGCCAACCGGAACGCGATAGAGGTTTAAGCCATCACCTCCTGGACCTGCGAGGCCTGCGGTAGGAGAAACCACGTCTTCCACGACCCGCACCTCGCCCCGTCGACCTCGGGGCGTCCAACCGATTGTCCCGGCCTGAAGGACGTCCCGAACGAGAGTCGCTATCCTGACGGTCTCTCGAATAAGACCAAGAGGACGCACCGGAACCTCTATAGGAACCTCTCTTGGGCGCATTAGACCCAGAAGTGCCTGTCTTATTCGTGTCTGCTGTATCCGACTTCTTAGGAGCAGATTTGAACAACAGAGAATCCTTAGCTTTCTTTGTAATTTTATCATAAATAGCGGAAAGCTTGCCGTCAAAGAGAAGTTCTCCTGAGACCGAAGCGACTCTAAGAGAGTTCTTCACCTTAGAATCCACTAGTGTGGATGTAGCTAGGGCTGCGTCACGTCTAACCAACTCCAGATTTGCCACTGAAAGGGCGGAGTTACACGTGGAATAAGCTACTGCCCTTGAAAGAAGTCTTAAAGAGGATTGTATATCCTGAAACTCTTTCCCCTGAAGGCGCAGTGATAACGCCTTAGTAAGGTGATCTGCGTAAGATAAGGCATCTAAATTGGCTCTGTTAGACGCAATAGCTGTTTCCAACACCGCGGTTGGAATAGAAGCTGACGACGGTAATGATAGCTCTAAGTCTTCCGCCTCGTCGTCCATACGCAGAGGAACTCTCGGTATACCCTGTCCTGCCGTATCGAATTTATTCCTTGCATTAATGAAAGGCAGGTTGAGAGTATTAGCGGACAAGAAACCTGCTTTCCCCGTCCTGGAAGCAAGTTTAAATATAGCGTCGTTCAATAATTCAAATGTTCTTGCAACATTATTGGACTGCGACGGAAACTCGGGAGCGATGTCCCTGAACCGCTCAAAAAATTCAGAGTCCAATGACGCTATAATTCTCTTGTCCGGAAGCGCAGCAGTCTGGCCCGACGGAACAACTTGAGGGAGAAAGTGCCGGATGAAGTCCACGGCAGCTTTATGTTGTTCCGAAAGGGATAGCTCCAAGTCATCCGTATCCCTTTCACCATCCGGTCGGACCTCATGATGTTCCCGGTCGTCCGCCCCCGATGCTTTGGCGGAGCGTACCGACCCAGCGCCGTCGGATAATTCTCGATCCGACACCGTTTCTGTCGGCTGCTGGGATGCTGCGATAAGCTGTGCTATCTGCACAAGAATGTCCGGCGTCGAGACCTGCGGAGGCGCAGTCTTTCGCTGCTTCGCCGAGGGCAGCTCCGCATCAGATGGCTCCCGCATACTTTTCCTATGCGAACGTCCGGAGTCCATCGGTCTCGAATCCCTGGCTGCCGGATGGTGTGACCTGGTCGCCGAAGAATCCTTCATCGGTGAAGCTGGTAATATATTGGCGGTCACGCAGCCAAGGTGCGGTCGTGTGCGCTGACGAGAAGTGGAAGCCTTAACAATGTCTCTGCGGACTGCTTATACAACGGAGCGTCCCGAGCGATGGACGTATGCTCCGCTAAAGACACATTTTGTACCACAACATCTGGTCCCAGATGTTGTTGTACGAGAGAGGGGGCCTCTCTCGCTAGCGGCCCGGCTGGACCTGGACGAGCTAGGAACCGGACTCAAAGGCTTCCTCCGTTCTCGCTTACTATCCGCCGTCACTGGGTGTGCATCTATTATGTTTATAGTGCTCGCATCACCCAAAATTTCCTCTTGGACCGCATCGGACGAACCCGGCTGCCGAACCATTCGGTGAATGGACGCTACACCGGGCGAGCTAGCGGACGACATTTGTCTAATCTCCATGAGCACTTTTGCCGCTAGCTCTGAATTCATTTGTGACGACGGACGCACACTTGAAGAAGATAACATGGAAACATCACCCTGTTCTGGTTCCTCTGAAATAGAAACTGAGAGAGTAGAGTGACCTTGCGGAGAAAGAGCCGGCATCGCCCTTTCTCCAGAAACAACATATCGTGACACACGTTTCCAATGTTTCTCATCCCAATGTTCACATATAGGACAGGGATTAATGCGAGAACACTGACTACAATTAATACAATGATCATGAAAGTCAGAGGAAGATTTCTTCCTATTACAATTTGAACAACGTCCCTTCATTGTGAAAGAACAACAATAAGTCCTAGTTACTCGCAAAAACCCCTGACACAAAGATACATAATAACATGATCCATTAATAAATGAAAAAACAATTGCAAAACAAAATAATTTTGAAAAAATATTTTTTCAGCGAAGCCCAAGTTGCTGAAAAGTAACGTTGAGCCCCGATGGATCCGATGGCAAAGTGTGGTCAAAAATTTTAAATTTATATTAAATAATTAATGAGACACTTTCGGATAATATAAATGTATCTTATAGTGAGATAAACTACAGCAAAGGCAAACAGCCCCCCTCAAAAAAGGCTGTTGCCAATGAAAACAAACAGTGTAAAAACACCAGAAAACATGACTCCAGGCACTGAAAAAACTGGCCCGGAATCAGTCATCAATTACACTCTATCTGATGCAAAACAGAGACTCCCAGGGGAGAATCTGCAGAACATCAGATGGAAGATGCAGAACACAAACGTTATACACCCATGGGTGAAAACGTAACTATGGGGAAAATAACAGAAAACATTCTGTAACCAAGCAACTCTCCCAGGAAATTTTAGAAATGAAATTTCTCAAAAATATGCCAAAAGCATGGGAGAATTGCAAGGGGGGACTTTAGAAGGTTAGGGGAGAGGAAACACTGAATAAGCAGTGCAACAATTAGCAAGAATGACAACAAGAGGCCCATGCCTCGAAAATAGGCAACTTAACATAATTTCATCAAAAAATTTTAAGTACAGCCCTGATTATTTTTTGTCACTTCTTTTTCCTCTCCTCCTTCTATCCTCCTTAGAATCACATTTTCTCCAAAAATTACGTGTCTGGCATCCTTTAAACTGAGATTTACAAGCACAAAGATCAGTGAGATGTTGACTGATGAAGGGCCAAACAGAGAATGATAATTGGCGCCAATTTCGGGACGTCTGCGTCACTGCGCATGCGCAGTAGAGGCGTAGTATGGAGGTCCTTTAGGACATGATTTCTTTTTGTTTTGGATGCAAATTTGGGGGATTGGGGGGCAAAATTTGTGTTTGGCCCTGGTTTTGTTAGAGTTAGCACCAGCTAAGTCTGGGTCATTGGTACAGTATAAAAATATATGACCTGTAGACTGTGCTCAAGGTTTTCGGGCTTCGGGCCCCTGAAGCCGTCACAGTTGACCAATCACGACCAAAAGGGGATATCATCTAGGCATTATATGGAGTCAAACTAACAGGTTACAATGAAATCCTTCCATAAATATGACCTATAGACTATGCTAAAGGTTTTGGGCTCGGGCAGCCATCAAGGCTGAAAGGTCGCGACCAAAAGGGGACGTTCTCATCTAGACATTATTTGGAGTCATCCTACCAAGGTACAATGAAATCCCTTCATAAATATCACCTGTAGACTGTGCTAAAGGTTTTCTGGCTTCAGGCCCCTGTAGCTGTCACAGTTGCCCAATTGGTCCAAAAGGGGACGTACTCATCTAGACATTATATGAAGTCAAACCTACCAAGTTACCATGAAATCCCTTCATAAATATGACCTGTAGACTGTGCTAAAGGTCTTTGGGCTTCGGGCTTGGGAAGCCATAATGGTTGAATGATCGCAACCAAAAGGGGACATTCTCATCTGGGCATCATCTGGAGTGATCCTACTAAGTTACAATGAAATCCCTTCATAAATATGACCTGCAGACTGTGCTCAAGATTTTCGGGCTTCGGGCACCTGTATTTATTTATTTATTTATTGGTGTTTAAGGTCACATATTTCTGCACAATGGCTAATCATGACCACGACAGTTTTACGGGTGGAGGAAGCCGGAGTACCTGGAGAGAACCACTGAGCAACGGCGAGCAACTATCAGCTCCCCAACATACTAACTCCACACAAGCAGGGTTCGCATTGGTTGAAGACAAGTGCACCATCGACGTGCAGTACACCTTAGTGCACAGCGTCACCATGCTCCCACATGGGCAATGGAGGTGAAGTGTCTTGCCCAAGGACACAACGCGGTTGGCGCAGGTAGGATACGAACTGAGGACCTCTCGGCTTGCAGCCTGCACCTCTACCTACTGAGCCACTGTGCTCCCTCGGGCACCTGTAGCCATCACAGTCGACCAATCACGACCAAAAGGGGATGTCATCATCTAGGCATTATATGGAGTCAACCTAACAAGTTACAATGAAATCCTTCCATAAATACGACCTATAGACTATGCCAAAGGTCTTTGGGCTCAGGCAGCCATAAAGGCTGAATGATCGCAACCAAAAGGGGATGTTCTCATCTAGACATTATTTGGAGTCATCCTACCATGCTACAATGAAATCCCTTCATAATTATGACCTGTGGACTGTTCTAAAGGTTTTCGGGCTTCGGGCTTCTGTAGCCGTCACAGTCGCCCAATCGTGTCCGAAAGGGAACGTTCTCATCTAGACATTATATGAAGTCAACCTACCAAGTTACAATGAAATCCCTTCATAAATATGACCTGTAGACTGTGCTAAAGGTTTTCGGGCTTCGGGCTCGGGCAGCCATCATGGTTGAATGATCGCAACCAAAGGGGACAATCTCATCTGGGCATCATCTGGAGTGATCCTACGAAGTTACACTGAAATCCCTTTATAAATTTGACCTGTAGACTGTGCTCAAGGTTTTCGGGCTTCAGGCACCTGTAGCCATAACAGTTGACCAATCAGGACCAAAAGGGGATGTCACCATCTAGGCATTATATGGAGTCAACCTAACAGATTACAATGAAATCCTTCCATAAATATGACCTTTTGCCTATGCTAAAGGTTTTTGGGCTCGGGCACCCATCAAGGCTGAATGATCGCGATCAAAATGGGACGTTCTCATCTAGACATTATTTGGAGTCATCCTACCAAGTTACAATGAAATCCCTGCATAAATATGACCTGTAGACTGTGCTAAAGATTTTTGGGCTTCGGGCCCCTGTAGCCGTCACAGTTGTCCAATCAGGACCAAAAGGGGACTTTCTCATCTAGACATTGTATGAAATCAACCCACCAAGTTACAATGAAATTCCTCAATACATATCACCTGTAGACTATGCTAAATGTTTTCGGGTTTTGGGCTCGGGCAGTCATCACGGTTGGCAGATCATGCCCAAATGGGGAATTCTCATCTACACATCATAAGGAGTCATCCTACCAAGTTACAATGAAATCCCTTCATATTAAACATGACCTGCAGGCTGTGCTAAAAGTTTCGTGGTTTCGGGCTTGGGCAGCCATCACGGTTGATAGATCATGCCCAAAAGGGGACGTTCTCATCTAGGCATTATACAGAGGCATCCTACCAAGTTACAATGAAATCCCTTCATAAATACGACCTTTAGACTGTGCTAATGGTTTTCAGGTTTTGGGCTCGGGCAGCCATACCGGTTGACGACCAAAAGGGGATGTTTTCATCTAGACATGACCCCAAACCTGCATATGAAATTTTGTGACGATCAGACAAGAACTGCGTGGTGTAGCCCGTGCTAAAGGAAAATGTGAACAGACTCAGAGACTAACAGACTTCCGCACGCGTGATGGCAATAGCTTATCTTGACTATGTCAAGTTAAGCTAAAAATCAGCCCGGAGTAGGCCCCGACCCTTAAATCTCGGGGACTTATTTCAGGCCCCGAGCATTTTTCAAAATGCAAACCCTGCTAGTGGGGGTAGGGCACACATAGCTTCTATTTCCAAAACAAATCACGGGTGGAGCACTAATAGAAACACGAAAAACAGAAGTAGAGGAGTACATGCAAGGTGAATTTTAGGATTTTCTCTTTTACTTTTGCATTCCATTTTTATCTCATGTTAGATAGAAGAAATAAAAATATATGCTGTTGTTCACTTTGTTATTTTTTCACCTGTGTTGAATGATGCCATAAATCCATTTTATATTGTACAGGAAGTCATGCAACAGTGCATATCAAACTGAACACTTCACAAGTAGGTCAAGTGATTCAACACAGAAGTTCAACTTGGAAGAACAGTAAATAAAGTCAACTTATTTGCCATTATTATGGTTGACGCATTTAAAATTTATTGTTCATTTCTTGGGTATTAAACTGTCAACACAAAATAAAGCTCAGTATGTGTTAACCCCTATTCAAACAGAGACAAAGGGAAGACAAAGTGTGAATTTGAAATGCAGCCTATTGATGGAAGAGAAATAACTACACACTTTTCTTCCATGGTTTCCAAGTTTATTCCCTAGTTTTGGTATTTAGTTTCCAAACACAAATGTTTGTGCCAAACAAAGCTGATTTATTTGTCTGTGAAAAATACAAGGACAAACAAAAAGTGGATTCATCCTTATAAATCTCTGAGAGGGATTATTACCCCCCTAAGGATGCTGCATACCAAATAACAAAAACATTCATCTGCTGGATCTGAAGAAGAAGATTTTTAAAGAAAATTCCTCATTTTGAACGAAGTTATCATTCGGGCTCCCGCAGTGAGCCCAAATAAGAACCCAGGGACTTGGCTTGAACAAACTTGAACCTCACCCCCTAAGGATGCTGCATGCCAAATATCAAAAAATTTTGACTGCTAAATCTGAAGAAGATTTTTAAAGAAAAATTCCTCATATTGACTAAGTTATGATTCAGGCTCCCACAGGGAGCCCAAATATGGACCCAGGGACTTGGCTTTAACAAATTTGAATCTCACCCCCCTAAGGATGCTACACACCACATATCAAAACATTCCGACAGCTGGATCTGAAGAAGAAGATTTTTTAAGAAAATTCCTCATTTCGAACTAAGTTACAATTCAAGCTCCCACAGTGAGCCCAAATATGGACCTACGGACATGGCTTCAACAAAATTGAATCTCACCCCCCTAAGGATGCTGCATACCAAATATTAAAACATTCTGACTGCTAGATCTGAAGAAGATTTTTAAAGAAAATTCCTCATTTTGAACTAAGTTATCATTCGGGCTCCCATAGTGAGCCCAAATATGGACCTAGGGACATGGCTTTAACAACCTTGAATCTCACTCCCCTAAGGATGCAGGATACCAAATATCAAAACATTCCAACTGCTGGATCTGAAGAAGAAGATTTTTAAAGAAAATTCCTCATTTTAAACTAAGTTATAATTCAGGCTACCACAGTGAGCCCAAATATAAACCCAGGGACTTGGCTTGAACAAACTTGAATCTCACCCCCCTAAGCAAGCTGCATACCCAATATCAAAAGATTCTGCCTGCTGGATCTTGAGAAGAAGATTTTTAAAGAAATTTGCCTGAAATGCACTCCTATACTGAGCCCAAATATGAACCCAGGGAGCCAATTTGAACAAACTTGAATCCGACATACCACACAATGTTGCATATCAAATATCGAAAGATTCTGCCCGCTGGATCTGGAGAAGATTTTTAAAGAAATTTGCCTGAAATGCACTAAGTTTGAATTCAGGCTCCTATACCGAGCCCAAATATGAACTCAGGGGGCTGATTTGTATAAACTTGAATCAGATCCACCCCATAATGTTGCATCCCAAATATCAAAAGATTCTGCCTGCTGGATCTGGAGAAGATGATTTTTTAAGAAATTTGCCTGAAATGCACTAAGTTCAAATTCGGGCTTCTATACTGAGCCCAAATATGAATCCAGGGGGCCAATTTGAACAAACTTGAATCTGCCCCCCCCCCCCCCTCCCCCTAGAGATGATGTATATCAAATAGGAAAGAATTCTGCCTGGTGGATCTGAAGAAGAAGATTTTTTTGAATTTTGGAAAGAAATTCATGGGTGCTATCCGAGTTATGCCCCTTGTGGAGCCCCCCTGTGAGTGCGGCAAGTTTATTTGTACAAGTTTGAATTGACATATGATGGGGCACACACACACCAAATTTGGTTCAATTTGATCCATTAGTTTGGTAGTCGATAATGTAAAGTTCCCGACGGACGACGATGGACACTGGACAGCAAGTGATAAGTTAAGCTTCGGCGAGCTAAAAAAAAAAAAAAGTCTATATTCTCAGGCACTGCCCACATCATGAAATTTCCACCACGTAAAAACTTTTTAATACCCAGTCAAAAAAAAAAAAAAAAAAAAAAATTTCTGCTTCGTCAAAAAAAAATGTACCCGCTCAGTATTTTGGGATCGGAATTTTGACCACTGGCACCGGTACACATTTCCCCTTAGTATTTCAACTTCCTGTTAACATTTTCCTCCGTATTTTGCTTCGGATTTCTCCCTTCTCTGTTTATGGTTTCTATGTTGGTACATGCAAGAACTTTGGAGGAACATGCCCCTCTTATCATTTCAAATAAGCACTGGACTGCACATAGTCCTGCAATCAACAGCCAAGTTGACTGAAGCATTTTGCAATATATGCGATAAGATAACACCAGTCCAGTTTGTAAAAGATTTCTTCCTGAAATGGGAATATATTTTTTTAGGATCTTTTTCAGATTTCAGAATAAAAAATAAAATAAAAAGCCTCCTGCCCTCATTAAAAATTTGAGGCACAATTGCATGAGAACACAGACATTTTTTTAATGGCCTAATTTGGATTTTTCCCACCCATTGAGCACCTTATCTCCACTTTATCCACATTCATACAGATAGTAAAAACATGTTAGTAAACACTGCAATATACGGAAACCCTGGACCAGCATTCGACATACGACATACGAGATATAACATTCAACATACGAGATACGACATACAACATAAGAGATACGAGATATAACATACGAGATACGATATAGTGTGCCATATGAAACAGGACCAGAATGTCCGTCCATTTCATATCGCAACATACTTTATCATTCTTGCCATCTTATGCAAACATTAACTCTTTGAATGCTGCTGGCAAATATTCCTGCCAAGACAGAATTTATCTTGCCACTGCAATATGTATAAATTTGGGCATATTTAATCAAATTTTCTCCCTGTAAATTAAATAGATTTTTTTCACCAATGATTTCTTGAGTTGAATTTAAATGAATTTTTCAGAAGGCTCAGTAGGTAGAGATGCAGGCTGCAAGCCGAGAGGTCTACGGTTCGAATCCCACCTGCGGAACTGAGTTTTGTCCTTCGGCAAGACACTTAATCCCAATGGCCCATGTGGGGGCATGGTGGCATTGTGTACTAAGGCATACTGCACGTCGATGCCGGGTGCACTTGTCTTCAACCAAAGGTAACTCTGCTTGTGTAGAGTTAGTACGTTGGGGAGTCTGACAGTTGCTTGGTGGTTCTCTCTGGGTACTCCAGATTCCTCCACCTGTAAAACTACCTGACACAAGGTGACCCTGGCTGTCGAAAATATTGTTAAACCCCATTAAATAAATAAATAAATAAATAAATAAATAAATAAATAAATAAACGAGGCTACCCTGGCTGTCGAAAGTAATGTTAAACCGCAATAAACAAATAAATAAATTTTTCATAAAATCTAGTCATGGCTGTTTCACAGCAACCATGACCAGATTTAATGGAAAATACCTGGAAAGTTAAAAAATTTATAGTAATTTATATATTTTTTATACTTACCAATGACCCAGACTTAGCTGGTGCTAACTCCACAAAAACCAGGGCCAAACACAAATTTTGCCCCCCAATCCCCAAAATTTGCATCCAAAACAAAAAGAAATCATGTCCTAAAGGACCTCCATAGTACGACTCTACTGCGCATGCGCAGTGACGCAGTCGTCCCGAAATTGGCGCCAAATATCATTCTTACTGGCAGTGCCTGGTCAGCGCTATGTACTCAGCGGGGAGGCAAGAGTTCCCAACTCAGGGAGGGCCATCCCCGTCTGGGTCATTGGTAAGTATAAAAAATATATAAATTACTATAAATTTTTTAACATTTTTATACTGTACCAATGACCCAGACTTAGCTGAATAGTAAACAGGCTGGAGGGCCTAGGACATAGAGGAAAATCCAATAAGCTCAATTATAAAATAAAGAGATAACCCCTTAAGGAGAAAAGGAGTATTAGGCTTTACATGTATCTTTCTTATTTAATATTTAAATTAGAAAGATACACTACCCTTAATAATTGAGCACAATAACATTCATGTTCTCTATTAATATCCAGTATAACCTTTATACTAATTATTATTAAAACAAGCCAATAAATAAAGTAGTCCAGAGAATTGAGACTCTTTATAATCATTTAAAAGTGTCCGAGTATTGTATATTAAAGCCCGTTTGACACTTGACATATACAAATGCTTCACACCGAGCTACACTTTAAAAATAAGACATGAATGAAATTAAACATTAATATTACACTTTAAAACCATCCCGGAAGCGACTCAGAAATACTGTCTTGGAGGAGGCATTCCCTTGCTTTTCACTATAAAGCAGGTGACCTAAGGGAACACCCGCCCCCCCCCTTCCCCTTGCCCTGGGTCAAATAGCCCAGAGCGAAGAGGGCAGCCGGACGGAGTCACTGCCGGAACAGAAAGCCTGCATAACTATAGTTGCAACTGTTTAGTGGACGACATTCTGAGCAACAGATAACGGACCTAAACAATGCAGGTCTCCAGAAATGGACTCAATATTTCTGAGATAAAAATTAGTAAATGTGGATGGCTGAGACCAATAAGCAGCCTTCATTAAATCTGTAATAGCAACACTATTAGCATAAGCCCAGGAAGTAGAAAGAGCTCTTACTTCATGAGCAGAAATCTTAAGCACAGACTGCTGAGAAGAAGATAAATCTTCATACGCAGTACGGATAGTTAACTGAATCCATCTAGCAATAGAATGGACTGAAATGTCCTTTCTATTAGGCATCAAAGACAGAAAGAAACGTTTCCGTCCCTTTCTGATGAACTGAGATCTCTGTTTATAGATACGTAGTGCTCTAACAGGACAGAGTAAAGGCCTACGCCCGTCTGAAGACGGAAGAGCCTTAATAACAATAGGTTCCGGATATTTATTAGGAGCCTGATTCTTAGCTAAAAAACCGACGTTAGTAGTGAAGGTGATAGTGTTCCCAACACTACGATAATGAGAATCATCCACCGATAGTGCATGAAGCTCACTGACTCTTCTGGCAGAAGAGAAAGCTAAGAGAAAAGCTGTCTTATAAGATAAGAATTTGAAATCTACTGTCCCAAGAGGTTCAAATGGCTTTTCCTTCAATTTAAGGAGAACCCAAGCTAAATTCCACTTAGGAATTAATCTAAGAGTTCTGGGTCTATTTATCGAAAAGTTTCTAACCAATTTCGATAAAGAGACATTAGATCCAATTTGTAAACTATCATGATGTGCATAGGTATCAGATAACATAGATCTATAACCCTTTATAGTAACCGGTTGCAGTTTGATTTCGTCAAACAAGTATACTAGAAAGTTAGCAATGTCTGGTATAGAGGGATCAAATATATCAACAGAATGATCCCTACACCAACGACGGAAAACCTTCCACTTAGCCGCATAGTTTAGCGAAGAGGAGGTCCTCCTACAGTTAGAAATCGCGTCCACTGCTCGTCCTGTAAAGTGCTTGCCATGCAAGAAGGACCGCACAACGGAAAAACGTGAAGGTTGAGACCTTGCGGGTTGTGATGCAGTTGGCGCGATTTCCCCTGCCAAAGAAGATCCTCTCGTGGAGGGAGCTTCCGCGGTAGGTCCCACAACAGACACCTGAGTAGATTTATCCACGGTCTCTGTGGCGACAGAGATGCTACCAACAGAATCTTGCATTGAGATTGTTTTATCTTTAGCAATACTTGTTGAATTAACGGCGCTGGAGGATACGCATATCCTATCATTCCGTCCCAAGGGATCGATAGAGCGTCTACAGCAAATGCTCTTGGATCCGGACACGGGGACACATACGTCTGCAACTGATTGTTGAGATGTGTCGCAAATAAGTCTATCATTGGCCGTTCCCATTGGTAGCAAATCTGATTGAATACTTGTTTGTTGAGAGTCCACTCCGACGGCAACAAGCGACCCTTTCGAGAAAGGGAGTCTGCTAGCACATTCAGACGACCCGGTATGTGACGGACCGAAAGAAGAACGTGATGTTCCAACGCAAACAGAAGGATTCTTTCCGTTAGATTGAACAACGGAACTGAATGAGTGCCTCCCTGATTCCGTATATACGCCACTACTGTCGTATTGTCGGATAGGATTTGGACATGAGCATCGTGAATAATGTCCATCCAGTGACGTAACGCAAGCCAAATTGACATCATTTCCTTGATGTTTATGTGCTTGCACAGGAATTGCGGATCCCAAAGACCCTGGCATCTCGAATCCGTTGGGATTAATGATGCACCCCAACCTGTTTGACTGGCATCCGTCATAATGGTAAAACTCGGATCCGGCAACTGCAGCGGAACTCCTTGAGTTAACCACTGAATGTTTGCCCAAGTCTGAATCTCTTGTTTCACTTGATCTGACAAGAGAACGTCTACATCGAGCGAATGAATTTTCACACTCCAATTCTGAGTCAAGAAAATTTGAAGAGGCCGTGTGCGTAGCCGTCCCATCGGAATGAGATCCGCAGCGGCTCCGCACAGACCTATCAGTCTCATAAATTCTCTCGCTGTGACTTTGTCTGTATTTAGACAATAGCGAGCGTAACAACTGACTAATTTCGCTCTGGTTAACGGCAGACGAACGAGATTGTTGTGCGTCTCGAAGCTCATTCCCAGATGAGTGAATGACTTGGACGGCACCAGATCCGACTTCTCCTCGTTTACTATGAAACCGAGACGTCGGAGCAATAGAAGAAGATTCTGAACATCGTTCTGAAGCGTTAACTCGTTGCCGTACCTCTGAAGAATGTCGTCCAGGTAGGCCGACGTTACCGCAGACGAATGAGCTCGGAAGTAAATCATTACCGAGTTCATTACTCGAGTGAAAGCCCAGGGTGCTAGATTCAATCCGAAGCACATGGCCCGGAACTGATACACCACTCCTAGGACTGCGAAGCGTAGATACTTTCGGAATGTCGGATGTACCATGACGTGAAAGTACGCATCTTTGAGATCTATGCTCGTTGCATAATCGTTCACCCGAATACTCGCTCTGACCGATCGAATCGTCTCCATATAAAACTTCGGAGCGATGATCAGCTTGTTTATCCAGCTCAAATCTATGACTGGACGGAACGAGCCGTCTGGTTTCGGAACCAGAAACAGATGGCTGTAGAATCCCAGCGATTCCTGGTTTTCTACGACCTCTACCGCGTTCTTCATTAAAAGAGACTGCACCTCTGATAGCAGAGCGTCTCTTTTCTGAGGGTTTGACGGAAGATGAGTCCACTTTGGACTTCGAGTTAATGGAGGCTTTCGTTTGAAGGATATCTTTAGACCTTCCGAAGTCACTCCTCTCACCCAAGGGTCGTCCGTAATCGACGCCCACTCTTGAGAAAAACTCGACAACCTTCCGCCAACCGGAACGCGATAGAGGTTTGAGCCATCACCTCCTGGATCTGCGAGGCCTGCGGTAGGAGAAACCACGTCTTCCACGACCCGCACCTCGCCTCGTCGACCTCGGGGCGTCCGACCGATTGTCCCGGCCTGAAGGACGTCCCGAACGAGAGTCGCTATCCTGACGGTCTCTCGAATAAGAGCTAGAGGACGCACCGGAACCTCTATAGGAACCTCTCTTGGGCGGATAAGACCCAGAAGTGCCCGCCTTATTCGTGTCTGCTGAATCCGACCTTTTAGGAGCGGATCTAAACAACAGAGAATCACTAGCTTTCTTTTTAATATTATCATAAATAGCGGAAAGCTTGCCGTCAAAGAGAAGATCTCCTGAGACCGAAGCGACTCTAAGAGAGTTCTTCACCTTAGAATCCACTAGTGTGGATGTAGACAGGGCTGCGTCACGTCTAACCAACTCCAGATTAGCCACTGAAAGGGCGGAGTTACACGTGGAATAAGCTACTGCCCTTGAAAGAAGTCTTAAGGAGGATTGTATATCCTGAAACTCTTCCCCTTGAAGACGCAGTGATAACGCCTTCGTAAGGTGATCTGCGTAAGATAAGGCATCTAAATTGGCTCTGTTAGACGCAATAGCTGTTTCCAACACTGCGGTTGGAATAGAAGCTGACGACGGTAATGATAGCTCTAAGTCTTCCGCCTCGTCGTCCATACGCAGAGGAACTCTCGGTATACCCTGACCTGCCGTGTCGAATTTATTCCTTGCATTAATGAAAGGCAGGTTGAGAGTATTTGCGGACAAGAAGCCTGCTTTCCCTGTCCTGGAAGCAAGTTTAAAAATAGCGTCGTTCAATAATTCAAATGTTCTTGCAACATTATTGGACTGCGACGGAAACTCGGGAGCGATGTCCCTGAACCGCTCGAAAAAATCAGAGTCCAATGACGCTATAATTCTCCTGTCCGGAAGCGCAGCAGTCTGGCCCGACGGAACAACTTGAGGAAGAAAGTGCCGGATGAAGTCTACGGCAGCTTTGTGTTGTTCCGAAAGGGATAGCTCCAATTCATCCGTATCCCTTTCACCATCCGGTCGGACCTCCCGATGTTCCCGGTCGTCCGCCCCCGATGCTTCGGCGGAGCGTACCGACCCAGCGCCGTCGGATAATTCTCGATCCGACACCGTCTCTGTCGGCTGCTGGGATGCTGCGATAAGCTGTGCTATCTGCACTAGAATGTCCGACGTCGAGACCTGCGGAGGAGCGGTCTTTCGCTGCTTTGCCGAGGGCAGCTCCGCATCGGATGGCTCCCGCATACTTTTCCTATGCGAACGTCCGGAGTCCATCGGTCTCGAGTCCCTGGCTGCCGGATGGTGTGACCTGGTCGCCGAATAATCCTTCCTCGGCGAAGCTGGCAAGATATCGGAGGTCACGCAGCCAAGGTGCGGTCGTGTGCGCCGGCGAGAAGAGGAAGCCTTAACAGTCTCTGCGGACTGCTTATACAACGGAGCGTCCCGAGCGACGGACGTATGCTCCGCTAAAGACACATTTTGTACCACAACATCTGGTCCCAGATGTTGTTGTACGAGAGAGGGGCCTCTCTCGCTCGCGGCCCGGCTGGACCTGGACGAGCTAGGAACCGGACTAAAAGGCTTCCTCCGTTCTCGTTCACTATCCGCCGTCACTGGGTGTGCATCTATTATTTTTATAGTGCTCGCATCACCCAAAATTTCCTCTTGGACCGCATCGGACGAACCCGGCTGCCGAACCATTCGGTGAATGGACGCTACACCGGGCGAGCTAGCGGACGACATTTGTCTAATCTCCATGAGCACTTTTGCCGCTAGCTCTGTATTTAATTGTGACGACGGACGCACACTTGAAGAAGATAACATGGAAACATCACCCTGTTCTGGTTCCTCTGAAATAGAAACTGAGAGAGTAGAGTGACCTTGTGGAGAAAGAGCCGGCATCGCTCTTTCTCCAGAAACAACATATCGTGACACACGTTTCCAATGTTTCTCATCCCAATGTTCACATACAGGACAGGGATTAATGCGAGAACACTGACTACAATTTATGCAATAATCATGAAAGTCAGAGGAAGATTTCTTCCTATTACAATTTGAACAAGTTCCTTTCATTGTGAAGGAACAACAATAAGTCCTAGTTACTCGCAAAAACCCCTGACACAAAGATACATAATAACATGATCCATTAATAAATGAAAAAACAATTGCAAAACAAAATAATTTTGAAAAAATATTTTTTCAGAGAAGCCCAAGTTGCTGAAAAGTAACGTTGAGCCCCGATGGATCCGATGGCAAAGTGTGGTCAAAAATTTTAAAATTATATAAAATAATTAATGAGACACTTTCGGATAATATAAATGTATCTTATAATGAGATAAACTACCTCAAAGGCAAACAGCCCCCCTCAAAAAAGGCTGTTGCCAATGAAAACAAACAGTGTAAACACAGAAGAAAACATGACTCCAGGCACTGACAAAACTGGCCCGGAATCAGTCCTCAATTACACTCTATCTGATGCAAAACAGAGACTCCCAGGGGAGAATCTGCAGAACATCAGATGGAAGATGCAGAACACAAACGTTATACACCCATGGGTGAAAACGTAACTATGGGGAAAATAACAGAAAACATTCTGTAACCAAGCAACTCTCCCAGGGAAATTTTAGAAATGAAACTTCTCAAAAATATGCCAAAAGCATGGGAGAATTGCAAGGGGGGACTTTAGAAGGTTAGGGGAGAGGAAACACTGAATAAGCAGTGCAACAATTAGCAAGAATGACAACAAGAGGCGTTTGCCTCGAAAATAGGCAACTTAACATAATTTTAACAAAAAATTTTAAGTACAGCCCTGATTATTTTTTGCCACTTCTTTTTTCCTCTCCTCCTTCTATCCTCCTTAGAATCACATTTTCTCCAAGAATTACGTGTCTGGCATCCTTTAAACTGAGATTTACAAGCACAAAGATCAGTGAGATGTTGACTGATGAAGGGCCAAACAGAGAATGATATTTGGCGCCAATTTCGGGACGACTGCGTCACTGCGCATGCGCAGTAGAGTCGTACTATGGAGGTCCTTTAGGACATGATTTCTTTTTGTTTTGGATGCAAATTTTGGGGATTGGGGGGCAAAATTTGTGTTTGGCCCTGGTTTTTGTGGAGTTAGCACCAGCTAAGTCTGGGTCATTGGTACAGTATAAAAATATACTCAGCAGGTTGAGTTAATTGCAGATATTTCCACTGAGGATACAGCACAGCAGAAATAACTGCAGCGCTTATGTGTAATGATGGGATATTTTAAGATTGTAATTGAATTTTGAATTGACCCTCTGTGTCTTAAGTACTGTAGCATGTACCCGAACGTCCCTCCTTACCCGGACGTTTGGGGAAGCAGTTAACCTGACTTTGGGTGGGGGGAGCAAATTTTTTCTGTGCAGAATCTCGGCACCATTCCAAACTGCATCTGGCAAGTGGTTTAAGTACTGCGTATATAGAATGCTATGGCATGTAGAGTAATATATGCACATACAGGACTATGGGTATATAGTGGAGGAGGGTGTCCAGTGTCTCAGTAGGTGGAGGTGCAGGCTGCAAGCTGGGAGGTCCTTGGTTCGAATCCCACCTACTGCAAATGCGTTGTGTCCTTGGGCAAGACACTTCATCCCCATTGCTCACATGGGCAAGGTGGCATTGTGTACTTAGGCGTACCACATGTCAAGATGTTGCACTTGTCTTCAACCAATTCTAACCCTGCACGTGTTGGGTTAATATGTGATGACAGTTGCTCACCATTGCACAGTGGTTCTCGGGTAATCCGGCATTCTCCACCCGTAAAGCTGTGCGACACGAGGTGACCCTGGATGTCGAAAGTGTCGTTAGAACCCAATAAATAAATGAATAAATAATATAGTCGGGGTATGTGATGGAAAAGTGATGGGGAAGGTGAGAGTTTTGTTGAAAGTTTTCCCCCCGAAACAGTTGACACTGCTATTAACGTCGAGATGTCATGATGCGCATGCGGCGTCATAGAAACGATGACCTCTGCTGTTGTCCACTGTAAAGCTGACATGACGTTATTCGGATAGGGTGTGTCGAGCTTCTATTTATTTATTGGTGTTTAAGGTCACTTATTTCTGCACAATGGCTTATCATGACAACAGTTTTATGGGTGGAGGAAGCCGGAGTATGCGGAGAGAATCATCGAGCAACAGCGAGCAACTGTCAGCTCCACAGCATACCAACCCCACACAAGCAGGGTTAGCACTGGTTGAAGACAAGTGCACCATTGAAGTGCAGTATTCCATAGTACACAACGCCACCATGCCCTCACATGGGCAATGGGGGTGAATTGTATTTCGAAGGACACAACGTGGTTGCCGCTGGTGGGATTCGAACCGAGGATCTCTCAGCTTGCGAAAAAGCCAGGGACCGAACAAACCAAGGCCCGAAAGACCCAAGGTCCGAATAAGCCGGATACCCTTGGGCACCTGTCGTACCCTCGGGGTACCTTTTTCATCAAAGTCACACCCTTTTTGAAATATCATGGCGATGCCCATGGGCCAAGATACAACGAATGTTGGTGAGAAAATCGCGACATCGACGCCGTAGCTGCGACGGGTGGTGCAATTTCACAAAATTCTAAGTTCATCAAGGGCCATAACTCCAAGAAAAATATTTGGAACAACACATGTATTTAACAGTGGCTAGACATCAATAAGATACACTTACATGCCAAATATAAAGTCATTCCATCAAGTATTTCAAAAGTTATTGAGTTTTGAAACTCGTTGGTCACAGACAGACCGACCGACATTCTAAGTTCATCAAGAGCCATAACTCCAAGAAAAATATTTGGAACATCACATGCATTGAACAGTGGCTAGACATCAATAAGATACACTTACATGCCAAATATAAAGTCATTCCACCAAGTATGTCAAAAGTTATTGAGTTTTGAAACTCGTTGGTCACAGACAGACCGACCGACCGACAGAGACAGACAGACAGACAGACAGACATTGCCACCTATAGAGCAGCTAGTTGCAGCTAAAAAAATTGAGTCTTCTCCAACGCCCTGGGTGTCCTTCCCACTGTGACACAGGGGCTTGTTTCAAACAATGATTCATGAATAAAAAAATAATATTATAAAATCCAGTTATACTTACTTATTATATATACTTATTATTTTATTCCTGAATCATTGTTTGAAACAAACCTCTGTGCTCCCACGGTCCCGATCATGAACAAGTCAGAACAAGAGGCCCCAGGGGGCCTGAGGGTGCTCACCTGACATGGTAGTCTAAATATCGAACCAGGGACTTGACTTGAATAAGCTGCATACGCCCCTCCTAAGAAAAGCATATACCAACTCGATGAAGCGATTATGCCCACACAATACACAGGATTTTCCTTCTATTTTCAGTTCCTGCACTTTTACGTCCCAAAATTGAGATAAACGCATAAAAATTTTTTTTTTTTCCCAAACAAAATATTTTCAGCCTAAAATTTTTTCTTCTTAAAACGCATATAAAACCAAAAAACTAACTTCCGGATTTTGGTCCAAAATTTTTTAAGTCCCACCCGGACCCCAAATTTTCAGTGTAAAAAAAAATAATTTTTTTTTGTCTTAAAATTGACCGAAACGCATAAAAAAAAAAAAAAAAAATTCCGGATTTTGGTCCAAAATTTCTAAGTCAGGAACGGGGCCCCAAATTTTCATCCTAAATATGAACCCAGGGACTTGGCTTGAACACACTTGAATCTCACCCCCTAAGGATGCTGCATACCAAATAATATCAAAAGATTCTTATTGGTAGACTGAAGAAGAAGATTTTTAAAGAATATTCCTCACACTGCACTAATTTAAACATTTGGGCTCCCATAGAAAGCCCAAATATAGACCCAGGGAATTAATTTCAATAAACATGTGAAATAATCTTCCAAAGATATTATATGTGAAATTTGAAAGCTTTTGGAGCAGTGGTTTGGGAGAAAAGTATTCTTACATGTTTTTCCCATTACCCACAGTGTTAAAAAATGCTGACTCAGCACTTTTTCAAAGTCCCCAAAAAGTACCCCATGATAAAACCGATAGCAATTTTTTTCGAACATTCCATTCTGTTGGTCCTAAGGAAGCTTCACACCAAATAAGAATTCTCAGTGCCGTGTAGTTTTGGAGATATGGGCGTTTTAATTTTTTTTCTATTTTTAGCTCCTGCAGTTCCCATGGGGCAACGAGAAAAAAAATTGGGGTATAAATTAAGTACTTATGACCCAATAAGCCCTCATATCAAATTTGGTTCAAATCTGCCTCTTGGTTTGGAAAATAGAAATTTTGGGAGTGGCAAAAATTCTTGCCCCTCCCATAATGAAGGCAAATAATGCTCGACAAACTTCTCTTGAACAAACTTGATTCTAAACCTCAAAAGGACTCTGTATACAACATATCAAGTCTCTGCTACTGGTGGTTCATTAGAAGAAGATGTTCAAAAAATTTGGCCATTTTTTCCGCACACCTCTGCTCAATATGTACCGACACCTAATTTGCATAAAAATCAAAATGCCCCTATATAACCACTACTTACATGAAATTTAATTAAAATGTGGCCAGTGGTTTAGGAGAAAGAGGCTCAAACACCACCTTCACGCAGGACGGACGGATGGACGGATGACGGACGAAGCGTGATAAGAAAAGCTCACCCTGACTTTCAGTCAGGTGAGCTAATAAAAGCATCATTTGGATTGTCCAAACAAAACACAAATTACTTGATTGGATGCAATGATCACAGGTATTTTATGGCATATGTTGTATGTCGTATATCATATCTCGCATGTCGGTCCAGGATTTCCGTAGCAATATAAACAAAATTAAATTCCTTTTCTAAGTCAACTGTATTTATCACTTTTCTAATTTTAATCCAAAATAAAGGAAATTTCTAATAATTTCTGAATTTATCATACCTACCACTGACCCTGGCATGCTGGAACTCTATTCGCAAGAATTTAAGCCAAATGCTTAACACCCCAAAAATTAAGCCAAAACAATAAAAAAAACTAGAGTCCTGTATAGTCCTTCCTTGCATGCATAGAGCCAAGGAAGTGTCCCCAATTCCCACCAATAACCTTTCTTTTGTGATGCCTGCAGAGTGTAACAGTTCTTATATGGGGAGGTGGGAGTGAATAGCTCACAGGGGGGCACTTTCTCTGTGGGCAAGTGGAAGATATAATAAATACAGAAATTTCCAATATTTATCAATTTATTTAGCTCTGGCCCAGACATGCTGAATTCATAATACGATGGAGAACCAACAAAGGACTGAAAGGATAAAGCAATAACAAGCAGGCCATTGCTTACTCCAAACAGTAGGAATCTGTAAACAGCTTTTTAGGGATAATATAAGGATTTATTCACATCCAAGAATGATAGAATATCATTGCTGGATACAATACCTATAAGGATACAAGAATCCAGTGCTAAAGTAAGACCAAGTACCTATTATAAGACCATATTATATCCCAAATGCTATATTTTACATTAAGAGGTAACATGAGATGATTTATATCAAGATTACGAGTCATGAGTTATTGTATGGAATGAGCTCATGACTTCTAAAACTATATACAAAAATACAACACACCAAACATTGGCATTAATTGTGGTCCACCCATAGCCAAGAGAGAGGCTTGCAGGCTTTTCACTATAAAGCCATGATACTGAACACCTCCACCCTTTTTTTGCAAAAGATAATTTGTAAAACAAAGAGATAGGCCACAATAAATGTAAAGTGGCGCAATGCAAAAGCTTCAAATTTAAATTAAATAACATTTTGAGCAGCAGACAGGGGACCTAGACATCTAAGGTCACCTGCCACAGATTTTAGATTCCTCATGTAGAAAGTAGTAAATGAAGAAGGCTGCATCCAGTAAGCAACCTTCATGACATCTGAAAGATCAATATAATTAGCATACACCCAGGAGGATAAAGCTCTAAACTCACGAGGCAAGATTCTAGTTATTCCACTATCCCTTTTTGGATAAGTAATTGTAAGCAATACAGATAGTAAGCTTAATCTATCTATAAATGGAATGAACTGCGATATCTTTTCTGCCTCAGATGAGAGAAAGAAAGAGACTTTTAATTTCTTTCTTAATGAATCTACACCGCTTCACGTTTCCTCTCAGAGCCCTTACTGGACACAGTAAAGGTCTAGAGTTATTAACATGTGATAAGGCATGAATCACTACAGAATAGGGCTGTCGCGATTATTCGATTAGTCGACTAACCGTCGACTATTGAAGTAGTCGACGTTGTTTATTTTTAGTCGATCGTCATTCATTTTCAAGGTGGTACACGTCTACTACACGTCGGGGCTAAATTGCATTGTTTTGTGAGGTGAATGATCAATGAAGGTGAATAACTTTAAATATCTAACCATAGTTAACATTCATATCCGGAAGACTGTACGACTGTCACTGACTGTGTAAGAAAGAACACTCACAGTTACTCGAGAAGAATAGATTCTTCTGAATTTCTCCAGTCGTGTACACACGAATGCACCCATTGGAAAATCCAAAGCGTGGAAGTGACAAAATTATGACGAAAGTCAGAACGTCAGATCACTTCTCAAAGTTTGGAACTTCAGAGTAAGATCCAATTTTAACAACTGACGAGGGAATGCATAGATCTCAATGTTAAAAATTTCGAGAAACTTATTGCAGAAAGGAAACATATGCAGGAACGTTCTTTGGTAAATTCAATTTAATTCATCGGCTTCAATCTAGTTCAAACTTGGACCCGCAGTCAGTAATATTATTTTTGGGGTTGGTACGTCCTACAGGACGTACCAACCCCCAAAATTATATTACGGACTGTGGGTCCAAGATTGGACTACATGTAGCTTCAGTCGGGACCGATCTGTTGTTCCCACAACCCCACTTTGTCTGAACACACTAGTGCCATTGTCATTTTCAGAGTTTTACGAACAGAAGAATGATTTGCTAAAAAATCATGGGAAGCGACTATTAATCGACCAACCGTCGATTACTGGTCATGATTAGTCGATTACAAAAAATGATAGTCGCGACAGCCCTACTACAGAAGCAGGTAACTTAACTGGTGCCTGATTCTTGGCAAGAAAACCTACTTGAGTAGTAAGGGTAATATAATTACCCGCACTACGATAATGTGAATCCTCAATAGAAAGAGCATGAAGCTTACTAACTCTTCTAGTCGTAGCAAAAGCAAGCAAGAATACCATTTTGAATATCAGAAACTTTAACTCCACAGAACACAGAGGTTCAAAAGGATCTTGTAGTTTTAAAAGGCTCCAAGCAAGATTCCACTTAGGAATTAGCCTTAAAGTTCCAGGACTTTTAATGGAAAAATTCTTTAGTAATTTTGACAAGGATTGATCTGACTCTATATTAATTAATTCAGCCTTCATGAGCATAAATGTCTGACAACACAGAGCGGTATCCTTTCATGGTAATAGGTTGAAGTTTTTTAACATCAAAAAGAAACACCAGAATATCAACGCTGTCAGGAAATGTAGGATGCAGATCACTGTCACCATTGTATTGGCAGCGGCAAAAAACTCTCTCCACTTCGCCACAAAATTTAGAGAAGAGAGAGGAGGTCCTTCTTGAAGCAGAAATGCAGTCCATTGCTCTTCTGGAAAAACATTTACGTTTGAGGAAGGACCCGACAACAGAAAGATGTAAACATTGAGAACTGCCGGATTGCTGTGTAGATTGTTGGATTTGCCTTGAAACAGGAGGTCCTTCCATTGAGTGTTGAGTAACAGAGGTATGAGTAGGTTGCCCTATATTATCTCTGAGGAGATAGAAAGGCTACCAGAATAATTTTGCAAGTTGATTGATTGATTTTCTGAAGCACCTGAAGTATACTCTCCCAAAAAAGAAAGTGTGCATGCTGAAAAATAACACTAAAAAAGATATATATCATTTTCATTCATGGAAATTTTATTCAATCACAGATGAACCAATTTGTGATCAACACGAGAAATTTCATTACGTTACGACGAATACTCTTGGTGCCATGGAGAGTCAAAGACACTAAGGGTCAAACACAAAAGTCACACACTCAATATCTGGTATGACCTCCATCTGCATCGACTACTGCTGTGCATCTACGCCTCATGGAAGTGAACAAGTTAGCATGGAAGTGTTGTGGGATGTTGTTCCATATTCTGATAAGCTGTCTTTGGAGTTCCACAAGCGTTGACGAAGTAATGGGGAAGCCGGTGTAGCTGACGTTTCAATGGGTGAGATATCGGGCAAATTTGCGGGCCAGGGAAGAACATCCACTTGTTGTTGCTGCAGATACTGTTGAACAACACAAGCTGCATGGGGTCAGGCGTTGTCCTGCTGTAGAATGACGCCGGGGCCGTGAAGTTGCAGAAATGGGACAACAACAGGTGTAAGCACTTCATCACGATATCCGGCTGCATTGAGATTGCCATCAATAATGACCAGCTCAGTTCTGTTACGGGCAGTGATGCCACCCCACACCATGAGAGACCCTCCCCCATAACGGTTTTGCTCCACGACACATGGATCTGCGTAGCGTTCGTTTCGACGTCTGTACACTCTCTGGCGGCTATCTAATGATGAAAGATGGAAACGACATTCATCTGTGAATAAAACACGTCGCCACCAGTGTAAGGGATGCCTGAGATGTTGTCTACACCACTGCAGTCGAGCACGACGATGACGTAACGTCAAAATCGGACGAATTGCAGGTCTTCGAGGACGTAAGCCGTATTCTCTCAGCCGGTTGATTACTGTTTGAGGATGTATCCATCTCAGGTTAGGGATGTTCCTGGCTGTCGTTGTTGCTGTTTGTTGCCGGTTCCAGAGATGGACGACACAGATATACCGATCTTGTGCTGGGGTGATAACTCGGGGTCTCCCGGAGCGGGGTCGGTCTCGAACGTCATCATGTTGTGCATGTCGATGGACTAGCCTGTCTACAGTGTTACGGTGGCAGTTCAAATGCTGGGAAACCTCTCTGTGTGTTCTGCCAGCTCTAATCATACCCAGGGCAAGGAGACGTTGATTCATTGTCAGTCTTGGCATGCTAATGTGGAGTCGTTTTAACAGCAGCGCAAGTTTGAATGTGAACGGTAGGAAGGCCTTACTTTAGTGTTTAAATACCCAAGGATTCACACTGCTGCATGAATTTTCAGACTCTCCACATGCAAAACATGCCTTTTCACAAACATGCAGCACGTCATTTAACGTTAATGCAATTTTAACGGGGAAAGCTGTTTTTGTGTTCAATATAACTTATTCATGAACAGGTTAACACTCTCTACACCTACGAAATTATTTTTTTGGAGTTTGATCAATTTCTGCAATGCACACTTTCTTTTTTGGGTGAGTATATTAACAGAGTCGGAGGGAAGATATAGCCAATGACTCCATTCCACAAAATGGATAGAGCATCGACTGCAAAGGCTAACAGATCCAGGCACAGAGAGACGAACATCTGGACCTGTTTGTTCCAAAAAAGATCTATCATAAGACGTTCTCACAGGTTGCTGATAGCTAGAAAGACTTTTCTTTTGAGAGTCCAATGTGTTGGGAGAATACGTCTGTACCTGGACAAAGAATCTGCAATCACATTGAGCCAACCTGGAAAGTGTCGAACTGAAAGACTGATGTTCTGATCGTCAACAAACAGAATAATTTTTTCTCTTAGACTGAAGACTGGAACAGCTACAACTATTGACCTGAAAGAATCTGCGACTGAGAATTCGAAAGAGGACTTTTCCAGTGAGAAAAAAAGGGAGAATAGCTAGCATTTCCTTCTGATTAATGTGGAGAAGGGACTGTTGATGATTCCACTGACAGGGGCAATTTAGATTCTCTGGAACCAAGGTAACATCCCATCCTAAATCGATGGAATCCATCATTAGCGTGAATGGGGGAGGGGGAGTAACCAACAGTATTCCCCGCATCATCCATTTCGAGTTTGTCCAAAATTGAATTTTTTTCCTTGGTAGCTGGAGAAAAGGCAAATTACGTGATATATTATATTCTAGAAAGTAAAACTGGAGAGGCCGGGTGAAGAGACGTCCGAGAGGAATCAAGTCTGTAGCTGCTCCACACAGACCAAGATGTCACTGTCACTTGAACACAATAGAGGGAGGAAGACTGTTCTTATGAGGAGAGCTCTGGCTCCGGGAATACAAACTAGATTCAGATGAGTCTAAAATTCCATTCCCAGATGCCAACAGGTGGTGGAAAAGGTTAGATCTGACTTCTGTATATTGACGAGAAACCCCTGTGACTGTAAGAGATTTAGGAGCCTCTGAACATCCTAAAGAAGAGTTTCTTTGTGAAAATGCCTTTGAAGGCTATCGTCCAGGTAAGCCAAAGTCAGGACTGTCGAATGAGCTCTGAAATCAGACATAACCGAGTCCACAATCTGAGTGAATTCCCACAGGGCACGGTTTAGTCTGAAGCACATCACCCTGAATTGGTAAACCATGCCGTTTATGGCAAACCTCAAGTATTTTCTGAACAAAGGGTGAATCATTACATGAAAGTATGCATCCTTGTGGTTGATGCTTGCCTCATTGTTGTTTGGTCGGATGCTGTTCCTTACCAACCAGATCGTTTCCATGTCAAGTTTCGGAGCGAGAATGATCCTGTTGACCCAGCTGAGATCTATGACCTGTAGAAAGGAACATTCTGGCTTTGGGAAGATCCTTGAGTAAAAACCTTGATAAAACTCTGTCCACTACCACTATTGCCTTCTTTGAGATCATTAAGTTAGTACTTCCAGAAGACAGTTTCTTTTTGCAAGGTAGGCTGGAAGACTTGTAAATAAGGGAATTCTTGACAAAGGTTTTCTTTGGAAAGAAAGAATTAATACCTTTTGAATAACTTTTGGAACTCATGGATCTTTTGTAATTTTCTTCCAGTTTTTCAATAAAGTGAGAAAGCCTTCTACTGTCCACGGAGAGACTGGAAGATGTTTGCGTAAACAATGTGAAGAAGAATGGGTGTCAATTTGAGATAAATCTCTCTTCCCATGTGAAGATTACCGATCTGAATGGCAATGATGACGATGAGGACTTCGACTGTCGGACTCTCTACTGGGCGAGTGTTTACAACCTCTGTGGGGATCTGAAGCCGAGTAAGGAACCATGATTTGCATCTCCTCATGATGGAGAGCTGTTGAACACATAGTGGTGAAGGTGCTTTTAGTTATTCCAGTCAACCGACTTAACAGCAATGCCAGTGAATTGCCACAAGAGTGCTTCCTGTCTCCTGCACCCAAACTAATGCAAGATATGTGCCCCCCACCCCCCATCAATGAAGATGACTTGTGCACCATTGCTTCTTCGGACAAACCTCCTAGGATGAATATGATGAGAAACAATCTTTGGAGGAAGTTTAGGCATATTAGGATCCAAGGTCAAAACAAATGATTGAACTTTAGTCCAATGATTCTTATCCGATTTTTCACAAATATTAACCCTTCAAGTGCTACTAAAGTAATATTACACTTGGTTCCCCAGTGCTGAATTGTTTTATACATTTACAGCAAAATATATATGGTATGTTCAGATAACAGTAACTAAATAAATGTAGAAGTTAGACCAGCAAAACCTACATGTAACTTTATTGCCAATTAATGAGTCTCTCAACAATAATGAATTTATTATTATTCCGTGTATATTTTTACCTGTACAGGTGTAAATCCATGTGGAAATCATCTAATTTTGCATTACTAATGTTCAATTTCATTTCAGACTTCAGGAAAACAGACACTGAGCAGTTAAATGACGACTATTGTTTATAAAATATATTTTCTGTTATAGTTCTCAGGGTATGGGTGTCTAAAATCACAGGTATTTCTCAGGTTACCAGGTAAAAATTTCATTTCAGGTGCGTTATGTAAAATGTCAAATTTTGAAAAATCAAGTTAATTATACAATCATAGTTTGTTATTCCCTTTGCTTCAAAAAGAAGCTAACCAATGGTTATTATCAACAGGAAAGAACAGGTGAGAACAGGAACAGGTAAGAACAGGTAAAAACAGGTATGTACATGTGTGCACAGGTATATTTTAATCAATATCATTGGAGCTATCCCCAGCGTTTCCACCACTCAATATGAATCTATAATTGACCCTTGTATGAAATATTCTGAAGCAATTGGGTACACAGAGAACTACATGACATTACGGACACCAAAATGACATTTGGTTGCGACGACATCCTTGCCTGTCTTTTTTTTTTATTGCATGCTACACAATTGCAGAACAGGTCTTGCATGCTATGCCCCAGGTGCAGAAGGAATTTATTCTGCAAAATGTCTCTCCACACATCTTTTGAGAATTTCTCCTGGAAATTTCTACCCTCGTTACAGGTGCATTTTCTGCCTCGTTAGCATAGGTTTTTACAAGTGATATCTTGAAGTCATGCTGACTCAAATTTGTGTTTACAGGTGAGAACTTGAGGTACAAACAGTATGCATTTATCATGCAAACATTGAAAAGGTGGAAAAACAATTTTAGCCACCACTTTTTAGTTTTACGATTAACTTTATGGTATGTGTTGAACTAGTCGGATAAATCAACCCCCCCCCCCCCCTCCCATATTCTTGATATAATCCACAATACAGGAAGGTTTTAAAGTGGGTACATGATTGCTTGTTTGGAATTGAATAAAACGAGAACATTCGGCTCGTGGCAGGTCGAAATTGTCACGGTATTTAACCACCAATAAATTACATTTTTTCCAATAGATAATTTCATCTTGACTGAGTTTTTTCTTTTTAATCGCTTTGGGCACATTCTTCCGATTGATACGCAAGGTCCCACAAGCATATGTGTTTAACAAATAAAGTTCCTCGAATAGTTCTGGGGAAGAATAATAGTTGTCCATGTAAAAAACATGACCTTTGTTGAGTAAGCCAAATTTAGTTAACATACTGATCACAATTTTACTTGTTGCTGTTAGAATTTCCAGGTTTAATCCTAAAGCTTCAGTTAATGAATACCGAGTTTTTGTTTTTTTTCCAGAGTAAATTTCATACCCTGAGCAGTACCTTATATACTTGAACAAATTTTATTCCAAGTTTTGTGGGCTTGGCTGGATTATATATTTTGAAGCGAAGCCGACCCTTCCATGGGGAATAAATCTCTGAAAATGTTTGTAAATTTTGATCAATAATAGGGCAGACTTTGAATAAAGGGTCGGTGTTATTGTTTGAAGTATTTCAGCCAGGTGCAAATATGATAGAATAAATAAAAATCTGTCACTGCTCATTTTTGGAGCAAAATATGGTGGAGTTGATGAAACCTCATCTCTTAACCAATAATTGTCCAGGTCTGATTTGCAAACCAATCTTATAGCAATAACCAGTGATAAAAATATATTTAGTATGCCCCTATTCCCCATCAACCAATTCACTCACAAGTACAGTAGCACACCATTTGTGTGCATAGGACATTAATGTCCTCACTTTACTAGAAACCTTCACAAACGCAAACTAAAATTAAACAAGAGGTGAGCATCGGAGATGCAGGCGTTGTGTTGTGGCTACGTTCTTCATGCACTCTCTTTTGAAAATCAGAAATGTTATTGCATTGAGCTCAAAATTAGTAAAAATTGAGACGCTAATGAGCACAAAATCATAAAAATTTACTAATTAAGGCCTATAATTCTGTAACGAAAAATTGAATCGGGCCAGTTTTTGAACTCACTTGAGATATTATTGCAAAAGACATGTATTACAAATATTAGTCAAACTGGAGAATGTTTGTTCAAGATATTGCGCTAACAAGCTCAAAATTCCTAAAAATTGACGAATTAAGGCCTATAATTCTGTAACAAAAAATTGGCCAAAGCCAGTTTTCAAACTTGTTTCAAATATTATTGCAAAAGACCTGTATGGCAAATATTAGTCAAACCAGAGAATGTTTGTTCAAAGTTATTGCATTAGGGAGCTCAAAATTTGTAAAAATTGACGAATTAAGGCCCATAACTCTGTAATGAAAAATCGGGCTGGGCCAGTTTTCCGAGCTCGTTTTGAGATATTGCAAACGACCTGTATGGCAAACATTAGTCAAATCGGAGAACGTTTTTCAAGTTATTATGGTAACAGTATGAGGACGCCCGCCCACCCGGACGCACAACAACCGTTGCCAAACCATAGGTTTCGGTTGTGAACACAACCCAACCAAAAAGCTCCCAATGGACATAATGGACAAATTCAACCAGAGGATCAATTGGGCGAATAGTTTTTTTCTGTGCATGAAATCCTCCAAAAATATTTGAAAGCCAATCTCCCAAAGGATCTGACAACCACCACCCCACCCCCCTTCAAAAAATATTATTTTTCCAAAAAAATTCAACAAAACTGTATCATGTGACGCCTCTGTGGAACAAGTTCATCATGCTCGTTCCAATGAGGGGTTACACGATATGGTTTTGTTGAAATTTTTTGAAAAATTTAAAAAAATGATATTTAAAATAAATTTTGATATCATCTGCATTGGGTAAAGGGTTAAGACAAAAAAAATTACCCCCAATGGACCTCAACCCCTACCTGGAGGAAAATGGGCGAATGGTGGGTTTTTTTTTCATAAAATGACTCCAAAATAAATCCTTCAAAATGCTTTTTAAACCAAATAAGTTAAGAAAAAATTCCTCAATGCATATTCAAGTTATCATCCAGGAAGCATCAAATGCATTATCTTTCACTAAGTCATGGGGAATTACTCTAGTAGTGAGAATGCTTATACAGTGGAACCCTGTTAATTGAATATTCACTTTGCTAATGATAATTATTCAATTAACAGGAGTATTCAATTAACAGGGATTCGGTCACTTTCCTGTATTTTAGAGATAAATGGAGCATTTACTCTATTACATGGAGCTCTGTCAAACAATAATAGAATAAATGCCTATATCAGATGGAAATAGGTCTCTAAACATTGGGTATTTGGTGATTATCAGGATAATTTCTTGACAAATTACAGATTATTTTATTCAATTAACAGGAGTTTGCTCTATAACCCATATTCAATTAAAAGGTCAAATTTGTACTGAAAGTATGGTAAATGGTTTGGTGTTTGGAAATTATATTTAATTAACAGGGTTATTCAATTAGGAGATATACAATTAAGTGGGCTCCACTGTATAGCCAAATATGAACCTGTCATGTACTTTGACATTCTAGACTAAATGTGAAAGTTTCAAAAAGATATCTGAATGCATACTCAAGTTATCATCCACAAGCCATTAACCCTTTACCTAACATGAAAAGCAGACGACACTTGCAAAAAAAATTCTTGAATAACTAATTTTTTTCATTTTTGTCTCAAAAACATAGGTTATGACCCCTCGTTGGAACGAGCTCGACGAGCTCGTTCCAACGAGGGGTCATAGCCTATGTTTTTGAGACAAAAAATGAAAATATTTTGAAAATTAATTGGCGATTTTTGAGAATAGCGCTGGCCGGTTTTGGCCGTTACGTTGGGTAAAGGGTTAAATGTATTATTTTTTACTACATGAAGGGTTGGAGACTGCGAAAACAGCCAAATGTGAACTTGACCTGACTTGACATGCATTTTGTCTCTCTAGACAATAACTGAAAGTTTCAAAAAAATATCTCAATTTGTCATCCAGAAACCATTGTTGTTTTTTTTTTATTATGTCAAGGGGAATAACTCTAGAACAGAGAATACGAATATAGCAAAATGCAGACTTGACCTGCATTTTGTCATTTCACATGATGTGTGAAAGTTTCCGAAAAAAAAATATCTGAATGCATACTCATATCATCCAGAAACCATGAAATGTGTTAGTTTTCACAAATTCAATGGGAATAACTGGAGACAGAGGATGCGAATAAGGCCAAATGTGAACTTGACCTGTATTTGTCATTCTAGACATTATATGACAGTTTTAAAAAATAAATAATATCTGGATGCATACTATCTGCAAACCAAAACTCATACATATGTACAAGGGTAACACTTCATGCCCTTCACATTTCATGTGGGGACATAAACAGTTTCTGCTGGTTAAGAAATAATGAACCACTGGTGAATCATGGAGGTGTAGCATGTTACTAGTGGGTAACGATCAGGACTATTTAAAATACGCTCTAGCCTCGGAGCCTATTTTTTCAATTCATGCGCCAGATTTCAATTTACGGATTCACACTGCTGTTTGTAACACACACTGCAAGTATGTAATAGCTCTCATCATTTTCATTTAGTACACTATAGCAAACATTGATCTTCACTGTGGTTTCTGATCAAGTCTTGGCTGCCTAATTTGGCAGCCAAGACTTGATCAGAAACCACAGTGAAGATTAATGCTTGGTAATTAAGACTTGAAGTATTAACTTATGCACTCTACAACAATGGTAAATGATAATCATATAAATAATACATGTAAGAGTGTCTCTCGCGATTATCCATCGAAAGAATATCAAAATATGATCTGAGAAGTTACGCGCCAACTGAGAAGCCTATTTCTGAGATTTAAGAGCCAGGTCCTGATGTTTCAGAACCAAATATGCACCGGCGCATGCCCAGGTCGGTCCCTGACTAGATAGTGAAACTGATTCATACAAATTTATAGATTAGCCCTTAATTCGACAGGACATACAGACTGTACTATAAGTTATTGTGATGAATTGATGGCAACATGGTCAGAGGTTCATGGCTTGGAGTTTATGTTCAACCAAGATGTGAAGTGTCAAGGTTGAATATAAGTTCCGAGCCGCAAACCTCAGTCCATGTTACCATTTCATCACAATAACGTATATGTTCCAATAAGACCCTACCCATAGTCCAAAATACATATCATGAACGGAACAAGGTGACTTTTAATGATCAAAAGTTTAGTAAATAATCCCTTTGTGTACCCAACAGCATCACTGGATAAATAAGCAATAAATCAGATAACATACAAGGTCACTCCATCTTAGTTCGAATTGTAAACCGATTTGTAATTTAAACAACACTTCAATCGTTAAATCGTCTGAAGCACGTTTGACAAATCTACAAAAAAGAAGCAAGTCAAACAATTGATGGAGTACAGTGGATCCCCCTTAACTGAATAACCCTGTTAATTGAATATAATTTCCCAACACAAAACCATTTACCATACCTTGAGTACAAATTTGACCTGTTAATTTAATATAGGTTCAAGAGAAAACTCTGGTTAATGGAACAAAAAATTTTGTAATCTGTCAAGTAATTATCCCCAGTTTTCCTTTGTTAAAGACCTATTTTGCCTCAGTACATCCAATACAGGCATTTAATCTATTATATCTTGTTTGACAGAGCTCATTGAGCTCTGTCAAACAAGATACAATAGAATAAATGCTAAGTTTACCTCTAGAATACAGGAAAAAGACACAATCCCTGTTAATTGAATACTCCTTTTAATTGAATAATTTTCTTTGGCAAAGTGACAATTCAATTAACAGGGTTCCACTGCAATTGCGAAATGGGCAACCTTATTTCAAATATTTCATGTGGTGATGTCAAGATGGTAACATACGCTTTCTAAACATAGAAACAACTATTCAAGTTCTTGTCCAATCAGAGAATGAGGATTTTAGTCTTATTGTAACAAAGTATGTTGTTGAGTCTCTTCATGTCATGCTAAGTGTTCCGATCCAAATTGAAGTTTGTATATTTGGTTCAGACTTTATTTTCTAATATTACCTATATTTTTTAATTTTGATATTTTTAAACTGATGCTTACGGTATCGGCTCCTGGTTTCCAACCTGCAGGACATACTTCACCATGTTTATCTGTATACTTGAATGCCTGAACTAAACGTAGAGTTTCATCTACAGACCTTCCAACAGGCAGATCATTCATTGTAATCTGTCTCAGAATACCTTTGGGATCGATGATGAACAGACCTCTGTAAACGATAAAGCAGAAAATGTTTCTTTCTAAGTACTACATTAAATTCAAATACCAATATTATGATGGCATTCATTATACCATGTTTGTTATGTGTATACAATGTTACCTGATATAATACAGGCATTCAGAAATGTGTTAGGAAAAGGACTCATGGAATCCAGCCCACATGTAAGAACAGCATGTAAGAATTCATCAGATTGGTCATGACACAGTGACATAAATGAAATGCTTCAACACAAAACAAGTGTCACTCAAGAATGTACACAAACCATCGGAAGTGATCTTTTTTTAACAATACACCCCATGGGGCCTGAGGCACTCACCTTACAAAGTTGTTCAAAGAAGGATTTAATTAGCATTTATGACCAATACACACTACAGAGGACTGAAGGCATGTAACTATTCATACCTCTGTTGTCCAGTAAGATGATTTTTTCTGTATTGAGATTGAGATGCTACCTCACAAATAAAGCCCAGATTTCCAGTAATGAAAAATAGGGAGCCCAAATATCAACCCATGGACTTAAGTTGAACAAACTTGAACTGACTAAGCACCCCCATCCCTCCAAAAATGAGGATTCTGACCATTGGATCTGAAGAAACAGAATTTCAAAGATTACTCCTCATGTTGTTGGACTAAGTTAAAGATCCCAAATATTAACCCAGGGACTTGATTTTTACAAACTTGCATCTGACTCCCTTACGGATAGTGTATACCATATATCAAAAGATTCTGAATGGGGGGTTCGTGATAAGATTTTTAAGGAATATTTCTCATATTACACCAAGTAAAAATTTGGGCTCCTTATTGGAGTATATCAAACATAAAAAGATTTCGACTGGCCGATATGAAGGAGATTTTTAAAGATTATCCCTCACATTGCGCTATATAAAAATTCATTCTCTCATACAGAGCCCAATTATTAACCAATGGACTTCTTTTGAGCAACAGGTTTGTCATTTTGAAAATTGCAGGAGGGTCATTATGGTTCGCCTCAAATCACACCAGGAGGGCCATTTTGGGTTTGCCTAAAATGCCCCCCAGGAGGGCCATTTATGGTTTGCGGGGCCATTTTGTTTCAGCCTGCTGGGTAGACAACTAATATCATTTTAAGGTACATGGTTTGTGTAATTATGAAGTACGTCATCATGTAATGTATAGATGCAGGCTTGAATACTTGGATGCAAAATATCAGATTACCCATGACACTCACTAACAGTGAGTGTTATAGTTATCTTGCATCCAAATAACCAAGCCCTGTTGGGGGGGGGGGATGATTCGTCTCGGCTTTGATTTTGGGACCAAACATCCCAGGCAAATCGTCAGGGTTGAACTGGCTTGGGGATGATACGTCATCTAATCACGCGTGACACCAGAGTTGTCACAGTCTGATGTACAATGTAATAACTAATTACAACTTTGGAATTGGCAGACCTCGCGCTCGTATTTGTAAAGTTAAAAAATTTATAGTAATTTCTATATTTTTTATACTTACCAATGACCCAGACATAGCTGGTGCTAACTCTTAAAATATAGGGCCAAACACAAATTTTGCCCCCCAATCCCCAAAATTTGCATCTAAAACCAAAGAAAACATGTCCTGAATGGCCCTCCACACTTCACCTCTACTGCGCATGCACAGTGTCAAGGACGTTCCGAAATTGGCGCCATTAATCATTCTAATAACCAGTGCCTGGTAAGCGCTATGTACTCAGCGGGGAGGCAAGAGTTCCCAACTCCTGGGAGGGCCATCCCTGTCTGGGTCATTGGTAAGTATAAACAAGAGGCCCCACGTGGCCTTAATCGCTCACCTGACAAAGTGACTCTAAGAAGTATTTTAGGTCACCTTCACCATGTCATGCCTCATCAACATTAACTGGTTGAGTGATAGATTTTGTTTGAAGTTCAACATTTGTTACCTAAAATTAGTTTTATTTAAAATCATTGGTGTGTGGCCAATCTCCAATGATTTTTAATAAAGCAAATTTATCTCTGCAGACAAACTGGTTTAGCATGAAGCACAAACAAGGAATGTGAAGAGATAGCCTTGGACATCTCTCCCCAACTGTGGATATCTTCCATGTGCTACATGTATATATTTGCATGCAAGAAAACAAAAATTTTCACAAATTTTATTTTTTTTTATCATCATTGGAACAAGCTCAAACAGCTTATTCCAATAGGGGTATGGGAAGATCAGGTATATTTTTGAGACAGAAATGTGAATATATAAATAATGGTGTTTTTTTGTGAATGATGCTGGAGAATTTTGCGTAAAGATATGGTAAATGGTTTGTTCTAGATACAGAATGATGCAAAAGTATTTAAATTTGATTAGGCAAGTTGTTCCTATAATGCATTTAAAAATTGAAGTAACTGTTTTTTTGCTGACGAACTTTTAGATGTGTGTGTCTGTGTTTGTGTGTGTATGTGTGTGTGTGTTTGTGTGTGTGTGTTTGTGGGGGGGGGGGGGGGGGAGGGGGGGTAAGAGTGTTCTTGCAAACAAAATTCCTGAATAAATGGAAAATTTTATTTTTTGTGTGAAAGACATAGTGCGTGAATGTTGATTGGAACAAGCTTAGAGAGCTCATTTTAATGTGAAGTCATAAAGCTGTGTTTTACGTACGAAATTCTGGAATAACTAAAAAAATTGCTTTTTTGACTCAAAAAGCATGATGTGCGACCTCTCATTGGAATGAGCTCAAAAAGCTCATTCCAATGGGGTATTTACAAGCGATAAGTACATGTATGTTTAAGAGACAAAAATTAAAATTTGAATAGCGATTTTTGCGAAGAATGCTGACAAGTTTTGGCAGTTATGCTGGTAAAAAGGTAAGATATGCAAAGTGGTTGTTTTTTAGAGGCGACATTTAATTAAGGGGAATTAACCCTTGATTACTGAGGTAACTTCTAAAAGTACTGAAATTTCATGAAGCAATGTGAATAACAGACAACAGTTGCCTAAAAATTTCATGAATAACTAAAATTTTTATTCCTTTGTCTCGAAAACATGGCATATGACCTTTGTTGGAATGAGCTGAATGCGTGTGTTCTAATGAGGGGTCATAAAATTTGAACGAAGATTTGTGTGAATAATGCATTAGTACTGCTAGATTTGGGTAAACGGTTCACCCTGGATACCACCCCTTCTATAGTAGATCTTTTCTGCAAATTTTGTCTAAGATTCTATCAACTTTACAAATAAATACGTTCATGAATCACAATCAGATCCACCCTACAATGTTGCATACCAAATATCAAAAGATTCTGCCTGCTGGATCTGGAGAAGAAGATTTTTTAAGAAATATGCCTGAAACGCACTAAGTTAAAATTTGGGCTCCTATACGGAGCCCAAATATAAACCCAGGGGCCGATTTGAACAAACTTGAATCAGATCCACCCCACAATGTTGCTTACCAAATATGAAAAGATTCTGAAGCTGGATCTGGAGAAGAAGATTTTTTAAGAAATTTGCCTGAAATGCACTAAGTTCGAATTCGAGCTTCTATAGTGAGCCCAAATATGAAACTAGGAAGCCGATTTGAACAAACTTGAATCAGATCCACCCCACAATGTTGCATACCAAATATCAAAAGATTCTGCCTGCTGGATCTGGAGAAGAAGATTTTTTAATAAATTTGCCCGAAATGCACTAAGTGCGAATTCGGGCTTCTATATTAAGCCCAAATATGAACCCAGGGGGCCGATTTGAACAAACTTGAATCAGATCCACCCCGCAATGTTGCATACCAAATATCAAAAGATTCTGCCTGCTGGATCTGGAGAAGAAGATTTTTGAAGAAATTTGCCTGAAATGCACTAAGTGCGAATTCGGGCTTCTATATTAAGCCCAAATATGAATCCAGGGGGCCGATTTGAACAAACTTGAATCAGATCCACCCCGCAATGTTGCATACCAAATATCAAAAGATTCTGCCTGCTGGATCTGGAGAAGAAGATTTTTGAAGAAATTTGCCCGAAATGCACTAAGTTTGAATTCGAGCTTCTATAGTGAGCCCAAATATGAATCCAGGGGGCCGATTTGAACAAACTTGAATCAGATCCACCCCGCAATGTTGCATACCAAATATCAAAAGATTCTGCCTGCTGGATCTGGAGAAGATGATTTTTTAAGAAATTTGCCTGAAATGCACTAAGTTCGAATTCGAGCTTCTATAGTGAGCCCAAATATGAATCTAGGAAGCCGATTTGAACAAACTTGAATCAGATCCACCCCACAATGTTGCATACCAAATATCAAAAGATTCTGCCTGCTGGATCTGGAGAAGAAGATTTTTTAATAAATTTGCTTGAAATGCACTAAGTTCAAATTTGGGCTCCTATACTGAGCCCAAATATAAACCCAGGGGGCCGATTTGAACAAACTTGAATCAGATCCACCCCACAATGTTGCTTACCAAATATGAAAAGATTCTGCCTGCTGGATCTGGAGAAGAAGATTTTTTAAGAAATTTGCATGAAATGCACTAAGTTCAAATTCGAGCTTCTATAGTGAGCCCAAATATGAATCTAGGAAGCCGATTTGAACAAACTTGAATCAGATCCACCCCACAATGTTGCATACCAAATATCAGAAGATTCTGCCTTCTGGATCTGGAGAAGAAGATTTTTTAAGAAATTTGCCTGAATGCACTAAGTTCGAAATCGGGCTCCTATACTGAGCCCAAATATGAACCCAGGGGGCCGATTTGAACAAACTTGAATCAGATCCACCCTACAATGTTGCATACCAAATATCAAAAGATTCTGCCTGCTGGATCTGGAGAAGAAGATTTTTTAAGAAATTTGCCTGAAATGCACTAAGTTCGAAATCGGGCTCCTATACTGAGCCCAAATATTAACCCAGGGGGCCGATTTGAACAATCTTGAATCAGATCCACCCCACAATGTTGCTTACCAAATATGAAAAGATTCTGCCTGCTGGATCTGGAGAAGAAGATTTTTTAAGAAATTTGCCTGAAATGCACTAAGTTCGAATTCGGGCTTCTATAGTAAGCCCAAATATGTATCCAGGGGGCCGATTTGAACAAACTTGAATCAGATCTACCCCGCAACATTGCATACCAAATATCAAAAGATTCTGCCTGCTGGATCTGGAGAAGAAGATTTTTGAAGAAATTTGCCTGAAATGCACTAAATTCGAATTCGAGCTCCTATAGTGAGCCCAAATATGAATCTAGGGAGCCGATTTGAACAAACTTGAATCAGATCCACCCTACAATGTTGCATACCAAATATCAAAAGATTCTGCCTGCTGGATCTGGAGAAGAAGATTTTCAAAGAAATTTGCCTGAAATGCAGTAAGTTCAAATTTGGGCTCCTATACTGAACCCAAATATAAACCCAGGGGGCCGATTTGAACAAACTTGAATCAGATCCACCCCACAATGTTGCATACCAAATATCAAAAGATTCTGCCTGCTGGATCTGGAGAAGAAGATTTTTTAAGAAATTTGCCTGAAATGCACTAAGTTCGAAATCGGGCTCCTATACTGAGCCCAAATATGAACCCAGGGGGCAGATTTGAACAAACTTGAATCAGATCCACCCTACAATGTTGCATACCAAATATCAAAAGATTCTGCCTGCTGGATCTGGAGAAGATTTTTTAATGTTTTTCCCATTGCCTACAGTGTTAAAAAGTGCTGACTCAGCACTTTTTCAAAGTCCCGAAACTGTACCCTATGATAAAACCGATGGCAATTTTTTTTTACCAATCCTTTCTGTTGGTCCTAAGGAAGCTGCACACCAAATAAAAATTCTCAGTGCCGTGCAGTTTTGGAGATATGGGCGTTTTAAATTTTTTCTATTTTTAGCTCCTGCGGTTCCCACGGGGCTGTGGGAAAATTTTTTTTTGCATAAATCAAGTACTCATGACCCAATAAGCCCTCACATAAAATTTGGTTCAAATCAGCCTCTCGGTTTGGAAAATAGAAATTTTGGGCGGGGCAAAAAATTTTGCCCCTCTCATAACAACGTCAAGTATAGCCCCACAAACTTCTCTTGAACAAATCTGAGTCTACACCTCAAAAGGAAGCTGCACACCAAATATCAAGTCTCTGCTACTGCTGGTTCATGAGAAGAAGATTTACAAAGATTTTGGTGCCCCTTGGGGGTGTGGCACCACCCAGGCGGAGGGGCAACTTCATTTGAACAAATCTGAATTGGCATTAGGTAATAAACATTTAGCCAACATTTGAATAAAATTGGGCTAGTGGTTTAGGAGGAGAAGTCGATAATGTAAAGTTAACGCCGGACGGACGACGACGGACGACGGACAGAAAGTGATTAGTTAAGCTCCCCTTGAGCTTCGCTCAGGTGAGCTAAAAATATAGAAATTACTATAAATTTTTTAACATTTTTATACTGTACCAATGACCCAGACATAGCTGAATAGTAAAAAGGCTGGAGGGCCAAGGACATAGAGCAAGATGGAATACGCTCAATAATATAAAAAAGAGTCATCCCCTCTAGGGAAAAAGAAGTAATAGGCCTTACATGCATCTTTCTTATTTATGATAAACTAGAAAGATACAACACCTTCCAAAATTGAGCATCATACATCCCTGTACTCTATTAATATCCAATATAATCCTTATACTAATAATTTTTAAAGTAAGCCAATAAATAAAGTAAGTCTAGAGAATAGAGACTCTTATACTCCTTAAAAGTGTCTGAGGATTGCATAATCATGTCCGTTGACACGTGCTATATTCAAAAGCTATACTTTAAAAACTAAGACTTGAATGAATTGTTAAAACATAAACTTCTCACTAAACAACCATCCCAATAACAGCTCAGAATTACTAACTCCGGAAGAGGTATCCCCTTGTTTTCATAGTAAAACAGGTGACCGAAGGGAACACACTCCCCCCCCCCCCCCCCCCCCCCCCTTTTTCTTGCCCTGGGTCAAATAGCCCAGAGCGAAGAGGGCAGCAGAACGGAGTCACTGCCGAAACAGACAGCCTACCTAGCTATAGTAGCAACTGTTAAGTGAATGACATTCTGAGCAGTAGATAATAAACCTAACAATAGAGGCCTCCAGAAATGGACTCGATATTTCTGAGATAAAAATTCATGAATGTGGATGGCTAAGCGCAATGAGCAGCCTTCAAAAATCCATAATAGCGACACTATTAATGTAAGCCCAAGATGTAGAAGAACTCTTACTTCATGAGACGAAATCTTAAGCACAACTGCTGAGTCAATGATATACCATAAGCAGTACCCATAGTTAATTGAATCCATTAGCAATAGAATGGAGCGTAACGTCCTTCTATTAGGCATCAAAGACAGAAGAAGCTTACGCCCGTAGTAATAAACAGATATCTGTTATAAATACATAAACTCTAACCGGACAGAGTAAAGGCCTATGCCCGTACGAAGACGGAAGGACCTTAATAACAATAGGTTCCGGATATTAGGAGCCTAACTCTTATGCAAAATTCCAACCTAAATAGTAAAGGAAGTAGTGATTCCGAAACTACAAAAGTGAAAATCATCCATCGATAGTGCATGAAACTCACTGACTCTTCAGAAAAAGAGAAGCCAACAGAATTACTGTCTAAATGGTCAGAATTTGAAAACTACTGTTTCCAGAGGCTCAAATGATTACTTAGCTAAATAAGAACCGAAGTTAAATTCCATATCGGAATTTAATCTAAAGATTCTAAGTCTATTTATCAAAAAGTTAATAACTGCCAAGCCAGGAACCGGACTAACAGGCTTCCTCCGATCTGTCCTCAATCTGCCGTCACTGGGTGAGTACTAAAGTAATTATAGTGCTCGCATCACCCAAATCTCCTTCCTAGACCGCAACGGACGAACCCGGCAGCCGAACCATTCGATGAATGCACGCTACACCGGGTGAGCTAGCGAATGTCACTCCGTCGATCCTACAAGGGATCTTTTAGGCGATAGACATATTCCATGAGCACTAATTGCCGCTAGCTCTTCATTAACTATGACGACAGAGGCACACTTTTGAAAGACATCTCTGTAACTTTGCGAACAAGAAACCAGAAATGCTTGGTTATAGCAAGCATATAATAATAATATATATAGCGTCGTTCAATAATTCGAAAGTTGTGTGACATTATTGGACTATGTCGGAACTGAGGGACGATGTCCCTGAACCGTCCACCGACGCTATCAGTTTCTTATCCGGCATCGCAGCATTCTGGTCCGACGAAAGAAGCTGTAGAAGATCAAGTCAGATGACATACACAACAGCATATGTTGTTCCGAAAGGGAAAGCTCAAAATCCTCCAAATCCCTTTCGGTATCCCGTCGGACTGGATGAAATTTTCGGACGTCTGTACCCGCTTCCGCGGAGTGTCCCGACCCAGCATCGTCGGATAAAAAATATGCGACAGATTCAGTTGATGCTGGGATGCTGCGATAAACTGTGCTATTTAGGAAGCACGTCCGTTCCCGAGGCCTGTGCAGTAGCGGTCTTACGATGCATTGCCGCCGGAAGCTCCGTGTACGTTGACTCCCGCACACTTCCTATGCGAACGTCCGGAGTCTGCAGGCCTCGTGTCCCTGGCTACCGGATGGTGTGACCTGGTCGCCGATGATTCTCTGACTGGCGAAGCTGACTGGATATCCGAGGTCACGTAGCCAAGAGCGGTCGTGTGCGCTACCATGAGAATGAGGAAGCCTTATTGACAGTCTACTCCGGACTGACTATATGTCGGAGCGTCCCGAGCGACGGACGTATGCTCCGAATGCGAAACATTTGTACCACAACATCTGGGGCCAGATGTTGTTGTACGAGAGAGGGGCCTCTCTCGCTCGCCGTCCGGATGGACCAGAACGAGCTATGAACCGGACTAAAAGGCTTCCTCCGTTCTCCCTCTAATCCGCCGTCACTGGGTGTGCATTTGGTTGATTTATAGTGCTCGCATCACCCCAAAACTCCTTCTAGACCGCAACGGACGAACCCGGCTACCGAACCATTCGATGAATGGACGCTACACCGGGCGAGCTAGCGGACGTCAAAGGCCGTCGAACCTACTAGGGTCCTCTTAGGCAATTGGCGTATTTACATGAGCACTTTTCCGCTAGCCCTTCATTAATTGTGACGACGGAGGCACACTGTTGGAAGACATCACAGATACATCACTCTAATCTTGATCGTCTGAAGTAGAAATTGATAAAGTAGAGTGACCCTGCGGGGAAAGGACCGGAGTGTCCAATTCCCCACTAACATACCGTGACATACGCTTCCCATGTTGTCATCGAAATCATACGATACAGAACAGGAGTTAATGTGAGTACACTGACCACATATAGAATGATTATAAAAGTCAGAGGAAGACTTCCTCTTATTACAATTGATCAAAATCCTTTCAATGTGAAAAGAAAACAAGTCCTGGTACTCGCACCAACCCCTGGCAATCAAAATACATAATAATAATATGATCCATTAATATAGAAAAAATAATTGAAATCAAAATATTTTGAAAAAATATTTTTTCAGAACAGCCCAAGTTTCTGAAAAGTAACGTTGAGCCCCAATGGATCCCAAGCCTAAGTGTGGACAAAAATTTTAAAAATATTTTAAACAATCTATTCAACACTTACGAACAATAATAATGTATCTAGTTATGATTAAAATAACATCAAGATATTATTTTCAAGAAATCCCCCCCTCACACAGAGGGCTGTTGTAAATGTAAACAATGAATGTAAAAACACAAAATAAGACTCCAGGCACCCAGGCCCGGAATCAGTTACCAAAAATACACTATCTGATGCAAAACAGAGACTTCCAGGGAAGAAACTGCAGAACATCAGATGGTAGATGCAGAACACAATGCCTAACCACCCATAGGTGAAGACGTAAACATGGGGAAAAAGAACAGAATTCATTCTGTTATTCAGCTAAAACTCCCAAGAAAATTTAGTAATAATAATTACAAAACTATGCCAAAAGCATGGGAGAATAGCAAGGGGGGACTTAAAGGACAGGGAGAGAGGAAAACACTGAAAAATCAGTGTAACTAAATAATCAGAATGACAACAAAATGGCTGCTGCCTCGAAAATAGGTAACTTAACATAATTTCATTAAAAAATTTTAAGTTACAGCCCTGATAATATTCTGTCACACTTTTTTCCTCTCCTCCTTCTCTATCCTCCTTAGAATCACCATTTCACTAAAATTTATGTGTCTGGCATCATTTAAACTGAGATTTACAAGCACAAAGATCAGTCAGATGTTAACTGATGAAGGGCCAAACTTAGAATGATTAATGGCGCCAATTTCGAAACGTCCTTGACACTGCGCATGTGCAGTAGAGGTGAAGTGTGGAGGGCCATTCAGGACATGTTTTCTTTGGTTTTAGATGCAAATTTTGGGGATTGGGGGGCAAAATTTGTGTTTGGCCCTATATTTTAAGAGTTAGCACCAGCTATGTCTGGGTCATTGGTACAGTATAAAAATATTACTTACTGTCTCTGGATGACTGCGTCAACGACACACTACAAACTTCACAAATTGCGCTTTGTTACCTCCTTCAGTCTGCAAAAATTGACGGTTGAGATGGCCGATTTTGAGGTGTCTTCGACTGAATTAATGGGCAGCAGAAATCGGGGTTAGGCGGACATTTAACGTCCGCAGAATTTTGAACTCAGGCGGGCAACTGCGGCCCAGGGCGATCCCCCATCTCAAGATGACAAGCCTGGAGCAAACTTGAATTCGACCCCAGTAAGGACAGTGTTTACCATACATTAAAAGATTCTGACTAGTGGGTCTGGAGAAGAAGAGTTTTAAAGATTATTCTTCTTATTGGATTAATTTAAAATCAGGCACCTATTAGGAACCGAAATATTAACCAAGAGACTTGATTTGAACAAACTTGAATCTGACTCCCTTAAAGATAGTGTATACCAAATATCAAAAGATTCTGCTTTGGGGTTCGTGAGAAGATATTCCTTATATTGAAGCAAGTTAAAATTCAGGCTCCAATAGGGAGTCCAAACACTTATTGAGGGACTTGATTTGAACAAACTTTAATCTGACCCCTGTAAGGATACTGTATCCCAAACATCAAAAGATTCTGACTGGTGGATCTAAAGAAGATTCTTGAAAATTATTCCCCATATTGCTCTAAGTGGAAATTTGGGCTCCCACAGAGAGTTCAATTGTTATTCACAGATGGGCTTGTTTTGTTCCAACTTGAATCCGACCCCTAAAGGGATAGTGTATATATTATATATCAAAATATTTTGACCAGAGAGCCCAACTATTAACTGAGGGACTTGATTTGAACAAACGTGAATTTGACTCCTGTATCGCTGACATACAGGAGATTTAAAAAGTGACTAAAAGTCCTTTCTGTTCAAGCCGAGTGATATGAGTGTTTTCAGTGTGTATATCCATTCTATTTTGCGTTTATGCCTTTGTTTCACAGTATGAGGTGCTTCCGGGTCAGAGTTAAGTACCTTATAATGCGGAAACCGAGATCTTCAATGGTGTGGTCATGTTGGTTAAAGTGGAACGCTATTGGCGTGTCCCTTATGTGTTGGATATAGGCACTTTATAGGCAGGCCAATTTTCTTGATTTACTAGTGTTGGTGCAGCTATAACAATCGAGCAGTTCTACCCACCACCTCTACCCGCCAGGCTTTTTATATATATATGTGAGAGCTACCACACAATACAAAAGTCTCTGACGAAGCTCAAATCGAGCAAAACCAGTTAGACAGTTCACAAATCATTTTATTCAGTTATCAAATTCATACGGGATATCCAGCTTCAGAGTCCTCTTGCACTGTGACTTTTTCTAGACATACAGGAGATATTCAAGATTCTGAAGAAAAAGTTTCTTTAAAAAGAATGTCTCATAATGAACCATATTAAAATTTGGGCTGCCGTATTGAGCCCAAATGTAAACTGAGGGGCTTAATTTTAACAAACTGGTATACAACCCCCCCCCCCCTCCCAACACACAATCACACACCTTTGTATAACTTGACATGCACAGACATTTGACAAGAGAGCAATTGACAACACGTTAGGAGTCTTTTAAAGCCACATACAAGCACTATCACAGAATTAGTAACAATAAGATGGCTCAATGATTAAATAAATTTATGTTCACTGACTCCCCGAAAGTGTTTTTAAGGGAGTTATTAAAATAGGGAATTTTTTATATTAATGTTTTTTAGACTGATATTTTTATTCAGGGGTTTTTCTCTCAGCTTTGGGAAAAGATCTGGTGCCCATGTCATTGGGAAAATTGGCGTCATGGGAGCTCCAATTGGGAATTTGTTTTGGAGGGGATGAAACATACAAAAACTATGACATTTTATATTCAAATTGAACAGACAACATTAAGACTGATACTTAAGCAACTGCATTTATTCTGCAGGTAAGTTTTGTAACAAACAGTCAGATGGAATGATGTCCACCCCAGTCTCTGTAGTCTCTATTAAACTGTACATATACTACCAAAGAGGTATTTGTCATTTGCCCTTGAATCCAGACTAAGCTTTGTTAGGCAAGCATTTTAAATTTAATGCATAATTGGTGTCCTGAACTGGATGGTTATAAGGCTTCAGAAAACCAATGGTTTTCTGAAGCCTTATTACCACCCAGTTCAGGTCACCAATTGTCCAAAAAAATGATAAATTTTAAGTAATTTGTATATTTTTTATACTTACCAATGGCCCAGACTAGCTGGTGCTAACTCAAAATAATCCAGGGTCAAACACAAATTTTGCCCCCAAATCCTCCAAATTTGCAGGCAAAACCGAAAAAATCAAGTCCTAGATGGTCCTCCATACTTTTCAGATCTGCAAATGCGCAGTATCCAGGAAGGTGCTGAAATTGGTGCCAACCATCATTCTTTCTACAGATTGCCTGTTAAATGTTATAAACGGCGTGGAGGTATGAGTGCCCACTCATGGGAGGGCCATACCCGCCTGGGCCATTGGTAAGTATAAAAAATTTACAAATTACTTAAAATTTATCATATTTTTATACGATAACCAATGGCCCAGACTAGCTGAATCGTAAAAAAGCTGGAGGGCCAAGGACTTGAAGGAAAATCCAATCTCTCAATTACTTCAGTAAAGAATAGCTCCCACAGGAGAATAGGAGAAGATAGGAATTATATATGTCTTTCTCTTTTATGAGAAAAGAGAAAAACATAACACCAACAATGTAATTGTGTATTACATCTAATATATAAATGTGAATCTCTCATCTCTCTATCTATCTATCTATCTATCTATCTATCCCTGCGAGTAACATGGGGTGGGTGCCGTGCCCGTGCGGGGTGACCTTGACCTTGAAATTGATGACCTTGATCTTTTATTTCGAAAACTGCTAGGCCGATCGGGCTAAAATTTCATATGTGCGGGTATATTGACCCATCGATCATTTTGACTTTATCAGGGTGTCTGTGTGGGGTGACCTTGACCTTGAAATTGGTGACCTTGACCTTCTATTTCAAAAACGGCCTCATATCTGAGGGTATATTGATATAACCATCTTCTCCCGTACAACACCGGGTAACACCCGCTAGTAATATATAATTCTCCATTTAATGCCAGCATAACCCGTTATGCTAATTCGGTGAAGGAAAACCAATATATTAAGATAGCCCAGAGAATGAGACTATTTATACTCATTTAAAAGTGTCCGAGGATTGTATATTAATAGCATTTGACACGTGACATATACAAATGCTTCACAGTGAGCTACACTTTAAAAACCATCCCAGCACCGTCAGGACTACTGACACCGGAGGAGGTCTTCCCTTTCTTTTCACTATAAAGCCAAGCCAGATGATCATAAGGGGACCCCCCCACCCCCCTCCCCTTGTTCTGAGGTAAATATCCTCAGAACAAAGAGGGCAGCAGAACAGCATCAGTGCTGGAACGGACTGCCTAAAGCCCTATAGATGTAACCATTAATAGACAACATTCTAAGCAACAGAAAGAAGACCAAAAGATCTAAGGTCACCGGAGATGGACTCTAAATTTCTCAGGTAAAACTTGGTAAATGAAGAGGGCTGAGTCCAGCATGCAGCCTACAGGAGATCAGTAATGGCTATACTGTTGGAATAAGCCCAAGAGGTGGAAAGTGCTCTAACCTCGTGTGCTGATATCTTATTAACAGAATGTTGATCCAAAGATAGATTTTCATAGGCAATGCGTATTGCCAACTGAATCCATCAGAAGCATGAACAGAAGTATCCTTTCTGTAAGGAATCAATGAAAGAAATGTTTTCTTCCTTTTCTAACAAAATCTGATCGATGTTTATAAATGCGCATAGCCCTGACTGGACACAGCAAAGGTCTACGGTTATCGGAGGATGGTAAAGCCTTAATGACAATAGGCTCAGGCCGCTCGTCTGGAATCCGATTCTTAGCCAAAAACCACAATTCAGTAGTAAGGGTAATGGTATTACCCACACTACGGTAGTAAGATTCATCAACAGATAAAACATGAAGTTCACCGACTCTTCTAACAGATGCAAAGGCTAAGAGAAACGCCATGTTATAGGTCAAGAATTTGAACTCTACGACGTCCAATGGCTCAAAAGGAGCTTCTTTGAGCTTCAACAGAACCCAAGCCAAATTCCACTTAGGAATTAATCTGAGGGTTCAAAGTCTATTGATAGAGAAATTTCTAACTAGTTATCATGATGAACGTAAGTATCTGATAACACAGATCTATAACCCTTAATAGTGACAGGCTGCAGTTTGAGATCGTCAAACAAGTAGAGCAGGAAATCAGAAATATTTGGTATGGACGGATTGTATGCTTCTATCGTTTGATCCTTAAACCAACGGAAGAAAACCCTCCATTTTGCTGTGTAGTTTGACAAAGAGGAGGACCTCCTGCAGTTAGAAATTGCATCCACTGCGCATCCTGTAAACTGTTTCCCGTACAGGAAGAACTGCTCAACGGAACTACGTGAAGTTTGAGACCTTCCGGGTTGTGATGCAGTGCGCTTGACTTCCCCTGATAAAGAAGATCCTCTCGTGGAGGAAGCTTCCGGGGAATTCCCATAACAGACACATAAGATTGATCTGTGATGAAAGAGGTGCTACTAAAAGATCTATTATGGGAAAAGATCTATTTTGGGATGATCCCACTGGTAGCAAATCTGTTTGAATATTTGCTTGTTGAGAGTCCACTCCGAAGGCATCAGGCGACCTTTCCGAGAGAGCGATTCTGCTAATATGTTCAGACGACACGGTATATGACGGACAGAGAGATGAATGCCATGATTCATGACATATGGGACAATCCTCTCTGTCAATTCGCATAATGGAATCGAGTGAGTGCCGCCCTGGTTCCTGAGGTAAGCAACTACTGTCAAATTGTCCGACAGAATTTGAACATGGACGTTCGCGATTAGGCAAATCCAACATTGTAGTGCTAGCCATATTGACATCATCGCTTTGATGTTTATGTGCTTCTCTAGGACCCGAGAGTCCCCAAGACCCTGACACTTCAAGTCTGCGCATCTGACTCACGTCTGTCATAATTGTGAAAGCCAGATCTGGCAGGTGCAGCGGAACTCCCCGAGTTAACCACTGAAGATCTGCCCAAATCTGAACCTTTCGTTTTACTATGTCCGTTAAAACAATACTGGTTTCAAGTGAATGCGTCTTCACACTCCAGTTCTGAGTAAAGAATATCTGGAGGGGACGTGTGCGTGGCCATCGGAATAAGATTCGCAGCCACTCCACACAGCCCCATCAGTTGCATGAATTCCCTCGCTGTTAATGCGTCTGAGTGTAGATAAAAGCGAGCATAACAACTGAATAATTTCGCTCTGGGTAACGGCAGACGAACCAGATTGTTGTGAGTCTCGCTCATTCCCAAGTGAGTGAACGACTTGGATGGAGCTAGATCCGACTTTTTCTCGTTTACGATGAAACCGAGACGTCGGAGTAATAGAAGCAGACTCTGAACATCGTTCTGAAGTATAATTCTGTTGCTGTATCTCATGTAGAATGTCGTCCAAATAAGCCGACGTTACCATAGACGAATGAGCTCGGAAGTATGACATTACCGAGTTCATTCCTCAAGTGAATGCCCACGGAGCCAGGTTCAGACCAAAGTACATTGCTCTGCCTCTGAACTGATAAACCTTCCCTTGTATGGTGAACCACAGGTACTTTCTGAATGCCGGATGTACCAAGACATGAAAATAAGCATCCTTTAGATCTATGCTTGCCACATAGTCGCTAACTTGAATGCTCGCTTTTACCGACAGAATTGTTTCCATATAGAACTATGAAGCTATGATAAGCTTGTTTATCCAGCTCAAGTCTATTACCGGTCGGAACGAACCGTCTGGCTTCGGTATGAGGAACAGGTGACTGAAAAAACCCAGAGAATTTAGTTTCTCGATGACCTCTATTGCTCCCTTTAATAAGGGAGCCTGTACCTCCGCTAGGAGAGACTCTCTTTTCAAAGGATCCGCCGGAAGATTTGTCCAATGCGGACATCTCGTTTGTGGTGGTTTTGGTCAGAATGATAGCCGCAGGCCATCCGAGACTACACTTCTCACCCACTGATCTTCCGTGACTGCTACCCAGTTTTTCGCAAAGTCTGATAACCTTTTGCCAACTGTAAAGCAATAGAGGTCTTGACCATCACCTGTAGGTCCTGCTAGGCTTACAAGAGAAGAAACTACGTCCTCCCCGTGAAGATCTTCGCCCCGTCGGCTTAGGGGCGTCTGACCGATAATCCCGATCAGACCTATGCCCCTTTCCCGAGTCACTGTATTGACGACCTCCCGAGTAACTGTATGAGGGTTTCTTGTATCCTCGCGAGGAGTTCTCTTTTGAAGATTTTGATTTGGAACATCCTCGCTTACCCCAGTCTGCTGAAGCTGATTGTTGAGACGCCAACTTCAAGAGCAGAGCACTGGATGCTTTCTTAGTAGCCTGTTCATATACTAACGAAAGTTTGTATGTCCGGAGACCGGAGCGACCCGGAGAGAGCTTTTCACCTTGTCATCTATTAGTGATGACGACGCAAGGGCAGCATCACATCTAATTAACTCCAGATTAGCCACTGTCAGGGTGGAGTTATACATGGCATACATGATTGCCCTGGAAAGAACTCAAAGCGAGGTACACACGTCCTCAAATTCCTTACTGCTGAGATGTTGCTCTGATAAGGTGATCTGCATAGGACATAGCGTCCAAATTCGCTCTATTCGATGAAATTGCAGTTTCCATTACATATGAGTGAATGTTGAATGAAGCAGGTAAGGATATGTCTAAATCCCCGGCCTGCTCATCCAAACGCAGTGGAACTCTCTGAACATCTTCTCCAGCCGTTTTAAACGAACGTGGTCCAAGGAACGGCATATTTATGGAAGATGTTGCCTTTTTCCTCACACTCGAGAGGTTAAATATGGCGTCGTCTATGTGGCTGAAGGACTGCGACACCTGCCTAGACTGAACCGGGAAAGAAAGAACTTCTTCCTTCCTCCATATAAAGTCTGCATCTAGAAATGCCAGAGGTTTCTCCCTTGTTGTCGCAGCTTGCTGATTTGTTGGAACAAACTCAGGGTAGTATTGATGGATAAAATCCATCACAACTATATGTTGTTCCGAAAGGGAAGGGTAATCCCTTTCACCATCCAACTGAATCAGTTGAGAATCTCGGTCCATTGCATTTGCATGAACAGACGACTGGAGCTACACAGCACCATCCGACAGCTCAGTTTCTGAGTCTGAGGGAGGCTGTTCCCACACTTGCTGGGATGCTATGATCAGCTGCGCAATCTGCGACAGCAAGTCCATCGCCAAGGCTTGAGGAGCAGCGGTTTTCTATTTCTTAGCCGCATGCTGCTCCTGAGACGGCGTTCCAGAGATGGATCTCTTCTTCAAACGTCCGGATGATCGAAGCCTCAGTTCCCTAGCTACCGGATGGTCCAACTTCAAGGGCGAAGAGTGGTTCCTTCTTCGTGCAGCTGGCTGGATATCCGAAGTCAGGTAGCTAGGGTGCGGTCGTGTGTGCTTAGTTATCATAGCAGAAGCCATGACTGCAGCCAAGACCGACTGCAGTCTAGACGGAGCATCCCAAGCAGCAGGTGTGGAAGTATGCTCCAGCCCGTGCATGTTTCTCATAACAACATCTGGATGTTGCTGGGTTAGAGAGGGACCACTCCCGCTGGTGGCCTTTTCAGACCTCACCGAGCCTCACGACAAGAAACTTGCTGGCTTCCTCCCTAGTTCCGTCGTCGCTGGGAGAGCTTTTGTTTTTAAGGTTCTCGCTCTACCCACTATACTTCCTTTGACCAAAATGGACATACCCGGTGTTACAGCTCCTATGGACAGAGTAACCACTTCAACGGTCAAGCTAGTTGCCGGCAAAGGATTAAAAACACCGCCTAGTGGCCTTATCCCTTGCTTAATATTCATGAGCACCTTAGCAGCTAGCTCTGTTTGCTCATCAGAGTGCAACAACGGTAGCACACATTTGGTTGGTGTCAGATTAACATCACCATGTTCTTGTTCTTCTGAAAAAGAAACTGAAAAACTTGAATGACCTTGTGGTGAGAGTACCGGCATAGGCCTCTCATCGCCAACAATGTACCACGATACCTGCTTCCAATGTTTGTCATCCCAATCGACACATGTAGGACAAGAATCTGAAGGAGTACATCGACTACAAGCAAGGCAACATGCATGTAAATCTGCGGAAGACTTCCTCACCTTGCATTTTGAGCAATAAGCTTTCCTGATTAATCAAAATAAAGTCGATCGTACTCCAACAAACTCCACAATAAATATATGATAAAGATACATAATAAACAACAATCAAAATCGAAAAATTAAATTAAAAAAATTTTTCGCAAAATTTTGGACAAAAGCAAAAGTTCCCAAAGGGGATATGAAGAGCCCAAGGGTATCCCGAGAGAGCCTAAGTGTGGACAAAATTCCAAAAATTATTGCTACACTACAGGAATATTAATGTATCTTACAACAATCCTACAGTAATAATAACTAAATACTACATATATTTAAGGACGTTGCCAATGTAAACAACGTCAAGAAAAAAAACGGAAACAAGACATCAGGCACAGAAAAAAGGCCCAAAGTCAGTAACCGATTTTAAAGCTACCAGATGTAAAGCAAGATCTTCAAATGAAGAAGAAACGATACATCAGATAGAAGAAGCATGGCCCAAACGACCGAAAAACCCTAGGGTGAGGACGTAACCATGGGGATAAACAGAATAAACATTCTGTTACACACGTTAAACTCCCAAGAAATTTAATAAAAAATTTCGATAAAAATAAGCCAAAAAGCTTGGGAGTCTGATAGGAGGGCTTCAAGGAGGGATAGGGAAGGAACACTTAACAAACAGTGGATAAATCATTAGCAAGAATGATGAAGTCAGGCGAATGTCCCGAAATTGGGAAACATGAAATAATTTTTATAAAAATAATAAAGTTACAGCCCTGAACATTTCCAACCACCTTTGTTCACTTCCATCATCTATTTATATCCTTGGATCCACCAATTTTACCATTGATTTGTGTCTGGCATCCTCAAAAAAGAAGATTTAAAAGCACAGATGTCAGTTGAATGTTGCTGACCTTAGGGCCAAACAAAGAATGATTGTTTGTACCAATTTTGGTGCCTTCCTGGATACTGCGCATGCACAGATCTGTCAAGTATGGAGGACCATCTAGGACTTGAATTTTTTCGGTTTTGCATGCAAATTTGGGGAATTGGGAGGCAAAATTTGTGTTTGGTCCTGGATTATTTTGAGTTATCACCAGCTAGTCTGGGCCATTGGTTGTCGTATAAAAATATTTTTGTTTGAGTGTGGGCTGAGATTGAGAAATTTGGAATTGAGAATTGAGAAAAATCGGTCTACTGATCATATATATGCGAAAGAAGTTTCATTGCCATTGCAATATAAAAATGTTGTTTTGTACTAAATTAACCCCTATCACTGTGGTAGTGGAACATAATTTTCTCCAATCACTCTGTTTTTCTCTTGTTTATCTCTGAATTTAAAAGTAAGTATAGATTGTTTGACAGAGCTGACAGAGATACTGCATGGCATAATGGGAAATATTTGCTACTTAAAACCAGGCCTGGGGTCAATTACATGTAAATGTAATTAATTACAATTACAATTATTTTTAATTTTTCAATTACAATTACAACAAGACCCCCACGTGGTGTACCGTCTAGTGTGAGCATACCTATGGTCAACAAATAGTATTTATGAATATTCTTGTATGGACTGATGGACGGATGCACAGATGGATGGACGCAATCCAGTATACAACCCCCCACATTTTCTTCGAAATTTTTCAACAATTTCCAACAATTTCTAAGTCAAAAGGTATGGTAAATTGTTTGGTGTTTGGAAGTTTTATCCAATGAGGTAGAAGCCTTTGTCATAGGCAAACTGCATGCCATATTTCAAGGAAATCCAATAACCCCAATCCAGTATACCACCCCCCCCCTCCATTTTCTTCGAAAGTTTTCAACAATTTCCAAGTCAAAAGGTATGGTAAATTGTTTGGTGTTTGGAAGTTTTATGCAATGAGGCAGGAGTCTTTGTCATAGGCAAACTGCATGCTATATTTCACTGAAATCCGATAACCCATACCTGAGATACAGGCTGAACAGACAAATAATGTCTATTTCCTACGGCTCATTCCCACTAGACCAATTCCCTTTAGACCAACTCCCACGAGGCCAATTCACAAAAGACCATTTCCCCTTAGACCAACTGGTGTGTTCTACTTTAAAAATAATTCTATATCTATAGTTTGATATATTTATAAATATTTATAAATGTATTTAATGTTATTGATATTCAAGCCTGAAAAGAAGCACTTTCCCTTAATTTCAAATGAGAGGGTGGACATTTTCCCCTAGTTAGGAAGAAAAGAGTGGACATTTTCTCCAAACTAAAAAAAATTGAATTTCAAGATTTTATTACAAGAAAAAGAAAGAATTTGTTCCATTTAATGTTACACTATTTTCAAAGTACTAAATAAAAATAAAATAGGCATAGATAATTCATACAATATCAAGTTGAATTACTGTATAAACAGTAAGCTAGATGATCTGTCACACACAGTGGACTGTATGGCATAAGAATATCAAGTTGTATTGCTGTATAAACAGTAAGCTGGATGATATGTGCTTTGGTATATTGTGAGATGAAGACTTTAATGGTACTATAAGCATGATTTATCATAGTTATATTTGTGCTACTTGGGTTTAGTGATAATTGGTTGGGCAAAAAGTTAAAAAATTTATAGTAATTTATATATTTTTTATACTTACCAATGACCCAGACTTAGCTGGTGCTAACTCTTAAATATCTAGGGCCAAATGCAAATTTTACCCCCCAATCCCCCAAATTTACATCTAAAACTGAAAATTACATGTCCTATATGGTCCTCCATACTTTTACTCCACAGCACATGCGCAGTGTCAAGGAGGTCTCGAAATTGGCACAATTTTCATTCTTACAACCAGTACCTGGTAAGCGTTATGTACTCAGCGGGGAGGTATGAGTTCCCAACTCATGGGAGGGCCATCCCCATCTGGGTCATTGGTAAGTATAAAAAATATATAAATTACTATAAATTTTTTAACATTTTTATACTGTACCAATGACCCAGACTTAACTGAATAGTAAAAAGGTTGGAGATTAACATGAAAAACAGAATGGAATGATTATCTCCCTAGTTCCGAAAATACGCTAATACCGTCGAATTGTCGGACAGAATTAGTACATGAGCATACTGAATAACGTTATCCAATAACGTAGCGCAGGCCAAAATGACATCATTCTTGATGTTAACGTGCTTAATTAGGAACTACGGATCCCAAAGACGCAGGCCCTTCAAATCCATTGGGCTCAATGATACGACCCAACCTGTTTGACTGGCATCCGTCAAGACTGTAAAACTCGGATCCGGCAATTGCAGTAGAACTCTCTGAGTTAACCACTGAAAACCTGCCCAAGTCTGAATCTCTTATTCACTTAATTGACAAGAAGATGTCCGTATCGAGCGAAAAAATCTTCACCCTCCAATTCTGGATGAGAAGAAATTGGAGAGGACAAGTGCGTAACTGCCCCATTGGAATAAAATCGTGGCAGCTCCGCACAAACGTATTAGTATCATGAGATCTCTCGCTGAGACCTTGTTTGCGCGAAGACAATAGTGAGCTTAACAACTGATTAATTTCGCTCTGGTTATTTATTTATATTTATTGATGTTTAACCCTTTACCCAACGAACCGGCCGAATCCGCCCGCGTAATATGTAAATTCAGTAGATGAAAAATATTATTTTTCAAAAAATTTCAACAAAACCATATCGTGTGACCCCTCGTTTGGAACGAGCTCGTTCCAACGAGGGGTCACATGATATGGTTTTGTTGAAATTTTTTGAAAAATTTGAAAAAATTATATTTAAAATAATAAATTTTGATATCGTCTGTGTTGGGTAAAGGGTTAAGGTCACATATTTATGCACAATGGCTAATCATGACCGTGACAGTTTTACGGGTGGAGGAAGCCGGAGTACCCGGAGAGAACCACCGAGCAACGACGTGCAGCTGCCAGCTCCCCAACATCGTAACTCCGCACTGCAGCACAGGCAGGGTTAGATTGGTTGAAGACATGCGTACCATCGACGTGCAGTAAGCCTTAGTACACGGCGTCATCGTGCCCCCACACGGGCAATGGAGATGAAGTGTCTTGCCCAAGGACACAACGCGGTTGCCGCAGGTGGGATTCGAACCGAGGACCTCTTGGCTTGCAGCCTGCACCTCTACCTACTGAGCCACCGCGCTCCCTTTCGCTCTGGTTAACGGCAGACGAACGAAAATGTTGTGCGTTTCGATGCTCATCCCCCAGTGGGTGAATGACTTGGATGATACCAGATACGACTTCTCCTCGTTTACTTATGAAACCGAGACATCGGAGCAATAGAAGCAGATTCTGCAATCTTTCTGAAGCGTTAACTCATTGCCATACCTCTAAAGAATGTTGTCCAGGTAGGCCGACGTTATCGCAGACGAATGAGCTCGGAAATGAGTCATTACCGAGTTCGTTATTCGAGTGAAAGCCCAGGGGCTAGATTCAGACTGAAGCCCAGTGCTCGGAACTGATACACGACTCCTATGATGAGGAAGCGAAGTTACTTACTGAACGCCTGATGTACCATGACGTGAAAGGACGCATCTTGAGATCTATGCATGTTGCAAAATCGTACACCCGAAAACTCGCTCTGACCGATCGGATGGACTCCATATATAAACTTGGAGCCACGATCAGCTTGTTTATCCAGCTCAGAATAATGAGTGAACGGAACGAGCCGTCTGGTTTTTGGAACCAGAAAAGGATGGTTGTAGAAACCTGGAAATTCCTGGATTTCTATGAGATCTATCGCAATCATTCCAGAAGAGACTGGACTTCTGATGGAAGCGAGCCTCTTTCCTGCTGACTTGACGGAAGCCGAGTCCACCTTGGACTCCAAGTTAACGGATGATTTCGTTTGAAGGACAATTTAGTCCTTCCGAAATCACCCCTCGAATCCAAGGGACGTCCGTAATCTATTCCCAATTAATTGAGAAACTTGACAGTCTTCCATTCACTAGTACACGATAGAGGTTAATACCATTACCTCCTGGTCCTGCGAGGCTTGCGGAAGGAGAAGCCATGTCCTCCATGGCCTGCACCTCGCCCCGTCGACTTAGGGGCGTCTGACCAGATGTCTCGGCCAGAATTACGGCTCCTACCTGAGTCGCTACCCTGACGGTCTCTAGGGTAAGACCTAGAGGACGCATAGGAACCTCTATAGGAACTTCCTTTGGACGTATTCGTCCCAGAAGTGCCTGTCCTACTCTTCTCTGCTGAATCCGACAATATGGAAGCGGATTTGAATAGCAGAAAGTCTGAAGCTGATCATAGACTCGGAAAGCTTGCCATCGAAGAAAACTCTCCGGAGACCGGAGCGACTCTGAGAGAGTTTTTCACCTTACTATCCACACGCGTGGATGTAGACAGGGCCGCGTCACGTCTAACCAACTCCAAATTGCCACTAAGAGGACGGAGTTTTATGTGAGGCCCTTGAAAGAACTCTTAAGGAGGTTGTACCTCCTAGAATTCTTTTTCCTTTGAGACGTTATGATAACGTTCTGGTAAGGTGATCTGCGTACGATGATGCGTCTAAGCTGATCCTGCTAGACGATATTGTCGTTTCCAACATCGTGCTTGGAATTGACATATACGACAGTATAAACAATACTAGGTCCTGACCTGGTCGTCTAGACGCAGAGAACTCTCAGAATGCTCTGTCCTGCCATTTCAAAATATTCCTTGAATTGATGAAAGGCAGATATAGAGCATTTGCCTATAAGAAACCTGACCTGCCCATTTAGGTAGCAAGTTATATAAATATAGCTTCATTAAACAGATCAAATGTCCATGAGACATATCTGGACTATATCGGAAACTGAGGGATGATGTCCCTAAACCGATTAAGAATTCTGTGTCCAGTGGCGATATCAGTCTCTTACCTGGCAATGCAGCATTTTGGTCCGGAGGAACAAGGTCAGATGATAATGCAGGATGTACTCTACGGCAATTATGTTGTTCCGAAAGGGAAAATACAACTCATCCATATCCCTTTCGCCATCCTGTCAGACCACTTGTAATTCTTGGTTGTCCATGCCTGAACCTGCAGCGGAACATACCAACCCAGCTTCGTCGGAATATTCCTGATCTTGCTGGGATGCTGTGATAATTTGTGCTATCTGCGATAGCATGTCCATAACAGAGGCCTGTGGAGCTGTGAACTTGCAGGATTTAGCCGCTGGAAGCTCCTTGGACGTTAATTCCTGCATACTTCTTATATGCGAACATCCGGAGTATGAAGGCCTAGTATCCTTGGCTACCGGATGGCATGACCTGATCGCCGTAGAATCCCTGGTCGGAGATGTTGGTTGAATACAACTGGTCACGTAGCCAAGGTGCTCCGACTGAAGAACGTTTTGTACCTCAACATCTGGGCCCAGATGTTGTAGTATGAGAGAGGGACCTCTCTCGCACGCAGCCCGGATGGACCTGGAAGAGCTAGGAACCGGACTAATAGGCTTCCTCCGTACCATCCTCGTATCCGTCGTCACTGGGTGTGCATATTGTATTTCATAGTGCTCGCATCACCCAAATCTCCTTCCTGGACTGCAACGGACGAACCCGGGTGCTGAGCCATTCGGTGAATGGTCGCGACACTGCGCGAGCTAGCGGACGCCAACGCCGTCGATCCTACTTGGGACCTCTTAGGTAATTGACGTATCTGCATGAGCACTTTTATTGCTAGCTCTTTATTTGACTGTGATGATGGACAGGGACCAGCCCACAAGGCGAAGTAGGCGATATCTTCGCCCTTTACACAATCTTCGCCCAATTTCTTTCTCTGGGCGAAGTTGAAGTCGCCTTGCAGTTTTGAAAAGTCGCTGAGAAAAGTTATTTCCGGCAATTCCGTTGCTAACTTCGCTTGGAAAAAATAGAAAAAAAATAAGTGCAGTGAAAGCAAATAATTGGGCAGGTTAAAGAATTACTAAATATATAGATTTTACTTCCAATAAAACCCCAAAATAATACCAACCACGGCACGATTTCGTCATGACAATTCAAGTTTTCACTAGAGTGAAGTTAGATGACAAGACGAAAATTGCTCAAGTTCTTTTTTAATGTTTCATTTCAAAAGTGATTTCCAACGTCAAACTTCGCTATACAGGGTAATTATTTAAAAAAAAACATTTTTGGTAATGATAAAAATGTTTATTTTTCAGTTTGCACTTGTGAGTTTGAAGCATGTGATTTTTAAAAATTATTGTTGGGTGTGTTCCATTTGTGGCAGTCACAATAAGGGTCCTACTAAATTACCAAAAAGTAGTAAGTTACAGAAATAAATGGTGTTAAAAGCAAACTGACAAATTCAATTATCTTCCTCGATAACAGAACATTTGCCTGGAAGAAATGATTCTCTGAACTGGATTGAAATGATATCTGATTGGCAAAAATAATTCATTAACCCCCCCCCCCCCCCTCCCCACTAATAGCTTTTAAACTGAATTGAACCCTTACCTAAACAGCTTTTTGTGAAATAATATTTGGTTAGCAAAAACAATTTGCTAAACTGAATGTAACCCTTTACCTAACACAGCTTTTTGAGAAAAATTTGGTTGGCAAATATAATTTGCTAAATTGAACTTAACCCTTTACCTAACACAGTTTTTTCTGAATAATATTTGGTTGACAAAAAAGATAATTTGCTAAACGGAATTTAACCCTTTACCTAAAGCAGCTTTCTGAGAAATAGCATTTGGTTGGCAAAAGTAAATTTGATAAACTGAATTTAACCCTTTACCTACCACAGGTTCTTGAGAATATTTGGTTGTCAAAAGTAATTTGATAAAGTGAATTTAACCCTTTACTTGACATGGCTTTTTGAGAAATAATATTTTTTGCTCACTTCTCCGTATTTTCACCTCACTTCTCCTTAAAACCTTGGGAGGGGGAAGTGACTTCTCCCTAAATTTAGCCTCTAGGCTGGTCTCTGACGACGGAAGCACACTTTACGAAGACATCATGGTAACATCATCTTGTTTATGTTACTCAATGAGACCTGTGGAGCTGCGGTCCTACGTAACTATCCGCTGGAAGCTCCAGGGACGTTCATTCCTGCATTTATATAATATGCAAATGTCCCAACTGGAAAGGCCTCATGTCCCTGGTTAGCAGATCGAGTGACCTGGTTGACATGTAGTCCGTGGTTGACGAAGCAGGAGCACCAGGGACGTTCAATCCTGCATTTATATAATATGCGAACGTCCCCTGGAATCTGTGGTCACGTAGCCAAGGTGCGGTCGTGTGTGTGTCGTGAGGATGAGGAAGCCAATATAACAGCCGCGTCGGACTGTGTATGCAACAGAGCGTCCCGAGCAGGAGGAGTGGACGTAAGCTCCAACTAACGAACAAACATACAACAACATCGCGGTGCAGATGTTGATGTAAGAGAGAGGGGGCCTCTCTCGCTCGCGGTCCGGGTGGACTTGGACAAGCTAGCTACCGGAATGACAGGCTTCCTCCGTACTATCCTCGGATCCGTTGTTGCTGGGTGTGCACATTCGATGTTTTATAGTGCTAGCATCACCCAATCTGCTTCCCTGGACCGCAACGGACGAACCCAGATGCCGATCCATTCGACACCGGGCGGACTAGCGGGCGATCAATTGCTTTCGATCCTACTAGGGAACTCTTCAGCAATTGTCGTAATACCTTGAGCACTTTCCACTAGCCCTAATATTGCAACGACGGAGACACACTTGTTGAAGACATCACATAAACATCACTCTGAATTCTGAAAAAGAAACTGATAATACAGAGTGACCCTACGGAGAGAGGACCGTAATGGACCCCTCTCCGCTAACAAAATACCGTGACACACGTTTCCAACATTGTCATATCCATCAACACACACAGAGCAAGAATTAGTGCGACTACAATGACTATAAGAAACACAATGAACCTGTGAATTAGAGGAAGATATCCTCACATTACAATTGAAGAATATTTTTTCAACATGAAAAAATATACACAGTCATATTACTCGCACTAACCCTTGAAATAAATATACATAATATATTATAATCCATTATAACATTTCAAAAGAAAATAATTTCCCCCCAAAAAAAATTGTGAAAAATATTTCAGAAGAGCCCAAAGTCCAAATGGATCCCAAAAAAGCCTTAGTGTGGACAAAAATTTTAATTTATTTCAAAAATTTAATGTAACACTTACGGACAATATTAATGTATCTTACTATGAACTGAACTAAGCAGAGGACAAGTAATCACTATAAAAAGTAACCGTTGTCAACATAGACAAAAAGTGTAAACAAACCGGAAACATGACTCCAGGCACCGATAAACCTGGCCCGAAATCAGTTACCAATTTAAACACTATCTGATGCAAAACTGAGACTTCCAGAGAAGAAACTGCAGAACATTAGATGGTAGATGCAGACCAAAATGCCTAACCACCCAAGGGTGAGGACGTAAACATGGGGAAAACAACAGAAAATAATTCTGTTTCCAGCAAGAAATTTTAGTAATAAACATTACAAAAAATAAGCCAAAAGCATGGGAGAATAGCTAGGGGGGAATAAAGGAAAGGGAGAGAGGAAACACTGATTAAACAATTCATAGCAAGAATGACCACAACAAGGTCATGCCTCGAAAATAGGTAACATGAATAATTTCGTAAAATAATTATAAGTTACAGCCCTGAACATTTGTTTCCACTGTTTTTTCCTCTCCTCCTTCTATTTCCTCCTTATATCCACCATTTCTCTCATAATTATGCGTCTGGCATCCTCAAAAATGAGATTTACAAGCACAAATAACAGTGAAGTGTATCTGTATTGAGGACCAAACAAAGAATGAAAATTGCGCCAATTTCGAGACCTCCTTGACACTGCGCTGTGGAGTAAAAGTATGGAGGACCATATAGGACATGTAATTTTTGGTTTTAGATGAAAATCTTGGGGATTGGGGGGTAAAATTTGCGTTTGGCCCTAGATATTTAAGAGTTAGCAACAGCTAAGTCTGGGTCATTGGTACAGTATAAAAATGTACTTGCACCGAGGTGAAGAAACACAGAGGGGTGGGAGAAACAGAGAGGGGTGGGGCACAATGATAATATATGGATGTAACTGGTAATATAATTTTATGGGTTTGTACATAAAATTATATTACGGACTTGCACCAAGGGTGTTCTCATCTAAGTCGTCTTGTAAATTTACTCTTAGCTGTATTATCGTTGTTTGATTTATCATAGTTTTATTTGTGCTACTTGCTACATGTATATTATTATCTTTTGCTAGCTATTTTAAAAAGAATAAACTATTACATGAAACCTTAATTACATTTTTATTTTTCCAATTTTTTTTCTGTTTTATTCCATGAGAAATTAAATGAAAGTGTCAATGACAATGCAGCTCAACTTGACAAACTTGAACTTGGTAAGTTATAAATGAAATGGCAAAACTGAAGATCATTGGGACCAATGTCAGTTTTTTTGCCAGTGGCAACATTTTTTGACAGAAACCGAAGAAAATCGAAAGCTCCCATCTAAAGGCCTCCCCAAACAAGCATGCCAGGTTTCAAAGCAATCCAATCATAAATGTACCCTGTAGGGTGTACAAAAGGGAAATATTGTGGTCTGACTAGACTAAATTCTAAGAACGTTGGCCGTGGCAACATTTTTTGACGGTAATGGAAGAAAATCGATAGCTCCCATCTAGAGGTCACCGTAAATAAGCATACCAGGTTTCAAAGCAATCTAATCATAAATGAGTCCTGTAGGGTGAGCCAAAGGGAAATATTGTGGTCTGACTGAACTAAGTTCTAAGAATGTTGGCTGCGGCAACATTTTTTGATGGAAATTGAAGAAAATCGATAGCTCCAATCTAGAGGTCACCCCAAACAAGCATGAAAGGTTTCAAAGCAATCCGATCATAAATGTGCCCTGTAGGGTGTGCCAAAGGGAAATATCGAGTCTTCTGACTAAACCAAGTTCTAAGAACCGTGGCCACGGCAACATTTTTTGATGGAAATTGAAGAAAATCGATAGCTCCCATCTAGATGTCACCCCAAACAAGCATGCCAGGTTTCAAAGCAATCCGATCATAAATGTACCCTGTAAGGTGTGCCAAAGGGAAATATTGTGGTTTGACTAAACTAAGTTCTAAGAACGTTGGCCGCGGCAACATTTTTTGACAGAAATTGAAGAAAATCGATAGCTCCCATCTAGAGGTCTCCCCAAACAAGCATACCAGGTTTCAAAGCAATCTGATCATAAATGGGCCCTGTAGGGTGTGCCAAAGGGAAATATTGAGGTCTGACTGAACTAAGTTCTACAAACATTGGCCGTGGCAACATTTTTTGCCGGAAATTGGAGAAAATCGATAGCTCCCATCTAGAGGTCACCCTAAACAAGCATACCAGGTTTCAAAGCAATCAAATCATAAATGTGCCCTGTAGGGTGTGCCAAAGGGAAATATTGTGGTTTGACTAAACTAAGTTCTAAGAACGTTGGCCGCGGCAACATTTTTTGACAGAAATTGAAGAAAATCGATAGCTCCCATCTAGAGGTCACCCCAAACAAGCATGCCAGGTTTCAAAGCAATCCGATCATAAATGTACCCTGTAGGGTGTGCCAAAGGGAAATATTGAGTCTTCTGACTAAACTAAGTTCTAAGAACGCTGGCCGCGGCAACATTTTTTGACAGAAATTGAAGAAAATCGATAGCTCCCATCTAGAGGTCTCCCCAAACAAGCATACCAGGTTTCAAAGCAATCTGATCGTAAATGTACCCTGTAGGGTGTGCCAACGGGAAATATTGAGGTCTGACTAAACTAAGTTCTACGAACGTTGGCCGTGACAACATTTTTTGCCGGAAATTGAAGAAAGTTAAAAAATTTGTAGTAATTTATATATTTTTTATACTTACCAATGACCCAGACTTAGCTGGTGCTAATTCTAACAAAACCAGGGCCAAACACAAATTTTACCCCCCAATCCCCAAAATTTGCATCTAAAACCAAAAGAAATCATGTCCTATAGGACCTCCATACTTCGCCCCTACTGCGCATGCGCAGTGTCAAGGACGTTCCGAAATTGGCGCCAATTATCATTCTTACTGGCAGTGCCTGGTCAGCGCTATGTACTCAGCGGGGAGGCAAGAGTTCCCAACTCCTGGGAGGGCCATCCCCATCTGGGTCATTGGTAAGTATAAAAAATATATAAATTACTATAAATTTTTTAACATTTTTATACTGTACCAATGACCCAGACTTAGCTGAATAGTAAAAAGGTTGGAGGGCCTAGGACATAGAGGAAAATCCAATAAGCTCAACTATATAATATAGAGGCAACCCCTTAAGGAGAAAAGGAGTATTAGGCTTTACATGTATCTTTCTTATTTAATGTTAAATTAGAAAGATACAATACCCTTCATAATTGAGCACAATAACATTCATGTTCTCTATTAACATCCAGTATAACCCTTTATACTAATTATTTTTAAAGTAAGCCAATAAATAAAGTTAGTCCAGAGAATTGAGACTCTTTATATTCTTTTAAAAGTGTCCGAGGATTGTATATTAACACCCGTTTGACACTTGACATATACAAATGCTTCACACCGAGCTACACTTTAAAAATATGACATGAATGAATTTTAACATTAATATTACACTTTAAAACCATCCCGGGAGAGACTCAGAAATACTGACTTTGGAGGAGGCATTCCCTTGCTTTTCACTATAAAGCAGGTGACCTAAGGGAACACCCTCCGCCCCCCTTCCCCTTGCCCTGGGTCAAATAGCCCAGAGCGAAGAGGGCAGCTGGATGGAGTCACTGCCGGAACAGAAAGCCTGCATAACTATAGTTGCAACTGTTTAGTGGACGACATTCTGAGCAACAGATAATGGACCTAAACAATGCAGGTCTCCAGAAATGGACTCAATATTTCTGAGATAAAAATTTGTGAATGTGGATGGCTGAGACCAATAAGCAGCCTTCATTAAATCTGTAATAGCAATACTATTAGCGTAAGCCCAAGAAGTAGCAAGAGCTCTTACTTCATGAGCGGAAATCTTAAGCACAGACTGCTGAGAAGAAGATAAATGCTCATAAGCAGTACGGATAGTTAATTGAATCCATCTAGCAATAGAATGGACCGAAATGTCCCTTCTATTAGGCATCAAAGACAGAAAGAAACGTTTCCGTCCCTTTCTGATAAACTGAGATCTTTGTTTATAGATACGTAACGCTCTAACAGGACAGAGTAAAGGCCTACGCCCGTCTGAAGACGGAAGAGCCTTAATGACAATAGGTTCCGGATATTTATTAGGAGCCTGATTCTTAGCTAAAAAACCCACATTAGTAGTGAAGGTGATAGTGTTCCCAACACTACGATAGTGAGAATCATCCACCGATAGTGCATGAAGCTCACTGACTCTTCTAGCAGAAGAGAAAGCTAAGAGAAAAGCTGTCTTATAAGATAAGAATTTGAAGTCTACTGTCCCAAGAGGTTCAAATGGCTTTTCCTTCAATTTAAGAAGAACCCAAGCTAAATTCCATTTAGGAATTAACCTAAGAGTTCTGGGTCTATTTATCGAAAAGTTTCTAACCAACTTAGATAAAGAGACATTAGATCCAATTTGTAAACTATCATGATGTGCATAGGTATCAGATAACATAGACCTATAACCCTTAATAGTAACAGGCTGCAGTTTGATTTCGTCAAACAAGTATACTAGAAAGTTTGCAATGTCTGGTATAGAGGGATCGAAAATATCTACAGAATGATCCCTACACCAACGATGAAAAACCTTCCACTTAGCCGCATAGTTTAGCGAAGAGGAGGTCCTCCTACAGTTAGAAATCGCGTCCACTGCTCGTCCTGTAAAGTGCTTGCCATGCAAGAAGGACCGCACAACAGAAAAACGTGAAGGTTGAGACCTTGCGGGTTGTGATGGAGTTGACGCGATTTCCCCTGCGAAAGAAGATCCTCCCGTGGAGGAAGCTTTCGCGGTAGGTCCCACAACAGACACCTGAGTAGATTTATCCACGGTCTCTGTGGAGACAGAGATGCTACCAACAGAATCTTGCATTGAGATTGTTTTATCTTTAGCAATACTTGCTGAATTAACTGCGCTGGAGGATACGCATATCCTATCATTCCGTCCCAAGGGATCGACAGAGCGTCTACTGCAAATGCTCTTGGATCCGGACACGGAGACACATACGTCTGCAACTGATTGTTGAGATGTGTTGCAAATAAGTCTATCATTGGCCGTTCCCATTGGTAGCAAATCTGATTGAATACTTGTTTGTTGAGAGTCCACTCCGACGGCAACAAGCGACCCTTTCGTGAAAGGGAGTCTGCTAGTACATTCAGACGACCCGGTATGTGACGGACCGAAAGAAGAACCTGATGTTCTAGCGCAAACAGAAGGATTCTTTCCGTTAGATTGAACAACGGAACTGAATGAGTGCCTCCCTGATTCCGTATATACGCCACTACTGTCGTATTGTCGGATAGGAATTGGACATGAGCATTGTGAATAATGTCCATCCAATGACGTAACGCAAGCCAAATTGACATCATTTCCTTGATGTTTATGTGCTTGCACAGGAATTGCGGATCCCAAAGACCCTGGCATCTCGAATCCGTTGGGATCAATGATGCACCCCAACCTGTTTGACTGGCATCCGTCATAATGGTAAAACTCGGATCCGGCAACTGCAGCAGAACTCCCTGAGTTAACCACTGAATGTTTGCCCAAGTCTGAATCTCTTGTTTCACTTGATCTGACAAGAGAACGCCTATGTCGAGCGAATGAATTTTCACACTCCAATTCTGAGTCAAGAAAATTTGGAGAGGACGCATGCGTAACCGCCCCATCGGAATGAGATCCGCAGCGGCTCCGCACAGACCTATCAGTCTCATAAATTCTCTCGCTGTGACTCTGTCTGCGTGCAGACAATAGCGAGCGTAACAACTGACTAATTTCGCTCTGGTTAACGTCAGACGAACGAGATTGTTGTGCGTCTCGAAGCTCATTCCCAGATGTGTGAATGACTTGGACGGCACCAGATCCGACTTCTCCTCGTTCACTATAAAACCGAGACGGCGGAGCAATAGAAGTAGATTCTGAACATCGTTCTGAAGCGTTAACTCGTTGCCGTACCTCTGAAGAATGTCGTCCAGGTAGGCCGACGTTACCGCAGACGAATGAGCTCAGAAGTAGATCATTACCGAGTTCATTACCCGAGTGAAAGCCCAGGGCACTAGATTCAATCCGAAGCACATCACCCGGAATTGATACACCACTCCTAGGACTGCGAAGCGTAGATACTTTCTGAATGTCGGATGTACCATGACGTGAAAGTACGCATCTTTGAGATCTATGCTTGTTGCATAATCGTTCACCCGAATACTCGCTCTGACCGACCGAATCGTCTCCATATAAAACTTCGGAGCGACGATCAGCTTGTTTATCCAGCTCAAATCTATGACTGGACGGAACGAGCCGTCTGGTTTCGGAACCAGAAACAGATGGCTGTAGAATCCCGGAGTCTCCTGGTTTTCTACGACCTCTACCGCGTTCTTCATTAAAAGAGACTGCACCTCTGATAATAGAGCGTCCCTTTTCTGCGGATTTGACAGAAGTTGAGTCCATTTTGGACTTCGAGTTAATGGAGGCTTTCGTTTGAAGGATATCTTTAGACCTTCCGAAGTCACTCCTCTCACCCAAGGGTCGTCCGTAATCGACGCCCATTCTTGTGAAAAGTTCGACAACCTTCCGCCAACCGGTACGCGATAGAGGTTTAAGCCATCACCTCCTGGACCTGCGAGGTCTGCGGTAGGAGAAACCACGTCCTCCACAACCCGCACCTCGTCCCGTCGACCTCGGGGCGTCCGACCGGTTGTCCCGGCCCGAAGGACGTCCCGAACGTGAGTCGCTACCTTGACGGTCTCTCGAATAAGACCAAGAGGACGCACCGGAACCTCAAAAGGAACCTCTCTTGGGCGCATTAGACCCAGAAGTGCCTGTCTTATTCTTGTCTGCCGTATCCGACTTCTTAGAAGCAGATTTGAACAACAGAGAATCCGAAGCTTTCTTTGTAATTTTATCATAAATTGCAAAAAGCTTGCCGTCAAAGAGAAGTTCTCCGGAGACCGAAGCGACTCTGAGAGAGTTCTTCACCTTAGAATCCACGAGTGTGGATGTAGCTAGGGCTGCGTCACGTCTAACCAACTCCAGGTTTGCCACTGAAAAGGCGGACTTACACGTGGAATAAGCTACTGCCCTTGAAAGAAGTCTTAAAGAGGCTTGTATATCCTGAAATTCTTGCCTTGAAGGCGCAGTGATAACACCTTAGTAAGGTGATCTGCGTAAAATAAGGTATCTAAACTGGCTCTGTTAGACGAAATAGCTGTTTCCAACACCGCGGTTGGAATAGACGCCGACGACGGTAATGATAGCTCCAAGTCTTCCGCCTCGTCGTCCATACGCAGAGGAACTCTCGGAATACCCTGTCCTGCCGTGTCGAATTTATTCCTTGCATTAATGAAAGGCAGGTTGAGAGTATTGGCGGACAAGAAACCTGCTTTCCCCGTTTTGGAAGCAAGTTTAAATATAGCGTTGTTCAATAATTCAAATGTTCTTGCAACATTATTGGACTGCGACGGAAACTTGGGAGCGATGTCCCTGAACCGCTCAAAAAATTCAGAGTCCAATGACGCTATAATCCTCTTGTCCGGAACCGCAGCAGTCTGGCCCGACGGAACAACTTGAGGAAGAAAGTGCCGGATGAAGTCCACGGCAGCTTTATGTTGTTCCGAAAGGGATAGCTCCAAGTCATCCGTATCCCTTTCACCATCCGGTCGGACCTCATGATGCTCCCGGTCGTCCGCCCCCGATGCTTCGGCGGAGCGTACCGACCCAGCGCCGTCGGATAATTCCCGATCCGACACCGTTTCTGTCGGCTGCTGGGATGCTGCGATAAGTTGTGACAAGTACGTCCGGCATCGAGATCTGCGGAGGCGCAGTCTTTCGCTGCTTCGCCGAGGGCAGCTCCGCATCTGATGGCTCCCGCATACTTTTTCTATGCGAACGTCCGGAGTCCATCGGCCTCGTGTCCCTGGCTGCCGGATGGTGTGACCTGGTCGCCGAAGAATCCCTGATCGGCGAAGCTGGTAAAATATCGGCGGTCACGCAGCCAAGGTGCAGTCGTGTGCGTTGACGAGAGGAAGAAGCCTGGGCAGTCTCCGCGCACTGCCTATACAACGGAGCGTCCCGAGCGACGGACGTATGCTCCGCTTGCGACACATTTTGTACCACAACATCTGGTCCCAGATGTTGTTGTATGAGAGAGGGGCCTCTCTCGCTCGTGGCCCGGCTGGACCTGGACGAGCTAGGAACCGGACTCAAAGGCTTCCTCCGATGTCGCCTGCTATCCGCCGTCACTGGGTGTGCACGTTGAATGTTTATAGTGCTCGCATCACCCAACATTTCCTCCTGTACTGCATCGGACGAACCCGGCTGCCGAACCATTCAGTGAATGGACGCTACACCGGGCGAGCTAGCGGACGACATTTGTTTAATCTCCATGAGCACTTTTGCCGCTAGCTCTGTATTCATTTGTGACGACGGAAGCGCACTTGCGGAAGATAACATGGAAACATCACCCTGTTCTTGTTCCTCTGAAATAGAAACTGAGAGAGTAGAGTGACCTTGCGGAGAAAGAGCCGGCATAGCCCTTTCTCCAGTAACAACATACCGTGACACACGTTTCCAATGTTTGTCATCCCAATATTGACATATAGAACAGGGATTAGTGCGAGAACACTGACTACAATTAATACAATGATCATGAAAGTCAGAGGAAGATTTCTTCCTATTACAATTTGAACAATATCCTTTCATTGTGAAAAGTCAACAATAAGTCCTAGTTACTCGCACAAACCCCTGACATAAAGATACATAATAACATGATCCATTAATAATGAAAAAACAATTGCAAATCAAAATAATTTTTGAAAAATATTTTTTCAGCGAAGCCCAAGTTTCTGAAAAGTAACGTTGAACCCCGATGGATCCGATGGCTAAGTGTGGTCAAAACTTTTAAATTTATATTAAATAATTAATGCAACACTTACGGATAATAGAAATGTATCTTATAGTGAGATAAACTACACCAAAGGCAAACAGCCCCCCTCAAAAGAGACTGTTGCCAATGTAAACAAACAGTGTAAAACACCAGAAAACATGACTCCAGGCACTGAAAAAACTGGCCCGAAATAAGTCATCAAAATTACACTCTATCTGATGCAAGACAGAGACTCCCAGGGGAGAATCTGCAGAACATCAGATGGAAGATGCAGAACACAACGTTTATACACCCATGGGTGAAAACGTAACTATGGGGAAAATAACAGAAAACATTCTGTAACCAAGCAACTCTCCCAAGAGAATTTTAGAAATGATCTTTCTCAAAAATATGCCAAAAGCATGGGAGAATTGCAAGGGGGGACTTACAAGACCAGGGGAGAGGAAACACTGAATAAGCAGTGCAACTTTTTAGCAAGAATGACAACAAGAGGCCCATGCCTCGAAAATAGGCAACTTAACATAATTTCATAAAAAATTTTAAGTACAGCCCTGATTATCTTTTGTCACTCCTTTTTCCTCTCCTCCTATATCCTCCTTAGAATCACCATTTCTCCAATAATTACGTGTCTGGCATCCTTTAAACTGAGATTTACAAGCACAAAGATCAGTGAGATGTTGCCTGATGAAGGGCCAAACAGAGAATGATAATTGGCGCCAATTTCGGAACGTCCTTGACACTGCACATGCGCAGTAGGGGCGAAGTATGGAGGTCCTATAGGACATGATTTCTTTTGGTTTTAGATGCAAATTTTGGGGATTGGGGGGCAAAATTTGTGTTTGGCCCTGGTTTTGTTAGAGTTAGCACCAGCTAAGTCTGGGTCATTGGTACAGTATAAAAATATCGATAGCTCCCATCTAGAGGTCACCCTAAATAAGCATATCAGGTTTCAAAGCAATCAAATCATAAATTTGCCCTGTAGGGTGTGCCAAAGGGAAATATTGTGGTTTGACTAAACTAAGTTCTACGAACCTTGGCCGTGGCAACATTTTTTGCCGGCAATTGAAGAAAATCGATAGCTCCCATCTAGAGGTCACCCCAAACAAGCATAAGAAGTTTCAAAGTAATCTGATCATAAATGCGACCTGTGAGGTGTGCCAAAGGAAATTGTGGACGTACGTACTAACGTACTAACATACTAACGTACGTACGTACGTACGCCGACGGATGAGAAGTGATGGCAATAGCTCAGCTTGACTTTGTCAAGTTGAGCTAAAAAAAATCTATGGGAAGATGTCCTGGGTGAAAAATCTAGGAGTAATCAGTCTAGGGGAAAAAGTCCGGAGATGAATAATTAGGGGAAAATGTCCTAGGGGAAAATGCCCTAGGGGATAATGTCCTAGTGGGAAATGTCCTAGGGGAAAATGTCCTGGACCCCATTTGCAGAATGAGATCCCCAGAGGGTGAATTTGCTGATGCTATCCCATATCAAATCCAGTGCCTAAAAGCAACAAGTTTGAAACTTGAAAAAGTGACCAAAACCATGAATCAAAAATTAATAATAATAATAATATGGGAGGCCACACATAATCTTTCTTTTAAGCCCCCTCCCCCCCATTCAGTCCATTGAGTAGTTCTACATTAATACATCATACAAACACAAGCTTCAGTTTTATCAAATAAGGTATACAACAATCACTGTTAAAACACTGACAAAAGCACAAGCCTCAATAATTTTTTAATTTTTTAATAAATCACAGAGACAAAGATTATCACGACAAGAGAATCAAACTCCTGAACATTCAGTTCACCACACAAAATTGTTCATCAGTTAACCAAGAGGTAGGAATAGCTAGTCACCTGCACATTTTTTCTACATATGCCCCAATGCAGCATCAAAAATCAAAACTGAGTGACACTTTTCTAAAAAATCTTTACACTCATGTTTGTGACGAAATGTAATTGAAAAGTAATTGAAATTACATGGTAATTTCCAATGTAATTAATTACTTTTCAATTACAGGTAACTGACAAAGGTCTCAATTACACCAAATTACTTTGAAAACAAGTAATTAATTACACTCATTACAATTACAAATTACAATTATCCCAGCCCTGCTTAAAACTTTCCCATTTTGCCATCCAAGTGCAGAGGTTAAATTATCTTTATTAACCCTTTACCTAACATGAAAACATAGGTTATGACCCCTCATTAGAATGTGCTCAATGAGCTCTTTTCAAAGAGGGGTCATAACCTATGTTTTTGAGACAAAAAAATGAAAAAAAAATATGAAAATTAATTGGCGATTTTTGTGTATAGCTGGCCGTTACGTTGGGTAAAGGGTTAATATGCAATTTGGATTCCTTATTGGTTTATATCAAACATCAAAAGACTTTGACTCCTTCTGGGGTCAGATTCAATGCTATTTTATACATTGACAATGCTTTTTTTTCGATTCAGAAATTATGTGGGGTGGATGTGGCAGATTCATTAGGTAAAGGGTTAAACAGTTAACGCATAATTCAACAACTCACCTCAGTGTATGTCCCAAATCTTGTAAGTAGACACCATAAGCTTTTGAAATATCATGAGTAATGTCAGACAACAGAGGAATCTTCAGAGGTCCTAATCCACCCTGATCACGTGGAGTGTTTATCCTAAAAGAAAATTGACAATGAGGCATTTTGCTATATATCACAAAATTCATACAGAACCAGAAACCAGTTCATTTCGCACATTGGACTCCGAGGTGCTACAGCTGAACAATGGAGCTCCCACTTGTGATACAAGAAACACTTGTCAGAGTGAAGGCTACCCTTGCCACCACCTGGAGTATCCAGGTGCTCAAGGGTAAAATTCACCTGACAGTGGATTTTGAACCTGAACCGCCATCCTTGGAGAGGTGTAGCACCTTTCGTGAGGGGATTTCCCTAGTGCTGAAACGGTTAATCGGTTAACTGGCAACGGAACGGTTATGGGTGAATTCCGGTTACGATTTTCGTAACCGGTTTACAACTTTCGTAATATGCAGACTAGTAGAGTCACAAAGCCAACTTTCTTATGGATTTCGGACAGCAGATAGCTGAGCATCAAACATTAAACTCAATTAAACTGTCTTTAATATTACTTGTTATTGTGTTTTATCCCACGACTTCGCCCATTTAGACTGTTACATGTAGCTTTGAATGCCTTTGATGATAGTTTCAATTATTTATTTATTTATTTATTGGTGTTTAAGGTCACATACTTATGCACAATGGCTAATCGTGACCGTGATAGTTTCAATTTGATTGATCACAAAGTTTCGCAAGTTTCAACTTCAATTGGTAAGGTGATGGGTCGAAAAATGTTACTGCCGGCTGTCTTGGAGTGCCCTTTGATGTTCTTCTATTTGTCGTGTGAAATCAACAAGACAGTTTCAGCACGGACTCGCTGTTCCGAAAGCGTGAATGCCACATTCTATTTGTTTTCTATTTTATCTGCCATAAAGCAATCAATCATTGCAGACTTCAGATCAGTGTGAGAATTTTTAAAACAAACTTTGAACAAAATGACAACTACATGTAAAGTTAAACGATCAGATGCCTGGAAGTTCTTTGAGCTGATAGATACAGAGGGAGGCAAATTTACAGAATGCAACTTGTGCAAGGCACGCATTAAGTACAGTGGTTCAACATCAGGAATGAAAAATCATCTGCACTACAAACACCCAGCTGTAAAGTGTGATGCCAGTTCAGCAACAGTTACAGCACAAGCAAGCCATGTGCAAACTCAAATTGATCGTTTCACAAAGCTGCCAGCAAAAATGGCAGGACGTAACGATGGGCATTGTGCAGTTTTGCGCTTCCGACCGAAGACCCCTCAGCATTGTTGAAGGCCAGGGTTTTCGTAATTTTGTAAAACCTCTTGATCCAGCATACACAGTTCCGAGCCATACAACAGTTAAAAATTACACTAATCTTCACTATGATCAGTTGAAAGAAGAGTTGATCAAAAAATTGAAAAATTCTAAATCTGTTTGTCTAACAACGGACACGTGGACGAGTTGCGCAACCGAAGGATACCTTACAGTGACTGTTCACTTCGCAGATGCAAATTGTAATTTTTACCACGGAGTTTTAGTCACTCAAGAAATTTGTGACCACCACACGGGGGTACATTTGGCAGAGGAATTGAAGACAGTTGTATCCAAATTTGAGATCCCCCAAGACAAAATTACTTCCATAACAACAGACAATGCCTCAAATATTGTTGCGGCCATTAAACTGACAAACTGGCCTCACATCCGCTGCTTTGGTCACACTTTGCAACTAAGTATCAATGCTGGACTCAAACTGCCAAGTGTGTCCAAAGCAGCAGGTGCAGCTCGTAAACTTGTAGCCCATTTTAAGAAGTCTACATTGGCATCCAATGAGCTTAAAAAAAGACAGCTTCAGCTGCAGTTGCCCCAGCATCAACTAATTCAAGATGTTTCCACACGATGGAATTCAACATTTTTCATGTTTAGCAGACTCTTGGAGCAAAGATTAGCAGTGTTTGCAGTGATCCATGACACTACAGTAGTGTCACCAAGCGATGCTAGGGTGTTTGAACTGTCTGATGAAAACTGGAAAGTTATCGAGGAGGTGACCCCCCTCTTAAAGCCACTTGAAATGGCTACCTCTGTTGCGTGCAGTGATACCTTTCCTACGTTAGGTATGGTCTACCCGATTGTGTCAGGGCTTGTTGGAATTCACCTCGCTGTTCATGAAAACGATTCAAAAACAATCAAAAACTTCAAAAACATAGTGACAGGTGAACTCAAAACACGCATTATGAATACTGAAAAAGAGAATTTTTTTGAACAACCTCTTCTTATATGCACTACAATGGACAACCGTTATAAGTCAATGCGCTTTCTGACAAACGAACAGCAACAAAAAGTTTGGGATGCTGTTCTTCAGTTGATGTTACTCCCGTCTTCAACTGATGATTCAAGTGGAGGAACTGTAGAGAGGCTTCCCACAATTCCTACACCTGAATTGTGGGTTGCAGATGGAAATCAGATTGGTGAGGGGTGCATACCTCAATCTTCTACAGAGTCCCTAACTGCCTCCAACCCAGGCACAACCTCCTCTGATTATACCCCCAAATGCAAACGATCGAAAATTTACGAGAGCAATAAAACTCTAAAGTTTTTGTTAGGGGATTACTTTGACGATAACGATCAACGTACAGATGATAGCCCCCTAGATGAACTTAATTCTTATAGACTTTCTAAGTCGTCATCATGTGACCCTTTTGAGTGGTGGTCTAAAAACCATGAAAAATACCCACGCAAAGCTGAAATTGCCAGAAAATATCTTGCAATACCAGCCACTTCCGTTCCTTCAGAGAGGGTATTTTCAACAGCTGGAAATACTGTCACTAAAAAACGGGCAAGTTTAGACACTGACACCATTAATCAGCTGATATTCATCAGAGAAAACTCTAAAGGTGAAAATAGTCTTGTGAATGTGAAAGCTACTCTTGGTTCAAGTTTACCAATGCATCCAGTAGGTACAATTGCTCATGCGAGTGCAAGCCAGTCGTCACCGCTTGCAGAAGCACAGTCTGGGAGCATTCACCAGGAACCTCCCCCCTGCCCTTTGCCAAAATTGCCTGTGCTTGACTGAACTTGCGTTGAACTTGAATATTGAATTGGATTCTAAACCTGACTAGATTGAGTTTTGACTTTCAATGTCTTTTATGAGATGACTCAGCCGAGACTGAGAACTCACTGGATTGTCAGGGAGGCTGAGGGAGCTGATGTCTAAGATGCCTCACATTTGGGTGTTGTAGTCTTTCAAAGACTTCAACACCCAAATGTGAGGCATCAGCTCCCTGACAATCCAGTGAGCTCTCAGTGTGTCTTTGTTGGCCTAATTGGACAAGTGCACTTCAGGCTGGAGTATTCTCTGATTTCTCTCTCCAGTTAGGACGACGAAGAGAGTTCAAGAGACTACATCACCCATGAGGGCATTTATTGTGATATCATCCATATTATTTCAATTTATTTGTGTCTTGTGACGGACTGAATGACTGATAATCTTGAATTCTAGTACTAGTAGGCGGCTAGGCACACTAGCATTGCTTTCACTTTAACCCCAGAAAGGGCCAAGCTTGGTGTGAAGACATTAGTTTAATTATTTTTATTTCCTATTTCTTTTATATTCTTTTCGTTGTAATTTTTAATTGTCACTGGTTCACTGCATCTTAGGTGAAGATGCCTTTAACCTTATACTGCTATGCAGCAAGTTATGCTGAGTAAATGCTGTTATGCATGCAAAAAATTACAAATACATGTATACGAATATATTGTGTTACTTTTGCTTCAAACAGCAAACCACTGCATGCGCACATGCGCCGCGCAGGATAAATAGTTTTATGTTACACACATGGGGTCTGATATAAGCACGTTTTTCTCCAGTGTGTTTGTTCATGCACATAAATGAATAGTTTGTTATATATCAGTCTACTTTCTTGCCTTAACCCTAAAATATTGTAAGATAAAAAGTTTATCATCATTATTTTGGTGTACAAGATATGTAACCGAGTCTCGCCCGGCTTCTACAGGTAGATCACGAATCGTCTTCGACTCGTCGTGATCTGTCCTCAGAAACCGAATCTCGACTCTGATACATATTTCAAACATTCACATAATTGAGATAATCTTTATAAAAAGGCATCGTCCTAAGTAATAAGTTTTTAGTACTGTGTCGGGTTGGGTCGTGATTATCGGAAATGAGAAAGCTGGGGACTGTGTGCTAATCTTATTCAAATTAGATTCATTTCGTTCATATCTTACGTCATGAGTCACAAAACAAAACAGATTTATTTCATTGGTCAAAAACAAAGCTAAAAATACATTGGAGGAACGCCTCTGTTGTTGACATAAACAGATGGCATGCATAATGGCGGGGAAAATTGTTCTTACAAGTTACAACTTACAAAACTACGAGCGCATATATAATCTCATTAATCTGTTTATCAACCGTGAACTCTCCAGTGTGAATTAAAATATTTCAAGAGGAAATCTAAGGGAATGTGCGACAGACGACAAATACGGATTGGCTGAGATTGCACTGACAGTAACGGCACAATTAAGGATCTTTCCAGCTATTTCCAGCCTTCCAGGTAATCTTTGTTTTATCTTTTATCATTGTCGATTCAATGACACTCAGCTTGTGACCCAAGTAACCCACTGAGGCCTACTCTGTCTCGCCATATACATTGGTATACGATTAACCGGTAACGGAACGATTACAACTAAACGATTAACCGGTTACAGAATTTAGTAACCGTTTCAGCACTAGATTTCCCCCCACACTGGTCACCCTCATAGTGACACGGACAAACTGGATAAAGACTGCTGAAGCGATACAGCCACCACCAAGAAGATGAGGAAGAGAAAGAAGGCACCCTCCGCCAGATGATGAGATGCCTGCTGAATGACGGAGTTCCTGGAGAAGAAGAAGGAAAAGGAAGAGAAGGAGGGCGTCATAGGTTCAACACCTGCCACCCCTGTCCAGCTCGGCACCCCCTTCCCAGGAGGGTCCAGAGGACTGTGGGTCGTCAGGTGACAGATCAATCTCTAACCCATCTGACTCTTCATCCGAAGAGATGGAGGAGGAAGATCTGTCGATGGTGTAGGAAGTTGTTCCAGACGACGCACCTTCCACCCCTCCTGCTCTTGCTTCTCCGGCTTCTTTGGACCAAGAGTCCGACCAGGAGGAGAGCTTCCCGGAGTCCGTGGAGGCATTCCTTGGGGAGGAGATCCAGAACGACATTACCCAAGCCATGGTCCAGGATAATTACAACTTCTACGTCGAAAGAAAATTTCCAGCACACTCAATCAGGACAATCCTCGTAATCAATCTCAAAAGCTACAGAAAATCTCAAGAAACCGCAGCTAGGATCAGGCCGTTCGTTGCCAAGGAAAAACCCACTCCTCCTCCAGATCCAACAATGCCACCAACATCAATCTCTCCGACACATCCTCCTCCCACCAAGAAAAACCACAGGAGACATAGACGCTGCTGATCACCCTTACTCTTTTCCTCCTTTACCATGCTCAGACATAGCACAAATATTATACAGTCAATGAGGGTCGAAAGGGCCTTGATCTCCAAACCGCCCCTGCGCACATTCGGCGCATGAAACCATTTGATCCGAACCAGTAACATTACTGGACAATTATTCTGTGATTCACAAATAAACTAGAGGTGCGACGGTTCCAGATGGGGCTGTCCAAACCCACTTGTGCCCCTGATGACATGATTATTCAAAGTTGAAAAGGGGCATAACTTTAGCAAACAAAGTCCGATCAAAAACTATAATCGCTGGTGCACAGATTCCCATGGTAGTAAACATCCATATCAAGTTTCAAATGAATTGACCCATAAACATCTGAGAAAATCTCCAGACAAAATTCTAGGCCTGCTTTTTCAAGTCGAAAAGAGGCATAATTCTGGAAAAAATACTCTGACTGAAACTATAATCACACATGAACAGGTTCCCAAGGAGGGGAACATTCATACCAAGTTTCGAGCAGATTGATCCATGAACATCTGAGAAAATCGCCAGACAAAATTATGTCTATGGATGGACAAGGTGATTCCAGTATACTTGTTGTGGGAGGTATATAAATCCATTGAGAAGATCGAAGATTCACAATCCAAATTGAGTTGTGCAGAATCTGATTTTTAAAAAGGTTACACCTACAGGATCTTTGACCTTAACTGGAAGAGTGTTACATTATTTTTCAAAGGTGATTTGTAACATGAGTATTTTTTTCAAAGATCATACTGGGTCTGGGGCCAATTTGATGTTACCTTTAAATTGAACAGAGAACTCTATGAAAGTCTACATTCTGTGGCTTTGAAGTTGTGCCTAGACAAGTCTTGGATGCCCATGTAGGCAGCCAAGATTTGCCTAGAAACAACTGCCAAGGTTCTTATAATGTTACTTGAATGTGTGCAGGTAACTTGCAAGTGTATCTAAAAACTGCATGTTGGGGCACCTGTTTTGTTACGGTAAAAAGTGATCAAAATCAGAATTTGGTCTTTAAGGGTCAGAGAAGAACCTTTCTTTGCCCTTGAATTAAGATGCTTTCTTATGTTTCATTAGGTTGATAATTATTGTTTTTCTGAGAGCTTATGACAGCTCAGTACATGACACCAATTGTAAATTGATTGTTTGTTTTGTTTGTTTGGGGTGTGAGATTGGAAAATATTTGATTCGAATTGGAAAAACCTTGCCCAAATGCCATTGGTAAAGGGTCCCATATTTGGCTGCTGTAGACATTATAAGAATCACTGTGGTGTCTTCCTTGGTCAAAGTCAATAGTGAATCATAGTGAGTCACATTTAAGTGAGTTACTAGTGACTTCTAATTTTTGCTTCTTTCAAGGAGAGTAATGCCAATTCCTTGGGTGGTGGATAACGGCAACTCTCGACAGCAAAGGAGAATCGCATTTAGTTAGTTTTTAGTAACTTCTCCTGATAATTGTTCTCAGCAAGAATAATGTCAGCTATATAGCATTGTTATATAATCAACCTTGGCTGTTACTTTCTTGTATCAAGTCTGGATAGCACTGAAAGATGGTTGAAATGAAAAGTGGGGTTGTTCATCATTCCAACACTGTAGTAGGGCTGTCACGATTTTTTAATTTAGGAATCGATTAATCGTCGCAAATAATCGATGATAATCGATTGATCGCACCTAGATGACCCCCCCTACCTCTCTTTGAAGTCGATAAAAATGAAGTTCAAGTCAGTTGACCTACCTCAAGTAAACAATGAAGACGATCCTCTTTTAGTTACATTCAAAGCTTTGATGTTCTGAACTTTTGAACCGTCAGTGTAATAATGAAGACCGGTCGGCAGTTGCGAACTTCGCAACTGCCGACCGGTCTTGATTATTACACTGACGGTTCAAAAGTTCAGAACATCAAAGCTTTGATGAATGTACCTGAGAGACAAATGCTTCCCACAGCTTCTTGAGGTTTAACATCGATGTTCTTAACTCTTTACCTTTAGAAACAATATTTTTATCATCAAATTTTCTTTTAGTTATTAAACGTCCAAAACGGGATACAATTTACCGATTATTCGACAACGAAAAATACTAATCGATTTTGCAGTAACCGATCAACAATCGATTAAACGATTAATCATGACAGCCCTACACTGTAGAGGTCATTGCTGAAAATTAGTCTCCTTGTATTATGACCTTCAACAAATTAAGCCTGATGATAAATTTGAGTGACTAGAGACTTTCTTCAAGGCATCTAAAACTGTAGTTTAGCCACTTGGAGCCCTAGATCCTGGAAAGTGATCAGCCTAAATGGAGAATCAGGTTGACTCATAAGCAACTTACCATATGAATGTTGATGGAAACATTTGCTAACTGATTGGCATCATTATTGAAAGAGAACTCGAACAACAAGTCAACTAAAGGTGACTACAGACAGGATCCCAGAGTGATTTGACAGAAAAGATATTCCCACAAAGTACGTCTACACCTCGTCTTATCAAAATTTATTTTTTTATTAGTGTTTGGCATTTTCACCCTCTTTGGATTTCTCATGACCGCAACATAGGGACGAATTATATTCAGGGTTCCCACACCTACCAAGAAAAAAAATTCCATACTTTTTCCAGACCCTCCTCTATTTTTTCCGGTGCGTGGACATTTCTCCATCGGACATTTCCCCATCCGGACATTTCACCATCGAGGATGGACATTTCCCCATCAGAGGCAGACATTTTCCCATCGGAGGTGGACGTTTCCCCATCGGATATTAACACCTTTCCCCATCGAGGGCAGACATTTCCCCATCAGACTTTACCCATCGGAGGTGGACATTTCTCCATTGGACATTATCCCATGTCCAATGTAGCTGACAGCTTCCACATATGAATGAGTGACAAGTAACTCTTAAAAAGTTTTCATTTTTTATTCTTTTATAACTCGAAAAAACATCTCGGCATATGGTAATAGGCATTAGCACATTTTAGCACAATCTTAATTTCACAAACTAGAGTGATGTCACGCATGCAGCCCGACTGTCCCAGGAATGGCAATGCTTAGATGCAAAATAGTCGGAGCCATTTTTTGTTAACAGTTTACCTAACGAATCTGCCATATCTGCACTTGTGATATACAAAATTTGCTATTCAAATTTGATTTTTTCATTTCTCTACTTCAAAACATACCTCATGACCTATTAATGGAACAAACTTGATGAGCTTGTTCCAATAAGAAGTAATAAGCCATGGTTAGAAGTAAATAAAAAATGAAAAAATCTGATGTTTCAGAAAAATAACTTGTACTGTTGGCTTCAACTTGTGTTAGGTAAAGGATTAAAGATGCAGTACATAAATCAATGTTGGGCTATATGAGTCAATTTTCTTTTTTGCATGTAATAACTCCCAATCCTTCAAAATGCATTTCGGGAATAATTGCCTGAGTGACACGTTTGTGTGTGTGTGTGTGTGTGTGTGTGTGTGTGGGTTTGTCTTACCAACTTGACGAGGTAACTAGACAAAAGAGTTTGCGTGTTTTGCCTTACCGAGGTACAAAAGAAACCCTTTACCTCGGTTGTTTTCCCAGAACTGTACCGGCAAAACGAGGTAGAAACCGTTAGTCCACACAAAGGACAAACAATGGGGTACCTCGGTATGTAGGGTAGACAAGACTCTGTGTGTGTGTGTGTGGGGGGGGGGGGGGGGGGGGGGGGAGGGGGGAGTTGTGGAACCTATATTGAAACCTGGCCTGTATTATTATAGGGGGTGGTGCTTGTTTGGGTTTTTAACCAAAACTGTAAACAAGCATTTTTGACGAGAGGAAAAAAAAGTGCCTAATTGGCCTCCGGCATGGGGCGGGGCAGGGGAGGGGGGGTGGGAGGTGTTTGTTTGGGTTTTTAACCAGTCACCCCACCAAGCTACAATGAAATCCCTTCATAATTATGGTCTGTGGAATATTCTAAAGGTTTTCGGGCTCTGGGCCTCTGTTGCCCAAAAGGGGATGTTCTCATCTAGACATTATATGAAGTCAACCTATCACATTACAATGAAATCCCTTCATAAATGTGACCTGTAGACTGTGCTAAAGGTATTCGGGCTTTGGGCCCCTGTTGCCGTCACAGTTGCCCAAAAGGGGACGTTCTCATGTAGACATTATATGAAGTCAACCTATCAAGTTACAATGAAATCCCTCCATAAATATGACGTGTAGACTGTGCCAAAGGTTTTTGGGCTCGGGCAGCCATCATGGTTGAATGATCGCAACCAAAAGGGTACATTCTCATCTGGGCATCATGTGGATTGATCCTACGAAGTTACAATGAAATCCCTTCATAAATATGACTGTAGACTGTGCTGAAGGTTTTCGGGTTTCGGGCACCTGTAGCCGTCAAAGTTGCCCAATCACGTCCAAAAGGGGACTTTCTCATGTTGACATTATATGAAGTCAACCTATCAAGTTACAATGAAATCCCTCCATAAATATGACTTGTAGGCTGTGCTAAAGGTTTTCGGGTTTTGGGCTCTGGCAGTTGTGACGGCTGATAGATCACGCCCAAATGGGGAAATTCTCATGTAGACATCATACGGAGTCATTGTATCAAGTTACAACGAAATGCATCCATATTAAACATGACCTGCAGACTGTGCTAAAAGTTTTCGGGTTTCGGGCTTAGGCAGCCATCACGGTTGACAGATCATGCCCAAACAGGGACGTTCTCATCTAGGCATTATACAGAGGCATTCTATGAAGTTGCAATGAAATCCCTTCATAAATACGACCTGTATACTGTGCTGATGGTTTTCGGGTTTTGGGCTCGGGCAGCCATACCGGTTCACCGATCCCGACCAAAGACATGACCTAAAACCTGCATATGAAATTTCGTGACGAGCAGACAAGAACTACCGGGTATAGCCTGTACTTGAAGGTTGAATAAAAAACTTTAACCACAAACTTTAACCAAAACTCCAAATGTCAACTAAACAGGAAAAAAAAAGAAAGAAAAAAAAAAAAAAACCCACTTGAACCTTCAGTAAAAAACTTTAACCACAAACTTTAACCAAAAACTCTAAATGTTAACAGACGGACAGATGGACGGACAGACGGACAAAAGTCATTACTATACCCCTTACTGTAAACAGTTGGGCTAAAAACTAGAGGCTCAAGAGAGACTAAAACGCTCACCTGGACCAAGTTGACCTGAACTGTTAGAGTTATGGGTATGGAGAAAATGTAACCTGAATGAACCATATGACAGATTCGCCAGCAATTGCTCAGACAAAAGCTTCATACCAAATACAAAATCTCTAGTCCATGCAGTTTGGGAAATATTGGACATTTCATTTTTTTTTCTATTTTTTAGTGCCAGGTGTTCCCTCGGGAAAACGCAAAAAAATTTGGGGGTATGAATGAAGTACTTAAGGTCAACTAATGCTACATATAAAATTTGGTTCAAATCGCTGCATTGGTTCTTGAAATAGAAATTTTCAGGGGAGCTCAAAAGTGAGCCCATTCCCCGGAGAGCCCAAAAATGGACCTATCAACTTTTTTTGAACAACTTTTAATCTTGAACACCAGAGGAAGTTTCATACCAAATATTAAAGAATTTTTTTAATGAATTTCATGATATTTGAGCATAAGCCCATGCCCAAAAAGGGTGCAGACCCCATTTGAACAAAACTAAAACAGAATACCCCCAAGATGATGTGGTCCATATATGTTTCAATTTGGGCCATTGGTTTGCGAGAAGATATTTTAAATAAAACAGACCAAAATGCATAAAAACAAAAAAAACTCATTTTCGGATTTTGGTCCAAAATTTTCGAAGTCCCACCCGAACCCCAAATTTTCAGTGTAAAAAAAATAATTTTTTTTTGTCTTAAAATTGACCGAAACGCATAAAAACCCCCAAACAAGAGCACCGCGTAGCGGCACAATATACGCCCGTTTTGTATTTTGGAAGGGTTGGGGTAAGGATGGGGGTGAGGGTGAAAATTGTTTGGACCAACCCCATATTCGAACTTGACCTGTATTTTGTTGTGATTAACCAACATACCAAGTTTGGAACTAATCGGAAAAAAAATAATAAAAGTTATCATCCGGAAACCAAATATTTGATGCATTCTATGTCCAACAGTTAGGCCATACTAAAGTTATAATCCAGAAAACACAAAATGCACAAATTCAAGAGGAATAACTCTGGAAAGGTACATGCGATTTAGGCTGAAAGTGAACCTGAGCTTTGCTTTGTGGTCATAAACAAAATCTGAGAATTTGAAACAAATTAGTCAAAGCAAACTTAAGTTATCATCCGGAAACCACATAATTCACAAATTTGCAATCATTCAAGGGGAATAACTATGGAACGGTACATGCGATTATGGCCAAAGGTGAACTTGAGCTGTGCTTTGTGGTCAAAAACAAAATCTGAGAATTTGAAAAAAATCGGTCAAGGCAAACTAAAGTTATCATCCGGAAACCACAAAATCCACAAATTTGCAATCATTCAAGGGGAATAACTCTGGAAAGGTATATGCGATTGTGGCCAAAAGTAAACTTGAGATGTATTTTGTGGTCAAAAACAAAAAACTGAAAATTTGAAATAAAGCGGTTAAGGCAAACTAAAGTTATCGTCCAGAAACGAAAAGTTTGGCTAAATTCCCATAAATAAAGGGCCATAACTCTACTGCAAATGGGCCGCTAGAAACGGAAATCGAACCCATCTTGTATTTTGTCATACTAAATCCACATGCCAAATTTAACTCAGCTCAATTCATTACAACTAAAGTTATCGTCCGGAAACGAAATGTGTCCATGGACGGACAGACAGACAGACGGGTGGAGAGACCATTCACATAATACGTCCCATTTTTCAAACGGGTGTATAAAATCAACATCTGAAAAATTTGGAGTCAAGGCGTTTGGCTTTAAATGAACGGAAACCAATTTTTTAAAAAAAATTGTGGTTTCAAAGGGCCATAACTCTGCAGCAGATGGACTGAGAAACACCAATATCGAACTTGACCTGTATTTTATTGCTTCAAACAACATCTGAAAGTTTGATGTCGATCCATCAAGGCGTTCGACTTTAAATGAACGGAAACCAATTTTTTCAGGAAAAATTGTTTTCAAAGGGCCATAACTCTGCAGCGGATGGACTGAGAAACACCAATATCGAACTTGACTTGTATTTTATTGCTAAAAACAACTTCTGAAAGTTTGATGCCGATCCGTCAAGGCGTTCAACTTTAAATGAACGGAAACCAATTTTTTTTTAGAAAAATTGTGTTTTCAAAGGGCCATATCTCTGCAGCAGATGGACTGAGAAACACCAATATCGAACTTGACCTGTATTTTAATGCTAAAAACAACTTCTGAAAGTTTGATGTCGATCTGTCAAGGCGTTCGACTTAAATGAACGGAAACCAAATTGTTTACGGACAGACGGACGCTCCAACATTTCGGGTTTATGGGCTACCAAAAAAACATTTTGTATGTCCAAAACCTTATTTTACCCAGAACCCCACTCCCTCCACCCTAGAACTTATATTTAACCCTAACCCCACCCCTCCACCCAAAAACCACACCCTAACCCTACCCCCACCCTGACCCTAAAAGCCCACCCCTGACCTAACCCCCACCCACCCCTGGGACCCACCCCCCCAACCTTAAGCCCTACTCTGGGGCTACCCCTAACCCCCACCCCACCCCTGACCCAACCTCACCCTAACCAAACCAATAGGATTAGGAGCTATTTTTCGGTTTAGGGGCTACTAAAACCCCACCCCACCCCTGACCCCAACCCCCCGGGACCTAACCCTCCCCAACCTTATGCCCTACTCTGGGGCTACCCCTAACCCCACCCCACTCCTAACCTTAACACTACCTTAATCTGGAGGTAGCCCCCTAATAATAATATCCCCTAAACCCGAAATGTTGGCCCGGAGAGACAGATGGACAGACAGACAGACTGATAACATAATACAACCGTTTTTTAAACGGGTGTATAAAAACTCATTTCCGGATTTTGGTCAAAAGTCCGGACCGGGACCCCAAATTTTCAGCCTAAATATGAACTCAGGGACTTGGCTGGAACAAACTTGAATGTCACTCCCCTAAGGATGCTGCATACCAAATATCAAAAGATTCTTATTGGTAGCTCTGAAGAAGAAGATTTTTAAAGAATATTCCTCATACTGCACTAATTTAAACATTTGGGCTCCCATAGAGAGCCCAAATATGGACCCAGGGAATTGATTTCAATAAACATGTGAAACAATCTTTCAAAGATGTGATAAGTGAAAATTGAAAGCTTTTGGAGCAGTGGTTTGGGAGAAAAGTAATGTTTTTCCCATGACCTACAGCGTTAAAAAATGCTGACTCAGCTCTTTTCAAAAGTCCTAAAAAATTACCCCATGATAAAACCGATAGCAATTTTTTTTGATCATTCCATTCTGTTGGTCCTGAAGAAGCTTCACACCAAATAAGAATTCTCAGTGCCGTGCAGTTTTGGAGATATGGGCGTTTTAATTTTTATCTATTTTTAGCTTCTGGCAGGAACGTTCCCACGGGGCAGCAGGAAAGTTTTTTTTGGCATGAATCAAGTACTTAGGACCCAATAATACCTCATAGCAAATTTGGTTCAAATCAACCTCTCGGTTCGGAAAATAGAAATTTTTGGTGGGGCAGAAAATGGGGATCCTCCCGTAGCGAGCCCAAATATTGACAGAAAAAGTTTCTTTGAACAAACTTGAATCTTGAGTACCAAAGGAGCTTACATACCAAATATCAGAGCATTCTGACTGGTGGTTCATAAGAAGAAGATTTCAGGAGAAATTGATGCTTTTGGGGCATCATTCCCACTCCAGTAGGGGCTCCGAGTTCATTTTAACAAACTGGAAAGAGGATACCCCAAAAATATTGTATGTCAAATTTGTTTGGGTTTGGGTTAGTGGTTTTGAAGGAGAAGACCGTGTTGCAAAAGTTAACGGACGACGGATGCCAAGTGATGGCAAAAGCTCACACTGACTTTCAGTCAGGTGAGCTAACAAGAATTTTTATCTGGTTACAAGTGTATGTATATATGTATATAAATATGTTTGCTTATAAATCTCTTACACATGCTTCTTGTTGAGTTGTTTGATAAACACTGATGCATTCATTGACATTTACTTCAATGAAGACACGACTGTTTATCAATCAACTTAACAATATTTTTGAACGAAAGTAGCTTGACAGAAAGAACAAATATTAAAATTGCAATGAAAACATCCATATTGTTCAATCCACTTGTGTGATAAAAAGTGACGTATTCATTGAATTTCACATCATTGAAGACATGACCGTTTATCAATCATCTCAACAAAAAGTTAACTGTAAATTGCTACGAAAACAGAACACAAATGTCTTATAAACACTTCTTATAGAGTTGTTTGATAAACACTGATGCATTCATTGACATTTACTTTAATGAAGACACCACTGTTTATCAATCAACTCGACAATACCTTTGCACAAAAGTAGCTTCTCAGAGAGAACAAATAACAAGCCAAGACCAATACCGGGTCTGGACCTGCGTCGCTGCATGCAATTGAATCGGCAAGCAGGAAGTGGCTGCATGGCAGATCTGAAAATTGCATACACGATACAACTGATCATTATCAGGCTCCAGATGAAATATAAAATCAATCCCTTGCATAGAAGCCGAGAAAAGTTTGACGAAAAATTTCAATGTTCAGTGGGTACAGTAAAATTTCAAAGTATCGGCAAACAGGAAGTGGCTGCACGGCAGATCTGAAAATTGCTTACACGATACAAATCATCATTATGAAGCAGCAGACCAAATATAAAATCAATCCCTTGCATAGAAGCCGAGAAAACCTTGACGGAAAATTTCAATGTTCAGTGGGTACAGTAAAATTTCAAAGTATCGGCAAACAGGAAGTGGCTGCACGGCAGATCTGAAAATTGCTTACACGATACAACTCATCATTATGAAGCAGCAGACCAAATATAAAATCATTCCCTTTCATCGAAGCCAAGAAAACTTTGACGGAAAAGGTGTTTCGGACGGACGGATGGATGGACGGACGGACGGACGGACTGACGGATGGATGGACGGACGGAGTCGAGCGGTTACTAGACCTGCTCTGCCGCTGGCGACACAGGTAAAAATATACAAATACTGTTAAATGCTGATTAGGTTTAATCCTGTCAATTATAGTGATAAAAGCACATTAATATATTTACACCTCATAATCACACCGATACATTCCAAAAACTCTTCAATATTTACACTACCATTATTTCGATCCATACACAAGTTCATCATTCATTCATTGAAAAGATTATTGTTACATTTTACATGTTTCTTAGGTCTCTGACCAATTCTGTTTTGCATAATTGTGGTAGTTACAAGAGCATTGTCTTGCTGATATCCTTCTATAAGAGTCCAAATACTTGGATGTTTGTGTCCGATGAGTTCATTAAACAAATTGTTCCAACCCTCACAAATGTTATTTGTACGGTCTCCCCCTTGTAAAGTAACACCGTGTACGTTCCACATTTCAGGAGGAAATAGTGGTTTTTGTCTGCGGAAATGAACTGTCGGCAGATGGCCAACAAACACTGGTTGAATTGCCCTGAACCTGCCAGTCACATAAGTTGCATCAAAATAAGAAACATAATCCTCCAAACCATTTGGTGTATTTTGTCTTATATGTTCCATTGCCACTGGTATGTCATCAAGAGGAAGAAATGCTAATCCATCAACTTTGCACAAAATTGTCTAACCTCAGCATTAGATTTGTATTCGTTAACAAGCCCTAAATCCTGAAGCTTCCTCCAAGTGCTCTGAGTTGAATGAAAATAACAACCTTGTGTGGTGACATGTTCACCAAAAACCTGCTTGATAGCATATATGGATGACATTTCAAAATCAGTCACAATTATTTTGGATCAGGATCGAAGCCAAGGTTGTTACACTGGGACTGAACTGCCTCAAACATTTCCTTGTACAACATTTGTGACTTTCCTGGTAAGAACGCATAAACGCACGAAACCACTGTGTCTGCTAATGGAACACGTATCACATACAATTGTTTATATATTTTTGGTGCAACTGAAAATGTCCCATCCATGTGCCACTGATCAGATCTTGCTAAGAGACGTAAACAGATCTCCGATGCAAAAACTAAAATTCTGTTAGCATTGTCAGGACCACTGTCATAGATGAGAAATTTTTTAGGCTCCTCCTCTGCTGTTGTTGTCCAAGGCTCATTCAGTACTATCTCTTGCAAAGTTCTAGGTTCTGAAGGCCGTTTGTGCCCTGCTTTATGCGTCTAATTTGTCGTCGGATACTCTCAGGTTTTCCTAACATTGCGCGCACATTTCCATTAGGGTTTATGATGGCATCAGCCCCCTGGTTAGTTTTAACTTTTTTGTTCTTAGAGTCAATTTTGATTTGAGATCTCATTTTTGCGATTTCAGTATCTTCTGAGAAAGGTTCATGAGTGTGTTCTTTTGATCCTAAAACCGTCGACATTTCAGAGTTTGTAGTTAGGGCACCATTACACAATAGTGCTCCTCGCTTTGTGCATTCCCATCGTATTATATACTTATTCTTTGTTTTCTATGTGTACATAAATCCTTCCTGGCAAATTTTTAAACCACCTCGGCTGGTTTCAATAAACTCCATACTTGACAAACTGATGAAAAAACTCATAAACTTTGCCTCAATATATACCCTGTATTACAAACACACAAGCCGGTCGGAAAATTGCTAACCATGTCGGCATAGGGCAAAGAGAGCAATTCCAATCACAGCCTGCCTTGCATTACAATCACACAAGCACAAGCCAATCGAACATCGGCAACAATGTCAGCAAAGGGCAAAGTGAACAATTTAAACAACATTACCCATGTCGGCTTAATAAAAAGGGAATGATACACAACAAATCAATAGGAAAATTTCAAATGGACCCACAAAAAATTAAGAAATGGACGGTGAAAAGTCTGCATGGGGAATTGTCCGTTTTTCCATTAAGCAGAATGGGGTAATGTCCGATGGGGAAATGTCCGGCCTGAATGGGATCGGGTAATGTTCGGATGGGGAATGCCCGATGGGGAAATGTCCGGCGACCATTTTTTCCATACCTTCCGCAGCCATCACAGCGGTTTTTTTTTAACCTCCAGGGTGACCAGAAAAATCAAAAATATATCTTACAAAACACATGTACATGCAATGTGTTGGAGTTTAACCTCACTGCCAGTTTTCTGGCGTTTTACCACCAATTAACACAACTAATGAACCAAAACTATTAATATTCTTTAGAAACAAGTCAATCAACAAGTGAACTGTTGGCTGGTTTTTTCTCTTCATTTTTTTGTTGTTGAAAGTTTTCGATCCAAACTACTACGGTATGTTTTCTAAAGGCCTTACATCTTGTTAATGCCACTTCCCCTGTATTTTAGACGTCAAAAGACTGGTCACAGACAAAACATTTTGCCTCTGACCTTGTTTTGAATTTAGTGTTCCTGCTAATCCAGTGCATGTATTTGGGATTTTCCAAACACGTTTCTGAAAACAAACATTTCCCCATTTCCTTTCACTTTAATTTGTTGACAGTATGACACAAAACCTCAACTTAGCGGATGAAACGTTCAAGTTTGTTAGTTGTTTTTCTTGATGTTCACAACATAAACATGTTATCACTGGGCACAGCCATTTTGATCATGGAAAAAAATGGATCAATTAATCAGGGTTTCTGCTAGGGGAAAATTTAAGGGTCTGGTAGTTTAAAGAAAGTGAAACTCAGATGCCGAAGGCGTCTGCCACACGTGCGTATAGAGAGTGGTCTGGGGGGGTATTCCCCCAGGAAAATTTTGATTTTTAGATGCTCTCTGGTGGCCTCTGGGGGCATTCTGGTTGCTAAAATGCTGAATAATTGAAGTGGAAAGTTAAAAAATTTATAGTAATTTATATATTTTTTATACTTACCAATGACCCAGACATAGCTGGTGCTAACTCTTAAAAATATAGGGCCAAACACAAATTTCGCCCCCCAATCCCCAAAATTTGCATCTAAAACCAAAGAAAACATGTCCTGAATGGCCCTCCATACTTCACCTCTACTGCGCATGTGCAGTGTCAAGGACGTCCCGAAATTGGCGCCATTAATCATTCTTATAACCAGTGCCTGGTAAGCGCTATGTACTCAGTGGGGAGGTATGAGTTCTAAACTCCTGGGAGGGCCATCCCCATCTGGGTCATTGGTAAGTATAAAAAATATATAAATTACTATAAATTTTTTAACATTTTTATACTGTACCAATGACCCAGACATAGCTGAATAGTAAAAAGGCTGGAGGGCCTAGGACATAGTGGAAATTCCAATAAGCTCAATTATATAAAATAGAGTCATCCCCTCGAGGGGAAAAGGAGTATTAGGCCTTACATGTATCTTTCTTATTTATGATAAATTTAGAAAGACACAACACCTTCCATAATTGAGCATCATAACATCCATGTACTCTATTAATATCCAGTATAATCCTTATACTAATAATTTTTAAAGTAAGCCAATAAATAAAGTTAGTCAAGAGAATAGAGACTGTTTATACTCCTTAAAAGTGTCTGAGGATTGTATAATAACACCCGTTTGACACGTGATATAATCAAAAGCTATACTTTAAAAACTATGACCTGAAAGAATTTTTAAAACATAAACTTATCATTTAAAAACCATCCCAGTAACAGCTCAGAATTACTAACTCCGGAGGAGGTATCCCCTTGTTTTCATAATAAAACAGGTGACCCAAGGGAACACCCCCCCCCCCCCCCCCCCCCCCTTCTCCTTGCCCTGGGTCAAATAGCCCAGAGCGAAGAGGGCAGCAGGACGGAGTCACTGCCGGAACAGAAAGCCTACCTAGCTATAGTAGCAACTGTTAAGTGAATGACATTCTGAGCAGTAGATAATAGACCTAACAATGGAGGCCTCCAGAAATGGACTCAATATTTCTGAGATAAAAATTCATGAATGTGGATGGCTGAGCCCAATGTGCAGCCTTCATAAAATCTATAATAGCGACACTATTAATGTAAGCCCAAGATGTAGAAAGAGCTCTTACTTCATGAGCCGAAATCTCAAGCACAAACTGCTGAGTTAATGATATACCATAAGCAGTACCGATAGTTAATTGAATCCATTAGCAAAAGAATGGAGCGTAATGTCCTTCTATTAGGCATCAAAGACAGAAGAAGCTTACGTCCTTACTAATAAACTGATATCTGTTTATAAATACGTAAACTCTAACCGGACAGAGTAAAGGCCTATGCCCGTACGAAGATGGAAGGACCTTAATAACAATAGGTTCCGGATATTTATTAGGAGCCTGATTCTTAACCAAAAATCCAACATTAGTAGTAAAGGAAATAGTGTTTCCGATACTACGAAAGTGAGAATCGTCCACCGATAGTGCATGAAGCTCACTGACTCTTCAGTGGAAGAGAAGACTAAGAGAATTACTGTCTTAAAAGGTCAGAATTTGAAAACTACTGTTTCCAAAAGCTCAAATGACTACTTAGCTAAATAAGAACCGAAGCTAAATTCCGTATAGGAATTTAATCTAAGGATTCTAGGTCTATTTATCGAAAAGTTTCTAACTGACTTAGATAAAGAGACATAAGACTCATATAGAGTGCATAGGTATGAGATAACATAGACCTATAACCTTAATAGTAACAGGCTGCAGTTGATCTTGTCAAACAAGTATACTAGAAAGTTGCAATGTCTAGTATGGAGGGATAAAAAAATATCAACATAATGATCCCTACACCAACGACGGAAGAGCCTCCACTTTAGCCATATAGTATAGCGAAGAAGAGGTTCTCCTACAATAAGAAATCGTGTCCATAGCTCGTCCTGAACAATGCTTGCCGTGCAAGAAGGACCACACAACGGAATACGTGAAGGTTGAGACCTTGCAGGTTGTGATGAAGTTGACACGATTTCCCCAGCGAAAGAAGATCCTCTCATGGAGGAAGTTTTCGCGGTAAGTCCCACAGTAGACACCTGAGTAAATTTACCCACGGTCTCTGTGAAGACAGAGATGCTATCAACAGAATTGTATTGTGGATGTTTATCTTAGCAATACTTGCTGAATCAACAGATACGCGTATCCTATCATTCCGTCCTATTAGATCAACAGATCGTTAACAACATAAGCTCAAGGATCCGGACATGGAAATACATACGTCTGCAATTGAATAGTGAGTTGTGTCACAAATAAATTATCATTGGGCGCTCTCATTGATAGCAAATCTGATTGAATACTTGTTTGTTGCGAGTCCATTCTGACGGCAACAAGCTACCCTTACGTGAAAGGGAGTTTGCTAATACAATCAGACGACCCGGAATATGACGGACCGAAGCAGAACTAGGTGTACTATAACAAACAGAAGAATTCTTTCCGTTAAATTGAATAACGGAATCGAATGAGTGCCTCCCTGGTTCTGGAGATAGGCAACTACTGTCGTATTAACGGACAAGATTTGGACATGCGTTTCTGAATAATGTTCATCCAATGACATAGTGCAAGCCTAAATAACATCATTTCCTGGAAGTTAAGTGCTTGCCGAGAAACTGCGGAACCCAAAGACCCTGGCACTTCGAATCCGTTGGGATCAATATTGTACCCCAACCTGTTTGACTGGCATCCGTCATAATCATAAAACTCGGATCCGGCAACTGCAGTGGCACTCTCTGAGTCAACCACCGAATGTTTGCCCCAGTATGAATCTCATGCTACACTTGATAGACAAGAGAACGTGTATATCGAGCAATTCATAGATTGCTGAAAAGTTGCCGTCGAAGAGAAGCTTCTCCGAGACCGAAGCGACTCTGAGAGAGTTCTTCACCTTACGCTCCACGCGCGTGGAAGTAGCCAGGGCTGCATCACGTCTAACCAACTCCAGGTTGCCACTGAAGGGCAGAGTTATACGTGGAAAAACTACTGCCCTAGAAAGAAATCACATTGAGGATCATATCCTGGAATTCTTTCTCTTGAAGACGTAATAACGCCTCAGTAAGGTGGTCTACATATGATAAAGCGTCTAAGTTAAGTCTATTAGACATCATTGTCGTTTCCAACATCGTGGTTGGAATTGACATAGACGGCGAAAAAGATAATTCCCAGTCTTCAGCACCGTCGTCTAGACGCATATGAACTCTCGGTATGCCCTGTTCTGCCAAAATAAATTATTTCCTAGAATTGAAAAAAGGCAGAATAGAGCATTGCGGACAAGAAACTAGACTATCATGCTTGGTAGCAAGCTTATATATAGCGTCGTTAAATAATTCGAATGTTCTAAAGACATTATTGGACTGTGTCGGTAAGTCAGGGACAATGTCCCTGAACCGATCCAAAACTCCGTGTCCAATGACGCTATTAGTCTCTTATCCAGCATCGCAGCAATGTAGTCCGATGGAACAACCTCTGGAAGATAATGCCGGAAGAAATGTATGGCAGCTTCTGTTGTTCCGAAAGGGAAAGCTCGAAATCGTCCGAATCCCTTTCGCCATCCTGTCGGACCCTATAAAGTGTTCGGTCGTCCGAACCTGATGCAACAGCGGAGCTCACCGACCCAGTGCCGTCGGATTATTCCTGATCCGACCGAGAACTTGTCGTTTGCTGGGATGCTGCGAAAAACTGTGCTATTTTGGATAGCACGTCCGTCACTGAGGCCTGTGGAGAAGCGGTCTTACGATGCATTGCCGCTGGAAGCTCCATGTTCGTTACCCCGTGCATACTTCTATTATGCAAGCGAACGGAGTGTATAGGCCTTGTGTCCCTTGGCTACCGGATGGCGTGACCTGTTCGCCGTGGAATAACTGAATGACGAAGCTGGCCGGATACTCGAGGTCAAGTAGCCAATGTGCGGTCGTGTGCGCTGCTGTGAGGATGAGGAAGCATTATCGACAGTCTCTCGGACTGTCAATATAACGGAGCGTCCCAAGCGACGGACATATGCTCCGAATGCGAAATATCTGTACCACAACATCCGGTCCCAAATGTTGTTGTACGAGAGAGGGACCTCTCTCGCTCGCAGCCCGGACGGACCTGGACGAGCTAGGAACCGGACTAACAGGCTTCCTCCGATCTGTCCTCTAATCCGTCGTCACTGGGTGTGTACTAAAGTCTATTATAGTGCTCGCATCACCCAAATCTCCTTCCTAGACCGCAACGGACGAACCCGACTGCCGAACCATTCGATGAATGGATGCTACACCGGGTGAGCTAGCGAATGTCAACTCCGTCGATCCTACTAGGGACCTCTTAGGCGATTGATGTATTCCATGAGCACTTATTGCCGCTAGCTCTTCATTAACTATGACGACAGAGGCACACTTTTGAAAGACATCTCAGTAACTTTGCGAAAAAGAAACCAGACATGCCTGTTAATAGCAAGCATATAATAATATATATAGCGTTGTTCAATAATTCGAAAGTTGTGTGACATTATTGGACTGTGTCGGAACTGAGGGACGATGTCCCTGAACCGAACTAAAATTTTCTGTGTCCACCGACGCTATCAGTTTCTTATCCGGCATCGCAGCATTCTGGTCCGACGAAAGAACCTCTAGAAGATAAAGTCAGATGACATACACAGCAGCTCATGTAGTTCCGAAAGGGAAAGCTCGAAATCCTCCGAATCCCTTTCGGCATCCCGTCGGACCAGATGAAAATTTCGGACGTCCGTACCTGCTTCCGCGGAGCGTCCCGACCCAGCGTCGTCGGATAATACATAATGCGACAGAGATTCTGTCATTGCTGGGATGCTGCGATAAGCTGTGCTATTTGGGATAGCACGTCCGTCACCGAGGCCTGTGCAGTAGCGGTCTTACGATGCTTTGCCGCTGGAAGCTCCGTGTACGTTGACTCCCGCACACTTTCTTATGCGAACGTCCAGAGTCTGCAGGCCTCGTGTCCCTGGCTACCGGATGGTGTGACCTGGTCGCCGATATCTGATTGGCGAAGCTGACTGGATATCCGAGGTCACGTAGCCAAGAGCGGTCGTGTGCGCTACCATGAGGATGAGGAAGCCTTATTGACAGTCTCTCCGGACTGACTATATATCAGAGCGTCCCGAGCGGCGGACGTATGCTCCGAATGCGAAACATTTTGTACCACAACATCTGGGGCCAGATGTTGTTGTACGAGAGAGGAGCCTTTCTCGCTCGCAGTCCGGATGGACCTGGACGAGCTAGGAACCGGACTAAAAGGCTTCCTCCGTTCTCTCCTCTAATCTGCCGTCGCTGGGTGTGCATTTGGTTGATTTATAGTGCTCGCATCGCCCAAAACTCCTTCTAGACCGCAACGGACGAACCCGGCTGCCGAACCATTCGATGAATGGACGCTACACCGGGCGAGCTAACGGGCGCCAAAGGCCGTCGAACCTACTAGGGTCCTCTTAGGCAATTGACGTATTTACATGAGCACTTTTCCGCTAGCTCTTCATTAATTGTGACGACGGAGGCACACTTTTGGAAGACATCACGGATACATCACCCTGTTCTTGATCGTCTGAAATAGAGATTAATAAAGTAGAGTGACCCTGCGGGGAAAGGACTGGAATGGCCAATTCCCCACTAACATACCGTGACACACGCTTCCCATGTTGTCATCAAAATTAACGCATACAGAATAGTGCGAGTACACTGACTACATATACAATGTTTATGAAAGTCAGAGGAAGATTTCCTCTTATTACAATTGAACAATATCCTTTCATTGAAAAGAAAACAAAGTCCTAGTACTCGCACCAACCCCTGACAATCAAAAACATAATAACATGATCCATTAACATAGAAAAAATAATTAAAATCAAAAAATTTTGAAAAAATATTTTTTCAGAACAGCCCAAGTTTCTGAAAAGTAACGTTGAGCCCCCAATGGATCCCAAGCCTAAGTGTGGACAAAAATTCTAAAAATATTTTAAACAATTTATGCAACACTTACGAACAATAATAATGTATCTAGTTATGATTAAATGAACATCAAGATATTATTTTCAAGAAATCCCCCCTCACACAGAGGGCTGTTGGAAATGTAAACAATAAGTGTAAAAACACCAGACGAAGACTCCAGGCACCCTGGCCCGAAATCAGTTACCAATAATACACTATCTGATGCAAAACAGAGACTTCCAGGGAAGAAACTGCAGAACATCAGATGGTAGATGCAGAACACTACGCCTAACCACCCATAGGTGAAGACGTAAACATGGGGAAAAGAACAGAATTCATTCTGTTATCTAGCTAAAAACTCCTAAGAAATTTTAGTGATAATATTACAGAAAATATGCCAAAAGCATGGGAGAATAGCAAGAGGGGACTTAAAGGAAAGGGAGAGAGGAAAACACTGAACAAGCAGTGTAACTTGATAACAAGAATGACCACAACAGGCTGTTGCCTCGAAAATAGGTAACTTAACATAATTTCATTAAAAAATTTTAAGTTACAGCCCTGATAATTTTCTGTCACTCATTTTTCCTCTCTTCCTTCTATATCCTCCTTAGAATCACCATTTCTCTAATATTTATGTGTCTGGCATCATTTAAACTGAGATTTACAAGCACAAAGATCAGTCAGATGTTAACTGATGAAGGGCCAAACAAAGAATGATTAATGGCGCCAATTTCGGGGCGTCCTTGACACTGCGCATGCGAAGTAGAGGTGAAGTATGGAGGGCCATTCAGGACATGTTTTCTTTGGTTTTAGATGCAAATTTTGGGGATTGGGGGGCAAAATTTGTGTTTGGCCCTATATTTTTAAGAGTTAGCACCAGCTGTGTCTGGGTCTTTGGTACAGTATAAAAATATATGTATTTTTTCCGCCTACAATTCTCTAAATTCCCATGGGAAACACAATACTACATCTGGTCGGAGGTTTCATAAAAGTTAAAAAATTTATAGTAATTTATATATTTTTTATACTTACCAATGACCCAGACATAGCTGGTGCTAACTCTTAAAATTCTAGGGCCAAACACAAATTTTGCCCCCCAATCCCCAAAATTTGCATCTAAAACCAAAGAAATCATGTCCTGAAGGTCCTCCATACTTTGCCTCCACTGCGCATGCGCAGTGTCAAGGAGGTCCCGAAATTGGCGTCAATTATCATTCTTACAAGCAATGCCTGGTCAGCGCTATGTACTCAGCGGGGAGGTATGAGTTCCCAACTCCTGGGAGGGCCATCCCCGTCTGGGTCATTGTAAGTATAAAAAATATATAAATTTTTTAACATTTTTATACTGTACCAATGACCCAGGCATAGCTGAATAGTAAAAAGGCTGGAGGGCCAAGGACACAGAGGAAAATCCAATAAGCTCAACTATATAAATAGAGTCATCCCCTCGAGGAGAAAAGGAGTATTAGGCTTTACATGTATCTTTCTTATTTTATGATAAATTAGAAAGACACAACACCCTCCATAATTGAGCATAATAACATTCATGTTCTCTATTAACATCCAGTATAACCCCTTATACTAATTATTTTTAAAGTAAGCCAATAAATAAAGTTAGTCCAGAGAATTGAGACTCTTTATACTCTCTTAAAAGTGTCCGAGGATTGTATATTAACGCCCGTTTGACACGTGACATATACAAATGCTTCACACCGAGCTACACTTTAAAAATATGACATGAATGAATTTTTAACATTAAACTTACACTTTAAAACCATCCCGGTAACGACTCAGAATTACTGACTCCGGAGGAGGAATCCCCTTGCTTTTCACTATAAAGCAGGTGACCTAAGGGAACACCCTCCCCACCCCCCTTCCCCTTGCTCTGGGTCAAATAGCCCAGAGCGAAGAGGGCAGCAGGACGGAGTCACTGCCGGAACAGAAAGCCTGCATAACTATAGTTGCAATTGTTTAGTGGACAACATTCTGAGCAACAGATAACGGACCTAAACAATGCAGGTCTCCAGAAATGGACTCAATATTTCTGAGATAAAAATTCGTGAATGTGGATGGCTGAGACCAATATGCAGCCTTCATTAAATCTGTAATGGCAACACTATTTGTGTAAGCCCAAGATGTAGAAAGAGCTCTTACTTCATGAGCCGAAATCTTAAGCACAGACTGCTGAGTTGAAGATAGATTATCATAAGCAGTACGGATAGTTAATTGAATCCATCTAGCAATAGAATGGACCGTAATGTCCTTTCTATTAGGCATCAGAGACAGAAAGAAGCGTTTTCGTCCCTTTCTGATAAACTGAGATCTTTGTTTATAAATACGTAAAGCTCTAACCGGACAGAGTAAAGGCCTATGCCCGTCTGAAGATGGAAGGGCCTTAATAACAATAGGTTCCGGATATTTATTAGGAGCCTGATTCTTAGCTAAAAATCCAACATTAGTAGTAAAGGTAATAGTGTTCCCGACACTATGATAGTGAGAATCGTCCACCAATAGTGCATGAAGCTCACTGACTCTTCTAGCAGAAGAGAAAGCTAAGAGAAATGCTGTCTTATAAGACAAGAATTTGAAATCTACTGTCCCAAGAGGCTCAAATGGCTATTCTTTCAGTTTAAGAAGAACCCAAGCTAAATTCCATTTAGGAATTAATCTAAGAGTTCTGGGTCTATTTATCGAGAAGTTTCTAACTAATTTAGATAAAGAGACATTAGATCCAATTTGTAAACTATCATGGTGTGCATAGGTATCAGATAACATAGACCTATAACCTTTAATAGTAACAGGCTGCAGTTTGATCTCGTCAAACAAGTATACTAGAAAGTTTGCAATGTCTGGTATGGAGGGATCAAAAATATCAACAGAATGATCCCTACACCAACGACGAAAAACCTTCCACTTAGCCGCATAGTTTAGCGAAGAGGAGGTCCTCCTACAGTTAGAAATCGCGTCCACTGCTCGTCCTGTAAAATGCTTGCCGTGCAAGAAGGACCGCACAACGGAAATACGTGAAGGTTGAGACCTTGCGGGTTGTGATGAAGTTGACGCGACTTCCCCTGCGAAAGAAGATCCTCTCGTGGAGAAAGTTTTCGCGGTAAGTCCCACAGCAGACACCTGAGTAGATTTATCCACGGTCTCTGTGGAGACAGAGATGCTACCAACAGAATTTTGCATTGTGATTGTTTTATCTTTAGCAATATTTGCTGAATCAACGGCACTGGAGGATATGCATATCCTATCATTCCGTCCCACGAGATCGATAGAGCGTCTACTGCATATGTTCGGGGATCCGGACATGGTGACACATACGTCTGCAAGTGATTGTTGAGTTGTGTCGCAAATAAGTCTATCATTGGCCGTTCCCATTGGTAGCAAATCTGATTGAATACCTGTTTGTTGTGAGTCCATTCTGACGGCAACAAGCGACCCTTCCGTGAAAGGGAGTCTGCTAATACATTCAGACGACCCGGAATATGACCGACCGAAAGTAGAACTTGGTGTTCTAGAACAAACAGGAGGATTCTTTCCGTTAAATTGAATAACGGAACAGAATGAGTGCCTCCCTGGTTCCGGATATATGCTACTACTGTCGTATTGTCGGACAGGATTTGGACATGTGCTTTCTGAATAATGTTCATCCAATGACGTAATGCAAGCCAAATTGACATCATTTCCTTGATGTTTATGTGCTTGCCTAGAAACTGCGGATCCCAAAGACCCTGGCACTTCGAATCCGTTGGGATCAATGTTGCACCCCAACCTGTTTGACTGGCATCCGTCATAATCGTAAAACTCGGATCCGGCAACTGCAGTGGAACTCCCTGAGTCAACCACTGAATGTTTGCCCAAGTCTGAATCTTGTTTCACTTGATTTGACAAGAGAACGTCTATATCGAGCGAATGAATCTTTACACTCCAATTCTGAGTCAAGAAAATTTGGAGAGGACGAGTGCGTAACCGCCCCATCGGAATGAGATCCGCAGCGGCTCCGCACAGACCTATCAGTCTCATGAACTCCCTCGCTGTGACTTTGTCTGAGTGAAGACAATAGCGAGCGTAACAACTGATTAATTTCGCTCTGGTTAACGACAGACGAACGATATTGTTGTGCGTCTCGAAGCTCATTCCCAGATGAGTGAATGACTTGGACGGCACCAAATCCAACTTCTCCTCGTTTATTATAAAACGGAGACGTCGGAGTAATAGAAGCAGATTCTGCACATCGTTCTGAAGCGTTAACTCGTTGCCGTACCTCTGAAGAATGTCGTCCAGGTAGGCCAACGTTACCGCAGACGAATGAGCTCGGAAATGTATCATTACCGAGTTCATTATTCGAGTGAAAGCCCAGGGCGCTAGGTTCAAACCGAAGCACATCGCCCGGAATTGATATACAACTCCTAGGACTGCGAAGCGTAGATACTTTCTGTATGTCGGATGAACCATGACGTGAAAGTACGCATCTTTGAGATCTATGCTTGTAGCATAGTCGTTCACCCGAATACTCGCTCTGACTGATCGAATCGTCTCCATACAGAACTTCGGAGCGACGATCAGCTTGTTTATCCAGCTCAGATCTATGACTGGACGGAACGAGCCGTCTGGTTTCGGAACCAGAAACAGATGGCTGTAGAAACCCGGTGATTCAGGCCTGGCATTCTGAAAAATGCAGGAGGGCAAAAAATCGCTCTCCTCAATCAGCTTAGGAGAGCAATTAGCTTTACACAGCATTTTAAGTATCCAGTAGAACAAACTCATTGAAACTGAAACCAACAGACTACATCAGTGATTTTATTAACTTTACTAAGGTAAAGCGAAATCTCTTAGACATCCAGATGTCTCACTCAACAACCGTACACACACTTGACAAGACCTGTGTGTGTACCCAGACATGTTGTCCAAGAAAGTCATAAGCCTACCACTACCACCTTCAACCCCCCAAGGGGGGGTTGAAGGTAGTAGCGGTAGGCGTATGACTTTCTTGGACAACAGGTCTGCTTGAATCTACAGTCACATCCTGGTGCACGTGCTTCAAGTGACAGGATAGTAGTAATGGTAGTATATTATAGTGTCAATATTCCTTGAATAATTACCCCTCAAACTGTGATGTCAGTTGTTGAACTTGAAACTGACAGAAAAAAAAATATTGCTGTGACCCATTTTGCTTCAAATGATTGCAACTGTGTTTGGGTATGGTTGCAGCCATTACCTTTTACCACTAAACCACTTTCAAAATGAAATTACGTGATGTTATGTGACTTCGAAGTTAAATTACATTTTTGCTTTACAACAAAAATTTAATGTGAGCATAATACATGTAATCTCAATCATCCCAGACCAAAATATTTAGGAGGGCAATTTTTCGCTCTCCTTAATTCTTTCAGGAGGGCAGTAAGGAGAGCTAAAAAGTTAAAAAATTTATAGTAATTTATATATTTTTTATACTTACCAATGACCCAGACTTAGCTGGTGCTAACTCCACAAAAACCAGGGCCAAACACAAATTTTGCCCCCCAATCCCCAAAATTTGCATCCAAAACAAAAAGAAATCATGTCCTAAAGGACCTCCATAGTACGACTCTACTGCGCATGCGCAGTGACGCAGTCGTCCCGAAATTGGCGCCAAATATCATTCTTACTGGCAGTGCCTGGTCAGCGCTATGTACTCAGCGGGGAGGCAAGAGTTCCCAACTCAGGGAGGGCCATCCCCGTCTGGGTCATTGGTAAGTATAAAAAATATATAAATTACTATAAATTTTTTAACATTTTTATACTGTACCAATGACCCAGACTTAGCTGAATAGTAAACAGGCTGGAGGGCCTAGGACATAGAGGAAAATCCAATAAGCTCAATTATAAAATAAAGAGGTAACCCCTTAAGGAGAAAAGGAGTATTAGGCTTTACATGTATCTTTCTTATTTAATATTTAAATTAGAAAGATACACTACCCTAATAATTGAGCACAATAACATTCATGTTCTCTATTAACATCCAGTATAACCCTTATACTAATTATTTTTAAAGCAAGCCAATAAATAAAGTAGTCCAGAGAATTGAGACTCTTTATAATCATTTAAAAGTGTCCGAGTATTGTATATTAAAGCCCGTTTGACACTTGACATATACAAATGCTTCACACCGAGCTACACTTTAAAAATAAGACATGAATGAAATTAAACATTAATATTACACTTTAAAACCATCCCGGAAGCGACTCAGAAATACTGTCTTGGAGGAGGCATTCCCTTGCTTTTCACTATAAAGCAGGTGACCTAAGGGAACACCTGCCCCCCCCCCCCCCTTCCCCTTGCCCTGGGTCAAATAGCCCAGAGCGAAGAGGGCAGTCGGACGGAGTCACTGCCGGAACAGAAAGCCTGCATAACTATAGTTGCAACTGTTTAGTGGACGACATTCTGAGCAACAGATAACGAACCTAAACAATGCAGGTCTCCAGAAATGGACTCAATATTTCTGAGATAAAAATTAGTAAATGTGGAAGGCTGAGACCAATAACCAGCCTTCATTAAATCTGTAATAGCAACACTATTAGCATAAGCCCAGGAAGTAGAAAGAGCTCTTACTTCATGAGCAGAAATCTTAAGCACAGACTGCTGAGAAGAAGATAAATCTTCATACGCAGTACGGATAGTTAACTGAATCCATCTAGCAATAGAATGGACTGAAATGTCCTTTCTATTAGGCATCAAAGACAGAAAGAAACGTTTCCGTCCCTTTCTGATGAACTGAGATCTCTGTTTATAGATACGTAGTGCTCTAACAGGACAGAGTAAAGGCCTACGCCCGTCTGAAGACGGAAGAGCCTTAATAACAATAGGTTCCGGATATTTATTAGGAGCCTGATTCTTAGCTAAAAAACCGACATTAGTAGTGAAGGTGATAGTGTTCCCAACACTACGATAATGAGAATCATCCACCGATAGTGCATGAAGCTCACTGACTCTTCTGGCAGAAGAGAAAGCTAAGAGAAAAGCTGTCTTATAAGATAAGAATTTGAAATCTACTGTCCCAAGAGGTTCAAATGGCTTTTCCTTCAATTTAAGGAGAACCCAAGCTAAATTCCACTTAGGAATTAATCTAAGAGTTCTGGGTCTATTTATCGAAAAGTTTCTAACCAATTTCGATAAAGAGACATTAGATCCAATTTGTAAACTATCATGATGTGCATAGGTATCAGATAACATAGATCTATAACCCTTTATAGTAACAGGCTGCAGTTTGATTTCGTCAAACAAGTATACTAGAAAGTTAGCAATGTCTGGTATAGAGGGATCAAATATATCTACAGAATGATCCCTACACCAACGACGGAAAACCTTCCACTTAGCCGCATAGTTTAGCGAAGAGGAGGTCCTCCTACAGTTAGAAATCGCGTCCACTGCTCGTCCTGTAAAGTGCTTGCCATGCAAGAAGGACCGCACAACGGAAAAACGTGAAGGTTGAGACCTTGCGGGTTGTGATGGAGTTGGCGCGATTTCCCCTGCCAAAGAAGATCCTCTCGTGGAGGAAGCTTCCGCGGTAGGTCCCACAACAGACACCTGAGTAGATTTATCCACGGTCTCTGTGGCGACAGAGATGCTACCAACAGAATCTTGCATTGAGATTGTTTTATCTTTAGCAATACTTGTTGAATTAACGGCGCTGGAGGATACGCATATCCTATCATTCCATCCCAAGGGATCGACAGAGCGTCTACTGCAAATGCTCTTGGATCCGGACACGGGGACACATACGTCTGCAACTGATTGTTGAGATGTGTCGCAAATAAGTCTATCATTGGCCGTTCCCATTGATAGCAAATCTGATTGAATACTTGTTTGTTGAGAGTCCACTCCGACGGCAACAAGCGACCCTTCCGTGAAAGGGAGTCTGCTAGCACATTCAGACGACCCGGTATGTGACGGACCGAAAGAAGAACGTGATGTTCTAGCGCAAACAGAAGGATTCTTTCCGTTAGATTGAACAACGGAACTGAATGAGTGCCTCCCTGATTCTGTATATACGCCACTACTGTCGTATTGTCGGATAGGATTTGGACATGAGCATCGTGAATAATGTCCATCCAGTGACGTAATGCAAGCCAAATTGACATCATTTCCTTGATGTTTATGTGCTTGCACAGGAATTGCGGATCCCAAAGACCCTGGCATCTCGAATCCGTTGGGATTAATGATGCACCCCAACCTGTTTGACTGGCATCCGTCATAATGGTAAAACTCGGATCCGGCAACTGCAGCGGAACTCCTTGAGTTAACCACTGAATGTTTGCCCAAGTCTGAATCTCTTGTTTCACTTGATCTGACAAGAGAACGTCTACATCGAGCGAATGAATTTTCACACTCCAATTCTGAGTCAGGAAAATTTGAAGAGGCCGTGTGCGTAGCCGTCCCATCGGAATGAGATCCGCGGCGGCTCCGCAAGACCTATCAGTCTCATAAATTCTCTCGCCGTGACTTTGTCTGTATTCAGACAATAGCGAGCGTAACAACTGACTAATTTCGCTCTGGTTAACGGCAGACGAACGAGATTGTTGTGCGTCTCGAAGCTCATTCCCAGATGAGTGAATGACTTGGACGGCACCAGATCCGACTTCTCCTCGTTTACTATGAAACCGAGACGTCGGAGCAATAGAAGAAGATTCTGAACATCGTTCTGAAGCGTTAACTCGTTGCCGTACCTCTGAAGAATGTCGTCCAGGTAGGCCGACGTTACCGCAGACGAATGAGCTCGGAAGTAGATCATTACCGAGTTCATTACCCGAGTGAAAGCCCAGGGTGCTAGATTCAATCCGAAGCACATGGCCCGGAACTGATACACCACTCCTAGGACTGCGAAGCGTAGATACTTTCGGAATGTCGGATGTACCATGACGTGAAAGTACGCATCTTTGAGATCTATGCTCGTTGCATAATCGTTCACCCGAATACTCGCTCTGACCGATCGAATCGTCTCCATATAAAACTTCGGAGCGACGATCAGCTTGTTTATCCAGCTCAAATCTATGACTGGATGGAACGAGCCGTCTGGTTTCGGAACCAGAAACAGATGGCTGTAGAATCCCAGCGATTCCTGGTTTTCTACGACCTCTACCGCGTTCTTCATTAAAAGAGACTGCACCTCTGATAGCAGAGCGTCTCTTTTCTGAGAATTTGACGGAAGATGAGTCCACTTTGGACTTCGAGTTAATGGAGGCTTTCGTTTGAAGGATATCTTTAGACCTACCGAAGTCACTCCTCTCACCCACGGGTCGTCCGTAATCGACGCCCACTCTTGAGAAAAACTCGACAACCTTCCGCCAACCGGAACGCGATAGAGGTTTAAGCCATCACCTCCTGGATCTGCAAGGCCTGCGGTAGGAGAAACCACGTCTTCCACGACCCGCACCTCGCCTCGTCGACCTCGGGGCGTCCGACCGATTGTCCCGGCCTGAAGGACGTCCCGAACGAGAGTCACTATCCTGACGGTCTCTCGAATAAGAGCTAGAGGACGCACCGGAACCTCTATAGGAACCTCTCTTGGGCGCATAAGACCCAGAAGTGCCCGCCTTATTCGTGTCTGCTGTATCCGACCTTTTAGGAGCGGATCTAAACAACAGAGAATCACTAGCTTTCTTTTTAATATTATCATAAATAGCGGAAAGCTTGCCGTCAAAGAGAAGATCTCCTGAGACCGAAGCGACTCTAAGAGAGTTCTTCACCTTAGAATCCACTAGTGTGGATGTAGCCAGGGCTGCGTCACGTCTAACCAACTCCAGATTTGCCACTGAAAGGGCGGAGTTACACGTGGAATAAGCTACTGCCCTTGAAAGAAGTCTTAAGGAGGATTGTATATCCTGAAACTCTTCCCCTTGAAGACGCAGTGATAACGCCTTAGTAAGGTGATCTGCGTAAGATAAGGCATCTAAATTGGCTCTGTTAGACGCAATAGCTGTTTCCAACACCGAGGTTGGAATAGAAGCTGACGACGGTAATGATAGCTCTAAGTCTTCCGCCTCGTCGTCCATACGCAGAGGAACTCTCGGTATACCCTGACCTGCCATGTCGAATTTATTCCTTGCATTAATGAAAGGCAGGTTGAGAGTATTTGCGGACAAGAAACTTGCTTTCCCCCGTCCTGGAAGCAAGTTTAAAAATAGCGTCGTTCAATAATTCAAATGTTCTTGCAACATTATTGGACTGCGACGGTAACTCGGGAGCGATGTCCCTGAACCGCTCAAAAAATTCAGAGTCCAATGACGCTATAATTCTCCTGTCCGGAAGCGCAGCAGTCTGGCCCGACGGAACAACTTGAGGAAGAAAGTGCCGGATGAAGTCCACGGCAGCTTTATGTTGTTCCGAAAGGGATAGCTCCAATTCATCCGTATCCCTTTCACCATCCGGTCGGACCTCCCGATGTTCCCGGTCGTCCGCCCCGGATGCTTCGGCGGAGCGTACCGACCCAGCGCCGTCGGATAATTCTCGATCCGACACCGTTTCTGTCGGCTGCTGGGATGCTGCGATAAGCTGTGCTATCTGCACTAGAATGTCCGACGTCGAGACCTGCGGAGGAGCGGTCTTTCGCTGCTTCGCCGAGGGCAGCTCCGCATCAGATGGCTCCCGCATACTTTTCCTATGCGAACGTCCGGAGTCCATCGGTCTCGAATCCCTGGCTGCCGGATGGTGTGACCTGGTCACCGAAGAATCCTTCATCGGCGAAGCTGGCAAAATATCGGAGGTCACGCAGCCAAGGTGCGGTCGTGTGCGCCGACGAGAAGAGGAAGCCTTAACAGTCTCTGCGGACTGCTTATACAACGGAGCGTCCCGAGCGACGGACGTATGCTCCGCTAAAGACACATTTTGTACCACAACATCTGGTCCCAGATGTTGTTGTACGAGAGAGGGGCCTCTCTCGCTCGCGGCCCGGCTGGACCTGGACGAGCTAGGAACCGGACTAAAAGGCTTCCTCCGTTCTCGTTCCCTCTCCGCCGTCACTGGGTGTGCATCTATTATTTTTATAGTGCTCGCATCACCCAAAATTTCCTCTTGGACCGCATCGGACGAACCCGGCTGCCGAACCATTCGGTGAATGGACGCTACACCGGGCGAGCTAGCGGACGACATTTGTCTAATCTCCATGAGCACTTTTGCCGCTAGCTCTGTATTTATTTGTGACGACGGACGCACACTTGAAGAAGATAACATGGAAACATCACCCTGTTCTGGTTCCTCTGAAATAGAAACTGAGAGAGTAGAGTGACCTTGTGGAGAAAGAGCCGGCATCGCTCTTTCTCCAGAAACAACATATCGTGACACACGTTTCCAATGTTTCTCATCCCAATGTTCACATATAGGACAGGGATTAATGCGAGAACACTGACTACAATTAATACAATGATCATGAAAGTCAGAGGAAGATTTCTTCCTACTACAATTTGAACAAAGTCCCTTCATTGTGAAAGAACAACAATAAGTCCTAGTTACTCGCAAAAACCCCTGACACAAAGATACATAATAACATGATCCATTAATAAAATGAAAAAACAATTGCAAAACAAAATAATTTTGAAAAAATATTTTTTCAGAGAAGCCCAAGTTGCTGAAAAGTAACGTTGAGCCCCGATGGATCCGATGGCAAAGTGTGGTCAAAAATTTTAAAATTATATAAAATAATTAATGAGACACTTTCGGATAATATAAATGTATCTTATAATGAGATAAACTACCACAAAGGCAAACAGCCCCCCTCAAAAAAGGCTGTTGCCAATGAAAACAAACAGTGTAAACACAGTAGAAAACATGACTCCAGGCACTGAAAAAACTGGCCCGGAATCAGTCGTCAATTACACTCTATCTGATGCAAAACAGAGACTCCCAGGGGAGAATCTGCAGAACATCAGATGGAAGATGCAGAACACAAACGTTATACACCCATGGGTGAAAACGTAACTATGGGGAAAATAACAGAAAACATTCTGTAACCAAGCAACTCTCCCAGGGAATTTTTAGAAATGAAACTTCTCAAAAATATGCCAAAAGCATGGGAGAATTGCAAGGGGGGACTTTAGAAGGCTAGGGGAGAGGAAACACTGAATAAGCAGTGCAACAATTAGCAAGAATGACAACAAGAGGCCCATGCCTCGAAAATAGGCAACTTAACATAATTTCAACAAAAAATTTTAAGTACAGCCCTGATTATATTTTGCCACTTCTTTTTCCTCTCCTCCTTCTATCCTCCTTAGAATCACATTTTCTCCAAGAATTACGTGTCTGGCATCCTTTAAACTGAGATTTACAAGCACAAAGATCAGTGAGATGTTGACTGATGAAGGGCCAAACAGAGAATGATATTTGGCGCCAATTTCGGGACGACTGCGTCACTGCGCATGCGCAGTAGAGTCGTACTATGGAGGTCCTTTAGGACATGATTTCTTTTTGTTTTGGATGCAAATTTTGGGGATTGGGGGGCAAAATTTGTGTTTGGCCCTGGTTTTTGTGGAGTTAGCACCAGCTAAGTCTGGGTCATTGGTACAGTATAAAAATATCACTCTCCTGAAATTGCCAAGCCTGGTGATTCCTGGTCTTCTACGACCTCTACCGCGTTCTTCGTCAGAAGAGACTGTACTTCTGATAGAAGAGCGTCTCTTTTCTGCGGATTTGACGGAAGATGAGTCCATTTTGGACTTCGAGTTAATGGAGGCTTTTGTTTGAAGGATATTCTTAGTCCTTCCGAAATTACCCCTCGGACCTAGGGGTCGTCCGTAATCGACGCCCACTCGTCTATAAAACTCGATAATCTTCCGCCAACCGGAACACGATAGAGATTCAAACCATCACCTCCACTACCTGCGGAAGGAGAAACTACGTCCTCCATGACCCGCACCTCGTCCCGTCGACCTCGGAACGTCTGACCGGTTGTCTCGGCCAGAATAACGTCGCGTACGTGAGTCGCTGCCTTGACGGTCTCTAGAATAAGACCTAGAGGACGTATAAGAACCTCTATAGGAACTTCTCCTGGGCGTACTTGTCCCAGAAGTGCCTGTCTTACTCTTTTCTGCTGTATCCGACTTTTTAGAAGCGGATTTGAACAGCAGAGAATCCGAAGCTTTCTTAGTTATCTTATCATAGATTGCTGAAAGCTTGCCATCAAAGAGAAGCTCTCCGGAGACCGAAGCGACTCTGAGAGAGTTCTTCACCTTACTATCCACGCGCGTGGATGTAGCTAGGGCTGCATCACGTCTAACCAACTCCAGGTTTGCCACTGAAAGGGCGGAGTTATACGTGGAATAAGCTACTGCCCTTGAAAGAAGTCTTAATGAGGATTGTATATTCTGGAATTCTTTCCCTTGAAGACGCAATGATAATGCCTTAGTAAGGTGGTTTGCGTATGATAAAGCGTCTAAGCTAGCTCTGTTAGACATTATTGTCTTTTCCAACGTCGCGGTTGGAATAGACATAGACGACGGTAAAGACAATTCCAAGTCTTCCGCCTCGTCGTCTAGACGCAGAGGAACTCTCGGTATGCCCTGTCCTGCCGTTTCGAATTTATTCCTTGAATTGATGAAAGGCAGATTGAGAGCATTAGCAGACAAGAAACAGCCTTGCCTGTTTTGGTAGCAAGCTTACAGATAGCGTCGTTCAATAATTCGAATGATCTTGTGACATTATTGGACTGTGTCGGAAACTCAGGGACAATGTCTCTGAACCGATCAAAAAATTCTGTGTCCAATGACGCTATCAGTCTCTTATCCGGCATCACAGCATTCTGGCCCGACGGAACAACTTGTGGAAGGTAATGCCAGATGAAATCTACGGCAGCTTTATGTTGTTCCGAAAGGGATAGCTCCAAATCCTCGGAATCCCTTTCACCATCCAGTCGGACCCCATGATGTTCTCGGTCGTCCGTACCTGATGCATCAGCGGAGCGTACCGACCCAGCGTCGTCGGATAATTCTTGATCCGACAGAGATTCTGTCGTTTGCTGGGATGCTGCGATAATTTGTGCTATTTGGGATAGCACGTCCGTCACTGAGGCCTGTGGAGTAGCGGTCTTACGTTGCTTAGCCGCTGGAAGCTCCATGTACACTGACTCCTGCATACTTCTCTTATGCGAACGTCTGGAGTCTACAGTCCTCGTGTCCCTGGCTACCAGATGGCGTGACCTGGTCGCCGTGGAATCCCTGATTGGCGAAGCTGGCTGGATATCCGTGGTCACGTAGCCAAGGTGTGGTCGTGTGCGCTGCCGAGAGGATGAGGAAGCCTTCTGGACAGTCTCTCTGGACTGTCTATATAACGGAGCGTCCCGAGCGGCGGACGTATGCTCCGAATGCGAAACATTTTGTACCACAACATCTGGTCCCAGATGTTGTGGTACGAGAGAGGGGCCTCTCTCGCTCGCAGCCCGGATGGACCTGGACGAGCTAGGAACCGGACTAATAGGCTTCCTCCGTTCTCTCCTCTGATCTGCCATCACTGGGTGTGCACCTTGTTTATTTATAGTGCTCGCATCACCCAAATCTCCTTCCTGGACCGCAATGGACGAACCCGGCTGCCGAACCATTCGATGAATGGACGCTACACCGGGCGAGCTAGCGGACGTCAACGCCGTCGATCCTACTAGGGACCTCTCAGGCAATTGACGTATTTCCTTGAGCACTTTTGCCGCTAGCTCTTCATTTAATTGTGACGACGGAGGCACACTTTTGGAAGACATCATGGAAACATCACCCTGTTCTTGTTCCTCTGAAATAGAAATTGATAAACTAGAGTGACCCTGCGGAGAAAGGACCGGCATGGCCTTTTCCCCGCTAACAACATACCGTGACACACGTTTCCAATGTTTGTCATCCCAATTGACACATACTGAACAGGAGAAAGTGCGAGTACACTGACTACAATTAATACAATGATCATGAAAATCAGAGGAAGATTTCCTCCTATTACAATTTGAACAATATCCTTTCATTGTGAAAAGAATACAAAAAGTCCTAGTACTCGCACCAACCCCTGAAAACAAAGATACATAATAACATGATCCATTAACATAGAAAAAAATAATTGAAATCAAAAAATTTTTTTGAAAAAATATTTTTTCAGAAAAGCCCAAGTTTCTGAAAACTAACGTTGAGCCCCAATGGATCCCAAGCCTAAGTGTGGACAAAAATTTTTAAAATATTTTAAAAAATTAATGCAACACTTACGAATAATAATAATGTATCTTGTAATGATTAAACTAGTACAACGACAAGAAATCCCCCTCCACAGAGACTGTTGTCAATGTGAACAAGAAGTGTATAAACACCAGAAACATGACTCCAGGCACTGATAACCCTGGCCCGAAATCAGTTACCAATAATACACTATCTGATGCAAAACAGAGACATCCAGGGAAGAAACTGCAGAACATCAGATGGTAGATGCAGAACACTACGCCTAAACACCCATGGGTGAGAACGTAAACATGGGGAAAAGAACAGAATTCATTCTGTTACCCAGTTAAAACTCCCAAGAAATTTTTGTAATAATATTACAGAAAATATGCCAAAAGCATGGGAGAATAGCAAGGGGGGACTTAAAGGAAAAGGAGAGAGGAAACACTGAACAAGCAGTGTAACTTTATAGCAAGAATGACAACAACAGGCCCATGCCTCGAAAATAGGCAACTTAACATAATTTCATAAAAAAAATTTTAAGTTACAGCTCTGATTATTTTCTGTCACTCATTTTTCCTCTCCTTCTTCTATATCCTCTTTAGATCCACCATTTCTCTAATATTTATGTGTCTGGCATCATTTAAACTGAGATTTACAAGCACAAATATCAGTCAGATGTGAACTGATGAAGGGCCAAACAAAGAATGATAATTGGCGCCAATTTCGGGACGTCCTTGACACTGCGCATGCGCAGTGGAGGCAAAGTATGGAGGACCTTCAGGACATGATTTCTTTGGTTTTAGATGCAAATTTTGGGGATTGGGGGAGCAAAATTTGTGTTTGGCCCTAGAATTTTAAGAGTTAGCACCAGCTATGTCTGGGTCATTGGTACAGTATAAAAATATACAAACCCAAAACAACACAAAATCCACGAATCCAGACAGTGACTGAGCTTTGTTTACAACCGCTTGTGGTTATATTCAAAAAGAACCATGATGCGGACGTGTGACGTCATGCATGTGCAATTACATCATTTATCGCTTGAAATAAAAGCCAGTGATTTCGGACCAAACACAACAATTTGAGTCCGAAATTTTATAGGTGACATTTAGGATTTGAACTTAGTTTCCCCCTCTCGTCTGGGGGGTTATAAAGTATCAGGTTGTCGCCAGTAATAGTAGGCATAGTATACAACATAATTATGCCTACATTGCGTGGAAACAAGGGATCCTGAGTGTCGTTACGATACAGCATTGTACTCGACATTTTAACAACCAGCTTTTCTGACTGATCATAGTATGATCGGCGGGGGAATGGGTCCGGTCGACGGACCCACAGCTGGTCTAGCGGAAACCCTGAATTCATGGTTGTTAATGTTCGTGTCTCATCGTTTATTTCCATGTTGGGTTACAAAGGCCTAAATTTTACAAGTTTCGAAATTTGATTAAAAAACGAAATAAAAACTAAAATAAAAAGAAATTTAGTATGAAATTTGAACTTCATGAACAGTGAAAGTGATTTTGAATATATTTAATTAAATTTTCATACTTTTTCCATACCATTTATATGAAAACGTCATTTTCCATACCTTTTCCAGGCCTGGAAAATGTTTTTAAAAATTCCATACTTTTTCCAGACTTCCAGACTCGCGTACGAACCCTGTATGTTTATTTATTTATTTATTTATTGGTGTTTAAGGTCACATATTTCTGTACAATGGCTAATCATGACCATGGATGAAGTATAAAGTTCATACGTATGCTACATACTTTAGAGGATTTCCACCCCAAGTGTTGATTCCTGGTCTTATTTTACCAGTAAAGTAGTACTTTACCGCAGTAAATTTGCAGTGCTCCACTTCTTGGGATTCCCTCGGGAAGATTTATCAAAATCTGATTATATTTGGTAAAGGTATCACACTCACTAAGTGCACAGATGGAAGAATATTGAGATGGATGTATAGATTCACAGATGGACAAAACCCATTTCTATACTCTCGTCAAATTTGGTTTCATCAAAACCTGATTACTTTTGTTTGAGTTCTCATGTTCACAAAGTCATTATATGACAAATTCCAAATTTTCGACAAAAAGAGACATACCTCCTACAGAAACAGAAAAAATTGAGTGTATATTCAATCAGATTGAGATCTTCTCCCAATGTATGCCTATACCAAGTTTTATCTAACAATCATACAGATTTTGGCCTGAAAACCACGAAAAAAGGTTTGTATAACGTAATGTGTTCCGATTCCGTATCATATAGATGACTCATTCTGATTACGTATCATACTGACGACTCATTTCCGGTAATACGACAGCGACAGTTATGGGCAATAGGCTAAACATTTTACAATAAATAGAAACTGCACAATTCAATATTACACCTACCCTGTTCCTGAGGATGTGCCAAAGTCGCAAACTCGTAAATTCAAGCGGATCATCATAGGAAGTGACACTGAGAGTAAATAATTTGACAACACAACTTTGAACATTGCGGTGACTGCGTTAGTCATTGTTTGTCAGAGTGCACAACAATATAGTTCCATAAAATATGTCTTTTTAAAAACTTTTTCTCGCCCAACATTATGTCCCAAAACTGTATTAATAATTTAAGATTTAATCTGTTTATGTGACAGAATTGTTAGATAAATGAATTATCATGATTGTGTTTTGCATCAGATTCTCGGTGGTGTACAAAAATGGGATCACAACTCGCCGGCAAAGACGGCTCGTTGAGATCCCATTCTGGACACCACCTCAAATCTGATATAAATCACAGGGCATGCACATTATCATGATATTCTGTATTTATCATAAATCTGATTATATTTGTTCAAGTTACTGCATTCACAAAGTCATTATCAGACAAATATCAAATTTTCAATAAAAAAGGGGCACATGTCCCACAGAAATAGATGAAAATGGGTGAATATCCAATCAAAGTGAGGTCTTCCCACAATGTGCGCCTACATGAAACTTTAACAAAATTGGATTATATTTGTTCCAAGTAGCACCTTCACAAAGTCATGATAAGACAAACACCAAATTTTCAACAAAATGGGATATTACGAAATTAGTTAAACATCAAATCGGATTCAGATCTTCCCACAATGTATGAAATGCATGTATCAAGTTTTATCAAAATCTATTTGTATTTGTCATAGTTATCGTGTTCACAAAATTTGCACAGAAGCACAGCTACCATACTGAACCATATATTCGTGATTAAGCCCACTCCCCTCCCCCACCCCTCCCCCCACCCCAACTCTCTGCATTTCGAAAACAAGGTGCCCTCTCCGTGTTTAAGCCCACTCCCCCAATTTCGAAAACTGTAAAAGTCTGCCAGTTCGTAGGTGAATTTGAAATGAAATTAGGTGAGTAACAATGTGTTGTCATTACCTGGAGGCTGGAAAACAGTGCAGATTTCCTTTTCCATCTAAAGTTCAAGAAATTGATTGTTGAATGCCTTGATATGTCAAAATGAGATAAGTGGTTTTATTTTATTAAAATAAAATTCATTCCGAAGCAAAAATTATGTTGTTTTTATTTTCACGAATTCACTTTGCTGAATAATATCCACAAACTTGACAACATGCACCTCACCTGTCAATTATTCCAAAAACACGCCCATGACAGACTGAATAATTTATACATGAACCAGGGCATGTTAAATGTATATTTTTACCAACTGAATTGTAACTGCTTTCTATTGTGTCAGGTTATTTTTGAAGACAGCTTGGGAGGTGAATCCATACAAGAATCTATACAAGATGCAGAAATTACAAATTATTGTGTACACAATTAGAAACAACCACTCGATCGATCAGAGGTTCTGTTTGTTTTCTTTATTATAATAATCACACGTGGCTGGGTTGACAACACAGTCACACACAAAATAAATTTCTTTAAAGTCTGCCGATGATATTTGTATGGCTTTTCCAACAATTTGTATAAAACTTGGACCAGGCAGTGACTGAAACAGTCATCGCAATGGAATCTGATAATAAATCAGGCATTTGAACTCGTTAATTGGTAATTTCCTATAGAAGTATTAGCGTCACTACATTTTATATAGTAAATTTTCTGAGTACTCCAGGGTACCACCATAGGGGTAGACATTATGTGAATTTTTCACAAAATTCAAGCACCAATATATTCCAACTAGCTATTAGATCACTGCCGCTCTAGAATGTTGTGAAAGTCACAGATCTACTTGAAATTTCCAACCGGGACGTTCATGATGGGGGAGGAGGATGGGGGGGGGATTTGTATTGAGTCAAGAGTGGGTGTAACTTGGGGAGAATAAGTATTGTAATGAATATGAAATGAGCGAGTCCCTCAGGTGACATGGAAAGAAAAACAAGAGGCCCCACGGGGCCTAAAGCACTCATCTTGTACAGAACACAATTTAAACAGAGTCCAAGAATGAGTCTACATTAAGCAAGCCATCTCCATAGGCTACACTGTCAATCCTTGAGTCCCTCAGGAGTGACAAAAATAATCTGGGCATCATGCTTTTTCTTCAGTTGATTATAAGTAAAATGTAGAGCTCCCCTATGAAGCTCCTTGATACAACCTATGTGGATTAATCTTAGTACCTCTAGAAGGTACTGAATACAAAATTTTTAATTCTTCAGCAAAATGGCCAATTCCGGCTACCATAGAGAGCCCAAATATTAACCCAAGCTCTTGATTTGAACACAGTTAAATCTGACTTCCCTAGACATGTTGTGCACCGAATATGAAAGCATTCTGACTGTTGGATCTGAAGAAGAGAAATTGTAAAGAAATTTCTTCGAATTGCACTAAGTTCAAATTTGGGCTACCATAGCGAGCCCAAATATTAACCTTTGGATCCGATTTGAACAAACTTGAATCTAACCCCCTAGAGATATTGTATACCAAATGTGAAAGCATTCTGACAAGTGAATCTGAAGAAGAAGATTTTTGAAGAAATTCCCTCATATTGTACTAAGTTAAATTTCATGTTCCCATATGGAGCCCAAATATTAACCTAGGCACTCGAATTGAACAACCTGGAATCTGACCCCCCTAGAGATGTTGCATACCAAATATAAAAGCATTCCGACCGGTGGATCTGAAGAAGAAGATTTTTAAAGAAATTTCCTCATATTGCACTAAGTAAAAATTTGGGCTACCATAGTGAGCCCAAATATATACCTAAGGATCTGATTTGAACAAACTTGAATCTGACCCCCATAGAGATGTTGCATACCAAATATCAAAGCATTCTGACTGATGGATCTGAAGAAGATTTTTTTAAATTACCCTCCATATTGAACAAAGATCAAATTTGGGCTTCCGTAGGAAGCCCAAATATTAACCTAGGGACTTGGTTTGAACAATCTAGAATCTGACCCTCATAACAATGATGTATATCAAATATTAAAAGATTCTGACTGGTGGTTCTGAAAAAGATTTTTAAAGAATATTCCCCATATTACCCTATGTTAAAACTACGGGCTCCTGTAGAGAGCCCAAATATGAACCAATGAGCTTTATTTCAACAAACGTTTATCTGACCCCCCCTATGAATGCTGTATACCAAATATCAAAAGATTCTGATGATTGGTTCTGGAGAAAAGATTTTTTTTAATTTTTGCAAATATGCTGACTCAGCATTTTTTCGATGCCCATTACAGAACACCCTAACATAACCGATGGCAATTTTTTTTTACCATTCAATTCTACTGGTCATAAGTATACTTCATACCAAATAAAAGCTCTCTGTTCTGTTTGGGTTTTGGGAAATATAGGCGTTTGAAAATATTTCTATTTTTAGCTCCCAGGGTTCCCATGGGGATGCTGGAATTTTTTTTTTTGCATGGGTCAAGTACTTATGACCCAATACTACCACAAATCAAATTTGGTTCATACCGGACCATCGGTTCAGAAAATAGAAATTTTGGGCGGGGCCAAAAATCTTACCTCTCCTATTACAAAGCCAAATATTACTTCACGAACTTCGTTTGAACAAACTTGATTCTACACCTCATATGGAAGCTCCATAGCAAATATCAAGTCATTGTACACACTGGTTCTTGAGAAGAAGATTTTAAAAATATTTTGGAGCATTTTCCCCCACTCCCTCCCTATGGGGCTGGGCATGCTGAGTTGAACAAAAATGAAATGCCCCTTTGGGACCATCACTCACACAAACTTTCACTTGAACTGGCCCAGTGGCTTTGGAGGAGAAGACCAAAACATGGTTTTGACGGACGGACGATGGACGACAGACAACGGACGACGGCCGGAGAGCGATGAGATTAGCTCAGCTTGACTTTTTCAAGATGAGCTAAAAAAAATCTCAATTCCTGTGAATGAACTGAATTTGCACCTGGTGTGAATTCGCATAAAATGAGAATTTTTTGTTTCTTTGCATGTCACCTGAGGGGCGAGTTCACACACGTACATCTTTATGGTTTGTGCTATTTTGGGTGGTTTTTAATCACGTGTTTTATTTTATATTTGCATTATTCATCTGATGTTTTATTGAGTAATTAGTGTTATTGAGTAATAAAAAAGATAAAACTGGGTTTGTTGTATTGTTATTTTGTCACTTCAAGTGGATTCCCTCTGATGAGAATGTATAGTTGGCTTGTTTGGACATTTAATTTGCTGGTTTTCATCCTTGTTTGCACGTGATGCAATTACCAGAAGCAACAATGTTTACTGAAAAAAATACGAACAACACACGTGGATTTAATAAAATTTTATTCATAGAGCAGCTGAAATATGAGTAAATATATTAAAATAATTGAACACTGAAAGTAAAACATGTTACATACTCATTGGTGATTTGACAAATGATACTGAAAACCAATGTTGATTTTGTATTTTGTTCATAAAGTGGGATCGTCATTTATCAGTATCGTGTATCGAGAAAAACCCAGTCTTCATGTTTAAGCCCACCCCTTGATTTGTTCTCAACCCACTGCAAGCACCCCCTGGGCTTAGACACGGGTCAGTACGGTACATGCACATACACACCCCATTTTTACTTTGTTTCGACCGGGGATAATTATGCGTCCCTGCAGTGCCCATGGTCCCAAATGAGGAGTTTTTTCTAAATATGACTTCAAGTAGCAGATATTTTTGTCACTGCCAACAAGTGAGTAATCCCAACTATTTGTGATTTGCATTCCTGCCAAATGTTGAATAATACAAGGCCAAGATTTCACAAGTAGTTGCTCTATTTTTTGAAGATGTACACATTATATTTTGATTGTAAAAGAATAATGACTGTCTACAATATGACATCATAAATGGAAAAACATGTAAATTATTTTTTACCACAAGAGACTGAAATAATTCGACCTGATATCCTTCACAGCCTCAAATAAGGAGTTCCAAAAATGTTTCAAAATCTGACTTCAATTGCTGAAAATATGATGCAATTAACATCGGAGGACACCCTTTCTGATTCTGTGAAAAGCAGAGCTCAGGAACTGCAAAACTGTTAACACACGCCTTCAATATGGTGGGCACAAGGGCACGGACCATTCTCATGTGAATTACTTCTCAAGATTTTCCCTGCAATATCAAATGACCTCCAGTTTACTTTTACATTTTTCATTTGTTTTTTTTTGTTGTTGTTGCAATGTGGTGTGAAGGTAGTGAATCACTGTATCCCTTGTTGGTATTATTTTAGTCAATAAAATATTCACAAATCAAAAACACACAAATATCACAATTTATAAACATATATTTTGACCAAACTGGATCAAGCATTTACCTGAAGACATTTTTTGAAGACTTCCAATGACTTTTTCCAAAAAGATATTTTTTCAATTTCAAGCACTTTCAAGGATCCATACAAACTCTGTCCAGAAATCTAAACATTTCATGTTTTGAAGAGAAGATAATATTGGCTCAGCATTACTGACCTCTATTTATAACTTACATGAATCAACTATTTACTGATGGCTTGATAAGTTCTCTTGTTATTAAATCATAATATTTTATCCCTCGCCCTCAAAGAAAAAGAAATGTGCACTTCAAAGGCATTTTCTTTGATCAAATTATTGGGAACCACTGTCAGAGCTCTGGTAGCACAATGTCAGCTTCATATTCTTTGAAAAAAAGTGCTTTAAGTTTTGTTAAAAGCAAACCTCTGTTAACCCTTTACCTAAAGAATCGACTGCATTCACCCGCGTAATTTACAAATTGAGCAGTTGAAAAAAAAGAATTTAAAAAACTTTCATCAAAACAATATCATATGACCCCCTCAGTGGAACAAGCTTGTCGAGCTTGTTCCTATGAGGGGTTAAATGATATGGTTTTGTTGTAATTTTTTGAAAAATGTGAATAAAATAAATTTTTATATCATATGCAAGAGTGAAGGATTAACCCCCTGCACATTGATGTCAAAATATCCAGATTTGAAGTAGCCATTATTCCCATAATGCAACTGGGAATTTAACCAATTCAATCTTGTTTGACAGAGCTCATTGAGCTCTGTCAAACAAGATTGAATTGGTTAAATTTCTAGTTGCATTATGGGAAATATTTGCACCCTGAACTTTAGATATTTCGACATCAGTGTGCAGGGAGTTAATATAGTAATATGATTAAAAAAGTGGGCAGAGAATTTCAAACAAATCATGACTCCAACATTCTGTATACTTTCCTGTCCAAAACACTGTAGAATTTCACCTGCCAGAAAATGAAATGCGACAATAATGGATATCAGGTACTGTTTTCATTTGAATTCCCCCAAACTTGAATTCGAAACATTTTGTTCATAAAATCTCAACTCACTGTAAGTGTGTTGTGTCCAAACCTTGAGCTGATCAAGAAAGAGATCACTTTTGTGATCACTGTAATGTACATCTCCATTTTGTTACCGGGCATGGGTCTAGGCCAGACAAAAATTCTCTGAAGTCCATCTACTTGAAAAATAAGAGTCTTGACAGAGTTCTTATATTATACCAAACTAAAAGGTTCAATACTACCCTCATGAAAGCATTTCCCAAAACACTGACACCTTTATCTTTGCAGTTCAATCAGATAAAAAACACAAAACAAGGAAAAAATGAAAGTGTCAATGACACTGTAGCTCAACTTGTCAAGACATGTACATGTATAGTATGTGACACAGCAATGACAAACATCTAGGTAATGACCTGATAACAAAGGTACATATAAAGTATTGTAAAGGCCAGTACATAAATACTGACCGTAGCCTGTAACAAATGTATAGGTAAAGTATTGTAAAGGTGGGTGACAGTCAGATGCTAAACTAGAAAAGAAATCTTTGAGTCCCAGACTGGGTCTGACTGAACCCCAAAATTTTTGTTCTCATAGCACAGTGATAACAAAGGCACCCCAAAACACACTCATTCCTGTCCCAAGGTGAAAACAAAGGTACCCAAGAAGTTTCGTGAAGATCAGTTCATAAATACGAGCTGTATAAAAGTTGTGACAAAAAACTGATTGGACCTAATTTCGGTACAAAATGGCCACTGGCAGCCATCTTGAATTTTGGACCGCACCCAAAAACACTCGTTCTCGTCCCAAGGTGATAACAAAGGTACCCAAGAAGTTTCGTAAAGATCGGTTTATAAATACGGCCTCTAGCCCGAGCCGTATTGGCATTTGCACTTACAGTGCTGAAAGTAACACTAAATACATCAAAGTTAGTCTGATTTGCATAATTTACGTACGAGAAAAAACCTGTATTATATGTGATGTATCCCATGGTACTAAACATTCATACAAAAAAAATTTCAAATCAGCGCTTTCATATGGAAGTTCTGTGCAAAAATCTGATTTCACCTAAGCCTGTACAAAATGGCCGCCAGCAGCCAACTTGAATTTCAGATCGGACCCCAAAACACTCGTTCTCGTCCCATGGTCATAACAAAGGTACCCAAGAAGTTTCATAATGATCGGTTCATAAATACGGCCTCTAGCCTGAGCTGTATTGAACTGTTGACGGACAGACAGACGACTGGCCATGGCATAAGCTCAAATTTGGCTTCGCCAAAGTTGAGCTAAAAATGAGATTTAAAGCACCGATATCATTTCACATGTTTACGGACTTGAGCCAAACAAAAGAATGATGCTTTTCGCCAGTTTTGGTACCTTCCTGGTTACTGCACATAGGACTTTTTATTTTTGGATTTGTATGCAAATTTTGGGATGGGACTTTTAATTTTCAGGTTTGTATGCAAATTTTGGGAGTTGGGGAGTTCAAAATTTGTGTTTGGCCCTGGATACTATTGAGTTTGCACCAGCCAAGTCTGGGCCATTGGTTCTAGTATAAAAATTATTTAGATTCAGTGAAAAAAAAATCTCTGAAATCTGAGAAATCTCTGAAAAAGCTCATCCCTACAATTTACTATTTGTGTTCCGACATTCTGATTGTATTTGAAAAATAAACTGGTAGAGTGCTAGTAGTCCATATTTTGGCTTTACAAAGAATTTCCCATGAATTGTAACAATGCAAATCCATGTGAACCTATTTTGATGCCCCAAAATAATTTAGTCCTCTACCAGTTAAAAAAAGTTATGGAAGAACAATTTCAGTCACTATACAAGATACTTACCAGGCCAAGTGTGTGAACTGAGAATCAACAGAACAAGCCAAAACTTCTGTATTGATCTTCTTGAACTCTGCAACTCGGTCATTGAAAGCCAATATTTCTGTGGGGCAGACAAATGTGCTAGAATATAAAATTCACAACAAATGATGAAAAACGTAAATACTGGTGGGAAAAAAATAAACTTCCATACATCAAACAAGGCAACATTTTGGGTATCCAAGGGAGTTTGACCAACACAGTGAACACACCTCATTTGACATCAGTCTTGAGCATCAACCTTCCCACAAATTTATTTTATTAATTTATTTATCATTGTTGCTTAACATCACTTTCAGCATCTATGGCTACCACTTGACCACAACATATCTTTGACGTCAAGCTTAGCCAATTGTTGATGCCTATACAGTCCACTACACAGTACCCCCCTCCACCCACCCCCCCTGCCCCAGGCATTGGTTGCAGGGTCCTATTTTATCAGAAAAAAAAATAAGTTTACCAGAGTAAACAAGCACTACTACATTTCACAGGGTATCCACTAGGACTTTTTAACAAAATAATTTTCTTGCAATTAACAGTTCATTAAGAAGCTCTTTTTATTTATGCCATACATGTACCATATTTCTCTAGTGATGAGCTGCTTATTGTTAATAGTTATTGGTATCAGCTGATAATTCTGATACTGACATAATATCAGTATCAGCAAAACTACAGGCATGAGACTCTAGTGAAGTGAAAATAAACTGAAATTAGGTCCAAATAAATGGAAATATATCGAAGTCATCCATTATAGCTACACATAAATGATATTATGATCAAAGGAAGCTCTGAAGGGCCTTTTATTATGGCTGGGCAGTTTTTAAATTTGTGTTTGGTTTTGGTTTTGTAAAAAAAACTGTTTTCAGTTTGGTTTTTCAAAATATATTGTAGAAATCCACATTTGAGGGTAATGTACACAAAAAATGTGTCTGTATTTGTCATCCAAGTCATCAGGCTTCTGCAATGTGTTGAGTCGTCAGGGTTACTCTGTGATCACCAAATTTCTTAGCTAATGGACATATTTCCAGCAAGGCAGCAGTAGTTATGTGCATGGATGAAACAAGCCACTTGACAACAGCAGTAGTGAAAGAGTTAATTTTTATTTTCAATTTGAAATGATGGGGTGTTTAAATGAAAATAATATTGAAATGCAAGTATTTTCAATTGTCATTTCATTCATAAGTTATGACAGGCGACTAATGTATATCGGGGAGACACGAGACAGGTGCATGCTGGGGTTTGTATTCTGGGGTTTGTTGTGTACACAAATACACATGGGAAAACATGAGTTGATTATAACAACTGTGTATTGGAATGTAGCAATGGCACTTGACAGTTTATACTGGACAAGTAGTACTGCACAATTCCTTACAGTAAGTTCAAATAGTATATAAACACACCATGATAAGTTTAAAAAACTTTCATTAGTTATCTGCCATCCAGTCAACAGGATTTATTCCACTTTAATTTAACCACTTTATTGTTGACAAAGACAGAACTGCCGATGCAAAGTGTTATCTCTGAGCATGTGAGACTTTCAGAGAACATGCCAGATGTCGGCTAATTAACATAATTTACCTGTCATTTTTCACATGTTTAGTTTAAACAATATTTTATTTCAAACCTATGTGAACTTCGATGTTTCAAACCTCAATAAATTTTATGTTTATCACCAAACTCATTTACTGTGAAATGTACGCAGATGATTTGGGGTTAAGGTGCTACAGTACAGCCTATAACAAAGTATACCGCTAGGTGATATTCTTTTGCTCATGATGCTATATTAGCCTTATTATGGCAATATTCCTACAGCATTAATGCAATATTTACAATGTGCTGTGGCGAATATCGCAAGACAAACGCGCGCATGGGGCATGGTATTTTCATAACTATTGTTCGAAATGTTTTGAATGAAAAGAAGAGGAGAGAATACTTATAATAATATGGACGATTTGAGTCATGCAAAGCTTTTTATTTAAACGAACCGACGGCAGTTGATGTATTCGTTGATTTCCCTTGGCCTATCCGGCTTCATGAGAGTCCTCGAGAGTATGCTTACATAACTGCAGTTTAAACTTTTAAAAATATAAAACTCTATCTCCACACAAACCGCATAAAAGTATTTGGTTGATGATTTAAAACATGCTCATCGATTAAATATTGAAGGGCATGACAAGCCATCTTCGTTGCACCAGTTCATTATGAAATCAAGCAAATCTAACAGCAATAAACTCTGTTGCGAACGGTATTTTCTTCACAAGCTCGAACACTAAAACCCTGATCATCTGGTACAAATAAATTATAAAGTGAATCAACCAATGGTGTAAGGCTCTGGCAAAAATAAAACAGTGATGATGTCATGTGAATGAGGTATGTAGAGCGAATCACAAGTGCTCTTTGTAACACGTGCTTGTCACCTGCACATGGTAATGTTGTGAAAGTTTTTACAACTCGAACCCGTGGCAAAAGTTCCGGGGAATGTTTTAAAATGTCAGACCAAAGATCACTTTTTAAAAAGTTGGACCCAGAATCCGTAACGGAGAAAACCTTTAGAAAGTGGCCAATGTCACACCACTTTACCTTTGAGGTCGACGAGGAGAGGAAAGTCTTCAATGTGAAATGCCGAACGTGTTCAACAAAGTGGGATGCCATAGTAAAAGAGGCATCCAAACGGGGCTGCGTGGGGTCGTCATCAGCAGAGTTAAACAGTACATTGATGGTGTGAAACACGCCCAGCGGTCCAATATTGAAAGACACTGTAAACCGGGCTCCCTTCATGAATTCGCACAGAATTTGTGTAAATAGGACAACAAGGCTAGCAATGTAACATAGCCGATAAATGACCCCACACCCTCACTCAACTCTCAGTTAACAGTGAACAAGATGTTTGTTGACTAAAGTCACCAGTCATATGTCAAGCTGTTTCCCCCCCCCCCCCCCTCCCCAATTTGTTTCGAGAAAAGTTTTAAAGATAGATTGGGTGGGTATAAATTATCTGGAGACACAGAACACAATAGTAAAAAAAATTAAGGAATACAACAATGTAAATTGTTTATTTGTCAAACATCAGAATGAGCCAACAATAAGCCAGGAGCATTATATTCAATAAAAATCCATTTCCTGCTCAATATGATGCTCCTGGCTTCTTTTTGGCACATAATTTTCATTATTATACAAATGGGTTACGCGAAGCAAAGCAGGTTATGCAAAAAAAATATGTGGGACCCATTTTTGGGTTACGCAAAATTTAAATTTTGGCAGGCCTGTATGAATGTATTTTTTATTATCTTTGAAGTGAAGTCTTGTGTGGATTTGCTGTGTCACAGTTTATGGGACAGTGCCTCTAGGCACTCTCCCATAAATTGTAAAAAGTCAAAGACAAGTGAACAATTTTTGACGATCACAAATAATTTGGCACTCTACCAGTTAGCAGTGTTTCTACATTATTGTTGGCAGCCTGTTGATGTAAAAACACTGCCAAGAAAAATGAAGCCCATGGTTGAGTTCTCAGGAATGAAACCACTTTTCGATAACTTTTTCAAATCAATATAAATGCAAGTTTCGGGCTATAAGGGGACTTAAAAGTTAAATCATCCAATGAAAACATGATGGTGCCAACTTTCTCACTTTCAAGGGACTAAATACAGTTAAAACTAGAAGTCCTGTCATGAAATGCGCACAAATAGCATGCTGATATGCGCGTTAATGTACGCGTTATGGCCCAAGTAAAGCTATCAAATTCTGTACATATGGCCTGTGTACAAGCAATGTTTCAGCCAATGGACCTCCGGGTAACCCGGAGGTCCATTGGCAGAAACATTGCATGTGTTTGCTATGAGTAACCAAGAGAACCTGCCGTGCTATGGATGTCATTCGATATGGCAATTGCGCGCAATTCCAACGTGCAATTAAGCCTAGATAAGCGCACTATTCGTGACAGGACTTCTAGTTTTAACTGTAATATCATTCACATCATCACCACGGATATAATATTCCAGACAGTCAAATCTGAATGCTGGTGATGGTATTTAAACCAATATTGTTGTATATTACATGCCTATGACTTTTCCTCCAGTTCCATATTTACAAATCCGTACAGAACACGTTCCGTACAGATTTCCATTGACAGACTATTTTTCCACCTGGCATCATGGATCCATCAAAAGAACTAAACTCTGACTATTTTCTTAAATGGTCAATCAAAACGCCACATTCTGACTGAGATCAATTTGAAAGCAGTGGTGATGGCTGATAAATTAAAATCTTCGGTCAATAAATGACGAAGAGTTTCATTTAAAGTTTTAAATTTTCTCTGTGTGATGATTGAATTTTTAAATTAATGGATTCAATGTCACAGAAGCATGTAATAAACACAGAATGCCTTGATGTGTGAATGCATTCGTCAATATGGCACTCATGCCATCTGCACTGGCATTCGTGCCGTATTGACGAATACATTCACACATGTTGATGTTCTGTGTATATATTGGTATATCTACAAACAGTTTAATTTGCAAGGAAGACAAAAGGGTGAACTTGTTGCCAGGAGTTGACAGAAAATAAAGGAGTAACTAATTGATAATTAAAAACAACTGCAACGGTCTCCAGCACCACTTTATACTTACGCCTAAAAAATATGTTTGTTTCCACTAACGGGATGTAAAAAAATAGGGTCGGTAGGTCGGGAAAACTTTTTATTTTATTTTTTTTTCCAGAATGCAGTTCCCTTAATTCAGTTTATAACTTTTTCAACATAAAATAGGCCTCTTTGGAGTGCTGTGTGGTTTTACGGTATACCGACTAAAAGCGATAAAATTGTCAATACCACACCGATATTGGCGAATTAAATCATAATTGGTACCTAGAAAATTTGGTTTTATCCCGGTAAGTTGGTATTTAAATTTAAACTTTCTTTAACATCATGGTTTACAAAAAGTGATTTTATTTCACTAGTGTGGGATAATGTTAGTTTAAATCTGGGTCTTTTCCCTTTTTGCAGCCCTGTCTGACATCGCAGACCATGAAACGTTTCTGTATTACTTTTCTTCATCAACTGTTCAAGTGTTTTGTCTCAACAGTGACATTATTATGCAAGTGATTGAATATTGTTTACCTCAAATTTGAAACAAGACACATGAACTGTATTCCGGTAAGCATGCATAGTTAATCATAATGTATATTTCGACCAATGGCATGCCTGCTATTTAAAACCTCGAAATTTTCCTTGGGAAATGCTAAGGTATTCCCTGTAAATTTACACTTGTACTTTAAAGTGATTGGCTGTTTGCATACGCTGACGACACGATAGCATCATGCCATCAAAATAGTGTGCTCAAAAGTGTTTCATACAAGACTAGTGCAGGGAACTTCATTGTCTTCAAATAAACAAAAGCAAGTCATTTGTGTTTTCTTAGCCAAGACAAATATGATGTTACTTAACCAGTCCATTACCACAATCACTTAAAAAGGCAATTTATTTCAAGTGCTGAGGTGGGCTAATTTTAACACTTCTTAACCTTGTGATAAAGTGAGGCATGTGAACGCACAATTCAGAATAAGAGGACTGCAGAATATCATGCCATGAAGTGGTTCCGTGGCTCGATAGGCTTTTATATGAAATAGAGTGTCTTTCTTTATAAAATCTAAATTTTTTGACAATGAATATATGTGGCGAGAGATAGAAAGTGGCAAAAATGCAACCGTTTTTTTTTTCACTTTTTTGTGATTCCAATAAAATACTTAAGACTTGGAGGTTTGAAATAGGGTCAGTCGGGTTAGCGGAAACAAACGTACATTTTTTTAGGCCTTACGGCTTCTTTACAGCCAATACATATGAAATTTTAATGTATCCTCATATTACATATTTATAACATCATAGCCACTGTATAAGAGCCTGTGACCTCTTCATCCCTAACATGATGATGTTTTTTTTTTTGGGATTTAATGACACTTTTGACAGCCAGGGTCACCTCATATTGGACAGTTTTATTAGTGGAGGAAGCCGGAGGACCCAGAGAACCACTGAGCACCGAGCAACTGTCAGACTTCCCAATGTAATAACTCCACACAAACTGGGTTGACATTGGTTAAAGGCAAATGCACCATCAACCTGCAGTATGTCTTAGTACACAGCACCACCGTGCTCCCACATGGGCAATCTGGATTAACCCTTTACCTAACGTAACGGCCAAAACCGGCCAGCGCTATTCTCAAAAATCGCCAATTAATTTTCATTATTTTTTTCATTTTTTGTCTCAAAAACATAGGTTATCACCCCTCGTTGGAACGAGCTCGTTCCAACGAGGGATCATAACCTATGTTTTTAAGACAAAAAATGAAAAAAATTAGTTATTCAAGAATTATTTTTGCAAGTGTCGTCTGCTTTTCAGGTTAGGTAAAGGGTTAAGTGACTTTTCCAAGGAAACAATGTAGTTACCCCTGGTGGGGATCAAACGTGGACCTTTAGGTTTGAAGTCCAATGCCATAACTAATGAGCCACCGCACCCCCATCATCATCAATAATGGTGACCAATGTACTTTCCTCTATTACTCTGTGTTGAATGATTGATAAGACAATAAACTACTTTTGATGAACTCTTTCTATGTCACTGATGTCATTACTCTGCACACAGGTAATTGAATGAAGCAGTCCTTCGGTTTTGAAGAGAGCTTTCGAACCATGGTTCAGGCAAATTCAAAATGAAGCAAATTTCCTCAATCAAAATAATAAAATAACACTGTGCATGTGTACATGGGAAGTACTTTATTAAAAGTAGTATCTTATATGAACACAAGTCTGAAAATAAATTTTACTCGATTGATAATCACCAAAATAGAACCGCAGTGTCAACAGTTCACATACATGTGGTCAGTTGCAAAGTATTTCTGCCCCTCCAAATTCGACAATCCTTCCAACCAATGTACAAGATGCAAGCTGAGTTTGGGCATAAATTGGTGGTCATTTTTTTAGTGAAAAGATGCTTCTTGTCCAAAAGTCCGATAGTGCTCCCCAGGAAAAACGAGCACATGAATCCCAAGTGTCAAGAGTTTTTCAAAACTGAAGGACTGCTGAAGCAAATGAATGAAGTGAATCGACATATGAAATATACAAAATGCTCCATTCGAAAACAGTTATTTTTCAAAAAGATTCAACAAAACCATATCATGTGACCCCTCATTGGAACAAGGTTGTTGAGCTTGTTCAAATAATGGGTCACATGATATGGTTTCGTTGGAATTTTTTTTAAAATTTGAAAAAATGTTTAAAATAATTAATTTGATATCATGTGCATTAGGTAAAGGGTTAACCTATTCAGTCATATCAGGCGAAACCACCAGTCTGTCTACAACCTGACACTGGTAGTTAACCTATTCAGTCAAATCGGGGCTTAACCCTTAAGGGCCTGGACAAGTGTTCTGAATTCTCACCAGCTCACAGCTTCTATTCGTCCAGTGACTTAGCAGTGATTTCTAGTCAAGTCTTGGCTGCCTTAACAGGCAGCCAAGACTTGACTAGAAACCACTGCCTACCTAATTTGTCTGTTGTCAACAGGACCTCCACATGATTGCATGTTACGGGCACCTGTTCTGGGGTCATACAAGTTGGAAATAGGCCTTTGAGGGTTAAAGTTCAGCAAAAATCTAGAATGCGAATCTCATAAAGATTCTTGCAAACTGTTGGACAGCCTATTGTAAGGTGTAGCAAGATTCTCATTTGAATTCTTGCAAAAGTGGATGGAATTGAGGCCCTGCATCCTTGGAAAAACTTGATTTACTAAACTCAAGAGAAAGTCGTGCCACTAAATGGTATAGTTATAACTTTACCAAGCGTAAAAAGCTGACAGCACTTGCAAAACGTTTTCTGAATAAGTGAAAAATTTCATTTTTTGCCAAAAAAATAAACTTATGAACCCTCACTGGAAGGCACACATTCCAGTGAGGGGTCATAAGCTATGCCAATGAGTGAAGAACTGGGGGGAAAAAAGTCAAAATGATTTTTGCAAACAGCACTAGCTGGTCGTAAAGGTTATGTTTGCTAAAGAGTTAAAGAACCATTCATATTTCTAGTTGTTGTCTTCTCCAGGGAAACAGTGATTTGAAATACATATCCAAACACGATGTTCCAACTAACAATGTCTAAAGAGCATATTATACTCCGCATAAAAAGGCAACAGGTCTTCTCTTGTTTTAAAGATGAACCACTGAAACTCAGCCCTGCCTAATGTGTTTCTATAACAATAACATGAGTGTGGGGAGCATTATGGTTTATTAACAACCCACAGGTTTAACTCTTAACCAGCCAAGTATTTTTAAAATATTTTTCATTAAATCTAGTCATGGCTGCTGTAAAGCAGCCATGACTACATTTGATGAGAAATTCATGAACAATTGACTCAAGAAATTACTGGCCAAAAGGTCCATCCAATATGTAGTAGAATTTTTTGTTAAATGAGCTCAAATTTTACTTACTTTTGTGGCAAGAGATTTCCTGCCCTGGGCAAGAATAACCACCACCAGCATGCAAGGAGTTATTAATCCAGGGAGCTGTTACTCATTCCTCGCAGGCCGTTAATAAATCACGACAATGCCTGTCAAAATCCTATTATTACCATAAGTGAAGAAGGCAGTGGGCCATTAATGAATTTTGTGTTCATTAACGACATGCTGTCCACTTCTGGTTGCATGGCATCATGAATAACAGAGTTTTACGGTACAATAAACTTTGTTAATAGACTAGAGAATGTCTGCTAAAGTGGTAATAACCCATGCTTATCCTGACAAAGCAAATTCAGAAACAAATTCATCACTTGATTTAAGTACTTACAAATCCAAAGGATAAAAGAAGAATACAAGATATTTTCCTCTGAAGTCGGCAAGTTTTATGTCTTTAAATTCGCCATCAATCACCGCTGTGCCATTCCAATCAGGTGCAGGTTTTGAAACTAGAAAAGACAAAATTCAACTCAAGTGCCTTATAGATTCTGGTAATCAATTTTTTTTGTTAACCCTTAACTGGTTGAGTGCTAGAAACCACTATCAGGGCTTTCAGAATGAAAGTGTCGATGACACTGTAGCTTAACTTATGTGTTGTGTTTGATGAAAAGGATAATGTTCAATGTTTATGAAAGGATTATGAAATAAGACAAGAATTGTGATAATTGGGAATACGTTAATTTCTGTTCCCTGTATGCTATGTTTTTAATAAAAATAATATGAGGTGTACACTGTACTATAAGGCAGAGGTGTGGGTTAATATGACCTCACAGTTAATGTATGTGGCCCTCACAGTTAACGTATGTCAACGAAAGTTACCAAGTTACAGTGAAATTATTCCAAAACGAGTCATCCTATCAAGTTACATTGAAATCCCTTCATAAATATGGACTGTAGACTGTGCTAAAGGTTTTCGGGCTCCAGGCCTGTGTAGCCATGACGGTTGACCGATTGCAACTAAAAGGGGACATTCTCATCTAGACATTATTTGGAGTCATTCTACTAAGTTACAATGAAACCCCTTCACAAATTTCGACCTGTAGTCTGTATTAAAGTTTTTCGGGTTTTGTGCTTAGGAAGCCATCATGGTTCAATGATTGCGACCAAAAGGGGACGTTGTCATCTGGGCATCATCTGGAGTGATGCTATGAAGTTACAATGAAATCCCTTCATAAATATGACCTGTAGACTGTGCTCAAGGTTTTCGGGCTTCGGACACCTGAAGCCATCACAGTTGACCAATCACGACCAAAAGGGGATGTCATCATCTAGGCATTATATCGAGTCAACCTAACAAGTTACAATGAAATCCTTCCATAAATACGACCTGTAGACTATGCTAAAGGTTTTTGGGTTTTGGGCTTGGCAGCCATCAAGGCTGAATGATCGTGACCAAAAGGGGATGTTCTCATCTAGACATTATATGAAGTCAATCTACTAAGTTACAATGAAATCCCTTCATAAATATGACCTGTAGACTGTGCTAAAGGTTTTTGGGCTTTGGCAGCCATCATGGTTGAATGATCGCAACCAAAAGGGAAATTCTCATCTGGGCATCATCTGGAGTGATCCTACGAAGTTACAATGAAATCCCTTCATAAAAATGACCGTAGACTGTGCTCAAGGTTTTCAGGCTTCGGGCACCTGCAGTCGTCACAGCTGACCAATCATGACCAAAAGGGGATGTCATCATCTAGGCATTATATGGAGTCAACCTAACCAAGTTACAATGAAATCCTTCCATAAATACAACCTATAGACTGTGCTAAAGGTTTTTGGGCTTCGGCAGCCATCAAGGCTGAATGACAGCGACCAAAAGGGGACGTTCTCATCATCTGGAGTCATCCTACCAGGTTACAATGAAATCCCTTCATAAACATGACCTGTAGACTGTGCTAAAGGTTTTCAGGCTTCGGGCAGCAAACATGGTTGAATGATCGCAACCAAAAGGGGACATTCTCATCTGGGCATCATCTGGAGTGAACCTACGAAGTTACAATTCAAACCACAGAGTCTTTTTATATCCGATTTCTATGATTCAAACCACAAGAAGAACATCACACACAAAATACTTAAATGAACACAGTAGCAATTTCTGCGAGACCGTGTTTATTGCCAATCAACAACAGTAATCTCTTTCACACAAAATCACCGACCAACACAGTGTTAGTTATCTCTGCTGTAACACAGAGTTTCACTGGATAACTCTGTGTTTTGATGAAATGTATACACCGCATCCAGTGTTTCATATGGTATACACTCTGGACGTACTGTAATTGAATAAATGAAAGTGTCAATGACACTGTAGCTCAACTTGTTTAAAATATGTACATGTATAGTATGTGACACAGCAATGACAAACATCTAGGTAATGACCTGATAACAAAGGTACATGTAAAGTATTGTAACGGTCTGTACATAAATGCTGACCGGAGCCTGTAACAAATATATAGGTAAAGTATTATAAACGTTGGGTGACAATTAGATGCTAAGCTAGAAAAGAAATCTTTGAGTCCCAGAGTGGGGCTGACTGAACCCAAAAATATTTGTTCTCATAGCACAGTGATAACAATGGCATCCAAAAACATCGTTCCTGTCACAAGGTGATAACAAAGGTACCCCAAAAAGTTTTGTGAAGATTGGTTCATAAATACAGCCTTTAGTCCGAGCCGTATTGACATGTGCACTTACTGTGTATAAGCAGCACTGAATAAATCAAAATTCATCTAATTTGAATAATTTCTGCACGAGAAAAAAACATGTATTATATGTGATGTATTCCATGTTACTAAACATACAAAAATTTATTCAAATCAGAACTTTCATACAGAAGTTCTGTACAAAAAACTGATTGCACTAATTTTGGTACAAAATGGCCACAGGCAGCCTCTTGAATTTTGGACCACACCCAAAAACACTCGTTCTCATCTCAAGGTGATAACAAAGGTACCCAAGAAGTTTCGTAAAGATCGGTTCATAAATACAGCCTCCAGCCCTAGCCGTATTGACATGTGTACTTACAGTGTATAAGTAGCACTGAATAAATCAAAGTTCATCTAATTTGCATAATTTCTGCACGAGAAAAAAACCTGTATTATATGTGATGTATTCCATGTTACTAAGCATTCATACAAAACTTTATTCAAATCAGAACTTTCATACAGAAGTTCTGTACAAAAAACTGATTGCACTAATTTTGGTACAAAATGGCTGCTGGCGGCCATCTTGAATTTCGGACTGCACCCAAAAACACTCGTTCTCGTCCCACAGTGATAACAAAAGTACCCAAGAAGTTTCGTAAAGATCGGTTCATAAATACAGGCTCTAGCCTGAGCTGTATAGAAGTTGTGTACAAAAAACTGATTAGACCTAATTTCAGTACAAAATGGCCACTGGCAGCCATCTTGAATTTTGGACCACATCCAGAAACACTCGTTCTCGTCCCAAGGTGATAACAAAGGTACCCAAGACGTTTCGTGAAGATCGGTTCATAAATACAGCCCCTAGCCCGAGCCGTATTGACATGTGTACTTACTGTGTGTAAGTACTAGCACTGAAAAAATCAAAGTTCATCTAATTTGCATAATTTCTGCACGAGAAAAAAACCTGTATTATATCCCATGGCTCTATACATTCACACAAAAAATGATTTCATATGGAAGTTCTGCACAAAAATCTGATTGCACCTAATTTTGTACAAAATGGCTGCCATCGACCATCTTGAATTTTGGACCGGACCCCAAAACACTCGTTCTCGTCCCACGGTGATAACAAAGGTACCCAAGAAGTTTCGTAAAGATCGGTTCATAAATACGGCCTCTAGCACAAGCCGTATTGGCATTTGCACTTACAGTGCTGAAAGTAACACTAAATACATCAAAGTTAGTCTAATTTCGAATAATTTACGCACGAGAAAAAAGCCTGTATTATATGTGATGTATGTCATGGTACTAAACATTCATACAAAAAAAATTTCAAATCAGAGCTTTCATATGGAAGTTCTGTGCAAAAATCTGATTGCACCTAATTTTGTACAAAATGGCTGTCAGCGGCCAACCTGAATTTCGGACCGGACCCTAAACAATCGTTCTCGTCCCACGGTGATAACAAAGGTACCCAAGAAGTTTTGTAAAGATTGGTTCATAAATACAGCCTCTAGCCCGAGCTGTATTGAATTGTTGACGGACAGACGGACGACTGGCCATGGCATAAGCTCAAATTTGGCTTATGTCAAAGTTGGGCTAAAAATTGAAATTGATTTCAGTCAGTAATAATTAGTTATTGGACGAAAACCAACTTCAAGATGGCCACCAAGAAAGCCATAATGAATTGGCCACTGGTGGACATTTTGGTTCAGCTGACTGGTCCAAAATCGAAAGGAAGCTTCCTCTGGACACCAACAATGCATAATTAAATGAAAGTGTCAGTGACACTGTAGCTTAACTTCACCATGTGTTGTGTTTGATGAGAAGGATAATGTTCAATGTTTATGAAAGGATTATGAAATATGACAAGAATTGTGATAATTAAGAAAACAGTTCAAAACACTACTACTTGACTTCTGAAAATGTAATCAAACGAATACCATCAAATGCCAACAGGAATTGCCAATGTGCAAACGACCATTAACAATTTATATGACTGCAATGGTCCCACATAATAGTGATAATAGTTTGTAACTGTGGTCACCTTGCATTGCCTGATCACAAAAACAGGCCTTGCCGTTTGAAAATCACTTGCACACGAGTGACGACACATGAAAATCACCAGTGCACAGCATGCAGAACACCTGAAACAAAAATCATGTGTGCAATTTGCTCCCACGGGCGTGCATTTGAAGTGAGGGACAAATGTCATTGATATTACTTAAGAATTAATATACTAGTTAAGAATTTTCCAACCAGTTTGTAAATTGTATTTAGGCATAGTTAATAGTTAACTGTATTAGCAAAGAGCCTCTTACCTTGAGTAGCTTGAATATGATATGATCATAGGGCGAATACGTGATCCTAATTTTTTGAATATCTTTTTCTCTTTTCACTGCTAAGACAAAAGTCACAAACAGTTCCACATTTATGTTTACCAATTCCAGAATTTTCTGGAGGGAATATGTTGTGAATCATGAAAGGGGTGTGGTAAGAAATTATTATATGCCCCACTGAACAAGAGCCCCTCGCCAAACATTGATTATTGAACAAGAGGGGTATTCTATCCCCATTAGCTCAACAACACATGGCATGCAATAAATCTAGGCTTATTACAAATCTGCAAAAAATGCCTGGGCAGGTACATGCACAGCAAAACAGGTCAGAAATTTTAAGTCCACAGTGACTAAAAGGTTTAACATTGCATTAAAAAAGTCAAAAATCTCTGAAACATGTCCGACCAGGGGTTAATGTCAACTTATATTGATGCATTTAACACATATATGAAATATAAAAGCCGCAGCATACTGGTGGTAGCCTCCACTCATGTATAGAAAAAAAGGTCAGAAATTTCCCAAGTCCACAGTGACAAAAAAGTCTAACATTGCATTAAAAAAGTCAAAAATCTCTGAAAAATGTCCGGCCAAGGGTTAATGTCATTTTACATTGGTGCATTTAACACATATATGAAATATGAAAGCCACAGCATACCGGTGGTAAACCCCACTCATGTACAGCAGAACAGGTCAAAAATTTTCTTAGTCGACACTGACAAAAAAGTTTAACATTGCATTAAAAAAGTCCAAAATCTTCAAAACTTTTCCGACCAAGGGTTAATGTCATCTTATATTGATGCATTTAGCACAAAATGAAATATAAAAACCACAACATAATGGTGGTAGCCTCCTCTCATGTATAGAAAAAGAGGTCAGAAATTTTCTAAGTCCACACTGACAAAAAAGTCTAACATTGCATTAAAAAAGCAAAAAATCTCCAAAAAATGTCCGGCTAAGGGTTAATGACAAGTTATATTAATGCATTTAACACACATATGAAATATAAAATTCACAGCATACCAGTGATAGCCTCCACTCATGTATAGCAAATAGTATTGAAATGGTTAAGCAGATAATCGGTTTGAAACCAGTTAGTTACCAAACCGATTAGAACAAGAAGGACGCCAACGCCCTATAGCTCACCAACATTCCTCTTTGATAGTAACTTTGGCAAACACAAGAACTGTATCAAACAGGCTCATAACATGCGACAAAGCTTACCTAAACACAACCTCTTAAAAGTAAAACACAGAAACTGACCTAAACACTAAGTTAAGCATGAAATTCTGAGCTAAACAGAAAACTAAACGCAACTAAAAATGTCAAGAAAAATGTTTAAAATGCAGGGTATGAGGAGTTAATCATGGAACAATGATACTGAGGAACATGTATGATGAATATAAGTGCCATTGGAAGAGAAGGAGCACAGCAGCTGACCTAAACACTTAGTTAAACATGAAATTCCGAGCTAAACAGAAAACTAAACGCAACTAAAAATGTGATGAAAAACGTTTAAAATGCAGGGTATAAGGGGTTATTCATGGAACAATGATACTGAGAAACATGTATAATGAATATAAGTACCATGGGAAGAGAAGGAGCACAGCAGCTGACCTAAACACTAAGTTAAACATGAAATTCTGAGCTAAACAGAAAACAAAACGCAACTAAAAATGTCAAGAAAAATATTTAAAATGCAGGGTATGAGGGGTTAATCATGGAACAATGATACTGAGGAACATGTATGAGGAATATAAGTGCCATGGGAAGAGAAGGAGCACAGCAGCTGACCTAAACACTTAGTTAAACATGAAATTCCGAGCTAAACAGAAAACTAAACGCAACTAAAAATGTGATGAAAAACGTTTAAAATGCAGGGTATGAGGGGTTAATCATGGAACAATGATACTGAGAACCATGTATAATGAATATAAGTGCCATGGGAAGAGAAGGAGCACAGTAGCTGACCCAAACACTAAGTTAAACATGAAATTCTGAGCTAAACAGAAAACTAAACGCAACTAAAAATGTCAAGAAAAATGTTTAAAATGCAGGGTATGAGGGGTTAATCATGGAACAATGATACTGAGGAACATGTATGAGGATTATAAGTGCCATGGGAAGAGAAGGAGCACAGCAGCTGACCTAAACACTAAGTTAAACATGAAATTCCGAGCTAAACAGAAAACTAAACGCAACTAAAAATTTCAAGAAAAATGTTTAAAATGCAGTTTTTGAGGGGGTTAATCATGGAACAATGATACTGAGGAACATGTATGATGAAAATAATTGCCATGGGAAGAGAAGGAGCACAGCAGCTGACCTAAACACTAAGTTAAACATGAAATTCCGAGCTAAACAGAAAACTAAACGCAACTAAAAATGTCGAGAAAAATGTTTAAAATGCAGGGTATGAAGGGTTAATCATGGAACAATGATACTGAGGAACATGTATGATGAATATAAGTGCCATGGGAAGAGAAGGAGCACAGCAGCTGACCTAAACACTAAGTTAAACATGAAATTCCGAGCTAAACAGAAAACTAAACGCAACTAAAAATGTCAAGAAAAATGTTTAAAATGCAGGGTATGAGGGGTTAATCATGGAACAATGATACTGAGGAACATGTATGATGAAAATAATTGCCATGGGAAGAGAAGGAGCACAGCAGCTGACCTAAACACTAAGTTAAACATGAAATTCCGAGCTAAACAGAAAACTAAACGCAACTAAAAATGTCAAGAAAAATGTTTAAAATGCAGGGTTGAGGGGTTAATCATGGAACAATGATACTGAGGAACATGTATGATGAATATAAGTGCCATGGGAAGAGAAGGAGCACAGCAGCTGACCTAAACACTAAGTTAAACATGAAATTCCGAGCTAAACAGAAAACTAAACGCAACTAAAAATGTCAAGAAAAATGATTAAAATGCAGGGTATGAGGGGTTAATCATGGAACAATGATACTGAGGAACATGTATGATGAATATAAGTGCCATTGGAAGAGAAGGAGCACAGCAGCTGACCTAAACACTTAGTTAAACATGAAATTTTGAGCTAAACAGAAAACTAAACGCAACTAAAAATTTCAAGAAAAATGTTTAAAATGCAGGGTTTGAGGGGGTTAATCATGGAACAATGATACTGAGGAACATGTATGATGAAAATAATTGCCATGGGAAGAGAAGGAGCACAGCAGCTGACCTAAACACTAAGTTAAACATGAAATTCCGAGCTAAACAGAAAACTAAATGCAACTAAAAATGTCAAGAAAAATGTTTAAAATGCAGGGTATGAAGGGTTAATCATGGAACAATGATACCGAGGAACATGTATGATGAATATAAGTGCAATTGGAAGAGAAGGAGCACAGCAGCTGACCTAAACACTTAGTTAAACATGAAATTCTGAGCTAAACAGAAAACTAAACGCAACTAAAAATGTCAAAAATGTAGGATATGAGGGGTTAAATCATGGTAAAATGATAATAATCATCATATAGCAGCATTATAAAAGCCATGATATGGAAATAGGGCGAATAAGTGACCTAAACAGAAACTTTAACATTATTGGACACGTACGCTGACGCCGACGCTGACGCCGACCGATCGAGGCATTCCATAAGCTCACACAACTAAAGTTGGTGAGCTAAAAACCATCAACCGGTTATCCAAAATATTGATAGTGATCGTCATTCCAAGTTTAAAACATAGTAAATCTGCTGCTTCTCCTTTGTAATAGATTACACACTGAAGCCGTCTTGTATATATTGAGAAATAATTGACTTTGGCATTCAAGACTTCATTAATGATCGGCAGTTTCCATGAGTAATCGCAGAAACTCTGTAGTGTGTATACAACGTTCGTTTGTATGCACACTACGCAATAGTTTGGGAATACCTCTTTCCAATTCCTATAGTTTTGATCCAATATTCAGTGAAATAATGGCTACGGATAACCAAATATTATCCGGTTATAGCTCTTGGTTGGTCGGTTACGAAAAAGAGCCAACCATTTCAGCCCCAATAGCAAAACAGGTCAGAAATTTTCTAAGTCCACACTGACAAAAATGTTTAACATTGCAAAAACATTAAAAATCAATAAAATATCACTGGTTAAGGGTCTGTGGGTAACTGTAAGCCATAGAAACACAGTATGAGGTGCATAGCAACAGAGCTGAAAATCGAAGTGGACTGGTACAATAACTTTAACACAAGTGTTAATGCAGATGCACCTCGGGTCATGACATAAGCTAGCACAGCTTTGTTGGTGAGCTAAAAATAGTAATTAACCGATAAGGATTTGTGACCGTCATCTGCTTGCCAATTAGTTGAGCACACAATCTGCCGATTTTGAGTGCCGATGTCTGATAGTAACAACCAAAAGGAGTAGTATGTTTAAGAATGCATAGAACAAGGTTACTTTTACTGTGCAGTCAGGTTGATTGGTTTGTTGACCTGAAGAGTATGTCAGTGTGTGTACTAAAATAAAAATATGACATCAGTGGAAACAAGTTAACAATGATCAAAGGCGCTGCACTCAGCCTGCACTGTTAACTTGTTTCTACTGATGTCACGTTTCATTGAGTCATCACACAACACGTAGCATGTGTGACGGGAGCAGCAATCAAGGGGAAGATCAGACCCATCAATGAGATTAGGTCAATTTTGATGCCTGCCAATTAGTGGCAACTTATTAAGTTTGTTACTGCTTGTACGAGATTGTTATCAAACGTAAATACAAACAATTTTGGTCCAGTGGTGTTCCATGTAACCATCGGCATTGTCCGATGTTAAACACCTCTACCAATGGTCAACCGATGGCTTAAAATCGGCCGATGTCAGATGCGATTGTCGAACATCGGTTAATCACTATTGAAAAACAAATTTTACAATGCTAGATTTTAAAATATGTTTTTTGACATACATGTACATTCATACTTTTACACAGTTCAACAAAATCTGAAACACGTTTCTGAAGTACCAAACAGTCAATTTTTTCTGAAAACACCATTACTCAGGCTGAGACTTTTAAGCATTATAATCTGCAATTAACAACTGCTCGTCAAAGAGAAGAATGTCAAATGTGTCTGTAGAAGACAATGTTACACTGATAGATATGTGCTCACTGCTGCCCACACAGAAAACAACCTGCAGTGCACTCGACTGTTGGCAGTTTGATACAAAGTAATAGACATTTATCCATGACTTGACATTCCAAGCGACCGAAATGACTGTTCATTCAACATTCCAACACTGTAACCCTTTCACGTTACACTGACTACACACCATTGTAAATCGAAAAAAGTTTGGTAGCTTTGACAATGCTTTTGCCAGCAAAAGAATTCTAACGTCTTGCGGTCAAATAATTGCTTTTGCCAGCAAAAGAATTCTAATGTCTTGTGGTCAAATAATATTTATTTTCTGACACTATCCCGTAAACTATAGGTATAGCAGTTATAAGGTTGACAGCTTTTCCAACCCATTCAACACTATTATTCTGCTACTTCGATTGAGATGCACATGGCTTTTTTTTAAGTTTTTTAATTTTTTAACTTGGACCTTGCAATATGGCTTTAAAACACTCAAGACTCTCGGTAGTTCAGCGATCTGAACGTAGTGGCTGCCCCTCTATGTTCAGATTCTTCCCATTTAATTCTGTAGAAAAAGTTCCCCATCAAGTTTTTATGGGAACTCAAAAATAGGAATATATCTCAAGCTTTCGCCCTTATTACCGGCTGCATTTGATAGTACGCGCATTGCCTTACATTTGGGTAGAGTTTATTGATCCAAACTATGTTTTATCCTTTAATTATCGATATCTGAAGACTCACAAAGCGTCAACGAATGTTTCGACATCGTCCATGTTTTTGTCTAAATATAAAACAGTAAAAACAATAACCCGGTAATGGCGCCGAAACAAATAGACAGTTTCATCGGGGCGGAATCGGAAACTTGATCGCATTCGTGCAGAGGAGGTTGTAAGGAAATACACGTAATATCGAACACAGTCGGTAATAAGGGGGAAAGCTGGATATATATTCCTATTTTCGAGTTTTGAGTTCCCATGAAAACTTGAGGGGAACTTTTTCTACAGAATTGAATGGGAAAAAATCTGAACGTAGATGGGTAACCACTGTGTTCAGATCGCTGAACTAGACTCCCGGCGGACACTAATTTCTTTGGTAGTCTGTTCCAGTCCTTTATCGTTCTGGGATAAAACTTGAAAGGACTCTTTTCTTATTTTTGTTCTGCATGAGGGTAATTGAAATCCTTTTGTATTGATATTTCTGGATAGGCAGTGAGGTTTTATTAATATTCTATCCGTATTTAGCTGTACCAAGCCATTGGTCATTTTTTTTTACCCATGTAATGCGTGTAGACACCCAAAAGAATCAAAGATTTACTTCCGCAATGAAGTAACAATACTGAATTTTTAGGACGATTCCGGTATATACTGATGATCCAGGTAGATCCCTTGAATACATACTAAATGAAGTGAGAAACGTCTCAATACTTTAGGTATGTTTCAGTGAGCTATTCTGGTTTACTTGGTTTATGGCGAGCATACGTAGACACACAGAATAAAAACCAGGTCATTTTATTGAGCAGTTTATATTCTGGTTTATCATTCTGGATTAAACCAACTAAACCTCCTGGAGAGCAGGGTTATCTGGTTTATCATTCTATTCCTGACATGCACATTGGAGTGCACATAAAAGTTCTAGGCCTTGCACAACAACAATAAAAAATATTCCGATTTCGTGTGTCAGATAAAAAACAAACAATGCCGGGTTCATGAAAAAAGCAATAAATAAAGAGAGAGAAACGATAAAAAAGTTAATACGTTTATTTTGCCCACAAAAGCGGTTTTTCAAAAATAGTCGATTCTCAATTGAAAGAGTGTTTTTCTATCGGAAAAATTTATTTTGCAACTTTCAGAAGACCCTTTTTAGTCATTTTATTTCTACGGAATCAGTAACACAATTTCTGACACTATCATTGGTTATCACTATTATGCGGGCCTTTTCAAAGATGGTTTTCAAAGATTGTTTAAAAATGAAAGCAGGGATATGTTTCCCACACTTTGGATATCGCCCCTCCTAAAACCGCGTCCCTGTTTCACGTTTCCTAGAGACATCACACCAAGATTTACGTGGAATAGTGTTCTCATTAAACATATCATTCCATTGGGATTTCAGACCTAGTTTAGGTTTACATGGAATAGTAAACTAGGTAAACCGGAATAGTTCACTGAAACTAGTTCAGCGATCCGAACGTAGTGGCTACCCCTCTGCGTTCAGATTCTTCCCATTCAATCCTACAGAAAAAGTTCCCATCAAGTTTTTATGGGAACTCAAAACTCGAAATTAGGAATATATATCAAGCCTTCGCCCATATTACCGGCTGCAATCGATAGTACACGTATTTCCTTACATTTGGGCAGAGTTTATTGATCCTAACTATATTTTATTCTTTAATTGTCATCATTTGAGTACTCATGAGGCGTCAACGGAGATTTCAAAATCGACCATGTTTTTGTATAAATATAAAACAGTAAAAACAATAACCCGGTAATGGCGCCAAAACGAATAGACCTTTTTATCGATGCAGAATTGGAAATTCGATCGCAATTGTGCAGAGGGGGTTGATAATCTGCTCTGTGCAAATGCGACAGAGTTTGATGACCTTCTCTGCGCGAATTGTGATCGAATTTCCGATTCCGCATCGATAAAAAGGTCTATTCCTTTTCGGCGCCATTACCAGGTTATTGTTTTTACTGTTTTATATTTATACAAAAACATGGCCGATTTCGAAATCTCCGTTGACGCCTCATGAGTACTCAAATGACGACAATTAAAGAATAAAACATAGTTTGGATCAATAAACTCTGCCCAAATGTAAGGAAATACGTGTACTATCGATTGCAGCCGGTAATATGGGTCCTACTAGAAACCGGAATCGACCGGAATCGACTTTAAACACCGGAATCGACTCATATTTTACTGATTTTTCGCAATGTTTTGTACTTTTACCAATGGCATTCTATGTCATGATACCAAAACCGGACAAGGACCCCTCCGATCCAGCCAGCTACCGCCCAATCAGCCTACTCAGCTGCATTGGTAAGACATTCGAACGAATCCTTACCAATCGGTTCAGGGGGCACCTTGAAGACAACGATTTTTTCAATAAATGGCAAAGAGCCTATAGAAACCGTAAAGAAGGCATCGAACATGTCCACCGACTAGTCACCCAAATGAAAACTGCTATCAACAATCAGCAAATAGGCGCGGCAGTCCTGTTAGACGTCGAAAAAGCATTTGACTCCGTTTGGCACAATGGAATGCGCTACAAATTATCAAAAATGAGACTCCCCAAGAAATTGCTCAGATTACTGTCCTCTTTCTTAAATGATCACGAAATTAAAGTCAGAGTGAACAATGAAATGTCTGACAGTGTCCCCCTTGAAGCAGGCACCCCCAAGGATCCGTCCTAAGCCCCCTCCTTTACATCTTCTACGTAAAAGACCTTAACTTCTCTGAGGATCGTGTTCACGTCTCCCAATTTGCGGATAATAAGGGCCTCTGGGACTCTAACAATATGGCCAATCTGCTCCAAAAACCCCTGCAACGCGCCCTCGATGACCTAGAACAATGGTGTGCCAAATGGAGAATTAAGCTAAACGCCAATAAAACCCAACGAATCACCTTTACTCGCAAGAAAAATAAACGTGATTTTACTATTACTATAGTCTGTTATGACAAGTTGTGAACTTGCGATGTGCAATATCTCAATATATATTTAAATGGACAGCGACGTCGACACTATTGTGTTAATTGCTAATTTTGTTAGAACTATTACTATCCCCCACAGTCAATGTGGCCATAGGAGTTGTGTACGTCATGTCAGAATACGTCCTATTAGGGTACCCATAATTAGTGAAAAAGTCAGAGGGGGGGGGGGGGGGGGGGGGGGCACATAGGAACGAACAAAGGACTGAACGAATGAACGAACGAATGGATGAAACTTCTTATATCACAATTAGTAGGAACGAACGAAGGACTGAACGAATGAATGAATGAATGAAACTTCTCATATCACATAATCAGTATATAGGAACGAACGAACGACTGAACGAATGATCGAACGAATGAATGAATGAAACTTATCATGTCACATAATTAGAACGAACGAACGAAGGAATGAAAGAATGTTATATATCTACACCCGGTTATAATTGTTATTCATTTTAATTTTGTATCTATGTGTAAATAATAAAATAACTAAAATTGAAAAAGCGGCATCTTCTTACTTTGTCAAATGACCCAAGTTTTAATGCATGCCTCTGCGATAGAAACTTCGTGGGTCCTACTAGAAACCGGAATCAGCAGAGAGGAAGAGAGGGGCAGGCAGTTATGGGCATTCTTTTCCACCCCCCCCCCCCCCCCCGTCACCTCGCCCAACCCAACTTTCAACGACCCTTGCCGACTTTGGCGGGTTTTCTCTGAGAGAGCGCAGGGGTCGAGTTCTGTGCGGGGTTTCTTTTTGAACAATAATGAACCAACCAAGATGATGATTCGCTAAATTTCTCATTCAAATTGAGCAAATTTTAATCTTGATTAGTTTGCGTTTTTGATGCCCGGCCCCCCGGCCCCCCTCCCAATCCCCCCCCCCCCCCCCCCCCCCACACACACACATATTTCAGTCAGCTTCAAGTTTGATATTCTCGCTTCTCGAGCAATAAATAATTTTGAGTTGTATTGGCCATGCATGATAAAACATCAAGTTCAAAATGATGCGACAAGTTACTTCCCTTGGAAAATGTTTCGATCAAAAGAAAAAAAGCTTTTAAACGAGGAAGACTCTTTGCTAACCTCTTCCTGTACCCTGAAATCCTTTGACATTTACTAAATCTTGCACATGGAAACTTATTAGATAGAATGCCATTGGTAAAAGTACAAAACATTGCGAAAAATCAGTAAAATATGAGTCGATTCCGGTCTTTAAAGTCGATTCCGGTTTCTAGTACTCAGTAGTAGCACCGGGTAATATGGGCGAAAGCTCGATATATATATAACAGTGATTTCAGTAGCAATCACTTCTGCGTCGAGGTGATTAGTTTTTATGGTTTTGGTTTTGATGAATGATGTTCTGTTCTGCTTTTTTAGAAGAGCGACGCGATATTCCTAATTTCGAGTTCCCATAAAAACTTGATGGGAACTTTTTCTATAGGACTGAATGGGAAGAATCTGAACGTAGAGGGGTAGCCATTACGTTCGGATCGCTGAACTACACTGAAACATACGGCTTTATCGATATGATTGGGGTAATTCGTCGGAAATGTTGCGAGTGAGAAATATCACGTACTGACAACTTGGCTCAATTGGATCGTATGACCGTGAGTTCTTTTTGTTTCCTGCGGGAAAACAGAACCGGCTGGATACGCATTGCAAGTGTCATCGCCATTTGCACCCATGCAAACAGAAAAAAAGGCCAAAAAGATCAAACACGTAAACAATTGCATGGCAAACGTTTCAACGCTCCAGCAAAATCCACGTTGCGGCAGCACAGGACACACTCGTTTCGACGTTCTTAAAACTGGGTTTACACTAGTAGTAAGGTTAAAATACTGAGTTACCAAGAGAACTGTTCTGATCGCCATTGACTCTTCTGGTGCAGACTCCGGGATAAGTAGATTGTGAAAATCTGAATAAAGCTATTAAAGCACCTGTTATATTTTCGTATTTGTATAATAGTATAATAATATTTATTGGAAATTTTTTTGAAAACCGAATTCAGGATAGAATTTTTTTTATTAAAATCAGTATTTTTTATACAAAAATGTATTACTGAAGTACAGACGTTTAATTAAGAGCAAAAATTAAATGCCTAGCTCTATTTATTCATTGCCAAGGTTTCGCAATCCAAACAATGTTGGTTGATGCCGATGTTTTTCCTGTGATTTCCATTCTTTGATGGTTTGGTGAACCGCGGATGGAGATGAACGAGCAAAATAGATAACGTTACAGAATTAATTGAAGCAGGTAATAGTTTATAGTGAAAAACGAATGATTTGCGGCTTCTGCCATCTTGAATTTGATTTTGTGCTGTTGGCCTATGTTATGATTGATAATATGAAGGTCTTGTAAAGTCTGCTAAAGAACATTGTTTACAGTGTAATTACAGTATTTACACGCAACTTGACAATTCACCGGCACTGCCCAAGTGGATTGCACTGAAAGTGAGAATAAAGTCTTTTGAAATTGTAATGTTACTCAGACTGTGTCTGGACATGGGTTGCATATTTAATTTGGTTTCGACCATTCAAGTTCAACTTACATGTATTCTGAAAACAGAAGATTAGCATTAAGGCATAAGGGCCTATATAAGTAATGAAATTTTGTTTATTTTGAAAATTCTCACCTCTAACATTCCTTCAATTCAAATTAAATATACACAAAATGTACATCAAAATGAAGGTTGGGATGTGTTGTGTTTGTAGTGGATGAATAGAAGATAACTTTATCTTCATATAACATTTATTCGTACGGTATAGCATGAGATACATGTAAAGTAAGCAAGTACATTTTCACAACACTGATTGTCAACAACCTCGTTTTCGAACCTAACTCGAGCATAGTGAATTAGACTATACTCAAGTATAATAAATTGTGCACCCAGTAATGCGATTCACAAATACCACATTTCCCCCTTTCTTGAAAGAAAGTTCTGTATCTGTATCTGTATTCTTACGTAGCAGTAACCCATTGAGGCTTTAATGCTACGGGATGAGGAGAATGCCTATGGTGTCTTTTAGATGGCCTTCTTAAACAGCTCCAATGTTGGTTCTGAGACAACACTATCTTCCAGCTAGTTCCAGTCTGTGGTTGTCTTGGGAAAGAAGGAATTTCTATAAATGATCGTTTTACAATATGGGACTTGGAAAGTTTTTTGGTTTACTCTGGCCTGGTTTGTTATGGCGTTCCTTGTTTCACAGTCTTTAAATGTTGTTGGTATTATTCGTCTTTTGTTTGTTGTTGATTTTAGTAATTTATCAGGAGGCAGTGCTGGTACTGACCCCTCAACCACTTTGTAGAAGAAGATCAGCCGATTTTGTCGTCTTCTTTCTTCCAATGATGTTAATTTGGTTTACTGACGTTTCGTACACAAGACGTTTCATACACGCGACGATTCGTACACAAATAAGAGGTTTCATACACAAAAATTGGACGTTTCGTACACGAAGTGAGCGTTTCGTACACGTGTTTAATTATCTGTTTTAGACCTTGTATTATAAAATTATTTATTATTTTTGTTACATTAAATTAATATTTTTACATTTATGAATATCTCCCGCGAATATTTAAACCCAAAATCTGAAATTAGAAGGAAAAAAAGTCAGATATAAAGAGAAAATGCGAAACTGAAATCTGTGTACGAAACGTCCAGGCTTTTGGTGTACGAAACGTCCTAAATTGGCCGTGTACGAAACGCCCGTGTACGAAACGTCCAGCACCCTGTTAATTTCAGGGCTTCTATTGATGATTTTATGTAGCCTTCTTCTCTGCTTTTGTAATTTTGGATGATGTAGCACACTGCTTGTCTCTGTATTTTCTCTATTTTATTTATGTCTTGTTTTTGGTATGGGTCCCAGATGATTGAGCCATATTCCAGAGTGGATCTTACTAGTGAGATGTAGGCTAGTTTGCGGCAGTCTATGGGGCAGTGCTTTAAATTTCTCTTCAGGAAGCCAAGTGTTGAGCTCGCTTTTTTGGTGGTATTTTTTATGTGAGCTTGCCACTGAAGATCTTCTGATATTTGTAGTCCTAGGTATGGATTGGATTGGACTTCTTCCAGTATGTGGCCATCGAGTGTATAGAATTTGGATGTTTTCTTTTTTATGCTTAGGATATAGCATTTCTTTGCATTGAATTTCATTCCCCAGTCTTTTGCCCAAATTTCCAAGTTTTCCAAATCTTTCTGGAGGATGCTGTGGTCTTTATAATTTTTTATCTCTCTGTAGAGCAAGCAGTCATTGGCAAATAATATTACTTGAGATCTTGTTACTTCTGGTAGGTCGTTGATATGACACAGGAATAGGATGGGGCCAAGAACGGTGCCTTGTGGTACTCCTGAATCTACTGTCACTTCTGTTGAGGTTGCGCCGTCTAGGACTACCTTCATTTTCCTTTTTGTTAGAAAATTTGTTAGCCAGGTGTGCGTTGTCCCTTTGATTCCATATTGTTCTAATTTGTATAAGAGCTTGTTGTGTGGGACTGTATCAAAAGCCTTTGAAAAGTCGAGGATGGCCATATCTACTTGTTTCCCAGCATCGAATGATTTAAGGAGGTCATCAATTGTTAGGATCAGTTGAGTTTCACATGAATAGCCAGATCTGAATCCATGGTTTAGAGATGTTAAAATTTGGTATTTTTCTAGGTGCGCCATAAGGTTTCTACAGATGATGTGTTCTAGAAGTTTGCAGCAGACCGATGTCAGGGAGACTGGGCGATAGTTTTCGGCTTTGTGCTTGTCACCTTTTTTGTATATACACAATATATTCGCTTTCAGCCAATCTGTTGGTAGGTCTCCGGTGTCGAGTGACAGCTGGAATATGGTTGCTAGCCTTGTGCTAGTTCTTCGGCACATTCTTTTAAGAAGCGGTTTGGGAGGATGTTGTCCGATCCTGAGGCTTTGTTGATGTTTAAGTTTCTTAGTAGTTTTTTGATGCCCTTTTCTTCTATTTTGATGTCTAATATGTTGTTGATAGGGACCGTTTGAGTTTTTGACTTAATTCGGTTGGTGTCTGTGGTAAATACCGATTTGAATTGCTGTACAAGTATCTCTGCTTTTTCTTTGCTTGTACTTACAAGTTGATTTCCATCCTTGAGTGGTGCGACTCCGATGCTGTCTTGTTTTTTTGATTTGATATATTTCCAAAATGGTTTAGAGTTTCTGTTTTCCAGGCCTTCTTTTATTGTTCTGTTTATGTAGTTCCATTCTGTTTGTTTGAAGAGTTTTTTGCACTCTTTTTGGGTATGTTTGTAATTTTGCCATTTTCCGGATTTCTTTGCCTTGTTGTATTGGCGTTGTTTCCTCTTCAACATTTTTTTTTAGTTGGTATGTCATCCAAGGTAGTTTGTTGTTGGATTTTATTTGTTTAGATGGGATGTTCTTCTCCATGTTTTCGTGGATTCCAAATTTAAATATGTCCCATAGTTTTTGTGTGTTTTTGCCTTCTTCTCGTTTTTCTTTGATTGTTTCTGAAAGATGTTTGGCTTCTGATCTGATTGCTTCCCAATTTGCTCTGCTGTAGGTGTAACACTTTCTCGGCTGTGTCTTTTGGTGGTGCGGTTTTGTGTCGATGTCAGTTACCACCATGGCATGATCTGAAATTCCTGGGATGTTGATCGAGTTTTTTACGAGTGAGGGGTTTGATGTCATGACTAGATCTAATAAGTTATTTTCTCTTGTGGGTTCTTCGTGGATTTGAGTGAGGTGGTGTTCTACTGTGAGGTCTATCAGTGCATTTTGGGTTTCTCTGTCTGGAGCTTGTGGCTTGAGTTGTGAATTGTTCCAGTTAATGTCAGGACAATTGAAGTCTCCTGTTTTTCATTAAGTAAAAATTATTGTATCAGCACATTCCTTTACTAACGACAATTTTGTTCCCAAAGTAAGAAAGTTATTGTATCAGTGGCAATCAAAATTTTAAGTTTTACATGTAACCAAAGTAATAAAGTAACACATTAATATAAATTTTCAAAGTAATTTGTTTTCCTTTTTTAAAATAGCAAAATAACTATCAGCAATCTTGGCACCTTTTTTAAAATAGCGAAATAGCTATCAGCAATCTTAGCACCTTTTCCTTCTTAATGGAGAAAAAACAACATACTACAGAAGCATTTTTTTCCATCAACAGAGAAAGAAAATAAATTTTTTTTGCTTGGCAAGTAAGGCAACCTAGTACATGACATAGTCATTTAACCACTGGGGAGTAACATGGGGTCTCACACTGTGCCTCAGTGTAAGTGCCGGTTGGGATTCATCATTTGGGATTTCTAAATTAGTTTGAACATCTGTGTTATCAATCATATGATCAGTAACTTCTAGAGTACCACTACTGTTGGTAGGGCTATCAGCACAAGTAGTAGTATTTTCACACAACATTCTACTTAATCTTGAGGCATTCCATACAGAACCGTCCTGGAGTTGAAAGGTATTCATTCCTTTTTGCGCAATGATTTGTGAATATCTCCCGTAGCAGGAACAACCTTTCCGAATATGCTTTGGGAGTTTTACTCGAACAAAATCACCTACATGAAACTTTGAATTTTTAGCACCAGATTTATGATCTCTGTAGTTTTTCATATATGTTTGATGCATTTGCACTCTTTGTTGAACAGATGTGTCTAATTGTTGCTTGATTGGGAAGACATTTAACTTTGTACGTAAGTCATGACCCATGAGTAATTTTGCTGGTGTTTTACCAGTAGTTCGGTGAATGGTAGTACGATAAGCAAAAAATATATCAGATGCTGCTTCTTTCCAGGATTGGTTGTCATTTTGAGCAGCTTGCAGTCCTTCTTTGAATACACGATTCCATCTTTCAACTTCTCCGTTTGCTTCTGGGTGATAAACTGCTGACTTGCAATGTTTAATGCCACAAGTCTTAAGTAAATCTTTAAATTGCATACTTGTGAATTGAGATCCATTATCTGATGTTATTTCCTCGGGAAACCCAAATCTACAGAATAATGTTTTCAAGAATCTGATAATCACTTCCGAAGTAACTGTTGGTGCAAAACAAATCTCTGGGCACTTACTATAATAGTCAATTAAGACAACTGCAAATCTACAATCTGCAGGAGATGTACTAAAGGGTCCAATAATGTCAATTCCAAGTTTTTTTCCATGGTCCCTTGGGAAATGTAACTGGTTGTAGAGGGGGTTTAACAATTTTTGCAGTTTTGTCAGCATGTTGACACGATGAGCAGTTACGCACTTTCTGTTCAATACACATGTCATATTTAGGCCACCAGTATAGAGACCTTATTCTTTGTTTTGTGTGAACAATGCCTTGATGGCCCTCATGTGCTAAATTTACAACATCGTTTATCATAGCACCCGGTAACACTATACGACCTGGTCCACGAATTATGCAGTCATGTGATTCCACAAGTTCTTCACAAATATGAAAGTAAGGTAATAAGTCAGAGTGAATGCTCTTTTTGGAAGGCCATCCTTGTTTAATGTATTTGATAACTTCCTGTAAAACAGTATCTTGCTTTGTTGCATCAACAAGTTTTTCTAATGATATTGCTGTTGTTTCGGCCTGAAGAAAGGAAACAATTTCTTCTGATTCATTATATTTACACATATACTCATCTGAGTCATTCATTGTACTGTTAGGTAATGGTAATCGAGATAAAGCATCAGCTACACAATTTTGAATACCTGGACGATACTGAACTGTAAATTGATATTGCAAAAGACGAGTAGACCAGCAAGCCAATCTCATAGGTTGTCTACCAAGGCCTTTGGAAGTGAGTAATGTTGTCAATGCTTAATGGTCTGTTTGCAATTTAAAGTGTCTGCCATACAAGTATGTGTGCCATTTTTCACACGCCCAGATGCAGACGAGAGCCTCTTTTTCACTAACAGAATAATTCTTTTCCCGGTCAGTTAAAGTGCGAGATGCAAAAGCTACTGGAACTTCCTTGCCATTTTTTATTTGTGAAATCACAGCTCCAAGCCCGTAATTTGAAGCATCAGTAGTCACAATCGTTTCAAAAGCAGGATTAAAAACGTGTAAAATTGGGCTCTCTACAATTAGTTTCTTCAATTTTTCAAAACTACACATTATATGTTGCAGGAATGTTCAAACACCCAATGACAGTTATAGGAGTTTGGTTATAAGACAGTAACTTAACATTTGTGTTCTGTAGTTCCCTAGTTGAAAAGTATTCATTGTAAAATGTCATCGGCAAAATTGACACAACACTGCCTGTATCAACCATCATTTCAACTGGTACCTTTTCACCATTATTATTGAGTTCAACACTGCAGTAAATATTTTTTTCCTGGTTAGGTTCAGAAATTGAAAGAATAGTGTACTCAGAAGATGACTGAGCTGAATCAATGAAATTACAAGTGGTTGAATTTGAACTCCTACACATTCGAGCGAAGTGTCCCACTTTTGCACAATTTTTACAGCTAAGTGATCTTGCTGGGCATGTAGAGTCATTCGCGAGATGTTTTTCAGACCTGCATCTGAAACACTTTAATTTGTCAGTCGAAATATGTTTTTCTATTTGGTAGTGCTTTTGTTTTGGCTTTGACAAGTGAAATTTGGCATCAGAATATTTATTTGCACTAGGATGAAATTTAGTTTGAATTGCTTGGACATTAGGTGAATAACCACCCATGCATTTTGCTTCTTTGGTGGCCACTTCAATCTGGCGTGCAATTTCCAACGTTTTAGTTAAATCAAGTTTTGACTCGAGCAAAAGCCGTTCACGAATGCGATTGTTTATAGTTTTTTCTATAATTTGATCCCGTATCATTTCCTCACCAAGATCTTTGAATTCACAATTTACAATAAAAGAATGTAAGGCTGCCACATATTCATCAGTTGTCTCATTGGGAAGTTGCGCTCTGTGTCTGAATCTATAACGTTCTGCCACAGTATTAACAGCTGGAGTAAAATAACCATGGAGAGCTTTCAAAGTATCACTGAATGAATCTGAGGCTGGTTTCAATGTGTAAAATAATTTTTGCCCTTCCACCCCTGAACAATGTAATAATAGAGCTGTTTTTAGGGTCTCTGGAAGTGTATCGGCACCTGATGCACACAGATATGTCGAAGTTTTTTTTCCACTGAGTCCAAAGCGCCAGGGGCGAACCTGGAGTGGGCAGAAAAAACGGAGGTGGTAAAATCGATGATGACGCAAGAAAAGTTGCTTGACTTTGAACAGGTAGAGTTTGTGATTCTTCTGTCATCTTTTAAGCAAAGTAATGGAAGGAAATTTCAAGAAAAAAGTTTATTCCCGCCAACATCAGCAGTTGCCGGTTTTCATTTTGGTTTATATTTATTGGCATTTGAAGGTTCATTCATTCAAGAAGTTTCTGTGAGAACTCATGACTGAGCATCCTCGTCGCCAAACTTGTTGTGTTTGTAGTGGATGAATAGAAGATAACTTTATCTTCATATAACATTTATTCGTACGGTATAGCATGAGATACATGTAAAGTAAGCAAGTACATTTTCACAACACTGATTGTCAACAACCTCGTTTTCGAACCTTACTCGAACATAATGAATTAGACTATACTCGAGTATAATAAATTATGCACCCAGTAATGCGATTCACAAATACCACAGAATGTATAGAACATGAAACACATGTGTAATCAACTCATAGAGTCGACTGTAGGCACCACTGGTTCCTGGAAGTCTGCTGTCGTATTCGTACCAGAACTGATAATTTAATAATATTTCACGAAAACAACTTGTGGCCAAATGTGCGTTACATATCCAAGAACAAAGCTAGGGGATAAAAATTCTTCAAAACATGGCGACGGAGCTGCATTGGGGAAAATTCCAAAGCCTTTGCTTTTGTTTACGTATGAGTATACTTTCGATTTCCGGTCGACGTCATCGGACAGAAAAAGCATGTGAAAACAATGCCATCTAAAATCAAATAATGAAAAAGATCGCCAACATACAGTACACTGTTATTAGATAGAGATTGCACAGTTGCCATATTCAATGCAAGGTATCATGATACCTGTTGAAATTTCTTAGAATTACGATTTTGTTTTTTGATGGAAATTCGTGGTAACGAGTGATTTGCACTTGTCTGTCGAGCATGGAAACCATCTTCAATAAAAAATGCAGACAGTGTTGTCCTTTTCCAAAATGCAGACATATCGCTGTATTCGAAAGTGTTTTGAATGCCTAGCTTTGTTCTTGGATATATGAAGCACATTTGGCCACAAGTTGTTCTGATGAAATATTATTTTATTATCAGTTCTGGTGCGAATACGGTAGCAGACTTCCAGGAACCAGTGGTGCCTACAGTCAACTCTATGAGTTGATTGCATATGTGTTTCGTGTTCTGTACATCCCAACCTTCATTTTGATGTATAATTTGTGTATATTTAATCTGAATTTAAGGAATATGAGAGGTGACAATTTCAAAATAAACAAAATTCCATTACTTATATTGGCCCTTAAAAATAAAAAAGCGGTAAAGGTGTAGAATAGGGGACTTTTCGTTTTTTTTTTTAAAATAATGATTTTCTCGCTATTTTTTTCTGTTTGTTTAAAGTGAACTATATTTTGAACAAAATGACACAAAATTAGGTACCTCTATCGTGTTTTAACATGTAAGTGAATAGATTTTAAATCCCGTTGAATTGCGAGTTTCTCAATTGCCATTTGTTTCATCCGCTGAAAATTTTGCAGCATCTGTTGTTTTCATTCGTTGTTACGAGTGACGTCACAGGGGAGAGATCATTCTATATGATTGTAGGTGCGCTTCGCTTGTGTGCATGTAAGCAAGTGCGCTTCGCTTGTGTGCGTGTTCCTCGATTTAAGGTCAGTTCAGTTAGGACCAGGGTGAGCTCATCGGTAAGCTAACCCTGGCCCTCACTAGACCGACCATAAAATTTGATCTAGGGTCAGTTTAGTGAGGGGGCAGGGTTTGTCAGCTGACATTTCAATTACTAAACTCTCCCCCTATGATAGCGATAATGGAACGGAGCGATTGCAGTGAGTTCGATGGTGCTGTCGCAATAAAATCGTTAATATTTCTTTAAAAAAAAGCTAAAAGTATGTGATTTTGTGTAATTTTGTTCAAAATATAGTTTACTTTAAGAAAACAGAGAAAAAATAGCGAGAACAGCATTATTTTAAAAAAAAATGAAAAGTCCCCTTTTGTACACCTTTACCTAAAAAGCTGTATCAATATCATCTTCTTGAAGTTGAATACAAAAAAAAATGCCTGTGCTTAGAATAATGCCTCTGAATACTAAAAGTATTAAATCTCTTCCGACACTTACTCCAACACATCACAGATAATATAGGCAGTACCTATATCACAGTAGAGCTGCCTGGTAATATTTAGAATTTTCGTACCGAGTGCGATATTTATAAAAATACCGCAGTATGAGTACATACCGGGAGCTATATGGAAGTCAAGGCAAATCAGCGGTTGACCAAAGTTTATTAAACGCATCTTCTGACTTCTTAACATACCTGGGCGAAGGTAAAAGTATCCAGAAACGAATGTCAGTGAAATATTCATTGCAGAGAAAAACATAATTTGAAACAGCCAAAGAACTCATGTGATACACAGGCTACTGGAAAAGTGTATCTGAGACAATTCGTACCCTAAATCAGTGGTCGTTTCATATCAAAAGTTATGGACTTTTCATTCTTGTAAATAAACATTTTGTTCATAATACAAGAATGAAAAGTTCATTTGCTACTGTGACAAATTCCTACGACATTTCCAGCTGGTTGAAAAAGCAGACACAACAGATCTACACACACCTAGAGCACGTGTCACATGCTTATCGTCTTTGATAACGTTATTTACTGCTAAATTAAGGTTGTGACCAAAGCAGGACAATTGCGGCCACTTCAGTTGCTTCAATCAACTTTGCTTGTTGTAAATAAAACCTTTCTATTGTGATTGAAAGGAAAAAAACAAACCGAGTTGGCAGGGATTACATTAGAACAGATGTTTCAATAAGGGAAGCATTCAATTCATTGTTCTCTCAATTACATCGCAGACAAAGGAACAGGATGTCCGATGAAAACACACACAGTGCTCGCCATGTTGTCAGTTAATGCCAATTAACAATTTCACACCGACCTGAAAAGCTTAATTCCAAGGTGTAAGAAACCCATTATTGAAAGGATTAACAGGAAATCATGTTCTAGGTAAATTTGTGTTCATTTTCGATCAGTCAACACAAGAGTTGGCACTATTTTTTATTTTCACCGCTCACTCAAAATTTTCAATACCGTCAACCTCGGTATATCGATTATGTTGAAAATTAGCCGGTATCCACTCGATATCATATAAAATACCAAGTTTTGGTAAAATACTGATTTACCGTGCAGCCCTATATCACAGTCTGGGATGACCCACGTTGTGTGACTTGTGTCCTTGGGTAAGGCACTTTATCTGGGTTGCCTATATGGGGGCACAATGTTGTCGTGTACCAAGGCGTACTGCATGACGATGGTGTACATGTCGTCAGCTGCTGTAACCCTGCTTTTGAACGTTGGGGAGCTGACAATTGCTCATCGCTGCTCAGTGGTTCTCTCCAGGTACTGCGGCTTGTTCCACCCGTAAAGCTGTCACGGTCACGATTAGCCATTGTGCGTAAGTATGTGACCTTAAACACCAATAAATAAATATAAATTTCACAGGCTCCCATATAAATTGAAATAGCCTGTAAGCTACATCGCAGACTCCTGTGAAATATAGGGGTGCGAATAATTGACTAAGCGGTTAACCATTGGTTGTATGCATAATCGATTACAGGTCGTTGACTAATCAGTATTTTTATACTAGAACCAATAGCCCAGACTTAGCTGGTGCAAACTCATTAATATCCAGGGCCAAACACAAATTTTGAACCCCAACCCCCAAAATGTGCAAACAAATCCAAAAATTCAAAGTCCTATCTGGTCCTCCGTACTTTTGTACTGTCCATGCACGGTAACCAGGAAGATACCGAAATTGGCAGAAAGCATCATTCTTTTATTTGGCCCTAGTCAGTAAACATCTCAACTGACTCTGTGCTTTAAATCATAATTCTGAAGATGCCAGACACAAATCAATGATGGTTTTCATGGAATCAACAGTGTAGCAGGATGTTGGAGGTGAACAATGGTGGTTTTGGATGTTCAGGGCTGTAACTTTATAATTTTTATAAAAATTATTCATGTTTCCCATTTCCAGGATATGCATCTGTATGTCGTCATTCTTACTATGACTCCACTGTTGTTTGTTAAGTGTTACTTCCCTTTCCTCTCCTGAACCCTCCAGTTAGATTTGCAAGCTCTTTTGGCTTTTTTATTGAGAATTTTTTATTAAAATTTCTTGGGAGTTTAAGATGTATTACATTATGGGTATTCCATTTATCCCCGTGTTTACGTCCAGATCGTTTGGTGTTTAGGACGTTTTGTAGTCTAACATCTTCAACTACAGTAAAACCACTATTGTTATTACGGCTTTACCGAAATCGGACAACCTTAGACCAGTGTTGTGTCCAGTAAGAGCGCTTCGAATTTATAAGTGTTGCTCCAGTTTCTTTAGAAAAGCAAGAAAGAAATTTTTTCTTTCTCTTATTCCTAACAGAAAGGATATTTCTGTACATTCGGTTGCTAGGTGGATTCAAATGGCAATACGTATGGCCTATGAGAATCTTTCTTCAGATCAGCATTCTGTAAATAAGATTTCAGCTCAGGAAGTTAGAGCATTGTCTTCTTCTTGGGCTTATTCCAATAGTATTGCCATTTCTGATTTAATGAAAGCAGATTACTGGACACAACCTTCTACTTTTACCAGGTTTTATCTTAGAAACTTAGAGTCTATTTCCAGTGACTTTAGATCCTTGGGTCCTCTTTCTGTCGCACAGAATGTCGTCCATTAATGTAACATCTTTTAGATGTCTTTGGCAGCCTGCTCGAGCACTGATGCCGGTCTGCTGCCCTCTTTGTTCTGAGGATTCTTCCTTCAGGACAAGGGGAAGGGGGGTTGTTCCCTTAGTATCATCTGGCTTTATAGTGAAAAGTAAGGGAATGCTTCTCCCAAGGACAGAAGTCGGGGGCGGTGCTGAGTGGTTTTAATGTGTAGCTCGATGTGAAGCAACAATATTGCCTTATTGTGTATTGTTCTTTTAAAGTGTAGCTTGGTGCGAAGCATTATGTATATGTCACGTGTCATACAGGCATTTATGAACAATCCTCGGACACTTGTAATTCAGTATAAAGCGTCTCGTTCTCTGGATTAGCTTTATATTTGGTTTCCTTCACCGAATTAGCATAAGGGTTATGCCGGCATTAATGGAGAATTTATTATATATTACTCCTTTAAATTGTTGGTGTTATGTCTTTCTCTTTTATTATAGAGAAGGGCATATGTAATTCCTCATTTATCTCCTATTCTCATATAGGAGTCCACCTTTCAGTTGGAGTAATAGAGTTGTTATTGTTTCCTTTAAAGTCCTAGACCCTCCAGCCTTTTTACTATTCAGCTAAGTCTGGGCCATTGGTTCTGGTATAAAAATATGAAAAATTTAAAGTAATTTGTATTTTTTATACTTACCTATGGCCCAGATGGGGATGGCCCTCCCATGAGTGGGCACTCAACCTCCCCGCTGATTTTTAACATTTAGCAGGCACAACTGGAAAGAATGATGCTTGGCACCAATTTCGGTGTCTTCCTGGTTACTGTGTATGCGCAGTACAAAAGTATGGAGGACCAAATAGGACTTTGAATTTTCGGATTTGTATGCAAATTTTGGGGGCGGGGGGGGGGGGGGGGGGGGGGGGTCAAAATTTGTGTTTGGCCCTCGATATTAACAAGTTTGTACCAACTAATTCTGGGCCATTGGTAAGTATAAAAAATATACAAATTATTTTAAATTTTTCATATTTTCGACTTTCCGTGGATCGATGCAGCATTGTGATTTTTGTCCCACAATTTGCAATTATTCACCATGTTTTTCATTCCATTTGTCGAAATAACAACTTTGGGATTATGTTTTTATTAACTGGCTGAGGGCTAGATTTTTTTTTGTGGTCTGGATTTTTTATTCAATATTTGTTTTATTACAAATTATAGGAGTGTGCCCACAGGCACTCTCCAATAAATTGTAATAAAACAAATTTATATAAACAAAATATTATTTCCGTTTGTGTGTAAAACATGAGCAAGGAAAATGTTGGCTTTTGGTTTGGTACCCTCATTATTTGAAACCCCTGATAGTGGTTTCTAGCACTCAACCAGTTAACAAATAGTGAAATATGCACAGCAAAGACAAAGGGTCAACACGCTTTGAAGTTGGAATTTTTTATCGTACATCAAAGCACACCCAAAGAAATACATATTGGTCATTATCGCAAACTGGCAGCCATGTGTTTCACAGTGCCTCATGTCATTCAACTTTCCACAATAGACAATTCCCAAGCCATACCACTGATGAAGTAAAATAATTCATTACCTAGTTTATCACTCGGGAAATTTGACAGAGGTTGCTTCGAGTTGATTTCCAATGCAGTGATGCAAGTAAACTCAAGTAGTGTCAAAAGCTAATGAAATAATAATAATAACAGGATTGTGTCAGGGACCAGCCGTGAGGGCGACTAGGGCGATTATGTCGCCCTTCTAAGCCCAAAGTCGCCTAGAAAAATAGTCGGGGTGATTACAAGTTGCGCTCTAAAAATTGGCCAAAATGAGGAAAGGCTGCAGCCTGAACTGAGTGATGCGAGGTTTACATGAAAACGATTATTTTCAAAAATCGGATGTGCTCGAGTGTGATAAATGGGCATTTTAATTCGTCAAATAAATGTCCATTTATTTGAAATCACACGACAATCAATTGTCCATTGTCACTATTGGCAGATTTTTTTATTTCTATTTTGTTGCGTTTCAGTCGGAGCTTCAAGTGTCGAAACGAAAATAGGTGACTTACGCGACTCAACAAAATAACCCAGTTTGAAAGTAGGTTATGTCGCTTAGGATGCCGAAAATGTATACACAACGAACGTATTTTATAACACAGTATTTTCATTTCATTTTGCTGACGACTATTAACTGTTGGGCTGTCTATTCCCAGAAAAACACGAATGGAATTGAAACACATTTAGAAAAGCTTTAGTGATGACAAGAAATATTTTGCACAGGACACAAGTGTGCATGTGGACGATCTTGAAAAAGGGTCCTCCTAAACACCGGAGTGACACGAAATGACACCAGAATGCCATAAAAATGATGCGGAATGACATTTCTTCAACAAAATACTTGACCCCAGAATGTATTTTGTTTATTAACTAACAAAGTACCTCCCAAGCAACCTTCTTACATCTGGTCCTGTTCACACTTTCAGACTTAGGAAATTATTAGCTTAGTATAGACTTTGGTGAAAGGCAACCACAGGAGGGTGATGGAGTGATTGGCATGAAGAAGAGGGGAGGGGTCATGAAAGAGAGGGTAGCAGTGGGGGATTTTCAGTAAATAATTACTTTGTGGTTTTTTAACCTGGCACAGATACATCATAGACAACTGGACCTGGATTATTTGGACGTTAATGGAGGACCACAAATTGAAAATATGAAGGGGCGGCTGGGGTGGTACATGAATATTCTTAATTTTCCCCACTTGCCTATGAAGTCTCTCTACATGACTCTGCAGTCTCCCTATTTTTTCTGGAGGGAGACTTGAAGTCTCCCTAAAATTTCCCCCTAGGCTGGTCCCTGGATTGTGTTTCAAAATGCTTCAGTTTTCATCAACCAACAGTACACATTAATATTCATAAGCATGGTTGGGTGCAGTTGTGGGAGAGTTTGTTTAGATAATTAATATTCATGACGAAAGGTCATGAAGGAGTGATATGGATATTTTTGACATTACACTTGAAAAAGGATAATGGACGAATCACTGTGCTGTTCTTCCACTTCCTTGCTTATTTTGGATGTTACACAAACAATAGGACTCATTAATTTCCTGCGCTTGGAATAATGCCCCAGATATTAAATACGACTTTAAGGCAGAATATGTCCAATCAGATAGATACACTTCCACCAAAGAAAATGTAGATGTGGACATAGATGCTGTAGGGTCTGCGTCCATTAGAAGATCCTAAGGTATCTTAAGGTAATTTCACAATTGTTATTTTAGTGATTTCTTGATTCTAAAAATGTAAGAAAAAAAAACATGAAAATAAATTATCTATGTATTCCAGGCCTTTAAATTCCCCCAAATTCACACTGTTAAAAGGTGGCCCCAGTTTACAGAGATGCCCCCAAATTATCTGCCAACTGAACTCACTTGTAAATAGGCCAACTTCTTCCAAACTAAAATGGATTACAGAGTGCAACCAAGATCAATTTTACTTTCTCAAGAGTTTTTAAATTATCTGTCAGTAACTGGGAGCATACCTGTCACATCATCCATCATTGCACTAAAAGGCTGTAATATAATTTTTGGTGTGGATGTTGCACAACCAAAAATTATATTATGGCCTTTGCACCCACTTTGGACTTCATCCCATTATAACTGCTGATTATATAAATGGATGGCACTGTGATATCATTATATTATTATTCTCTAGGCCTTCGGCAGTTATTTTATTTTGGAAGTTTCAGTACTACATGTTTTGATTTGTGTTGAGCATCGATGGTAGGCCTCTAACAAGTGGCCTGGTAGGGGCACTGTCCCCAAATTATGGCAGCTCCAGAACCTCCAAATTAGACCAATCTAATAGTGCTGAAATGGTTGGCTCATTTTTGTAACCGACTAACCGTCGGGAATAACCAGATTTCGGCTGGATATCTGTTAATTTCAACTGCTGGTATTATTGTATTGTCTACGACACAAAATATGTACTCCTAATTTTTTTAATCTCTTTTTCTGTTCACTGCTAAGACAAATGTCACAAACAGTTCCACGTTTACATTTACCTATTCATCGTGATGAAATTTCTGGCAGGAATATTATGTTGTGAGTCATGAAAAGAGTGTTGTAAGAAATTATTATATGCATCATTGATCAAGAGCCCTCATTGTCTGACATTGACCATTGAAAAACAAATTTTAAAATGCAAGATTTTAAAATAGTCTTTTTTATGACATACATTCATTCTTTTAAACAGTTCGATAAAATCAAAACATGTTTTTTCTGAAACTCGATGGTAAAGTACCAAACAGTCAATTTATTTTGGAAGCACCATCCTCATACTGAGGGATTTTTTCAGCATTATAATCTGCAATTAACAACACCTCATCAAAGAGAAGAATGTCAAATTTGTCTGTAGAAGACTATTTTACATTGACAGGCACATGCTCACTGCTGCCCACGCTGAAAAAAAACCTACAGTGCACTCGACTTTTGGCAGTTTGTTACAAACATTTATCCGCGACTTGACAGCCAAAGTGACCAAAATAACTGTTCATTCAGAATTCCAATACCTTAACCCTTTCATGTTATATCGTGTACACATCATTGTAAATCGACAAATGTTTGATAGCTTTGACAATGCTTGCATCAGCAAGAGAATTCTAATGTCTGGCGGTCAAATACTATTTATTTTCCCAATGCTATCCTATAAACTATAGGTATAGCGGTTATCCGGTTGATGGCTTTTCCAACCAGTTATGCCGATAACCAGTTGCAAACCATTTATCCAGCTAACCATTTCAGCACTACAATCTAAAGACCTGAGGTATTCAAACACTAATGATCGTAACCCTCATTCCCTCTGTAACCTCGTTCTCTGTAATTCTTCCCGGTAAAAAACTAAAAAGTTGTAAACTCTTACTCTTCTTACCGAAAAGTGGCACCAACTTTCTTAACTTCATGTCGGGGCATAAAGACACATCTTATACACAGGCTGGTAGCAATCATGAATGATTCTGGACACTACTCTCTACCAAACTAGGGGTTCGTACTGAGCAGTATTAAAGAAATGCTTAGACCAACAAGAAAAAATATGATTAATCCGATAACCATTGATTATTACCAAATGATTATCGATTATTGAAATCAATAATTGTGGCACCTCCAATGAAATGATCTGTAAGCAATATCACAGGTCACCATGGAATAACCTGTAAGCTGTATTACAGGGCCTAACCTTTTCTTGAAAACCACTGTTTCTCGTGTAAAGAAAGCAAAATACTTTTTATTGTACACACTGTTATTTGAATAGTTTATTATTTTTGTATAACAATAACATTACCCAGTATATTGAAGGGCATTATAGTTTATTAGCTGTCCAATTGAGGTCTAAGTACTTCTCACTTTATTTTTGTACAGATTAGCAAAATTGTTTTTCTGATATTTTTGAATGTCATTGTCCAACTAAAAATTTTGAAAAGGTATACGTCCAAATTCAAATCGATTATATTTGACCAGAGAAGGAATGACTGTCAAAAGAAATAGAAGAGAATGGTTTTGTGTGTGAGAAATCATAATTAACTGATAACATGTGGTGCAAATTGGAAATTGTTGGAGCAAAACATTGCAGTTAATTTTCAAGCATTAGACGGTTAGTTACCATTGAAAATACAAGGTGAATTATAGAATTGCAGTTGATCAAATGTATTAATATAGGCCACTCCCAATTTGGGAACAATCCCTTTGACATTAACCAATGAAATAATTTGGATTAAAGAAAGGACAGAGCTGTAGCCCACTATTATCCTGTAATCACAGAACCCACGATATAGTCAATCAGCTATTCCTTGGGAGCCTGTGATATAGCTTGTATGATATATTAAAGGAGCCTGTGAAATAGCCTCTCTGTTTTATATATATATGTACAAGGAGTGCAACAAACCTCAAAAACAAGCCTCAGAAACACAACTTGTAATTCACTTTATACTTATGCTTCAATTCTACACTTTGTACCAATTCAATCAGAAATGATTTTTCAACCCCGTGACATACTCAAACAGTCTCTGGTAGTGTACATATACATGTAAATTCCTATGATGTGATAGTAAATAAGGCTTATTATTGTCATATGGGCAGTGTTCAACAGATGATAGGAACCCTCCACCACAATCGTCCGATTGAGGGCAATCGGATGGCCATGGCTCCTGGAATGTCGGTTCAACAGATTGTTGCCAAGCATTTTGTGATGATTCATAAACCACATTTTATTATCTTTTGTAATTGTTCAGTTGTTAATGTAAAATGATGTCAATGATACCATTTAATAAAGTTGAAAAACCACCACAGTGTGACACATTGTGGTGGTTTTTCAACTTTATTAAATGGTATCATTGAATGTGTATTCTTAATCTCTATAGATGCCCCTTTATAGGATTTTCAAGTTAAACGACATGTAAAGCTTACAACTGAGCATACTTGCAGCAATCGCCAGTTCATACCAAAAAAGTGAAGGTTGCACTCAATTGACTGAGGTCGCAGTAAATTGTCAGTTGCGCACCCGTGGGTGGTAAACGTAGCCCTGAGAGCCACTTTTACCACCCAAGTGTTCACGACTGATAATTTTACTGGACCTGAGTCAACAGAGTTTAACACTGTGAAATATGACCCATTTAATGTAGTTCTTTCGAGTCTCGACTTATCTAGTAGTGAACGGACTGTAAACCCATAACATAAGTTCAATTTAATGTAGTTCTTTCGAGCCTTGACTTGTCTAGTAGTGCACGGTATTACAAACCTTGAGATCTTCTTAGCACTGCTCACATCACCTCATCTCATCTATCCTCTCAACATTCAGAAACAATCTATTTAAATATATCTGATATAGCTGTGCATGTTGAGACCTTAACACCCAATGATAACATCCAAACCAACCCCTGGCCCAATTGTTACACACTAAGCAGCCCAAACAGTCTCATGATATTTTACCACAAACACCCACCAGATAATTGAATCAACATGAAATCACCCCTTCTAGATTTCAGCACAAATATTTAAAAAAAAATTTTTTTTGACATTTTTAGCTCAACTTGGCAAAGTCAGGCTGAGCTATTGCCATCACTTCTCGTCCGTCGGCGTACATACTTACGTTAGTATGTTAGTACGTTAGTACGTACGTCCACAATTTCCTTTGGCACACCTCACAGGTCGTATTTATGATCAGATCACTTTGAAACTTGGAATGCTTGTTTGGAGTGATCTCTAGATGGGAGCTATCGATTTTCTTCAATTTCCGTCAAAAAATGTTGGCCAACGTTCTTAGAACTTAGTTTAGTCAAACCACAATATTTCCCTTTGGCACACCCTACAGGGCACATTTATAATTGGATTGCTTTGAAACCAGGTATGCTTGTTTAGGGTGACCTCTAGATGGGAGCTATCGATTTTCTTCAATTTCCGTCAAAAAATGTTGCCACGGCCAACGTTCTTAGAACTTAGTTTAGTCAGACCTCAATATTTCCCTTTGGCACACCCTACATGGCACATTTATAATTGGATTGCTTTGAAACCGGGTATGCTTGTTTGGGGGTGACCTCTAGATGGGAGCTATCGATTTTCTTCAATATCCGTCAAAAAATGTTGCCGTGGCCAACATTCTTAGAACTTAGTTTAGTCAGACCTCACTATTTCCCTTTGGCACACCCTACAGGGCACATTTATGATTGGATTGCTTTGAAACCTGGTATGCTTGAACTCTAGATGGGCGCTATCGATTTTTTTCCGTTTCCGTCAAAAAATGTTGCCGCGGCCAACATTCTTAGAACTTAGTTTAGTCAGAAGACCTCGATATTTCTCTTTGGCACACCCTACAGGGCACATTTATGATCGGATTGCTTTGAAACCTGGCATGCTTATTTGGGGTGACCTCTAGATGGGAGCTATTGATTTTCTTCCATTTCCATTGAAAAATGTTGCCGCTGCCCACGTTCTTAGAACTTAGTTTAGTCAGACCTCAATATTTCCATTTGGCACACCCTACAGGGCACACTTATGATTGGATTGCTTTGTAACTTGGCATGCTTGTTTGTGGTGACCTCTAAATGGGAGCTATCGATTTTCTTCAATTTCCATAAGAAAATGTTGCCGCGGCCAACGTTCTTAGAACTTAGTTTAGTCAGACCTCAATATTTCTCTTTGGCACACCCTACAGGGCACATTTATGATTGGATTGCTTTGAAACCTGGTATGCTTGTTTAACTTGGTGTGCTCATTAGACAAGACCTTTCGATAAGAACTATTGATTAGCATTCATTTCTGTGAAAAAAGGTGCCATTTGCAGTAACCTCTGAACATACTGCATTTGTGTATCAACATTCTTCCTTTAGCCAGTCTTACAGTTTACATTTAAAAATTGATGGATTACTCTGATCTTCAATTTTGCCATTTCATTTATAACTTACCAAGTTTCAAGTTTGTCAAGTTGAGCTTCAGTGTCATTGACACTTTCATTATTCAAGTCCTTCACCAGTTTGAAAATATTGGTACTGCTAGAATTATTAACTACATCTAAACTCTCCCTAATGACAGAAACTAAAATCTATGTAAAAATGCAATTCAATTTTAAGGGGTAATGAAAATAGGCACTAAACACATTAAATCCCTTTAAAGAGACAATAAATATAATTATGTATAGCTGATAACAAACAGAGATAGTAAAAAGGGTGGGGGGGGGAGCGGGAGGTTATAGGGGGTCTCTAATGATTCTGTAAAGACATTCCTGTAAAGATAAGCCCTTGTATGTCTGACATAGGTGTGTCTTGAGAATAGGGCTGGGAGGTTTGGTTTTTTGTGGCAAACCGGAAAACCGAACTGCAGGACCCAACAAAAAATGAATGAGTGGTTTAACTGTATTTGCACATCAACTGATCAAACTATCTTACTAGTGGGGGGAGGGGGGTAGGGGAGTGGGGTCTTGTGGCCCATATGGACTCTCGTCACTTAGTCTATCAGACAGAGGGACGAATACATATGTTTTTATTGTCACATTTTCTCTTTTATTGACTTGTCTACTGGACGATTAATAAAGGAAAAAATGTGACTCTGAGAACACAGCAGAGAATAGAGAACTTTATTCATTTGTTATCCTAATTTACATTTTTACCTGACTCAGAAGGCTTAGCAACAAATTCCCTAGAACCCCTTAGGCCTTCACAGTATTCAATTTTCGATACGAAGTTTTGGCATTTTAAAAATACTGCGGTACATTTAAAACTAGAAGTCCTGTCACGAATAGTGCGCTTATCTAGGTTTAATTGCACGTTAGAATTGCACGTAATTGCCATATCAAATGGCATCCAAATCACGGCAGGTTCTCTTGGTTACTCATAGCAAACACATGCAATGTTTCTGCCAATGGACCTCCAGTTTACCCGGAGGTCCATTGGCTGAAACATTGCTTGTGCACAGGCCATATGTACAGAATTTGATAGCTTTACTTGGGCCATAACGCATACATTAACGCACATATCAACATACTATTTGTGCGCATTTCATAACAGGACTTCTAGTTTTAACTGTATGTTTGAATATCGAATATCGCCAGAACATACTAATATTTGACCAGTTTCTTTGAAAACTTTGGTAGAATTTTTGTACATTCCAAGATGTTAACAGTATAATATATGCACATAATATACGATTATTACCAAATTCCAAATATCACTGTAATGTACAAGGATTTGACCACAGAATCGTCAAAACATTGCTTAAATATTTGTACTTTACAACAGTAAACTTACTTGAAAGAGAAAAGGTCATTATACGGTATGGACGATTGAGCGTGTTTCTTACGAATGCTATTAATAGTCACTTACAACTTTGAAAACTCATGGGTGTAAAAATAACATAATAATTTCTTAACTCATAACAAATTCATATATTCTTAACAAATAAATTACAATACACTAAAATCTTAAATAACAATATATTGCATACTGCACACTGGGACAGGATGCATGCTTAGAGGGAAACATTGTATTTGCCAGATTGTTTTACCCTCAGTTATGTAATTATCATTGAAACAGGATTCACATTAATAAAAAGCCATCAGGATTTATTTGCACATGTGCAGGAACTAAGTTCAGCAAACCCATGAGATTTCAGCATTGTCGGGGGATTAAATTTAAATATCTTGGAGTAGTCATCCTTTGTGTGCTTTGTAATCAATCAATATAGTGGACTAGCTTTTCATGTGTCATTTTTGTCTATAATTGACTAGCTACTCTGCATGTGTTGAATTGCGCAACTTCGTTGTTTGTTTGAGTGATATTTGAACACAAACAAGAGAAAAATGTCCATTTTCTGCATTAGTTTGGGACTTTAATAAAATGTTAATTTCGGTATATCAAATAAGTGAAATGAGTGTAGGGTTGAACGCAAAGAAATCCAAAAATGACAGCAAGAAATTGCAGGAAGTTACTTTCGACATTGTGTATATTACCTTTGATGCATTTCAGTGACAGTGTTCGGAAAAGATAAAACTCTAATGTTCGGGTTTATGTTTGTTTCGTTTCATTTTATTCTGTCATGATTCTGATTTATCAAATATTATGTATACAAGATGGCAGCGCCCATTAGTAAAATAAATGTGCTCCCCATCAATAATTAAATTGTTAATTAAAGACTTAAACATTGATAACAACACCATTAAAACTGTTGTCAGGATTGGGAGTTTACACGGTGCATTGCCTGGCAATTACCATCAATTAAAAATAAAACACTGACCATCTGACATCGGCATCGACAATCGGCTGATTTCCTATCCAAAACTTTGGCATTCGGATGATGGGTCATTTATCTTATCAGCTCATCACTGTTTGTCTCTAGTTAGTTCCAAAAGATTGTCAAGTCATGCGGGATTTGGAATTTAATTTATCTTGTATTATTTTGTTGTAACCTGTAGATCGATCATGTATTGTTAGATTGATATAAACCACGTCACCCAAACTATCGTTCGCAGGTTATTTCCAGGCCTGTTTAAAGCAGATCATCATTCTGGAAGAGTTAATAAATTAATACTAACAGGAAAGTTGGGGGACTGAAAAATCATTTGCCATATTTTTGTTTTAGGCAACTGACAGGTGAATGAAACAATCATTTGCCCAGTTGGTGCATGCCTGATTAGCAGACATGTCTGGATTTGATGAAAAATATTTTAAAAACTATTCGACAGGTTTAGGGTAGCAAGGTGGATCATCAGTTAGAGCACAGGACTTGAAACTGAAAGATTGATCCTGACCTGTGTCATCTACACTGTGTCCTTGGAAAAGACATTTAATCCTGGTCGTCCATGTGGAGGCACAGCGGTGCTGTATGCTAAGATATACATCACACTGATGGTACACTTTACCTTTGGCTGCTTCTAATCCTGCTTGTGCCAGGTTGGTAAGTTCAGGTCTGGAAATAAAAGGCTAATAACATAACCCATTGATAGGTTATGCTGTGCAGCATGGTGGTAAACTATAGGAGAAAAGGTGTTGCAGTGCATCTCTGCCTTCTCTGTTTTAACTAAGCCAGTCATACTTTTTACGTCTTGACCCTTTACCTAACATGAAAAGCAGACGATTCTTGCAAAGAAAATTATTGAATTACTAATTTTTTCATTTTTTGCACCAAAGCATAGCTTATGACCCCTCATTGGAATGAGTCCATGGAGCTTGTTCCAGTGAGGCTTCATAAGCTATGTTTTTAAGGCAAAAAATGACAAAATAATGAAAATTGAATGGCAATTTTTTGTGAATAGAACTGGTTGGTTTTGGCCATTATGTTAGGTAAAGGGTTAACAGGGTTTCCATCTATTTTAATATCAACAACTACTGCGCGATCTCGCCAAAGCTATTTATCTTGGCAGAAATTCTTTTAAGATGGAAGCATCATGCCATTCTATCATATCTTAGGGTGTCTGCTAGGCTGGTTTTAAGTCCAGTAACTGGACTCATTCCTCTAGCTGGTCATGGTTAGAACAATGTTGAATTAAGCAGATGCGGAATTAGTTATCTTTTGTAGTGGATATCACAACCGAAAAAGTAAAATTTGTCCACAGGTAAATGTATTGTAATGACATTTATTTATAACACATATCATGAGTCAAGATTCAGAGTGATGATTCATGACCCCCCCCCCCCCCCCCCACGATTATGTCTCTCTGAATCTTTATATGTTTAAACCCCTGACACATTGATTAATGAGATTTATTGCACATGTGTTCTATGAAATCCCAATCTACAGCAACAGTAAACCAAGTGGAAAATGAAAACCCATTCTGCACATATCGTCGACGGACTATGTTTATAAAGAAGCAAAATTTCACTGGAATTTTCTATAAATGGTGCACTGCAATAACAATTTGAATCGCTGGCGATACCAAAAATTGTCCCCTGAGTTCCAACATGTTCTATGTGCCAGTAGGCACATAGAAGTGTCAGTAGGCACATAGAACACACTGGAACTCAGGGGACGAAATAGTAACATGGGTTCCCTTCACATATTTGCTTGGCGGTAAAATGTGTTCTTTTTGTTGGTAGTCAAATGAAATGCTGAGTGTCCTTCTAAAAATGTTTTTTATAGATGTGAAGGCATATAATAAACACAGAATGCCACGCATGTGTGAATAGGTTAATCGATATGGCACATGTGCCATCACGGAAGGACAAAAACACAAGGCCTGCAACCTCTCGTTCCATCCTTATGTGCAGGTTTTATGCCATATCAATTAACCCATTCACATACGTTTGTCGTTCTGTGTATGTAGTGCTTCGAGGAATAAACATCGAGGACAGCGAAGATCAAGGTAATCTGAAATTTCCACTCAGGATAATCTGAAAACATTGCCTCAATGTGCTCTGGAATTCCAACATCAGAGTAATCAGTACATCAAAGCAATTCAGAAATAAGGTCACCCTGTGAAACACATGCCCTCAATACATCCCCTGCACATTGCTTTCCAGTTCAGAGACATGCTTCAATACAATATTATTAGCAATTGGAAATTCACAATCAGTTGTAAAGAAGGGTTTTACAAATGAAAGTTAATGCCAAAAGATGCAAAGGGCACTTAAAAAATAAAGTTGTTTTTCCACATGAAATCAACAAAAAAGAGCACCCCCACCAACCACTCATTTTACAACAAATTAGTCATGACTACAACTGGGTGCTACATCCAATGGGACCCACTTTTTCCTGTGACGGAAACCATGTGTGTGGATGCTGTACTTTGAGTCAAGATTGTTCCTAGAGACTGTCAAGTCTTTCTGGTAAAATATGTCAGATTATTGGAAGCGCGGTAGTACAGTGGTAGACTGTTGGATTTCTATGCTAGAGGTCCAGAGGTCGATCCCTGTCCGGGATGACCCGCGTTGTGTCCTTGGGCAAGGCACTTTATCCCGGTTGCCAACATGGGGCACAATGATGCTGTGTACTAAGGCGTACTGCACGTCGATGGCGCACATGTCTTCAACTGCTGTAACCCTGCTTGAGCGGAACTTGAACAGAGTTAGAATGTTGAGGAACTGACAGTTGCTTGTTGATGCTCAGTGGTTCTCTCTGGGTACTCCGGCTTCCTCCACCCATAAAACTGTAAGGGTCACGATTAGCTATTGTGCATAAGTATGTGACCTTAAACACCAATAAATAAATAAATAAATGTCAGATTAGTAATTTAAGTTTAATTTAATTTGAAGTTATGTTGTATTACTTTCTTGTAAACTGTAGTTCGTTTGCATATTTTACAATTGATGTAACCCACATATTACCTAAATGGTTGGTCACAGGTTATTTTTAGGCCTGTGTGTTGGATAGTCTGACAGTTTCTTGCCAATGCTCAGTGTTTCTCTCTGCATATTCCAGCTCCTTCAACCCATAAAACTGTCGTGATACAATGTGGCCCTGGTTGTTGAAAGTGTTGTTAAACCCAATCAAACAAACAAACAATCAACATATTAAGAGATTAATGCTATCATGTCTTAACCATTTCATCATGGGAAAGGCTGAATCCTGATTATTACTGAAACAGTGTGGATTGGGGGATAGTTTTCAGCATTATTGTGTTCAACACCTGCATGGTTCCCACTCAAATGAAAAGTGCTTGAATTTTGGAACCTTCCTTGAAAAGTTTAATTATAACCTTTAAGACACGTAGTTTCATGATAACCCACCCACATTCATGCGATACCACAAAATCAGTCAGGAAGATATATATCTTTGATCTCTCCATTGTCCCTTTAGTGCAACGAGCCACCATCTGCAATGCTTTAGCATTGCACATGGTGCCTTATTGCACTCAAGGGACAATGTATATCTACAGTTAAAACTAGAAGTCCTGTCACGAATAGTACGCTTATCTAGGCTTAATTGCGCGTTGGAATAGCACACAATTGCCATATCGAATGGCATCCAAGGCACGCCAGGTGCTCTTGGTTACTCATAGCAAACACATGCAATGTTTCTGCCAATGGACCTCCGGGTTACCCGGAGGTCCATTGGCTGAAACATTGCTTGTGCACAGGCCATATGTACAGAATTTGATAGCTTTACTTGGGCCATAATGCGTACATTAACGCGCATATCAACGTGCTATTTGTGCGCATTTCATGACAGGACTTCTAGTTTTAACTGTAGCTGGATTTGTTCTCCATGATTAGGTCCTCGATGCTGAAATTCTTTGTGTTTTTCATGGTGTTGTAAATTCATATGAGTATTATAATAGTCCTCGAAAATTGTGGTCAGAATTCTTGAAAAGTAGTTAAATAGTGCTTGAATTTGATTCTCTGATGTAAGTTGGAACCATGACCTAAGGGAAACTGAAAAGCACAAAATATAAAAAGAAAAAAATGAAAATATACATTGTAAAGCAAAAAGAATCCTCTTGGGAGCCAGGTCTCTGTCAAAAGCAAATAGATCTGAACTTTGGTCAACAAAATACAGTTGAAACTAGAAGTCCTGTCATGAAATGCACACAAATAGCATGTCGATCTGCATGTTAATCTATGCATTATGACCACAGTGAGGCTATCAACTTTTGTACATATGGCCTGTGCACAAGCAATGTTTCAGCCAATGGACCTCTGGGTAACATGGAGGTCCATTGGCAGAAACATTGCCTGTGTTTGCTCTGAGTAACCAGGAGAACCTGCCGTGCTTTGGCCATTCAATATGGCAGTTGCACACAATTCCTACGTGCAATTAAGCCTAGATAAGCGCACAGTTCGTGACAGGACTTCTACTTTTAACTGTAGCCGGCATCAAAATGTCTCAGAACAAGCAGTAGCAAGGAGTTGCTGATGCAAAACATTCCCAAACCATGCTGTACAACATGAGCCTCTCATTTTTGCAGCTGATTCAAGTTCTTGGGTAATTGTAAGGCATATTTTCTATTGCATGTACATGTATGTTAACATTTTGCCATTTTCTACTCACTGGTGTAACCACCTTTGAAAGAGCATGTGAACTTCCATTTTTACGTTTTCCTAAATATCAATGTTGCAAACAATGGAAACAAAAGTAACCAACTGCAGTAAGAATCGAAAGCTTTTAAAAACCTGATAACATTTAGGAGTTGCAATTACCTGACATTGATGAGTAGTGTTTTTTAGCTATGGTAGTTCAAGGTACAGTCAGGCCTGGTAGAGTTCAGCAAATTAATTTAATTCAACTGATTGCTGAATAAAGTGCTGGAATTTTGTTTTCTTTTAGTTACTTGAAAATGGTCTTAAAGACAATTTTGATGTAAATTTATAATAATAAAGTGTCTGCGACTTAATAAGTTTTACCACATGCACATTATTTTTTGTGGAATCTGCAGGGGGAGAGACAAGCTTTCAGGTCACCAGTCAAATTTGTGACATGAAATGGATGCTGTCTGGAGCTTTTTGTTTACCCACTTTTCATTGAATTTGTGCACAGACTATCATTGATGTAATGTAATGTCCTTTCACTCACAAAGACTTCCAGATAAACTTTTGTGCTCCAGTTGTAGATCAAGACTTATTTAATTCACCTTGCATCATCAAGATATTAACACAGTTCGTGGAACTACACAGCAAAATCATAAAACTTTTGCTGTAACGAGTCTCCATTCATAATTATTTAATAAACAAACATCTCAAATGGTATTGTCGTTTTTAAAGATGCTGTAAAATCAAGTCGCGATTGAGAAACCTTCTTGCATTAAATGATTCAAAGAAAAGAAATGTTTATGGTATTTTTAGATTAAATCATCTGGAATATTTCAGCTGATCGAAAAATAATATTTGCTTTTCCAACCAACTGAAATATTCCACATGAGAGTGAATCTGAACATTGTTGTGTGACTATTTACAGTACAGTCGCTGTGGACTGGTCATAATCCACATGCAGGCAGTGATGTCCATGCATGCGTTAATACAGTAGAATCCTCTTAATTGAATATCCATTTTGCCAGTGAAAATTATTCAATTAACAGGAGTATACAATTAACAGGGATTTGGTCAGTTTCCTGTGTTCTGGAGGTAAACTGAGCATTTATTCTATTATATCTTGTTTGACAGAGCTCATAGAGCTCTGTCAAACAAGATATAATAGAATAAATGCCTGTATTGGATGTAGTGAGGCCAAAAAGGTTGATAAATGATGGGTATTTGGTGCGTGTCACAGTAATGTTTTCGACATATTACAAAAACTTATATACAATTAACAGGAGTTTACTCTACAACCCATATGCAATTAACAGATCAAATGTGTACTGAAGGTATGGTAAATGGTTTTGTGTTTGAAAATTACATTCAATTAACAGGGATATACAATTAAGAGATATCCAATTAAGTGGGCTCCACTGTACCAGGTAATAAAGACCATCATAGCAAAAGTTGAATTAATGAAGCACTGGGTTGTACCCAGTGCTTCATTAATACATTTTTAGCTCAACTTTGACGAAGTCAAATTTGAGCTATTGTCATGGTCTGTCGTCCGTCTGTCCGTCCGGGCTTAGCAGAGGTACATTGTGGGGTTTACAATTTAGGGTCAGTGGTAGTTGTGGGGTTGGGTTAGTACAGTGGCCACTTGTGGGGTTATTTTTTGCACTGTGGGGTTAATTTTTTCACCTTGTGGGGTTAGGGTTTAACATGGGAAAAACCCCACAAGTAAGAACATGTAAGAATGTCCGTCTGTCCGTCTGTCTGTATGTCAACAATTGGCTATGGCTCGGGCTAGAGGTCGTATTTATGAACCGATCTTTACGAAACTTCTTGTGTACCTTTGTTATGACCCTGGGACGGGAACGAGTGTTTTTAGGTGTGGTCCGAAATTCAAGATGGCTACTAGTGGCCATTTTGTACCGATGATGCAAAAATCAGTTTTTTGTACAGAACTTCTGTATGAAAGTTCTGATTTGAATAAAGTTTTGTATAAATGTTTAGTACCATGGGATACATCACATATAATACGGGTTTTTTTCTCGTGCGTAAATTATGCAAATTAGACTGACTTTGATTTATTTAGTGTTACTTTCAGAGCTGTAAGTGCCAAGCTGCTATGGCTCGGGCTAGAGGCCGTATTTATGAACCTATCTTTACAAAACTTCTTGGGTACCTTTGTTATGACCCTGGAACGGGAACAAGTGTTTTTGGGTGTGGTCCGAAATTCAAGATGGCTGCCAGTGGCCATTTTGTACCGATGATGCAAAAATCAGTTTTTTGTACAGAACTTCTGTATGAAAGTTCTGATTTGAATAAAGTTTTGTATAAATGTACAGTACAATGGGATACATCACATATAATACGGGTTTTTTTCTCGTGCATAAATTATGCAAATTAGACTAACTTTGATTTATTTAGTGTTGTTACTTTCAGAGCTGTAAGTGCCAAGCTGCTATGGCTCAGGCTAGAGGCCGTATTTATGAACCAATCTTTACGAAACTTCTTGGGTACCTTTGTTATGACCGTGGGACGAGAATGAGTGTTTTGGGGTGCAGTCCCAAATTCCAGATGGCTGCCAGCAGCCATTTTGTACCGACGATGCCGAAATCTGTTTTTTGTACAGAACTTCCATATGAAAGCTCTGATTTGAATAATTTTTTGTATGAATGTTTAGTACCATGGGATACATTACATATATTACAGGTTTTTTTCTTGTGCGTAAATTATGCAAATTAGGCTAACTTTGATTTATTTAGTGTTACTTTCAGCACTGTGAGTGCAAATCCCAATACGGCTCGGGCTAGAGGCCGTATTTATGAACCGATCTTCACGAAACTTCTTGGGTACCTTTGTTATCACTGTGGGACGAGAAGGAGTGTTTCTTGGGTCCAGTCTGAAATTCAAGATGGCCGCTAGCAGCCATTTTGTTCAAAATTAAGTGCAATCAGATTTTTGCGCAGAACTTCCAAATGAAAGATCTGATTTGAATAAATTTTTGTATGAATGTTTAGTACCATGGGATACATTACATATAATACAGAGTTTTTCTCGTGAATAAATTATGCAAATTAGGGGTCCGGGTGGGATTTAGAAAATTTTGGACCCAAATCCGGACATTAGTTTTTTGTGTTTTGATGCATTTTGGTCAATTTTAAGAAGAAGAAGAAAAAATTTTAGTCTGAAAATATTTTGTTTGGGACTGAAAATTTCCACACAAAAATAATAATCTACAATGATTGGTCTTAATCTGTAGTCCATTACAGTCACCTTGTAATTCTTTTATTATTGTTGACTGGGCCAAAACAAACACTAATTCCTGTCATATTCATTATTCAGTTGTCTTGGTCACAGCAAGTACTAATTCCTGTCATATCCAAGTTGAGCTACAGAGTCATTGACTCTTTCATTGATGATTATTCCTATAATTAGTATTTGAAGTCTAATATTAACCCTTTACCCAACGCAGACGATATCAAAATCTTTTATTTTAAATATCATTTTTTGAAATTTTTCAAAAAATTTAAACAAAAGCATATCATGTGACCCCTCGTTGGAACGAGCTCCACGAGCTCGTTCCAACGAGGGGTCACATGATATGCTTTTGTTGAAATTTTTTGAAAAATAATATTTTTTCAACTGCTGAATTTACATATTACGCGGGCGGATGCGGCCGATTCGTTGGGTAAAGGGTTAATGCATCAGTGGAAATATTGCCCACCCATGGAAAGTGACCAGTCCATATAAGGGCTAGACTGGTTCCAGGCCATAACAGCATCATATTCCTTTCAGAATTTGACTAGTGGCTTGGGATCCTGTGGAAGAGATTGATCATTTCTATGAAATTGCAAGCCTACATTTATCAATGAAAATACTACCTCAACATTAGTGACCTTGTTTTATTGATACACATACATATGTACTTGATGTTCACCACTATCACACTGTAAGGGGGATTGTTTTAACAATCAATTTATAATCAGTTTTGTAATTATAGCATTGGTGTGCTCCAAAACTGCACCTAATTCTTTCACAGAAGTGCACATGAGAGTGAACATTGTCTTAAAGGTCATCAGTTAACAAATTTCTGTGTAACAGAAAATTGTTCTGGCAGTTGCAGTGTCAACCCATCCCATTTATTTTCACTTCACTATTGTTCAGATTGCATCACAGTGGGAAATTATTCTGGAAGATTCAATACATCAATGCTATTTATCACACACAAAGCACATCCTTGTCAGAATTTGATGTTGTAATACAATTAAGGGGGGATTTTGGATTGTTTGTGTTTGAATATGTGGAAGACCAACATGTACAAACACAAACGAGAATTAAAAAGCAATAGAATTCAATATATGTGGTCAATTTATGTCTTCTGGTAGTACAAGTGCACAGGTAGGTATAGTAACAGTCAGAATAATCTGTAGTTGATCCTTTATCAGATTTTCTGTTGTAAATTCTGTGGTCAATTTTGATAAACTTGGTACCAAAAAAGGCAATACAGGTATGATATAAACATGCAACAAAAGAACAGAGCTCAATTTAACTGATTTGCGTTGCATTTTGAAACTCAATTTTTGAAATTTTTCAATTTAACAGGGTCCGACATAAGCCGTAACCTATAGGTTAGGTTACGAGGGAGGTTACGTGTTTCAATAAACCCAAGACCCATTGGTAGGTTACAAGAGGAAACTGATCAACCTAATAATTTACCTTATATCTAAACTCCGGAAACCTACAGGTTACGGTCTGCTAAGCACTCCGTAACCTATTTTAAGGTTATGAGATATGATTTTTATATCAGTCCCTGATTTAATAATATCAGTTTGAAGTTAATTTTCATCAACAGCTAATAAATTTTCTCAAATGAATAGGAAATTGCTATTCAAAATTTGCAGATTAAATCAAGCCCTACAAAAGAAAGTATTAATGGGCTGTTGTCTTGCTTGGAAATTTGCCTGTGGGGTCCTAAAGAATCAAATCAACTTGTCCTGCTAGTAAAGTTAATGTTAGATGTCAATCGAATGAGTGGCTGAGTTCTAAATTATTTGGTGTGTTCTGTATGCATGGATTTTAATACAGAAGCTTATCTGCTAAGTGCTAGAAGGCTGTATCTTGGCGGTTATCTCCCAAAACTTAGACATCCCATAACTTAGACATCCCATAACTCAGACACTCAGTAAAAGTAGTTAATTATGTTCACCCACTATCACAATCGAATAGACTGATATTATATTAATGAAAATAGGTTTATCCAAACAAGAGAATTACCAAAGAATTGATTATTATTTGTTAGTAAAACTTGTTCACACAAACAAAACATCAAATAAGTTGTTAATTATTATCATTGTTATTATTTATCTTCTAATCAAGATCAAACAGAACATGTTTGCAGTGAACTCAGTTATGTTATAAACGCACAGTCAAAAAAGTGCTCTATATAAGATGCCAGACTTTACTTGGGAATCATATCCTGAAAATGGCTACTGTTAAGAAAGTTGAGTTTGTAATGTCACAGAAGGGCACGCCACAGGTACTTTTGGACGGCTACAGATATAACAGAAATAAAATAAGACAGAGCTGCACTCACTGGAGATGTATACATTCTACTTGCAAGGGAAGGTGCACCACCGTTGGAGACTTTGTCAGAGATATCTCTGATCATTCACATCCCCCAGAAGATAGTAACACTGTGAGGTTTATCAGCACAATGAGAAAGAGAGCAAGAGAAGAGACTACCCAAATGAAGTCCTTATATAATGAAGAAATAATTGGTAGAGACCAAGTAGAGTTACTGCCATCTTTTCCATCAATAAGTAGTGCCTTGTATAGGTACAGGCAAAAAACATACCATCACTTCCCAAGACAAGGGCTGAGGTCAACCTTGACGGCACATGGTCTGAGACTTCAGATGGACGTCGTTATTTACTTTTAACTGATGGAGAGGAAGAAAAGATGATTGTCTTTTCTACTGATGACCAACTACAAGCTTTGCAGTCTGCTGAAACCGTGTACATGGATGGTACAGTTTCTTCATGCCCCGACTTATGGAGCCAGGTTTACACCATTCATGCAATGAACGGGACCAGTTCATATCCACTTGTGTTTGCTCTTCTACCAAACAGGCAGACATCAACATATACAAGACTGTTCAGACAGCTGAAAGCTGAAATTCAACAGAGACTGAATAGACCATTTGTCCCTAGTCGTATACAAACTGATTTGGAGATTGCTGCTATCCATGCGGTTACAAGTGAATTTCCAGATGCAGCAGGACATCTTCTAAGACTAGCTTAACCCTTTACCCAACGAGGACAATAGATGACACTTGCAAGAAAATGTCTTAGCAATTGAACATTTTGTCTTAAAAACATAGCTGATGACCCCTTATTGAAACGAGCTCAATGAGCTCGGTCCAGTGGAGGGTCATAAGCTATGTTTTTGAGGCAGTTTATATTTTATATTTATATATATATTATGTAAATTTCAAAATTGGAAATAATACAGGCCGTTTTGGCAATTTTGTTGGGTTAAGGGATAAACGAGTGAACTATTGTAAAATATCTTGTGATTTTTATGTATCGGTATTATGTTTGTGTATTTTGTAAATTATCTTGTGTTTTTTATGTATCTGTATTATGTTTGTGTATTTTGTTTTTTATGTATCTGTATTATGTTTGTATTTTGTGTATGCTTTTGAAATTTATATTTTAAGTAAATTTCTTGTTGTCTGATGGCAACAAATCGCCTATAGATTAGTGTTTTTATGTTTCTGTAATGTGTTTGAGCATTGTGTGTTTTTGTTCTTGTCTTAGTTTGTTACCTAATTTTGAAATGCTTTATATTCTGTATTTTTATGTGATTGAAATGAATAATGATTGAATTTAAAAATGCAATAAACATTTTTCCATAAATCAGACTTTGTGTGCATATTTTACAGATTAGTCCATTAGAATAATGGGTAACAAGCAGGGGATTAGCTGTACACTAAAGTGTGAATGTTGTTGTTTTAAGCTGTCTAAGTTATGGGATGTCTAAGTTTTGGGAGGATACCATCTTGGCCGCATTGATAAAGACTGAAAGAAGCCACTAATTAGTGTCTTCAGATAAGTTAGTTAGCCTCTAGGCATTTATCTTCTTATTTTATTTGTTGGTGCTTAACACCGTCCATGCTGCCGGTGGATATTCATGCCAAGGACAGGATTTCTCTTACCACTGAAATAAGTATCATTTGGGCACTTTTAACTAGATTTTCGCCTTATGGACTGAATAGATTTTTTCACCAAAGATTTCTAAAGGTAAATTCAGATGAATTATCTTGAAAATACTCTGCGGGTTAAGAGTTAATGTCACATCAGCACCTAGGATTATATCATGGTGATCCTCAAGGCATTAACATGTTGTTGGCTAGCAGCTTAAAAAAGTTTTGTTCAGTTTATTGGAAAGTGTCAGCAGACTCTCAAAATTGCAACAAAACAATTGTTGTACTCCTTTTACAAAGGGGATACAGTCTGTATGAGATTTGGCCTAAATTTAAGTTGATAAAAATGAAAAAATATAGTGTATAACAAGTATATGTTAACTGTTTGAGTGCTAGAAAGCACTGTCAGGACTCTACTGAAACGTGCTGAAAGGCACTATAGTGGCTTTACATAGTTTGCACTAATTTGTTGTTGGCTGACTAGAAGAGAAAAATATTAACAGAAAATTGTTTTGTTACAATTTATTGTAGAGTGCCAATAACAAAATTATGAGAAACCTCTCGCTGAACTAAGGCTTCTTGTGCTGGTAGTGTGATATCTGGAAAAAAAATTACTCAAATTATAAATGACCATTGTGAAGTAATTTAGCCTTCCATGAGTTAATAAAATTTTGGGTAAAACAAACATTAATTGAAATAAAAATGTAAAGAATGGAGCTTCATGTTCCTCAGTATGTCAGTATGTTATCTTTAAGTTTACTACTTGCACATTATGTCCATAACTTTAACGTTATACAATTACTGACTTTCCTTGAGGTTGATACAGGGAATTATCAACCTGAGAAAAGTAATATTCATCAAGGTCATAGGTCAAGGGTTCATAAATACTTGAGAGAGAGAGAGTCATTACGAACCATTTCAACATGAATGTTTCCAAGAAATTTCATTCAGATACAAAGAATTGGGATTGTGTTTGGAGTCAGTGGGTCAAAGATTCAAGACACTGTTGCTATAAATAGAATTTTGCTTTCTCCACATCAACGAATGTCCACTGCATACAAAAATTTAACTTCATAAACAGATTACCTTAAATGTTTAGATGATTGGGAGAGTGTTTGGTGTCAATGCATGTTGGTCAGATGTCAAAAATCATTGTTACTATAAATATAATTTTTCTTTAGGTGGAATGACTATACATGTAGTACTGTGATCACAAAAGTGGTATTTTTTGTGATCAGATCGCAATTCGAACAAGATTGGATCGTGACATACATATCAGTGTAATTCTGATTGAATTACAAAGGAAAACCTCAAACAAAAATAGCATCTCAGTTTCAAAGTTATCACAATTTTTTCTGACAGATGAGATTTTACAGTGCTGTAGGAAGAAAAGTGGTAAGATAATTTTGACCGTATCGCAACCCCTGCCACAATCAAATCAACACCCTCTGTCCACTTTTGTGACCACAGCACTGTATATATAGTTTCCTTTTGTATACATCGTACACAGATTGTCTATAAAGTGACAATATATGAGATGTACTTGGCACCGAAAGGTCATAGGTCAAGGGCACCATAAATAGAATTTGATTTCTGGGCAATAAATCTGGTTTCATATTGCATACAATACTGTTATAATATTAGAATGTTTCTTTTCATATTCTGTTGGTCGATAGTACCTGAGTTTGTGTGATTTCTGAAATAAAACCTGATGCAGCAAAGCTGCTGAAGGTTTTATTTCAGAAATCACACAAACTCAAGCACTATCGACCGATAGAACATGAAACAAAAGGTTCTAATTATTTTATTATGCCGAAAATAGCTTTCATTGTTAAGTGTTAACTGCAACATGCCATCAATCTTGTAATAACAATGTAGTAGAATCCAAAAACATGCTTCTAGTGACGTCATTTCGAATGAATGACATCTCTTTAGGAGTTTCCAGATCCCCAAATTTGAAAATGACTTGTTACAAGTGCCATCGCTTTGGAAGTTTTTATATCACCAAATGTCAGTGTTTACAACTGCATCATGCTGTTCATGTTATAATTCATTATTAATGCTTGTGTGATAAGTGGTATAATGGAATATAAATGGAATATAAATTCTTCTTGGACGCCGACAGTTGTTAGAATTAAGCGGAGTGAAACAATTTATTTTGAACCTAAGGCAGAGACTTAGTGATGTCGAGGAACACTCGTAACACTAAACTTTGTGGAAATATAATTGATTGAACTTGAAGTCACATTCATGATTCACCAAAGTGGTGAACACCACGTGAGTTTTTAATATTTCTGATTGTTTTGAATTCATTGTTTCCAGTTAAAATTGAAAACACACCTACTGAAGATGACATATTTGTTGGCAAGTTTGTGTCTATCGGTGACGAAAAAAGTTAAACAGACACTGTGCCATCGTTTGGTGTTGAGAAATTCCAATCATCATGTGCGTAATCAACTCTGATCAATGGAAGTGGTGCTTACATTTTTGTGCTTATGTCTCCAGGGAAGAACATTCTGATAGTACCCGTGTTTTGTCCAAAAACTCCAGTAAAATGACTTTTAGAAGGGGTCAAATTAACCAATCACGGCTGATGTCACAGACGTGAGGCATAATAAAACTTCATAGGCACATTCTCAGGCTATCCTAAAAACCAAAACACCATACAGTATGACCGCTGTGGACTTGTTACTTTCCATGAATGCAATAATATTAGATTACACTAATTATATGAATAATCGTCAAAAATTTAATTAATGAAGCACTGGGTACAGCCCGGTGCTTCATTAATTAAAATTTAGCTGATGATGATTTTTCTTACCTTGTAAAAGCATGCATGGACATCGCTGACCACACATGGATTCTGACCAGTCTACATCAGCTGTACTACATGTTACAGAAAGGAAATGGTTGTTATATTTTGACATGAAGCCTAAAAACCAAAACACCATACAGTATGGCCACCGTGGACTGGGATTGTTTTAAGATCATTAGGTTGAAGGTCAAGGTCACTGTTACTATAATTAGAACTGTTTTTACCACATAACTTTAAATCTTCTTGGTATTACAGCCTTCAACTTTATTAAGCAGCTTTCTTTAAAAGGAGAGTGTGCACTGAATCACTTTTGGTTAGATGGATGGGAAAGTGGGGTGTCCCTTGTAATCCCTTGCTAACTTTGTTCTCATTTATGAGCAAACCACTCAAAATGAAGGCATCCCTTGCCGGTAGCATAGTTTGTTTAAAAAAACATAACACATGTTACAAATCATCCTTAAAAAATAATTTAGCACTCCACCAGTTAAAAACGATTGAAACAATTATGTTTCACGCTGTTGATTGATCCTCTTAAAATATTTGTATAAACACCATCACCAACTGGTGCTTGAACAAAGGCTCAGCATTAAATGGGAAAATTGGTACCTGAACAACCCATCTGCACTAAAGATAGAGTTATACCAATTGAATGATCATACATTGTTGGTGCTTTAGGATAGAATTATTGTTCCTTCCCTGATATGGTCAATTGATTGTTGATACATTGCTTGCCTTCATGTATTGTATGAACATGTCTTGCACAGTTACAGTTCTGGAAAAACAGAATTCTCAAACATATTCATTTTGTATTAATGTATCACCTGTCATCCAATCTGATAATAAAATCAATAACAATTGCTGGAATTGCTGTAAACTCTTTGCACTTTGAAGAGAAAATTCCGAGTGCAGCAGAGTCTTGTGTGTAGATACTTTTCAGTCAAGCCTAACTTAGCTGCCTGTCACAGTCATTGACAGGCACAACTTGCATGTTTGATTGGCACTAATTCAGTTGAACTTTGTGTATTATGAGGAATAATCTTAAAAAAAATTTTCTTCAGATTCATCACTCAAAATCTTCTTTGATATTTGGCATACCATTGGGGGATGGGGGTAGATTTTAGTTTGTTTAATTCAAGTCCCTGGATTCAGTATTTTACTTAACTCTTTCGATGCCACTCTTGCAAAAATGCAAAGTTCGGGGCCAATGCCACTCTTGCATAATTGCGAATTTTGTATGTGTCTTTGGTGAACTGAGGTCCAAGGGAAGCAACTCTATTATTTTCTAGTGTCTTCTTTTCCTGTGTAATGCATATGCATTCTGCTATTGCTGATGGGTGATTTCCTGCCAAAAAGAGCCCAAAAGAGGTCAACGTCAAGCCAGGCATCATCAGTCAATGTCCAATCATTCATCCATGCCGGAGCGAGATAATTTCTCTGGAATATCCTCATAATATAATTTCTGTTTTGTCATTGGTGCCAGAAAATTACTGGCTCATAAAGCAGATTTCCAGATGGTTAGGACCCATTGTCCATATATCCCATGGCAAAAACACGAAAAATCCCTAAATTCTTGTAAAATCCAAGATGGCCACCAGGGTCATGTGACCTATGTGACATCAGCAAAGCGGCTATGCATAGGCCAAAGTTATATGCAACTTCCTGGGAAGTTTCAGCAATATAGTCCATGTGGTACAGGAAAAACAAAACAGTGCCCATTCAAACCCACAATCCAAGTTCATATAAGTAAAATTTGTTTACCAAAGGGGAGGTGAGCATGAAGTGGCAAATGATATAAATGACAACAAAAATCCTCCTAATATATCATTTTATTGTCCATCATTGGTGTAAGTTAATAACTAAGACATTTCAGATGATATTGACCCATTGCTCATATATTATATGGCAATAATTGGTAAAATTCAAAATATTTTTGTAAAATCCAAGATGGCCACCAGGGTCAGGTTACCCATGTGACGTCGGAAAAACAGCTATGCATAGGCCATAGCTTTTTGTAACTACCTGGGAAGTTTCAATTCTCTGCTCTAAGTGGTTGCCGATATACTTGACATTACCCATGTATACCCTAAATACAGGAATATTACCACAAAATGCCTTGTACTGGGGAGTCTGTTTCTGGTGGCAGCTCGCAGCAAACAAGTTAATGCAGTAGGGGGAATATTCTTTAAAATTGTTGTCTTGAACCAGCAGAATTTTAACTTTGTGCAATATGGGGAACATTCTTTAAAAATCTTCTTGTCTAGCACCAGCAGTTAGAATTTATATTTGGAATGCAATATCCTTAGAGAGTGTGTGTGTGAGGGGGTGGGGGAGGGGTAGATTCAGGTTAGCTCTTTGTTAGTCCTTGGGTTAATATGGAAGCCTGAATTTTAAGTTAATGCATTGTGGGGAATAATCTTTATAAATTTTCTATTTCAGATCCATCACTAAAAATATTTTGATATTTGGTGTAACCGTGTTCAGCATTCTTGGGGGTGGGGGCAGTTTTAGTTTGATCAATTCAAGTCCCTGAAATCATATTTGGCATCTTTATGGGAGCCAATATTTTAAATTAGTGCTTATTCATATATTAAATACACACCCCTTCCTGAATGAAATGTATGTGGGTGTGCATTAATCACCGGAGGTGATGGTTTAAGTTAAAATTTATTGGTACTGAAAACCCCTGTGGGAACCTAAGAAGTGGCATAGTGCTTGTCTACTATAGTAAACAAGTACTGCTGCACCGGTAAAATAGGACCCAGAACCTACACCTAAGAAAGTTCAACATTCCCATGGGTGTAAATGATTGGCTAAACTCAACTTAATACCCACATTGCGGATATATGAAGCCATAGATGCTGAAAGTGACCTTAAACACCAATAAATAAATAAAGTCAGCAATGAAAAAATCATTTGCGCAAGAATGTACCACAGATGAAAAATATTTAGCTAGCTTCTCTTTTATATTAATTAGTAAGTCATTTTCAAAAGATGAACATCACTTTGTTTGATTCTAAATCTCAGATGGAACACTTTATATATACAAGGTTTAAAATTGTAACAGAAATATATATCTGCATGGAATGTCATAATTTCAATTTCACAATTGCAATTTGTTTTGGCAAATTATGTTCCATAATTCAGTGCCTGTCCTTAGGGATACATTTCACTGCATTTCTTAGTTTCATTAGTTATATGGAGTACTAAGTGCTCTTATTTATACTTCCATATTTTTTTTCCATTTGTATTGACAAATTATGACAATTTTAATTAAGGCATCACTTATAGTATAGTATAAGTTGCACAGTCTGTCTGCACTGTAAATTACAGATACAGCATACCAGAATGAGTGATGTATACAGAGGTGTGGCTTATAATTTCTCCAATTGGCTCATATTTTGTCTGGATCAGATACTAAGATATCGATTTTCTTAATCATGTACTTTCTTAAAAAAGTAGATTTGATGAACACTTATTCATTAAACTGGAGGTCTAAGGTACCCAATTCAAGCTGTTGGAGGGGGGTTCTCAACAGATCACCGAAGTTAAGCAACATTGAGCCCAGTTAGTTCTTGGATGGGTGATCGTCTGAGCATTCGATTTGGACTCCCGCATAGTGTCCTTGGGCAAGGCGCTTAACCCAGATTGTTTACATGGGGGCATGAGGATGCCGTGCACTAAGGCGTACTGCACGTCGATGGTGCGAATGTTTTCAACCAATCTAACACCCTGCCTGTGCTGCAGTGCAGAGTTACGATGTTGGGGAGCAGGCAGCTGCTCGTCATTGCTCGTGATTCTCTCCGGGTACTCCAGCTTCCTCCACCCGTAAAACTGTCACCGACACGATATGACCTTGTCTGTTAAAGTGTTGTTAAACCTTAATAATAAATAAAATAAGCTGTTGGGGGCCCACCATGCCCAATTTGGATCCCCTGTATTCTAATTAAACAAGAAACTGTGCCACTGTTACTACATGTATATTTTATTCATCCACAAAAGTGTGTGTTTGAACTATAATCTTAAATGACTAAATTCCAACTCCATCATAAAGGCATGTCTTTGAAGAAGGCATGCATTGATGATGTAATTTGAATATTTATACCCCCACAAAATGAAGTTTAGGGGAGGGGGTGGTATATAGGAGTCATCTTGTCCATCGGTCGGTCTGTTGTCCTTGTCGTCGGTCTGTTGCACATGTAAACTTGTGGAGCGAACTACTTCCACAGTTTTAGACACATTTTCATGAAACTTCACAAAAATGATCAACATGAGGAGGGGAAGTGCATGACATAATTTTTTTCCCTGCTCGGTTTCAAGATGACTGACTGGTGGCCATATTGGATTTTTTTTATTTAAACTTGTGGAGCAAACTACTTCCACAGTTTTAGCTGCATTTTTATGAAACTTCACAAAAATAATCAACATGATGATGAGAAGTGTGTGAGATAATTGTTTCCTCGCTCTGTTTCAAGATGGCTGACTGGTGGCCATATTGGATTTGATTTTTACTTACAAAGATTGAATGCCCCTTTTTAGTCACCCACACTAGGCGGTATGCCACGGTGGGGGTATACCGGGCGACAGGCCATCTCTAGTTTAGGCTGGGCATGAGCCATCACAGTCGGGGTAAATCGGGTTTACACCCTAGTCAGTTATCTTCGCAATGCCATTGGATGTTTTAATAATACAGTTATGCCAGCACTTCCTTTCTGAGGTGCTCTACTAAGCTCACACCCTATGATTTCTAAGCCTAAAATCCACAAAAGTGCTCTTTGGCTGTACATTTTGACAACGGAAAAAGTGGTAATAATGCAGATTCTGATGAGAATTAATGGTAGATGGCTGTTTAACATTAGAAAGTCTTTTGGAAAAGAAAGTCTAATAACTCTTTTTAAAGGAAGTTACAGATGGAAAGTTTTTCAGTGTAACAGGAAGTGAATTCCATAGATTGGCTACCGAAAATGCATTGTCACCTGCTAAGTTCAGTTTTGCTTGCAGCTGAGAGCTGCATTTCAGCTGATGATCTTAAATTTTGAGATAGAATACAGTACAAGTCAAAATAAGTCGTAGTATAACTGCAGTAAACTAAGTATACTATACTGCTACTTTTTGCACTGATAAGATCAGAATCTGACATCATTTTATGGAAAGCTCTCAGTGAGTATAGGAAGAGAAAGATACATAATTTATAGTGGTTATCCTACAACTTATTTTGACTTGTACCCTATGTCTCTCTGACAGATCTTCAAAATAGGGTGCTGCCATGTTGTTAAGAGATTTTTACACAATCCCAGAACATAAAATTCTACTGTACATTGCAGGACACACATGGTTTTAAATAGTTTTTCTAGCAATGCATCTTTTCACCCCCCCCCCCCCCACCCTCCCTTTCATCACACACACACACACACACACACATTGCTCACTTTTTCTGACTAGTTTCCAAGTCAACAATCTGACATAATCCCTGATGAAACTTTAATTTTACATTATTGCCAACATGGAATTATTTAGCACATCTTTATAGTCCTTATTTGACCTGTTAATGTTGGATATGAAGTGAAGGGTAAATTCCGGTAAATTCAATGAAAAAGGTTGGTAAGTATTGATACGCAGAATCAAAAAATTATTTTCCTCTACACATATTTTTGCCCTCAAACCATCCAGTCTTGCCATTCAATCCATCACACAGAAGTTTTCTCATGAGCCACAATTTGATATAAAATTTCTGAACCAAATTCGCCTAGATTGATTTTAATAACGTGGTTCAGAAATTATTTTTGTATGCATCACAATTATTTCTAAATTGTTTTTGCCAAAAATTGATGTTTTACTGACAATATATGTTTTATCTGTTGTTCATGAGAGCATAAGAGCAACATGTTTCGTTTTTAATACTGCTTCAAGGGGTAGAGTGCTTACAAATGGAAGCCCATATTTGGGTTTCATTCTAAAGTGGAGGTATATTTATTCATTATTTATTGGTGTTTAAGGTCACATACTTAAGCACAATGGCTAATCGTGACAGTGACAGTTTTATGGGTGGAGGAAGCCGGAGTACCTGGAGAGAACCACTGAGAATCGCCGAGCAACTGTCAGCTCCTCAATATTCTAGTTTGTTCAGGCTCGGCTCAAGCAGGGTTACAGGGGTTGAAGACGTGTGCACCATCGACGTGCAGTATACCTTAGTACACAGCGTTATCGTGCCCCCAAGTAGGCAACTGGGATATAGTGCCTTGCCCATGGACACAATGTGGGTCGTCCCGGACTTGTTTCAAACTTGGGACCTCTAGCATAGAAGTCCATCAGTCTACCACTGAGCCACCACGGTCCCAAAGTGGAGGTATTGCAGCTTAAAGTTTTCATTCTCTATGGATGTACTTCATATTATCTTTGAAGTGACATTTTTTAATCTTTTAACAATTTATGGGAGAGTGACTTTTGGCACTCTCCCATAAATTGTAACAAGGCAAATACTTGTTGATAAATTTTTATAAACAAAAAAGAATTTAGCATGCTGGCTGTTAATATTGGGACTTTGCTGTGAACTAATGGAATCACAGATCATGAAAGTTGTATTGTAATTATTTTTGTAGAGTTTACAGGAGTAGGGATATATGGCTGTATCCATGCATCAGAGATATTATGTCACTAATCTTGTGAAGCAAGTTCTAAACCTAGTCACCTTCAGTTGTCAGCTTATTTCTAGTTCTGATTATCTGGATAAAAATATTTGTATCCATTCTAGTACACAGTTATCAGACAAATAACCAATACCATAATAAGCGAGCAGATAATTTGAGATTAATTAATAAGTACAGTATTTCATCTTAACTGTTCTGGGATTGTGATCGGTAAATGTGTTTTATACATTGCCTGGACTCCTGCAAGAGTATTTTTCATTTCTTGTTTCCAAGGTTGGATTTGTCTTCACCGAACATTTTAGTTTGATGACATGTGAGTTTTATCTGTGTACTTTTATGAAGTATTATTATATATTTGATTTAACTCTTAACTGGTAGAGTGCTGGAAGCCCATATTTGGGCTTTACTCTGACATGCAGGGACCGTAATGTAAAGGCCTCATGTTCAGTGGATATGCTTCATATTATCTTTAAAGTGAAATTATTTAGTCTGTATGTCTTTGCCTTGTTACAATTTATGGTAGAGTGCCTTTAGGCACTCTCCCATAAATGGTAACAAGGCAAAGACATGTGAACAAATTTTGATGATCAAAAATAATTTAGCACTCTACCAGTTAAAGACCTCATTTCTTAATTTGAATACATTTTACTGCAACAAAACAAGTGCCCCAACATGCGTCATTTGTCCTTGGACAAGGTACCTAATCCCGATTGCCCACTTGGAGGGTATGGTGGCACTGTGTACTAAGGCATAATGCACGTGAAAGATGCACCTGTCTTCAATCAATGGTTACCCTGCTTGTGTGGAGTTAGTACATTGGGGAGTCTGGCAGTTGCTTGGCCAATAAATGAATGAATGCAGTAATTAAGTAATTCTGCAAGTACAGTACAGTACTGTCGTCAGTGGTTTATAAGCTGGTTTTGTGTTTTTTTTAAAAATGAAACCGAAGCAGAAAACTGAAAGTGATGGTTTTAAACTGGTAGAGTGCAAAATTACTTTTGGTCATTGAATTGATTTATGTATCATTTTTTTGTTACAATTTATGGAAGAATGCCTTTCGGTACTCTTTGGTACATGGTAACAAGGCAAATCCAAATACGAAATAATTTCACTTCAAAGGTAATAAGAAGAGCATCTGCTGAATATGGTTCCTTTAAGTTGGACCACCTACACTTCAGAATAAAGCCCAAATATGGGCTTCCAGCACTCGATCAGTTAAAAAAGGTGAACTAGTTTTTATCTGAAAAATCGTCACATATGTATTCAGTGAATTCGCGAAATGAGTCTTTTGAGACATTTGTGTATGCATCTTTGGTGTTTTGTTTGTGGATGTGTATAAATTCAAAAATAAAATATTTACTGGATACTTTGAACATCAAGAGAAAATAAATAGGCCTCTGTTATTTTATCCACCCATGAACAACACAAAGCTGTAAACGTGTTTCTTTTTTATTTTTAGTCGAGTTGTGACGAAGTCAAACTCGACTTATAGTTTGGTGAATGGCGGGCGGGCGGGCGGGCGGGCGGGCGTAAACAATTGGTTTCCGGATGATAACTTGATAGTGGTTCAACTCACATTCATTAAACTTTATACGTAGGTTGGTCTTGGGGGGAGGAAGAACCCTATTGATTTTGGACATGCTACGTCGAAGGTCAAGGTCACAGTGACCTTGAACATAGTAAATCTTAAACAATTGGTTTCCGGATGATAACTTGATAACGGTTCAACTCACATTCATGAAACTTCATAGGTAGATTGGCCTTGGTGAGGGGAAGAACCCTATTGATTTTGGACTCGCTACATCAAAGGTCAAGGTCAACATGACCTTAAACATAGTAAATCGCAACAATTCCTTTCCGGATGATAACTTGATAGTAGTTCAACCTACATTCATGAAACTTCATAGGTGGGTTGGCCTTGGTGCGAGGAAGAACTCTATTGATCTTGGACTCACCAGATCAAAGGTCAAGGTCACAGTGACCTTTAACATAGTATATCGCAACAATTGGTTTCCGGATGATAACTTGATAGTGGTTCAACCTAGAGTCATGAAACTTCATAGGTGTGTTGGCCTTGGTGCGAGGAAGAACCCTATTGATCTTGGACTCACCAGGTCAAAGGTCAAGGTCACAGTGACCTTGAACATAGTATATCGCAACAATTGGTTTCCAGATGATAACTTGATAGTGGTTCAACCTAGAGTCATGAAACTTTACAGGCGTGTTGGCCTTGGTGCGAGGAAGAAACCTATTGATGTTGGACTCACCAGGTCAAAGGTCAAGGTCACAGTGACCTTGAACATAGTATATCGCAACAATTGGTTTCCGGATGAGAACTTGATAGTGGTTCAACCTAGAGTCATGAAACTTCATAGGTGTGTTGGCCTTGGTGCGAGGAACTGTTGTCACAACTCGACATTGGATCGGTGATCCTGAGCGGCATTTTCTTCATTTTAAAACAGGAACATAATAATTTGTTGTTTTAAACAATTGACTAAACTTAATTATGAACTTGTGTTGCAGTCCGGAAATAGCCATTACAGTTGAAACTAGAAGTTTGTCACAATTAGCACACAACATGCTCATTAGTTAATGGACTCCTTACTGCAGAAGAATGAAGTAGTCTAACTGAAATACACTAGAACGTTTGCACTGTTAGAGAGATCAATAAAGAAATTATGAACCGAACTGATCAATCAGAAAAAAAATTATTGAGGCTACAGAATGTGGATGGTGGATTACTACTAACTCACTGTCGGATAGATTTTTTCACTTAGCAGTTATTTTTGGTGAGCGGTGGCATTGCTGTAATCGGTTCTCGTCAGATCACCGAAGTTAAGCAACGTCGAGCGCAGTTAGTAGTTGCATGGGTGACCATTTCAGCGACTAATTCATGCTCCCGCGTTGTGTCCTTGGGCAAGGCACTTAACCCTGATTGCCTACATGGGGGCTCGATGACGCTGTGTACTAAGGCGTACTGCACGTCGATGGTGCACATGTCTTCAACCAATCTAACCCTGTCTGTGCCTCGGTGCAGAGTTCAGAGTTACGATGTTGGAGATCTGACAGCTGCTCGTCGTTGCTCGGTGGTTCTCTCCAGGTACTCCGGCTTCCTTCACCCGTAAAACTGTCACGGTCACGATTAGCCATTGTGCATAAGTATGTGACCTTAAACACCAATAAATAAATAAATAAATAAATAGCAGTTATTTACACTTTCTGAGGACAAAACACAAGAAGTACTTGCAAATTTCCATCACATGAAATTTTTCATCGCATGAAATTTTTCTCACATGGACCACCGGGTTGCACCCGGTGGTCCATGTAATGAAAGTTTGCAAATGTTTCTTGCCATATTGTGAAAATAAAAAAAAAGTTATCAAGTGAAGAATATATGGCACTGCGATTCAGTGGTAATCCTCTCTCTTCATTCTGTATATGCAGTCAAATTTTAATATTTTTTTTATGTCATTACATGTACATGTATCCCGGTAGAGATTGGGAATGATGTTAATGATCTCTATTTACTAGTATAGAATTGTACAGAGTTGGGCATGCTGTATTTCTACAGGAATTGATTAACGCTAATGGTGTAGTTTGATAGGAGCAAAAGTACACTTACTCAGTGCGATATTACTTCAAAATAGTGCACGATACACTGACAGGACTTCTAGTTTCAACTGTAGTTGCTAAAGCTTACCTTGAAGACCAAGAAATAAATAACCTTAGAAAGTGGTGCACTGTAACACTTGTACTTTTGAAAAGTTCATGCATTTCTTAACTATGGATTTAATATCATTTACTTTCAGAACAGAATGACAGCTGAGGTTGATCGTCTACCATATTCAAAATCGATTGCAGCACACCATGAAGATGATGATGATGTCTTTGATAAAGAGTTGGCAATGTACATTCAGAAAGAAGAGAAAGAGGAAAAAGACAATAAGGTGTGTCAATTGAAAAGTTTTGTGAAAGTATGTACATGCAGCCGTTTTGATAGTAATTTTTTCACTCATACAGTTTTGCATAATGTAAAATTTGTCATTTCATGATAAAAAAAGACATAAAAAACAGTGAATGATAATTACCCAAAACTGAACTGTGTAGACGTCTCTCATAAAAATCCTCAAGGATCAGTGTGAGTTGCTTAGAGTGATTGGGTTGAATTACATGTTTAAGAATTGTTAAGCGTCTGCACGGTAATGTCAAAATATTTCAAGTTGCGGATGTTTCCCATAATGGAGCTAGGAATTTAACCTATTCAATGCACTTAAAAGCTTTAGTATTTATGATTAAATTCTCAGTTCATTTATGGGAATTCTTTTTTTGATATTTCGACAATAGTATGCAGAGGGTTAACTTGTACATATATAAACAACAGAGATGAGAAAAATCTTTTAGGCAAAGGTATTGGCTGAAAATGCTTGAATTATTCTAGAAAGATCCTTGATTTTTTTTCTCGGTGGCCAAATTTTTTATTAAGCCTCTGCACACTGATGTCAAAATATCAAAAATTCAAGCAGCATATTTTTCCCACAATGCAACTAGGAATTTAACCAATCCAGTCTTGTTTGTCAGAGCTAATGAGCACTGTCACACAAGATTGAATTGGCTTTAACCAATCTAGTCTTGCTTGACAGAGTTAATGAGCACTGTCACACAAAATTGAATTGGTTAAATTCCTAGTTGCATTATGAGAAAAACTGGCAGCTTGAAATTTTCCTCTTTTGACCTCAGAGTGCAGATGCTTAAAATAATATATTGATGTAATTTGCAGGAATATTTGCAATTAGTATATGAAAATTATATAAATTTAGATCTCTACACTTTAGCACAATAATGAGCTAACCTTTTATCAAGGGTATTTATGCAAAAAATTATAATTCTTATTCTGTTTTTTTTTCAATTTTGTATAAAAAACATAGAGGTTGATAACTAATTGGAATGAGTGTGTTCATTTTATTGTGACAAGAGATCATAAGCTGTTTTTACAAAGCAAAAAATGAATTTTTTTTTAGTGGTAAACCGATAAGGATTTGCGACCATCATCTGCTTGCCGATTAGTTGAGCACACAATCTGCCAATTGTGAGTGCCGATGTCAGATAGTAACAACCAAAAGGAGTAGTATGTTTAAGAATGCATAGAACAGGGTTACTTTTACTGTGCAGTCAGGTTGATTGGTTTGTTGACCAGAAGTGTATTTCTGTGTACTAAAATAAAAATACGACATCCGCAGAAACAATTCAACAGTGCAGTGTCTTTGATCAGCTATCAAAGACGCTGCGCTGTTAACTTGTTTCTGCTGATGTCACATTTCATTGAGTCATCACACAACACATGGTATGTGTGTCATGAGCAGCAATCAAGGGGAAGATCAAACCAATCAATGAGATTAGGCCAATCTTGATGCCTGCCAACCAATGTGGCAACTTATTAAGTTTGTTACTTCTTCCATTAGATTGTTAATCAAATGTAAATACAAACAATTTTGATTCAGTTATGTTCCATGAAACCATCGGCATGGACCGATGTTCAAACACCTCTACCATTGGTCAACCGAGGCTTAAAATTGGCTGATGTCAATTGAGATTGCCGAACATCGGTTAATCACTATTTTTTTAGTCATTTATGAAAAAATTGTCATTTTCAATTTTTGTCATGCAGGGGGTTAACAGAAATGCCATCCTTATTTTTTAGGACAAAGTAGATGAGTCATTCACAGAAGAAGATTTGGAGAAAGAATTGGAGGAAATAGAAAAAGGTCAGCAGGAGATAGGTAGTGGGCAAAAAGAAAAAAATGAGGATACCGATAATGAATCAGAATTAGAGGACAACTATGCATTCACTGATGATCAAAAACAGGCCATGATGGGATTAGAAATAATGCAAGAACACATGCCTGATTATCCTGGAGGTGAGTGCAGAAAAACAATTATTTTTGCCATGGATTCATTTTATGCTTTCCAAGTAACAGTACTCGGGCCCTTAAAAAAATTTCTTGTTTCTCAGGCAATGTTTCCTCAATTTTATGAGGGACAGAGGCTTATTTTTCTTATTATTAATGGACAAAACAGTCCTGAAAATGAATTAATAGTGTTTTCAGCAGTGAAAACTTGCCATTATACAGTTGCAAATTTAACCATCAATATCTTGTTTGACAGATTAGTAAAAAGCAAATAATATTTTGTTTTATATAAATTTGTTTTATTACAAATTATTGGGGAGTGCCTGTGGGCACTCTCCAATAATTTGTAAAAAAGTAAATTTTAATCAACAAATTCAGTCCACCAAAGCTAATCTAGCACTCAACCAGTTGAATGTTTAAATGTTTAGTCCTACAAGGTCAAAATAGTTTCATTGAAGAGATTTCTTGGGGAAAAAAATGTGAAGAAGATTTTTAACGTCAAGGGAGGTGCCTGAGAAATGAGAATTTGTTTTTTAATTGCCTTATGTAGACAGCTCTTAGAAAGACTTGAGTTTCTTTTCTTTCATTTTTGTGATTTGATCATTTGACTTTTTATTTTCAATTTTCACTAAAATTAAATCTTTCACGTGTCTGAAGAAAGATTGTGAATTTTTTTTTCACCTCACTGCAGTTGGAAAATAAGTTTACTTCTTTCAAATCTTGCTTCAGCTGATTATTCAGCCCTTATTTCAAATAAAAAAATATTTTACAGCTTTTCACTCAAGAATCTATCTTTTATTTTTATTTTAAAATGTATTTTTCTGGCCAAACTATGCTTAATCATGCTATGTTACTAAACTTACTGAGGTTGATCAGTCTAAAATAAAACCATCAGCTAAGGCCAAACAAAATTAAATAATTGATTGCCAGGCAATTTTTTTTTAAAACGAATGAGGGAGGACAGTTTTTATTAGCTCGTCTGACTTTCAGTCATGGGAGCTTTTGTGATCACTCACTGTCCGTCGTCCGTGAACATGATGTTTGCATCTTCTCCTCCCAAACCGCTGAACCAATTTAATTGATATTTGAGATAATAGTTTGTTATGACATCGCATTTTGACTTTGTTAAAATCAAGTTGCCTCGCCCCTCGGTAGGCCCACGCCCAAAAAGTTTGCTTAAATCTTAAAAAATCTTATTCTCATGAACCAGAAGTAGCAGAGACTTGATATCTGGTGTGCAGCTGCCCTTTGAGGTGTAGACTCAGATTTGTTCAAGAGAAGTTCGAGGAGCTATATTTGCCTTCGTTATGGGAGGGGCAAGAATTTTCACCCCGCCCCAAATTTTTATTTTCCAAACCGAGAGGCAGATTTGATTTAAATTTCATATCAGGGTTTATTTGGACATAAGTACTTAATTTATGCCAAAAACAATTTTTCCTGTCGCCCCATGGGAACCGCAGGAGCTAAAAATAGGAAACAATTAAAACGCTCATATCTCCAAAACTACATGGCACAGAGAATTCTTATTTGGTGTGAAGCTTCCTTAGGACCAACAGAATGGAATGGTAAAAAAAATTGCTACCGGTTTTATTATGGGGTACTTTTTGGGGACTTTGAAAAAGTGTTGAGTAAGCATTTTTTAACACTGTGGTTAATGGAAAAAAGATTTAAGACTACTTTTCTCTCAAACCACTGCTCCAAAAGCTTTCAAATTTCACATATAACATCATTGGAAGATTGTTTCACAAGTTTATTGAAACCAAATCCCTGGGTCCATATTTGGGCTCTCTATGGGAGCCCAAATGTTTAAATTAATGCAGTATGAGGAATATTCTTTAAAAATCTTCTTCAGATCTTCCTATCACAATCTTTTGATATTTGGTATACAGCATGCTTAGGGGGGCTGAGATTCAAGTTTGTTCAAGCCAAGTCCCTGGGTTCATATTTGGGCTCACTGTGGGAGCTCGAATTGTAACTTAGTTCAAAATGAGGAATTTTAACTTAGTTCAAAATGAGGAATTTTCTTTAAAAAAATCTTCTTCAGATCCAGCAGTCGGAATGTTTTGATATTTGGTATGCAGCATCCTTAGGGGGGGTGAGATTCAAGTTTGTTCAAACCATGTCACTAGGTTCATATTTGGGCTCTCTGTGGGAGCTTGAATTATAACTTAGTTCAAAATGAGGAATTTTCTTTTAAAATCTTCTTCAGAACTAGCAGTTGGAATGTTTTGATATTTGGTATGAAGCATCCTTAGGGGGGGTGAGATTCAAGTTTGTTGAATCCAAGTCCCTGTACGAGCCTGAATTATAACTTAGTTCAATAGGAGGAATTTTTCTTTAAAAATCTTCTTCAGATTCAGCAGTCGGAATGTTTTGATATTTGGCATGCAGCATCCTTAGGGGGGTGAGATTCCAGTTTATTCAAGCCAAGTCCCTGGGTGTCATATTTTGGCTCACTGTTGGAGCCCAAATTATAACTTAGTTCAAAATGAGGAATTTTCTTCAAAAATCTTCGTCTTCAGATCCAGCAGTCAGAATGTTTTGATATTTGGTATGCAGCATCCTTAGGGGGTAAGATTCAAGTTTGTTCAAGCCAAGTCCCTGGGTTGATATTTGGGCTCCCTGTGGGAGCCCAAATTATAAATCAGTTCAATATGAGGAATATTCTTCAAAAATCATCTTCTTCACATCCACCAGTCAGAATCTTTTCATATTTGGTATACAGCATCCCACTGGAGGTAAGATTCAAGTTTGTTCAAGCCAAGTGCCTGGGTTCATATTTGGGCTACCTGTGGAAGCCTGAATTATTACTTAGTTCAATATGAGGAATATTCTTTAAAAATCTTTTTTTTTAGATCCACTGGTCAGAATCTTTGGATATTTGGTATAAGCTTTTCTTAGGAGGTGCAGATTCAACTTGTTGAAATCAATTCCCTGGGTTGATATTTATTCTACCATATCAGGTGAAGGTCCTCAGGCCCCCTGGGGCCTCTTGTTTTATTTTTAGCTCACCGAAGGGAGCTTAACTTATCACTTGCCGTCCGCCGTTGTCGTCCGTCGTCATCAGTCGTGAACTTTACATTATCGACTATTCCTCACAAACTACTGGATCAAATTGAACCAAATTTGGTGTGCATGTTCCCCATCATATGTCAATTCAAACTTGTACAAATAAACTTTCCGCACCCACAGGGGGAACCACAAGAGGCATAATTCTGATAGCACCCATGAATTTCTTTCCAAAATTCAAAAAAATCTTCTTCTTCAGATCCACCAGGCAGAATTCTTTCCTATTTGGTATACATCATCTCTAGAGGGGTCAAATTCAAGTTTGTTCAAATCAGCCCCCTGGATTCATATTTGGGCTCACTTTTGAAGCCCGAATTTGAACTTAGTGCATTTCAGGCAAATGTCTTAAAAAATCATCTTCTCCAGATCCAGTAGGCAGAATCTTTTGATATTTGGTATGCAACATTGTGGGGTGGATCTGCATCAAGTTTATACAAATCGGCCCCCTGGGTTCATATTTGGGCTCAGCATAGCAGCCCGAATTCGAACTTAGTGCATTTCAGGCAAATTTCTTAAAAAATCTTCTTCTCCAGACCCAGCTGGCAGAATCTTTTGATATTTGGTATGCAACATTGTGGGGTGGATATGATTCAAGTTTGTTCAAATCAGCCCCCTGGATTTATATTTGGGCTCACTATAGAAGCTTGAATTCGAACTTAGTGCATTTCAGGCAAATTTCTTAAAAAATCTTCTTCTCCAGATCCATCAGGCCGAATCTTTTGATATTTGGTATGCTACATTGTGGGGTAGATCTGATTCAATTTTGTTCAAATCGGCCCCCTGGGTTCATATTTGGGCTCAGTATACGAGCCCAAATTTGAACTTAGTGCATTTCAGGCAAATTTCTTTAAAAATCTTCTTCTCAAGATCCAGCAGGCAGAATCTTTTTATATTGGGTATGCAGCATGCTTAAGGGGGTGAGATTCAAGTTTGTTCAAGCCAAGTCCCTGGGTTCATATTTGGGCTCACTGGGTAGCCCGAATTATAACTTAGTTCAAAATGAGTAATTTTCTTTAAAAATCTTCTTCTTCAGATCCAGCAGTCAGAATGTTTTGATATTTGATATGCAGTATCCTTTGGAGGGGGGGGGGGGATTCAAGTTTGTTCAAGCCATGTCCCTAGGTCCATATTTGGGCTCACTATGGGAGCCCGAATGATAACTTAGTTTAAAGTGAGGAATTTTCTTTAAAAATCTTCTTCTTCAGATCTAGCAGTCGGAATGTTTTGATATTTGGTATGCAGCATCCTTAGGGGGTGAGATTCAAGTTTGTTCAAGCCATGTCCCTAGGTCCATATTTGGGCTCACTGTGGGAGCTTGAATTGTAACTTAGTTCGAAATGAGGAATTTTCTTAAAAAATCTTCTTCTTCAGATCCAGCAGTGTAGCATCCTTAGGGGGGTGAGATTCAAGTTTATTAAAGCTAAGTCCCTGAGTCCATATTTGGGCTCCCTGTGGGAGCCTGAATTATAACTTAGTCAATATGAGGAATTTTTATTTAAAAATCTTCTTCAGATTTAGCAGTCGGAATGTTTTGATATTTCCTTACCGATGTTTCGTATTCAGTCCAACGTAAATAATAGTTTGTTTATACAAATTTGTTCTGTTACAAATTATTAGAGAGTGCCTGTGGCAATCTACAATAATTTGTAATAATACAATTTTTGATGAACAAATTTAGATCACTAAAAACTAATCTAGCTCTCAACCAGTTAAATAAATATTTATTTTGTATTTATTTTGTACATACATATGAGAATTGTGTCGCATTTTGCGAAGAGAATAACAATACTGTATCAATGTACTGGACATGTTGCATCGCAAATCGTGATGGGATACCGCTAAAACCGCAACCCTATGATAGTTTTATACATTTCGAATTTTGCCTCCAAAATAAATATGACGAACACAGGCCAAAAAAATGAATGCATTGGTGCCTAAGAATCAAAATATTGTATATCTGTCATTGCATTTTGTTTTTTTTTTACAAAACTGAATTTATCTTTCTTTATGCTGAGGAACATTACATAATGGGTAGTTAAGGGGTGGAGTGGTGATTGGAGGGTGATACAGACTCGATATATTGTATCGATTATGGCACTGTTGCACTTTTGAGAATGGTAGCCATGGGGATAATTTTGCTTCTCTCTGAAGCCAAAGGTCTAATACTTGCATGAAAAAAATTCTTAGTAAGCCAAACTTTCACCAGTAAAAATGTGGAGTTGTCGCTGTCACAATGTACCATCTTTTCATGTTGTGACATAAAATCTGTCCGCAGTGCCTCAGGATCCAAACAGCATTTAAGAAGAGCCAGGCAATATCTGTATAGAGTTCCTGCTGTTTCACTTGATCAATCATTGCTACAATGATCAGTCCCTTTCATTTGCCTCATTAAGTGGTAGAGTGCTGAATTATTTTGGTTGTCAAAAGTGTTATTAAACCCCAATAAAAAACTCTCTTAACCTAACATAACTGGAACACAACACTTGCAAAAAATATTGTTGAATGACTAAAAATTTTCATTGTTTTCCTTTTCTTATGACCCATCACTGGAATGTGCTCAGTCAGCTCATTCCATTGAGGAGTCATAAGTGTTATGTTTTGCTTGCAAAAATCGAAAATATAATAAAATTTTAATGATGATTTTAGTTGAGAGAGATGACCAGATATGGCCATTATGTAATGTAAATGTTTAATCGCTTACCCAATGTAACGGCCCAAACTGGCCAGCACTATTCACAAAAATCACCAATTAATTTTCATTTTTTGTCTAAAAAAACATAGGTTATGACCCCTCTTTGTAACGAGCTTGTCGAGCTCATTCCAATGGGGTGGGGGGGGGGGGGGGGGGGGTCATAACCTATGTTTTTGAGACAATAAATGAAAAATATTAGTTATTCAAGAATTTTATTTTCAAGGGTCGTCTGCTTTTCATGTTAGGTAAAGGGTTAACTCCTTGCATGCTGCTGGTGCATATTCTTGCCCAGAGCAGCAATTGTCACTAAAATAAATATAATTTGAGCACTTATCAAATTTTTCTCAGTAAATTGAATCAATATTTTGACCAATGATAACTTGAGAAGAGCTGAAGTGGTTAACCCTTTACCCAACACAGACGATATCGAAATTTATGATTTTAATATTTGTTTTTTCAAAATTTTCAAAACATTTCAACGACACCATATCATGTGGCCCTCACTGAGGGGTCACATGATATGGTGTCCTTGAAATATTTTGAAATATATATTTTTTTAAGCTACTTAATTTGTAAATTACGCGGGCAGATGCGGCCAATTCGTTAGGTAAAGGGTTTGGGTTTTCTTGATTGATTAATCATATGGATCAACCTTGATAAACTGATTAATTACTTGCCCTAATAGGTAGCTGAGTAACTGTTGTACCATTGATGATTTACAGCATTAACCCTTTACCCAAAACAACAGGAAAAAGTGGTCAGCATCATATACAAAAATATCCATTCAAATTTGATTATGTTTTCAGTTTTGGTCTCAAAAACATAGCTTATGACCCTTGATTGGAATGAGCTTGTTGAGGTCATTCCTATGATGGGCCATAAGTTACATTTTTGAAACAAAAATTGAAATTTTTAGTAATTCAAGAATTTATTTTGCAAGTATTGTCTGCTACCCGCATTGGGTAAAGGGTTAATAATGACTATTTCCATCTACTGATACAGTATAATGAACATGTAGTGAACAAGTATGTCAGCACGTATCTTGCATGCTTTACTCTGTCCCATATAACTGATGTGAGTCAGTGTGACAATATTCGCCTGTTTTTGAGCAAGTTTGTTTCTTTGTTAAGCCATATAATACATTACAGTTAAAACTAGAAGTCCTGTCATGAACTGTGCACTTGTCTAGGCTTAATTGTGCGTAGGAATTGCGCGCACTTGCCATATCGAATGGCATTCAAAGCACGACAGGTTCTCCTGGTTACTCATAGCAAACACAGGCAATGTTTCTGCCAATGGACCTCCGGGTTACCCGGAGGTCCATTGGCAGAAACATTGCTTGTGCACAGGCCATATGTACAGAACTTGATAGTCTTACTTTGGTCATAACGCATAGATTAACGCGCAGATCGACAAGCTTTTTGTGCACATTTCATGACAGGACTTCTAGCTTTAACTGTAGTTCAAACGTAACGGTTAAGCGATCAATTACTTTTTTGATTGATCAAGATGTTGATCATTGGTTAATCAATTTATTGGTTAACCATTTCAGCTCTAAACTTGTGTTTAATTTTTATGATTGAAAGTGGACACGACCAGATCTGATGGAAAATAATTTTAAAAAATATTCATCAGCTTGAAAGTTAAAATAGAGGACTTCAGCTTATATTCTTATAATACATCTTTGCGTCTTAAAGTTACAATAAAAGAAAATAAAAACTTTTTTTTTTTTAAATATTCCAGTTATGCCAACGAAACATGGTTATTGTTATAGTAATTAAAAAAAATATGCTCATATTACACCATCATAGCAAAGCTCTTATTATTCTATTGTGCTAAAATGTTTCAATATCAGTCACAGAGATTCATTTTAAAATGTTCCTCCCTATTTCTCATTGTAATTGATAATAAACAACTTTTTTAAAACCTTGATTCTTGAGATGAAACTCTGAACTTTCTAAATATTATTGTGTGTAAAGCTTTTTTTGAAGAAAGCAACAGTACATAAAAAAAGATCTAGACTGTATATAATTAACTCAAAAAATCCTTGCAAAAATAATAAATTTTCTGTTACTCACTTTCTGTAGTAAATGTAGAATGCACAACTATGTAGCTTTATAATAGTAACAATATATTTAGCTTGAATTATGTTTTTATGAATCTTCACATTGAAAATCCTCCAAAGGGAAGTTGAATTATTCAGAACAATGTCGCTCAATTAGAATCCACAAATTTTTGGCCCCTAGTTTTTATCAAGAGCAAGAAAATTTTTAATGGTTACAACTATGTTCCAATGAGAGTAAAATCCTCGCCCTCTGGTTGGATAAGAGCTGGCATTGTTTCTTTTATGTTTACGGTTCCAGTAGCAAATGTTACCGTCTGATGTCACAACGCGAAATATTTTAAATGATGTCGCCCATTTCATAATTGCTTCATCAACGGAGTGACAAGCAAGCTGCATCATTTTTTTTCTGGATATTTCACACATGCAGCAGAGGGTGTTCTGGATGAAGTGTTGTTTAAATTACAAACCGATTTACGATTTGAACTGAGATGGAGTGAGTTTATCTGGTTTGTTGATTATTTATCCAGTGGTGGGGTACACAAGATGTTCATTTACTAAACCTGTGATCGTTAAAAGTTGCCTTGAACAAGGAAACTTTTAACTATCACAGGTTTAGTAAATAAACCTTTTGTGTTTCACGACATAGGTTTTGGGCTATGGGTAGTGTCTTATTGGAACATATACATTATTGTGATTAGTTGACAGAAACATGGTCTGAGGTTTGCGCCTCGGAGATTATGTTCAACTGAGATGCGAAGACCATGTTACCGTCAATTCATCACAATAACTTATAATGTAAAATCCATCTTGCCAGTGTAGTGGATAATGACACGATGACCCTACAGGGGCAGGATGGATTTTACTTAGTAGAAACCATTAAAACTTTCTTCCTCTTGACAAAGGCTCTAGGGAATAAAAATTGAGAATTCTCATTGAGTGACTTTGCTCCAAATATGTTTTATACTTCAGAAGAAACCTATTAACTGAAATCAATTTGACCCATGTAAAATATAAGGATGGAGGTTTAACTCTTTACCCAATGCATGCGATATCATAATTTATTATTTTAAACATTATTACGGTATTTCAAATTTTTCAAAATATTTCAACGAAACCATATCATGTGACCCCGCATTGGGACGATCTCAATGAGCTCGTTCCTACGAGGGAGTCACATAATATGGTTTTGTTGAAATTTTTTGAAAAATAATTTGTTTTGAACTGCTGAATTTGTATATTATGTGGGCAAATGCATCCGATTCATTTGGTAAAGGGTTAATTCTCAACACACTGATGCAAAAATATGAAAATTTAAAGTGGCAAATATTGCCCATAATACAACAGGGATTATGAGATCTGTCAAACAAGATTGAATTTGTTAAATTTCTACCAGCATTATGCAAAAATGTGCAACTTGAAATGTTGATATTTCAACGTCAGTGTTTGGGTGATTAATTAAACTGTGTTAGATGCCGGTGAGAAGTTTGTTTGGGGATGGGGGGGGGGGGGGGGGGGGAGGGTGGGTGTTTAAGGTCACATTCAGCATCTATGGCTACATGATGACCACATCGGAAGTTTAAAGCAAGCATGCAGATTTCATAGAAATGATAGTTCCATTTATGTGAGTGAGGTTTCCTTCCCATCTAAATCATAGAAAATGGAAATTTTGTTCCAACATAATTGTACCATTGTGATTTCTACAAAAGTGAAATAATATGGATGTGTTTTCTGTAGTTTGAACTAATTATATATGATAAGGCCTCACAAAGTAGATCCTCTGTTTCTCAGGCCATTTTTTGGTAAAATTGCATGCGTGCGTGCAGGCGTTTTTTAATTTTATTTTTAGCTCATCTTGACAAGGTCAAACGGAGCTAATCTCATCGCTTCCCGTCCGTCGTCCGTCAACACCATGTTTTGGTCTTCTCCTCCAAACCCACTGGGCCAATTCAAGTGAAAGTTTGTGTGAGTGATGGTCCCAAAGGGGCATTTCATTTTTGTTCAACTCAGCATGCCCAGCCCCATAGGGAGGGAGTGGGGGAAAATGCTCCAAAATATTTAAAAAATCTTCTTCTCAAGAACCAGTGTGTACAATGACTTGATATTTGCTATGGAGCTTCCATGTGAGGTGTAGAATCAAGTTTGTTCAAACGAAGTTCGTGAAGTAATATTTGGCTTTGTAATTGGAGGGGTAAGATTTTTGGCCCCGCGGAAGAGAGAGCTTTTATTTGGTATGAAGTATCCTTATGACCAGTAGAATTGAATGGTAAAAAAAAATTGCCATCGGCATCGGTTAATTTAGGGTGTTCTGTAATGGGCATCGAAAAAATGATGAGTCAGCATATTTGCAAAAAATTAAAAAAATCTTTTCTCCAGAACCAATCATCAGAATCTTTTGATATTTGGTATACAGCATTCATAGGGGGGTCAGATAAAAGTTTGTTGAAATAAAGCTCATTGGTTCATATTTGGGCTCTCTACAGGAGCCCGAAGTTTTAACGTAGGGTAATATGGGGAATATTCTTTAAAAATCTTCTTCTTCAGAACCACCAGTCAGAATCTTTTAATATTTGGTATACATCATTGTTATGAGGGTCAGATTCTAGATTGTTTAAACCAAGTCCCCAGGTTAATATTTGGGCTTCCTACGGAAGCCCAAATTTTATCTTTGTTCAATATGGAGGGTAATTTAAAAAAATCTTCTTCAGATTCATCAGTCAGAATGCTTTGATATTTGGTATGCAACATCTCTGTGGGGGTCAGATTCAAGTTTGTTCAAATCAGATCCCTAGGTATATATTTGGGCTCACTATGGTAGCCCAAATTTTTACTTAGTGCAATATGAGGAAATTTCTTTAAAAATCTTCTTCTTCAGATCCACCAGTCGGAATGCTTTTATATTTGGTATACAACATCTCTAGGGGGGTCAGATTCCAGGTTGTTCAATTTGAGTGCCAAGGTTAATATTTGGGCTCCATATGGGAACATGAAATTTAACTTAGTACAATATGAGGGAATTTCTTCAAAAATCTTCTTCTTCAGATTCACTTGTCAGAGTGCTTTCACATTTGGTATACAACATCTCTAGGGGGGGGGGGGGCAGATTCAAGTTTGTTCAAATCGGATCCATAGGTTAATATTTGGGCTCGCTATGGTAGCCCAAATTTGAACTTAGTGCTATTCGAAGAAATTTCTTTACAATTTCTCTTCTTCAGATCCAACAGTCAGAATGCTTTCATATTCGGTACACAACATCTCTAGGAAAGTCAGATTTAACTGTGTTCAAATCAAGAGCCTGGGTTAATATTTGGGCTCTCTATGGGAGCCGGAATTGGCCATTTTGTTGAAGAATTAAAAATTTTGTATTCAGTACCCTCTAGAGGTACTAAGATTAATCCACATAGGTTGTATCAAGGGGCTTCATAGGAGAGCTCTACATTTTACTTATGATCAACTGAAGAAAAGGCATGATGCCCAGATTATTTTTGTCACTCCTGAGGGACTCAAGGATTGACAGTGTAGCCTATGGAGATGGCTTGCTTAATGTAGACTCATTCTTGGACTCTGTTTAAATTGTGTTCTGTACAAGATGAGCACTTCAGGCCCCGTGGGGCCTCTTGTTTATTTTTGTAATTATTTCTTTGCCATTAAAAAGTTCATGTTCTTGGTTCGTTTTATGCTTTAGGCCCCAAAATCTACAGAATAGCATGGGTGGTGATGTATTATGTCCCTTCAGTGCTAAAGCATTGCAAAGCCTTCTTGCACTCAAGGGACAATAACTTGGGTAAAATATCAGACATAATCCATTTGATTTTGATTTTTCTAAGTTTTGGATAGGCTATAAAAAGAGAGCATGCGACAGCCAAAGGGACCATGCGGGAGGGCCTGAGAAACAGATTTTTAATTTTTTTAGGCCTAAAGTTAAAATTGTATATTTGCATTTCAAACAGCTTCCGGTTCTTAAAGCAGTCGGTTACACCCATTTTAGCAAATGTAACAATGTCAGGGTGAAGACACAAGACTATGTCACTGAACATGATTTAAGAACGGTAATTTTCAAGCAACTTTATCGCAGAAACAAATGATAAAAAATGCTTGTTGGTCAAAGCAAGATTCCCAGTACCTGTTTTACAGAACGAGATGTGTTCATGCTTAAAACGTAAACATGAGTTGGTTATTTTTCACTCTAACTGGTTGAGTGCTAGAAGCCACAATCCTGACTCTATTGAAAAGTGCTGAAAGCCACTTTAGTGGCTTTACATTGTATTCTTTAGCTTGTTATTTACTGGGCAGTAGAAGTAAAACTTCATATAAAATTGTTTTGCTACAATTTATTGAAAAGTGTCAGCAGACACTCTCCAATAAAGTATAATAAAACAACAGTTTCAGGGTTTTTTTTGTCAATCAGTTTGTGATCAAATAGGATCTAATGTATTTCCATAGAGTTACAAAAAAGAAATAAATATTAATTTTGCAGTAATTCAGCATGTAATACAGCAAATTACTTTGAGCCCTCTATAGTTATTTCAAGATCACCCTTCTGGCTTGACTGTAATGTTATAAATATGTATTGTGAAATTAGATATTGTGCATGTTTATTTGTAATTATGTTTTAGTTAGCAAGTATTGAGATCAGATTTCTTGCTTTCAGTTGCCAGTGTAGTCTATTACACTAAAAACATTTATTTGGTGCTGAATGTATCTGATTGGCTATAATTTGGTACAAAAACTTCCCTGTACTCATGAGAAAAAAAATGAAAAAAAGAAGTGTTTTTTCAATTAATAATGTGTAAATAAAATAATCTAATTGCAGTTAAGGTGGACACAATAACTGACTTCCACATAAAACTTCCAAGCCCAGTGTTGACATCAAGTCAGCCAGATCAGATCTACTTTATTTGTTTCAGCAGGTAATAGAGCATATTACTCTGAGCCCTCTATAGATATTTCATGATCACCCATGTTGCTATGACTGTGATGTTAGAAATATGTGTTGTGAAGTGAAGTTAGATTTTGAGCATCTTTAATGATGTTTTAATTGGTGAGTGTAGAGATTAGTGTTCACACTGTCAGGCTCCAGTTTAGTCTTTTACACTAAAAAATTTGATTTGGCACTAAACGTTTTCTGATTGACTAAAATTTGGAACCAAAAAATGGAGGGAGGGGGGAGAGTATGATGAATGAGGGTTGCATGAAAATTTATCGTTCAAGACAGCACAGCCAATCTACTGGCTTGGGTGTCATTCCCAGACTACAGGACCAGTAACCTCATTCATCCCAACATGTCTCCCATTAAATGATATTTTTGTTTCAAAACTAGATAACAGACCAAGATAACAATCTGTTCCAATGACATTGAATTTGATTGGCACATTGCAAGACATACTTTGGTCCAAGTATACTTATTTCTTATCAACCTACTCACAATTGTTTACTACAGGCTTGCACTACAGTGGAAGTCCCTAACTCGGATAAAATACTCTCTATTTTTGTCTTTCCCAAGCAAGTTGGGAAAGAAAAGTGGTGCAAAAGCACCAATAAAAATAAGCCAAAACTGGGTCGAGTGCAACCGGCGCAGACCCAGTACGAGACGCTCTCTCCCAAGTACAACTCCACGACTTCCGTTGCCAGTGCGCATATACCGTCTCTAAAGACTCATTCTTTTTAAAATCCGCTTCGTGTCGAGATGTTTTTGCACGCTTATCAGTGTTCCACCAGCTCGATGTTTGATGATTCCTGATTCATTATACCACAGTGTATCCTTTGTATTCTCAGGAACAGTGTTTTATATTCTCTTTTCTATTATATGTCCATAATGTATATTTATTTGCTCTCTCTCGAGTCGCGCGCGAATTTCGCGTGCCACGCGGTTCGGACTTAGATTTTTCACAATTATTGTTAATGCTTTTTTTGCAAAATTTTCTAATTGTGTTAGAGTTAGGTGTCAGCGGGGTACCACTCCTACAGTGTTTCTTCTTTCTTTTGAGAGTAGTCTTCCTGTTGGGTGGTTCCCGGTCGACCGTCTGGGGTCTTTGTTTCTGTCACCTTTCTCTCTTCTTTGGGGGTGTTCTGTTTTCTCATCTCACCTTCTCTGCTCCTCTCACCTCTATCATGCCCAGGACAATTCCTTGTGGGCAATGTCTGCTGCCAAAGCATGTGGACGATGTACATTCGTCTTGTTCCTCCTGTAATGGGTGTTCGGCCGAGCGGCCGTGTGGTGTCTGTGGAACATGGTCTTCCACCTTCTGGGCGTCAGTAAACCGTGTTGTTCGTTCTCGTGGCCGTGCCTCCCACTCCCGCGGGAAAGGAGAACGTGGTCGTTCGGGGCCTCCCGAGCCGACTTTGTCTGGTGAGAGTTATTCCTCCTCCGTGGGGGATGTGCAGTCTTTTCCTGTGGTGGATACTGCGGGAGCCGTTGAGTGTTCTGGTGTAGAGATGCCTGGTTCCAGGACTACGGTCCCCCTCCAGTCGACATCTGAGGCTGTCACTAGGGTTGTGACTCCTCCTTCGGAGCCGAGCCGGTGTGCTCTCTCCACTATTTCACCAGCCTCAACGACTCTCGACGTATCTACTAGTGCTGCTGGCCCGTCTGCTTCGTTGTCTGTTTCAGCCGGCCTCGGCTTTTCGCTGCAGTGGACTGCAGGACTGTCCGATACTGTAGACGTGGGATATCGGCCTCAGCCTTCCCTGACTTCAACTCGGCGAAGTCGGAAGGGGCTGCCGGCCGAGCCCATCGCTGTGGTCTCTTCGCCGTCGAGCACCACAGTTGTGTCTTTGGATTCGGATGTTCGTAGCGGAAACACTATGAACTCTGTGGCGTTTCCGTCTACTCACTCTGGTCACACGACCAGTTTTGGGGGACCAACGCCTTTTGTGCAGCCTGGACCTTCTGCCCCGCAGAGGTCCGCGGTGACTCTCATGAGTTCTCGCAATATTGATCCTCGGGGTGCATCGTACCCCTATACACATCTGCCTTCAGATGTTTCGGCTGCCGCCCGTCGTCCCGCGTCGGGTGTTTTGGAGGATCGTGACCCTTCGCTGGTTAAGAGGGTCAGAGGTGAAGCCACTTTGCCGGTTCGCTCCCCTGTCGAACCAGTCGGTACAGGCAGTGAGCTTAGGGAGGCCCTCTCCTTACTCACTCAGGTTCTTTCTAAGAGCCTTCCTGTTGCTTCCAGCGAGGCTATGGGTGGTTTCCAGGCGCCTCCTATGGCGCCGCCTCCCGGGATTGGAAACAGGCCGGTTTCCGATTCCTCTGGTGTCCCGACACCATGGGAGGCGTCGGCTGGTTTGCCCACGATGGGCTATGTGTCTTCCGACTCTGGGGAGGAGTCCGACATGCTTGAGGTCGAGGGCCAGCAGTCTTCGGACTTGGGGGCGGCTCTTGACTTTGTGTTTGGATTTCTGCCTGAGCTCAAACCTGCTAACCAGCCGACAGTGTCAGCCTGGCCGCGATCATCGGTCGCGCGCCAACAGCCTATGGAGCAACCTGCTTCTGGGCGCCTTCGACCGTGCCAGTCGGTACAGGTGGTTGAAGCTTTTTCAGCATTGGATGCCAAGCTGAATTCCAAGGCTTTGAAGACTTCGTTCTTCACCAGGGTTGACACCTTTTTGCCTCCTGTGCATTATCGTTCCTACGATTCCGCCAATCCGTCAGTCTGCCAGGCTTTGACGGTTCTGGATCAGGACTCCACTTCCCTCGGGTTTTCCAAGTCCAAGTCTGCCGTCATTCCAATGACGACTCTGGAGTCCACGTTGGGCTTATCTAGGGAGATGCTTGGCATGCTTTCTCTCTCAGATCACATCGTCTCAGCTTTGGCTGCTTATCTGCCTCCAGATAAGTTTGACGAGGTACAGGCTCCTTTGCGTGTGCTGTCCAAGGCGCTTATGCACCTTCCTTACTCACACGCATGCCTGTAACACGGCTAATTTGGAATTAGTTCGAAGGGACTCTGTGCTGGACACAGGACAATCCCTTCCCGAGGAGCAGCGTGCTACTCTTCGATCTGCTTCTTTGGCAGGTCCGCAACTTTTCCATGGTTCCGTGTCGACGGTCCGGGATGACGTCCTACGTCATTCCAAAGATCAGCTGCTGTTTTGTCAGCTTGATCAGCCTTCTCGGGGAGACAAGGGCCATTCCAAGCCTAACAAGTACCCTTCTGCTTCCTCTGTGAAGCAAAAGGCTGGTCCTTCTGTCGCCGCCTCTACTTCTTACTCACGGGGTAAAGGTAGGGGTCGGCAGAATCGAGGGAAGTCTCAGGATTCTTCATTTAGCAGAGGAGGTGGTTTCTCCTCTCGCGGGCCTCGTCGGGGCTCGAAATGAAGGTCCTCACCTCGACTCGTCCCAGGTTGGAGGAAGGATAGCAGAGTTCGCAGACCATTGGACCACCATCACATCCGATCCATGGGTGTTAGATGTTGTTCGGTCCGGGCTGCGCATATCCTTCCGACGGCACCCCACTCTGTCAAGGGTGCCTCTTCCAACCACAGTTCCTTCAGACGTTTTACGTCGGGAACTTTTGTCCACGGAGATTGACAATCTCCTGGCAAAGGGGGCGATCGAGGTCGTCAAGAACATTCAGTCAGTGGGTTTCTATTCCCGCCTGTTCTTGGTGCCGAAGAAGGACGGCCGACTCCGACCGGTTATCAATCTGAGTATCCTGAACCAGTCTATCATTGCTCCCAAGTTCAGCATGGAGACTTTCAGGTCGGTCCGCCAATCAATTCACCAGGAAGATTTCGCAGCCAGCATCGACCTGCGAGATGCTTACTTCCACGTTCCGATGCATCGGGCGTCACGGAAGTATCTCAGGTTCGCTTTTCTGGGGCGAGTTTACCAGTTCAAGGCCATGCCTTTCGGCCTCAACCTGGCTCCTTGGGCGTTCACCAGACTGATGTCGCATGTGATAGCGTTCCATCGCACACAGTCCAGGGTGACTACTTCGGCATATCTGGACGATATCCTCCAGAGGCATTCCAATGCTGCCTTACTGGAATCGGATGTCGCCACTCTGTTGAGCTTGCTCACGTAGCTAGGATTCAGAGTCAACGAGGAGAAGTCGGACCTGGTCCCTTCTCAGTCGTTTTGTCATCTGGGGATGTCTTTCCAAACCAAATTCAATTTGGTGGCTGTTCCCCAGGCCAAGGCTGTGATTCTCTCAGCTTTTGCTCTGACTCTGTCCCAGTCCAGGTCCGCGACCGCTCGGAGTTTTCTCCGGCTGATCGGTCTCTGCGGTTCGGTGACAGATCTCATTCCTCTAGGTCGGCTGCGTGTCAGACCTCTCCAACACTTTCTGCTCCGTCGTTGGAGGCCGAATGTAGATTCTCTGGATCAGGTGCTTCCGTTTTCGGACTCTCTGTATCCTCACCTTCTTCCCTGGACAGATGTTCAGTGGATTACGCAGGGTGTTCCGCTGGACTTACCCACGTCCGATCGCGTTCTGACGGCAGATGCCAGCGATCTCGGATGGGGTGCGACGTTGGATCCTCTCGGTCTTTCCCTACACGGGATGTAGGACCAGGATCAAGCAGCTCTACACATCAACCAGAAGAACTTCTTGCTCTTCTTCTGAGTTTCAGGCAGTGGATCCCTCACCTGTCGAATCGCCAGGTCCTTCTACTATCCGACAATTTGACAGTGGTTGCTTACATTCGGAACCAGGGCGGCACGCACTCGTTTCCGATGTACGAGTTAGCTCGGGATCTTCTACTGCTCGCTCAGGATGTTCACGCCGGAGTGGTTGTTCGTCACATTCCCGGTCATCTGAACATCCTAGCCGACTCCCTGTCCCGACAGGGCAGGGTTATTTCCACCGAGTGGATGCTTCACAGGGCAGTGTTCCAGTTGCTTTGCGATCTCTGGGGACGTCCCCACATCAACCTCTTTGCGACTCGTTGGAACCATCAGGTGGACACTTTCGTGTCCCCGTGTCCAGATCCTCTGGCTTTTGCCGTGGACGCTCTGTCACTCGATTGGAACGGTCTAGTCGGCTACGCCTTCCCGCCGGTTCCGATTCTTCCTCAGGTTCTCGCCAAAATTCGCACCTGCAGTTGTCGAATCATTCTGATCGCTCCCCTGTCGCCTCAGCGGGTGTGGATCAATCAGCTCCGCTCGCTGATGCCGGCGCTTCCGGCACGTCTCCCGCTACGTCGCGACCTTCTTTGTCAAGGTCGCCCGAGGAGGTTTCACGTCGACCCGACTTCATTGTGCCTTCACGCATATCTTTTGTCAGGTCCTGTCTCCTCCGTAGAGGTTTTTCGAGACGAGCAGTGGAGTGCATTTCTTCTTCAAGGAGGCACTCCCCTGGTTTAGCTTATGCAGCTAAATGGAAGGTCTTCTGTCAATGGTGTGCTGATCACTCTGTTGATTATGCCAATCCTTTGATTTCACAGATTGCGGAGTTTCTGGTATATCTGTTTGATTCTCGGGGTCTCCAGCCTGTTACCATCAAGGGTTACAGGTCTGTGCTTTTTCTTATGTGGGGAAGCGTCGTATCGGCACTAATCCTTACCTCTCCAAGCTTGTTCGGCACTTTTCTTTGAAAAGGCCTCGGACTTTGCAGCTTACTCCACGATGGAATCTTTCGTTCGAACCTTTATCCCAGGTGGATATGCATTTTCTCACATATAAGACGGCTTTTCTGATGGCATTTGCTTCGGCCAGACGGGTTAGTGAGCTTCACGCCCTCTCGGTTGACCCGGCCTTTTTTAGGAGCTCTCCCAACAGTGTTACTTTTACCACTGATTGCTCCTTTTTGGCTAAGAATCAGTTACCAGAATCAGTTACCAGATACTACTCCTCCTCCTATCTGTATCAGGGCTCTTCCCTCTGTTGAGGGTACTCTCCCTTTGCTCTGTCCGGTCCGTGCTATTCGCATTTATCTTGATCGGACACGCTTCATACGGAAAGGCAGAAAACGTTTTTTTCTGTCTCTCATTCCGGGACGACAGAAGATCTCTCCTCAATCCATTTCTCGATGGATTTGTCTTGCTATTCATACGGCTTATAGTCGTTTAGCAGCTGGCGATTGTATTACCAATCGTATTTCTGCCCACGAGGTGCGGGCACTGTCTACCTCTTGGGCTTATTCTAACTCCGTCAAGTTGTCGGATGTTATGCAGGCAGCCTACTGGAGAAATGCTTCTACTTTCTCCACCTTTTATTTGCGCCAGTTGCAGGAGCAGTCGGAGGACCTTTTTGCCCTGGGTCCTCTTTCTTCTGCTCAGGCTGTTGTCTGCCATAGCCATTAGGCTTCTTGAAGGTCAGTTTCAGCCTTGTGCTGTTACTGCCCTTTTTCTGTCTGTGTGTCACATATGTCTCTTTTCATTGTCCTTTACCAATGATTGCGACATTATGATTGATAAGCCTCGGGACCTCTTCCTTCTACTTCACGGTTCCAGTGCACTAGGGTTATGTGGGGGTTGGTTATGCGATTCCCTCCAGCCTTTTGTCTATTCAGCCTGTAGTAAACAATTGTGAGTAGGTTGATAAGAAATCTAAATTTTATAGTAAATTTCCTTTCTTATTATACCTACCACAATTGTTTACATGGAGGCCCTCCCGTCTTCTTTACGGGTAAAGAATCTTTCCTCCCCGCTGATCACATAACTCTAACGTTTACGGATTCAAAAAGAATGAGTCTTTAGAGACGGTATATGCGCACTGGCAACGGAAGTCGTGGAGTTGTACTTGGGAGAGAGCATCCTGTACTGGGTCTGCGCCGGTTGCACTCGACCCAGTTTTGGCTTATTTTTATTGGTGCTTTTGCACCACTTTTCTTTCCCAACTTGCTTGGGAAAGACAAAAATAGAGAGTATTTTATCCGAGTTAGGGACTTCCACTGTAGTGCAAGCCTGTAGTAAACAATTGTGGTAGGTATAATAAGAAAGGAAATTTACTATAAAATTTAGATTTCCTTTCTTTAAAAATACTGCGAAATTAAAAGGTGTTGTACAGTTTGAACAGCCCACGGTTATATCATGCAATGCCCTGCATTGCTCTTGTTTGACTTTTCAACTGGTGCTGTCCATTGGTGGTGAAAACAACAGATCTGATTTCACATTGCCATGCTAGAAGATTAGTCTGCCCTTTGAAGATTTTAAAATATATTTTGCAAAAGTCTCCAAGAGGTAAAATTTGCACTGCTCCCCAAATTTTCACATTGCCATGCTAGAAGAGTAGTCTGCCCTTTGAAGATTTTAAAATATATTTTGCAAAAGTCCTCAGTGGGTAAAATTTGCACTGCCCCCAAAATTTAATGGATAAATGCCATTTAATCCATGGAGTGCTTCAATTCTGTCATAACAAGGAATGTCAAAAATAGTGTACCAAAAACTGTTTTGGTGCAGTATTTTGGAATTCCAATTATTACAAGGATATTCTGGGCAAATTATTTTAACCCCTTGCTCTCTAGTAATGCAACAGTATTTTCTCTAATCACTCTGTTTTTAACTTCAACTATGGATTTAAATGTCAAACAAGGGATATTTGATTAAATATCAAACTGCATTATGGGAAATATTTGCTACTCAAAATTTTCCATTTTGGCATCAGGCAGACAGTTAAACACACTCCAGGCCTGCCCGACTCGGTAGCCAAATTAGGTATGGTCAAGAAGTTGAAGGTTGATAACAAAACATTGCCTCTAATATACTGCAGCAAAACTTCCATGGCTATTTTGGAAATGGGCTCTTTAAAACGATGTCTCACCTTTGCCTGTCATGTGGCATACAAATTAGAAATTATTAGATACATGTCCTATTGCCAATATTTCAGGTGCACAGAAAATGGTGTACCTCAGTTACAAGTAATGTGCATCAGAGGTGCACAAGTGCACACCTCAGAAATATTGTACTTTTTATATGAAAATCTTACAGGGTTCCTGTGGGCACTTGGATTCAACAAACAGCCTTGAATTTGACTAAGGATCATCCAAGTACTTGAAATCCTGGAAAATGTGCCAGGAGACCTCAAAAAACCTTGAATATTCACAAAATAAAAATGCCCATGGAGCACATAATCAGAACTTTATAGTTTTATATGCCAGAGTTTGTGAAGGCATAGTCCTAACTAGGACCCTCTGGCCATTACCCCTCCTTCCACTTCCCTTCAAGGTTAGGACTAGTGAAGGCAGGCCTTGAAAATCAGTGAATTTGGCTATTATAGGGCTTTGAAAAATGCTGAAATATGCCGAGAATGACCTTGAATAGCCTTGAATTTGATCAGTCCTTGCTTGCAGGAGCCCTGTTGTAGCCATTTTACAACTTACTTAATGATACAAAATGGCTGCTGTGACAAGCCCTTAAATTCCACCAGATTCACACCAATAACTGGTGTACCCAAATTACAGAATTTCCCAATCTTTGGGCACAACCAGGCCTGGAAATAAGTTGTGAATGGTTGTTCAGATTATGGGGACATTACAATGATTTTAACAAAAATGTAACCTGCAAACTGTTCATGATCACATTTGACCATTGACTGAACTGAAAGTGATCATTACTTCACTTTTCCATTCTAGTGTTTCAGCAAATCTGAATTCAAATCTAGTCCTGCTTGTGTGGAGTTAGTACGTTTGGGAGTCTGACCATTGCTCGCTGTTGCGTGGAGTTAGTACGTTTGGGAGTCTGACCATTGCTCGCTGTTGCTTAGTGGTTCTATCCAGGTACACCAGCATCCTCCATCTGTAAAACTGTCCGACATGAGGTGACCTTGGGTGTCGAAAGTGTCATTAAACTCCAATAAATAAATTCAAATATTTCTCTTGCTGATGTAGCCTAAAAAATTAGGGCTGAATGGTACTGGGATAAACAAAATTATTGTGGGTAGGCCTATTTCATGAGAATTATTTCAGTAGCATATACAGTATTATTATTCTCTTTACTCGGACTCAGCTGCTGATGGTGACATTTGGAATAACCATAAGCAACAAAAGTACTATAGATATGTGTGGAGAAAACTGAATTTGAAATTTGTGTAATGTGAGGAATATTCTTTAATAATCTTCTTCAGATTCATCAGTCAGAATCTTTTGATGTTGGATATGTAGCATCCTAAGTGGGGTGAGATTCAAGTTTGTTCAAATCAAGTCCCTGGGTTCATATTTGGCCTTCTTATGGGAACCTAAATTTTTAACTCAGGTGAATATAACAGAGGGGACAGGGTGGGGGGGGGAGGGGGGGGACTTGAACTTTAACATAGTGGAATATGAGGAGTTTTACTTGAAAATCTTTTTCTTCAGATCTACCAGTCAGAATCTTTTGATATTTTATGTCCCTCATCTATAGGAGGTTCAGATTCAAGTTTATTCAAAGCAAGTCCCTTGGTTCTTATTTGGGCTCCCTATCACACTGGGCATCCTATAATACCTGAAATGGACAGTATAACTCCACTGCGGGAGTCAGAACTGCCCACATCAGGTTTTAGTTTTCTAGTTTAATTGGTTATAAATTGACAATTATGGACCAATGTGCCTTTGATAATAATCTATATGCAAGTTTTGAAAGGAAGCAACCAGAATCCCAAACTAGTCTCCTGAAATGATATCTAGAGATGAGACGATTAATTGGTGTAACATTGGCACTCAGCCGATAAGTGCCCATCGATTCACCATCGGCACTTGATAGTTCAACATCGGCCCTCACCGACTGTCTGAAACTCAGTGAAAGTAAAAGTGTTATGGATGATCTGTAATGAACTTTCTTTCCCTTCATGGGACAACCAGTGGCAAGCGATCAGTACGTCACTGGTCTGTTACTGATATAAAGTAAGTGATGGTTCATGAAAGAATAGGCAGAATATAAAATTAAAGATTTCGATTGTGTAACTGTGTACCGAGTTGTTTTTTATCCCTCATGTGAATACGGATTCTTCACTTCCCAAACTGTACTGCATTTTTCAAAATTTCGCAATATTTTTTTCAACCACGCTCATCTTTATTCCCATATTGGACAGATAATTCCTCTATATGAGTAATCCATGTTAACTGTGAGAGGTTTGGGTGCAATAAATTTAATATCGGGCCATTCGGGGTGGAATATATCAACACAAAGCCACTGAATTTTTCTCATGTTGAAATGTGTGGAGCATGTGATAAAAATAGATAATGCAGTGCAACATCATGACTCGTGTGACACAATCCCATATATGGGTTTACCGAAAAGAAACTCCCACTTTAAAACGTGTGGTTCCAACGATGGCTTTTGATAACTTCTCGACTCAGTTGTTAGCTGTTTATTTTAAAGCGAAAATATACTGCAGTGATGGTGCTTCATTGACATAAAATGAACCCTTTGATGTCTATTATTTAACTTATTTAAGTGAGTATTAAAAGTGTGTTATCTTCCGGGTTGATGGGGATTAATGGCACGTAAATTAAATTCTGATCTCTAAAGATATCTTTCTGATCATATATCACAGAAAATTATAGGGTAATCCATGAAGCAGGCATGCAGTAAACCATGCACTAGGCTGCGTTGTGCCCATTACAGGTTTTATAAAAACAGTGGGTAGTGTTTCAATAAATCGAAGGTATGTTCTTACTTAAATGCGGCACATTTTGTTATAAAGTACGATTTAGTTTCCCAAAATGTCTTTATCAATGGAGTACTATCCAATTGTCTAAATCCATGACACACTGCTCTATTTCGTGACGAAAACACACAGCATTGAGATACAGATTGCTTATTATCACCATCCATTTAGTTTTACAACCAAAATGGAACCTTCTTCAACAAACTATTGAAATGCTGTAGATGCTGAATTTATCAGTCAATAATGTTAACTTGGAATTTGTTCAGAGAAAAACATATTAATCACAAAATTTCATGCACAACAGACTCACTTATCATCAAAAGGCTGCCCCGCTCTGTCCAATATGACCAAAGATTTTTTTGTCTGATTCTTTTGATGTTTGGTGTAGAGAATCCTTTCAAGTTTGTTCAAATCAAGTCATTGGGGTCATAACTGGGCTCCCTGTGGATCCCAATTAACTTTTAACTTAGTGCTCTATAAGGACGATTCTTTGAAACATCTTCTTCACATTCACAATTTTTTTGTTACTGAGTTTTGACATCCTTAGTTGGGGGAGGGTGATCAACTAGGTGATTTTTTTTTTTGCTTCATAAATGAGTTTTGAAGGGGTTTGAGTGATTTTATGCAAAAAACTCCAAAACAAATCACTCCCCCCCCCCCCCCCCCCCCACACACACACACACACACACTGCCACACACCTTGCTAAATTAGATTAACAAAATTAACATGCAGATGCTGAATGTAACCATAAATCCTTCTTTATACAATTTTATCAGATGAGTGATTGAGACCCCTTTGGTCCTCTTGTTTGATAATGGATTTACAAATCTGTTTTCGCAGGTCATTTCTTCTAGTTAGTATCTTTTTCAAATTTCTTAAAATCTGTATTTGGTCATCATATGATAATTAAAACATTCACCAAATCATTTTCTAATTTCGTACATAACCTTCTGCTGATATGTTGAATGGGTTTGCAAATCAGCCTCAACAGATAAGTTTTTAGTTTCACTTGGCAAGTTTCAGCAGAGCTTTTTTGGTAATGATTTGTCCCATTGTCCATCCATCGTCCATCTGTCGTCCGTCTGTCTGTCATCAACATTTTGTTTGTCCAGCCATAACTTTTTAAGTACTGAATATTTTTTGACAAAACTTTATAACAATATGTTTTATCAAAAGACAGTGTGTCCCAAATTATAATATGGTATGTGCCCCTCAAGGTCAAGGTCACATGCCAATGTTAAGTTGACAGAAAAACTTTACAGTTCACTGTCAATTTTGTCCGAGCCATATAACTTGGTATGATTGACAGATCTTATTCAGGCTTGATACAATTATTGCTCATGACTCAAAAGTGTGTCATGACTTTGAGCCAAGGTCATATCATCATGGTCAAGGTCACAGTCAGCAAAACTTTGATATTGTTATTCAGCCCTTTTCCAGTCTATATAGCTTGGTGTGATTGACAGTTCTTATTCATACTTGATACAATTATTGCTCATGACTCAAAACTCTGTTGCAACTTTGAACCAAGGTCGTATCCTGAAGGTCAAGGTCACAAACAGCAAAACTTTTATATTGTTAAACAACTCCTGTCCTTGGTACAATTATTGCTCATGACTCAAAGATGTGTTATAAAATCAAGGTCAGGTCACAGACAGCAAAACTTTGATATTACACAGCGCTTGTCCTGTTCATGTAACTTGGTATCATTGACAAATGTTATTCATACTTGATACAGTTATTGCTCATGACTCAAAGGTGTATCACAACTTTAATCCAAGGTCATGTCGTCAAAGTCAAAGAGAGTAAAACGTTGATATTATTATACAGCTCTTGTCAGGTCTGTACAATTGAATTTATATTTAAGAAGTGCAAGGAGCACTGGAGAAGTGAGACCGGTTCTCGTTAGATCACCAAAGTTAAGCAACGTCGAGCCCGGTTAATCCTTGAATGGGTGACTATTCAGCGATTGATTCAGGTGCTTCCCGTAGAAGTGGCTGGTGTATGATCAGCGAAGTTTGAGTGTGATTCTGTGATGTTGCATCACATGCTAGCTGTGAATGTTGAGAATGTTCACCAGTACTATGCAATCCCCACCGTGCCTAGGTGTAAAATAGGGACCTGTTGAGGAGTTTGCCTTGTGTACCCATCTGTGGAGCACCATCAGTATGCTTCATTTAGTTGAATTGAGAATGTCAAAGAATGAACAAAGGGTGTGAACACCTGTGATACAGGGAAATAATGTAAGTCAGAGAGCACTGCGGTGGATTCTAGACGTTAACATTGCATTATTATCTTGTTCAACCTTCACTCAAATGTTACTTATAAACTAACGTTGTGTCATGACCTTGACCTATTGTTATATCATCAACGTCAAGGTCACAAATAGTAACACTTGGATTCTTGTCTTGTATTTAGCTTCCCTTAAAAGCACTGACGATGAATGGAGCTGTCTAGGATGAGAGGCCTCTCGTTACAGTGATGTTATTATTTTTCAAATATTAAGTAGTTTTTTGTTAGCTCACCTGACTGCAAGTCATTGGGAGCTATTGCCATCACTTTTGTCTGGCGTCTGCCGGCCGTTAACCACTAGGCCAAATTCAAACAAATATTGCACAGACTATCGATGGAGTATACTCTTTCTATTTTGTTAAAATGAAGCAGCTGCCATATTCAGGCTCTGATTTAGGCCCCAAAAGCTTAAAAACCTTTAAAATTCTTCTTCTCATGAACCACCAGAGGGAATGCCTTGATATTTGGTATGGAACATCCTTTGGTGTAGAAGATTAAAGTTTGTTCAAGGAAAGTTGATAGGTCAATATCTAGGCTCTCTGTGGGGGCATATTTATTATACCCCACGCAACGAAGTTGCTGGGGTATAATGTTTTTGACTGGTCCGTCAGTCCGTCCTACTTGTTTTCCGGACTTTTTTTCTACACGCTTCCAGATATTGAGCTGATTTTTGGTATGTGAGTCTAACATGGTGGCCTACAGATCAAGTTTGCATTTTTTCCGCTCCACTGATTTTTATCGAAATTGCGGCCCTTGGACTCTGAAAAATGCATTAAAATTACAGTTTTCCGGACTTTTTTTCTACACGCTTCCAGATATTGAGCTGATTTTTGGTATGTTAGTCTAACATGGTGGCCTACAGATCAAGTTTGCATTTTGTTCCGCTCCACTGATTTTTACCGAAATTACGGCCCTTGAACTTTGAAAAGTTCATCAAAATTACAGTTTTCCGGACTTTTTTTTATACACGCTTCCAGATATTGAGCTGTTTTTGGGTATGTTAGTCTAACATGGTGGCCTACAGATCAAGTTTGCATTTTGTTCCGCTCCACTGATTTTTACCGAAATTACGTCCTTGAACTTTGAAAAGTTCATCAAAATTACAGTTTTGCAGACTTTTTTCCTACAGGCTTCCAGATATTGAGATGATTTTTGGTATGTTAGTCTAACATGGTGGCCTACAGAATCAGTTTGCGTTTTGTTCCGGTCCACTGATTTTTACCGAAATTACGACCCTTGGACTCTGAAAAATGTATTAAAATTACAGTTTTCCGGACTTTTTTTCTACACGCTTCCAGATATTGAGCTGATGTTTGGTATGTTAGTCTGACATGGTGGCCTACAGATCAAGTTTGCATTTTGTTCCGCTCCACTGATTTTTACCAAAATTACGGCCCTTGAACTTTGAAAAGTTCATGAAAATTACAGTTTTCCAGACTTTTTTCCTACACGCTTCCAGATATTGAGCTGATTTTTGATATGTTAGTCTAACATGGTGGCCTACAGAACAAGTTTGGGTTTTGTTCCGCTCCACTGATTTTTACCAAAATTACGGCCCCATAGACTTTGAAAAGTTCATCAAAATTACAGTTATCCGGGCTTTTTCTCTGCTTGAATTCTTTCAATACCATTGAAACTACAGAACACTGTTTTCTGCAGTATTCCTAGAATCTATGTTTATTTTTAAAAAATGATCAGAGCTTGAAATATCGGGGCGCGTGGGGTATGTGAGCATGCTCACTGAGGTTCTTTTTTTGGGCTCTGCCCAAAATTTCTATTTCAAGAACCGGTGGTCCACTTTCAACCAAATTTGGCATGTAGTATAAGTGCGTCCTAAGTAATTGATTGATGCATGCCAAAAAAATGTTCACAGTCCTGTGGCAACCCCAGGAGCTAAAAACGGAAAAAAATTCAAAAGCCCATATATCCCAAACCACAAGGAACAGAGAACTGTTATTTGGTATGAGACATCCTTAGGACCGTTAGAAGGAATTGGTTAAAAATATTGCCACCAGTTCAATCAGGGTGTCCGTTAAAGGGTATTCAAAAAATGATGAGTCAGCATTTTTATAGTAGTTTATCCTGGATAAAAAAATTTATTCACTGAGAACCTTGATTGACAGCTAGAATAACATATTGTTCTTAAAATAACAAATTGCTGCCAGGCACATGGTAATCTGTCATTTTTATCAGGAAACTGTTGAGAAAAATTTCTGACTTCAGTGTGTTTTCCAGAAATTTTATTTCATGTTGAACCCTTTCAGTTCTGGAAAACATTTATATGATGCTGTATGCATGTCTTTAATTTAACCTTCTCAAGACTGCAATGTGGTTCCAAAGATTTTATTGATGCCATGAACAAACCCCTTTCAATGCTGTATATGTTTTTTTTCTGGTTCCTTGGAAAAAGAATTGATCTGATTCCTGTATGAATATCTTTAATTTAACCCTCTCATGACTACAGTGGTTTTTTTTTCCAAAGATTTTACTTCATGATGAACCTTTTCACTACTGCGCACATATAATTTTTTGTCTGGTTTCTTGGAAACATCTGTTTCCTGTATGCATATCTTTAATTTAACCCTCTCAAGACTGCAATGTGGGTTCCAAAAATTTTATCGATGCCATGATCAAACACTTTGAATGTTGTGCACATGTATGTTTTTTTTATGGTTCCTTGGAAAAAAATTGATCTGATTCCTGTATGAATATCTTTAATTTAACCCTCTCATGACTTCAGTGTGTTTTCAAAAGATTTTATTTTATGTTGAACGCTTTTAATTTTGTGCACATATATGTTTTTCTGGTTTCTTGGAAACATTTATCTGATTCCTGTATGGATGTTTTTAATTTAACCCTATCAAGAATTCAGTATGGCTTTCAAAGATTTTATTGATGCCTTGATCAAACCTTTTCAGTGCTGTGCACATATGTTTTTTTAGCTCAACTTTGGCGAAGCCAAATTTGAGCTTATGCCATGGCCCATCTGTCCGTCTGTCCATCTGTCCATCAACAATTGGATACGGCTCGGGCTAGAAGCCGCATTTATGAACCGATCTTTACGAAACTTCTTGGGTACCTTTGTTATGACCGTGGGACGAGAACGAGTGTTTTTGGGTGCGGTCTAAAATTCAAGATGGCTGCCAGTCGCCATTTTGTACCGATGATGCAGAAATCTGTTTTTTGTACAGAACTTTCAAATGAAAGCTCTGATTTGAATAATTTTTTGTATGAATGTTCAGTACCATGGTATACATCACATATAATACGGGTTTTTTCTCGTGCGTAAATTATGCAAATTAGACTAACTTTGATGTTTTTTGGTGTTACTTTCAGCACTGTAAGTGCAAATGCCAATACGGCTCGGGCTAGAGGCCGTATTTATGAACCGATCTCTACGAAACTCCTTGGGTACCTTTGTTATCACCGTGGGACGAGAACGAGAGTTTTGGGGTCCGGTCCGAAATTCAAGATGGCCAATAGCAGCCATTTTGTACAAAATTTGGTGCAATCCGATTTTTGCACAGAACTTCCACATGAAAGCGCTGATTTGAATAATTTTTTGTGTGAATGTTTAGTACCATGGGATACATCACATATAATACGTTTTTTTTTCTCGTGCAGAAATTATGCAAATTAGATGAACTTTGATTTTTTTAGTGCTACTTACACACAGTAAGTACACATGTCAATACGGCTCGGGCTAGAGTCTGCATTTATGAACCGATCTTCACGAAACGTCTTTGGTACCTTTGTTATCACCTTGGGACGAGAACAAGTGTTTCTGGGTGCGGCTCAAAATTCAAAATGGCTGCCAGTGGCCATTTTGTACCGAAATTAGGTCTGATCAGTTTTTTGTACACAACTTCTATACGGCTCAGGCTAGAGGCCGTATTTATGAACCGATCTTTACGAAACGTTTTGAGTACCTTTGTTATCACCGTGGGATGAGAATGAGTGTTTTTGGGTGTGGTCCAAAATTCAAGATGGCCATCAGCAGTCATTTTGTACCAAAATTAGTGCAATCAGTCTTTTGTACAGAACTTCTGTATGAAAGTTCTGATTTGAATAAATTTTTGTATGAATGTTTAGTAACATGGAATACATCACATATAGAACGGGGTTTTTTCTCGTGCAGAAATTATGCAAACTAGATGAACTTTGATTTATTCAGTGCTACTTATACACTGTAAGTGCACATGTCAATATGGCTCGGGCTAGAGGCTGTATTTATGAACCGATCTTCACAAAACTTCTTGGGTTCCTTTGTTATCACCTTGGGACGAGAACGAGTGTTTTTGGGTGCGGTCCAAAATTCAAGATGGCTGCCAGTGGCCATTTTGTACTGAAATTAGGTCCAATCAGTTTTTTGTCACAACTTCTACACAGCTCATATTTGTGAGCTGATCTTCACGAAACGTCTTGGGTACCTTTGTTTTCACGTTGGGACAGAAATGAGTGTGTTTTGGGGTGCCTTTGTTATCACTGTGCTATGAGAACAAATAATATATGGGACTCAAAAGATTTTTTTCTAGTTTAGCATCTGACTGTCACCCACCTTTACAATACTTTACCTATACATTTGTTACAGGCAATGGTCAGTATTTATGTACAGACCGTTACAATACTTTATATGTACCTTTGTTATCAGGTCATTACCTAGATGTTTGTCATTGCTGTGTCACATACTATACATGTACGTATCTTTGTCTTGACAAGTTGAGCTACAGTGTCATTGACACTTTCATTCTGGTTTCTTGGAAAACAATTCTCTAATTCCTGTTTGAATATCTTGAATTTAACCCTCTCAAGGCTTCAGTGTGGGTTCCAAAGATTTTATTTCTGATTTCTTTAAAAATATTTTACCCCCCAAAATAAGCCTCCATAAATTCTCTTTCTGTTTTGTTTATTTTTTATGCTTCAACCATTTTCACACAGACAGAATTGAATTTACTGGTGGCAGTAAAATTCTGTTTCTCTAGTTTGAAATCTTTCTTATTCTTTAAAACCACTGGACCAAATTCATTCATTTATGGCACAGACCATCTTTGGAGTAAACCTTTTCTCCTTTGTTCAAATGAAGCTGCTGCCATAATCAGGCTTGTGGAATTTACTCTTCTGATTTTTCCCTCCAAATTACTATATCCCTTAGGGTGTGGTTAATGCTCCATAAGCCTAATATGCTTTTAAAATCCTCTTTTTATAAGCCACTTGCAATAATGTTTAGATTTCTTGTTTGGAACTTACTTTAGTGATGCAGATTCACTTTTTTTCAAAGAAACTCAGTAAGTCAAAATTTGGGCTCCTAAATTTTGGCCTCACCCAATATTTGTATTTTTAGATTTAGTTGGCAGATGCGAACCATATTTGTCATGTAGTATATAACTGGGTCATAAGTATTTCGTTTATGCCAGAATGTTTGGTGTTTTTTGTTTTGGTTTTTTTGTGGGGGGGGGGGGGGGGGGTGGGGGTGGAGGGAAAGAACCACATTAGTTGAAAACAAAACAAAAATTCACAGAACAGAGCTTGCTTGAAAGATTTCCTAGGACCAGCTGACATGAATGGCCCAAAAAGTTGCCTTTTGGTTGTGTCATAGCTAATAAAAAAATTGCTCTTGCTGCTTATCACTTACTGATACTCTCATCTCTTTTGAGCCAGGTGAGCGTTTTAGGCTCACTTGAGCCTCTGGTTGACAATTTCTTAACTGGGTTTAAAAATCTTCCTGACTGGGTTAATGCTCTTAGATTTTTATGCCCCCCGACTTAGGTCGGGTGGCATATAGTGATTGAAGTGTGTATGCGTCTGTCTCTGTGTGTGTGTGTGTGTGTGTGTGTGTGTGTGTGTGTGTGTGTGTGTGTGTGTGTGTGTGTGTGTGTGTGTGTGTGTGTGTGTGTGTGTCCGCACCAATCACTCGAAAACTGTTAGGGCCATGGTCATCAAACTTCACACAATTATAAAGGACCATGGGAGGATGTGTCACACACCTCAGCCGGGTTCGTACCTTCAAGGTCAAGGTCACATTTCAAGGTCACACTAAAAATCGGTCAATATTTGTGTCTCAGCCATAACTCAGAAACGAATCATAGTACAATTGTTAAACTTTTTACAAATGTTAAGGACAGGTCAGAAGGTGTGTCGCGTATAATAGTTTCCACTGCATCTGCAAGGTGAAGGTCACAGTGGGATGGGGGGGGGGGGGGGGGGCATGTGTTACCTTAGTAACATTCTTCTTGTTTTGCCTTGTTTCACAAGATGCCTAAAATCTGTAAAATCTGACATCACACTATAAGGAGAACCAAATCATCTCCAAATTTCATACATATGTTTTGAATGTTTTTGCAAAGCCTCTCTTGGTCACTTCTGTCAGAGTTATTGCTCTTTATTTTTCCTCAAGGTACTTGAAGTCTTGTATTCTGGAGTTATTATTACACTAAGGAGAACCATGTGACAAATTATTTTCATACTAAACTTTTTGGGTGACAGTATTTCGAATGGATTTTTAAATCCGCTTCATCCGATTGCTTTTCCCAGGTTTTTCTTATTTGTTCCAGAGTTTTTTTTTTTAAATTTTTCATTCTGTCACTGCACCATAAAAAGACCTGTTATTCATTCTCAAATTGTATACATAGCTTTGCAATGATAGTTTATCCCTTTGGTTCATTAAGTAGCCTAATTTTACAGGGTTATTCTCTTCCCACCCCCATCATTTTCTTTTAAATTCCTTAACCCTCTGCTCACTTGTGTTAAAATAACAAATTTTCAAAATTGAAAAATTGAAAATTTCTCCAAAATACAACTAGGAATTTAACCAGCTCAACTGAGCTGTGTCAAACAAGATGAAATAGTGAAATTCCTAGTTGCATTTTTGGAAAAATTTGCAGCTCGAAATTTCAAATTTCCTGCATCTATGCAGGGGATTAAAATTTATCCATTATCATCAGTTCCATTTGCTAACCCTGCTTGTGTGGAGTTAGTATGTTGGAGAGCCTGTCAATTGGTCACCATTGCCGAGTGGTTCTCTCCTGGTACTCCGGCTTCCTCCACCCATAAAACTGACTGACACGAGGTGACCCTGGCTGTCGAAAGTGTCATTAAACCCCAATAAATAAATAATTAGTTTCATCAAATCATTCTCAAATGTTTCATGTAATTTTATCATGATGATATATATAGCTCATCGTCTGTCATCTGTCCATCATCTGTCTTCTGTCAACATGGTGTTTGCACGTTCTCCCAAACCTCTGAACCTTGAAATTGTTTAAGGGAGATGGTACTTATAAGCATACGCTTACTTTCGAATCCCGTCTTGTATAGTTTTTTCTTTTTACATCCCATGTTATATTATATACGGTTTGGTGTACATTACCTATGTGAATAGCCTGTTTGATGTATATAATTAACGCTGTTATTAATCAATAAATATTGTTTAAACCAAACCGCTGAACCGATTTCAGTCAAATTTGAGGTGATTGCTTGTTCTAACATCACATTTTGTTTTTGTTCAAATCAACTTGCCAGACCCTATAGGGAGGAGTTGGGGGAAAAAACTTCATGAACCTGTGGGTACAATGTCTTGATATTTGGTACATAGCTTTCTTTTGATCTGTAGAATCAAGTTTCTTCAAATTAGTTGGTGGAGCAATATTTACCTGTGTAATGAGAGGGGCAAGATTTTTGGCCCTGCCCAAAATTTCTATTTTCTGAACTGATGAGCCAATTGGAACCAAATTTGGTATGTGGTATTATTGAGTTATACGTACTTGATTCCTGTTAAAAAATCTGTGTCCCTGTGGGAATCTTTGGAGCTAAAAATAGAAATATTTTCAAACGTCCATATTTCCCAAACCACACAGAAGAGAGAACTGTTTTTAGTCCCCTACCGGCATCACCGGAGGGGACTCTAGGTTTGCACTCCATCCATCCGTCTGTCTGTCCGTCTGTCAGTCTGTCAGTCACACTTTAGTTTTCCGGAGTTTTTTTGGAAACGCTTCAACGGAATGATTTCATTTTTGGTAAACTACTATAGAACGATTACTTACAGATGAAGTTTGAGTTTCATGCTGATTGCATTATTCTTGTGTGAGTTACGGCCCTTGGAAATATGGGAAAAGCACCAAAATATCAGTTTTCCGGAGTTTTTTTGGAAACGCTTCAACGGAATGATTTCATTTTTGGTAACCTACTATAGAACGATGACTTAAAGATCAAGTTTCATTTACACTCTGTCCATCCATCCGTCAGTCTGTCAGTCAGTCTGTCAGTCGTACTTTAGTTTTCCGGACTATTTTTTGAAAATGCTTCAACCGAATGATTTCGTTCTTGGTAACCTACTATAGAACGATGATTTACAGATCAAGTTTGAGTTTCATGCTGATTGCATTATTCTTGTGTGAGTTATGGCTCTTGGAAATATGGAAAAGCACCAAAATATCAGTTTTCTGGACTTTTTTGGGAAATGCTTCAACGGAATTCATGCTGATCACATCTAGGTTATAACATTTGTATAATTATTAATGCTCATTAGTCCGGTAGGGGACATTGTATTGCTTCAGCGATACGAGCGCTCTTGTTCATTCTGAAGTATAGCATCCTTAGGACCAATACAAGGGAATGATAAAAAAATTACCATCGGGTGTGTCAGGGTGTTCTGTTGGGGAGGGGGGGGGGGGCAGGTCATCAAAAAATTGTTGAGTCAGCATATTTGCAAAAATTGAAAATAATTTTCCTCCCCCTAGACCCACTGATCAGAATATTTTGGTATTTGGTATACAGCATCCATAGCCATAGGAGGGGGTTGGGGGGAGGGGGCAGATACAAGTTTGTTAAAATGAAATCCCTTGGTTCATATTTGGGTTCAATACAGGAGTCCACATTTTAACTTGGGGCAAAATGGGGAATGATCTTTAAAAATCTTCTTCATCAGAACCACCAGTCAGAATTTTTTAACATTTGGTATACCCCATTGTTACAAGGGTCAGATTCAAGTTTGTTCAAATCAAGTCCCTCAGTTAATATTTGGGCTTCCAAATTTTAACTTAGTGTCACATGGGGAACATCTTTAAAAATCATCTTCTTCTGATTTACCAGTCAGAATCTTTGTTATTTGCTATACAGCATCCTTACTGAGGTTAGATGTAATTTTATTCAAACCAAGTCCCTGGGTTAATATTTGGGTGCCCTATTTGAGCCCAAATTTTAACTTAGTCCAATATGAGAAATAATCCTTAAAACTCCTCTTCTCGAGAAACCCCAGTCAGAGCCTTTTAATATATGGTATACAGAATCCTTTGAGAGGTTGGATTCAAATTTGTTCAACTCAAGTCCATTGGTTAGTAATTGGTTATCTAAGAGGGCCCAAATTGTAAGTTAGTGCAATATGGGAAATAATCCTTTAAAAATCTTCTTCTGATCCACCAGTCGCAATCTTTTGATATTTGATAAACAGCATTCTTAGGGAGGTCAGATCTAAAAGTTTGTTCAAACCAAGTCCCTGGGTTAATATTTGGGCTCCCTAATGGAGCCCAAATTTTAACGTAGTCCAATATGAGGAATAATCTTCAAAACTTTTCTTCTCCAGAAACAGTAGTTAGAATATTTGGTGGTGTTTGGGTCTTTTTCTTCCAAACCACTTACCACATTTTAATGAAATTTCACATGAGTAGTGGTTATATAAGGGCATTTGAGTTTTTCTTCAAATTGGTTTTCTGCTCATATTGAGGAAGGGGTGGGGCCAAAATGCCCCAGTTTTTTTAAAAATCCTCTTCTCATGAACCAGATGTAGCTGAGACTTGATATTTGGTATACAGCTTCCTTTTGAGGTGTAGACTCAAATTTGTTCAAGAGAAGTTCGAGGAGCAATATTTGCCGCCGTTATGGGAGGGACAAGAATTTTTGCGCCCCTCCCAAAATTTCTATTTTCCAAACCGAGAGGCCAATTTGAACCAAATTTGATATGAAGTATTAATGGGTCATAAGTACTTGATTTATGCCAAATTTTAAAAAAAAATGTACTAACTTCGCCCAAGCAGAGATAGCATTGATTGAAGACAAGTGCATCATCAACGTGCAGTATGCCTCAGTACCCAGCACCACCATGCCCCCCCCCACATGGGCAATCAGAATTGAGTGCCTTGCCCAGGATACAACACAGTTACTCTTGGTGGGGATCGAACCAAAGATCTTTTGGTTTGAAGTTCAGTGCTGTAACCACTAAGCCACCATGCTCCCAATCATTTATATAATTTTTGAATGCTCAGGTAACAGGTATTTACTCTTTAACTCTTAACTGGTAGAGAGCTAAATTATTTTTATTTGTCACAATTTGTTCACATGTTTTTTGCTTGTTGCAATTTATGTGAGAGTGTCTGTAGGCTCTCTCCCATAAATTTTAACAAGGAAAATCCAAATACACAAAATAATTTTACTTCAGACATAATACAGAGTACATTTACAGAATATGGGACCCCTATGTCGCTGTACCTGCACGTCAGAATAAAGCCCAAATATGAGCTTTCGTCACTCTACCAGTTAACCCGCTGAGTGATTTGAAAATATTTTTCATTAACTCTTTGATTATTTATTTATTGGTGTTTAAGGTCACATACTTATGCACAATGGCTAATCGTGACCGTGACAGTTTTACAGGTGGAGGAAGCCGGAGTACCCGGAGAGAACCACCGAGCAACGACGAGCAGCTGTCAGCTCTCCAACATCGTAACTCTGAACTCTGCACCGCAGCACAGGCAGGGTTAGATTGGTTGAAGACATGCGCACCATCAACGTGCAGTACACCTCAGTACACAGCGTCATCGTGCCCCCATTTAGGCAATCAGGGTGAAGTGTCTTGCCCAAGGACACAACGCGGTTGCCGCAGGTGGGATTCGAAACGAGGACCTCTCGACTTGCAGCCTGCACCTCTACCAACTGAGCCACCGCGCCCCCAACTCTTTGATGAAACATTCATGAAAATTTGATTTGAGAAATCATTCGACAAAAAATCCATAAAGTTTACAGGGGGAAAATTTGATTGAATATCTTCAAATTTTACTGATTTAATAGCAAGAGTTTGTTTTCTTGTCCCGGGCAGGAATATTTACCCGCACCATGCAAGGAACTATTAACTTGCAAATAGAACAACAAATTTGTACCACAAGTATGGCAAATTGTTTTGTGTTTGACAGTAATATTTGAGTAGCAGGAGTTTGATTATGGTGGATTCCCCCATTGGAACTGAAGTGAAGCAGTGCTTGTTTACTATGGTGAACAAGTTCTCACTTTTCTGGTAACAAATGCCTGGAGTGAAAGTCCTCTCAAGTGGCCAGCACACATATAAAGGATTGGCTAAACTTGACTTCATTTCTATGATGTCATTGTGATATAGCCATAGATATTGATAGTGACCTTAAGCTCAAATAAATAAATTGATTAACCCTTTATCCAATGCAGATGATATCAAAATTTATTATATTAATTTTTTTTTTTTTTCATTTTTGTTAACAAAAATTTCAACAAAACCATATCATGTGACCCCTTATTGGAATGAGCTCAGTATAGTTTTGATGAAGCTTTATAATAGGTGAGAACTTGCAAGTGGACAGTGTGACATGTGCATATTCCCCAATTTTCAAACTCGGACAATTTTGACCCAATTATCTCCTCTTGAACTTAGAGTTAATGGTTACAATACATCAAATGATTTGAATTGGTGACATTGTAAACAGTTTCCTGTTTTCTCGGCTCATCAAGCTTAGTTTGAGGGAAAACTGTCCTCTGCACACCTAGTATATCATCTCATTAAAAAAATGAACTGAAAAAAATATATATTGCCGTACATTTTCTGTATTCAAATTTGGGGACTCCCCAACTACCATCCAGGGTTTTTTTCCATCTAGAAAATGCCAATTTCGTGGTTATTAGGAGGGGTTAACTCATTGCATGCTGTTGGTGGATATTCCTGCCAATACATCAAATCTCACGTCACCAGAAAATTTAAATTTGGGAATTTTCACAAAATTTTCCACTGCAAATTGAATCAACTGTTTGATCAGTGATTTCTTGAGTTGCATTTTTATGAATCTTTCGTCAGATCAAGTCATGGCTGCTAAAGAGCAGCCATGACCAGATTTGATGAAAAATATATTTTAAAGTATTCACTGGGTTAAGAGTTAAATTCTGAAATTGGATGAAAAGAGACTTGTATTGTCTATATGTGGGGTGGGCTTACGTAGCAAGTGGAAATCAATGACAACTTTGATTGATGGTATTTCAAAGAGGCAATATGCTTCATTCAAATTCTAGCCATGGGGGTCAAAGCAGACTTATATTGCTCAAACATCAGTATTTAGCATAACTAATACTATTGTTTCTTTTTGGTGTGGCTATGATTAACTGGAAATATATCAAATTAAATAACCAAATGATAAATCTTTCCTTCCACTATAAATCAAGGGTTCATTTGACCAGCATTTTATTCACAATTCCACAACAGGAACTGTTTCATAAAAACTAGGCATCCCACATCTTCAAAATAAGATTTTCTCCCAAATTTCAACCCTATCACAAATCGACTAGGCTTTAGTTGTAAAGTTTTTCCAACTGGTAGATCGACTATTTGAAACCTCTCAAAAATTATCACTCAACAGAAATAATGAACACTATTGCTGTAGGTTACAATACCCTAAATGAATTGCATTGGCGACAGTGTTAAACATTTTCCTGTTTCCTCGACTCATCAAGCCTGTATCATCTCATTAAAAAAATTAACTTTAAAAGAATATATATTTCCGTATGTTTTCTGTATTCAAATTCAGGGATTCCCCAACTACCATCCAGTTTCACACTCAGTTGAAGAGACACATTTTTAGCTCAACTAAACAACATCAAGTATGAGCTATTGGGATGGGTTGTGATCCATTGTCCATCCATACATCTGGATGTGCATCCATATGTACATCTGTCCATCCACAATTCATTTAACACACCCTACAGGTCGCCGCTCTCACCCAGTCCATCTCGAATTTCATATGTAGCTTTGGGGCAATATCTAGATGCGAGCTATCAATTTTTTTCGAATTTCGTTGAAAAAACATGGTCTCCACTGACCATCTTGGATTTGGCATATAAATTGTCAACAATTCCATTAGCACACCCTATAGGCTGCATCTCTCACCCTATCATTTTCAGATTTCACTTGTGGCTTTGGTGTGATGTCCAGATGGGAGCTATTGAATTTTTCTGAATTTTGTTGAAAAACATGGCTGCCTGCAGCCATCTTGGATTTGGATATAAATTGTTCAACAATTCTTTGAGCACACCCTACAGGCCACAGCTCTCACCCTATCATTCCCAAATTTCATATGTGGCTTTGGGGTAATGTCTAGATGGGAGCTATCAAATATTTCAAAATTTCATTGAAAAACATGGCCACCAGTGGCCTTCTTACATTTGGCATATAAATCGTCAGCAATTCTATTAGCACACTCTACAAGCTGCTTCTCTCACCCAATCTTTTTCAATTTGATATGTAGCTTTGGTTTGATGTCTAGATGGGAACTATGGAATATTTCTGAATTGTGTTGAAAAACATGGCCGCCAGCAGCCATCTTGCATTCGGATATAAATTGTCAACAATTCCATTAGCACACCCTACCGGTCGCATCTCTCACCAGATCTGTTTTGAATTTCATATATAGCTTTGGTGTGATGTCTAGATGGGAGGTATAAAATTTTTCTGAATTTCGTTAAAAAATATGACTGTCAGCTGCCATCTTGGATTGGTATTTTAATTGTCAACTATTCCATTAGCACACCCTGCAGGCCGCATCTCTCACCCAATCTTTTTCAAATCTCATATGTAGTTTTGGTGTGGTGTCTACATGGTAGCTTTCAAATTTTTCTGAATTTTGTTGAAAAACATGACTGGCTGTGGCCATCTTGGATTTGGCATAAAAATTGTCAACAATTCCATTAACAGACCATATCCAATCTTTTTCAAGTTTTATATGTAACTTTGGTATGATTTCCAGATGGGAGTTATCAAATTTTTCTGAATTCCATTGAAAAAGATAGCCGCCACCGGCCATCTTAGATTTGTCACCAATTCCATTAGTACACCCAGCAGTCCCCATCCTCACTCGATTTTTTCAGATTTCATTTGTAGCTTTGGTGTGATGTCTTTTCTATAGAAACTTGAGTGAGTGACATGGCATTACTGGTTCTTTCTGTTTAGTTCAGTCCCTTTTTGGACAAGTTGAGCTGCAGTGTCATTGACACTTTCATTACTTGTCCCCTCACCTTTGTTTTCAACTCTCACAATTTTGAAAGGACAGCCAGTGCACATTTTTTTTAAGTCTTTTCCAAAACACTCAATTTAACATTTTTATGGAGGATTCCAAAATCAGTAGATATGAACCCACTCAGCTATTCTCCTACACTTTATGCTCTATTCAATGTTGAAGCCAAAACCTTAGGGGGGGTGGGGTGGGGGGGAGGGCATTTTAGCCCACATATAGGCTACTGTAATGTAATATAGATTTCGATATAAAATCTCCTTCATTCATGAACTAATTTTGATGAAACTTCTCATAAGTGCCAACAAGCAAGTGAACATTCACCACATATTTCAGAATTTCAAAGCTCCCCTTTCAGCGGTGCATTCTGGGAAGTTCAAAGTGGGGATACTAATCATCTTCAGTGATACTTCTAGTTTTATTATATTGGATGCATCTTACCATAAAGCCACTTTTGGTATAATTTGCGACATCTTTGACAGAGCTCACACTCACTTTTAATACAATTTGTGACATCCTCTTTGACAGAGCTCAGAGATTTGTTCAGCACGATTGGCTAATATATATATGTTATCACCGCTATGTGTTGATCAAGAAACTTGTATCAAGCTGAGATGGTGTTCATATTACATATCATGGCAAGCCCTTTAGGGCGAGTTACAATACATTCAGATTATCATGATAATGAGCATGCCCTGTGATTTGTATCAGATTCGAGATGGTGTCCAGAATGGGATCTCAACGAGCCAGCTTTGCCGGTGAGTTGTGATCCCATTCTGGACACCACAGAGAATCTGAAGCAAATCGCAGGACATGCTCATTATCATGATAATTCAATTTTCTAACAATTCTGTCATATAAACAGATTGAATCTTAAATTATTATTACAGTTTTGGGACATAGGGTTGGGCGATAAAAAGTTTAAAAAAAATAAATTTTATGGAACAGTATTGTTGTGCACTTTAACAAACAATGAGTATAACGCAGTCACCGCAATTTTTTTTTTTGTTTCTGCTGAAAAAATTAGTTTTTCCAAATAATAGTATAAGTAGTTAAATTTCTAATTCCAACTATTTTCAGGACTGTTTGTGGATTAACAACAATTAAAAAAATGAAATTGAGAGAAAATTGCCTAAGAAACAAGAATTTTTTTTTTTATTGGTCGAACTTGATCATGCTTGAAATGACAACTTCACAGTCTTCTGAAATGGTCTGTTTCAATAAGCCATATGAGTGTACAATAAGCAAAAAGACTTGCAAATATAAGAATTAACTTATGACTTTAAATTCATAGGATTAAGAAGAGAAAAAACCCCTCCCACATCTGCTTTTCCAAGCAAAAATGCCAAACATGTCTCTTTTTTGGCCTGGTGTAAGTTTTTTCACTCATCCTCTTGGAGTAATGTATCATTTCATTGATAAAATGTACATTTCTGTTTATCATGTACTCATGAAGTTAAAATAGAATTCTGCCAAACATTTTGGAAGTTCAAAAAATCAATTCTAGGATTTTTCATTGTTGAAGCTTAGCTTAAAAAAGTTATAAATCCGTTTTATCATCTGTCCAGCATGGTCCTTTTGGCTGCCGCATGCTCTCTTTTTATAACCAGTGCAAAGTTAAAAAATTAAAAATTAAAGGGTTTATGTCTGATATTTTACCCAAGTTAATAAAATTGATAAATTTTGTTCCTTGAGTGCAACAAGGCTTTGCAATGCTTTAGCATTGGAAAGTCTTCTAGCACTCAAAGGACAAAATACACCACCACCCATGCTATTCTGTAGATTATGAGGTTTAAAATATAAAACAAACCAAGAACATGAACTTTTAATGGCAAAGAAATAATCACAAACATAAAATAAAAAAAGCCTACTCATGTGGAATTTTACAAGAAATGTTCTGACAAACAGAAAATCTACTTTGTGGGGCCTTATAAATGATAGCATATGAAGATATTTTAAATTTGTTGTCTTAATTTTCAAGTTTTATAGAAATTAATATGTTTGACTGTTGTGTTTCTTGAAGATTATTAACCTTCAACATCCTTTGTAGATGATCCACCAGAATATGATGTTAGGGATCGACTTATCAAATTAAATGCCGAACTTGCTAATGAGCCTGAACCAGAAGATGAGAGAGAGAAAAAGGTTCTTTTCAAAGACGATGTTGTGGACTTAGTTGTACCTCCTGAAGACTTTCCAAGTGATGATGAGGATTCTGCAAAAGATTCAGAAAAAAATAAAAATAGACAATCAGAAGAAATCAAGGAAGGTAAAAGTGATCAAAAAGGTGATAAAATTCTGATAGAACGAGATGGAAGGTTTGCTCTTGTTAGTTCCGATGATATTACTGCAACAGAATTGGGGATATATGATAGTTATGACTCTGATGTAGGTTCTTTAAACCAAAAATCAAAAAATGATAAAAATAGGAACAATAGCAGTTTATCTCGGAAACCAACGCCCCCAAATCAACCAAGGCCTTCAACTGCCAATGGTACTACTAGAAGGGGCATTCGTCCATCGTCATCAACACCTCGACCCCGTTCATCCAACTATACCTCAAATAGACCTGTTCTCACTGACTTTGATTATAACTCACCCTATGCATTAACACCTGAGGAGAAAGAACGTGTCCGTAAGGAGTCAAGAAAAATGAGTGAAGAGAAAAAACAGGAGGAAAAGAGAAAGAAAGAAGAGGAAGAGGAAAGAAAGAAGATGAATGATGAGTATTTCCAGTCGTGGCTGAAAAAGAAGCAGGAGGATGACAAAAAGAAGAAAGAAGCAGATGAAGAAGAAAGAGAGAGAAATAAGAAGCCAGATTATGTGAGTACAGTTGTTAAAATTACTCAATACACACACAGAACGTCATGATGTGTGAATGCCTACGTCAGTATGACCGGGGTGCCAGCGTGGAAGGATAGAAGTAGAGGCACAGCCTCGAGTTCTATCCTTTCACAATGTCATGAGTGCTGTATTCACCAAGCGCATTCACACCCCATGGCATTCTGTGTTAATTACATACCTCTATGGCATGAATGCATTACCTTAAAAATTTGATTCTCTATATGTGTATTGTTTTTAGAAAAGCACTCTCCAAGCTCTTAGGAGATCTTTTTGTCTTGGTATCTACCTGATTAGATCACATGCTTTGGAATTCACTAAAAATAAACAATGAGTGGTCTTATGCTGAGTTTGATTTCTTTTTGAGAATAATACAGGATGGTTTGTGTCATTACATTGGGGAAAGGGTTGATTTAGATGAGATTTACTTTAAGGCTATACAGTGCATGGGCTAGTTACTCAGTTAATAATGAATATTTTTTATAACCAAGAAGTGTGACTAACCCTGTGCAGTGCACAGGGTTAGTCACACTTTGTGGTTATAAAAAATTGGTAACTGCCATACCACACACTACATGGAAATATACACTGACCAAGGCTGTATAAATATGCAGGGTTAGTTGGTTACATATTATTACGTAGGAGGCCGGATGCAGGGAACTAATGGAACTACTTATACGCGACTGTGGAATTTTGCAAAAAATGAATTCCAAATATGAACACACATTCTATTTTTATACGCCCATTTGAAAAACGGTTGTATTATATAATCACTCAGTCTGTCTGTCTGTACACATTTTGGGTTTCCAGATTGGATTATTTGATCTCAACCAAAATTGGTATGTGTATTACCCAGCTATAATACAGATCAAGTTCTAATATGGGTTCCATTATTTTTTGTACATGAGTTACAGCTCTCTTTTGACTTAAAATTCGACCATCTATTAACATTTTTAGCTCAACTTTGACAAAGTCAAATTTGAGCTATTGTCATGGCCCGTCATCCGTCGTCCATCCGTCTGTCTGTCCATCCGTCCATCTGTCCTTCTGTCCGTACGTCAACAATTGGCTATGGCTCGGGCTAGAGGTCGTATTTATGAACCGATCTTTACGAAACTTCTTGGGTACCTTTGTTATGACCGTGGGACGAGAACGAGTGTTTTTGGGTGCGGTCCGAAATTCAAGATGGCTGCCAGCCTCCATTTTGTACCAATGATGCAGAAATCTGTTTTTTGTACAGAACTTCCATATGAAAGCTATTATTTGAATAATTTTTTGTATGAATGTTTAGTACCATGGGGTACATCACATATAATACAGGTTTTTTTCTCGTGCGTAAATTGTGCAAATTAGACTAATTTTGATGTTTTTTGGTGTTAATTTCAGCACTGTAAGTGCAAATGCCAATACGGCTCAGGCTAGAGGCCATATTTATGAACCGATCTTTACGAAACTTCTTGGGTACCTTTGGTATCACCGTGGGACGAGAACGAGTGTTTTTGGGTCCGGTCCGAAATTCAAGATGGCCGATGGCAGCCATTTTGTACAAAATTAGGTGCAATCAGATTTTTGCACAGAACTTCCATATGAAAGCCTGATTTGAATAATTTTTTGTGTGAATGTTTAGTACCATAGGATACATCACATATAATACAGGTTTTTTTCTCGTGCAGAAATTATGCAAATTAGATGAACTTTGATATTTCAGTGCGACTTACACACATTAAGTACACATGTCAATACGGCTCAGACTTGAGTCTGTATTTATGAACTGATCTTCACGAAATGTCTTGGGTACCTTTGTTATCACCTTGGGACGAGAACGAGTGTTTCTGGATGCGGTCTAAAATTCAAGATGGCTGCCAGTGGCCATTTTGTACCGAAATTAGGTCTAATCAGTTTTTTGTACACAACTTCTATACAGCTCAGACTAGAGGCCATATTTATGAACCAATCTTTAGGAACCTTGTTGGGTACCTTTGTTATCACCGTGGGATGAGAGCGAGTGTTTTTGGGTGTGGTCTGAAATTCAAGATGGCCACCAGCAGCCATTTTGTACCAAAATTAGTGCAATCAGTCTTTTGTACAGAACTTCTGTATGAAAGTTCTGATTTGAATAAATTTTTGTATGAATGTTTAGTAACATGGAATACATCACATATTCTAAGGGGTTTTTTTTCGTGCAGAAATTATGCAAATTAGATGAACTTTGACTTATTCAGTGCTACTTGCACAATGTGAGCACACATGTCAATACGGCTCAGGGTAGAGACTGTATTTATGAACCGATCTTCACAAAACTTCTTGGGTACCTTTGTTATCACCTTGGGACGAGAATGAGTGTTTCTGGGTATGGTCCAAAATTCAAGATGGCTGCCAGTGGCCATTTTGTACCAAAATTAGGTCCAATCAGTTTTTTGTTCTATACAGCTCGTATTTATGAATTGATCTTCACAAAACTTCTTGGGTACCTTTGTTTTCACCTTGGGACAGGAACGAGTGTGTTTTGGGGTGCCTTTGTTATCACTGTGCTATGAGAACAAATATTTTGGGGTTCAGTCAGACCCACTCTGGGACTCAAAGTTTTCTTTTGTAGTTTAGCATCTGACTGTCACCCACCTTTACAATACTTTACCTATACATTTGTTACAGGCAACGGTCAGTATTTATGTACAGACCATTACAATACTTTATATGTACCTTTGTTATCAGGTCATTACCTAAATGTTTTTCATTGCTGTGTCACATACTTTACATGTACATGTCTTTGTCTTGACAAGTTGAGCTACAGTGTCATTGACACTTTCATTTTGTTTCTTGCTGATGACATGTATTTGATCTCAACAAAAGTTTGTATGTATGTTACTCAGCTAGTAATACAGACCAAGTTCAAATATGGATTCTGTCCAATTATTTTTACATGAGTTGTGGCTCTTTTTCGACTTAGAATTTGACCGTCTATTAACATTTTTTGTTTCCGACTAATAACTCCAATTTGGATCATTTGATCTTACCCAAAGTTGGAACAATTCAAAATGGCTAATGGGTGTATTTATCCATGTCTGGTGGTGCTCTTGTTAATAGCTTGTTTATCATGGCTCTACTGAAAAGTGCTGAATGCCAGTTTAGTGGGTTTACCTTACATGTATTGGTTTGCAGTCTCCTTTGCAGAAGCTAAACAATGTTCATATGAAATTGTTTTGTTACAGTATATTGCAGAGTGGTAGCAGGTACTCAAATAAATTGTAACGAAACAATTATTTTTTGAAAAAATGTTGAAGACTCCACTTGGTAGTGTGCTATCCTTGAAAAAATTACTCATGTTACAAATCACCTTTGAAAAATAATTGAGCACTCTAAGTCTCTTACAGTTAATGAGCTTGAAAATTCATCTGACGACATGAATTTCTGTTAGTTCTGAATGTACTTTGGGGTGACCTTTACCCACATGTCAACATTTGCACATGATGCATATTTTCCGTTTGCTCAAGGGCACAATATATCCTGATTCTTGCCAGAGCTAAAGAACTACACGGTATCTTTGTTCTAAAAAGTGTACATCCATATGTCTGCACAGGCTCGACTTCTAGTTGTTTTATTTTTCATCTGTTCGATAAAAGAGAATGATCTGTTTAACAATTTAAACTTAGGTCACCTGATAATCTTCTTTCCTTTTCAGTCATCTATTTATGGTTTATCTAATTATCGATCTCTTGTATGAGGGTTTTCCTTTTCGTATGAGGGTTTTCCTTTTCTAAGTAGGTTATAGCAGTAATATAATTAGAACTTTTTCACCTGGAAAACTATTATTGATCTTGATTGAAGTTGAAACAGCCTTTGGCATTAACCCTTTACCCCACGCAGAGAATATCAAAATTTATTGTTTTAATTACTATTTTTTTTCAATTTTTCCAAAAAATTTCAATAAAACCATATCATGTGACCCCAATGAGGGGTCACATGATAAGGTTTTGTTGAAATATTTTTAAAAATTAATTTTTTTCAACTGCTCAATTTGCAAATTACGCAGGCGGATGCAGCTGATTCGTTAGGTAAAGGGTTAAAACAGTTCTGTCTTGACATTAAAAGCCAATTTTTATAAAAAAAAATAAAAAATTCTATGCTCCCATAACACATGCTCCAACATCTAGGCACATGAAAAGAACATATTGTTCCTAACCCTCTTCACACTGTTGTCAGAATTCCAAAATATCAAGCAGCGAATTTTTGTAACTGAGAATTGTAACAATTCAATCTGTCAAATTTCCGTCAAGCAAGACTGAATTTGTTAAATTCCTAGTCGCATTATGTGAAAAGTCTGCACATTAAGACCCTATAAAGTAGATCTTCTATTTCATTTTTTTGTAAAATTGCATGTGGGTGGCATTTTTTTTAGCTCGCCTGACTTTCAGCCAGGGGAGCTATGGTGATCACTCACCGTCTGTCGTCCATCCGTCGTCCATGAACATGGTGTTTGCATCTTCTCCTTCCCAACCGCTGAACCAATTTAATTGAAATTTGAGATAATAGTTTGTTATGACATCGCATTTTGATTTTGTTCAAATCAAGTTGCCTCGCCCCTCGGTAGGGTCACGCCCAAAAAGTGAGCTGAAACCTTAAAAAATCATCTTCTCATGAACCAGTAGTAGCAGAGACTTGATATTTGATGTGCAGCTTCCTTTTGAGGTGTAGACTCAGATTTGTTCAAGAGAAGTTCGAGGAGCTATAATTGCCTTCGTCATGGGAGGTGCAGGAATTTCTATTTTTCAAACCGAGAGGCTGATTTGAACCAAATTTGATATGAGGGCTTATTGGGTAATAAGTACTTAATTTATGCCAAAAAACATTTTCCCTTCGCTCCATGGGAACCATAGGAGCTAAAAATAGAAAAAAATTAAAACGCCCATATCTCCAAAACTACACGGCACTGATAATTCTTATTTGGTGTGAAGCTTCCTTAGCACCTACAGAATGGAATGGTAAAAAAAAATTGCTATTGGTTTTATCATGGGGTACTTTTTGGGGACTTTGATAAAGTGTTGATTCAGCATTTTTTAACACTGTGGGTAATGGGAAAACATTTAAGACAACTTTTCTCCCAAACCACTGCTCCAAAATCTTTTAAATTTCAGATATAACATCTTTGGAAGATTGTTTCACATGTTTATTGAAATCAAATCGCTGGGTCCATATTTGGGCTCTCTGTGGGAGCCCAAATGTTGAAATTAATGCAGTATGAGGAATATTCTTTAAAAATCTTCTTTGGCAGATCTACCAATCAGAATCTTTTGGTATTTGGTATGCAGCATGCTTAGGGGGGTGAGATTCAAGTTTGTTCAAGCCAAGTGCCTGGGTTCATATTTGGGCTCACTGTGGGAGCCCGAATTATAGCTTATTTCAAAATGAGGAATTTTCTTTAAAAATCTTCTTCAGATCCAGCCGTCAGAATGTTTTGATATTTGGTATGCAGCATCCTTGGGGAGGGGGGGGGGGAGGGGGGGACATTCAAGTTTGTTCAAGCCAAGTCCTTGGGTTCATATTTTGGCTCACTGTGGGAGCTCGAATTGTAACTTAATTCAAAACAAGGAATTTTCTTTAAAAATCTTCTTCAGACCCAGCAGTCTGAATGTTTTGATATTTGGTATGCAGCATCCTCAGGGAGGTGAAATTCAAGTTTGTTCAAACCAAGTCCCTAGGTTCATATTTGGGGTTACTGTGGGAGCTCGGATTGTGACTTGGTTCAAACTGAGGAATTTTTTTAAAAAATCTTCTTCTTCAGATCCAGCAGTCAGAATGTTTTGATACTTGGTATGCAGCATCCTTGGGGGGGAGGGGGGGGGGGGGTGGAGAGATTCAGATTTGTTCAAGCCTAGTCCCTGAGTTGATATTTGGGCTCAATATTCAATATTAGGACTATTCTTCAAAAATCTTCTTCTTCACATCCACCAGTCAGAATCTTTTGATATTTGGTATACAGCATCCTTACGGAGGTGAGATTCAAGTTTGTTCAAGACAAATGCCTGGGTTCATATTTAGGCTTCTTGTGAGAGCCTGAATTATTACTTAGTTCAATATAAGGAATATTTTTTAAAAATCTTTTTTTTTAAGATCCACTGGTCAGAATCTTTGTATATTTGGTACAAGCTTTTCTTAGGAGGGGCAGATGCAACTTGCTGAAATCAATTCCCTGGGTTGATATTTAGGCTACCATGTTAGGTGAGCACTCTCCGGCCCCCTGGGGCCTCTTGTTTATTTATTTTTTTATTTTTGTAATTATTTCTTTGCCATCAAATGTTCATGTTCTTAGTTTGTTTTATGTTTTTGGCCTCATAATTTTTAGAATAGCATGGGTGGTGGTGTATTTCGTCCCTTGAGTGAAAGAAGGCTTTGCAATGCTAAAGCATTGCAAAGCCTTGTTGCACTCAAAGGACAAATTTATCAATTTTATAAATTTGGGTAAAATATCAGGCATAAACCATTTAATTTTTATTTTTATTTTACGTTTGCATTGGTTAGAAAAAGAGAGCACGTGGCCGCCAAAAGAACCATGTGGGAGGGCCTGTGAAACAGAATTTTAACTTTTTTAGGTCTAAAGTTTTATCAATACCAGTGTGCAGGGGATTAACATGAAAGTAACACATTTGTAACCAAAATATACCATGTTTTGACTAAAACTTTTTGTCACTTTATTTTCAATATTAATTTCATTATCATTTTCATCTACCTCCTCTCTCCCTTCAGCAGACAGAATGTTCTAGCTCTACATCTTCATCTACGATATCGGACACATATGATCAGGTAAAATTCACTTACAATTCCATTAGACTATTGTCTCCCTCTATTTTTGTTGTGGTGCTTTTTATGTACAAGACTCGCTGTTTTGCTCACTACATATGTACAGGAAATTGAGATTAGAAATTCAATCACTTGTCAGTGTCAAAAGGTTGGAGGATAACCCTGTCATACAATATTGAATTGGTTAACCCTTCACCCAATGCAGATGATGTTAAAATTTATTATTTTAAATATTATTTTTTTAAATTTAAAAAAAAATTGCAACAAAACCATATCATGTGACCCACATTGGAATGAGGTTGACATGCTCATTCCATAGAGGGTCACACAATATGGTTTTGGTGAAATATTTGGAAAAATGGTATTTTTTCACCTGCTGAATTTTCATTTTACGTGGGTGGATGTGGCCTATTCATTGGGTTAAATTCCTAGTTGCATTATGGGAGAATTTTGCTGCTTGAAATTTTGATATTTTGAAAGTGTGCAGAAGGTAAAGGGAATATTGACTTTCAGCATTGGTTATATGTGCATCACCATTGACATTGCATTAATTTTTATATAAAATCATTTTTGAATGATGACATATGAGAATTTTATTGTTTCACATTCTCCTTATATTGTTTTTCTTTTAGCTCACCTGACTGCAACTCAGTGTATGCTACAAACATCACTTGGCACCCACCATCTGCCGCCCATTGTCCGTTAGCTTTGGTATTTCAGTTTTCACCCTCAGAACTACAATTTGGTCCAAATTAAAAAAATTGTTCTTATAATGATCCACCAGTCAAAATGCTTTGATATTTGGTATGCAACTTCCTTCAGTTAAGTTGATTCAAGATTGTTCAATGAATGTTTTGGGGTCAGTTTTGAGGGACAAAAGTTCTAGTGTTATCCTAAATTTATTCAGTTTTCAAAACTGATTTGAACAAATTTGTTATGCAAAATTATTTGGTGACAAATACTAGTTTGTGCAAAGGAAAATTTCCCCACATATCCATTGGAACCCCAGATGCTAAAAATAGAACACTTCAATTATTCATATTTCCCAAACAGCAGATACATGTATCTGCTAGTTGGTATGAAATGTCTTTATGAGTTTTAGAATCAATAAGCCAAAAAAATTGTTATCAAATTGTATAACTTAATGGGTACAGAAAAAATCTTTTTTAATAAACAAATGAAAATCTGGCATTAAATGCTCTTACATTTCTTTTTCAAGAGGTGAGATTCTACTGTGTTGTGGGTAGGAAAGAGGGGAGATGATTTTGACCAGATTACGATCTACTTGTGAACCCCTTCATTTTACTTGGTGTCCTATTGCAATATAGGCACAGCACTGTAGCCTACTTGGTGCCTCAGTTATGTTTCACAGTACATTTTGGTTTGTCTGTTTGCTTATATTTACTGAACATTCAACAGTTGGGGTGGGGGTGTGGTTATATAATGTTCCATACCAAATATCAAAAGATTCTGCCTGCTGGATCTGGAGAAGATTTTTTAATGTTTTTCCCAATACTTACAGTGTTAAAAAGTGCTGACTCAGCACTTTTTCAAAGTCCTGAAAAAAGTACCTTGTGATCAAACCGATAGGGTTTTTTTTTAACCATTCTATTCTACTGGATAAAAGTAAGCTTTATACAAAATAAGAATTCTCTGTGCCGTGCAGTTTTGGAGATATGGCAGTTTTAAGGTTTTTCCTATTTTTAGCTCCCGAGGTTCCCACGTGGCAATGAGAAAAAATTTGTTTGCATCAATCAACTACTTATGACCCATTATCTTCTCATTTCAAATTTGGTTCAAATCGACCTCACGGTTCTGAAAATTGAAATTTTAGGCGTGACCAAAATTTTGCCCCTCCCATAACGAAGGCAAATAATGCCCGACAAACTTCTCTTGAACAAACTTGATTCTAAACCTCAAAAGGACTCTGTGTACCACATATCAAGTCTCTGTTACTGGTGGTTCATTAGAAGAAGATCTTCAAAAAATTTGGCCATTTTTTCCACCCCCTCTGCTCAATATGAGCCAAAACCTAATTTGCATAAAAATCAAAATGCCCCTATATAACCATTGGTAGAGGTGCAGGCTGTAAGCCGAGAGGTCCTTGGTTCGAATCCCACCTGCAGCAACAGCATTGTGTCTTTGGGCATGATACTTCACCCCCATTGCCCATGTGGGGGGCACAGTGGCATTGTGTACTAAGGCGTACTGCACATCCGGGGTAACTGCATTGTGTCCATGGGCAAGGCACTTCATCCTGATTGCCCACTTGTGGGCATGGTGGTGCTGTGTACTAAAGCATTCTGCATGCCAGTGGTACACATGTCTTCAACCAATGCTAACCCTACTTGTGTGGAGTTAGTATGTTGGGGAGCCCAACAGTTGCTTATCATTTCTCGGTGGTTCTCTCTGGGTACTCCGGCTTCCTCCACCCATAAAATTGTGCGACATGAGGTGAACCTGGCTGTTGAAGGTGTCTTTAACACCAGTAAATAAATAAATATAACAGTTGGGATCATATTGTGCCTTGACATTTTCATGGGTGGAGGAAACCAGAGTACACAGAATAACTGTCAAAGCAGTGTATTTTATTGACAAGCAACTTGCCAGCTTATTAACCCTTTACCCAATGAATCAGCTACAAATGCATACGTAATATGCAAAATCAGCAGCTGAAAAAATATGTTTCAAAAAAATTCAACAAAACCATATCATGTGACCCCTCTTTGGAATGAGCTTGTCGAGCTCGTTCCATCGAGGGGTCACATGATATGGTTTTGTTGAAATTTTTTGAAAAATTAAAAAAATATTTAAAATAATAAATTTGGTATCGTCTGCATTAGGTAAAGAGTTAACCTCTCGATCCAATGAGCGGTCACATGATATGGTTTTGCTGAAATTTTTTGAAAAATATTGGGTTATTTTCGACGGCTCAATTTGTAAATTACACCAACCCATGAGGCCAATCTGTTAGGTAAAGGGTTAATTATGTCACTTGGTGTTTTCCAATATTTTTCAAAAGATAAGATCACTATATTTTCTTTCTTTTCAAAAGTCATACTCATCCAAACAAAAAGACAAGAACTAGTATATCATATCTTGCACCCGCTTGCTCTATCTATTAAAATAGGAATGCAATTCCCTGTCTCCAGTTAATATTTAGTTTTCTTTATGTCATGTTAAAAGACAATTTGATAAAAATATAGTTTAAAATATCTATTCAGATGCATATGGGTAAATAGTTAGTGGAATTTCGAAAGGTGGTTAACATTTACACAAATGAAAAAAAAATGCATTTGCTTCTCACCCATCAGAGCTTGACTCAAGCTACAGTTAAAACTAAAAGTCCTGTCACAAATAGTTCGCTTATCTAGGCTTAATTGCGCATTGGAATTGCGCACAATTGCCATATCGAATGGCATCCAAAGCACGGCAGGTTCTTTTGGTTACTCATAGCAAACACATGCAATGTTTCTGCCAATGGACCTCCGGGTTACCCGGAGGCCCATTGGCTGAAACATTGCTTGTGCACAGGCCATATGAACAGAATTTGATAGCTTTACTATGGCCATAACGCGTACTTTAACGCGCAGATCAACGTGTTATTTGTGCGCATTTCATGACAGGACTTCTAGTTTTAACTGTATGTGAATACGAAAAATGGAATCTTTCCATGTGAAAATTTCCTCAATATCTGTCATTTTACATTTAATTTGTTTAAACCACATTCAGTTATCACATTATTTTTGTATAAACACTGACTTGCACCAAAATGTTTTCATTGACTGCTGTGTGACAGTATATACTGTCACTAGAAGATAATCATGTTCTGAAAATGTTTTCGATTTTTTGACAGTTTTTTTAATGATTTTTAATCATAATTGTTTACTTGTACTAAGGTCCAGGTTGTGGATGCTCGACAAGAAGTGGTAGGGAATTGAAAATTTCTGACAGGTTTACTAACATGGAATGAGACAAGAATTCTGCAAAAAAAGTGGGTTGGGAGGAAGTATGGACTTCATTGGTGGGGTTTCTCTGGTCTCTTTGGGAAATTTTAGGAATTGGACATTTGGGAAATTTTAGAAATTGGGCATAAATTGTCCCCTCTGGAGCATCTGTTTGTTTTTCCCTTTACCAAATGAATCGGCTGCCTGTGTAATTTACAAACTGAGCAGTTGCAAAAAAAAAATAAATTCCAAAAATTTCAACCAAACCATATCATGTGACCCCTCATTGGAACAAGCTCATTCCAGTGAGGTGTCACCACAATAGTCATAACTGATAGCACCCATAAATTTGTTTCCAAAATTCAAAAAAATCTTCTTCAGAACCACTTGTCAGTATCGTTTCATATTTGGTATACAACTTCTCTAGGGGGCTCAAATTCAAGTTCATTCAAATAGAGTCCCTGGGTTAAGATTTGGGCTCTCTATTGGTGCCCGAATTTTAACTTAATGCAATATGTGGAATATTCTTTAAAAATCTACTTCAGATTCACCAGTTGAAATCTTTTGATATTTGGTATACAACATTTCTAGGGGGCCAAATTCAAGTTTGTTCAAATGAGGTCCCTGAGTTAATATTTGGGCTCTCTTTTGGAGCCCAAATTTTAACTTAGTGCTTTTTAAATGCAATATGAGGAAATTTCTTTTGGCAGTGCTGGTCTGTAGTTGATAGAACTGGAAGCAGTCAGGAAGACCTATGATAATAATCATCTGACATGGACTCTAGAATTATGAATAATTTCATGACTTCATTCCTCTGTAGTGTTGATAAACAATGACTAACTGAATGTGATCTTCTTTGAACCTCTTTAATCAGCTGAGCAATTAAGGCCCCTTGAGGCCTCTAGTTTCTCTTTTCCATTGGGCAGTTTTATGTGGTGTTTTATGGGTTTTGTATGAGTTTTTATGTGTGTGTGTGTGGGAGGGATGGGGGAGGGAGTGCCTGTGCTAGAATTATACCGTTTTATTGAACTTAGTTGTCAAGGGCTACTGTAGACCCTTTGGTAGACGCTTTGTAACAGTGCATCACAGAGAATCTAGGAACTGTAAAGCATTATTGATTATTCTGTTGCAGATAGGCCCATAAGAAGTTTGTACTTAACATTTAAGGTTATTTTAAAATTTTGAATTGCACATTTTAAATTTTCTTCCCCTTCTTGACAAAATGTTTTTTTAGGTTTAGGTGGGTCCATCAAGTGTTCATATCCTATTTTTCTGTAAAAATATAGTTTCGAAATGTTTTGAGAACAATTTTAAAAATTTCCAACCATGAAGGAATAGGTGGAAATTCCAGCACAACTTCATGAAAGTTAGGTTGCTAAATTTGGAGTACGGTAACACATGAAAATACATCAAGACAGTGAAAAACTTTAAAGATAAGTTTTCAGACTTAACCAATTTATGTTTGTCTAAAAATTAAAAGAAACTCAATGAATCCCAAATTTCAGTTATTCAATAAGTTATAGTTTTTTTAGCCAGTCATACATTTCCATGAGAACCAGCTCAAAAGTCTTGTTGACTCTTTATCTAACAAATCACCCCCATCCACCTGCGCAATTTGCAAATTGAGCAGTTGAAAAAAATAAATATTTCAACAAAACCATAGCATGTGACTCCTCATTGGAATGAGCTCTTTGAGCTCATTCCAATGAAGGGTCACATGATAGGCTTTTGTTGAATTTTTTATTTAAAATTGTAATTAAAATAAAAAAAAAATATTTTCTTTACTTTGGGTGAAGGGTAAAATGACCTGCCACAGTTTAAATTAAACACCTTCTGACATTTGAGACCAGAACGTATTCAAATTTTATAGTGTGCTGATTTTATGTATTACTGCAATTTGGATTTTTTATTGGCTATGAAAATTGTTCATAAAATTTTATTGCAGAATTATTTCAAAAACTGATTTCTATGTACAAAAGGAAATTCTTATATGAAAATTCTGAGGCCAAATAATAAAAAATTTATTGTCTTTCTGTTCACTTGACCGACTAACTTTGGCTGCCAACCCCAACCTTTTTATTGTTATTTATGTAAAAGGTGTTGTTTTAACCCCATTAGAACCTTATATTTTAGTTTGTGTAGTTTGTAAGTAGCAGTAGCATCCCTATTGTAATAATTAGTTCATCTATGTCAGGAAAAGGCCAATCTCATCATCCAAGAATATTTTGGATCCTTTCCATTGTTGCCAAATTTAAACTGAAGCTACTCTGTCATTATGTGACACATGGTTGCTACCCTTAAAATGAACCATGACAATTGACAAATGAGTCGAAACTCATTGGAGGTTCAAACTATAGGTCAAGGTCACCCAAGGGTCATTGAGTGCATTTAGCAGAATTGCAGGACATTGCATTTTATGACCCCCTAATGCATTCCCGAAGTTCATACACGTATTTTTTACAATAAAAAATGTGGGCGGAGGCCAAACATTTTGAAAATGGGTCATGCTCATATCTCAATCATGGTTTGACCAATGGATCTGGGATCAACAACAAATCAGGCCAAACTCAGTGGAGGTTCAAAATATGGGTCAAGATCACTCATTGAGTGCATTTTTATAAATTGTTGGAAACCACTTTAATGCATTCCTGATGTTCATGCATGTTTTTACAATAAAAAAGTGGGTGGGGGCCAAACATTTTGAAAGTGAGTCACTCTCATATCTCCAGCTTGGTATGACATATTGACCTTGGGCCAACACCGAATGAGTCAAAACTCCATGGAGGATCAGTATGAGTCAAGGTCACTGAGGTCACCCATGGAACATTGAGTACATTTTTCAGAATTTCTGGAAATTCATTCCCAAAGTTAATACATCTACATGTATTTTATATCCAAAAAAGTGGTGGGCAGGGCCAAATATTTTGAAAGTGAGTCATGCCCATATCTCAAAAGTGGGTCATGCCCATATTTCAAGCATGGTTTGACTTGTAGACCTGGCACAAACACCAAATGGGTCAAAACTGAATGGAGGTTCAAAATATGGGTCAAGGTCACTGAGGTTACCGAGAGGCATTGTGGAGTGTATTTTTCAGAAAATCGCAATTTATGACCATCAGATGCATGCCCGAAGTTCATACGTGTATTTTCTACACTCAAAATAAAATGGGCAGAGCCTTTAATTTTTACTGTGGGCCACGCTCATGTCTCAAGCATTATATAATCTGTGGGTCCAGGAACAACACCAAATGAGTTGAAATGTGCAGGAGGTTCAAAATATGGGCCAATGTCACTGTGATCACCCATGGTCACTCAGTGCATTTTCCATAATTGCTGGAAATTGCATTTTTAACCCACAGAACATGCATTTCAGCACACAGAAAAGTGTGCAGAGCCAAACATTTTTAAAGTAATCCACTCTCAAAATTTGTGCGCCCTGCTCAGAACCCCAACCTCCTCCCCCACCCCCCCCCCCCCCCCCCTCCAATTTTTAGCGCATGGTATAGTCTTAAGTCTAAGAAAAATAGACAGAGCCATAAATTTTGAAAGATCATGCTCATTTCTCAATCATCGTATGACATCAATTTGGCACCTTTGAAAATCAAATTGAAATTCATTGGAGATTCAAAATACTTATATGTACCAAGGTCTTTTGAGTCATCCTGTGGTTATTTATTGCATATTGCAGAGATATTGTTAAGCACATTTTAGACACTTTTTATGTTTTTTATTTCCGATAGATAACAAAACATCAATAATTATATCAAAATTTACTTAAATGCAACCTCATTAAGATAATTACGATATAAATTCCATAAAAAAAGTCAAAGTAAGCTGCAGTGTCATTGACACTTTCATAACCCATGGGAACCCCAAGCAGGAGAACACTGCTTGATCACTGTGGTCAACAAAATCTGTTTTATTGATATGATAAGGCCTGCTTGTATCCAATACTTGGGGTGAATCAGTGCTCTGAATTGGCCATCATAATTATATTGTCTTTTGACCTAGACCTTAGATATTTGGCATGTGGATATATCACCATGAGCCGATGTGTTGCATACCATAGTGACCTTCATGTGACCTTGACCTTTGACCTGAAGGTCAGATTTATGTGCTTTTTAAGGGAAACTTTGTCCGGGGCATAACTTTTTTGTCTTTTGACCTAGACCTTAGATATTTGGCACGTGGATGTATCACCATGAGCCGGTGTGTCGCATACCATAGTGACCTTCATGTGACCTTGACCTTTGACCTGAAGGTCAGATTTATGTGCTTTTTAAGGGAAACTTTTCCGGGGCATAACTTTTTTGTCTTTTGACCTAGACCTTAGATATTTGGCATGTGGATGTATCACCATGAGACGGTGTGTCCTGTACCATAGTGACCTTCATGTGACCTTGACCTTTGACCTGAAGGTCAGATTTATGTGCTTTTTTAAGGGAAAGTTCGTCCGGACCAGAACTTTTTTGTCTTTTGACCTAGACCTTAGATATTTGGTATGATTGTCAATATTATTCATGTATATATATTTTGCAGTGCATTAAATAGAAAGGAAGGGGAGACATATGTTTCAGTGTGCTAAAACAGTTTCTAGTTTAACCTTGACTTCACACTTATGTTGCAGTCATGATATATATAGTCACAGATGCTAAAAGTTACCATGCATGCTGATGTCAAAACACCGAAATTTCAGGTGGCAATTTTATCCCATAATGCAGCTGAGAATTTAACCAATTCAGTCTTATTTGACAGAGCTCAAAAGAGCTCTGCCAAACAAGATTAAATTGGTTAAATTTGTACTTACATTATGGAAAAATGGGAAAAAATGTGCAGCTTGAAATTTTAATATTTTGCCGAGTATTTTCAAAATGCTTTTCCTTAAATCTTGTCATGGCTGCTGTGAAGCAGCCATGACTAGATTTGATAAAAAATTAAACCTAATTCAACTCCAGAAATCAGTGGTCAAGAAGTCCATTCAATTTACAAGGGAAACTTTTGTTAAATGTGCCCATATTATACTTATTTGAATAGCAAGAGATTTCATGCCCTGTGAAGAATATCTGTCAGCAGTTAACCCTTTACCCAATGCAGACGATATCAAAATTTATTATTTTAATAACATTTTTTAAAAATTGTCAAAAAATTACAACCAAACCATATCATGTGACCCCTCATTGGAATGAGCTGAATGAGCTCGTTCCAAAGAGGGGTTACATGATATGGTTTTTTTTTAATTTTTTCCGCTGCTGAATTTGCATATTACATGGGCGGATGTGGCCAATTCGTTGGGTAAAGTGTTAAACACTAATAAACAAACAAACGTTAACTGCAGAAAATATTGGCATTAAAAGGCATATTTTGTGAACAGGTTGAAGTTACGTGGAATGTGCTTCCCAATGGGGACCCTGAGAATTAAAGCAGTGCTGGTTTACTGTGATAAACAAGTTCTGCTTTCCTGGTAAATAAGACCTGATAATCAACACCTAAGATGTAAGTCATCTAAAGTGGGCAACATTGGTATAAACGATGAGCTAAACTTGACTTTATACCTATGTTGCGGTTATGATGTAGCCATAGATGCCACAAGTGACCATAAACACTAAACAATAAATAAATAATAAGTGGAAAGTACTGTATGTAATCATTTTTACTGAGAATGTTCACTTTTTGTCACGAGTTACCAAATCAGCATGTTTGGCTACTGACTGTGGTCAGTGATGTAGAAAGTTACTTCACTTCTTCAGTGCCGAATTATTTAGAATGAGCTTTCAAAATATGAATATTTATTTTATTATATCACATACGCATAACAATGGTTACTCGAATTTTAAATTGAATTTGTTTGTAACAATTTTTTTTTTTATCAAAAAATATTTTTAATACTTGTATTTATCACTCCCATGGGAACCCTGTGAGTTGAAGCAGTTTTTGTTTATTGTTGTAAACAAGCTCTGTTTTATTTTATTTGTAAAATAGGACCTAGTCACAAATGCTTGAGGTGAAAGTCCGTCAAAATGGGCAACATGGGGATAAATGGTTGACTGAACTTGACTTTATCGCCATGTTGCATTCATGGTTAGCCTTTGTGCAGAAATATGTGACCCAAAACTAGTGCTATGCGGTATAGTGAATTTACGGTATGAGTTCGGTGTTATAGGTATACGAAAACTGTATCGAAGCCAAATCGAAATACTGCTTATTTTGGTATTTATATTTTTCTGTGAAATTGACAGAAAGTCAGCTCATCAGGGTGGATCGTAAATCTAAAAGCCTGTGGGTAGCATATTTTGATCAAATTGATAAGAAAATGTGGACTTTGTAAGTGACAGGTAGGCTACAGACGCTGTGAATACGTCGGAGAAAGAAATAAAAAAGTGATGGCAGAAAAATGAAAAATGGCAAGTTGTTAACTTGGTTCTTCTGTTTCTGAAGAAATACGGCCCGGTTCCAGTGTTTCCAACATTCTGGCTGATTCAGTATATTTTCTGGAAATTACTGTACGGTTTATTCACATTCACAGGGAATATTGAGGGTCGGTGGGTGGTTGACTGGTTGACATTTGGTTGAAATAATCCACTGGTTTTGAAAATTAAGTATGTTGTCAACTTGACATACAAAAGTTAATTCTGCCAGTGGTTATCACATCTCGGCAATTTTTTTTATAGCATTTCTTTCAATTCAGCATTAATATTTTAAGCTGCAGATACTTTTAACAACTGAGCATTTTATTAAAATACAGGCCCCTAAACTTTAACACCTGATCATCTGCTTTATATTCTTCTGAATAAATAATTTATACTGCACACCAGCGCACATGGGAAAGACGTGATTGACCTTAATTTTAAGACATATTAAAAAAGAATGTACGGAAGCCAGCAGGTGACTTCGGATTTAGCATTATCGAAGTTCATTTGGTCGATCGAGGCACAGCAAATGCTTCGAAAATGATTTGCTGTTATTAGTAAATAATTGATTTGTACATTTTTTCAACTTGAAAAATGAAAATTTATCCTGATTTGTGATGGAAAATCGTGGATTCTCTGGAATTTTCAGAAACGTGTATGAGGCCAAGAACCAGAAGTGAAGTTAGTGAACACTGATAGAGTGATTCCACTCAGAATCCCCTATAATTGCAACTAGTTTAATGTCAAAAAACATGTTATTTTTTATGTTTTTCATGGATGAACCCAAACAATGAAAGGTGGATGACACCCTATCATTGACACACTGCATGATTACACAATGTTTTCACAACTGGGATTATCATAGAGAGATTAATTACAGTTGAATTACTTCAATTTACTTGCACATTTGTGTGGATATTGGACACTGGATTCACTGGACAGTGGACATTAATCTTGTTCCACTTTGAAAGATAGGGGGGGGGGGGGGGCTGTCCAAGAGTGTTACTACCAGTGAAAACTTACTGACAAGCCCTGAAGTTGAAGAGCATATATGTTTCTTCTACCCGATTCAATGGGGGAGGGGCATGGTACATGTACGAAGGACAGAGAGGCCAACTGATTAGCTTGGCAAGTTATTTAATGAATCACTCAATGATTCACAATGAATCGAGTGATTCATTCAATAACTTGCTAGTAACTTGTCAAGTTCTTGAGATGTAAGTGCTGAACCTCTGTGAAAAAGCCGCAAAGTGACCAACTAATGTTACATAGTGATATGCATGCTCCATTACCGGCCAACACGTCGGGATTCAGAAAATTTCACTCGACTGAAATGGCATTACTCAAGGTTCAGAATGACATCCTCCTTAATATGGAGTCTGGAAGGGTAACATTGCTTGTTCTTTTAGACCTTAGTGCTGCTTTTGACACTGTTTGTCATAAAACTCTGCTAGAGACAGTGAATTCTGATTCTGGACTTAATGGTGTTGCTGCTAGCTGGCTATCATCGTACCTGAAGAATAGACAGCAGCGTGTATCAATAAACGGTAATCTGTCAAAAGACTTCCATCTTGAATGTGGAGTCTCACAGGGCAGTTGTCTTGGTCCTGTTCTGTTTCTATTCTATATTTCAAAAATGTTCACCATCATTGAATCTCACCTGCCTGACATCCATAGTTATGCTGATGACACACAGGTCTATTTCTCTTTTCGACCATCAATCAGGGATCAAACTAAAGCTCGCGAAACTATTTAATCATGTATTTCGGATATTCGCACATGGATGGTTTCAAACAAATTAATGATAAATGATGATAAGACTGAATTCCTAATAACTGGTTCATGACAACAACTCACTAAAGTTGACATCGATTCAGTGAAGGTAGGAGATTCCACCATCAGCGCAAGCAACAGTGCACGTAATCTTGGTGCCTTCTTCGACTCTACCATGTCTATGGACAGACATGTTACAAATATATGCAATAAGGCTTTCAGAGGTCTATATAAAGTTAAGCAGATAAGACAGTTCCTCACCAAAGACTCAACAAAAACCCTAGTTCATGCCTTTGTAACTTCACATTTGGATTATTGTGATGCCTTACTGTTCAACCTTCCACAATATCAGTACTCTCGCCTGCAGATGGTACAAAATGCATCAGCCTGATCTCAACACATCACTCCTGTTCTGAAGGATATGCACTGGCTGCCAGTCAAGTACAGAATAATTTTTAAAACTTTATTATTAGTTTTTAAGACACAAAACAACATGTCATCAGCCCATTTAGAAGAACTCCTTAATACTAAGAATGTGTGTCAATACTACCTGAGGTCCGATGGTAAAATGCTGCTACATGTTACATGTTCCAAAACATAGGTTTAAGACACTTGGATATAGGTCATTCTCATTTGCTGGCCCTCACTTGTGGAATAATTTACCAGAACACCTAAATAGACTGTCAAATGTCAACCTTTTCAAGAAAGAACTCAAAACATACCTGTTTCAAAAAGCCTGTAAGTGATGTTCTGGACTGTAAGATACTGTATATATTCCGTTTGTATATTTGCATGAGCTCAGTAACATGAACAGTGCCTTAGAATATGGTTCTATATCTTCTGAACTATAATTTTGGCGCTATATAAATGTGTATATTATTATTATTAAGTTACTATATGGTTGAATGTTGGGAAATTGGGTCAGTTTGTGACTGTTTTCAGTGTTCTATGCATATACCGAATACCGTACCAAAACCAAGGTATTTACCCGAAAAATACCTATACTGAACCTGAAATTTCAATACTGCACAGCTCTACCCAAAACATCAATAAATAAATATGATTTATCAAATAAATGCTATGCATACGATTGAATCATTAACCCTTTACCCAATGCAGGCTATATCAAAATTTATTATTTTAAATATAATTTTTTCAAATTTAAATTTTTTTTTAGACAAAACCATATCATGTGACACCTCATTGGAACGAGCTCAATGAGCTCGTTCCAATGAGGGGGCCACATGATATGATTTTGTTGAAATTTTTCGAAAAATTATAGTTTTTCATCTGCTGAATTAGCATATTATGTGGGCAGATGTGGCTGATTCGTTAGGTAAAGGGTTAAAGTTCAACTTTGGGCATTTCAGCACTACTCACCGGAGTCCAATTTGGACTTAGATTAGCACTGAACTCTCAAGTCCAAATAAATATTGTCATAAGACTCTTTGGCCTGCAGATCGAATACTTGAAATTGTATTGCTTTACTTGAGGGAAATGGCTACAAAAAACTTGTTATATATGAGAGGGCGATTTTTTGTACAGAACTGTGATCACAAACATGGTCTTATTCTTGATGAGATCGTGATACGGTCATGACACACACTTACACTATGCTGCAAGCAACGATTACGTGAATTGCTCAGGCCCGAGTTGAGAGAAAAGAATTAGACTTGTCCGATATTTCGTTGACTGTAAGCAATAATTTAATCCAGTGGGGCATTTCAGGTGGAAAGGATTAGCACACGTCGCGTAATCTTGATGATAATTATGTAACGGAGTAGTGGTAATTAACGTCTATACATCAGCTCCACCTCAAGAAAACAATGTAATCTTATAAAGACATGAGCATATTTTATTCTGTTTACAATTTCAGTTTGAAAATAACGTTAATGAGCAATATTTTAGACTGAGTGACAATTCTTCTTGCTGAAATAACATGCAGTTTTAAAATGTTCAGAACAAAAATGTCCACATGTAATATTTTACGTGTATGTTTATGTCAAAGCAAACAACAGTTTCCTGCTCACAAAATACAAACAAGGATGAAGTATGTAATGATAACTATCTTGTTTATATGCCAGAGTTTGTGAAGCCATAGTTCTAACTAGGACCTTCTGGTCCTTACCCCCTCCTCCCACTACCCTTATAGGGAAGAGTGAGGAGGGGGTAATAATCAGAGGGTCGTAGTTAGGACAAGTGAAAACAAGACCTTGAAAATCCTGGAATTTGTTTATTGTGGGGCCTTAAAAAATGCTGGAATATATCGATAAATGGCCTTGAATAATAGCCTGGAGTGTTATCAGTCCTTACCTGCAGGAACCCTGTAATTGTATGTCTCTTAATTGAATAAACCCTGTTAATTGAATATTCCTTCCAAACACAAAACTATTTACCTTCAGTACAAATTTAACCTGCTAATTATATATAGTTTTTGAGCAAATTCCTTAATGAATTGAATAAAAATCTTATTGTATGTCGAGAAATTACCCTGACAAAATTCCCCTTTTTTATAGACCTATTTGTCCTCAGGTCATACAAAACATGCATTTAATCTAATATTTGTTTTTTGATAGAGCTCCATGAGCTTTGTCTGTCAAACAAGATACAATAGAATAAGTGCTTAGTTTATCTCTTAACTCAGGAAAGTTACCAAATCCCTGTTAATTGAATAATATTCATTGGCACTGTGGCTTTTCAATTAATCAGTTAATGGGGTTCCACTATACTGCCTTACTTATTCTTTCAATGAGTTTGCAGTAGACAAGAATTAATGGCTGAGGGGAAAAATATCAACACTGGAGAGGAATTTGGAGAGCAAAAATATCTTCACAGCAGAGGAATTTTAAGTGGTTATCAGGATAAATTTACTACACATAGCAATTATTTTTATTCAATAACCAGCAAATTACTAAAAATATCCATGTACAATCAACCCTTCAAGTTCCCATACAGCCACAAACATCTCCTTTTATATTGCTCTGAAAAAGTTTTCCCAAATGTATTCTTCCTTGAGAACTCTACTGTTAATATGTATTTACCTTGTCAGTGTTATTACATCATTGTTCTGTCTGTACAGCAGCCAACAATAATGTAAAAGCACTGTTAGGTCATCTGCTACTATGAAAATGTTTACATGGTAGTTATTAACATAAAAGTGGGAGCAATGTGGCTCCATGGTTACGGCACTGAACTTCAAACCGAAAGGTCGATGTTTCGATCCTCAACTGGGGTAATTGCGGTGTGTCCTTGGGCAAGGCACTTAATCCCAATTGGCCACATGGGGGCATGGTGGCACTGTGTACTAAGACTTATTGCACGTTGATGGTGCACTTGTCTTCACCTAATGCTAACCCTACTTATGTGGAGTTAGTATGTTGGGGAGTCTGACAGTTTCTTGCTGCTGCTAAGTGGTTTCTCTAGGTACTCTAACTTCCACCGCCTGTAAAACAGTCTGACATGAGGTGACCCTGGCTCTCAAAAGTGTTGTTAAATCCTAATAAAAACAAAAAAATTAAAATTATTGTGAGGACGCAAGGGTTAGTTGATCAAACTTGTATTATTGTATTAAATGTTATGGTAAATGGTTTGGGGTTAGACTGTTATATTGACTGTTATATGTGGTTAAGAAGGTTATTCTTTTAAACAGTATCCAACTTAGTGGGATCAACTGAAGTGCTAGACTGTAATCAGATAGGTACTTAGCATCAGATTGTACATAAATTGTAACCTATAAATTTTTAGCAGTGGTTAACATGAATTATTTCAACTAGCTCAGTTGAGTAAATCATAGTAATTCTACCTTGACAAAATTGTATTGAACATTGAGGAGAAATAATGTGCATTAATTATTATTAAATGCGATGCTCTTGTCGAATAATGTTGTGCAGATAACATTTTTTAAACATTTCAAGATTGACGTCCTAGATGGTATTTTCTCAAAATAATAATATCTGTAGCTAAATGGTTGAATGTTTTTTTAGGGAGATTCAGTAATAATTTAATCTGTACTGATCTACACTACCAATTTATTATGCCACCGACTTACTTAGGAGGTTCGTGGGTATATAGTCGAGGTCTTCATCTTTGTGTCTGTCCCTCCACACATCTGTACATTTTGTATTATTACTCTGGTATCCGTTGTCAGATTTTAACATCCTGTGGTTTGATGATAGACCAGCATGGGGGAAAGGATATTCACAAATCGTGGGTTTATTCCACACATTTATACCAGAGCTATGGTACTTGTAGGACTTAGAAAAATAGTAGAAAAAAAATTAGTGGACTTAGTAGTAGGACCTAGAAAAATAATAAAATGAATGTTTTGCATTATAACTCTGTCAGATTTTGATGTCCTTTGGTATGATGATATACCAGCATGGGGGACATGATATCCACATATCACAGGTTTCGTCCACACATTCCTGCCCAAGCCTGAAAACAAGCAGACTGTCATCTGCAAAATAAGGTCCCCAGAGGGTGAATTTGGGGATGCTACCCTGCACAGCAGGGTAGCATCACTAAATTTACCCTCTGTGAACCACAATCTGAATCAAGGTCTCGAGCCTAAACAGAAAGATGTACCCAGAGTATAGTTGGCCCACTGTATGGGATAGCATCTGCAAATTCACCCTCTGGGGACCTCATTCTGTTAATGACAGATTGTTATATTCGAGCTTGTACCTACCAGAGCTATGGCCCTGGTTACAGTTAGTAAAACTGTACAAATGTTTTTTAGCTCAACTTGACAACGTCAGGTATGAGCTATTGGGATGGGTTGCGATCTGTCGGCCATCTGTACGTCTACAATTCCTTTAGCACAGCTTAGAGGCTGCAGATCTCACCCGATCAGTTCCAGATTTCATACATGGCTTTGGGGCAATGTCTAGATGGGAGCAATTGAATTTTTCTGAATTTTGTTGAAAAACATGGAGACATGCAGCCATCTTGCATTTGGCACATAAAGTGTTAATTTCATTAGCACACTCTACAGGCCACATCTCTCACCCGATTTTTTTTCAAATTTCATATGTACCTTTGGTGTGATGTCTGCAAGGAAGCTATCTAATTTTTCTGAATTTCCTTGAAAAACCTGACTGCCATCGGCCATCTTGTATTTGGCATATAAATTGTCAACAATTCCATTACTACAGGTCACATCCCTCACCTGATCTTTTTCAGATTTCAGATGCAGTTTTGGTGCGATGTCTTTTCTGTAGAAACTTGATTGAATAACTTGGCATTACTGGAGCTTTAGGTCAGTCCCTTCTTGGATAAGTTGAGCTGCAGTGTCATTGACACTTTCATCATTATAACTCAGTCATTTGTGTGTGGATTTTGATGTCCTTTGGTATGATGAGAGAATAGCATGGGGGAGAAAACATCTACATATTGCGGGTTTGGTCCATGTATACAGACCAGAGTTATGGGACTTAGAAAGATAGTAAAATGAACGTTTTGTTTTATAACTCTTGCATTGGTTGTCAGATTTTGATGTCCTTTGGGATGGTGATAGACCAGCATGAATGACATGATGTCCACATATCAAGTGGTTTGTCCATGTATTCCTACCTGAGTTATGGTCCTTGTTACACTTCAAAAACTCTCAGTACGAACATTTTGCATTATAACTCTGTCATTTGTGTGCAGATATTGATGACTTTTAGTATGTTGAGACCAGTATGGAGAAGAATATATTCACATATTGCGGGTTTGGTCCATGTATACAGACCAGAGTTATGGCCCCTGTTACACTTATAAAAGTTTCCATATGAACATTGTGCATTTTAACTCCAGCATGGGTTGTTAGATTTTGATGTCCTTTGGTGTGGTGATAGACCATTCTAGGGGAAAGTATACCTGCATATTGCAGATTATGCCCATGTATATTTACCACAGTTTTTCCCTTTTTGAGACTTTTGTATTGCCTATGTTGACATTGCAGGAGGGGATATATGCGATGCTTTGCATTACACTATTTTCTTGTTATTCATTGTGTTGTCTGCTTCTTCACTGCCAGTTTTCTCTCCATTCCATAATGAATTTGTGTATTCCATGCCTTGAATTTCAACTTGATGGACAAATTTTTTGCATTAATCAGTGGATTTGCCACTATTAATTATGAGGCCAGAAGAATTTAACCCATAAGCATATCATTGCCAGCCTTCTATAATGGTTACCCAACCTTCTCTCCCCCCCCCCCCCTCCTTTAATTAAAGCTTGTCACACTGATGTCAAAATACCAAAATTACGTGCAGAAATGCTTTCCATAATGCAACTAGGAATTTAACCAATACAGTCTTGTTAGACACTGCTCCATGAGCTCTGTTAAACAAGATTGAATTGGTTAAATTCCTGGCTGCATTATGGGAAAAACTGGGCGCTTGAAATTTTGCTATTTCAACATCTGTGTGCTATCATGTTGCCATTCTCCAATCTTTCCTTCAGGTTTTAAACCAACCCTGTTTTGCACTATTGAAATTTTTCTCTACCAATAATGAAAGCCAATTTATTGATTTCAATTGTAAATGTTGTCAATCCACTGATGTCCAAGATAATTTGTTTTCATTACAGCAGATCCCTATTAATTGAATAGACACTTTATCTGTGAAAATTATTTGATTAACAGGAATATTCAATTAACAGTGATTTGGTAACTTTCCTATATTCTAGAGATAAACGTAGCATCTTCTTGGACAGTGTTCGTCAAGCTCTGTCAAACAAGATACAGTATGGCCGCTGTGGACAAGTGACTTTCCAGGGGTGGGCAATATTTCCACGGATGCAATAATATTGGATTCCAAACACAATATAGGAATAATCATCAAAAATTTTATTAATGAAGCACCGGGTACAACCCGGTGCTTCATTAATTAAAATTTTGCTGATGATTGTTTTTATTACCTGGTAAAAAATGTGGATTATGGCCACGGCAACTGTACTGTATGATAGAATAAATGCCTTATTAGATGTACGGACTCAAAATAGGTCTATAAACATGGGGAATTTAATGACATATTACTAAATTTTTTATTCAATTAACAAGAGTTTACTTTAAATATGCAGTTAGTAAGATAAATTTGCCTGAAGGTATAGTAAATGTTTTATGTTTGGAAATTGTATTCAGTTAACACGATTATTCAGTTAAGAGATACTCAGTTAACCCTTAAAGGCATAGTTCCATGGTTTGATGACATTTACTGTAAAAGAACAGGTGCCCCAACATGCCACCGCTGAATAAACTTAAAATCAGTCTAAGTAAATAAATCTAAGTACCTTGACAGTTATTTCTAGGAAAGTCTTGGCTGCCCATACAGGCAGTCAAGACTTTCCAAGAAACAACTGCAAAGCCACAGAATGTAAGTAGACTGTCAAAAGTGTTGACAAAATGTATAAAAATCTTCAGACCTTAAAGGGTTCCACTATATTGCTTTTACTTCTCTGTGGGACATCCAATGACTTTTTTTTTCTTTTCTGAAGACCATATTGTTGTCAAAGGTTTCATTTCATGTACTAAATGTATTTTGAAAATGCTTTTCAAATACCCTTGTGGGAGCCCCAGAAAGTGAAGCAGTGCTTGTTTATTGTACAGTTAAAACTAGAAGTCTTGTCATGAATAGTGTGCTTATCTAGGCTTAATTGTGTGTTGGAATTGCACGCAATTGCCATATCGAATGGCATCCAAAGCACGGCAGGTTGTCTTGTTTACTCATAGCAAACACATGCAATGTTTCTGCCAATGGACCTCCAGGTTACCCGGAGGTCCATTGGCTGAAACATTGCTTGCGCACAGGCCATATGTACAGAATTTGATAGCTTTACTTGGGCCATAACACGTACATTAATGCTCATATTAACGTACTATTTGTGCGCATTTCATGACAGGACTTCTAGTTTTAACTGTAGTAAACAGTCTCTGATTTACTGGTAAACTAGGTCCCAGTCATCAATCCTTGGGGTGGAAGTCCTCTAAAATAGGCAACATGAGTATAAACAAGTGACTAAACTTGACTTTATCTCTATGTTGTAGTCACGATTAGCCATTTTTAAGAAATATGTGACCTTAAACACAAGTGAATAAATAATTTTGCAAATATGTTCTCTTTTTTTTCTGTTTTGTAACATTGGATACGGGAAAACAAACTTTCTCTTCAACATTTGAATAAATATCTTTAGTAGTAGGTTTATTTTGAGAAGAGCTGTTGAAATGAGAGTCATTTAATCATGAGAGCCATTTTGGTAAATAATGTGATAAATTAAACTTTCCATAGGTCCTTATCGAGAATGACGAGAAGGTAAACACTGTGACTTCTTCACAGTGACTTCTATTGACTTCTTTTAATTGAGTGGTGTGTATGCTTATGTTACTCACAAATAATGTAATAATGCTTTTATTAACCTGCAAGTGATTGCTCTTATGATTTTTATTAAAGAGGCTTTGAATGTTTTGTTCGTAAGCAATTTGGTTTAAGAACACAATATCTCAAAAGCAAATAATGATCTTACATGTTTTTAACCAACTGGACATAGTGATGGCAATACTCAAGAGATTGAAGTTTTAACTGTGTCAATGCTCTGAGCTACCATCAAGGCTTTGTTAACTGTGAAGTGATGGTACCTAACTTAGAATGACTTCATAAATTGTGTATATTCTTTAAGTGCAGTTGGAAGCAGAATAATTGTTTTCATACAAATTTGTCTTATCATTTATTGGAAGGTTGTATTTTCGCAAAACTTTCCTATTTCATTTGTATAGAGAAGGTTTGGAGAAAGAAGAATTTTCATGACTCAGATGCCCTGGTGGAGGGAGTTATGCCACCCTCAATAGATCACAAGATCTTTCTTTTAACTGGTAGAGTTCTAAATTATTTTTCAAAGGTGGTTTTTAACGTGTTTGTTTTTTCAAAGATACTATACTATTAACAAGTGCAGCCAAAGTTCAGCTAGATTTTATTCACAAATAATTGTTTTGATTGGCACTCTCCCATAAATTGTAACAAAACATTTTTATACAGTAGAATCCTCTTAATTAAATATCCATTTTGCTAGTGAAAATTATTCAATTAACAAGAGTATACAATTAACAGGGATTTGGTCAGTTTCTTGTGTTCTGGAGGTAAACTGAGCATTTATTCTAGTATATCTTGTTTGACAGAGCTCATAGAGCTCTGTCAAACAAGATATAATAGAATAAATGGCTGTATTGGATGTAGTGAGGCCAAAAATGTTGATAAATAAGAGGAATTTGGTGTGTGTCACAGTAATTTTTTTGACATATTACAAAAATTTATATACAATTAACAGGAGTTTACTCTACAACCCATATGCAATTAACAGATCAAATTTGTACTGAAGGTATGGTAAATGGTTTTGTGTTTGAAAATTATATTCAATTAACGGGGATATACAATTAAGAGATATCCAAGTAAGTGGGCTCCACTGTATAAACATATTTTTTCTACTGCTGAACAAACAGCAAGCTAATGCATATTGTGTAGAGCCACTACAGCAGCTTTCAGCACTTTTTAATTGAGCAGTGATGGGGGCGTGGTGGCTCAGTTGGTAGAGGTGCAGGCTGCAAGCCGAGAGGTCCTTGGTTCGACTCCCACCTGCGGCAACCGCGTTGTGTCCTTGGGCAAGACACTTCACCCTGATTGCCTACATGGGGGCATGATGACGCTGTGTACTGAGGCGTACTGCACGTCGATGGTGCGCATGTCTTCAACCAATCTAACCCTGCCTGTGCTGCGGTGCAGAGTTCAGAGTTACGATGTTGGAGAGCTGACAGCTGCTCGTCGTTGCTCGGTGGTTCTCTCCGGGTACTCTGGCTTCCTCCACCCGTAAAACTGTCACGGTCACGATTAGCCATTGTGCATAAGTATGTGACCTTAAACACCAATAAATAAATAAATAAATAAATTGAGCAGTGATAGTGGCTACACACACTAAACGAGTTTACGGGAGTTTGCTCTTTAACTGATATGCACTTAAGAGGTCTATTTTTCCTTCGTAGTGTAGTAAATGGTTTGGTGTTTGAAAATTAGATGCAGTTAACAGAGTTATTCAGTTTTGGAATATTCAGTTACGTGGTCTTAATTCTCTGTATATTATAGGACCCAATAAGTAATGCCTGGGGTGTGAATCCTCTGAAGTGAGCAACATTGTATTTTATTGTGATGAATTGATGTTAACATCTGATCTGAGGTTTGCAGCTTGGAGCTTATGTTCAACTGAGATGCGAAGCATCAAGGTTGAACATATGCTCCAAGCCACAAACCTCAGGCAATGTCACCATCAATTCATCACAAAAACGTATATATTCCATTAAGACCCAACACATAGTCCAACACCCACATTGTGAAATTAACAAGACAACTTTTAACGATAACAAGTTTAGTAAAACTCTCAAGTACCACATCACTGGACAAATAATCAAGAAATCAGGTAAAGGTTGCGGTCTCGCCATTTTAGTTCAGATTGTAAACTGATTTGTAATATGAATAACATTTCATTTGGAACATTGTCTGCTGCACATGTGAAAAATCAAGAAAAATGAAGCAGTCTGATGAAATAATTGCGAAAAGAGTAACCTCATTTCAAATATTTTGTATGGTGATGTAGCTGTTTACGTAAAAAAATAAAACTTCACAAGCTCTTGTCCAATCAGAGGACGATGATTTTAGTCTTATGGGAACATGATTGAATGATTGACTAATAATTTGATTAGATACTACCGTATATTCATTTATTTTATTAGGGTTTAACGACACATTAACAACCAAGGTCATATCATGTCAGTGCCAGTTTTACGGGTGGATGAAGCCGGAGTACCCGGAGAGAACCACCGAGCAACGTCAAACAGCTGCCAGTTCCCCAACATCATAACTCCACACTGCAGCACAGGCAGGGATAGATTGGTTGAAGACATGCGCACCATCAACGTGCAGTACACCTTAGTACACGGCGTCATCGTGCCCCCATGTGGACAATCCTGGTGAAGTGCCTTGCCCAAGGACACAATGCGGGAGTCCAAATCAATCTTTCAGATGATCACCCATCCAAGGACTAACCGGGCTTGACGTTGCTTAACTTCGGTGATCTGATGAGAACCGGTTACCACAATGCCACCATGCCCCTACTACCATATATGCCACTATGTACAGCCACAGATGCTGAAAGTGACTTGAACTCTTTACCTAATGAATCAGTTGAATCATCCCACATAATTTCTAAAGTGAGCATGTGGAAAAAATTTATTTAGTTTTCAAAGAACTTCAAAAAAAGCCAATGAATGTGATCCTTCATTGAATCGAGGGGTGTCATATGACATGTTTTTTGTTGAAAAATTTTGAATATAACTTGAACAAAAAAAATTTAAATAAATTTTTGTGTTATATGGGTTGGGTAAAGGTTAAACACCAATAAATAGCATGAAGACCCGACTTATGAATTTTTTTGTTCAGAAATGAAATTTTGAAATTTTTACTTCTAAAACCAGGGATGTAAACAGGAAGTAATCAAAATGCTGGAAAATTAAACTAGAAGAGTGTGGTATGTCAGGGCAGATAGCTTGTGTCTGTAAAACTCGGCATTACCTCAAGCCTACCTGGGCTCAACTGAGCCCAGGAAGGCCTGAGGTGATGACGAGTATTGGAGGAGCTGAGTCCAGGTAGGCTTGTGGTGATAATGAGTCTTACAGGAGCCAGCACATACCTTGATTCACTTGTGTTGGTATCAGTAGTTAACCAGGAATATTTACCGGAATTGGCAAAATATAGACGTATTGGAAAACTGACATGAGGGCTTCAGTTTCAAAATGGAAGTTAGTACATGGGCATGATCCCTTCGCTTTGACACAGAATTAAGAAGGCGGGAAAAATCAGTTGCTGTAACAAACCGGAAATCTGGCAAGAACCAGAAAACTTACATCCCTGTAAAACATACCTTGTGACTACCTCATTCACTAGCGCCAAGAGGGTGGCATAAGGGGATCAACTACCCTGGGACCTGGCTCCACTTGGGGCCTGAGATTTTTTTTTTTTTAAAGCTGAAAGTTGTAAGAGTCTGTAGTTGCATTACTGACCAGGTTCTATTCATATAAAAAAAAGCATGCTTGTTCCAGTTTGTTGGTTTCCACCTATCTTTCCTGCATCGTGGTGGTCACAATTATCTTTAAAGAAAAAATGCACCATACAAACAGAAATGAAAGTAACAGATTACCCAAATTGAAAGGAAATAATTGAGTAGATATTGTCGAGAAAATGCCCCCTCCCCCTGCTTATCGCTTCACACTTTTAGCACTTGCAGGGCCTGTAACGCCCTGTTCTACACATTGTCCCTGGGCCCCATCCTCGCACTCAGCGCCCTGCCTTCATTGGAACAGTCTTGTTGAACTAATTCCATTGAGGGATCATTAGCTATGCTTTGAGAGCAAAAATTGAAGAAAGAAATATGAATGGTGTTTGTTTCATCTTCAGGAGGTTCTTAGATTTACCTGTTTTGTTAGCAATATGGTTCAGTGTACTGAGCTGTACACAAGAGACAGCATATCAACTATGATCAGATAGATTTTGTGTTATTTTCTTCGCCAATATTTCATTATGTCCCTCATGACCTGATCCTATTTGGAGCTGTCAAGAGATACAGATTATCTGATACTTAACTTTTGACAGAGTGTTGTTTAGCCCTGGTACAAAGAGTGGTTGGAAGCTTAACTTCTTTACTGCAGAGTTATTTTTGCAGTAATTTTGATCAGATCTGGTCAGAGCTGTTATGAAGCAACCATAACTAGATTTGATGAAAACTTCATTAAAGTCTAACCAGGGGTGGGGTGGGGGGGGGGGGGGGGGTGGGTGGGGGTGGGTAAATGTATGCATATATTTTAACACAACCAATGACTGGTGAAACAAGGGGCAGATCCAGATCCTCCCTCATATTTTCGCCGGCAATGTTTCTCTCATACTAGTTCAGTTTCGATGGCTTTCAAATCATTTTTTTACAGTTAGTGGCAGCCATGTTTTTGGCAGCAGTTAGTGGCAGCAAACGCTAAAATGTATGTAGTCTGTAAAAAATCGGTTAACTGAAATTGTTCGTAATCTTACAGACATACAAGTACCAAATCCACCCCAAGACAAAATAATCCACAGACAGTATAATTGCTGTTAACGTCTGGTAAAGCATACAGGTGAGGTCTATTTATCAGCTTTGGTTGTTACGACCAAAGCTGATAAATAGACCTCACCTGTATGTTTTACCGATGTTTTTTAATGGCTCTCAAAGTGTGAAATCTTTCAAATACATCTGAAAAATCTCAAAATATCCGCTCAGATGCTTGGAAATGGGCGTTTTGGGACCCTGAAATTTCAAATTTTTGTACGACAGGCCGAATCATGGTCGGCCCCTCACACCGATGACCATCCATCATCCTATCCAGCCCCCCCCCCCCCCCCCACACTTTGAAAATCATTCCGCCGCCTCTGATATAGAGGTCAGCAGCATGCATATCAACATTTTTGCATCCAGGCAATAACTTTTTAACAGGAAGAGATATTATAATGAAACATACATAGCATATGTACCACCACTAGATGGTATGTCACATACCATATTCACAGACTACCAAGACCAAGGTTATAGACAGGGGTCAACACATGGAATCAGCATGCATATGAACTTTTTTGTGTCTGGCCAATGACTTTTTGGTGGAAGGAGATATCACAAAGGAACTTACACAACACATGTACTACCACTAGATGATATGCTGCATTTGAAATTCATGACCGATCCACCAAAGTCATGGTCACAGAGGGAATCGGCATGTAAATCAAATTTCTCTCATGTCCAAAGATGACACTTTAGTGAAAGGAGATATCACAATGAATCTTACACAGACATATGGACAACCACCAGGCAGTGTGTCACATAGAAAAATTTACAACAGGCACATCAAGGTCAAGGTCACAGATGGAGATCAACACATAGAATCTGCATGCACATTAACTTGTTTGTATCTGGGCCATAATTTTTAATGGAAGGAGAAATTACAATGAAATTTACACATCATATGGACTATCACCAGATGGCATGTCACATAGAAAATTCATGATTGGTCCATGAAGGTCAAGATCTAAGGCAGAGGTCAACACATGGAATCAGGATGAACATCATCTTTTTCATGTCTGGTCCATAACTTATTAGTGCAAGGAAAAAAAAGCAATGAAACTTACATATGTACCATCAAAAAGTGGCGTGTTACATACAAATTCACAATGACCCCCCAAGGCCAAGGTCAGATCAAATTTGTGCAGGCCATAACATTTTAGTGGAAAGAGATATCACAAGGCAACTCAAACAACATATGTATTACCACTAGATGGTGTGTTACATATAAAATACATGACTGATCCACCAAGGTCACAGGATAACACATGAATCATCTTGCACATCAACACATCCAGCCCCCACCCCAAGTGATACAACATGCATATGATGCCCTGCTCTAGGTTGTGCTCTAATTTTACAATATTTTTTCATTGCCACACTGTGAAGTAGCCGTGACTAGATTTGATAGAAACATTTCTGAACATCTGCACACCCTCAACATACTATAGAAAAAGTGAGGTGCTCAATAACTCATCTTATATTCAGCTTTCTTTTATATTTGAACAAGTGTTAAGAGGACATAGTGTAGTTGTTAAAATGATTTCATTGATTGTACCTATTGTTGGAAGATGGAAGCCACTGCAGTTCTGTTTATTTAATTAATCAATCCATTATGTATAAATTACTTTCATTGCTTCTTTACAGTGGTGAATATTTATTTATTTATTTATTTATTTATTTATTTATTTATTTATTTATTTATTTATTTATTTATTTATTTATTTATTTATTGGGATTTAACAACACTTTTTACAGCCAGGGTCATATCGTGTCAGTTTTACGGGTAGAGGAAGCTGGAGTACCTGGAGAGAACCACAGCATAACAGTAGGCAACTGCCAGACTCCCCAGCATACTAACTCCACACATGCATTGGTGAAAGACAAGTGCACCATCGACGTGTAGAATACCGAAGTTCACAGCGCCACTGTTCCCCCTCATGGGCAATTGGGATAAAGTGCCTTGTCCAAGGACACAACACATTCCCCCCAGACGTGGATCAGATCGTGGATCTTTTGGTTTGAAGTTCAGTGCCATAACCACTGAGCTACCACACTCCACTGTGGTATACAAGTTTTGTTTCTCTGGTAGTATAGAACCCTGTATCCAATGCCTGGGGTGGATGCCCTCAAAAGTGGGAAGCATAGATATAACTAATTGGCTAAACTTTACATAATATCTACATGCATGCTGCAGTCATGATATAGCCATAGATATTGCAGCTGACCTTAACTGTTAGAGTGCTGGAAGCCCATATTTGGGCTTTATTCTGTAGTGCCGGTACTGCAATTTAAAAGTTTCATATTCTGAGGATGTGCTTCATATTATCTTTGAAGTGATATTATTTTATCTGTTAGGATTTGCCTTGTTACAATTTATGGGAGAGTGCCTACTGGCACTCTCCGATAAATTATAACAAGGCAAAAATGCACAAAGACATTTTAAGGACCAAAAATAATTTAGCACTCTACCAGTTAAACACCAATAAATACATTTTAAAATGATACCTCTTGGGAGCTCATTGTTGAAAGGGTTAATAAACTGTGATGAGATTCCAACCAGTTCCCAGTTTGTAGTGACATTTATGAAACAAGTTCAGTAAATTAGAACAGTCCAGGCCAAATATGCTAGATGGTTTTCGTAAATGTCACTATTACTCACTACTAACTTTTAACCTTCTAAGTATTTTCAAAATATTTTTCATCAGATCTAGTCATGGCTGATAGATTTGATAAAAAGATTCATCTAAATTTAACACAAGTACTCATTAGTCAAAACATCTATTCAATGTACATTGGAGAAATTTGGCTATATACGCCCAAGTTATACTTAATTTCAGTGGCAAGAAATTTTGTTTCATAGCCAGGAATATTCACCATCAGCATGCAAGGAGCTGATTGGTAACGAGAAACAAGTGACAAGAGAAACAATTTTTATTTATTACTTCTTCCAATACCTGATAACAGATGCCTAACTAGATCAAGAAACAAACAACACTTCCTATGAGACTATAAATTACATTGTTAACCCTTTACCAATCGATTCTGACACATCTGCCTCCGTAATTTACAAACTGAGCAGATCAACAAATGTCAGTAAAACCATATCATGTGACCTCCTTATTGGAACACAGTCCAATGAGGCATGGCAAGGTATGTTTTTGTTGACTTTTTATGGAAAATTTCAAAAAAAAATTATTGAAAGAGACAATTTTTATATCGTGCACATTGGGTAAAGGGTTAAAAATAGTGCATTTTATTTAGCTCAGTGCCTGCTCTAAAAAATTGTCCTCAATGAAATTGATATTTTGAAGCTTTCAGAATTAAAATTTTATTCAGAATTCAAAAGAATACAAAATCTGAAGAGATATTCAGGTGTAAGGGTTTATGTTTAGTGTGAGAATACAGCAGCATACACCTAGGGGCTAAACTCATAATGGTATTGAACAATCATGTTTTATGGTTTTTTAAGCATGAGTTTAATGGTTGGAGAAAGGGTCAGATGATGTGATGAATTATTTATAATTCATTACTGATGAATACCAACAGAAAAGTCGAAGTAAAATAATGTTTTCAGGAAAAATATGATTTACAAACAAAGATTTCTAATCAATACTGTTGGTAACTCTTTATGGCCTGGAGATTTTTCATACATTTCTGCTTCACTATGACAGCTTATGCTCTGCAACATTGCTGTTGTGTCTCACCTGTGTTGGGAGTCAAGACTTGTCTAGAAACGACTGCCCTTGTACTTTAAATGTATCTTGCAAATTTACCCATACACTGCAATTTGAGACCCCCTGTTCTTAGGAAGTTAAGGCTGAAAAGCTCTGAAATAGTCCATTAAGGGTTAACCCATGAATCACTGAAAAATATTTTTGTTTTAACTCTTTCCACAAAGTATTCATATATATTTAGGTGAAGGAGAAGTTTGTCAGTCTGTTTGTAAATGACACGATAGCAAGTTGGTAAAAGAGAGATCCGTGATAATTTAATTCTATAGTCCTGTAGGGCTATATGATGAAATATTTACAGGACCTCCCTTCAGAAACAAAATAGATTGCCTTTTACTGTATTTTGTATTATGCAAGACAATACCTTTCAGTACATCAGGGTTGAAGTATTTAACTCTCAGAAGCTGGGGAATCAGAATGAATTTATTGAACATGACATACCGCTAAAAACTTACAGTAAAGCAGGTACTTCTAGTCAAGTGTCGTCTGCCTATTCACGCAGATGACACTTGACTAGAAGCACCTGCTCAGTGTTTAATTCTTCCCCAGCCCAAAGATAGCCGAAATCGTCACTACCAGATTACCTGTCTATTACATCACAAGCAAGAAAACTCGACTACCAGCTTCTAAGAGTTAAACAGCCATTCTAAATTACCCCCTGTGTACTGATGTCAAAATATAATAATTTCAAGCACTGAATTTTTCCCATAATGGAATTAGGAATTTAAACAGTTTTTTCTTGATTTACAGAGCTCCATGAGGTCTGTCAAACAAGATTGAATTGGTTAAATTTCTAGGTGCATTATGGGAAAATTTGCAGCTTGAAATTTCATTATTTCAGTGTGCAGGAGGTTAAGTAACAGAAAGAACTTCACATAATGCTTTATAACACTGATGACTATTATCATGAAACTGTTGTCAAAAATTGGCAAAGCATGTTATTATACCATAATTGCTGTGTGCATTCAACATCGCGCAACACAATGTGGATATTGGAAAATGTGCAAAATACACCACAGGTGGAATTCTGATTATGCATTAGAACATCATGTAAGAATGCATCTCATTGGGCATCACACATCTGAGGGATGTTATAACGTGAATGAAATGTTTTAACCCTTTACCTAACTTGAAAAGTAGACGACACTTGCAAAAAAATTCTTGAATAACTAATTTTTTTTATTTTTTGTCTCAAAAACATAGGTTATGATGCCTCATTGAAACAAGCTCAACGAGACAAAAAATGAAATTATAATGAAAATTAATTGGCGGTTTTTTAGAATAGCACTGGCCAGTATTGGCAGTTACGTTGGATAAAGGGTTAACACAAAACAGTGTCAAGCACGAAAGTTATCAGGCTGCTGAAGGTGATATTTTTCTTTAAGAATAACAGTTTCATTCACTTAGACAATGTTTAATTGTGGTATAAATGCAGGACACAACTCAGGCAGAGTATGGGGGATATGAATTAATGACCCTTCATTTCGGGTCATTGATTCCCCTGCACTTCACCCTTGTTGTGTTCTGTCTTGTTATCAAATCACAGGGCATCGTTTCCTGCACATTATCAGAAGGTTACACTTACAAGGAAATGTAATTTGTTCAGAAAAGAAATTCTTGAAAAATGCTTAAAATAGTCATTTTCGTCCTGTAGTCATGTACTTACATTTTTACATCACATGTAAATTTCCATACTTCTTTACACATCATTTGAACATCTTATGTAAAACTCAACCAAATTAAGTTTGTAATGCCTCAAGACTTGCAATTTTCAAAAATAGAGGGCTGAAAACTCAATTGACATATTTGTACATAAAAATTTACTCATGTACCTTCAACATAAAATATGTTGATGTGCAGACCTAATGGTGATTCTCAGCAAATTGTGAGTAGAATAAGTGATTTAATTTGTGTTCAATAATATATAGAGGATATCTATGTTGTTTTAGTGAATATCGGGAATTATCCCATCAGTGTGGACCTGAAAGTTTTTTTTTCCACAAGTGCTTGAGTGAGTGAAGAATAATACTTTCAGGTCCACACGAATGAGATCATTCCCGATATTCACTAAAACAGTGTAGATTTTCTTTATATTATATGCTTTGTGGCATTTAACTGTGCAATATTCAGCCCAATTCGACTGCAAACAGTTTCATGACAATAAGAAAAAGCTGCTGTAGTTCCTTCAAGGTGACATTCAACGTGACATCATGCACCGAAGCATAACATCATTTAGGAAGCTACTGAAAAAATTCATCGCGTGTACCTGAAAGTATTATTTTTCGCTCACGCAAGCTCTTCCAAAAAATAAAACTTTCAGGTCCACACTCATGAGATAATTCCCAACACACACCAAAATAGAATAGATTTTCTTTTTTATTATATGCTAAGAGACATTTTATTGCACAATATTCAACTCAAATGCATACATTTCAAAACAATAACAATGATCAGCTAATCGTTCCTTCAAGGCGATGTCATGCACCAAAGCTTGACATCATTTAGGAAGCTACTGAGGAACATTTCTCGATATCTATCAAGAAATATCTTTTACATAATTTGTGATGATTCACAGGCTAGCATATAATAAGTTTATTTTTGACTAACTAACTACTTCAAAGAGCAATGTGATTAACTTCACCTGGGTCTTGATAATAGTAATAATGTGATTTTCTTGAGTGTGAAACTTCATTATTACCAAGTTAGTGGACATTCTCAGATATATTAACAGAGCTTAGTAGGGCAGTGAAACTATAATTCATGATGCCATGCAGCTGGAAGTGAGTCGTGGCAGGGCATTAATGAAAGCAATTTCATTAATGGCCTGCCACTTGCTTCCAGAATTTTCCCAACTGAGAATTTAAAAAATTATATCATGTTTGACACAGCTGATTGAGCTCTATCAAACAACATATAATTTGTTAAATTTTTCACGCAGCATGGCTAATATTGAGTCTATGGTGAAAATTTTGATAAACTTTCAGCATGCTTGGAGTTAATAAACTGTAATATCCTCCAAACTCATATTATTGTTATATTTTCAAACATCCAATAGTGGTTAGCAATACACAAGTTATTAGCCACTCACACCAGAGCCACTTGCCACTAATGACATCAAGGCTGCTGATCGCTGATGTTGATCCAGTTGTGAAGTGTAACACTCAAAAAGCATGTTATTTAGGCCACACAAAGTAGATCTTCTGTTTCTCAGGCCATTATTTGTAAAATCGCATGCGGGCTAGCGTTTTTTTATTTTATTTTTTATTTCAGTAATTACTTCTTTGCCATCAAAAGTTCATGTTCTTGGTTCAAGTTTTAGGCCTCATAATCTACAGAATAGCACGGGTGGTGGTGTTATTTCATCCCTTGAGTGCAAGAAGGCTTTGCAATGCTAAAGCATTGCAAAGCCATCTTGCACTCAAGGGACAAATTCATCAAATTTTTTAACTAGGGGTAAAATATCAGACATAAACCATTTAATTTTTGTTTTTTTAAAGTTTAAATTGGGTATAAAAAGAGAGCATGCGGCGGCCAAAAGGACCATGCGGGAGGGTCTGAGAAACAGATTTTTAATTTTTTTAGGCCTTATATAAATGTTGTTTGCACAACATTACCAGTATCACACCAGAGAAAGTAGTAAAATGTTACTTTATTAATAAAATTTCTCAAATTGGTATTCTGCTTTATTGCAGTCCAAAGAAAATGATGATATGTTCAAGCAGTGGATGAAAAAGAAATCCAAACAGATGAAAGCAGACAAATTATTGAAAAAACGAGAAGAAGAAGAGAGGAGGAGTGACTTTTTTGTCCGATGTAGAACAGACTGTGATAAAGCTTTTAGAGAGTAAGTTTAAAATTAAAGTCCTTTTTGCCCCATCTGCCACAACCATGATCTAAATAGCCAAGAACACCACAGATCAAACGGATTTCCTTTTCACGAAGTGCATCCCTTTGCTTAACCTGGACAGGAGATGACACATGCACAAAAATTTCTTGGGTTTTTTAAATGTTTTTTTGTCTAAAAACGTAGCTTTTAAAAATGTAGCATTGAAATGAGGTCAGCATGCTCATTCCATAAAAAATTGCAGCTTGAAATTTTGATATTCAGATATCCATATCCATGGGGTTAACTTAATTTTTGGAATGCAAAAAATGAAATTTTTAGTTTTTAAGGAAAAATTTGTCATCATCATGAGCTCGTCATGTAAGGTAAAGGCTTGAGAAGACAACCTTAGTTTTACCCTTTCAACTCGGTATGCATATTTTTTTTTGTAGACAAAAGTCTAGTGGTAAGCTTGCAGATAACATAATGGACAACAAACGGTGAAGGAGGGTCAAGATTCAATTATTCCTGAACCTTCCTTCATGTACAAAATGGATTCTCCAAATTGCTTAACATGGTACACTGGAACCCTGTTAATTGAATAGGCACTTTGCCAGTGGAATTATTCTATTAACAAGGGTATTCAATTAACAGGGATTAGGCCACTCTCCTAGTCTCCTAGAGCTCTGTCAAACAAGAGACAATAGATTACTGCTTAAATCCCTATACAGCCACAAAAGTCCCATTTTTATTGCTATGAAAAAGTTGTCCACAGTGTATTCTTCCTTGATAACTTACTGGTGGGATGCATTTATCTTCACATCATTTTTACATCCATGGCCAAGTCTCCTGCAGCAGTGTGCTTTTATATACAGTAGTAATTAACATAAAATTAATCTGAAGACCAAGGGTTAAATGCATGTATTGGATGCAGTGAGGCTAAATAGGTCAAAAACAAGGAGAATTCAGTAATTATTGGGTAATTTCTTGACATATTGCAAGATTTTTTATTCAGTTATGAAGAGTTTACTGGGGCATGGTGGCTCAGTGGTAGACTGTTGCACTTCTATGCTAGAGGTACCGAGTTCGATCCCTGTCCGGGACGACCCCCATTGTGTCCTTGAGCAAGGCACTTTATCCTGGTTGTCTACATGGGGGTATGATGACGCTGTGTACTATGGCGTACTGCACGTCGATGGTGCACATGTCTTCAACCACTGTAACCCTGCTTGAGCAGAGCTTGAACAGAGTTAGAATGTTGAGGAGCTAACAACAGTTGCTCGTTGATACTCAGTGGTTCTCTCTGGGTACTACAGCTTCCTTCACCCGCAAAACTGTCACGGTCACAATTAGACATTGTGCATAAGTATGTGACCTTAAACACCAATAAATAAATAAATAATTAAGAGTTTACTGGATAGTCCATATTCCATTAACCAGTCAAATTTGTACTGAAGGTATGATATATGGTTTGTGTTTGGAAGGTATCTTCAAATAACAGGGTTATTCAGTTGGGAGATATCTAATTATGTGGGTTCCACTATATTATGTTTGCTGTTCTCCTTCAGGAACTTGTGGTTAAAGGGATTTACTCTTTGTATGATTTTGGTAGATTTTCCTGCCCCAGACAGTAAATCTGTTGCTACTGCGAATAAGAATAATTTGTTCACTTTTAACCAAATTCTCCTCTATAAATCGAACCAACTTTTTCACCATTTATTTTTTAGTTAATTGTTAATTTTTCATTAAATCTAGTCATGGCTGCTTCTGAGCAGCCATGACTAGAGTTGATGAGAAATATTGTTAAAAATTCACAGCAGGTCAAGATTTAAAGGAGAAATTTATTTCTGAATTTGATAAGAGGCAATATCTTGTTCACCATACCATACTTCAATTTCAGTCACATCTCAGCAACCAAGTCCACTTCCAATAGCTTCTTGTAAAATTTCTTTTGAGTAGTTACCTCCCTTATATCATGATGCATTGATGGTGTATGATCTTTCTGTATTCAGTATTCTCCGAATATTGCGACTTAAATTTCTTCTCATTTCGTCACATAGAAAGGAGACAAGAGAGATGATGGAGTGCAAGGGAGATGATTCAGTTATTAATAGAGTGAGCCAGACCTATTGTAGTATGAAACATTATACCATGTCTTGATAATTGTGATTCTGTATATCTTTGTATAACTAATGATTTGATATGTGGAAATATGACAGTTTCATGTTAACTTTATTTCCTCTGACCACAAGTGTCCTAACCTAGCAACAACCCTGTTTGAGTGGGCAGGCAGCCGGTTTGTACACTGTGTCATCTTTTAATGAATAAATTTGTCTTCATGTTGTTAAAGAAAGTGTGCTAAATTGATGTCTATGGTGGTTGGGGAAGGTGGGAGGTGGGGGGAGGGGTAGGTATGGTCTGACTTGAAGGCCGCACTACCTCTCCCAAATTTGGAAAGATCTCAAGTTGCCCATTGATGCCTTGACCCTTTCCCCAATATAATGGAATAAACAGCTGTAGCTATTTACAAAAATCCATTCAAATTTTATTATTATGATCTTGTTCTGATTAAAGATCATAAGATTTTTTTTTGAGACAAGAACATTGAAAAATAATTCTAGTTATTCCAGAAATTTTTTTTGGAGTGTTATCATCTTTTTGAATTCATGGCAACACCCATTTTAAATCTGCTGGTGATGGGATAAAGCTGAATCACTTTTTCTTGTGACCTGCTTACTACAGTTTTGTTCTTCAAAAAGACCGAGCCAAACCTAAACAAACTTAGCACTTTATTTTCGAGGAGTGTATTCTATTTTGTATTAAATTGTTGCTTTTGTTGGGGGTGTAGCTAATGCCCCAATAGTGTAAAATTATTTGAAAATCTTCTCATAAACCACTAGACTGTGTAAGAATGCCTTGATATTTGGTTGTGATGATTCAAGTTTGTTTCAAAAAAGTTTCCTGGTCAATATTTTTGGGCATACTATGGGAGGATCCTAATTTTGAGCCGCATCCAAAATTTCTATATTCAGAACTAATGGGCCAATTTGAACCAAATTTGGGTATGCAGAATTATTGGCTCATGTGTACTTCTGGACTGTCACCTGGCCCAAATACTTTGATATTTGCATTTGATGTCTTTATCTTCAATATCCATTATAATTTCATTTCAATTTTTTTATCCCACCTTGACAAAGTCAAGCTGAGCTAATCCCATCGCTTTCTGTCCGTCATCCGTCTATCATCCAGCAACACCATGTTTTGGTCTTTTCCTCCAAAACCACTGGGCCAATTCAAGTGAAAGTTTATGTGAGTGATGGTCCCGAAGGTGCATTGCATTTTTGTTCAACTCAACATGCACAGCCCCATAGGGAGGGGGTGAAGGAAAATGCTCCAAAATATTTTAAAAATCATCTTCTCATGAACCAGTGGATACAATGACTTCATATTTGTTATGGAGCTTCCTTTTGAGGTGTAGATTCAAGCTTGTTCAAACGAAGTTCGTGAAGCAATATTTGTTTTTTTAATGGGAGGGGCAAGATTTTTGGCTCCGCCCCAAATTTCTATTTTCTGAACTGATGGTCCAATTTGAACGGAATTGGGTACATGGTATTATTGGGTCATAAAAACTTGACTCATGCAAAAACAAATATTCCTGCATCCCCATGGGAACCCCAGGAGCAAAAAATAGAAATATTTTCAAACGCCTATATTTCACAAACCACACAAAACATAGAACTGTTATTTGGTATGAAGCATTCTTAGGACCAGTAGAATTGAGTGGTAAAAAAAAATTGCCATCGGTTATGTTAGGGTGTTTTGTAGAGGGCCTCGAAAAAATGCTTAGTCAGAATTTTAGCAAAATTTTTCAAAAATCTTTTCTCCAGAACCAATAGTCAGAATCTTTTGATATTCAGTATACAGCATCCATAGGGGGATCAGATACAAGTTTGTTAAAATAAAGCCCATTGGTTCATATTTGGGCTCAATACAGAAGCCCAAATTTTTAACTTAGGGCAATATTGGCAATATTCTTTAAAAATCTTCTTCAGAACCACCAGTCAGAATATTTTAGTGTTTGGCATACATCATTGTTATGAGGAGCAGATTGAAGATTGTTCAAACAAAGTCCCTAGGTTAATATTTGGGCTTCCCATGGAAGCCCAAATTTTAACTTAGTTCAGTATGGGGGATAATTTTTCAAAATCTTCTTTTTCAGATCCCCCAGTCAGAATGCTTTCATATTTGGTATACAACATTTCTAGGGGGTCAGATTCAAGTTTGTTCAAATCAGGTCCCTAGGTATATATTTATACCCCCGCTTCGAAGAAGTGGGGGCTATATAGGAATCACCCTGTACGTCCGTACGTCCGTACGTCCGTCCGTCCGTCTGTCCGTCCGTCCGTCCGTACGTCTTTCCGGACATGAAATTCTTGTGTGCGCAACTCCTCCTACATTTATCAATCAATTTGGACAAAACTTTTCAGACATCATCACTACTAAGTGAACATGCGCATATTCCAAGATTTTTGATCTGCGACAATTTTAACCAGGTTATCTCCCTTCGACTTAGATTTATTGTGTCTTTCCATCCGAACAAATTCTTGTGTGCGCAACTCCTCCTACATTAATGAACCAATTTTGATGAAACCTTTCAAACATCATCTCTACTAAGTGAACATGTGCATATTCCAAACTTTTTAATCTGCGACAATTTTAACCAGGTTATCTCTCTTGAACTTTGATTTAATATGGGTTTCTACATGAAATTCTTGTGTGCGCAACTCCTCCTACATTTATCAATCAATTTGGACAAAACTTTTCAGACATCATCACTACTAAGTGAACATGCGCATATTCCAAGATTTTTGATCTGCGACAATTTTAACCAGGTTATCTCCCTTTGACTTAGATTTATTATGTCTTTCCGTTCGAACAAATTCTTGTGTGCGCAACTCCTCCTACATTAATGAACCGATTTTGATGAAACCTTTCAAACATCATCTCTACTAAGTGAACATGTGCATATTCCAAACTTTTTGATCTGCGACAATCTTAACCAGGTTTATCTCTCTTGAACTTTGATTTAATATGGGTTTCTGCATGAAATTCTTGTGTGCGCAACTCCTCCCACATTTATCAATCAATTTGGACGAAAGTTTACAGACATCATCACTACTAAGTGAACATGCACATATTCCAAAATTTTTGAGCTGTGGCAATTTTAACTAGGTTATCTCCCTTTAACTTAGATTTATTATGGGTTTCTACATGAAATTCTTGTGCGTGCAACTCCTCCTCCATTTATCAATCAATTTGGACATAACTTTTCAGACATCATCACTACTAAGTGAACATGCGCATATTCCAAGATTTTTGATCTGCGACAATTTTAACCAGGTTATCTCCCTTTGACTTAGATTTATTATGTCTTTCTGTTCGAACAAATTCTTGTGTGCGCAACTCCTCCTACATTAATGAACCGATTTTAAATACATGTTGCACATTGTAAATGTGTTTTTCCAAATGTAAACCCATATATCTGTGGGCTCTTTAAGTATTCAGTGCTGTTCTGTGGAAGGCCACATGCAAATACAAATTTCAACAACAAAAAATGATCTTTATGTATACATTTCCTTATGGCCTTCGCCTACATGATCAGAAGTGCATTCCTCTAAAAATCCAAAGCGGGGGTATTAATCACCTTCAGTGATAGTTCTAGTTGGGCTCGCTGTGGTAGCCCAGATTTTAACATAGTGCAATATGAGGAAATTTCTTTAAAAATCTTCTTCTTCAGATCCATCAGTCGGAATGCTTTCATATTTGGTATACATCTCTTGAGAGAGGGGGGGGGGGGGGGTGGGGGTGGGGGGGAGGGGGGGAGGGGTCAGATTCAAGTTTGTTCAATTTGAGTGCCTGGATTAATATTTGGGCTCCATATGGGAACCTGAAATTTAACTTAGTACAATAGGAGGGAATTTCTTCAAAAATCTTCTTCAGTTTCACCTGTTAGAGTCCTTTCATATTTGGTTCACAACATCTCTAGGGAGGTCAGATTCAACTGTGTTCAAATCGAGAGCCTGGGTTAATATTTGGGCTCCCTATGGGAGCCGGAATTGGCCATGTAGCTGAAAAATTATTAATTTTGTATTCAGTATCCTTTAGAGGTGTGTAACTAAGATTAATCCACATAGGTTGTATCAAGAGGCTTCATAGGGAGCTCCACATTTTACGTTATGAGCAACTGAAGAAAAGGCCTTATGCTCGGACTATTTTTGTCACTCCTGAGGGGCTCAAGGATTGACAGTGTATCCTATGGGTATGGATTGCTTAAGTAGACTCATTCTTGAACTCTGTTTACATTGTGTTCTGTTCAAGGTGAGCGCTTCAGGCCCTGTGGGGCCTCTTGTTCATTTTTAGCTTAACTTGACATAGTCAAGATAAGCTATTGCCATCACGCGTGCGGAAGTCTGTTAGTCTGTGAGTCTGTTAGTCTGTGAGTCTGTGACGTCTGTTCACATTTCCTTTAGCACGGGCTACACCCCGCAGTTCTTGTCTGATCGTCACGAAATTTCATGTACGGGTTTGGGGTCATATCTAGATTAGTACGTCCCCTTTTGGTCGCGATCGGGCAACCGGTATGGCTGCCCGAGCCCAAAACCCGAAAACCATTAGCACAGTCTACAGGTCGTATTTATGAAGGGATTTCATTGTAACTTGGTAGGATGCCTCTGTATAGTGCCTAGACGAGAACGTCCCCTTTTGAGCATGATCTATCAACCGTGATGGCTGCCCAAGCCCGAAACCCAAAAACTGTTAGCACAGTCTGCAGGTCATGTTTAATGTGGAGGGATTTTATTGTAACTTGGTAGGATGACTCCTTATGATGTCTAGATGCGAATTTCCCCATTTGGGCATGATCTGCCAACCGTGACGACTGCCCTAGCCCAAAACCCGAAAACCTTTAGCACAGTCTACAGGTCATATTTATTGAGGAATTTCATTGTAACTTGGTGGGTTGACTTCATGCAATGTCTAGATGAGAAAGTCCCCCTTTGGACATGATTGGGCAACTGTGACGGCTACAGGAGCCCGAAGCCCGAAAACCTTTAGCACAGTCTAGAGGTCATATTTATGAAATGATTTCATTGTAACTTGGCAGGATGACTCCAAATAATGTCTAGATGAGAACGTCCCATTTTGATCGCGATCATGCAGCCTTGATGGGTGCCCGAGCCCAAAAACCTTTAGCATAGGCAAAAGGTCATATTTATGGAAGGATTTCATTGTAACCTGTTAGGTTGACTCCATATAATGCCTAGATGATGACATCCCCTTTCGGTCGTGATTGGCCAGTTGTGATGGCTACAAGTGCCCGAAGCCCGAAAACCTTGAGCACAGTCTACAGGTCATATTTATGAAGGGATTTCATTGTAACTTCTTAGGATCACTCCAGATGATGCTCAGATGAGATTGTCCCCTATGGTTGCGATCATTCACCCATGATGGCTGCCCAAGCCCGAAGCCCAAAAACCTTTAGCACAGTCTACAGGTCATATTTATGAAGGGATTTCATTGTAACTTGGTAGGTTAACTTCATATAATGTCTAGATGAGAACGTGCGATCATTCACCCATGATGGCTGCCCGAGCCCGAAGCCCGAAAACCTTTAGCACAGTCTACAGGTCATATTTATGAAGGGATTTCATTGTAACTTGGTAGGTTAACTTCATATAATGTCTAGATGAGAACGTCCCCATTTGGACATGATTGGGCAACTGTGACGGCTAAAGGTGCCCGAAGCCCGAAAAACCTTTAGCACAGTCTACAGGTCATATTTATGAGGGGATTTCATTGTAACTTGGTAGGATGACTCCAAATAATGTCTAGATGAGATCGTCCCCTTTTGATCGCGATCATTCAGCCTTGATGGGTGCCCGAGCCCAAAAACCTTTAGCATAGGTAAAAGGTCATATTTATGGAAGGATTTCATTGTAACCTATTAGGTTGACTCCATATAATGCCTAGATGATGACATCCCCTTTTGGTCATAATTGATCAGCTGTGTTGGCTACAAGTGCCCGAAGCCCAAAAACCTTGAGCACAGTCTACAGGCCATATTTATGAAGGGATTTCATTGTAACTTCATAGGATCATTCCAGATGATGCCCAGATGAGATTGTCCCCTTTGGTTACGATCATTCAACCATGATGGCTGCCCGAACCCGAAGCCCGAAAACCTTAAGCACAGTCTACAAGTCATATTTGTGAAGGGATTTCATTGTAACTTGGTAGGTTGACTCCATATAATGCCTAGATGAGAACGTCCCCTTTTGGACATGTTTGGGCAACTTTGACGGCTAAGGGTGCCCAAAGCCCAAAAACCTTTAGCACTGTCTACAGGTCATATTTATGAAGGGATTTCATTGTAACTTGGTAGGTTGACTCCAAATAAGGTCAAGATGAGAACGTCCCATTTTGGCCGTGATCATTCAGCCTTGATGGGTGCCCGAGCCCAAAAACCTTTAGCATAGGCAAAAGTTTATATTTATAGAAGGATTTCATTGTAACATTGTTAGGTTGACTCCATATAATGCCTAGATGATGACATCCCCTTTTGGTCGTGATTGGTCAACTGTGATGGCTACAGGTGCCCGAAGCCCGAAAACCTTGAACACAGTCTACAGGTCATATTTATGAAGGGATTTCATTGTAACTTCGCAGGATCACTCCAGATGATGCCCAGATGAGATTGTCCCCTTTGGTTGCGATCATTCAACCATGATGGCTGCCCGAGCCCGAAGCCCGAAAAACTTTAGCACAGTCTAAGGTCATATTTATGAAGGGATTTCATTTCAACTTGGTAGGTTGACTTCATATAATGTCTAGATGAGAACGTCCCCTTTTGGACACAAGTGGGCAACTGTGACGGCTTCAGGGGCCCAAAGCCCAAAAACCTTTAGAACAGTCTACAGGTCATAATTATGAAGGGATTTTATTGTAGCTTGGTAGGATGACTCCAAATAGTGTCCAGATGAGAACGTCCCCTTTTGGTCATGATCATTCAGCCTTGATGGCTGTCCAAGCCCAAAAAACTTTAGCATGTCTGTAGGTCGTATTTATGGAAGGATTTCATTGTAACTTGTTAGGTTGACTCCATATAATGCCTAGATGATGACATCCCCTTTTGGTCGTGGTTGGTCAACTGTGATGTCTACAGGTGCCTGAAGCCCGAAAACCTTTAGCACAGTCTACAGGTCGTATTTATGGAGGGATTTCATTGTAACTTGGTAGGTTGACTTCATATAATGTCTAGATGAGAACGTCCCCTTTGGACGCAATTGGGAAACTGACGGCTACAGGGGCCCGAAGCCTGAAAACCTTTAGCACAGTCTACAGGCCATATTTATGAAGGGATTTTAATGTAACTTGATAGGATGACTCATTTTGGAATAATTTCATTGTAATTTTGTTGATATATGTTAACTGTGAGGGCCACATATATTAACTGTGAGGTCATATTAACCCACCCCTCAGATCTTTAGTACAGTGTACACCTCATATTATTTTTATCATAAACATAGCATACAGGGAACAGAAATGAACATATTCCCAATTATCACAATTCTTGTCTTATTTCATAATCCTTTCATAAACATTGAACATTATCCTTTTCATCAAAGACAACACACAAGTTAAGCTACAGTGTCATTGACACTTTCATTTGGGTATGATGCCAACATGACTTGGCTGAAAAATAGCTGTGCATATTTTGTTTCTCATTTTATATTGATTGTTTTTTAATGTGGATTTCTTGCCTATTGGTTAGTTTGAGTTTATTATTGGGTATCTCTTGAGGTTGGAATCTCATCATTTACCTCAATGAGCTCTATCAAACAAGATTGAATAGGTTAAATCCCTTGTTGCGTTATGGAAATATTTACTTTTTAAAGCCTAAAAAAATCAGTTTCTGAGGCCCTCTGGAATGGTCCTTTTGGCTGCTGCATGCTCTCTTTTTATAACCAATGCAAACTTAAAAAAAATAAAAATTAAATGGTTTATGTCTGATATTTTATCCAAGTTAATAAAATTGGTAAATTTGTCCCTTGAGTGCAACAAGACTTTGCAATGCATAGCATTCCAAAGCCTTCTTGTGCTCAAGGGACGAAATACACCACCACCCATATTATTCTGTAGATTATGAGGCCTAAAAAATAAAACAGACCAAGAACATGAACTTTTGATGGCAAAGAAATAATTACAAAAATAAAAAATAAAATAAAAAACCACCCGACCACATGCAATTTTACAAAAAATGGCCTGAGAAACAGATCTACTTTTGTGTTTTGACATCAGTACAGCAATTCCAATTCTTTTCAGCACAGTTTTATGAAATTAAAAAATCCTCCCTCTTTTGTTCTAAAATTGAAGAAAAATTATCTGAAACAAGAATTTTTTACTCGCCAAAATGTACTGTTATTTGGTGTTATCAGATGTAATTCAGGTTTTTCAGATATGATCAGATAACACCCATTGGCTACTGGAAGCATATGAAAACTCCAACATATTTCAATTACTACAACTTTTCTCCAACCTCCCCAAAATAGAAAAGGAAGTTAGATACACTCCTGTATTCGCCATTATTTGATACAATAAAAGTTTAACATCACAGAAGAGAAAAACACAACTTATCTTTTATTGTTTTCTCTTTAATGTGTTTTTTTTTTTGTAGTTGGTTGAAAAGGAAGAATCAATCCAAAAGGAGAAGTCAGATGGCAGAAAAACAGAAAAATAAAGCCTATCGTAGCCATGTAAGGAAGCATAGGAGTTCCTCAGCTCGGTCCATGCAGAGCTTTGAATCTTGTCATAACATTGATTATTATGGTTATAGGCACTGAGACAGCTATCAATCATGCCTGAATATTAGCAACCTGTCATTTGCAAAACGAGGTCCACAGAGAGTGAATTTGCTGATGCTATCCCATACAGTGTGCCAATTTATCCTCTAGGTACATCTTTCTTTTCTGGCTTGAAACCTTGATTCAGGCTGAGGTTCACAGAGGGTAAATTTTGTGATGCTACCCTGCAGTGCAGGATAGCATCTCCAAATTCACCCTCTGGAGATCTCATTTTGAAGATGACAGTCTGCTTATTTTTAGGCTTGCTGTCAATAGCTTTTTAAGGATCTGTAACAAATTTCATCTTTTGCTGTTTCGGTGCCAAAATTATTTTCCTGTGATGATAGATGATTGGTGTTCCATCACTTTGTGATGATAAAAGTTTGGTTTATTGTGATCACTTTGTGATGATAGAAGCTTGGTGTCTCCACTTTGTGATGATAGAAGCTTAGTGTATCCATCACTTTGTGATGATAGATGCATGGTATATCAATCACTGAGTGATGATAGGAGCTTGGTGTATTCATTACTTTGTTATCAGGAGATACTTGGCATCTGCATCACTTTGTGATGATAGAAGCTTGGTGTCTCCATCACTTTGTGATGATAGAAGCTTGGTGTATCCATCACTTGTTGATGCTAGATGCTTGGTGTATCCATCACTTGGTTTATAAAGTGCTGTTGTGTGACATACTTTTGGAAATACTTTTTACAGCAATTCTCCTCAGGATTGGCACCCATGGGCACTCGTGTCCAGTAGTACCCATAATTTTGATTTTTTTGTGAAGCAAAAACTTCACCCACTATTTACTCAAGGAAAAGAATAAATATGCACAAAATACAGCCTTTTTGCTGTCAAAAAACAGATTTTCTTCAATACAAGTATCAAATGTCCTTACCAAATAAAAATCTGCATTGATGGCAGCAATACCCTACACACATGCAGACTATGGAAGGGAGATTTTTTTTAATCCTCTGCACTCTGATGTCAAAATGGCAAAGTTTTTAGCAGCAAGTATTTCCCATAATGCAGTGTGATATTTAACCAAATATACCTTGGTTGATAGAGCTCAGTGAGCTCTGTCAAACAAGATGTAATTGGTTAAATTTATAGTTAAACAAGAGGAAAACGGAGTGATAGGTGAAAATTATGTTGTACTACCAGAGTGCTAGGGGTTGAGCAGGCAGCATTCTCTCATCAAATACATCAGTTTGTACACATATTGAGGACAATGTTTTTGGTAATACTAATTTAGTCAGTAAAGCAAAATGATTTAATATGCATAACAGAGTGAGGGGCACTCTAAAATCAGTTGTTTTATTCCCAACTGACATAGAAACTCCATTGACAATGGCATTGTTTGTCCTGACATCAGTGCTTTGTTTTGGTTTGCATACTGTAAAATAGTTTCTTGTTTAAGTTACTTTTTAGGGAGGGTATTTTAAGATAAATTGATCATCACCTCAGGGAATTCAAGATATATAGGTTATTACTACCTTGGGAATTCAAAGATGGTGTATTGAAGTCTCGACTTCATCTCTGGGCCATATATCATATCTTTATTTACTCATCCTCATTGATATAAACCCTGACAAAAGGTCCTGACTTCTAAACACCAACTCGAAATGCTCCATAGTGGTCATAACCTTTGTGTCTATTAACTGGTAGAGTGCTGGAAGCCCATATTTGGGCTTTATTCTGAGGTGCAGGTACCACAACTGAAAGGCTCCATATTCTGTGGATGTGCTTCCTATTATTTCTGAAGTGAGATTATTTAGTCTCTCTAGATTTGCCTTGTTACACTCTCCTATAAATTGTTAAAAGACAAAGACAAATGAACAAATTTTGATGACCAAAAATAATTAGCACTCTACCAGTTAATAATTTTGATAGTTGGCTCTACACCCACAAGCTCCCAAAGTGAAAGCTAGTTGTTATGGAGCAGACTAATTTTCTTATCCATATTGGAAAGATCATGTGCTTTGTCATCAGTTGGCTTATAACTACCAAGGGAAGTAATTTGATAGATGTTCATCCAAGCAAATTGCATGTGTCATCCTATTTTGCTGCAACAGTATTATGAATAATCTGCAATGTCATAACTGCTCTGGTGTAATATATCATCTGTTGATTCTGTACAGACCCGATTGGATTCTTTGAAACCATCTCTGCTCATCATATGTGCCTTTAATGTTGCTCTTGCACCTTATTTGGCAAAAGCAAAAGACTGCGTTTCATGAACATTTTTCATACAGAAAGGACTCACAGGATTTTTTGGTAAGTGTGTTACAAAACAGCACCTTATCTCTGAATGGAGGAAACACCTCAACTAATAATATTCCTATGAACATTGGCATTCGCTCTAAGACCGCCAACCCATTCAGTTTGATAAATATTTGTTACACACTATTAATTGAAAATAGAATACATTATGTTGGCTGAAGAGTTGATACAGGTGAGATTTACACAAGTCTGTACAGTGCGCACGGTTAGTTACGCAGTTAACCCTTTACCCAACGAGTCAAAGGCATCCGCCCGCGTAATATGCAATTTCATTAGCTGAAAAAATAATATTTTTCGAAAAATTTAAACAAAACCATACCATGTGACCCCTCTTTGGAACGAGCTCGCTGAGCTCGTTCCAAAGAAGGGTCACATGATATGGTTTTGTTGAAATTTTTTGAAAAAATTTAAAAAATGGTATTTAAAATAATAAATTTTGAAATCTGTGTTGGGTAAAGGGTTAATAAGGAAAATTTTTACAACCAGAAAGTGTGACTAACCCTGTGCAGTGCACAGGGTTAGTCACACATTCTGGTTATAAAAACTTGGTACCTGCCATATCACACTGCATTAAAATGTGCACTATCTAAGGCTATATAATAAGGCTGTTCAATGTACAGAGTTAGTTGCATAATAGAGATTATCTCATTTATAACCAGAAAGAAAACAGTGACTAACCCTGGGCATTGCACAATTAGTTGGTAAGCTAACATACACTGACTAACCATATGCATTGCACAGGATTAGTTGATAGGCTGCCAGGGAGCGCGGTGGCTCAGTAGGTAGAGGTGCAGGCTGCAAACCGAGAGGTCCTCGGTTCGAATCCTACCTGTGGCAACCGCGTTGCGTCCTTGGGCAAGACACTTCATCTCCATTGACCGCGTGGGGCACGATGACGCCGTGTACTAAGGCGTACTGCACGTCAATGGTGCACAGGTCTCCAACCAATCTAACCCTGTCTGTGCTGCAGTGCGGAGTTACGATGTTGGGGAGCTGGCAGCTGCTCATCGTTGCTCGGTGGTTCTCTCCGGGTACTCCGGCTTCCTCCACCCGTAAAACTGTCACGGTCATGATTAGCCATTGTGCATAAATATGTGACCTTAAACATAAATAAATAAATAAATAAATAAATAAATAAATAAATAAATAAATAAATAGATAGGCTGCCATATCACACACTACAGCCAAGACTTGCCTAAAAACAAATGCCAAGGTACTTAAAATGTAACTTCAAATTTACCCATTCCCGTCGGTAACAGATGACTCATGGCCCAACCGTGTAAATTATTAGCATCTAAATATGTATTTACTCAGTTCTCGTGGATCAAATCCTTCTTCCATGTAGCGTTTGTTTGCTTTCGTGTATCCATGAGATATCATCGACACTCATCCCATAACCTTTTCGAACATGAGCAACATGTCCACTTCGAATAATAATTCATGTTGGGGCACCTGTTCTGTTGCAGTAAAAGGTTATCAAAGTTGCAATAATAATAATAATAAAATTTATTTAATGCTCAGGCATCAATTCACGCTGAAAAATTAAGTCATATTCCCCTGTCGGTCGGCAAAACGGAATATCAAAATGATATTTAGAAATTGATATTTCATCGTAGGTTCGGATGACGAATCACATGTACTTTAAACGAGTCAGCACATCAGTAATGAATTCCAGAGTCCCAAATACAAACGAATTCGAATAATTGATAGTGACAGTGACTAAATCAATTCATTAAATCAGCGGTTTCAAAGTTTGACTTTCTCATTCACCTTCCAGCGAAAAGCCGAAATCACTTTCAAATTTCTTCAGTTCAACTTCACACGTCTTCAGTGCATTGAGTTCAAAAAAGATAAAATGACGTGTCTTGTTATTGAAAATAAGAAAGTGGTGTTTTTTGTTATTGTTCTATTTCTTCGAAACACATTGCGATTATTTCAATTCGCCAGCCTTGGTAAATCGTAAAGTTAGGGGAGAAATAAGACTGGACTACTTTTTGTGCGGATATTCACACATTCCAATGGTTGGAGTTTGGTTGTTGTAATTTTTGTATGGACACCGGTTCGGCACATAAATTTTGCGCCTTAATGGCAAATAAAGGCCACAAATTGGAGAGTTTGTAGTCGTAGAGCATTAAATAAAAAGAAAATTCACGAAAATTTGATGAATACTGAAAATATCTCGTTCGTGGCTACAAGAAATATGAGGATCTTCACTCGCGACTGCGTCGCTCGTGAAGATCCTCATATTTCTTTGTAGCCACTCACGAGATATTTTCGGTATTCATCAAATTTTCGTGAATATCCTCTATGTTCATAGTTACAAGACGCTGAACCACATCAAAGAAATGTTGCTAGATGTAAATGTATACAGTATTTGGGTACTTGAAACATTGGATTAATCAACATCGGGACAATATTTTTTAAATAGATCACATCGACTTCTAGGACATTTGTAGAGATAATAAACAATCACTGTTGTATATAATATGCATTGTGAGGAATTGTGGAGTTGACAGATTTTCTGAATCACATCCAATTTGATATTTACAATCTCCAACAGCAGTACAGTTAAAAGGTAATAGGTATTCTGAGGCACGACTCAAGCCCTGAAAAATCAAAAATGGGTACTTCAGTCAGTATTACAAAAAGTTTCTTCAAATGGGCTGAACTGAAACTGACTTGTCCCCAAATTAGCCAATCTAAAAGCCTGCCTCACTGTAATGAGCTTGGAACAAAAGCATGCAATGTGCCCAGAATATGATTTATTACATGCCTGTTTTATGAAATCCCCATCTACAGCAACACTAAACATGTTCCGCACACATGCCAAACAAAAATTGTTGACTGACTATTTTTGGATGGTCATGTCATCTGTCAAAACTAAACATAACCCCGCCAACTTGGAATTTCCATTTGACCTACAATCATGGAAGCCATGCAGTTTAAACGAAGCGATTGCATTTTAAGAAGCTATCACAAAGACAATAAACTAAATAAAAACATCTTTGTGTATAGAATTACTTCTAAAGTTTAGAAGGGAGAGTTCAAACCAGTCATTATTAGCTGCTAAATGATAACAAATTGAATAGAACTAGCTCAAATATGCATGTACGAGATAGATATATCTTTATTCTGCAATATACCAGTCTAATAACAACAACATGACATTTCAGATTACAAGAACAAAAACAAGTAGTATGAAGCATGGAAATGGTATAGCCTGAAAGGCTGTCTTCCTGCTAAAATATATATCAAGTCTGTTTGGCATCAATGTAATGAAAATTCTTTTCAAAGACAGGAATATCTGATAGCTTGTTTATGATTCAGGGGGCTAGGTGGGATCAAAAGGTCAAATGTTGGGAGGAGGATGAGATACCAGAGGGTTTTGACAGCTGATCCAATCGGGACAAGCTGGGTTGTCGCACTTCGAGTTTGGACGGAATAAGTGCTACGATAGTACAAACATACATACTCCACATGTTGGGCCTATTTATAAATCTGCCCAAGGGAATTCCCCCAAAATCACACATGTGTTTGTAAACATTAGCAGATGATTGATCACCCGCAATTGAACTGATTGGGAAATAACTTGTTGATAGTTGTCAAATGAATTGCTGAGTGTCCTAATAATTGTTTTTATAGATGTGAAGGTGTGTAATAAACACACAATGACATGTGAATGGGTTAATCAAAATGGCACGAGTGCCATCGCGGAAAGGATATGGCCTCTCGTTTTATCCTTCCATGCTGGCACTCATGCCATATCGATTAACCCATTCACACGCACAAGTCATTCTTTGTATTTGCTCACATTGACCTCTTTCATAAAAAACTAGAGAAATAGATATTGATTCTTCACATTTTTTCTGGCAAAGATCAGTTGTTGTAAATCTTACTTTGCACTTGAAAACTGGAAGTTAATTCTTGAAAGGGGAAAATAGAAATCCGTAAAAAGTTTCTGTCATTCCATAATTTACATATTATCGAAAATATTTTTTTTGGTAAAGGGTTTTGACCTATTCTCACTATGCACAAAAGAGGCTTTAGTCATGTACAGATCATGTTGATTGACATCTGTGAAAGCTGACTTTGTTATTTCATTTTCAGAGCTGAACTCTTTGCCTGCTAGAGGTGGATTTTCCTGCCCAGTACAAAAATAGCCTCTCAGCAAGTATATGCATTATCATGCCCCGACTTGAAAAGTCAAAGGGGTATCTAGTGGAGACCTCCATCCATCCATCCGTCCATCCGTCCGTCCCAACATTTTCCCCTGTATCTCAGCCATTGCTACTCCGATTTGAATGATATTTGGTGTTGTGATAGAGCATCATGGGGGAATGATACATTTTTTCTAGAATTATGGCCTTTTTTCACTCTTTCGACTTAGAAAATTTCTGGCGGGTCAGGGCATTGACTCACGCTTTGCATTACCCCTCTTGTTCCAGTTCTTGTTTAACCTATGTACACTGATGGTGAAATCTCAAAATTTCAGGACACAAATGCTTCCCATAAAGCAAGTAGGAGTAACTATCTTGTCATTAATTTCTTGATGCTAGAATTTATCAAATTTTCATTAAATTACAGCACCCATTACTTGATTCTATGAAAAATCCCAGGAAATACTGATTAGCCTAAAATATAATCTTTCTGCAATTAAGTAATGGGGGCCGCGCCGACTTCAGTGGAAGCCTTATAGTAATCACTCTGTCCATCAGCGTATTCCTATGTCCTACGATATCTAAAGTTTCCTTTGACCAATTCTCATAATATTAATACACAATACTGAAATTGATCAAACAAAGCTTCTTTTCATTTTTGATGGTTTTCTGGTTTATCTTTCTAGAGTTATGGGACTTTAATCTTAAAAAAGTTGGCAATTTTTTACATGTCATATGGTAACTCAATAATGCTTTCACCGAATCTCTTGAAATAATTTTTTAGCCATGTTACAATCAGTAAAGGCAACACCCCTTTCAAGTTTTACGATTTTCAGGCTGGTCATTCTGGAGTAATGGGACTTTAATGTAAAAAAATGACAATTTTTCACATGTTATATCATTACTCAAGTTTGTTTTCACCAATTTCCATAGTTTATACACTATTGAGATTGATCAAACGAAGCTCCCTTTCATTTCTTGACAATATTCAGATTTGTTGTTCCAGAATTATGGGATTTCACTGGCCTCTCAAGACATGTGGTCTCTCAAGGAAGGTTTTACTGTACTCTGTACTGTTCGAATTGCAAACTGTTTCAAATGTGGGGCCCACACTGATGGCCCCCATCACATTGCATCTAGTTTCTTTATAATTTTCCTGCACACAGATAAATATTGATCCCCCCTTTTGGGAGCGCGGTGGCTCAGTGGTAGACTGTTGGACTTATATGCTAGAGGTCCCGAGTTCAATCCCCGTCTGGGAAACTTGCATTGTGTCCATGGGCAACAAACTTTATCCCGGTTGCTTACATAGGGGCACGATTATGCCATGTACAAAGGCGGACTGCTCGTCGATGATGCACATGTCTTCAACTGCTGTAACCCAGCTTGAGCGGAGCTTGAACAGAGAATGTTGAGCTGACAGTTGCTCATCACTGCTCGATTGTTCTCTCCGGGAACTCCGGCTTCATCCACCTGTACAACTGTCACGGTCATGATTAGCCATTGTGCATAAGGAGGTGACTTAAACACTAATAAATAAATAAATATCTCCACTTTTTGTTAAAGTTAAAAAATTAAAAAATAACATGAAAATTCCTTGAAATTTGTCTTTGAAAAGACACATATATTTACCCAAATGGTGAAAACCTGAATTTAAAAATCAAGCTTTTCATTAAAATGGTGCAGGCCCAAAGCTAGTGGAGTGTCCAGAAGGGAGGGGGGTCACATTTCACACACCGCCCCTTCCAGTGACACCATCTGTCTGAAAAATTATTGGTCATCTGAATGCCAACATTTTGTCTGAAAGCTGCTAATTTGAAAAAAAGGTTGACCATTTGGCAAAAATCACAACTTTCATTATGCAAAATACCGTTATGTTTCCTACATGTATACCTTTTGTATCAAAGCATTCATTATAAGTATATGACAATCATATAAACCAGGCATGTCAAAGGACCGCTGGTACCAACATAACCAGTATCAGCAGGGGACAGAGCCTGTCCTGCCAAACCGGACAAATCAACAATTGGATGGCATATCGCAATCATATGGGAGAAATTCGCATTCAAATCACCCAGTTCCTAAGATCGCAAGACAAACATGGCATCGTACCAATTATTCTGCGGCGACATCAAAGTTATCATAAAGCATGAAGATCGTGCTTTATGAATACTTTGAAGTCACCGTAGAATAATTTCTTTGTATTAGCTGATGACGGCTCTTTCATTGTCTTTGATACAACGTTTGAAACGTCAAAACGGGCGGCCTTATTGAGGTCGTGGTGCAGACAGAACAATCTCCTGTAGAGTGTTTTGATATGTTAATTCACAAATAAGTTAAAAGTATCTCGTGCAAGTGTGTCATACAGGGTTATCAGCCTGTTTACCCTCGTTCAATTAGGACTGGCAGGACAAAAGCTTCAGTACCAGTACCGGTTAGAGCATGAGGGTACTGGTACTGGTTGACATGCCTGGTATAAACATGTACAGGAAAAAAATTCAGGTATTGTTATTTTAACTGGTTGAGTGCTGAATTATTTTTGGTTCGTAAGGTTTGTTCATGTGTCTTTGCCTTGTTACAGTTTATGGGAGCGTGCCCATAGGCACTCTCCCATAAATTGCAACAAGAAAAATAGTTACAGACTAAATAATTTCACTTCAAAGTAAATAGGAAGTACAACCACAGAATATGAAGCCTGTATATTGTGGTACCTGTACTTCTGAGTGAAGCCCAAATTTGGGCTTCCAGCACTCAACCAGTTGAAGAATAACTTTCATTAAACATATTAATTCTTCAAAATAATAATAATAAATGAACGTTTCATACATGTTTCATTTATTATTGTTTTAAAGGAGTGTATTGATTAAGGTTTCAAGTTTGTATCAATGGTCAATGACCCGGCAACACTGTGAGAGAATATTTTAACCTTCACCCCACCATGTCGAAAAATTTCACATCGTAGATTTGGGCCTGAAATTATAATTTACCATTTTTAAGTTCAGTGAAACCATTAGTGAGAAAGAATTTTTTATGAATATTGTGTTTTGATGTTGGTACGCTTTTAATTGTTATGACTGTATTTACCTTTACCATATTATCTGTGATAAACCTCTGTAACATTTGTTCTATTTTATAATCATAATCAAAAACTTTCTAATCTTTGCATGATATTTGTAGGTGATTTACAATGTTTGCTAGTTTAGCATAAAAAACGTGACCTCATGAAATACATTTTTATTACACACCTATTACTTTTCCTCCAGTTCCATATTTACAAATTTGTATGGAACACATGTTCCATACAGATGTTCGTTGATGGACTATTTTTACACCTGACATTATGGATCCATAAAATGAACTCGACTCAACACATTTTTGTAATTGGACATTTGAAAAATCGCATTCTGACCTAGATCAATTCGGAAACTGTGGTGACAGCCGATAAATCAAATGTCAGTTGGAAAATGTCCACCAAAATTAACAAAATTAAACTTATTCTATAAATGGGGAGTGATTTTATAACACTCAAGTTCTGACTTTGAAGCAAATATCTCAGAGATAACGCCAGCTAATCTGTCACACATGTTTCCAATGACACCTGAGTTTTGTTTTTGTTTTTATTTCAAGCAGATGATCAATAAATAACAAAGACTTAAAGTTTGAAATTTGCTGTGTGTGATGTTTGAATTTTTAAATTAATGGATTCTCTGTCATATAGGTGTGTAATAAACACAGAATGCGATGTCTGAATGCACTAGTCAATACAGCACTCATGCCATCGTGGAAGGATAGAATCCAGGCTGTGGGTCTTATTGTATCTTTCCACGCTGACACTCATGCCATATTGCTGAACACATTCACACATCGTGATGTTCTGTGTATGTATTGGCTCAAAAAATATTTAGTCTCCCATTTTTTACTGCTCTTACCAATTATTTATTTTCTTTTTACTTTATTCATTGGCAAATTCTGATTATCTTTTAGTCCCTTTCATGGAAATCTGCTATAGTACATAGAGATTGCATAACTTCTGAAACACCCATGCAGTGGAATTTTAACCTTTTAGCTAAGGTATCCAGCCATTGCTATTCACAAAAATCATCGTTCAAATTTTATATTCTTTTAATTTTTTACTTAAAACTATAGCTTTTGACCAAGCCTGGAAATAAGCAGACTGTTATCTGTAGAATGAGGTCACCAGAGGGTGAAATTTGTGATGCTAACCTGCACAGCAGGGTAGCATTACTAAATTTACCCTCTATGAACCTCAGCCTGAATCAGGGTCTCAGACCTGAACAGAAAGAGGTATCAGGAGGATAAATTGGGCGATTCTAGGCCACTGTAGTGGATAGCATCAGCGAATTCTCCCTCTGGGGATCTCATTCTACAAATGACAGATTGCTTATTTCCAGGCTTGCCTATGACCCCTCATTAGAATGAGCTTGTTCCAATGAAGGTTCATGAGCTGTGTTTTTAAGGCAAAAAGTAGCAATTATTAGTTTTTCGTGAATTGTTTGCAGATATCATCCTCTCGTTGTGGTAGGTTTAGAATTTGCTCTGATGATCATGCTTACCTTGTATAAAGAAGAAGAAGCACTCTGAAGTCCCTTGGCTGTAACTTTTCTTATACATTTAACCCTTAAGGGCCTATTTTCAAAAAATGAAAGGGAGCTCCAACTTTCTGTATTTGGGTAAACTTGCAAGGTACACTCTAAGTACAATAACCCTTTACCTAACCTGAAAAGCAGACGACACTTGCAAAAATAATTCTTGAATAACTAATTTTTTTCATTTTTTTTGTCTCAAAAACATAGGTTATGACCCCTCGTTGGAACAAGCTCGACGAGCTCGTTCCAACGAGGGGTCATAACCTATGTTTTTGAGACAAAAAATGAAAAAAATAATGAAAATTAATTGACGATTTTTGAGAAGAGCGCTGGCCGGTTTTGGCCGTTACGTTAGGTAAAGGGTTAACAGTTGTTTCTACGCAAGTCTTGGCTGTCTATATAGGCAGCCAAGACTTGTGTAGACACAGCTGCAAAGTCACAGAGCATTAAATGTCACAGTGTGGCAAAAATGTATGAAAAATCTGCAGGCCTTGAAGGTTTAACAGTTTTTATTATAGAATTCAAGTTATTTTCTGGGGTGCGAACACCACTCTACTGGTGGTTTAGTCATAATCCACTCTCCACATCTTGAAATATAATATATGTATCTAACATGAATAAATGCATTCAGCAGTTGCTAACCCTGCTTGTGCTGGGTTAGTAAGTTGGAGGGTGACAGTCGCATGACATTGCTCAGTGGTTCTGTAGATACTATGGCTTCCCGCATTCATAAAACTATCCGACATGATCTATCCCTGGCTATTGGAAGTATCATTAAATGCAATGAACCAACTAACATGAATAAATACAAACAGTTCTTTCATTTTTGAATGAATTTTTGATAAGGCCCCACAAAGTAGATCTTCTGTTTCTCTGGCCATTTTATGTAAAATTGCATGTGGGTAGCTTGTTTTTTATTTTATTTTTATGCCCCCGCAAATTTTGACAGAGGCATTAAGTGTTACCCTTGTCCATCCATCCCTTTATCCTGAATATGGTTTCCGGATGAGACCTTTAGTTTGACTTAAAAAAATGAAACAAAATGTTATACATAGGTTTATTACCACATAATACATATTGGGATTGACAGTGGGCTTGGTCCGATATTTTTTAGCAGAGTTATGGCCCTTTTCCAACATGTTGATATTGGTTTCCAGATGGCAACTTGAGTTACAGGTGTCCAATTTCAATCAAATTTGGAATATTGCTTACTGTTGTCAATATACCAGACATGTTTGATTTTGAGAGTGGTGCGATAATAATAAATCTGAGTTATGGCCCCTTTTTGGAATTTGTTAACCACTAAATATAGTTTATCATAAAGCGGAAGCATCAGTGTCCCATGGACACATTTGGTTGCCTGCAGTATTGGTGCTATGCCTTAATGGAGATAAGATAAGACATTTGTTAATTCAGTATCAACAAAGTTAATAACTAGAAACTCATGCTTGGTGGTGGGGGGTCGGGTTCATAGCCACCCTTGGCGGTACACTTGTTTTTGTAATTATTTCTTTGCCATCAGAAGTTCATGTACTTGGTTTGTTTTAGGCCTCATAATCTACAGAATAGCAGGGGTGGTGGTGTATTTATTCCCTTGAGTTCAAGAAGGCTGTGTAATGGTAAAGCATTGCAAATCCTTGTTTCACTCGAGGGACAAATTTATCAATTTTATTAACTTAGGTAAAACATCAGACAGAAACTACTTAATTTTTTTTTTTTTACATTTGCTGTGATTATAAAAAGAGAGCATCTGGCGGCCAAAAGGACCATGCTGGAGAGCCTTAGAAACAGATTTTTAACTTTGTTAGGCCTAATGTCAAGAGTATGACATTTCTGCAAAAGCTTACAGCTGTCTTTCCATTCAGGAGAAAGTCTGAATAATTGTCCATTCCAAAAAGGAAATGGGAATGAGGCACCAATTAATTGAAATAACAAATTTCAATATTAAGTGGGTTAGGGAAAAGGATTGAGGCCCCCACAAAGTAGATCTTCTGTTTCTCCAGTCATTTTTTGTAAAACTGCATGTGGGTGGGTGTTTTTTTTTAATTTTATTTTTTAATTTTGTAATTATTTCTTTGCCATCAAAAGTTCATGTTCTTTACTTGGTTTGTTTTATCTCTTAGGCCTCATAATCTACAGAATAGCTTGGGAGGTGGTGTATTTTGTCCCTTGAGTGCAAGAATTCTTTGCAATGCTTAGCATTACAAAGTCTTGTTGCACTCAAGGGACAAATTTATCAATGTTATTAACTTGTTCAAAATATCAAACACTATTTAATTTTTATATTTTTTTAAGTTTGCATTGGTTATAAAAATAGAGCATGGGCAGCCAAAAGGACCATGTAGGAGGGCCTGAGAAACAAATTTTTAACTTTTTTAGGCCTAAAAAATAAACTTTGAATGGTGATTTTTGTAAACAGTGCTGTCCAGGAATATGGCTGTTATGTTAGGTAAAAGAGTTAACTAAATTTCATTATGAAACAAGGAGTTAAAATATTTTTTGAATTATTTTACAACACTGGAGGTGAGGGAAAGTATGTTTTTTTTTCAAATGAAATTTTAATGGATTCTGAGTATTAACCCATAGCACACTGGCAGTGCAACAGAATTTTCTCCAATAATTCTGTTTTCTCTTGCTGAACCATGAATTTAACCAATTATATCTTGTTTGACAGAGCTCAGTGAGCTCTGCCAAACAAGATATATTTGGTTAAAAATCAAACCGCATTATGGGAAATATTTGCTGCTGAAAACTTTGCCATTTTGACATCAGAGTGCAGAGGGTTGGTTAATCATCTCCATTGGCTGTTCACATTTCTTATGGATTTTTGAATTGTCAATTCTTACTTTTTCCATGACCATTTTAATTCTTGTTTCAGTCTTTAGTTTAACATATAACTTGGAGGTTCAAGTTTCTTCACTGGCATCTGGATTAAAAAATATTTCCAAATGTTGCCAAATAGGAAACTTAAGAGATTAAATTGTATGAATGTTTGTATCTTTGTTGGTTGACTCTGGCCTATTTGGGCCTCTTGTTTTTTATTTGATCTCTGACTTCTACAAAAACAATAAAAAATGTAAGAAATGTTTTGAAATAAATGTGTTCAAAACTCCTTTTCATAGTGTTCTACATGGTTCAGTTATGGGACCCATACCTTGTGTGTCTTAACTATTCTCGTCAAGTCTTGAGTAGAAACCAGAGCTGGGCAGAAAAGAAATTTCAAGATCAGTTTACGTGTCCATATTTTTAGCTCACCTAACTGAAAATCAGGGTGAGCTATTCTGATCACTCTTTGTCTGTCGTTCATCCGTCCGTCATCCATCGTCCAGCGTTAAGGTGGTGTTTGAGCCTCTTTCTCCTAAACCACTGGCCACATATTAATTAAATTTCATGTAAGTAGTGGTTATATAGGGGCATTTTGATTTTTATGCAAATTAGGTTCTGGCTCATATTGAGCAGAGGGGTGGGGAAAAAATGGCCAATTTTTTTGAAAATCTTCTTCTAATGAACCACCAGTAGCAGAGACTTGATATGTGGTATGCAGCTTCCATTTGAGGTGTAGACTCAAGTTTGTTCAAGAGAAGTTTGACGGGCAATATTTGTCTTTGTTCTGAGAGGGGCAAGAATTTTTGCCCTGCCCAAAATTTCTATTTTCTGAACCCAGAGGCCGATTTGAACCAAATTTAATATGAGGTATTATTGGGTTATAAGTACTTGATTTATGCCCCCAAAAAATTTCCTGCAGCCCCTTGGGAACTGCAGGAGCTAAAAATAGAAAAAAATTAAAACGCCCATATCTCCAAAACTCCACAGCACCGAGAATTTTTATTTGGTGTGAAGCTTCCTTAGGACGAACAGAAAGGATTGGTAAAAAAAAATTGCCATCGGTTTTATCATGGGGTACAGTTTCGGGTTTGAAAAAAAGAGTCAGCACTTTTTAACACTTGTAGGCAATGGGAAAAACATTAAAAAATCTTCTCCAGATCCAGCAGGCAGAATCTTTTGATATTTAGTATGCAACATTGTAGGGTGGATCTGATTCAAGTTTGTTCAAATCGGCCCCCTGGGTTCATATTTGGGCTCAGTATAGGAGCCTGATTTCGAACTTAGTGCATTTCAGGCAAATTTCTTAAAAAATATTCTTCTCCAGATCCAGCAGGCAGAATCTTTTGATATGTGGTATGCAACATTGTGGCGTGGATCTGATTCACGTTTGTTCAAATCGGCCCCCTGGATTCATATTTGGGCTCACTATAGAAGCTCGAATTCGAACTTAGTGCATTTCAGGCAAATATGTTTAAAAATCTTCTTCTCCAGAACCAGCAGGCAGAATCTTTTGATATTTGGTATGCATCATTGTGGGGTGGATCTGATTCAAGTTTGTTCAAATCGCCCCCCTGGGTTTATATTTGGCCTCAGCATAGGAGCCCAAATTTGAACTTAGTGCATTTCAGGCAAATTTCTTTGAAAAAAATTCTTCTTTTCAAGATCCAGCAGGCAGAATCTTTTGATATTGGGTATGCACCATGCTCAGGGGGGTGAGATTCAAGTTTGTTCAAGCTAAGTCCCTGGGTTCATATTGGGGCTCACTGTGGTAGCCCGAATTATAACTTAGTTCAAAATGAGGAATTTTCTTTAAAACTCTTCTTCAGATCCAGCAGTCAGAATGTTTTGCTATTTGGTATGCAGCATCCTTGGGGGTGGGGGGTGGGGGGGAGGGGGGGGCGGAAGATTCAAGTTTGTTCAAGCCATGTCCCTAGGTCCATATTTGGGCTGACTGTGGGAGCCCGAATGATAACTTCTTCAGATCCAGCAGTTGGAATGTTTTGATATTTGATATGCAGCATCCTAAGGGGGGTGAGATTCAATTTTGTTCAAGCCATGTCCCTAGGTCCATATTTGGACTCACTATGGGAGCTTGAATTGTAACTTAGTTCAAAATGAGGAATTTTCTTTAAAAATCTGCTTCTTCAGATCCAGCAGCCGGAATGTTTTGATATTTGGTATGCAACATCCTTAGGGGGTGAGATTCAGGTTTGTTCAAGCCATGTCCCTAGGTCCATATTTGGGCTCACTGGGGAGCTTGAATTGTAACTTAGTTCGAAATGAGGAATTTTCTTAAAAAATCTTCTTCAGATCCAGCAGTCGGAATGTTTTGATATGTGGTGTGTAGCATCCTTGGGGGGGGGGGGGGGGGGAGGGAGGGGGGAGGGGGGAGAGATTCTAGTTTGTTAAAGCCAAGTCCCTGGGTCCATATTTGGGCTCACTTTGGGAGCCTGAATGACAACTTAGTTCAAAATGAGGAATTTTTCTTTAAAAATCATCTTCTTCAGATTCAGCAGTCGGAATGTTTTGATATTTGGCATGCAGCAACCTTAGGGGGTGAGGTTCAAGTTTGTTCAAGCCAAGTCCCTTGGTTCATATTTGGGCTCACTTTGGGAGCCTGAATGACAACTTAGTTCAAAATGAGGAATTTTCTTTAAAAATATTCTTCAAATCCAGCAGATGAATGCTTTTGATATTTTTTATGCAGCATCCTTAGGGGGTAAGCTTCAAGTTTTTTCAAGCCATGTCCCTAGGTCCATATTTGGGCTCACTCTGGGAGCTTGAATTGTAACTTAGTTCAAAACGAGGAATTTTCTTTAAAAATCTTCTTCTTCAGATTCCGCAGTCAGAGGGGGTGAGATTCAAGTGTGTTAAAGCCAAGTCCCTGGGTTCATGTATGGGATCCCTTTGGGAGCCTGTGTTATAACTTAGTTCAATATGAGGAATTTTCTTTAAAAATCATTTTTTTAGATCCACTGGTCAGAATCTTTGGATATTTGGTATAAGCTTTTCTAAGGAGGAGCAGATGCAACTTGTTGATATCAATTCTCTGGGTTGATATTTAGGCTACCATGTCAGGTGAGCGCCCTCAGGCCCCCTGGGACCTCTTGTTTAGAATAATTTACCTATGTATTGATATGGTATTCGGTATCAACAACATGCTGACACATACATACTAATACCAAAAGGTATTTTCGGTATATTGCCCAGCAGAATGAAGTTCACTATTCTGTAACATTAACCGATTTGATATTTTATTTCCACAAAATATGTTAAGCGCATGTTGAAGTTTACACATCAACAAATATTGTGAATAGGAAAATGGACCCAGCAGCAAGCTGATGCTAATGTAAGCTTTAAACCCAGCTGCAGTTATAAACAGTGACATTAGCACAATCAAAGATTACATTTTTTTCATCACAACTGTAAGATGGTAACTTGGAAAGTAAGGTTCCATTGAGGCATGTGTAACAGAATTTAGAAAATGTTGAATGATCAACGTTGTAGTTGGACGAAAAGGTTGGAGTTGTTCAACTGGGCAAGTACATGCACCCACTATTGTGGCTTCCATGGGATGAACTGGATTAAAATGCACCCACCATTGTTGCTTCCATGAGATGAACTGGATGAAATCAATTTTAATGGCTTTCCTCAGATATGACTTCACTAATGTATGTAAAATAAATTTTGTGTGCATTATCCACTTACGATCCAACAGGGAGTGCCATAACTCTCCAATGAATCCCAACTGGACACCTGTTTGCGAACAGAATCATAGTAACCTGTGGCTCACTCTGCTAGTTGAATAGTACCTTGGAAAGTTTATCAACACTACGCATCATCACTGAAATAGATTAGCCCCTGACCAGTTGAGTGAGAGAGGTGAAAACAAAGATCAGCTGGAGACAAGGGCGAGGGTTGCATTATGGTCAAAGAAGTTAAGCGAGAGTATATTCTACTTCGAATACCAGATGGAGACCACCTTCAAAAAGTTTATGTCACCAGAGTAATGCCCATGTGCTATGGGGAAGACACCTTTTTTATGAGGCCCAGTCTGAGTGCATCTAAGGAGACAGTTAGGGCTACCTCTGATGGTAGCTTGTTCCAATCAGAGATTGTCATAGGGAAAAAGGACTCCTTCCTGTAGGTAGCTTTACATAGTGAGATTTGGTATGATAGAGGGTGGCTAAGTCCGGAGTGCCTTATGGATGGGGGTAGTGGGGGGGGGGGGGGGGGGGGGAGTTTGCTTTTTTGATTGACTGTTGACTTTTGAAGATGTATTTTATAGAGCATTGCCAGTAGGGCATTTTTCCTTCGCTCGTGCAATTCAGCCCAATTCAGGGAGTTGAGCATGGCATCTACAGTAGAGGTATTATGAAAACTGTCAAAGACATAGGGGGCAGCACTGCATGATCATTTCATTGTTATTATGCCTCCGAAGGAGGATTCTGGGGTATCTAGTGAACCCCTCCAACTGTCAAACATTTTGCATTGTAATTCCAAAGCCATCAGGCGGATTTGGATCTTCTTTGGTATGATGATAGACCTGCATGGGGGGAGGGATATGCACAAGGAACTGGTTCCATCCAATGATTTTTCCGGGAGTTATGGCCCATTTTCCCTTCTGTCTGTCTGTCTGTCTGTCTGTGCATACAGACATTTTGCATTGTAATTCCAAGGCCATCAGGCAGATTTGTATCTCCTTTGGTATGATGATAGACCTGCACGGGGGAAGGGATATGCACAAGAAACTGGTTCCATCCAATGATTTTTCCCGGAGTTATGGCCAATTTTCCCTTCTGTCTGACTGTGCGTACGAACGTTTTGCATCGTAACTTCAAAGCCATTGGTCGGATTTAGATCTCCTTTGGTATGCTGATAGACCTGCATGGCGAACGGATATGAACAAGGAATGAGTTCTGTCCAATGATTTTCCCCAGAGTTATGGCCCTTTCCCCCATCTGTCCATACAAACGTTTTGCATTGTAACTTCAAAGCCATCTTTCGGATTTGTATCTCCTTTGGTATGATGATAGACCTGCATGGGAGAAGGGATATGCACAAGAAACTGGTTCCATCCAATGATTTTTCCCGGAGTTATGGCCAATTTTCCCTTCTGTCTGACTGTGCGTACGAACGTTTTGCATCGTAACTTCAAAGCCATTGGTCGGATTTAGATCTCCTTTGGTATGCTGATAGACCTGCATGGCGAACGGATATGAACAAGGAATGAGTTCTGTCCAATGATTTTCCCCAGAGTTATGGCCCTTTCCCCCATCTGTCCATACAAACGTTTTGCATTGTAACTTCAAAGCCATCTTTCGGATTTGGATCTCGTTTGGTATGATGCTAGAACTGCATGAGGGAATGGATATGCACCAGGAATGGGTGGGATCTGGTCAATAATTGTTCCCAGAGTTTTCCCTTAAGTCCGCCTGTCCATACAAACATTTTACATTGTAACATCAAAGCCGTTAGTAGGAGTTGGATCTCCTTTGGTATGCCGATAGACCTGCATGAGGGAACGGATATGCACAAGGAACGTGTTCCCTCAATAATTTTTCCAGAGTTATGGTCCTTTTTCACTCTTTTAGACTTGAGAAAGTAAATTTTTATGTCCCACAATGCCTTTAAGGCTACTTCGAACATGCCTGCATGTCGGAGGCAGTAGCCCACGCTTTGCATTGCCCTTGCTGATGTCATTTTGGAGGCCCAGGTCCCATACTGACTAAGCATATTCCAGAGGGTGGGGCAGATGAGAGCTTTATGCCAGTTCTTTGACGGGTATTTAACATGCCATTAAGTTTCATTTCAGAAATCCTAGTGTCCTGATGGCTTTGTTACATATATTTGTAAAATGTGTATCCCATTTAATGTTTGCTTTAATGGTGACACCCTGATCTTAGCTGACTACATATGGTGAAGAGACTGGTCATGTAATGTGTATATAATTGAATTTGATGGGTGATTTTTGTGTTGTGAATGGTCTTACGTTGCATTTCTGGGTGAAAAGTTATTTTCTACTTTTCCTTTCAAAATGAAAGTTTGTCAAGGTTGTTTTGAAGTGATAGAGCATCAGCCTCGGATTTTTTTTATTAAATATGCATATTGTATTATCAACAAATAGTTGAACAGTCGATGTGATACCACTGAGGATGGCGTTTATTTGATGTGCAATTTAAGAAATACACCCGAACCACCCTCCAGTAATTCGACCCAAACCGACATCTAATTTAACCCAAACTGGCCTCCACAGTGACCGACCTTCCTCTAGCAATTTGACAAAACCATCCTCCAGAAAAGGAACGATTCTTATGGATAACAAAGCAAAAATAACAACACAAATTGTTTATTTTTTTATTTTCAACTTCAATTATTTTATTTTAAACAAAAAATATAAAAACATGTTGAAAATCTTAACTACACTAAAATAAAAAAAGAGATTAACGTAATTCCATGTTACGCCAGGCTGTTATGTGGTTTGTTTTTAGATATTTTTTATCAGGTGTTCAAATGTACCGGAGGCAGTTTTCAATAGGTGGTAACAAAATAATATTTGTGAAGAAGCACATGATTTTCTATTAGCTCAGAACTGAAATAATGCAGAGGTGTTGTTTGCAAATCTTATTTTGTTGCTGGTATCAGGTAAGGAAAATTGTCGGTGGCATCAATACTCATCATGTTTCTGAAAAAGCACATAACAGGTTATGAACCACTGACTAAATAAGTGAACACGTGACTTGAAGCATTTGACACCAAATGTTGTGAGTAGGATTAAATAGGGCTGATCAGCTGATTGGTTAAATATATATTGACTTTGAAACCATTAATTAAAATTTTGATTCCTCCACTTTAGAAAGGATTAATAAGTTTGTTTGTAATTTGGTGCCGGAATGTGTGAGAATCTCTCAAAAACATGATGCATGGGGAAAAAAGTGTGAAGGTCATTCAGTGCAAAACCATACGGTAGTTGTGAAAAATCGAAATTTGAACTGAAATTTGGTGTGGCAACATATATTTTTTCCCAGTTTAATTTTTTCAAGAGATGATGTACTTTGTAAATGTATAGGTATTTTTTTCAAAACAACTTGGTGTGTTCTACAGAGAGTGGAAGGTTAACACTGTGGTCAATGGGATTTATTTAGTGGTTCATAACCAACAATGAAATTCATTAGCAACCCGCTGCCCAATTCCGGTCTTGGTAATAATAGTAATAACATGAGTTTGGAGGGTGTTATGGTATTAACATCCCTGAGAGGAATCAATTGCAGCTCAAGGGTTTATGGTTTATTACCCTTGACTTCATCTTGGGCCATTAATGGGCCAGAGGCTTATCCAGTCCTCAAGGGCCGTTAATGAACTGTGACGCCTGTCAAAATCGTGTTATCGTGACATGTTTACAAAAAAGTACTTTTTTAAAATATATTTCCATTGGAGGACGGTTTGGGTCCATTAGCGGCCAGTTCGGGTCAAAATGTAGTGGCTGGTTTGGGTCAAATTGCAAAGGACGGTTTGGGTGTATTTGACTATTCGACAGCAGTTACTATCTATCCTGCAATAAATTTCCAACAACATTTTACAAGTACATGTGTGTCAGATTGCTAGCAGTGATCAAAGGTGTCCGTTCTGGCTTACTGGCGGCTATTATACACACCGCGGAATGGGAACGGCTTTGAGCAAATTATGCAATCTACTGACTCGGGATCTCATGAGTGTCAGTAAAATCAGTCAGATAAAATTGCTTAAAGAAGGATTTATGGTCACATTCAGCATCTACATGTCAATATTGTTAAACACATTCCTTGTGCATATCCGTTCCCCCATGCAGGTCTTTCGGCATACCAAAGGAGATCAAAATCCGACTAATGGTTTTGAAGTTACAATGTAAAATGTTTGTATGGACAGGCGGACAGAAGGGAAAAACTATGGGAAAAATTATTGATCAGAACTCATTCCTTGTGTATATCCATTCCGTCATGCAGGTCTATCATCAATCTAAAAATGGACAAATTCCTACGTTCTGGAAAGTTTGACGTTGACCCAGAAACCAGACCAGCATCTCACCAATTTCATCAACTCTTCAGATCAATAGTGACCACCGGCTGAAAATAAACTGGACATGCTCATAAGCTTTGTGTAGCCTACTGTTTATGAATATAGAGTGGACAGTGCTACATATGATGAGGCCATCAACACGCTCAAGGGTGTTTATGTTCAGCCGATTAATGAGGTATTGGTGAGACATTTGCTGGCCACTTGAAGACAGCAGCCAGGGGAGAACCCGGATCATTACTTGAATGAATTACATCGGTTAGCAAAAGACTGTAATTTCAAAGCTGTCACAGCCGACGCCTGTAAGGAGGAATGTATGCATTCATAAATGGTCTGTTATCCCCATGTTATTCGACAATGCTTGTTGGAAAACAAAACTTTTGGCATACATACAATGTTTGACTAGGCATGAACACTTGAATCAGCTCAAAGAAACAATGAATTATATTCGCAACCTCATCCATCTTTTGCAGCAGCAACATATCAAATCAATGAAAATGCAGGAAAGCTCACCATAGAAGATGAGAAGTGTACGGTTGCAGCACCCCATATTGTTCAGGGAATGAGCAAAAGTGTTTCTTTTGTGGTAACAATTCAGTTCCACGCTGTGTATGTCCAGCTAGAGAAGCTACATGTCATAATTGCCAACAGAAAGGACATTTTTCTGAAGTCTGGGGGTCTCCAACTGTAAATACAACTGTAAATACAACAAAAACAACAGCTTCCTGTCAACCAATTCTAGCTTCAGTAACTGTGGCAGCCCCCTAAGTGTTTGTCAAAAGCAGTGATAAATATATCTGTGAATGGAATAATGTATAAAGCCAAAGTCGATACCAGTAGTTCGGAAACCTTCATCAATCAGAAAATAGCAGGGACTCTCAGAGTACAATTTTTTTCTGCTGATGGTAATGTGCCAATGGCTTCGGGGGCTCTCAGTAGTCCAGTCCATGGAAAATGCAAAGTTGACTTGAACATTGAAGAACAAACTTACAACAGTGTGCAACTTTCTATCCTTGAAAGTGTGTGTATCAAATTTGGAGGATCAACACCTCCAATAGATGTCATCAATAAGGAGGTTGTATGTGGCCTAGTGTCATCCAAAGTGGAACCATCTGAACTTTTTGCAAACCTTGCAGCTGATTGTCGTCCCATAGTGATCAAGTCTTGAAGATATAGTAATGCTAACAAAGAGTTTATCGAGAATGAAACAGCTAGACTACTAAAGGAAGAAATAATTTAGAACAGCTCATCTCCCTGGAGAGCACAAGTGTTAGTTACTTCAAATGAGAGACATAAAAAGCGACTTGCCATTGATTATTCACAGATGATAAAGAAGTACACAGAATTGGATGCATACCCTTTTCCCAAAATCAATGAATTCGTTTCAGAAGGATCAAAGTACCGAAAATTTAGTATTTAGTACATTAGACCTCAAAAGTACCTATCATTTAATTTCATTGAGAGATCACGAGAAGATATACACAGCTTTCGAAGCAAATGGACGTCTCTACCAGTTCTGTCGAGTTCCATTCGGTGTAACAAATGGAGCAGCTTCTTTTCAAAGAGTTTTGTTCCAGCTAGTGGAAGAGAATAACTTTAAAGGAGTGTTCACTTACATGGATAATATCACCGTCGGGGGGGGGGGGGGTGGATCAGAGAATACGACGAAAGCCTCCAGAAATTCCTTGATGTAGCATGAAAATATCACTTAAATTCAATGATCATAAATGCTCTTACTCTAAGGAAAACATCAATCTACTGGGTTATACAATCAGCCATGGTCGTCTTAACCCTGGCGTTGACAGGCTGAAACCGTTACGTGATCTCCCCGTGCCTCATAGCATATTTCAGTTAAGCGAGTAGTTGGAATGTTCTACTACAGCCAGTGGGTTCCAATGTTTTCAGATAAAATTAGGCCACTCACTAATGCATTGTCTTTTCCTTTGGATTTTAAAGCAGTTGCTGCATTTGATCAGCTGAAGACTGATATTGAGATTCGAGAATGCTAGTATCCATGCTATAAGTGACTCGATACCTTTTGTAATCGAAACAGATGCTTCAGACATTGTTTTGGCTGGAAGTCTCAACCAGGGAGATCGATCTATGGCCTTCTTTTCAAGGAGCCTGCAACCCCATGACATCGTACACTCTTCTGTAGAGAAGGAGGCTTGTGCTGTGGTGGAGCCTGTGTAAAAATGGCGACATCCGTGTTGAAAGCAATTCACATTAGTAATGGATCAAGGCGCAGTTTCGTCCATGATTGATTCGAGACAACATAGCAAAATAAAGAAGGACAAAATACTTTGATGTTGTATCGAACTCAGTTGTTACAGCTACAACATCCAGTATCGGCGAGGTAAAAAAATGTGTCTACTGATTGATCCAGAGCACTCGGTTCATCGATCAGCTATGATGCGCAGTTACAACTACATGCTGCACCTTGTCATCCTGGTGTCAGTGTACATGCATTTTGTTAGAGCAAAGAATCTCTACTACTCCATGGAAGATGTCAATCGAGTCATCGGGCAATGTCAAATCTGTGCAAGATTGAAACCTCAACATCCTAATCCAAATATTCCACCTCTCATAAAGACTACCAACTCTTTGAGCACTTGAGTTTAGATTTTAAGGGCCCTCCCCTAGCTTCTACAACAAGGAATAGGTATATTCTGGCTGTAGTGGATGAATTTACTAGATTCCCATTTGTTTTCCCATGCAATGACATGACTTGGGACTGTTATTAACTGTCCAACTCAGTTGTTTGCACTATTTGGAATATCCAAGTACATTCATTCAGACTAAGCTTCGTCTTTTATGAGCACCGAACTCAAAACGTTTTTGCAATCAAATGGAATCGAAACGAGTCGAATAACTCCTTCTAACCCAAGAGGGAACGGTCAATGCAAACGATACAATGGTATCATGTAGAGAGCACTTTTATTCGCCACCAATTCAAGGCGTCTGAAGGATAGTTAGCGGTAGATTGTTTTCCCTGATGCCCAACATTCCATTAGAAGCCTGTTATGCACCTCCACTAACTGCAATCCTCACAAGCGTTTTCTAAACTTCCAATGGAGATCCTCAACAGGTCGCCCTCTGGGATGGCCGAGAAACAACCATTTCAATTAGGGACTTTGCTCTGCCTGGGGCATCAGTTTTCGAGGATATTGGCACATGACCTTGTGATGATATATCTGACAATCTTGTAATAACTGATGCAGGTCATGATGTTTCCAGTGAGAATTCGAATGTGATCAATCCTAATTGGGTTAGGCCTAGTAACAAACCTGACAGATTTGGGTATTTCCTAGCGAGATAATGGATTCTGTGGACGCTTGTCTTGGATTTCATTTTTCTTTTTTTATATGTGAAAATGTAGAGACTAAATTCTATGATGACTACCTGGAAGAACAGACTCAATTATTTTAGGTGGGGTTTCTTTTTATTTATGTGAAAGTGTAGAGATTAAATACAATGAGGACAACCTGTAAGAACAAACTAATTTTTTTAGGTGTGGTGAATGTATTAAGGAAATTCTCTTTTTTGTAGCTGAGGTAAAGCTTTCTATGTCATCAGTTGAGTAACATCTACCTGCCATCTATTTACAGGTATACTGATATATGTAGAAGAAGTTCAGTTTGTGAATAAAAACTCTAGTATCAACAATTGTCTGATAAACTGTGGAAAAAAGTGAAGAAATATTTCCCTGCTGACGTCCATGGAAGTATCGATTTGGCGCTCCGTGTATCCTTTCAAGGGGGGGGGGGGGGACTGGCTGTAATGCTTTCCATGGCATTTCCGAGGAGTTACCGTGGAATGGATTAAAGAATTAGAATTAACCTGATAATTCTATCATAAATGTGTTGGCATTTCAGTTACTAGAATCAATTTTATGCCCCCTTTCAGGGCTTTATTTTCAAAATGTTTCCCGGTAGTTAATTTCCAACTAGGGGGAGGGGCCGAGAGGGGGAACCCTGCACCCCCCCCCCAATCGGAGACCTCTAGCCACGTCCCTGTGCATATGGACCTATTCTTTTTCGAAAACTAACTTTCTTCTCCAATACCTACCGGCAGAGTTAATTCGACCCGATTCCTAGTGTTGAACCGCGTATTCCATGATTTTTTCCGCAGATCATTTGGGAAAATAAAGCAGAAAATACTAATAAGGGAGGGAAAGATCGCCTAATAACGTTCTTCAAGAAATCACACTGCAACTTTGGCAGTTCCCAACTGACAGTCTTATGGATGGTGTGGAAAGAATGAAGTCTTCCTTAGAAAAACCACAGGTACTCGACACAAGCTGTGAAATCGAAAGAAAAATGATATTTAATAGCATTTTTGAATCGACGCTGACGTGCCCCCATAATGGTATATAAATATTAACAAGGTACACAACTCGCTTTTCGAAAACGATAGCACTCATCTTCGTCCCCCCACCCCCAACCCCACCCCTCAAATTTGATTCACATAACGAATCCAACAGTACCCGGCGTCAGTGGAAAGGGAAATGAATAAGCTTTACAGTGGTGTATTACATATTACACGGCCGTTGGGGGTTCTTGGGTTGTTCATGATAACTGGGAGAAGTCGTAGAAAAGGCTGTAAAACATTTAGTCGGACAAGATAGTTTACAGTGGAAAGTGGGTTTCGAGCGACAATTATCCGATTTATTATAAATAATTCGAGGTCCCATTGTCTATGGAGGGCAGATTCAAATATTAACCGAAACCTTTATCATTTTTCAATCTTGGGTTGACATTTATTCATTTCTGGAGTTCACATTTACCGTTTATACACTTCTTTGCCGTCACTTTGAAACCTTTTCAAGTTAATGGCGTCCACAGATACGGCGACTCGCGCAAAAAATTTTCCCCATTGATAAGCGCGCATCCTGTCCTAGTGTGTACATGTACAGTATAGCCTTTGAGGACTGGTCAATTTCTACGGGTGGACAATATTTCCACGGACAGAATAATATTAGATTCCAAACACTAATTTTAGGAATAATCATCAGAAATTTAATTAATGAAGCACCGGGTAGATAAAGTAACAGAGTAGCATGGACATTCTTATCTCCGGCAAGGAATAAGATGAATTACGAGTAACAAAAAGTACAGTATGGATATATAAAACGGATTTACTTCTTTAAAGACACACATCTCAACTGACACCGGGAGTGTCTATGTGATAGTTTTATTTATCAAGGAGATTTTGTTTGTTTTGAGTCATCTCTCCTTAATTCGTGCAATCCAAGATGGCAACCACGGACAATTCCTTATTACTAGAAGACCTGCCAACCAGACATGACATTATGGAATCTATTAAACATTTAGGCAGCTACAATATCACAGATTCCCCACTAAACAACTCTACAGGAAAAAGTAAAAACGCATTGTATGAGGATATTGACACCGAGTGTTATAAGTCGGCAGCAAAAATGTTATCTTTTAGACATAACGATGGACGTGTCAACATTATGGCATGGATACAAGCCTTGTGTATCAGATATTTCGTGCAGGTGGGTCAGCTCTCAAATTTCGAGTGCGAATGGCTTGACGAACCTAGCAAGGATGATGACACTGACATTGTGAGTATATATGTTCAGATTCGAAGCCTCGAGCTTGGTGTGCTTTTTACCATTCGTCTGTTCTTACAAACGCACCTAATAACTGTTCAAGGGAACCAGTTCAGGCTTTGGTGTACTGAGGAATTTCCTTTACTATAAGAAATAATCGTAAACCTGATTAAAGACGGGGGAGAAAATGAGAATACAGTTGTAAAAGTATATGACACGTGCCCGTCCGATCAGAGTACATCACTGCCGTCGGCAAAGCCAAACACATCATTCACCGAACAAATACCCGAGGGCGTTCAACTTAAAGCAAATAAGACTAAATCGGTGGTACGAACAGAAAACCTGTCAATAGGTGACAATACTGTTTTAAGTGATTTAAAAGAAACTTTGCTGTCTATTAATAACCGTATCAGCGTAATAGAACATAGTGTGATACAAGTGCGAAGTGAGCTCGGCAACTTTTAACCGTTCGAAAGTACTAAATACAAACTCTCCAAATAAGAGGGCAGATGGAACAGATGAGCTTTCAAAGAAAATTGATAAACTCTTCGGAATGGTGTCAACACTCAACAATTCCGATACAAACTGTGAATTCAGAGACCAAGGAAACATTATGCTTCTGAAACGTGCAAAAGAAGATATGAAAATTCAACATGTTAAAAAAATAGAGGCTATTCATGTACAACATAACATTCATGTGGAACAGTTGAAACGCCAATTTAATGAACAACTGACTAACAATAATCAACTAAGGTTTGAAATGAACCAAGCTATGACTCAGGTGCGTGATCACCAAGAACATTTTTTAGATGCTGAAGGTCGTAACGCCCACTTCAAAACTGTTCTCTGGGAAAAGGATGAGTATATCTCAAAGCTGCATACTGAATATGATGTATTGCACACGGATGACAATTCCCAGCATCACTCGGTCTTAACTGTAAGGTCCGACGTGCAAAAATCAAACACTCCCTCATCATCCCTGAGACTCCAGGCAGCTCCCAAATAGAGACCAACTTTGAGTCGCACAATTCACGCATTATAATGTAGGCCTGAAGTGCTGGATTCACAGAAAGTTGGTGTAAATTTTCTACATGACTCAATATGCCGTAATATTGATTGGACAAAACTAGTGCAAGGATTCCAGGTAGACAGAATATCGAGTGATCGGGTTTACACCTGTTCTGCCCTTTTGGAGAAAGCTTTATCTGCGCCAAGGTGTCACACAGCGGTTATACACGTGGGCATAAACGACCTAAAATCAAATGACTTCAAGTCAGAGGATTACCATGCCCATGAATCAGTGGCGTAGGAATCGGGGGGGGGGGGGTAAGGGGGTATTTACCACCCCCCCGCCCCCCCCCCCCCCCCAAAAAAAAATTGCCCAAAACTTATAGACGTATAGCCTATTGCTCATTGACAAATGCAGACCAGACTCGAATTCAATACGGGCACTGTACGAAAAAGGAAAATCATTCCGTTTATAAAATAGTCGATCGCGATGCCAACTATTATGGATTAAGCCCAATGAGCAGTTCATTGACTATAAAACTAACACACTAACACCACAAGTTGCCGTGTTGCGCGATTATTTGAAACGTATTGATCAAACGCCAGTTACGTCGCGCAGTGATCTCCCTTCTTTCTGCACTGATTCGAAATATAATTGAGTTAGTAGAGTTACCTCTCTTGTAACTTACAAGAGAGGTAACTCTACCAAAATTGTAACCTTGAAAGTTTTTGTGTCAACAAGATTTGAACTGAATTACTGAAACAAAACTTTAGTTATGGCGTCTAAACCGAAGCAGATAAAACTAACATCTATGTTCAAAGTCAAAGAAGTATGCTCGACCTCGGATACGCAAGATTCAAGCATATCTTCAGACTGTCTGGGCAATTCAAAAGTAAATTGTGGTGACTGCCCTGATGGGTGTAAAACAAAGGATAGGTCCACTGGTGTAATCGGCAATACAAATGCAGATTTTTAAAGAAATCTAGGTACTGTTCCAAATCAGCCTACTGATATTGAATTCCCACAAAGGATATTCAAGAAAACGAAAGACACTGAGCCCAATCAAAGTGAGTCTGTTCCGGGAAATAAGAAAAAAGATAAAAAATACAGATTTCAATCTAGTTGGTACAAACGCTGGTCATGGTTACATTATATTCAAGCGAGCGACTCGGTCCTGTGCTACTACTGTGCTAAGGCCAACGCCATGAACCTACCGTGTGACTCCAAAGGGGAGCCAGCCTTTGTCATAGATGGATTTTCTAATTGGAATAAGGCGACGGAAACGAAAAAGGGTTTCAACAAACACGAACAGTCGAGTTTTCATAAATTTTCAATAAACATGATAAATATCTCCAATGCTGGTAATGACGTCGGTGAAATGTTATCAGAGTCTCTCAGGGTTGAAAAAGAAATGAATCGAAAGGTACTTCTGGCTCTCCTCACCAGTGCAAAATTCCTTGCGCGCCAAGGCTTGTCGTATAGAGGTCACCGTGAGATGGATTCGAACTTTTTGCAGCTTGTAAAGCTGAGATGTCATGATGTTGCAGACTTGGATTTGTGGCTTACGCGTAAGAAGAACTGTCTATCACCTCAGATACAGAATGAAATGATTGAGATAATTGCGCTGAATGTTCTGAGACAAATTGTTAACGATGTACGCAAATCACATTTTTATTCAATTATGGCAGACGGGACCACGGATATTTCAAACCAGCAGCAATTGGTTGTTTGCTTACGATGGGTTGATGATGATTTACAACCCCACGAAGATTTCATCGGCCTATATCAGATGGAAAGAGCTGACGCGTCAACCATCAGTTCCATGATAAAAGACGTTTTAATTCGAAGTCAAATGCCACTTTCAAAGTGTAGAGGTCAATGTTACGATGGTTGTAGCACTATGGCAGGTGCAAAAAATGGGGTAGCAGCATCTATTAAAAGGGAAGAAAGGCGCGCATTATTTGCGCACTGTTACGGACATGCGCTGAATCTAGCTTGTGGTGACCATAGATATCGGAGTCTTCTATCTGATATCTATGGTGGTGACACCATTAAACAGTGTAAAGTAATGAAAGATTCGTTGGATACGGCTCACGAAATAATTAAGCTTGTAAAGATATCACCGAAACGAGAAAGAGAATTACGAAAAATTAAAATGGACACTAGTAGCCCTGAAGCTGATTCTGTCAACATACGAACCCTTTGTCCGACAAGGTGGACTGTTAGAGCAAATGCAATGGTGAGCATTTTACAGAATTACAAATCGTTGTTAGATTTGTGGGATTGGGTCGAACACGAAACAAACGACACTGAATCTAAAGCTAAAGTTCAGGGTGTTGGAAATCAAATGAGAAAATTTGATTTCTGTTTCGGAGTTTCGTTAGCCATTCTCATACTGTCACATGCAGATTCACTAAGTGAAACCCTCCAAAAAGTGCAACTATCCGCGTGTGAGGCAAAATCAACAGCTTCAATGACCGTGAAATGTCTAGTTTCCATCAGGAATGAAACATCGTGGAAACATTTCTGGGAAAAAACAGTTAAACAAGCACAGGAATACAAAGATATTTCCGAGCCCACGCTACCCCGCCAAAGACGAGCACCAAAAATACTGGAAGAGTTCATGGGAGGGAGGGCTGAAGCAGAATTCCCTAAAACCCCGGAAATGCACTATAAAAGAATATATTATGAATCACTCGATCTGATTACATCTACAATTAATGATCGTTTCGAGCAACCGGACTACGTAATCTATTCAGAATGTGAGCAAATGTTGCTGGCTTCAGTCAATGGTTTGAACTATGAAGCAAATCTGAGTCATGTGACTGATTTTTTCTGTGATGACCTCAGCAAAGTTACCTTGCGTACTCATCTAGACATATTAAAGAGTAATTACGAAGGCAGCGCACAAACTATGCATGATATTTTCAAGTATTTCCAAAACCTGAGTCGTGGCCAGCGGGATCTAATGAGTGAAGTTGTTAAAGTTGTCATGATACTTATGACAGCGCCTGCCACGAACGCTTCCAGTGAACGTTCGTTCAGTACATTAAGGAGAATAAAAAACTACTTGAGATCAACTATGAATCAAAATAGATTGAATCACCTGATGATATGCGATTTTTCCGAGAGCAACTTGACACTCTGGACATGAAAATTATTTCAAACGAATTCGTTCGTGGAAACGATAATCGTTTGGATACTTTTGGGGTATATAAAATCTGAGTAGGGAATACGCTGCATTATACGCATATGGTTAGCATAGAACTAGGGTTGTTTTAACTATCAAGACTGATTGAATAGTGATAATTAAACTTTGGAGTTAAGCTTTTCTTCATTTCATCACTACTCTATCGCCTTCATGCCCATGAAAAACATTAAATAGTTGCCCATTTCTGGCGGTTTCATATACCCGTACGGTACGCCGAGCACGGTTGATAAGGGTGACTTTGCCCAGGAGTGCAGGGTTACCAACGGTAACCCTACATTCCGGCAAGAGGTTCCCTATCAAGCTGTTCTCGTATGCGTGACTCGACCCCTAAGGTGATATCATGCACCACCACCATTTTTTCTGTTCCAATGACGCTGCAAGCTGACCTATTTAGGGCTCTGCCACTTAAAGACTCAAGTAATAGGATACCCTATCGGCGCAAATCATGGGGCGGGGCAGGGCATGCCTCCAAAACTTCTCTAGAGGGGGGCACCAAGTATATTTTCCTGGCAAAACAATCTGACCTTGAGTTAAAAACATTGCACATAATGCTCAGATGCAAGGGAATTACATCTTTTCAACGTTGAAATGCAAAATTTCCTCGGGGAGGACCGAACTGATAGTTCGGTCCTCCCTGAGAAAATTTTGCATTTCAACGTTGAAAAGATGAAATTCCCTGTGCATGGCCGTAATTTCTGGCATGGGCGCAGATCATGGGGGGGGGGGGGGGGGGGGGGCATCATATGTTATGTCCCCCGCACTCCTCCCAGATATATATGTGCGATAGCAGTTGATATTGTTCGAGTAATGCTGCAACAGGCGGAAATCGCATATTTTAAGCTTACTTTTTCAAACTTTCTGCCCACAGAGCTAAACCATGGTCCGGTAACAGCTGATATTCTTCGAGCAATGCTCTAATAGGCGGAAATCGCATGTTTTCAGCTTACTTTTTCAAATTTTCCACCCGCATAGCCAAACCACAAGAGTCTGGAACTTGGCCTACAGGCCATATTTGACTATTTAGGCCATATTTCATCCCTCGGAAGAGGGGTGAAATATGGCCTAAATAGTCAAATATGGCCTGTAGGACAAGTTCCAGACTCCTGTGGGCCAAACCATGGTTGACCCTGCACGTTGTTGTGTGGTTGTGTGTCCCCCTCACCCGAGGAGAGAGATCTGCGCTCCTGATTTCTGGGAAGGATGGGGGGGGGGGGGCATGTTGCCCCCCCCCCCCCCACAATAATTTCCCAACCACCCAAATTTTTTTTGGCTCATTTTTTGTAAAAAAAATTTTTCGCTTAATCTAAATTAATAATAAACCTTTACAAGGTGTGACGTTTGGACATTTTTGCGAGTAAACAAACCGGATTGGTTGTGTTTTCCGTAAGGCAACTGGAATCGGTGAGAACTCTACAAAATAACATGTCAGAATTTTTTTTGAAGCGTGCCTAACTCTTTACCTAACCGTGAAGTAGTGTCAAAAACAGACGGGTGAAATGCACGGAAATAATGCAATTAATACATATCGATTTTTCTTTTCATACATACGTAAGGACTTGGGGTATATTATCGGGTCACACGGTTCAACATTTTGCCAAAATTACAACACCCTGTTAAGAAATCCCACTTTTTCAAATAAAAAATAGGGAAAATTACACCCCAGTGGCCACCAGAATGCACCATTTGATACCTCAATTGGAAAATTTTCTTGGGGGGAGAACCCCCCCAAACCCCCCTCATCAAGCTCGTGCCTGCGGCACTTGCGGCAGATGCCTTCGGCATCTGCGGCATCTGCACAACCAGCGCCACACGACCCTATACCCCCCCCAATATTTTTTCGTTCCTACGCCCCTGCCATGAATTTAAAAAAAAATGGCAAAAGTTTGCTTTCCCGGGCCGCAGATAATGTTATCGTGTCACTAATAACACCTAGTGATATGGAGAGTGAACCACACCTGAATGAAAGAGCCCAGATTTGCAATGGCTTATTATTGGAGATTTATTCTGAGACCCTAGAGTGAAAATTTGTGAACATTCCAAACTCTCGCTTGACAAAAAAACAATGCCACAGTTATTTGATAGAGTTGGCATTCATTTAAATCGACGCGGCACAGCTAAGTTAGCATCTAATTTAATAAAACAAATGTCTTTCTTGCCGAGGAGGAATCGTGATCAGGGCAGCAACTCGAGACCACGCGTTAATGAAAGGCGTCATCAATACGGTCGATGCCCAACGGGACAAAATCAAAGACAAACCTTTCACCACCGCCGCACGGACGACAGCAGAGGAAGAGGTAAATTTAATCCTTACCGCAATATGACTGGTGGTCCTTGGCTTAGTGACAGTGGTAAATCACATAAACTACCACCAAATGCTCTATAAACACACGAATGGATCACGCCCCCTAGCCGAACAGACATTAATGAGAAATTAGAACTGTTAAAGAAAATCCTAAATGACTAAGATATCCATATTGTATCTTTTTATTATTTGTTTACATATATACTATCAATGTGACTATTGGTAATTCAATAGTAAATCAGTTACCTTAACATCAGTGGCCTGTATGAGCGTATTAATAACACACTTCATAATAAGCTCAATGAGCAGAACTTCCAAATATACCTTTCGGCTGAGATTATCTGCTTAGGTGAAACGCACTGCCCTAAAGGTGACAAGGTCCTTAGTTTGCTCGGCTTCCACGTTTACGACAAAGGCTGCTATCAACTAAACAAGAACAAAATGGGAGGCTTCGCTGTTTTGGTTAGAAAGTATATTCAACAGGGGTCACGTTCATTCCAAGTAATTCCCCACACCATTTCTGGCTTAAACTAGAAAAGTCATTCTTTCAGTTGATAGACGATATTTATGTCTGCGTTGCTTATGTGCCTCCAAAAAACTCATTTGCCTATAAAAAGGGTAACCCTTCCAGTCCATTTGATGTTATCGAAGCTGATATTTGTAATTACATTTGTAAGGGTGAAATCGTCATTATTGGCGATCTCAATGCAAGGGTACACTCAGATGATAAGGATTATATTCCTAGCGGCCCACATAGGTTCGTGAACCTCCCCACACAATGTAGAAGTGATCCAGTGTTTGTAACTCGAAATTCTAAAGATAATTGTAAAACTGATGAACACGGGCGCCATTTACTGGATTTGTGTATAGCTACGGAACTCAACATTTTGAATGGCAGAACTCTTGGAGATTCTCAAGGCGAATTAACATGCTCTAGGTACAACGCTTCGTCAGTTGTTCACTGGTGCGCCACAAGTAACACACTGCTACACAACATAATTTCCTTTCAGGTATAGGAATTATGAAGCATCTCCGATCACTGTCAAATTTCTGTTTCAATCAGAACATGATTTTATTTAACCCTTTACCTAACCTGAAAAGCAGACGACACTTGCAAAAATAATTCTTGAATAACTATTTTTTTAAATTTTTTGTCTTAAAAACATAGGTTATGACCCCTCGTTGGAACGAGCTCGACGAGCTCGTTCCAACGAGGAGTCATAACCTATGTTTTTGAGACAAAAAATTTTAAAAATAATCAAAATTAATTGGCGATTTTTGAGAATAGCGCTGGCCGGTTTTGGCCGTTACGTTAGGTAAAGGGTTAAATAAGAAAACAGCCAATAGCCAACAGCTTCGTTCAGTGCACCGCCTCATCAAATGGGGACCTAAAATAGAACACCAATTTAGGAGAAACATTGAATCACTTGAATCAAATAATTTACACTCAGTTTTTAATCAAAATAGTGTCTCTGTCGGTGAAATGTGTTCAGTATGTACTAAGCATCTACAGTCTGCGTTGGACAATTGCAACAGTAAAGGCAGAAAGAACAGTGTACCCCGTAGACACAAAAAATCTAAAAAATAGTTAAATCAAAGCTGCATTGAATTAAAGAGGGTTATGTTAAAAGCAGCGCGACAGTTATGGGGAAATAATGGAAGCATGCACCGACGCTATTGTCAAATTTTATTCCGCCAAAAAAAAAACCAATACACGAAACTTGTTCGTTACAAGCATAGAAAATTCCGTGACCAATTAATTTCAAAGCTTGACAACATTGACCAAGAGGATCCGAAAACCTTTTGGGACTATATATAAACAGTTGTAGCGAACAAGTGGGGAATTGCGGGGACGACAAATTACTAAACATATCGCCATCGGAATGGGTAGACCACTTCCAAACCTTGATGAACTCAGCTTCACACCGCGATGATGGATCGCCCGTCAAATTTGACCGCATCACACTTGATGGCCATATAACATTAGACGAAATTAAAAAGGCTGTTACGTCCCTTAAGAATAACAAAGCAGTGGGATTAGATCTGATATCGAATGAAGTCATAAAATGCTCCTTTCCTTATCTCGGCAAATATTATCTTAGGCTGTTCAACAGTATCTTAGACAAATCATGTTATCCATCCATATGGCGTGAAAACTTAATTAAACCGCTGTATAAGGATGGTCCATCTGACGATCCCTCTAATTATCGCGGAATATCTTTATCCAGCTGTGTGAGCAAACTTTTCTGTAAAATAATGGACAACAGGCTGTCCGATTTTCTGGAAGACAATGACATCATACACCCGTGTCAAATTGGCTTTACTCCGGGTCGCAGGACGACTGAACACATTTTACGCTACATTCCGTTGTAGAAAAATACTTAAACGCCAAGAAAAAGGTCTATTCCTGTTTCGTCGACCTTCGTAAAGCATTTGACACCGTTTGGCGTGCAAGTTTATTTAAGAAACTTCAGAAATACATAATCAACAGAACATTTTCAAAACGATTGAAAATATGTACGAGGAGGTAAAATTTGCAGTTAAACTACATAACGGTACAACAAATGGTTTCCTTACAAATGTTGGCGTAAAACAAGGCTGTGTTCTAAGCCCAAAACGTTTTAACCTCTATATAAATAATCTGCCGGATATTTTCGATTCACACTGCGATCCGATTAAACTTCAGGGTCGCATTGTGAATTGTTTAATGTACGCCGACATGATCATTCTTTCAGAAAGTAAAGCCGGACTCCAACGAGCCTTACACAAATTGTCTACATACCTCGAAAAGTGGTCTTTGAAACTAAATGCCAATAAAACTAAAGTTATTATATTCAACAAGCCAGGGCGTATTTTAAATGAAGCGTTTCTATATAATGGCAAACAGTTAGAAGTGGTGAAACAGTACAAGTATCTCGGGGTGGTAATAAGAGCCTCCGGGAAAATTGACCATGATCAGCTTAGTGATAGAGTCTCAAAGCAATTTTTCTGTTGAAACAAAAACTCCCGCTGCAGAATTTGAATGCTTGTGTAAATATTAAATTGTTTGATGCGCTTATTAAGCCTATCGCCACATACGGGTGTGAGGTCTGGGGTGTACAGTCTCTAAACCCACACAAGCTAGTACAGAACGGTGAATTGTTCTCTGCTTCCGACAGGCTTAGGTTTAATAAGGTACAAACATGATTTTGCAAACAGGTGTTAGGGGTAAATAAATATACAAGTAACTTGGCCGTACGTGGAGAACATGGTGTATTCCCCTTAGATGTTTTTATCATCACGCAAATAGTGATACTTTGGCTCCACCTCTTCGAGTTACCCAGCTCCAGCATAGCCAGTTCATGCATGCGTGATCTGTTGCTTCAGGCCGATTCTACTTGGGCTCGAGGTTTGTATAACGTGTTGAAATACACACATTTCGAACACTTGTGGACAAATAGGACAACGTTTGGTCAACTCCGACTAATCGGCGCTTTGAAGAAGAAAGTTCAACAGCTCTACATCAGCTGGCGGCAAGAAAAAATAAATTCTTCATCAAAGCTTCAGTTCTACAGCAGCATAAGACACAGCTTTCAGTTGGAAAACTACCTCTTGCTTCAAGCAGATACAAAAGCAAAGCGGACCTTTTCACGGATACGGATTAGCGCCCACCAGCTTAATATTAAAACAGGCCGGCACCTTCGGCCCCAGACCCCAAGTAATCTACGGTTCTGCGTAAATTGTCCAACAGAGGTGGAAACTGAGGTTCACTTCCTAACTAAATACACATTGTATAGTGCCGAACGTAATGATTTAATGCAGAGATTAAATAATTTTCTGCCACGTACGGACCAGTTAGACGAAGAGTCGATAACTTTACTGATGGGTCGTTTCGACTATGAAACAACGTGTCTTCTAATGGATTATGTATATAAGGCGTCTGAAATTAGAAAGTCTCAAACTCGATAAGGAATGAACCATGTGACGTAATACGGTATAGCCACTGATTACGATCAGTGTCGTAAGTCACCCAAATGGGGCAATTACAGTCCGCAACTATCTCTGGTCTTCTCCTTGCGAAACCATGCGGGCTCGAGTGTAGTTGGTACCGATTCAATGCACTGATCCGATAACATGCGTACTTATATAATTCTATCGATTGGAAACTTTAGTCAGTTCGACAAGATTTACAATCCCCCTTCAAACAACAGGTCTGATGTGAGTGTATCTGGATCCTATTTACTGTAGCAAAATTGTTCGTATGTTGCTTGTATTCTTTGTTTTTTTATGTTTTTATGCTATGTACCCATGTGTGGAACAAATAACAATAAAGTATTATTATTATTATTATTATTATTGGCTTGTTTTCATTGATGATTTTCTCGGCATAAATAGTAGCCAATGGGATGTTTTTGTGAGCATCTTCGCTTCTATGGATGCCGTTAGCTTGTTTAGTTTCCAAGGGAAGGTTAAAACATGTATAAACGGCAAATGTGATCTCCAGAAATGAATAAATGTGGATCCGAGATTAGTAATTAATAAAGGTATACGGTTAATGTTTGAATCTGCCCTCCATAGACAGTGGGACCTCGAATTATTTATAATAAATCGAATAATTGTCGCTCGTAACCCACTTTCTACTGTACACTATCTTGTCCGACTAAATGTTTTTCGGCCTATTCTGCGACTTCTCCCAGTTATCATGAACAACACAAGAACACCCAGCGGTCGTGCAATAAACCACTGTAAAGCTTATTCATTCCCCTTTCCACTGACACTGGGTACTGCTGAATACGTTATGTGAATCAAATTTGAGGGGGGTATAGCGAAGATGAGTGCTATCGTTTTCGAAAAGCGAGTTGTGTACCTTGTTAATATTTATATATCATTATGGGGGCACGTCAGCATGGATTCAAAAATGATATTAAATATCATTTTTCTTTCGATTTCACGGCTTGTGCCGAGTACCTGTGAGAAAAACCAGAAGATCGGCATATAAAAAATTTGTTTAAGAACATTAAAGGTGGGGGCGCGGTGTCGTTACGGTAACCGGTTCTCGTCAGATCACCGAAATTAAGCAACGTCGAGCCCGGTTAATCTTTGGATGGGTGACCGTCTGAGCGATCGATTCGGACTACCGTGTAGTGTTCATGGGCAAGGCACTTAACCCCTGTTGTCCACATGGGGGCACCATGACGCCGTGTACTAAGGAGTACTGCACGTCGATGGTGCGCATGTCTTCAACCAATCTAACCCTGCCGGGTACTCCGGCTTCATCCACCCGTAAAACTGTCACCGACACGATATGACCTTGGCTGTTAAAGTGTCGTTAAACCCTAGTAAAATAAATAAAATAACATTAAAAGTAGGCTAAGCCTGCAAATAAAAGATGGAGTCTCTGTAGAAATTACCAGAACTTTTGAGTTCCTGTTGAAATGCATATTTGACAGATGAATAGACTTTTCCTATGTTCTCAGCTTTTAATAACAAGTGTTAGAAAGTATATAAAGTACCCAGGCCTACGGAGAGCGAAAAAAAAAACGGGTGGGGGACGATGACCTTTGAGTCTGAGGTATGCGTACATACAGACTTCTGCTCCAAATACCACCACCACCACCTACCCCCCCCCCCCCCACCCCCACCATCTCCACTTATCTTCATATTAAGGACATCTTTCCGCCACCAATCAGATGTTTGATTTATGAGAAACCTGAAATGGCGGAAGAAGCTTTCAATTTTAATTTCATTTCGCCAAATCAATCACAACTATCCTTTTTAGCCCGACTGTTTACAGTGAGGGCTATAGTCACGACTTTTGTCCGTCCATCCGTCCGTCTGTTAACATTTAGAGTTTTGGTTAAAGTTTGTGGTTAAAGTTTTTTACTGAAGGTTCAAGTGGGGTTTTTATTCCCCTGTTTAGTAAACATTTGGAGTTTTGGTTAAAGTTTGTGGTTAAAGTTTTTTATTCAATCTTCAAGTACAGGCCACACCCCGTAGTTCTTGTCTGATCGTCACGAAATTTCATATGCTGGTTTTGGGTCATGTCTAGATGAGAACGTCCCCTATTGGTCGTGATCGGTCAACCGGTATGGCTGCCCGAGTCCAAAACCCGAAAACCATTAGCACAGTCTACAGGTCGTATTTATGAAGGGATTTCATTGTAACTTGGTAGGATGCCTCTGTATAATGCCTAGATGAGAATGTTCCCTTTTGGGCATGATCTGTCAACCCAAGCCCGAAACCCAAAAACTTTTAGCACAGTCTGCAGGTTATGTTTAATATGGAGGGATTTCATTGTAACTTGGTACGATGACTCCGTATGATGTCTAGATGAGAATTTCCCAATTGGGCGTGTCAACCGTGATGACTGCCCGAGACCAAAACCCCGAAAACCTTTAGCACAGTCTACAGGTCATATTTATGAAGGGATTTCACTGTAACTTGATAGGTTAACTTCAAATAATGTCTAGATGAGAAAGTCCCCTTTTGGACGTGATTGGGCAACTGTGACGGCTACAGGGGCCTGAAGCCCAAAAAACCTTTAGCACAGTCTACAGGTCATATTTATGAAGGAATTTCATTGTAACTTGTTAGGTTGACTCCATATAATGCCTAGATGATGGCATCCTCTTTTGGTTGTAATTGGTCAACTGTGACGGCTACAGGTGCCCGAAGCCCGAAAACATTGAGCACAGTCTACAGGTCATATTTATGACGGGATTTCATTGTAACTTCGTAGGATCACTCCAGAAGATGCCCAGATGAGGATGTACCTTTTTGGTTGCGATCTTTCAACCATGATGGCTGCTCGAGCCCGAAAACCTTTAACACGGTCTACAGGTTAGATTTATGAAGGACTTTCATTGTAACTTGGTAGGTTGACTTCATATATTGTCTAGATGAGAACGTCCCCTTTAGGACACGATTGGGCAACTGTGACGGCAACAAGGGCCCGAAGCCCGAAAACCTTTAGAACAGTCTGCAAGTCATAATTATGAAGGGATTTCATTGTAGCTTCGTAGGATGACTCCAAATATAGATGAGAATGTCCCCTTATTGGTCGCAATCATTCAGCCTTGATGGCTGCCCGAGCCCAAAAACCTTTAGCATAGTCTACAGGTCGTATTTATGGAAGGCTTTCATTGTATCTTGTTAGGTTGACTCCATATAATGCCTAGATGATGACATCCCCTTTTGGTTGTGTTTGGTCAACTGTGATTGCTTCAGGGCCCCGAAGCCCGAAAACCTTGAGCACAGTCTACAGGTCATACATATGAAGGGGTTTCATAGTAACTTCGTAGGATTACTCCAGATTATGCCCAGATGACAACGCCCACTTTTGGTCGCGATCATTCAACCGTGATAGCTTTGAAAACATGTGCACTATCGACGTGCAGTATGCCTTAGTACACGGCGTCATCGTACCCCCATGTAGGCAACCGGGATAAAGTGCCTTGCCCAAGGACATAACGCGGGTCGTCCCGGACGGGGATCGAACTCGGGACCTCTAGCATAGAACTCCAACAGTCTACCACTGAGCCACCGTGCCCCCTTGAGAATAACTTCCATCATTATATTACCGCAGAAACACAATGAAAGGAATGGCAATAACGCATAACAGGGTAAAACTGTTATTTCTGGTTTTAATGTGCCCAAATTAGGGCATAGCAGTGTGCCCAAAATAAATGAATTTAAAGATCTGCAATAGCTCCCATCTAGAGGTCACCCCAAACACACATAGCAATTTTCAAAGTGATCTGATAATAAATGCAACCTTCGCAGTGTGCCAAATGAAATAGTTGACGTGCAACACGGCCATGATGAATGTCGTTGCTAAAGGCAACGTTTTTCGAAATGGACAGCTCCCATCTAGAGGTCACCCAAACAAGACTACCAAGTTTCAAAGCAATCCATTCCATTCATAAATGTGTCCTGTAGGGCGTGTCAAAGGAATATATTGATGCACAAATGCATTAAGTTCAAAGTGATCTGATAATAAATGCAACCTGCGCAGTGTGCCAAAGGAAATAGTTGACGTACAACACGGACACGATGGATGTCGTTGCTAAAGGCAACGTTTTTTGGCGGAAATGGAAGAAAATCGATAGCTCCCATCAAGAGGTCACCCCATACAAACATACCTAGTTTCAAAGCGATCCGATTATAAATGCAGCCTGCGTGGTATGGCAAAGTAAATTGTGTTCGTACGTACGTACGTATGATGGATTGGAAGTGACGGCAATAGCTCAGCTTGACTTCGTCAAGTTGTGCTGCATGTACAAGTTAAGTAAAATGGACCACATGCACAAACGGCATTAACTCTCTCACTTTTCGACATATCAGCATGATTTTCAATCCGCTCCAAGACAATGTTAATCTGAAGCAGCAAATCAAAATGTATTGACATTTGATGACTACTTTTAAAGTAATCAAATGATTATTACAAATTCAAATTAAATGAACCAACAAAGGGCAATAATTCCCTCAATTTTCAAGAAATCATAAGAATTTTTTAACTTGTCCAAGATATTATTAGTATCAAGCAGATGAAAAATTGATTGAAATCTGATGTTTACTGCCCTAGTTAATGCATAAAGAATGAAATTTTGACTAACCGACCGTCTGATTGACAGACAGACAGACCGCTCGACTGACCAGCATTGCCATATATGGAACTGCTTGTCACAGCTAAAAATCTTGTAATAAATGTGTCCAGGAATTGCACTAACAATCATCAAATTCCCATTGTTTATAGACTTATTTGGCGTTGGTACATCTAGAACAGGCATTTAATAGAGCAGAAACAAGGGTTTTCTTGATCCATTAATCGCATGGATTTACATTGGTTAACCATTTAATCACTTGTCCCGTTAGGTCACTGAATAGCTGCCGTGCCATTGATGATTTACGGTCTTAATATACTATTAAAAAAAAGTAGGGGATATTTGATAAAAGTGAGATAAATGAAGAAATATATTTATAGTTTTATCAAAAAGACAGTTGAGGCATTGCACTGTGACATCTGGTGATAGTTGGGTGTCTAGCAAGCACACATTCAACGCACTGAGCTGTAGAAGACATGGGCGGTCAGTCAAACAATTTACCACATTCAGCCCAAGACCTCAATACCTTGTAAATCCTCCTCCGTTCGTAAGACAAGCGCGGATCCGACGTGGCATACTCCTCACCAAACGTCCAATATCAGCTTGACTGATGTTATTCCATTCTTTCTGCAGTGCAGCGGCGAGTTCCTGGACATTGGTAGGGGGCTGTTTGCGTTGTAGTAGGCGCCTGCCAAGCATATCCCAGACGTGCTCGATTGGTGAAAGGTCTGGCTTTAGTGCTGGCCAAGGCAGTGTAGTGATCTTCTGCTCCTGGAGGAACTCTGTAGCAACAAAGGGCATGTGTGCTTTTGCATTGTCATATTGGAAAATGAATCGACGGCCGTACGTCGCGCAAATGGCACCACATGAGCTGCTAACATGTTGTCACGGTAGTACTGCCCTGTGACACGTCCGTTGATGACATGTAATGCTGTTCTGCTTGTCATGGTTATGCCTCCCCACACCGTAACCGATCCACCACCAAAACGATCGTGCTGCCTAACGGTTACGTCATGGTATCGTTCGTTCCGCCGCCGCCGCCGCCGCCACACTCTGTTTCGCCTGTCGTGGAAGTCGAAAGTGAACCTCGATTCATCGGGAAACATGACTTTGCTCCACCGACGATTGTCCCAGCGCTGTCGTGCTCCACACCAATTACGCTCAGTGAAACGTGGAATTATTCGAGGTCGTCGAGCGTACAAATTCCAGCTGTGTAGGCGATTTAGTATAGTCTGACCACTGACTCGCACATCTGCCGCTGGGTGCAGCTGCTGTGCAATTTCTGAGGAACTTTGATGGCGGTTACGTAGTGCTGTGTTTCGGATGAAACGATCCTAGTTAGCAGTTGTCGTCCTTGGACGACCTGACAAACGCCTGTCATCAACATTGCCTGTCTGACGGTAGCGTGACCACAACCTGCTAATCACCGATTGGGTAACGTTGAGAATTTGAGCCACTGCAGTCTGTCTGTTGCTAGCTTCCAACATGGCAACTCCACGTAAACGTCCGTGACGTGTCAGTCTTCGCATACCTCAAAAGTTACGTTTCGACCAGAAACTATTGAACGAGTTTATACCAAGAAAAGGACGACGGGACCTCCGAAAAAAGCCCGTCCAGTACAAATGAAAATTTCAAAACGTACCCCACAAATATTAACGCGGCGCTCGTGCGAAAAACCTTCACGAAGTTTTCGTGGGCCGGTGACATTCATGATCCACACTAAACCTGGTAACATATTGATGTGTCCAATCACGCGTATCCAATACCATTTTCCGAAAATATCAACATCAGTTTGGGAATGTCCTACTTTTTTGAATAGTATAATTTCCAATTTCTGGCTGTTGATAGAGTATAATGATCCTGTGAGTGAACAAACATGTTAGCATGTGATTTGCATGCTTTCTCCTGCCCTGTATCACCCAAGAATATTAAGGTGCTATATAAGTAATAGAATTTTGTTTATTTTGAAATTCCCACCTCTGATATTCCTTAAATCCAAATTAAAGATACACAAATTATACATCAAAATGAAGGCTGAGATGTATAGAACACAAAACACATATGTAATCAACTCATAGAGTTGACAGCAGGCACCCCTGGTTCATAGAAGTCCGCTGCCGTATTCGTACCAGAACTGATAATAAAATAATATTTCACGTGAACAACTTGTGGCCAAATGTGCTTCACATATCCAAGAACAAAGCCAGGCATTCAAAACACTTTTAGAGTGCAGCGATAGGACTGCATTTGGGAAAAGACAACACTGTCTGCATTTTTTTTATTGAAGATGGAATCCATGTTCGACGGACATGCGCAAATCACTCGATACCACGAATTTACATCGAAAAACAAAATCGTAATTCTAAGAAATTTCAACAGGTATCATGATACCTTGCATAGAATCTGGTAACTGTCCAGTCTCTATATAATAACAGTATGCTGTATTAAGGCGATCTTTCTCATTATTTGATTTAAATCAATGATTTTAGACGGCGTTGTATATCGATGCTTTCTCCGTCCAATGACGTTGACTAGAAATCGAAAGTAAAAGTGAATGTAAACAAAAGCGAAGGTTTTGGAGTTTATCCCCATGCAGCTCTGTCGCTGTGTCTTGAAGAATTTTGATACCCTAGCTTTGTTTTTATGTGAAGCACATTTGGCCACACGTTGTTCTCGTGAAATATTATCTATTATCAGTTCTGGTACAAATACGGTAGCAGACTTCCAGGAACCAGTGGTGCCTGCTGTCAACCCTATAAGTTGATTACAAGTATGTGTCGTGTTCTATACATCTCAACCTTCATTTTGATGTATAATATGTGTATATTTAATTTCAATTTAGGGAATATCAGAGGTGGGAATTTCAAAATAAACAAAATTCCATTACTTATATAGCACCTTAAGGGCCTATATAAGTAATGAAATTTTGTTTATTTTGAAAAGTCTCACCTCTGATATTCCTTCAATTCAAATTAAATACACACACAATGTACATCAAAATGAAGGATGGGATGTATAGAACATGAAACACATATGTAATCAACTCATAGAGTCGACGGTAGGCACCACTGGTTCCTGGAAGTCTGCTGCCGTATTCGCACCAGAACTGATAATTTAATAATATTTCACGAAAACAACTTGTGGCCAAACGTGCTTTACATATCCAAGAACAAAGCTAGGGGATAAAAATTCTTCAAAACACGGCGACAGAGCTGCATTGGGGAAAATTCCAAAGCCTTTGCTTTTGTTTACTTATGAGTATACTTTCGATTTCCGGTCAACGTCATCGGACAGAAAAAGCATGTAAAAACAACGCCGTCTAAAATCAAATAATGAAAAAAATCGCCTTCATACAGTATACTGTTATTAGATACAGATTGCACAGTTGCCACATTCAATGCAAGGTATCATGATACCTGTTGAAATTTCTAAGAAGTAGGATTTTGTTTTTTGATGGAAATTCATGGTAACGAGTGATTTGCGCATGTCTGTCGAGCATGGAAACCATCTTCAATAAAAAATGCAGACAGTGTTGTCCTTTTCCAAAATGCAGACCTGTCGCTGTTTTCGAAAGTGTTTTGAATGCCTTGCTTTGTTCCTGGATATATGAAGCACATTTGTCCACAAGTTGTTCTGATGAAATATTATTTTATTATCAGTTCTGGTGCGAATATGGTAGCAGACTTCCAGGAACCAGTGGTGCCTACAGTCGACTCTATGAGTTGATTACATATGTGTTTCGTGTTCTATACATCCCAACCTTCATTTTGATGTATAATTTGTGTATATTTAATCTGAATTGAAGGAATATGAGAGGTGAGAATTTCAAAATAAACAAAATTTCATTACTTTTATAGGCCCTTAATAATAAGAAAGGGAAACGTCGTTCCGACTCCAAGATTTATCCACATGCAGAAACAAAATAGCAGGTAATATGCCTAATCCCAGGTAAGTATACTAAAGATAAACTTGTGAGGTTGAAAATAAAACCGAACAAAAGTATTTGTCTGGTTTTTATTTTCTATGTATTTGTCCCAGTTTATAGTACAAGACAAAATAAGTTGTAGCATAACTGCAATAAACTAAGTATACTGCTGCTCCTGCACTGATAAGATCAAAATCTGACATTTTCTGGGAAGCTGTGTGGGAGCTTTCCAGAAAATGATGTCAGCTTCTGGTCTTATCAGTGTAGGAAGAGAAAGTTAATAGTTTATACTGGTTATCCTACAACTTATTTTGACTTGTACCGTAGGCATCAGTGGGCAACAAAATTGGCCACCTGCAATATTTCAGTCTAGTCTTATATATCGTCGCCTGAGTGCTAGAATGTTCTATGTCCCATAGGGTACATAGAACATTCTAGCACCCAGTCGACGATATATGGCACATTGCCTGAATATCTTTCCTTGCTCTTCCCAAAAATGTTTACATTTATTTGATCGCCTCTTATCTTTCAAACTTTGAGAACTCTCCATTTTAAATTTATAGCAATCTTCAGACTACAGTGTAATCAATACTTCTGGTATTGCAGGTTCCTTTCATCAAGAATTTCCAGCATGTGGTGGCACAGTCATGCTCCCATGATCAGTCATCACCAGTTATTTAATGTGTTTCGATGACCTCAAAACAAGCACCGTCTCGCCACCACCTCACACTCGCAGGTGCACGGGCACACACAGCCTTCTAATGACATCAAAGTGAAAATTACAGGAGATGTTATAAGGTGAAAACACATGGCAATTTCATTGATGTGTTGACAACATCATACAATTAGCAACTAGCAAGTTCAGCATGCATTTGTGGATGTTTTTGAAAGCCACCAACTTAATGTGACAATGTCTGGGGGTCCGCGAAGTTAGCAAGTAGTTAGCAATTCGAAATGTGAAGTCAGCAAGCAGTTAGCAATTCGAAATGTGAAGTCAAAAAGCTGTTAGCAGTTAGCAATTCAAAATGTCAAGTTGCGGATATTAGATGTGTCTTGACGATTCGCCCAGAGGACGTTTCGTACCTAGACATTTCGTACCAACAATACTTTTTGTAAACCCGAGAAGGACTATGAGACACAGGGATTTGCCTTCCCCGATTGTTCTTTCGGTTCTCAGAAAAAAGTCAGTGAGCAGTTAGCAAATCAGAATGTCAAGTCAGAAAGCGGTTAGCAATTCGAAATGTGAACTCAGAAAGCAGTTAGCAGTTAGCAATTCGAAGTGTGAAGTCAGAAAGCAGTTAGCAGTTAGCAATTCAAAATGTCAAGTCACGGATACTAGATGTTTCTTGACGTTCCGACCAGAGAACGTTTCGTACAAAGACATTTCGTACCGACAATACTTTTTGTGAACCTGAGAAGGACTGTACGTGATTTGCCTTCCTTCTTTTGTACCCAGGACGTTTCGTACCCAGGACGTTTCGTACCCAGGACGTTATCCACGATGAATAATTGTTTTTCGCGTTTCGGGTAGATTAGCGAAAAACTTTTATCTGTGCAGACACATTAGAATACATATTCGCGCTCTTTTGAGCGCAGGGTGTTTTGATGGGTTCAGATGTTGTGCGTTTCACCAAACAAAACGGATAGTAAGAATTCTGGGAGTTTTCATATGTCCGGGACATTCATTTCTAGCCAGATGCTCGACAGGCTCATGTCGCACTTTCATTTTGGTTTGTTAGGCTAACAAGTTATTTTAAAAGGTGAGGATTTGACACCTTACCCTGGGTAACCCACGCATTGGCTTCAGTCACAGGTTTCCAGTGTTTTTCTTTATAACGACTGCAATAAATAAATACCTTACTAAATTGAAATACTGGTTTTTCCTGGCCGGCTCGGTTATCAAAACAGGGTTTTTGTTTAAGCTGATCAAACCTGCTGCTATGTCACCGTATGTATCAGAGTTCATTTACTGTTTATACTGTTTATATACCTCAACATGTTCCTATTTGTTAATAAACTGCGAGCTCTGTCAGTAGCAGTCTCTCTGGCTATGGGTCACCCAAGAGTTTGTGTTTATTATTCGGAGTGGAAGACAGACGTAAGCAAGCTGTCCGGGAATATGTTTTGTTAACCAGCACCTGCCGATTACCTCGCTTGCTTCTGTTGGTCCTAAAAAGCCAGTAAGCAGTTGTCAGTTAGCGATTCAGAATGTGAAGTCAGAGAGCAGTTCGCAATCTGAAATATGATGTCAGCAAGCAATTAGCGGTTAGTAATTCGAGATGTGAAGTCATCAAGACGTTCACAGTTAGCAGTTCGAAATGTCGTAACATTGAATTTATTCAGTAGTTTTTTAACACCCCAGGTTATAATTTAGATATGTGTGGAAAACGAATTTTGTGTAAATTTGGTTGAGATGAGTTTGGAACTTCTCTTGAAAACACAGTTTTGAAGTGAACCTTCTTACGTCTAATTCTTTACTCGGGAAAGTGTAGAAAAGCTGCTCCAAATAACCCCCCAAAGTCTGCACTCGACAGTAACTGTTTACTACCCCAATGAAATTGCACAAACATGGATATCGCCAGAATTTCCTCGCCAATCCATTTCTAATGCTATCCAGGTTTGTATGGTTTTATTGAAATATGTCGTTTAAACATTCATAAGTTGGAGAAATAGAACAGAAAAATTCAATTTTTGTTAAAGATGTGTCAGGTATAGTGTTCGGTGGGGTTCGACACATTTTTTTGTCATAAAATTTCAAAAGTAGAAGGATGGGAACGAGAATCCGCAGAGTTGTCGCTTTTTTGTGAACCTGAGAGGCACTGTTGGGTGAAGTGACTTACATACCTCACTCACTTCTGTCGATACTCAGAAAAACGTTAGTGAGCAGTAAGCAATTAAGAATGTGAAGGCAGCTAGCAGTTTGCAATTCAAAATGTGGAGTCAGCAAGCAGTTAGCAATCGAGCTGTGAAGTCATCAAGGCGTTTAGAGTTAGCAATTAGCAGTTCGAAATATGAAGTCAGCAAGCAGTTAACAGTTCGAAATGTAAAGTCGCAAAGAAGTTTGTTTGAAGTTCGCAATTCGGAATGTGAAGTCATGTGTGTTTTGGTTTTCTAGACGTTTCGTGCCAAGACATTTCGCACCCACAGTTGGCGTTTTTTTACCCGAAGTCGTGGTCGCTTGCCAGTCCAATGCTACTGTTGTTTTGTGTACGCGAGTGGACGTTTCGCATCATTATCTTGGGGCGGGGAGAGCGACACGTTGAGAACACGACACACGGAACGTCCAGATCACTAGGTACCAAACGACCAAAGGTGAAATGGAATGATATCGTTAATTCCATGGGTTTTGCGGAGTAGTCAGCCTCCTTACTTTTAACCCTTTACCCAGCAAAGCAAACAAAGTGGCTAGAAATAACTCCCACCCCAACCCGAGGTCCAAAGTAACTGTTCACTGCTCAATAAAACTACACAAACATGGATATTATCAGAAACGTCTCACCAAGCCATTTATGATGGTATAAAAGTTTGTGTGGTTTTATTGAACTGTGTCATTAAAATATTCGGAATTTCGGGCAGAGATGGAATAAAATCGTTTTTTAGGGGGAATGTTGTGTAGAGTAAAGAGCCTCCTCACTTGTAATTCTTTATCCAACAGTCAGGAAATTATCGACTTTTCTTTTTGTGAACCTGAGAGGGTCTGTGGAAGCGGAGACTAGTGACATTCATGATAAGCGATAAGAGCAAAAACAACAGGCACTGGGTGATTTATCGCAGTATATTTATCAAAATTATTTGTCAATTTATATCAGCTTGGCTGTCGATTACGTTTTTATGTTTCTGTGTGAAGTGTATTTATTAATGTAAGTTCAAAAGGACGTGCAGCCGTAACCTAATAGTCAAGTGGTACAAACTACAGATGGGTTAAGCGTTATTAATATATATATGTGATGTGAGATGCAGGGTGGCAGAAGCTCCCTAAAAGTGTGTGTTTGTGGAGGGGGCACAAATTTGTAGGTCACACTGTTATCTATTTATTTGTTTATTGGTGTTCAAGGTCATATATTCCTGTACAAAAAGATATAAACAAATATAAACTCAAGATTAGCCAATCACGTAAAGATCATATATGCCTATAAAAAAGGCTAATCATGACCGCAACATAGATATAAACTCAAGTTTAGCAAATCATTTATAACCATGTTGCCCATTGTAGAGGACTTTTACCCAAGGCATTGGTTACTGGGTTCTATTCTACCAGCAAAGCAGGGCATGTTTAGCACAGTGAACAAGCACTGCTTCACTTCCCGGGATCCCCACGGGGGTAAGTCGCTCTGTTGGCTGTTTATGAAAGACTTTTTTATCTCTGGAAATTATACTTCCACACCTGGAACGCCTTGGTAGAACGTTTCTGTCGGTTTTGGAGGGGGCAGATTTGTAGCTTACACCTGCCAGGAAATGGAATATATTTGAGAGAGAGGCCATGGTCTGAACCGGTGATAAAACATTTTGATTTTAAAACCCAAATAGATGCAATATCCTCGCATCTGGAAGCCCCCCCCCCCCCCCCCCCCCCCCCCAGCAACAACAACACTCACACATACACATCCACAAACACACTTTGTTTTTGCTCAATCATTGTTTTCTGGTGTTTCTGTCCCATTTTCCACGGAAATGACCCAAAAAGTGGGTTGGGGCACCATATCGCCCACGTAACACCATGGGAAGCAAAAACATATATGCCTACGTTGTTTAACATTTAGATGCTAATGACTATTGAAAATAGTAATGCGTTGACCCCCATCCCTTCGTCATAGGCCCATACTCACGATAATGGCCCGTCAGAAACCTACTATAGGGCCAATGATAAACCGGGCGTCCAGTTCGTATGGAAATAAAATTTAAAAAAACGTCATGGCGGACTTTCCACTCAACAACATGAGATTGGGGAAAAAAAAGAATGTCAGTAACTATAATTTATATATTTATTGGTGTTTAACGACGCTTTCAACAGCCAGGGTTATGTCGGTGACATTTTTTTTTCATTGGTGGAGGAAGTCGGAGTACCCGGAGAGAACCACCGAGCAGCGACGAGCACCCACCAGCTCTCCAACGTCATAACCCAGACCATACTATGCACCACATAGCAGTACTACACACTATACAGCACAAACGGGGTCAGACTGGTTGAACACATGTGCGCCTCGGCGTGCGGTACGTCTCAGCACACGTTATTGTGCCCCACTATTCTGCATTAGAACAGTCAAATCAGCACATCAAGGCACTTTTTATCATTACCTACCTAACTTCTACCTTATTTTGCCTGGAAAAGCGTGGAATTAGGGAAATATATATGGTGAAATTTTAAATTTTTTCCAACTGAACCTTCGCCCCCCCCCCCCCCCCCCACACCTCCAAAACAATTATTCCTTCGGTAATCGAATACTAAAATCCAACTTATATCTGAGGGGAAAATTCCCATGAATGATCCTACAGCACCACTTTAGCAGCTTACACCAAGGGAAATGAAAAAAATCTACAAACATTTCCTATTCACAGGATTCATTCGGTCCCCGGGGATTGTGTTCGATATCTGTCCCATCTTCCACGTAAGCCTCAATGTAGTGAAAAAACGTATGAATCTAGACGGGTGTCATCCCGTTATTTTTTTTTATTTATTTCAATTTGAATATGCTTAAATAATGTGGGCGGTTCCGTGACTCTGTTGTAGTTTTATGAGAGACCATTCGGACTCACAAAATATAGTTTTCCTTGAAATGATTGAGAGTTATTCTTTTGGTTTACCGAAATAATCAATTATTTTGGTGGTTTTGCCACATAAGGTTTTTGCTTATCATGTGCGTATATCATGGCGTTCCCGGTGTGGAGGTGCAGCATCTTGGTTCAAAGAAACTGCGTCTTTTGGGGTCTGAAATTCAAAAGTTTCTCATGACCGACCACTCGCCCGCCCAAACCTTGATTGAACGATTCGGACTTCAGCGTTTGGTCCTTGGGCAAGTCACTTCACCCAACCAAAACGCACGACCAATTACCAGTACTTTTTCCGAGGTGGCGCATTGGCTGAAGGAGATCGTACGCTTTGGAATACCATGTTTATATTACGCATAACAGCCTGTGGTAACAGCTTACATATTTCTGGAGGCTATGAACCACTTACCATATGAGCGTAGGCCTACAAATCTCAAAACAGTAAATATATAAGGGGGCACCAATTGTTGGCTTGGGCATGAGTTGTAAGGGTTGGCCTGTGCGGGTCCACTGTTGGTCCTAGTATATATTTGCTTTAAAAAATCGGCATAGGCTTACACCCCAATTCTTTGATACTATGGGTCTGAGCAAGTGTGTATACTGACTCGCTAAAGCCCAACGGCGAACGCCCATGCCCATTCCAGCATGAGGTTTAGCGCACTGGGTCAGAATTTTGTCACAATGAAGGTTCCTATTCCGTGAAACTATAAAGTGGTCACAGACACTTGAAAACTACAGAAAGTGGCTGAATGAGAAAGGGGAATTAAACATTTTTCTCTTAGTGCGTTAGGGCAAAACTATTTACTCTTGTGTATCTTTCCCTCTCCGTTGGTTCACCATTCCGCCACCTTTCACCTCGATATGATGGGTAATGGCTGTAACACAAGAGGTCACATATAACATATTATTCAAAGGGCTATAATTACATGTACTTTCAACAACATAACGCCTACAGAAATGATCAGAACAAGCAATGTTCTATTCCAGTAACACTCCCATGTTGAAACAACAGCATTACACATGTTCATCGGATATGAGTTGCTGTGGTCAAGCAGTGAGGATTTGAAGTTGTTAAGGGAAGGTAGAAATTATTTTAAAAACATGACTAGAGGACCACAAATCAACAAGTCGAGTTTCGACATTGAAATAAAAAAGCAAGTTATCTGTCGCAACAGTGTCTTCCAATCCTATGGTGTACCTCTGGTAACCCCCGGTGTAACTTTTGTAAAGATACACAAAATAGAACTAAATAAAGTTATTGCCCAGGAATCAATTCATTTATAGTAACAATGACCTTGGTCTAAGGTAATCAGACTCCCCACCCGCCCCCAAAATCAACAGGAGTCTTGCCATCCTACACAGAACTGCACACTTTGAATTTCTAACTGCTTTCTGACTTCACATTTCGAATTTCTAACTGCTTTCTAACTGGACATTCTGAATTGCTAACTGTTTGCTGACTCCACAATTCGAACTGCTAACTGCTCACTGCTTTCTGACTTCACATTTCAAATTGCTAACTGCTTTCTGACTTGACATTCTGAATTGCTAACTGTTTACTGAGTTTTTCTGTGTATCGACAGAACAAGCGGGGAAGGGAAATATGTCTGACTCACAGTCCTACTCGTGTTGACAAAAAGTAGTGTTGGTACAAAATGTCTTGGTAAAAAAATATTCTTTGGACGAAACGTCAAGAAAATCTCTTATCCACGACTTGACATTTTGAATTGCTAACTGCTAACTGATTTCTGACTTCACACTTCGAATTGCTAACTGCTTTCTTACTTCACATTTCGAATTGCTAACCGCTTTCTGACTTGACATTCTGAATTGCTAACTGTTTGCTGCCTCCACAATTCGAACTGCTAACTGCTTTCTTACTTCACATTTCGAATTGCTAACTGCTTTGTGGATTGACATTCTGAATTACTAATTGTTTACTGACTTTTTGTGAGTTCCGATAGAATAAGCAGGAAAGGCAAAGCCCTCTTTCTCACAGTCTTTCTCGTGTTGAAAAAAAGTATTGTTGGTACGAAATATCTTGGTACGAAACGTCCTCTGGACGAAACGCCAAACAAACATCTAATATCCGCGACTTGACATTTTGAACTGCTAACTGCTTGCTGACTTCACATTTCGAATTGCTAACTGCTAAATGCTTGCTGACTTCACATTTCGAATTGCTAACTGCTTGCTGACTTCACATTTCGAATTGCTAACTGCTAACTGCTTACTGACTTCACGGACCCCAATGGCTGTGTGTTTTGGGACGTGTTTGTTCCTTTGATAACCCCCATAATGCTGTAGTTCAAATGAAACAGTTGATCGACCAAGGACTTTTTTGATTGATTACAACCTTGATCATTGGTCATCAATTAACCAGCTAATGGTTTCTGATCTAGCATTTAATTTGTTATACAGTTCAGCCTAGAAGTCCTATCAATGTATTGTGCACTATTTTGAAGTAATAGCGCGCTGAGTAAGTAAACTTTTCTCCCTGTCAAACTGCATCATTAGCGTAAATCAATTCCTACTGAAAAACAGTGTGCTCGACTCTGTACAATTCTATACTAGAAAACAGAAATCATTAACATCATTCCAAACCTCTACTGGAATACATCTACAGGTAATAACGCAAATAAATATTAAAATTCGATTGCACATACAGAATAAAGAGAGTGGATTATTACTTAATCACAACGTTATATGGTCTCCACTCGAAAAGTATTTATAACTGTTCATGCTACCTGGTGGTCTATGTGATGGAAGTTTGCAAGTGCTTCTTGTGTTTTGTCTTCAGAATTTGTAAATAATTACTAAAGGAAAAATCTATCCCACAACGATTTAGTAGTGATCCACCCTACACACACTTCTCATTTTTTTTCTTTGTTTGATCGGCTCATGATTTCACTACCGACCTCCCCAATAGTGCATTACATTTCCATTGCACAGCGGAAATGCTCTGATGTATTTCTGACCACTTTATTCTTCTGCAGTAAAAAACGCATTAACTAAAGGGCCATTTTGTGCGCTAATCGCGACAGGAGTTTCAGTTTCAACTATATCTTGTTTGAAAAAGCTCCATGAACTCTGTCAAACAATATAACAGAACAAATGCGGAGACTGTCGCCAGAATACAGTAAAGTGACCAAATCATTGTTAATTGTTGGGTTTCTGGTAGCAGTTTGGGTTCCTGGTTACACTGTGGGAGAGATTTGTTTCTTGAGGTTTTGCCATTTCTGTATCTGTGTGCGGAGACAGGGCTTATATTTCATCTAAATTTGGGAGAATCCATATGGATTCTAGCGAACATGATTGCGAGAATCCATACCTGCTACAAGTGTTCCAGAATCCCAATATGCTACCATGGTTGAACTCCTGTTGTATAGTGATAACACATGTTAACCCTATACCCAACACAGCTTTTTAATTTTTAAAACAAACTGAATTTCATAATTCTTTTAAAAAATAAACAATATTTACCAATAAAACCTTACAAATATGGATGTCATTGGAACCGGCCCATTGAGCCAGTTCCAATGACAGCCATATTTGTACAATTTTATTGACAAAGTGTCAGGATATTTCAGGTCATGTTAACCTTTATTGGTTAATTTGCTGCTAATATGTTAGGTAAAGGGTTAAACTGACTCAATTCTTTTCACACATATCCTAGAAGAGGTGCAGCGAGAATCTACATGGATTCTCGCTGGTTTTAAGTGAATCTTTGCATATATTGATTTTTGGATTTTCGTCGAAATTTGAGTCCTCTGAGAGTTAAACTGATTACTCCTATCTGCGCGCACCTGATAATCGGATTTTGATTCCCGTATAAAGTACACAAAGTGCAACACTCGCGCTTCTAAATGACTTAAATGCTGCCAAGCATAATCAAATGGCCAGTAGGGAGTCTTAGGAAGACAGCCAATTAGGCTATGAAACCCCCTGCAGTTTTCTTTAGTTTTTAATTTCTGTCTCTGTATTTTTATGTGTTTTACTGAAACGGTTAACTGGTTAACCAGTTAATAGTCGGTCACATATTTCCATAACGGTTAACCGTCACCACATATAACATATAGCAACTCAAGTGGAGTTAAAACGATAGTGAAGAAGCAAGCCGTAATTACGACACACATAGCATGTCGTAATTACTAGATACGGTATGTCGTAATTACGACATACTAAGTCGTAATTACCACATATGTCGTAATTACGACATTAAAAATTGATTTACAGTTGGCACTAACCGGCTTCCGTAGAACATAGTTGGTCCTTTGAAAGGTAATTTATCACCCGGATATCACTGAAAAATTAAATTTGCAATTTTTCTAATTCAAAGGGAATGCTCCTAGACCACAACAAAGGCTATCGCGAAAATTTAACTTTAACATAATTGACCCCAAACACAATCTCGATCATCAATATCTTACAGACAATCTGTGTGATGTTAAAAAATGAACACTCGAGGAAACTGAAGTCGGTGAATGGGAACCAAAAGCTATTTATGGTAACAGTGACCTTGATCTTCAAACCGACACAATCTCAGTTATCAACACCTTATGGGCAATCAACGTTTGAATTACCATTCGAACTACACTGACAGGTCCATTCCATTGCAGGGCCTAAAGCTAAATTTCTGATGCACCTCATCCAATTTTACCAGTCGATTTTGCCACCAGTAATCTAATGGCAAATGAAATTTAATACACCCGATTGCAAAGCATCCCAATGACCAGAGAAACAGGCGCTCTATTCCAACCGCTGTTATAAACCATGCAACCTGACAACTGTTGTTAAAAATGAAAATTAACAACTGACCCAACTCATAAATTATGTTTAATAAACTTTCTTATAAAATAGCTAACCACGCCTATTATCGACAAATACCCCTACATTAAAAAACAAACAAAAAAAAAAAAAAAAAAAACAAGAAATGAAAATCGAAAGAGGAACTGAGATTCACTGCAGACTCGCCTGTATCCTGGATGTATTCCTCATCCCCACCTTTTTTCCACAGAGAGCAATACATCCAAAGAATCTACGTACACATATAATTCTCGCACCCTCTTATCAACCGGGCTGGTATGCTCTTATCCTGAAATTTCGTCCCAGATTAGGGTTGGTCATTAACTCCTTTTACATTTATAACTCGATAAAATTAAATTGCATTTAATGTCAATCCCAATTTCTACCCCCCACCGACCGGTATTCATATGCCCCCATTCTCGATTTTTAGTCCGAGCTCGCGGCTGGTAATTACCTCCATTTTTCATTCAAATCGAAGAGAAAAAAAAATCCAGCATCCAACCGGTTAATGACGATTTGAAGGCGAGTTGTTTTTAGCTCACCTGACTGAAAGTCAGGGTGAGCTTTTCTTATCACTCTTCGTCCGTCGTCCGTCGTCTGTCGTCCGTCGTCCGTCGTTCTGCGTGAAGGTGGTGTTTGAGCCTCTTTCTCCTAAACCACTGGCCACATTTTAATTAAATTTCATGTAAGTAGTGGTTATATAGGGGCATTTTGATTTTTATCTAAAATAGCTTTCGGCTCATATTGAGCAGAGGTGTGGGGTAAAAATGGTCTAATTTTTTGAAAATCTTCTTCTAATGAACCACCAGTAGCAGAGACTTGATATGTGGTATACAGAGTCCTTTTGAGGTTTAGAATCAAGTTTGTTCAAGAGAAGTTTGTCGGGCATTATTTGCCTTCGTTATGGGAGGGGCAAAAATTTTGGCCACACCTAAAAATTTCTATTTTCAGAACCGTGAGGTCGATTTGAACCAAATTTGATATGAGATGATAATGGGTCATAAGTAGTTGATTGATGCAAAAAAATTTTTCTCATTGCCCCGTGGGAAGCTCGGGAGCTAAAAATAGGAAAAACCTTTAAACTGCCATATCTCCAAAACTACACGGCACATAGAATTCTTATTTTGTATAAAGCTTACTTTTATCCAGTAGAATAGAATGGTTAAATAAAATCCCTATCGGTTTGATCACAAGGTACTTTTTTCAGGACTTTGAAAAAGTGCTGAGTCAGGACTTGTTAACACTGTGGGCAATGGGAAAAAGATTAAAAAATCGTCTTCTCCAGATCCAGCAGGCAGAATCTTTTGATATTTGGTATGCAACATTGTAGGGTGGATCTGATTCAAGTTTGTTCAAATCGCCCCCCCTGGGTTCATATTTGGGCTCAGTATAAAAGCTCGAATTCGAACTTGGTGCATTTCAGGCAAATTTCTTCAAAAATCTTCTTCTCCAGATCCAGCAGGCAGGATCTTTTGATATTTGGTATGCAACATTGTGGCGTGGATCTGATTCAAGTTTGTTCAAATCGGCCCCCTGCATTCATATTTGGGCTCACTACAGAAGCCCGAATTCGAACTTAGTGCATTTCAGGCAAATTTCTTAAAAAATCTTCTTCTCCAAATCCAGCAGGCAGAATCTTTTGATATTGGGTATGCAACATTGTGGGGTGGATCTGATTCAAGTTTGTTCAAATCGGCCCCCCTGGGTTTATATTTGGGCTCAGTATAGAAGCTCGAATTCGAACTTAGTGCATTTCAGGCAAATTTCTTAAAAAATCTTCTTCTCCAGATCCAGCTGGCAGAATCTTTTGATATTTGGTATGCAACATTGAGGGGTGGATCTGATTCAAGTTTGTTCAAATCGGCCCCCTGGATTCATATTTGGGCTCACTACAGAAGCCCGAATTCGAACTTAGTGCATTTCAGGCAAATTTCTTAAAAAATCATCTTCTCTAGATCCAGCAGGCAGAATCTTTTGATCTTTGGTATGCAACATTGTGGGGTGGATCTGATTCAAGATTGTTCAAATCGGCCCCCTGGGTTTATATTTGGGCTCAGTATAGAAGCTCGAATTTGAACTTAGTGCATTTCAGGCAAATTTCTTCAAAAATCTTCTTCTCCAGATCCAGCAGGCAGAATCTTTTGATATTTGGTATGCAACATTGAGGGGTGGATCTGATTCAAGTTTGTTCAAATCGGCCCCCTGCATTCATATTTGGGCTCACTACAGAAGCCCGAATTCGAACTTAGTGCATTTCAGGCAAATTTCTTGAAAAATCTTCTTCTCCAGATCCAGCAGGCAGAATCTTTTGATATTGGGTATGCAACATTGTGGGGTGGATCTGATTCAAGTTTGTTCAAATCGCCCCCCCCCCCCCTGGGTTTATATTTGGGCTCAGTATAGAAGCTCGAATTCGAACTTAGTGCATTTCAGGCAAATTTCTTAAAAAATCTTCTTCTCCAGATCCAGCAGACAGAATATTTTGATATTTGGTATGCAACATTGTGGGGTGGATCTGATTCAAGTTTGTTCAAATCGGCCCCCTGGATTCATATTTGGGCTTACTACAGAAGCCCGAATGCGAACTTAGTACATTTCAGGCAAATTTCTTAAAAAATCATCTTCTCCAGATCCAGCAGGCAGAATCTTTTCATATTTGGTATGCAACATTGTGGGGTGGATCTGATTCAAGTTTGTTCAAATCGGCCCCCTGGGTTTATATTTGGGCTCAGTATAGAAGCTCGAATTTGAACTTAGTGCATTTCAGGCAAATTTCTTCAAAAATCTTCTTCTCCAGATCCAGCAGGCAGAATCTTTTGATATTTGGTATGCAACATTGAGGGGTGGATCTGATTCAAGTTTGTTCAAATCGGCCCCCTGGATTCATATTTGGGCTCACTACAGAAGCCCGAATTCGAACTTAGTGCATTTCAGGCAAATTTCTTAAAAAATCATCTTCTCTAGATCCAGCAGGCAGAATCTTTTGATCTTTGGTATGCAACATTGTGGGGTGGATCTGATTCAAGATTGTTCAAATAGGCCCCCTGGGTTTATATTTGGGCTCAGTATAGAAGCTCGAATTTGAACTTAGTGCATTTCAGGCAAATTTCTTCAAAAATCTTCTTCTCCAGATCCAGCAGGCAGAATCTTTTGATATTTGGTATGCAACATTGAGGGGTGGATCTGATTCAAGTTTGTTCAAATCGGCCCCCTGCATTCATATTTGGGCTCACTACAGAAGCTCGAATTTGAACTTAGTGCATTTCAGGCAAATTTCTTCAAAAATCTTCTTCTCCAGATCCAGCAGGCAGAATCTTTTGATATTGGGTATGCAACATTGTGGGGTGGATCTGATTCAAGTTTGTTCAAATCGCCCCCCCCCCCCCCCCCCTGGGTTTATATTTGGGCTCAGTATAGAAGCTCGAATTCGAACTTAATGCATTTCAGGCAAATTTCTTAAAAAATCTTCTTCTCCAGATCCAGCAGACAGAATATTTTGATATTTGGTATGCAACATTGTGGGGTGGATCTGATTCAAGTTTGTTCAAATCGGCCCCCTGGATTCATATTTGGCTCACTACAGAAGCCCGAATGCGAACTTAGTGCATTTCAGGCAAATTTCTTAAAAAATCATCTTCTCCAGATCCAGCAGGCAGAATCTTTTCATATTTGGTATGCAACATTGTGGGGTGGATCTGATTCAAGTTTGTTCAAATCGGCCCCCTGGGTTTATATTTGGGCTCAGTATAGAAGCTCGAATTTGAACTTAGTGCATTTCAGGCAAATTTCTTCAAAAATCTTCTTCTCCAGATCCAGCAGGCAGAATCTTTTGATATTTGGTATGCAACATTGAGGGGTGGATCTGATTCAAGTTTGTTCAAATCGGCCCCCTGCATTCATATTTGGGCTCACTACAGAAGCCCGAATTCGAACTTAGTGCATTTCAGGCAAATTTCTTGAAAAATCTTCTTCTCCAGATCCAGCAGGCAGAATCTTTTGATATTGGGTATGCAACATTGTGGGGTGGATCTGATTCAAGTTTGTTCAAATCGCCCCCCCCCCCCCCCTGGGTTTATATTTGGGCTCAGTATAGAAGCTCGAATTCGAACTTAGTGCATTTCAGGCAAATTTCTTAAAAAATCTTCTTCTCCAGATCCAGCAGACAGAATATTTTGATATTTGGTATGCAACATTGTGGGGTGGATCTGATTCAAGTTTGTTCAAATCGGCCCCCTGGATTCATATTTGGGCTCACTACAGAAGCCCGAATGCGAACGTAGTGCATTTCAGGCAAATTTCTTAAAAAATCATCTTCTCCAGATCCAGCAGGCAGAATCTTTTCATATTTGGTATGCAACATTCTGGGGTGGATCTGATTCAAGTTTGTTCAAATCGGCCCCCTGGGTTTATATTTGGGCTCAGTATAGAAGCTCGAATTTGAATTTAGTGCATTTCAGGCAAATTTCTTCAAAAATCTTCTTCTCCAGATCCAGCAGGCAGAATCTTTTGATATTTGGTATGCAACATTGAGGGGTGGATCTGATTCAAGTTTGTTCAAATCGGCCCCCTGGATTCATATTTGGGCTCACTACAGAAGCCCGAATTCGAACTTAGTGCATTTCAGGCAAATTTCTTAAAAAATCATCTTCTCTAGATCCAGCAGGCAGAATCTTTTGATCTTTGGTATGCAACATTGTGGGGTGGATCTGATTCAAGATTGTTCAAATCGGCCCCCTGGGTTTATATTTGGGCTCAGTATAGAAGCTCGAATTTGAACTTAGTGCATTTCAGGCAAATTTCTTCAAAAATCTTCTTCTCCAGATCCAGCAGGCAGAATCTTTTGATATTTGGTATGCAACATTGAGGGGTGGATCTGATTCAAGTTTGTTCAAATCGACCCCCTGCATTCATATTTGGGCTCACTACAGAAGCCCGAATTCGAACTTAGTGCATTTCAGGCAAATTTCTTGAAAAATCTTCTTCTCCAGATCCAGCAGGCAGAATCTTTTGATATTGGGTATGCAACATTGTGGGGTCGATCTGATTCAAGTTTGTTCAAATCGCCCCCCCCCCCCCCCCCCCCTGGGTTTATATTTGGGCTCAGTATAGAAGCTCGAATTCGAACTTAGTGCATTTCAGGCAAATTTCTTAAAAAATCTTCTTCTCCAGATCCAGCAGACAGAATATTTTGATATTTGGTATGCAACATTGTGGGGTGGATCTGATTCAAGTTTGTTCAAATCGGCCCCCTGGATTCATTTTTGGGCTCACTACAGAAGCCCGAATTCGAACTTAGTGCATTTCAGGCAAATTTCTTAAAAAATCATCTTCTCCAGATCCAGCAGGCAGAATCTTTTCATATTTGGTATGCAACATTGTAGGGTGGATCTGATTCAAGTTTGTTCAAGTGCATTTCAGGCAAATTTCTTTGAAAATCTTCTTCTCAAGATCCAGCAAGTAGAATCTTTTGATATTGGGTATGCACCATGCTTAGGGGGTGAGATTCAAGTTTGTTCAAGCCAAGTCCCTGGGTTCATATTTGGGATCACTGTGGAAGCCCGAATTATAACTTAGTTCAAAATGAGGAATTTTCTTTAAAAATCTTCTTCAGATCCAGCAGTTGGAATGTTTTGATATTTGATATGCAGCATCCTAAGGGGGGTGAGATTCAATTTTGTTCAAGCCATGTCCCTAGGTCCATATTTGGACTCACTATGGGAGCTTGAATTGTAACTTAGTTCAAAATGAGGAATTTTCTTTAAAAATCTTCTTCTTCAGATCCAGCAGTCGGAATGTTGTGATATTTGGTGTGCAGCATCCTTAGGGGGGTGAGATTTAAGTTTGTTAAAGCCAAGTCCCTAGGTTCATATATGGGTTCCCTGTGGGAGCCCGAATTATAACTTAGTTCAATATGAGGAATATTCTTTAAAAATCTTCTTTTTTTTAGATCCACTGGTCAGAATCTTTGGATATTTGGTTTTAGCTTTTCTTAGGAGGAGCAGATGCAACTTGTTGAAATCAATTCCCTGGGTTGATATTTAGGCTACCATGTCGGGTGAGCGCCCTCAGGCCCCTTGGGGCCTCTTGTTTTTATAAGTTTTGAACTTGAACACCACTAATTATTTTGTTACAATTTTTGTCGAATTCTGATACCATTGCCTCTCCCAGTTACTGCTTGATTGACTCTTGGACTCGTTCTAAGAATCCTTTCGGGATTTTGTATCATGCAAGGGTATGGTTGTGGCCAATTTGTGGATGGTGGAGCGATCTGATCGAGGGTAGAAGTCCGGAACTGAGTACAGCTCAAACGGTTAACCGATTAATCGATTAATCAATGATCAACATCTTGATCGATCCAAAAAATAATTGATATATTATCTGTTACTTTTGAACTACTGTATGTTCTGAGTTAACAAAGGAACAAACTTGCTCCAAAACAGGCAAACATTGTCACACTGACTCACATCAATTATATGAGACTGAGTAAAGCCTGCAAGTTACTTGCTGACATACCTGTTTACTTGCATGATCATCATACTGTATCAGTAGCTGGAACTAGTCATTCTTAACCCTTTACCCATTGCGGGTAGCAGACGATACTTGCAACATAAATTCATGAATTACTAAAAATTTTCAAATTTTGTCTCAAAAATATAGCTTATGACCCCCTCAGTGAAACAAGCTCAACGAGTTCGTTCCAATGAGGGGTCATAAGCTATGTTTTTGAGACAAAAATTGGAGGCATAATAAATTTGTTTGGTTTGTATATAGGCCTAGTCGGTTTTGTTTGTTACGTTGGGTAAAGGGTTCATGCTGTAAATCATCAACGGTATGGCAGATATCTATTTGGACAAGTGATTAATCGGTTAAACAAGGTTAATCCACGTGATTAATCGGTCGAGAAACTCCCTTAACCGTTCCAGCTCTAGAACTGAGATAGACAGGGATACCTACGACTAGACAAACTGTTGGGTTGAGAGTGGTCATTTCTAACCAGAACTAAGATCCCTGATAGCTAGGAATAGACAGAATAGACCCGCATCAAACAAAATTGAGGACGGGAAGACATAGTACCCCAGCAACACGCGTTGTGAATGTGCACTAACACCACCCATCACCATGCCGTCTCCAAACGAAATTCCCCTCTATTACAGGGGGAGTTGTAAATTCTAATTGGGTGATTCTCCGGTTAGGGGGCAAATTGAGGTCGACCACTTTTAGAGCAGACCCACTAGAAATATACCAGTCCATTCATTGATCATTGGTTTTAATCAGTGAACTAGACTCCAAAGAAAAAAATCAGCGGCCCAAGAAATGCTCTGGCTCCTGCGTGCTCTCTTATTTTTATGATAAAACTTCGGAGGGTCGTGAATTTTGCGTGTCCGAAGTTGAGGTATCCCGTAACGTAAACCCTTAGCACTTCTGATACCTTATTGGTAAGTAATTTACCCATTTTCGTACTTTTTGTCAAGAAAAGCATTATATGGGATATTCTGCACAGGTAACAATGCCTTGGTATTCATAGTTTCCCATCAGTGGCTCTAACTGTCCTTGTCCTGCATTTTCGTCAACTCCGTTACGGGTACATAGTATTGCCATCTACTGCAATCCTCAGGAATTAATATAATGAACCAACCAGCGTCCTTGTTACATCTGCTGAAGAACAAAATGAAGGGCTTGCATTTCCACACAGATTTTGAATTTCTAGGAATATATTGGACCATTATCGGTAAGTAGCTTAATTCCCCCTTCACCTCTGTTACACCCACTGATAGATAAGTAACCATAGAAACCGAAAAGATTTAATTTCATAATGAAAAGAGTATATAATTCAGTAGAAAGCCTCATCTACTTCAGTTACTGGCGTCACCATGGAGATGCACGTGGGCAGAAACAAAAAAAATCATCAACTCCATTTCAATCACCTCCGTTACAATCCGTTACAATTTTTCCGTAACGGAGTTGATGACATGCAAAAAACAAGTTGCAATCAAGCATCCTTTGATATCTACAGTCGTTTTCATTGACACTGAGTTCCTTTGGGATGCCATCTCGTTGTCCTTAATTGTTATACCACAATTGCTGTGTACATTCAACGTTAGTGGATAGAATACAGACATTGAACAATGTCTCTGGGAAATCACACGTGGAATCCAGAAAAATTGCGCGTCTGGCTGATGTCATGACGTAAGTGACATGCTTTGACGCAAAACACCTCAGCATCGTAAAAGAAAGTAAATAGACCACGAAAGTTGATAGATTTCTTTAAAAATTGTCGCTTTTTCTGGTTATTCAAGTTTAATCGTGGTTTATACAGAACACAACTCGGGTAGGGCAGGGGAGACAGGAATTAACGACCCTCGTTGATTCGTTGTAGTAATAAAAAACGAAGCTCGTGAAACACCTGAAAAACTCCAACTCAGGTCATTGATTCCTGTCACTCGTACTCCACCCTCATTGTGTTCTGTCTTATTTTGGCATCTTACTCTCATGATAGTCTAACTAATTTGTCTTAACTTCTTGTTTTGCAGAAAAAGATGCCTAAATCAGCAAAGGAACGCATGCGAGAATATAGGCAACGGCTCCGGGAAAATCCTGAATTGGCAGAAAGACCCGAAGATATCCGAGCAAAGGACCGCAAACGATGGCACGACAGGAAACGCCCGATAGCAGAACTAACATAAACGCAACAGTGTGAACAGAGAAAGCGGTAGAAAAAGGCATCCAAGGAATACAGGGAACGAGAGAAGGCTGCCAAGGTTGTTTTACAACACACTCCACCTAGTTCTCCTCCTCAAAACCTTCCTCCGAGTGAAAACCAAGCGAGTGGCAACAAGAAAAGGGGGCGTAAGAGGTTAAAGAAAGATCATTCCAAGGTGTACCGACATAATTTAAAATTGACAGTGAAAAATACAACGTTTAACAAAGTCATCAGAGAGATACCGGAAACGGGCTGAACGGGCAGAAAAGACTCGAGAGAAATTTGAAAGAAATTCTGCTGTCACACCAAGGCGGGCTACGAAAAGGTTGTTGAAGTCTAATGAAAGAATTTCTGCAAGTTTTCCAGGAGTAAAAAAGACATTACTTTTTCACCATGCATTAGTGCATGAACTGAATTCAACCGTTGTAGAGAAAGCTTGTGGGGAGAAAGACAAACAAACAAGTAGTATCCAAAGTAGTTAGTGGAAAAGTACTGAAAAAATATCGACTGGTGAACTTTGCAAAAAAGACCGTGCTTGCAGTTTCAAGGAAAAGGGTCGATAGTAACTTGCGTAGAACGGGGGTGTTGGAAAAGTATGAGCGCAAACGGCGGGCAGACGCGGTTTCAGATGAAGTTGTAACATTAATTGTGGACTTTTTAAAAAGAGATGACAATTCAAGGATCTCTACCAACAAAAGGACACAGTAACTTGAGGTGATGACAAGAGACCCAAAAGCTTTCTACTTGATACAACCAGAAACTTGTATCACAAGTTCATGTCCGAGAATTCGGATAATATTAAACTGTTTTATTCTTGTTTTTGTAAGCACAAACCATTTTGGTTGCAAGTTCCTAAAATAACTGACAGAGACACATGTCTATTCAAAAAGCATGATGACCTACAGCTACAGGTCAGTCGCTTTCATGAAGTTCGCCTTTTACAGTCAAAGCGAATTGAGGATAACATCAAATTTGTGGTATGCGACGCTAAGAGCTATCACTGCATGCATGGTAAGTGTGGATGTCAGGATGTTGATTTTACCTTTCCTGACACTGTTCCAGATGATCAGAATGTTTGGTGATGGAAATGGCAAACTGTAAAGGAAACGTATACTAAACAGGGTGTGGAAAAAATTTCCACAAAAAACAGTGAAGCAAAAAGTGCATGGAACAGTCATTGAACTGAAAACTTCCTTCTTGAGAGGGCTCAAAAGCACCCTGTGCCCACATGTGGTCAACATAAGACACCCATTCAACAGGTACCGAGAACTGAAACAAAATCTTGCAGATGGAGAAGCTATTCTGCACATCGACTTTTCTGAGAACTGGCAATGTAAGTATGCAGAACACATACAAAGTGTACACTTCGGAAACTCAAACCAGCAGGCAACTCTCCACACTGGTGTTTATTACACACAACAGGGCACATGTCATCTCAGATGGGCCCACTACACAATACCGGAATCGTACAAATTTGTACATGCTCTGCACAATGCTTGATGAGAAAGGATTTCAGGGAGGGGGGGGGGGGGCATGGAATGTGTTCGAAGCGGAGCACGGCAAAGGAGCCGCTGACGGTATAGGTGGTGTTGTGGTGTTATAAAGAGGAGAGCTGATGATCTTGTTTCTCGTGACATGGATTTGCCAGACCCGGAGTCAATGTACAGAACGTTGCTTACCAGTGGTGAGGGAGGTGTGAAGCTCTACTTCATACCTGAATCTTCCGTTGAAACTATGGACAAAAAGATACCTAAGGCGATCCGTCCAGTCACTGGCATAATGAGTGTGCACCAAGTATGCATATGTTCAGCAGTACAATCATAACAAAGAAACAAAGCTGCTTTTGCTCCTGGCCCACACAGTGTGACTGCTATAGAGACAGATCAATAAGGCTCGTCGAATCGAATCAAACAACTGTCGCTGAGCAAGCAGCTACTCTCACTGAGCAAACAGTTGCTGTCGCACGGCAAGCAACTACTCTCATGGAACAAGCAACTAATCTCACGGAGCAAGCAACTACTCTCACTGAGCAAGCAGCTGCTGTAGCTAAGCAAACAGCTGCTGTTTCCACAATAGACATGGTTGAATCAACAGAACCTGATATCAACCCTCCTCCTGATACCGCAGCTTACCCTACCTCGTTCAGTGTCAAAATCCCATTGAAGGGACAGGATGGATCTTGCCAACAAATGGTGTATTGTTGAGTATGATTCCAAACCATATGTCGCCAAGATTCTGTCACAGGATGATGACTCTGTCGAGGTGCATGAGCTACGGCGTGTAGGTGAAAACAAATTTGTTGAATCTGATAATGATCAGCTGACACTGTGGTACACTTATGATAAGGTGATTGCGCTAATTGAGGCACCAGGGCATACATCAAAAAGACAATTAAACCTGGATACTGTCACGTGGGATAATTACTTTACATAGATCACAGCAAGCTAGTCATACATGTACAAAGTACATGTATAAATGGCTTCCTGTGTTCTAGGTAAAGTACCTTTTTGATGGCCAGGCAACCAGTTTTTGTTTTGGCATTGTTCATAAAGTAAGCTAGTCATACATGTGCTTTTGGTGGCCATGTATTGTGGAGTTCGTTTTTTTTTTCTTGTTCATACTCCCAGCCAAGCCTCCAAAAGAAGCTTTTTTCGGGTTTCCAGAATTTTGTTTTGTGTTTATGTGTTATTTATTTATTTATTGATGTTTAAGGTCACATATTTATGCACAATGGCTAACCATGACCGTGACAGTTTTACGGGTGGAGGAAGCCGGAGTACCCGGAGAGAACCACCGAGCAACGACGAGCAGCTGCCAGCTCCCCAACATCGTAACTCCGCACTGCAGCACAGGCAGGGTTAGATTGGTTGAAGACATGCGTACCATCGACGTGCAGTACGCCTTAGTACACGGCGTCATCGTGCCCCCACGCGGGCAGTGGGGATGAGGTGGATGAGGTGTCATGCCCAAGGATACAACGCGGTTGCCGCAGGTGGGATTCGAACCGAGGACCTCTCGGCTTGCAGCCTGCACCTCTACCTACTGAGCCACCGCGCTCCCCTTGTGTTTATGTGTTAACTGTAACTGAGATAAAACGTTGCAAAAGGCAATCCGGAAAGAAAATTTTGCGGACTTTTTGTTAAACTGTTATATTAAGATGAAACTATGCAAAATATGCTGGGTTCACGTGATTAATTTCTTTCTGTTTGGAGTTCTTGACTGGGTCTTTTTTAAAAACCTGTCACCTCCGATACATTGTGGAAGGCATTCAAGGACTTGCCCCTAATTGCTCTTCCCGAATCCCAGCCACAATGATACGGTGGGGAGACTGTTCTCAAAATATTTGCGTTGGGTTAATTCTTTTTGTACGGCCAACAAAGTCACAGTCGATCCTTTATGGGGGCTTTAAAAAGTTGTTCAGTGTTTAGGTGTTGGATATATATATGGAGCACTGCATAAATCGACCCACAAAAGGAGATTTGCCAGACTTTTTGTCACACTGTGATTAGAACAAGATGGCTCTAGATGCAAAATATGCAGGGTACAAATGATTTATTTATTTCTGTTACAACTGAGTTTGGAGTGAAAGGCGTTTTATGTTTTTTAAAACAAACATCAACTCCGTTACGTATTCCAAGACATCGAACATGGCTTCGACTTGGGATCAGGATGTTTGTAATCACAAAACCAATGGTACTATAGTTGAGGTACTAAGTGAGTTAATGAACAAATGGTACATCCTTTTCACTTTGCAAGGTGGAGATTTGGTGGAGTGAACATTTGTACAAGCCACAGTTGTGCAAATGCTTTTTCCTGCAAATCACCACCTTACAATTAAATTAAATGTAAGAAATTTCCAATGTCCTAATGTGAAAGCCAATTTAAGTTCATGTCTTATGAATAAAAGTGTGTGTCTGCTGTATTTTGATAAATGCAACACTTTTTGCTCTCCATGTCTTGAATTTTATATGTTGAACAGTGGAAATACATGTTTGTAACGGAGTTGACAACATCACTTGGTGTCGCTTATTTACTTTGAAAAAAAATCACTAAGATGAAAGGAAAGTGCACTGCTGTTAGTGGTTTGATAATCCCCACATATCACATTTTGTGACAAGAATATAAACAACATATTTTAGGAAGGTAATTTTCCCACTGTCTGTAAACAGCAATTTGCCCCCTAACCGGTGAATCACCCAATTCGCGACCAGTTTTCTTGATCTTATGGACCCTATGAGAATTTAACACTGAGATCAACAAATACGAACAATTTATTTATTATTGGGGTTTAACGATACTTCCTACAGCCAGTGTCACCTTGTGTCGGATAGTTTTCCGGGTGGAGAAAACCGAAGTACCCGAACAGAACCAGCGAGCAGCGTCGGGCAACTGCCAGTCTCGCCAACGTACAACGCACAAGAAGGGTTTGAATTGATCGGAGGCAAGTGCCCCATCGACGTCTTGGTACACAGCGCTACAGTGCCCCTCCCACATGGGCAATCGGGATCAAGTGCATTGTACAAGGACACAACGTAGTTACCACAGGTCATGATGGAACCGTGAACCTTTTGTTTTGAAGTTTAATGCCCTAACCACTCAGCCAGGCGGAGAATGAGCCAGCACACTAACAACGAATTAAGTTTATACCTCCTCCCTCTCCCTCCACTCCAGACAACCATTATCCTGACGCCTCTGGGCAGCAATAAAACCACTTGTCGAACAGTATCAACCGACCAAGAGATTTTATTAAATAAAAGAAATGTCATTTCAATTACGAGATACTAGCACTTAATGAACAAATAATTATGTCAACTCCAAATGTCGATGAGAGAACAAAGTCCCAAAAATAACACGTCTACCGGTACCTCAACTCGAACCAAAACACCATCTGGGATAGCTTGGCCAAGGGACGATTTTTTTTTTAAATGCTGCAAGATAAGCTGCTCTCCAAAACTCCTATTCCGGTGGTGGGATGATGTATGTGGGTCGGGGAGGGGGTGAAATCGTTTCATTGTAAAAGGAACATTCATGCTGTAAAGAAATGATATCGTGCAAAATTCGGGGTTGCCAAGCCAGGTTCAGACAAATTATGGAAGCAAATGACTGACGTTGCTTGGGGTAGTGAACTTTCAGGATTATGAGAATTTGTCTCAGTGATAAATATGTAATATACCAGAGCTGAGTGAAGCCCACAGTTACAAGTCCCACAACAATGCTATTTACTTTTGCAAATCAATGGCGATAATTTGCTTACAGCTCTGTAGAGACGACTGGCTTCGTTGTGAGCATATCACGAATTGAAGAAAGATATTTGTTTGACTATAGTTTCGAGCGTTTCAGTTACATATTGGGAATTTCATTCAAACCACCACTAAAGCAGTGCTTTAGGTTGCGATAAATGAGAATTTGAAATTACTTCCAGATATGTACATAAGCTTAGCGACCAAACTTTGCAATCGTAAAGCAACACACATACATGTACTCGGTTATCATTGGCTATACTATGTCGTAATTACGACTTGTCATGTCGAAATGTTGTGAAGTCGTTATAACGAGATGACAAATCATTATAACGAGTTGTGAAGTCATTATAACGAGATGGAAAGTCGTTATAGCGAGTTGTGAAGTCATAACGAGATGGCCAGTCGTTATAACGAGATCACAAGTCGTTATAACGATATGACTAGTCGTCATAACGAGTTGCGAAGTCGTTATAAGGAGATGGCAAGGCGTAATAATGAGTTGTGAAGTCGTTATAACGATATGGCAAGTCGTTATAACGAGATGACGAGTCGTTATAAAGAGTTGTAAAGTTGAATTTTGTGTTCTACGACTGACCCTTATGCTCTTTCGTAGGAAACAAATGGTGCAGTCTGAAATGGATGTTCGCAAAAGTTTATACTCGAAGAGGAAGTGCAAGCAAGCACGAGAATAATCATTGGCAGATTTTTCAACTGGAGCATACCAAGGCAGCAGGAATCGCCTCCCTGTCAGACCAGCCCTGTACTAAAACAATTATAATCAGTACTGAGCCATGAATAGCCATTAGTGACAAAAACGATCTGCACTATGTACAAAGTTTGGCGGATCAAGAACAGTCATCCCCTAAAATTAGAGTGCAAATATTTTTTGTACAAAAATTTAAAGAACTGAAGAATTTTTACTCTGTGGAAGAGCCAAACAAGGTCGTTTTCAACAGAAAAAATTATTTGCACACAATCAGTTTACAAATGGGAACTTTGAAACGAAACGGACCACTTTCCATGATAGAAAAATACAACATTCCAAAAACCCACTCTTTTATCGGAAAATGACCAAACTCAATGTTCACGGATACGATGGCAAAATTTCAGAATCAGACAGTAATTAAGATTCGCCCAGATCAAGTGTGCACTCATATCGTTCTGTGAAGAAGATAAAGCAGCTTTTCAAACCAGACAACGAAATGGCGAGAATAAAATCAAAAGATACAAACAAGTATCCTCGCAACCGTTTTAAATCCTGACGGCGACGCCAGTGTTGTAAAATGATATATCCAAATGATTAATTGGGGTTTAGTGACACTACGTGGAGCATTAAGATAATCCATAATTGGCGACTTGTCAGTACCAGTTCGTATCAATGAATGACAGCAAAGGGATATTGTCCGCCAATGAGCGTATTCAGAGAGATAATATGTTACAACTGTGCATTAACCCAACAGATGCATACATATATTTATCATATGACTCGTCCGTTTTGTTCACTTTAAAACATTTGATATTTTGTTTTCATATTAATCAGTGATAAATAAAGCATTCCGTCAATTTCATTGGTCAATTTCAAAACTAGACAATTTGATTGGTTGAACAAAATACAACTGGGCCACATTCAATTTCAAAACTGGACAATTTGATTGGCTAAACAAAATACAACTGGGTCACATTTGCATAATTTCAGGAGGGATAATTTACGTTATCTGTCCTATTTAGGGTGGGTTATATTGTATTAATCTTTTACCTAATGTAACGGCAAAAACCGTCTCGCGCAATACAAGAAAAACGCCATTCTTTTTTTTATATTTTCACTTTTTGCTTCCAAAACATAGGTTATGACCTCTCATTGGAACTAGCGTGTCGCGCTCGTTCCAAACAGGGGTCATAACCTATGTTTTGGAAGCAAAAAATGAAAATTTTTAGTTATATGAGGATGTTTTTTCCACAAGTGCCGTCTGCAACTCAAGTTAGGTGATGGGTTAAAAAGTCATACTAAGTGGCTAATTTGTGCGTGTGTGTGTCATATGATAAATATAATATGAAATGAGTGTTTTTCTCATATAATATTTATGAAACTCGTCCGAATTTTCCGTTTGGGCAAGCCAGAGGCTCGCCCAAACGGAAAATTCTTATTCAGAAATATTATATGAGAAAAATACTCATTCCACATCCTCTATATATACTTGAGGAGGACCTCCAGTACAACACTACTCTATCGTGTTTCTGAAAAAAGCACATACTATTATTCCTATGCTAGCTACTGGGCGCAAGCACTCAATTTGCTGTTGCTAGTTGGCTACGACGGGGGCCTTGTCCTAAATAGGTGCGTGCCTCTAATAAATATTAAGGGCCTATATAAGTAATGAAATTTTGTTTATTTTGAAAATTCTCACCTCTGATATTCCTTCAATTCAAATTAAATATACACAAAATGAACATCCGAATGAAGGTTGGGATTTACAGAACACGAAACACATGCGTATTCAACTCATAGAGTAGACTGTAGGTACCACTGGTTCCTGGAAGTCTGCTGCCGTATTCGCACCAGAACTGATAATTTAATAATATTCACGAAAACAACTTGTGGCCAAATGTGCTTTACGTATCCAAGAACAAAGCTAGGGGAAAAAAATTCTTCAAAACACGGCGACAGAGCTGCACTGGGGAAAATTCCAAAGCCTTTGCTTTTGTTTACGTATGAGTATACTTTCGATTTCCGGTCGACGTCATCGGACAGAAAAAGCATATAAAAACAACGCCGTCTAAAATCAAATAATGAAAAAGATCGCCTTCATACAGTATACTGTTATTAGATAGAGATTGCACAGTTGTCATATTCACTGCAAGGTATCATGATACCTGTTGAAATTTCTTAGAATTACGATTTTGTTTTTCGGTGGAAATGAGTGATTTGCGCATGTCTGTCGAGCATGGAAACCATCTTCAATAAAAAATGCAGACAGTGTTGTCATTTTCCAAAATGCTGTCCTATCTCTGTATTCGAAAGTGTTTTTAATGCCTAGCTTTGTTCTTGGATATATGAAGCACATTTGGCCACAAGTTGTTCTGATGAAATATTATTTTATTATCAGTTCTGGTGCGAATACGGTAGCAGACTTCCAGGAACCAGTGGTGCCTACAGTCGACTCTATGAGTTGATTACATATGTGTTTCGTGTTCTGTACATCCCAACCTTCATTTTGATGTATAATTTGTGTATATTTAATCTGAATTTAAGGAATATGAGAGGTGAGAATTTCAAAATAAACAAAATTCCATTACTTATATAGGCCCTTAATAGAGAACATAGTCAGAAGCGCGGCTCCCGAAGTGAGCTCTTTAGGTAATGCACATGTGTATGTGGAGAAAGCCGCAATTTCCAATGAATCAGTATATCTAACAAACAGAAAATTGTGTCTTCCGGTTTGCCCATCAGGGACGGCTATTTTTTCGTTCGATATTGAATTCTGGGACAGTAGAAAATAAAAATAGCAACGAAAACAAGAGAACGCACCGTGTGTTGGCCGCGTCATCTTTGTGAATAAATTACGTTATTATTTCTTTTAAGGTCTATAGGAACTGACGAATTTTCCCAAATGGACAAAAACAATTGATTCCAAAACACGATAATTAAACACGTTTCATACAATTTATTTATTTATTTATTGGTGTTTAAGGTCACATACTTATGCACAATGGCTGATCGTGACCGTGACAGTTTTACGGGTGGAGGAAGCCGGAGTACCCGGAGAGAACCACCGAGCAACGACGAGCAGCTGTCAGCTCTCCAACATCGTAACTCTGAACTCTGCGCCGCAGCACAGGCAGGGTTAGATTGGTTGAAGACATGCGCACCATCGACGTGCAGTACGCCTCAGTACACAGCGTCATCGTGCCCCCATGTAGGCAATCGGGGTGAAGTGTCTTGCCCAAGGACACAACGCGGTTGCCGCAGGTGGGATTCGAACCGAGGACCTCTCGGCTTGCAGCCTGCACATCTACCAACTGAGCCACCGCGCCCCCACGTTTCATACAAAGCAATGACAGGCAATGGTACTGTTTTCATCTAAAGAATATCTGGAGTGCTGAAGTTTCAAACTAAAAAGTGATTTTATTGTTGAAAATTAACTTTTAAATTGCAAATTGCACTAACAACAGAACTAAAAATTCACATTTGGAACACTTAAATTACAGAAACCCAAATTAATCTGAACCATGTATCTACAGCACTTTACCGTCAAATGAACTTTGATGTGCTTTTTGAATTATTTAAAACAGGTTTTTAATCTCCACTCTGAAAGATTTTTTTAGTTTCAATATAAAGATGTGTAACCTAAAGAATGCATGCTTAGGATTCACTGGAGCTTCACACTTTTCATTAGTTCTGTTTACCATCAACTGAACAATGATTGTCCATCTTGTGTTAGAGACAAAATAATTAGTGTATTCATCCTTGACCAGTCAGCTGTATCATGTATTGCCATTTCAAAAGAAGGTTCAACATTGTACAACTCTGTCAGTTTCAGATGTTTGCATTTAGCAATCAATGTCAACAAACATTCATGCATATCTGTACCAAATACATCAGCCAAAGTGTTATGTACATCTTGCATGTGCCATTTGTCTCTTAAGGTGTCACGTCTTGGTGTCATCACTGGAAAAATATTTTGGAATGGACATTAAAAACATGTTTTAATTAATTTTAAAATCACCTCAGAGTTCATTTCTCGGTAAAGTGCTATAGATTTCTGTTTTGGAATAATTTTGGTTTAATTAATTTAAGAGTTGCGTGTGTGAATTTCCCGTTCCGTTGTTAGTGCGATCTACATTTTGAAAGTTGATTTTCAACAATAAAATTATTTTTTAGTTTACAACTTCAGCAAACAAAATATTCTTTAGATCAAAGCAGTATCATTGCTTGTCACCGTTTGTACGAAAATCGTTTAATTTAGTTGTTTTAGAACTCTTTTGTTTTTGACCATTTGTGGAAATTCGCCGGTTCCTATAGACCTTAAGGGCCTATATAAGTAATGAAATTTTGTTTATTTTGAACATTCTCACCTCTGATATTCCTTCAATTCAAATGAAATATACACAAAATGTACATCAAAATGAAGGTTGGGATGTATAGAACACGAAACACATGTGTAATCAACTCATAGAGTCGACCGTAGGCACCATTGGTTCCTGGAAGTTTGCTGCCGTATTCGCACCAGGACTGATAATTTAATAATATTTCACGAAAACAACTTGTGGCCAAATGTGCTTTACATATCCAAGAACAAAGCTAGGGGATAAAAATTTTTCAAAACACGGCGACAGAGCTGCATTGGGGAAACTCCAAAGCCTTTGCTTTTGTTTACGTATGGGTATACTTTCGATTTCCGGTCGACGTCATCCGACAGAAAAAGCATGTAAAAACAACGCCGTCTAAAATCAAATAATGAAAAAGATCGCCTTCATACAGTATACTGTTATTAGATTGAGATTGCACAGTTGCCATATTCAATGCAAGGTATCATGATACCTGTTGAAATTTCTTAGAATTACGATTTTGTTTTTTGATGGAAATTCGTAGTAACGAGTGATTTGCGCATGTCTGTCGAGCATGGAAACCATCTTCAATAAAAAATGCAGACAGTGATGTCCTTTTCCAAAATGCAGACCTATCGCGGTATTCGAAAGTGTTTTAAATGCCTAGCTTTGTTCTTGGATATATGAAGCACATTTGGCCACAAGTTGTTCTGATGAAATATTATTTTATTATCAGTTCTGGTGCGAATATGGTAGCAGACTTCCGGGAACCAGTGGTGCCTACAGTCGACCCTATGAGTTGATTACATATGTGTTTCGGGTTCTATACATCCCAACCTTCATTTTGATGTATAATTTGTGTACATTTAATCTGAATTTAAGGAATATGAGAGGTGACAATTTCAAAATAAACAAAATTCCATTACTTATATAGGCCCTTAACTTGAACACTGGCTTCCTAGAATTCAGTATTAAATTGATTTTTGTTGCTTGAGAAGTTTAAAATCCTACTTTTAAGAGGAATTATTTCTCTTCAGGTTTTCTGCCAATATCAAAAGTTGACAAAACTACCGGCGTTAGCAAGAATCATTTTCTTTCAAATTTACGATACAATAGAGTCCTTTGCAGCTGCGTTCTCTTCAAAGCTAATTTAAGGGGTCGTCCAACCTAACTTTGATCAATTTGTTGACATTTTTCCCAATGCATCAGAAACAGATAAGAGAAGTAAGGAAAGGCAAATTATGTATCAAAATAATGAGTAAAGTGCATAGAAAAGGTACATATAATTTTTTTCATGAAAAAAGTGAATTTTATGATTTTTAAGAAGATTAATTTGCCAATGGCGTAAGTAACGAACAAGTAAAACCACAAAATAATCAGTAATTCGAAAGCCTTGTCCTCAATATATTGATAACATACTACAGACTCGGAGAAAGCATTTTTTTGACACACACTCTGGTGGGTTTTGATGTTTGAATATAATAACACCAACACAAATTTTGGATGTTCCGGATGTTGCCATGTTTCAATGATGTTTTTCCGGTCATGTGATTACGATGTGGTTCTTGCAGAAATACTCAATTTGGGCAATCGTAAGAATGCAAGGACGTGATCACGCCCTTTATTTGTTCGAGACAATGTATGAGCGGATTTGCAAACAGGTTACAGCAAATACTTGAGCTGTTAATGTCATAACTGCAAAATATGATTCGAAATTCCCTCTCGTGTTTACAGGCCGTCTGAACTTTTTTGTTGACAAAAAATCTGAATTATTGCGCACTAGAAAGACAACTTGAACCACTTGTAAAAAAAATAACCGAGTGTATAAAATCGGGACAATGCACATAAAATAAGGCAATATTCATAACAAAGTAAACAGAATGCTTCGGAAATCACTTTTTCACGAAGTATATTCCAAGTGACCTAGAACTATATTGAGCGTGTTGATTTCCCCCGATGTTGTGAAGTTATTTACTTCCTGGTAACCATGGAATTTGTCGCGGCTGTGTTTGATGTCTGCAAAGGACCGGTTGAAGATGGGTTGCAAATGATGCATTCACGCTTTTAAATAAGGTGCGCAGGGACGATGCTGAGAATTCAGTTCTTTCTTGCAACCAACCATACGAACACAAGCGTTGATCTGTATCTTTTGTCATCCTTTTACACTGACAAATGTGACAAATCTCCTTCACCGGAAACCATCCTCCAATTTGCATATCACAATAAACATAACCGCTGTCACTGAGTGTCAGCGTGGCCGTGTGGTCAAAACCGAAACGAATTATCGAATGCACGGTCAATATTAGCTGCAATTGGCTTTTAAACAAATGAAATACACGAAATATTCGCAATTTCTTCATTATCCATGCCGAGTTACTTTTTAACCAGACCACATGCGTTCAGTTTCGTTTATAGGCATCAAACTGATATTGTTTGTGGTAATTAAATAGTACGAGAAGGCGAAGGAAGCCAAATATTTCCCATCATCTATTAATTAATTAAAATTTATAATTTCTTTTATTTTACTGAAATTCTGAATTGATAAGGTGGGTGTGTTGCGATTATTATTCCCCAGACCTGGAAGTTGGAAAATCAAAGGTGCAGTAGTGGCCTCTGTCTTCTTAATCTTAGTCTTACCCATTCATCATTACATGTACCAACATTCTCCTTTGTATCTCAACCATTGCTACTCCAATATCTGGTGTTGTGATCGAGCATCATGGGGAAACAATGCCTGTATAGCTGCTGTAGCATGTGTTTCTTCCCACATTTTTTCAGAGTTGTGGTACTTTTTCACTCTTTTGAGTTAGAAAATTTTGTTTATAAGTAGTTGATTTGTTACAATTAGTTGCAAAGTGCCTGCTAATACCCTCAATTGTATTGCTACAGAATTTTCTGGTGAAGATTTTGTTCCTATTACTTATCAAGCAACAACCTAATGAATATCCTGTATAAAGCCACCAATCTGATGTTTGACACTTTTATCGGAGCTGTTTTGAAGGCTTATGGAACTCAAAATGTTGATTATGGCAGGACTTTTCTATTCACCCATTAATCGATAAATTAAGTGTTATAGTTGGAAGTAAGAAGCATGAAAGGTCCAGAACTAAAAGTCTAAAAAGAATGTTTTGCAATGTAACATGATTTTTGCAGATACACTTATTTGGAGGGTTACCTGTCTGATAGTGTTTGGGACATGTGTGGTCAGGATCTTCAAAAAGAAAAAAAAAGAGTTAAACTTTGAGAAAAAAGGCATATGCCTTGAGTGCCGGAGGTAGAGTAATACAAGGAAGAGAGCCACCCCCCCCCCCCCCCCTCTGGGAAATTTTGTGTGTCAAATGGAGCTCACTTGTCACCTTTTGGGGATTGCTTTGTGTACTGCGTTCTTGAAAAAAGTATGTGAGACCCTCTGGATGTGCCCTTCTGATCTCAATATGCCAATAAGTCTCCTTGGGGAAAGTACATGCTATAATTGTTATGTAAGGTTGATTTGATGTGTTTTGAATAACAATGTCCTTTTACATTAGATGGTTTATTGCAGTGACAGGTTACAGTTACCCTTATTTCTTCTCCAACAGATATCATGAGTGTATTGGTGTCCAAGAGTAAACAAAGCTATTATACTTATTGATAAACCAGACAAATTTAACAATTTAATCACTATCAAATTGATGCAGGGGATAAAAGGGGTTACAGTACAAGGGGTTTGTAAATATATTTATTCAACTACAATGTATGACATTGCAGTGCATTCTACATAGGAGAATATCATAGTTTCTTTCCAAACCACCACAGTGACACATACATCTTTATACTGGGAGACACTCTTTTGTCCTTCCATACTTCTTCTGCTGGACTCCTTCAAGTTGACCTTTGTTGAACTCCCCAAATCAAAACTTAAACAAAAGAAAATGTCTGCCTTCAACCAGTGAGCACTCCACTTATAACATTTGGTCTCAATCTTTTTAACTTTCATGAATTAGGAAAAGATTTCTTCGAGTATGTACTTCAATGTTTATAGAATACAGCTGTTATTTTATTTTGAGGTATTTTATTGTAAAAATTTTGTTCTCTTACTTATGCCATAGCAGACTTTCAGGTGGTGCTATTTACACATGGCAGCAGTTCCATGGCAAATTTCAGTTTCCACATGTTCTATGTTTCATTCCAAGCATTTTGGTATATAATTTATTGGGGTTATTCATTTTGGGCCTTTTTTAGACTTGAAAGAAAATTGCATGAAATTTGACCAAAGTTAGGTTGAACGTCCCCTTAACCTAGTTCATATTAGTTTTTAATGCCCGGTACGGCCCCACAAAGTAGATGTTCTGTTTCTCAAGCCATTTTTTGTAAAATTGCATGCGAGCGGGTTTTTTATTTTATTTTTTATTTTTGTAATTATTTCTTTGCAATTGAAAGTTCATATTCTTAGTTTCTTTTATGTTTAAGCCTCATAATCTACAGAATAGCAGGGGTAGTGGTGTATTTCATCCCTTGGGTGCAAGAAGGCCCTGTATTGCTGAAGCTTTGCAAAGCCTTGTTGCACTCAAGGGACAAATTTATCAATTTTATTAACTTTGGTAAAATATCAGACATAAACCATTTAATTTTTATTTTTTTAAAGTTTGCATTGGTAATAAAAAGAGCAAGCGGTTACAAAAGTGACCATACGGGAGGGCCTGAAAACAGATTTTTAACTTTTTTAGGCCTTACAAAATAATATTTTAGAACAAGCACACATTTGATCTCATTTGTGGAGATCCGATCCTGATTTCATCTCCGATTTCTTCCTTTATGCCATAATTTTTTTTATCGTGGTGTCGCAATATAAACGTTTTGGTATCAGACGAGTTCCCTTACGTAATATCAAATCACTGTTTGAAAATCGGTTCGTCCTTATTGCGATCTGATCCCTTGAAATACCCCCCTTTACGATCACATGTCTGAAGAGTGTATGTACATGGTATAACTTAATTTGTTCGATCCAACCAAGATTCCCCATGATCCACACACTTTTACCAATATCCAATCTTATAGTAGCAAAATCGGTCACTGAATTTCGATCGAATTACGACTGTGTCCATGTGTCGTGAGTGCATCGAAATTGTTATCTCCGATTTCTTTAGCATCTGTTTGAGTGCTGGACTATTTTTGGTGGTCAAAGTATTTTAAATCAGCGTTTGCTTAATACGGGATGTAGTATTAAGTAGCAGTTTGTCATCAAGCAGATTTTTGCGAACTGATTTTTGTTTTCCTTTCTGTTGCAATGAAACATGAACAAAGAATTTGTATGCTTTAGCATTGTACCCTCAGCATGAGAATGGCTTCCGGCGTTCATCCTGTAATCCCGTTATTGTGTTTTGGTCGTTGCCTCGCAATATAATCATACTGGAATCGCAATACTTCACTTATGTATTCTCAACCCATTGGTGTAAATATATTTCTAACTTATCTGATCTGTAGGTAGAGGTGCAGGCTGCAAGCCGAGAGGTCCTCGGTTCGAATCCCACCTGCGGCAACCGCGTTGTGTCCTTGGGCAAGACACTTCATCTCCATTGCCCGCGTGGGGGCACGATGACGGCGTGTACTAAGGCGTACTGCACGTCGATGGTACGCATGTCTTCAACCAATCTAACCCTGCCTGTGCTGCAGTGCGGAGTTACGATGTTGGGGAGCTGGCAGCTGCTCGTCGTTGCTCAGTGGTTCTCTCCGGGTACTCCGGCTTCCTCCACCCGTAAAACTGTCACGGTCATGACTAGCCATTGTGCATAAATATAAATAAATAAATAAATGATCTGATTGCGAGAAGCACCTCCTTTATGGACATAAGACTGCTCATGAACATTGTATAACTCAATATGACTTAGCAACAAGATTGCTCACATCCCACACGCTCCCATCGGTATGCAGTCTTATAGCAGCAAAATCGGTCACAGAATTTCGATCGGATCGCGGCTGTGTCGAGAGCCGTTCGTAAGTTTTATCTCCGAATTTTTCCAAACATGGTTGGGTGCTGGAATATTTTTGTGGTCTGAGTATTGCTATTTAATACTTGTTTATTGCAAATTGTTGGAGGGTGCCTGATTTGTAGTACGGAAAATCTTTGTGAATTAATTTTTTATTCTCTGTTGATTGACAATGAAACATTAATATTTTAGCATTGTACCCTGTTGTACCCACACTTTTTTTTGGAAGATATAATAGTGGTTTCCAGCGCTCAACCAGTTAATGCCGTTCATGTGTTTAACCGTGGTTTCGCAACATTCTATCCCCACTTATCAATATCCAGTGTTTTAGTTGCAAAATAGGAGAGAAAATCTCGATCGGGTCGCGACTGTGTTGTGATCCGATCGAGATTTTATCTCCTCTTTCCCCTCCAAATGCCGTTAATGTGTTCCCACAGGTCAACCAGATTGAAAATGTTCGTACAGGCTGCGCCAGATCCATCAACTACAGGTGGGACGCCCTTGATTCCTTCTTGCAAAGGTTCTTTTCTTTTCTTTTCTGTTTTCCCTCTCTCTCTCTCCTTATTCAAATTAACATATTTGTTGCAAGATGAAAATTATTACCAGGGGCGAGTTCCCCTCCTGCATACCATTATATTACAAAATATAAATACATCAGCACTTCCTTCCTGCCAACTTCCGGCTCTTTCGTTGCAGGAATTGTTTGCCTTTCGTCATCACAGTTACACGATTTTGTATAAATGGTACACAATTCTTGATGAATCTTGCGCGACAGGCATCTACCATAAACAATTCATTCATTATGTTTCAATGATATTACTGATACAGTGGAGCCCACCTAATTGTATATCTGTTAATCGAATAACCCTATTAATTGAACATAATTACTAAACACAAAACCATTTAACATACCTTTAATAAACATTTGACCTATTCATTGCATATGGGTTGTATAGTAAACTCCTGTTAATAGTATAAATTTTTCGCAGTATCTTGGGTTGTAGCGTTAACTCCTGTAAATTGTATAAAAAATCTTGCGGTATCTTGAAAAATTACTGCGACAATCACCAAATTATCCTTAATTATCAACCTATCTTGGCCTCTGTACATGCAATGCAAGATTTGATCTGATGTATCTTCTCTGACAGAACTATGTGAGCTCTGTCAATCAAGATATAATAGAATAAATGCCCAGTTTAACTCAGAATACAGGAATATGACCAAATACCTATTAACTCCTGTTAGCCGTATAAAAAATCTTGCAGAATCTTGAAAAATTAATGCGACAATCACCAAATTCCCCTTATTTATCAACCTATTTTGGCCTCAGCTCATCCAATACAAGATTTGATCTATTATATCTTCTCTGACAGAGCTCCATGAGCTCTGGCAATCAAGATATAATAGAATAAATGCTCCCGTTTAACTCAGAATACAAGATTATGTTCAAACCCCTATTGATTGAATACTCCCGATAATTGGATAAATTCCAGTGGCAAAGTTTCTATTCAATTAATAGGATTCCAATGTATTATGAGCAAATGCTGGAGTCACTACACCGGGTGAGGTGTACCCTCAAACATTGGCTGATAGATACCGCTTAAACTGACACACAAAATATCCACTAAATGTAAGCAGGTAACCTTTGACTTCGTTTAAGCAGACTATACACTCTCAGGGATTTGGCGACAGGGGAGGGGGAGGGTCTCTCACCCCCCAGTTAGGAGTATTTTTTTCAATAGTTGGAAATTCCGAGGTCAAAAATCAAATAGTTGGAAATTCAATAAATTAAGGCCAAATAAAAAAAATGAATTGATTCTCAGGCAATTTTTTTTTCAAATCAGTGAGGGAGGGAGGATTTTATTTTTTTTTTTATTTATTTTTTTTTTTCGTGTAAAAGGTTGAGTATGCTCAGTAAATCTTTTTGCTGTCTTTCCACTTGAAAAAGAGAAAAGGTTGTATTTTCGAGTAATTATAGTATACCTTTTATAACTAACTGATGTAACAACAGCTAAAAGGATTTGTATTTTATTGTTCTTTTTAATGGTATAGATCTGTCAAACATGATCCATTAGAACAGGCCCCCGTGAGTAACCAATGCTTGGGGTAGGAGTCCTTTAAAATGGGAAACATGGATCTAAACGATTGGTTAAACTTGAGTGAGTTTATATCTGTGTTGCGGCCTTTATTAGCCATTGTGCAGAAATATATGACCTTAAACACCATCAAATAAATAAATTATGAAATCATGAACCAGTATATCAGAATTTGCCTTGTTACAGTTTATGGGAGAGTGCCTCTGGGCACTCTCCCATAAACTGCAACAAGAAAAACCAATTTACTGCAAACATAGCTAAATAATTATATTTCGTGAAATGTGAAAAAATGACCATTCCAAGTTTTCACAAATTCTTAAAAAAAAACATGACATAATAAAAATGTCTAATGAGGAGGTTCAAATCCAATGAGGGAGGGCCTGAGAATCAAAACATTATTTTTTTTAGCCTAACATTGTTCATGAAAAATATTAAAATTCCATCTTAATGATGAGAAATTTTGATCTTTTATTTCCAACTGCATGGAAACTTGAGTTTCAAATTTCCTACTCTAAAATTGACATTGGCCTCAAAATTTCGACTCTGACATCAATCCGGTAAATTTTCTGACCCAGACACGTTTATAAATGATGCTTTTTCCGTTTCAGGATTAGTGAAAATTTTCAGAAGGGTTCATAAGCATGTGTATTATATATATATATATAGGATGAAAGATTCTGACGCCGATGGGGATCGAACCACTGCCTTGATGAGAGTACACTTCTGCGACACCAATCGCCTGGCGAAACTGGACCAGCGCCATAGACCACTCGACTACCGACAAGCCCCAAAATAGGCATGCTAGCAGATCGAGCGGCCATGGAACTGGCACAGTCCATACGAAATTACTCGGTATCAACCAGAATTAGTTGTTTACAATGAATTATACCATGTAATGCAGATGAAATCAGTGAGAATCAATCTCGTTTTCAAATTTCCTGCTTACGGTACAGAATACAGAATTCGGCACTTCTGTTATATAAATGCATTTTTTTAGGATGAAAGATTCTGACGCCGACGGGGATTACATGGTAATCGACGAGCTCGTTCCGAAGGGGGGTCACATGATATGGTTTTGTTGCAATTTTTCGAAAAATAATATTTTTTCAGCAGCTGTATTTGCATATTACGCGGGCGGATGTGGGCGATTCGTTGGTTAAAGGGTTAAAAGATATCACCCAGCGCTGCAGTGCAACCACCTATCGAAACTACTCACAGTTGGAATTTACACCGGTGCCCCCCCCCCCCCCCCCCCCCCCAGCTGAAACCCTCTAGCCACATCTGATTCCGGGTCGAGCTCCGAGTTCTAAGGGCAGATCACGGCGAGTCGAAGACGAGTCGTGATCTACCCTTAGAACCCGGAGCGAGACTCAGATACATATTTTGTACATCCACATAATGGTAATAATCATTTTATCTTACAATATATTGGGGATAAGTCAAGAATATAGACGAATATTATAACGAACTATTTATTCGTACGGATGAACAAAAAGAAACAAAATGGAACTCACGCGAAAGGAACGTGCTTGTATCCGACCCCCTGATACAAACATCTGTATCAGGGGGGTCGGATACACGACAGTTGCGGAGTTAATACAGACAACATACATGTTGATTGTAAGATAAAAGGGTTTAAAGTTGAAAGGATGTGTAATAAAAAGGTATTTAACTACTCTGTAATCAAGTGTACAAAACAATGTTCAACAATTATCACTTATAGTTGTCCAATCAAAGTTATAATCATTTGATAGCAACCTGACATCGGTTAATTGCAATCCTTATTTTCTTATGCAAAATTGATCCGTGACGCTCCTTCGCGCATCAATGATATCAACCACCAGCATCGGCTGATATGACAGGGGTATACAGCGAAAATTAACATAGCGAAAATAACGCAAAAGGCACATTTTAGGCAGTGTTCACATTCTCAATGCGACACATTTCTACTACATACTGATGTTAATTGTTTGCTGGATCTTATACCCGAGAGTAATGATGCTGATGTATTACATCTTATTTGTGTATATAATCTGTTCAGTTTTATTACTTCTCACTCAACATTCCTTTAGTTCTTGCTTTCTCTTTCACTTAGCGCCTCTTCACCGTCAACAAAAATCTCCAAAAGTTTCATGTGTATTGAAGCAAACAGTGGCTCCGCCTGTGCTGACGGGTGGTGTGTTTGATGTCAGCTGCGTACCATGGGGCCCACTCCTCTTTATGATTAAGCTAGTTGCTGGTAATTGCAATGGATGACATAAATATCCATAGAATGCGAGTGGGTCTCTTCATTGTTCGTGCGCGTAGGAGTGCGCAGTGGAAGCATAAACTGGATATACCTTGCATTATACTTGTCAACTTAGTACTTCGGCACAGTTGCAAAGAAGTTTCCTTGATGTTAGCTCTGATGCTTGTGCAATTGATATTAAAAGAAACTCTATCAAAAGCACCGCAATACTCGTATAACAGGCCAGATAGCCCTTTGGGGGATGCATACTTGGGCGTACGTTCACACTTAATGTCTGCCATTTTACTAACATACCAATCATGACTTCAATAGGCGGTGTGCCATTACATAAATTTCACAGTTTGATTCCAATCATGCTCCTAATGCTGAAAATATTTTGTGTTATGTTTACCTGAGCTTTAATGATATTAATTCTTTCCGGTGATATTGAGGTTAACCCTGGCCACTCAAGTGAGGCTAGTACAATCCATGATACATTTACAACAGGAACACGAATTTGTCACCTAAATATCCAAAGCATAAAGCCCAAACTCGATATATTACAGTGTGAAATGTTTACGAATGATATATGTGCTTTTACCGAAACATGGCCAGGTCCTTCCGACGACAATAGTGATATTCATTTAAACGGGTTTCAAGAAGTAATACGGAAAAATCGATTAACAAGGGGAGGTGGTGTTGCTGTTAAAATCAGCATTGGCAAAGCATTTAAACCAAGACCAGATCTTGAATTGTCTTCACTTGAATGCTTATGGGTTGAAAATATATTCTTTTTGTGGCTTCTTCCTACTCTGCGTCTTTTACCGACCACCGAACAGCGAGAATGATGTTTGGGATATGATATCTGCCTCTGTTGAGAAAGCTAAGGACTCTGGAATCCCTGACATCATTGTCACTGGTGATTTTAACGACAATCTACTTACTCCTAAAAGGGCGAACTTTAGCGACGTTGCTGATTACTTTAATCTTACACAGGTGGTGTCAGAACCAACGTTTTTCACGGAGACATCAGCGACATTGTTGAATCTGTTTGCTGTCAGCGATTCTATCAATGAGCTATCAACTGAAGTAGCCGATTCATTTCTACCAGATTTAACCAGGTGTCACTGCCCCGTCTGCATCGAGGTTAGTAGTATGTCTCGCACGTTTCACCTCCAGGTTGGATGATCTCATTTGGATGATCTCATGTGACGTCATGTCACGTGACCTAGTGACGTCATGTTCGGTTGTCATGGTAACCCACGTGAGCGGCCATGTTGTGACATCATCCCCATAGTGATACGTGGTGTGAGTGCGCATGCGCAGCGCGTGTTGTTAGGGTGATACGTGTTTCCGTCGTCCATTTTGTATACTGGAGGCCGCCATCTTGGTTTCTATGGTAGCACGTGATTGCTATGTTACCTAAGGCCTACAATAGGACAGGGGTATGTTCGGAGGGTATGTTCGATTGAATCGGAGTATTTTCTGGAACGACTTCCCTGGATAATTACCACAAACAACCCGACAACTTGTATTATTTCGAATTCTTTCAGAATTCTCTGCTTCTATCTATATATGCAATAGTTTACGTCTACCTGGGCATGCTCCTTCATTCTAGAGTATACTCCAGTAGCGTAGAAGAGCCTATTAATTGGAACAGCTTTACTTATTATTACTACATTTAGCAATTTCTGGTCTATTCTTGTTAGTTCTAACCCTATTCCAAGTACTCTTGTTGTTTCATTTATCTAGATTATAACTAACCAATCAGATTGCTTGATTTCCCATAATCTGTATGCAGGGTTATCTCCCTTCTGTATAACAAAAGACTATATCCAATGGCCATATCCCATGGAATCCCATTTTTTGCAAAACACCTGTGGCTATGGAATCCTTTTTTTGTCGTATGAGGCCATGAGGGCTACGTAAAAGCCCTCAATGAGTCCTCATTTATTATCCCTCATACCCTCATTGAATTTTGAGGTTATGAGGACCTTGAAAAATCCCTCAATGAGGTATAATTTACTACGACTCTTATCCTCATTTCAGTATTTAACAGGTATATCCTATGGAATCCCATTTTGGAAAACGCCTGTGACTGTGGAATCCCTTTTTGTCGTATGAGGGCTATGTAAAAGCCCTCAATGAGTCCTCATTTACTATCCCTCATAGCCTCATTGAATTTTGAGGTTATGAGGACCATTAAAAATCCCTCAATGAGGCATAATTTACTACGACTCTTAGCCTCATCTCGGTATTTGAGGATACCCATGGCCTGGTATTGTATTATTCGAGGATACCTATCGAGGATACCTTTTATAGGATACTTATCTTAGGATACTATATAGGCTGTACATATCCCTATAGGTCTCTTGCTGATCCTTAGTACTATTATACACCTATAGGCCCCTGTTAGTGCTTGGTACTATTAACCAACCGATTGCTTTGTTTTATTATATGGCTGGTATATGTAGTACGTTATGGTAGAGCTAGTGATTTTGTGGAGGTGGGGATAATGCTTGGTAGTTTAGAACGGTAGAATAGCATAGGCTGTACATATCCCTGTAGGTCTCTTGCTGGCCCTTAGTACCACTGATCCACCAGATGCTTCATATTATTGAGCAGTATTCTGGGGTGGGGTCAATGCCTGGTAATACAGAACGGCAGCAGAGTATGGTTGGTATATTCCCCTATAGGTCCCACCCTAACCGTTCATAGTATTAACCTACCAAATGCTTTGTATCATCCTGTTACTGGTAAGGTGGTACGTAATACCAGTAGTTCCTACCTTATTCCGAGTACTCTTGTTGTTTCATTTATCTGGATGATTTATATAAATTATAATTAACCAATTAGATTGCTTGATTTCCCATAACCTGTACTTAATCGTACAGAGTTATCTCCCTTCTGTATAATAAAAACCTATACCAATGGCAATATCCACGGCACCCCAATTTCGGCACCCCTTTTTTGAAAATATATGGCCTTCGGCACCCCTTTTTCTGAAATGAGGATAAGAGTCGTATTAAAAATCCCGCATTGAGGGATTTTTAATACGACTATTATCCTCATTTCAGAAAAAAGGGGTGCCGAAGGCCATGTTTTTCAAAAAAGGGGTGCCCAAATTGGGGTGCCTTCTGGAGAATCCCTTTTTTCTGAAATGAGGATAAGAGTCGTATTAAAAATCCCTCAATGAGGTCAATACCAGGCCATGGGTATCCTCAAATACCGAGATGAGTCTTAAGAGTCGTAGTAAATTATGCCTCATTGAGGGATTTTTAATGGTCCTCATAACCTCAAAATTCAATGAGGCTATGAGGGATAGTAAATGAGGACTCATTGAGGGCTTTTACATAGCCCTCATGGCCTCATACGTTCCAGAAATTACTCCGATTCAATCGAACATACCCTCCGAACATATCCCTGTCCTATTGTAGGCCTTAGGTAACATAGCAATCACGTGCTACCATAGAAACCAAGATGGTGGCCTCCCGTATACAAAATGGACGACAGAAACACGTATCATCCTAACAACACGCGCTGCGCATGCGCACTCACACCACGTATCACTATTGGGATGACGTCACAACATGGCCGCTCACGCGGGTTACCATGACAACACAACATGGCGCCACTAGGTCACGTGACATGACGTCACATGAGATCATCCAAATGAGATCATCCAACCTGGAGGTGAAACGAGCGAGCACTTCTACTGAGGTTCACTTTACGAAAATTACTATTAAAGAGTTTTAAACGTCGAGTATGGTTGTATAATGAGGGCGATTACTAGGGGTTGAATAATTCATTGGCAAGCAACGACTGGGACACCATCTTTTTCATGTACGAATCGGATACTATGGTGAACAAGTTTACTTCCAATGTCCTTGAACTAGCTTCTAAGTATATTCCCAATAAAATCACAACAATTAGAAGAAATGACCCATTTTGGAGTGGATGCGTAACGAAATTAGACTTTTGATTCGTCAACGGAAACGCCTCTGCCGTATTGCCAAGTCGAAATTTCGGCCCGAGGCTTGGGAGAAATACCGCTCCAAAAGAAACAAGGTTGTTTCAGCCATAGGAAAAGCAAAGACCAGTAAGCCTATTGCCGATTAGCCATCTTTGACGTTAATGATATGCAAGGTCAGAGGTAGCTTCGGGTAAACGATTCGATCAGACTGTCTGTCAAGACTGTCAAACATGCGATAGAAACAACCAAAATTTTTCGCTTGAAACGAGACAATGTGCATTTTCGACTTGATAGTAATAAAGATAGAAAAAATAGTACACTTTCAACACTTCATTTAATGGACAGGGCAAAATAATATTGATTTTTTAGTGAAATGAATACCGCAATGAACCCCTTCCCACAAACGAAGGCAGACTCGGCATCATGGTTTTGTTGTGTTGACGAGTGACAAAACTGCAGATATATCACTGAAATGACACAAAAATGTCTGCGTGAGTGAAAATGCAAACCCTGGGTATCCAAACAACCAACCCAAACACATATTTTCAAGCATAACACACAGATGTTCCAGCTGGAAGAGGTTGGGGTGGAGGGGGCGTGGTCCCTAAAAATGTGAATGAATATAGTCTGCTAGTAGCAGTGTCGCGTGTCTACTAATAATATTTTGTCCATATACAGTATAAGTCAAAATGAGTTGAAGAATAACCACGACAGATATAAACTATATATAGAGAGATGAATATTTCCTATACTAATAACACAAGAATCGGACATAAAAATATATAAATTCCTCTTTTGACTATTTTCTCCTTTAACTCAAACTTACCTGTCACACAGTGGAAGCTGTCTTGTTACAAAAACGCACACGAAGTGGAAGGTCCAATTCTTGAAGTGATAACTTTGTTACGTCAAGTTGGTTTAATAAAGTTATTACTTCAAGAATCATGCAGTCCAGAATTACAGCTTCATTCACGATACAGCCCCCTTCTTAACTGTTGGCACAGGAGTCAGAACCTTGGGGGAGGGGGACAAGGTCAAATATGGCCTGACAGCCCGTATTTTTGTTGTTTTTTTTTTTTGTTTTGTTTTGGAACGCCCTTTGAAAGGACGTACCAAACCCAAATATTAAAATACAGTCTTTCGGGTCATGTTTGGACTAGAGGGTGGCGAAACCAAGATCGTTGACTCCTGAGCCAACCCCCCCCCCCTCAAGTTCCTGGCTCTGTGAATTACTACCCTGGGCCCCACCCTCTATGCGACACCGGATACATGACCAAATGTGCATACATGGATATTGTATTACAGAACACACAGGGTGATTTTGTACTTCTCCTCTAAGTAGGTGGATATACATATATTTTCAACATATTCTTGCCAGCCTGTAGAAAGTTTGGGACTCAACAAGCTAATCTGCAATTTATGAACCACAAGATATTAACTTATCAGTTCTCCTTAAACTGCAGATTTTGCTTTATGAGTTACAAAATTTTACTGGCTGCCAGTATGGTCAGTGGTTGATGCCCATGTGCATTGTTTTGCACAAGCAAAATTCCAGCCAGCGGACCTCCTAGTGGAATTCAAAAATCACTTGACTTACAGTATACGAGTCGAAATAGGTCGTAGAATAACCTCTATAAACTACTAGAATACATCTTCAAGTACACCAGCAGCATAAGAACCTGACATCATTTTCGGGAAAGCTCTCACAGAAAGCTTTCAGGGAAATGATTTTTTCGGGTTCTTGTGCTTTTGGTGTAATGGCAATGGGCTACTTTGTTCATTGCGGTTATGCTACGACTTATTTTGATTCATACAGTATTTGTAGACTTGAACATATGCTTCTACCTTGTACCATGCATTTATACTCATAAGAAGTTTTTTTTCCAGACATTTCAAACTTGGCTATTAAATAAATAATTGTTCATTTACAGATCAGTTCTATTAAAAATTATTCGACTGTAGCCATAGCCACATTTCAATATTTCGTGATTATAAAAGAGATCTAAAATAAGAAGTTTTGACTTGCTGAAATAATCTACAATTGTAGTACTCTGATCACAAAAAAGCAGTATAAAATATTTTGTATTTTACTTTTTAAACCTTTACCCACAGATAACATTAAAACTGGAAATTTAAATTTAATTTTTTCAAATTTACACAAAAAGCCTCAAGTAAATCGAATCATGTGATCCTCGGAGGAACAATCTTGTTCCGATGATAGATCACATAATGTGTCTTATACAAAACTTTAAAAAAAAAAACATTTTTACCTGCGAATTCATGAATTATGTGAGGAGTTGCAGTCAATTTGTTAATTAAGGGTTAGGCAGTGAGGTGTGTGGATTATGGAGATTCCTATCAATCCATTTTCCATTGTTTGAGAAAAAAAGAATTAACAGTACCAAAAGGGTGAATTTTACCACTCATGGGTATGGTTTTTGGCACATCAAAGCTACGTCATCCCAAAAAATTAGTTTTCCGGAAATAATATTCTTTCGTGGACATTATAAATTACATTTTGAATTTCTATGCATTGGAAAATATAATACAATAGGAATTCCAATGCAATTAACCCTCTTAAATGTGTATAAACCCAAAACATGTTAATATATCTTTAGTTTATAACGGTAGTGGTTATTCTTCAACTCATTTTGACTTGTACTGTATATGGACAAAATATTATTAGTAGACACGCGACACTGCTACTAGCAGACGATTTTCATTCACTTTTTAGGGACCACGCCCCCTCCACCCACAACCTCTTTCAGCTGGAACATCTGCGTGTTATGCTTGAAAATATTTGTATGGGTTGGTTGTATGGATACCCATGGTTTGCATTTTCACTCACGCAGACATTTTTGTGTCATTTCAGTGATATATCTGTAGTTTTGTCACTCGTCAATAAAACAAAACCATAATGCCGTGTCTACCTTCGTTTGTGGGAAAGGGTTCATTGCGGTATTCATTTCACTAAAAAATCAATATTATTTTGCCCTGTCCATTAAATGAAGTGTTGAAAGTGTGTTATCTTTTCTATCTTTATTAGTATTAAATCGAAAATGCGCATTTTCTCGTTTCAAGCGAAACATTTTGGTTGTTTCTGTCGCATGTTTGACAGTCTTGACAGACAGTCTGATCGAAGTGTTTACCCGAAGCTACCTCTGACCTTGCATATCATTAACGTCAAAGATGGCTAATCGGCAATGGGCTTATTACTATAACGAAATTCAGGCCACTCTAGACAGCCTTGGTACTAGCTCCTCAGTGTGGTGGAAGACCCCAAAGATGTTTTAGGGAACAAGAAAACTGAAATTCCGAATATAAATTACCTGGACAGGATAATTTCTTCTGGCAAAGACAACGCCCAAAACTCCCAACCATAATGCTGGACCAACATGATGTGCATTCCTCACTGAAATCACTGAAAGTATCAAAAACAGCAGGCCCGGATCTAATGAGTCTACGTCTACTTAAAGAGTGTACCACCTCCCTTGTCCAGCCTCTTGCTATCCTTTTCAATATTCTGTTGCGTCACGCCAAATTTCCTGAACTGTGGAAGAAGGCAAATGTAATACCTGTTCATAAAAAAGACCCCGCAAATCTCTTGTCAAATTATCGACCGATTTCACTACTTAGCTGTCTTGGAAAAGTTTTTGAACGATGTATCTTCAAAAAACTGGGGTCCTTTTTAAACGAAAACAAAATACTGAGTCCATTCCAGTCTGGGTTTACTCTTTGTGGCTCAACTGTATTGAGCCCACGGATATTTATGACACATTTAGCCGTGCACTTGATGAAGGTACAGATGTGAGGGTGGTATTTTGTCAGTAAAGCCTTTGACAAGGTCTGGCACAAGGGTCTACTCTACAAACTTGAGAAAATTGGAATTACCGATGAAGTCCTCGACTTCCTTAAATCATACCTCTGTGATCGAATGCAAAGAGTGGTGGCCAACTCAGAGGAGTCTTCTTGGAAACCTGTTACCTCAGGAGTTCCCCAAGGATCTATTCTCGGCCTTCTGTTGTTTCTCATTCATATTAATGACATAACTTTAGATTTAATCGGCTGTATTCGCCTTTTTGCCGACAACACAACTTTATATTTAATAATTGAAAACCCTGGCCAGGCTGCTGTTATACTGAACAATGATCTTACCACAATTGAACATTGGGCGCACACGTGGTTGGTAGAATTCAATCACATTAAACCCGAAGCCATGACCAGTTCACGCCGAACTGTGACCCCACTTAACAGACACCCCTCGTACTGGCAAATGTTCCTATCAAAAAGGTCATGGAGACAAGCACTTAGATGTCATTCTCAACTCTAACTGTTCGTGGGATCACCACATAGAACATATCTCCACAAAAGCATGGTAACGTCTGGATCTCATGAGAAAAATAAATTCATTTTTGACCGGGAAATACTCGAGAAGATATATTTTGCTTTCGTTAGACCCCTGTTGGAATATGCAGATACGGTTTGGAATAACTGCAGCGAAAAAAATGTGATAAATATGGAAAAAAAATTCAAACTGCTAGTGCTCGTATTGTTACAGGTGCAACTAGAAGTGCGAGCAAGGCATCACTCTATGTGGAAACTGGATGGGAGATGCTACAAGTAATACGGCAGAAACACAAATTAATACAGTTCTTCAAAATGTATCACAACATTTCCCCGCCATATATTTCCTGCTTAGTCCCACCCTCTATCTCGACAACTCAGACTCTAAAACTTCCCACCGCCAGTAATCTCCGAATTCCTTACTGTTGGACCACGGGCTACCAAACATCTTTTATCCCATCCACAACGAAATCATGAAATGAAATTCCAATTAACGTTAGAGACAACTGCTCCCTGACAGAATTTCGAAAATAGTTAAACCATAACCTTGTTCAACATCCAGCATTCTTTTTCAAATCAACCTCCAGTAGAGCTCAGATATATCACTGTAGGTTACGGCTTCGATGTAGTCATCTCAACGAGCATCTTTATGTCAATCACCTGGCAGCTTCACCGAGTTGTTCATGTGGTGAACGTGAGACTACAGAACACTTTCTATTAAAATGCCCTAATTACGACCGTATACGAAGGGAGGCCCTAGGTCTACATCCCAATCCAACTGACTGTAATACATTGCTGTACGGATCTGAATTTTACACCCAAGGCCACAATTATTTAGTTTTCGAAACAGTTCATAAAAACATTCTATCTTCTGCGAGGTTCTGTTAGAATCACACCGGTGACCATCTGCTCATTATGAATGGTTAGTGTAATATTATTCCCGCAGTATATAACTTATAACCCCTTCTGTGCTTTACCTCAAAGTTGTTCTCAGATCTTCTGTGTGTTCACTCCTACTAGTTTAGTGATTGACAAGTCACACTTATGCCACGTCACCTGGAGCGGGCGGGAGACACTGTTGACCAACGCAGATTTCTTTCTGTGTTCTTCTCTAACCCTAACAATAACTCAAGTGTCCATAAGATTTGAGGTAATAATAATAACACTTTGGCCAGCCGCTGATTTGTCGCGGTTCTTGGACAAGAAGGCCTTGGTTACCCCTGTACTCCCAACTGCCTCTCTATTCCCACGCTTGTCCTCTCCTCCCAACACTCTGAGACGAACTGCTTAATGACATCCCTTGCCCCATTCTTCCCAATCTCTCCGATTAGCATATTAACCCTCTCCTTTGAGTCTCCTCCTAACCACATGTCCTTCATTCTCCATCCCACTTCCCCATTATACTCCCAGTGAATCTCATTCTTTTAGACTGGCACTTTGGGCATTCTAGAAGAAAGTGTTCCAGGGTCTTCACCATGCCCCAAGTTACACATCTGGCACTCCCTTTCACCGTCTTTCCCAATTTTTCCCCTCAGCTCCAGGGATCGCGACCCCAGCTTGAACAACAGTGACCCTCCAAAGGTGCCATCAAGGTACTCTTCAAAACCTGGCTTCTCTTTATCACGCAGGCCACCCAAAGACCTCTTTGATTTGACCCCCCCCCCCCTCTCGCCAATTACAGTTACAATCCTCCATGACCCTTTCTCTGACGATTTTTTTACCCTGGTTTGCCCCAACGTCCAGGTCCGAGATCTCCAATGAGAAGTTCTCTACTCCCACTTGGACCATCCACCCCGTTTTGATATTTGAGTTGAAAATTCTCATTACTTTACACCATCGGCTGTCGGGGAGATTTACCAAATAATTAAGATAACCGAGTTTCAGCATGTCTATCCTGTCCTTGATCCTCATCCACCCAAGCTCACCCCTGATTGCTTCTAGCGCTGCGGCATTACTCGACCCCGTTATCCATCGGCCTGCATCGTTCTGCAGGATGTCCAAGCCCTTTACGGCCGTCTGGTTTAGGGGTACCACTTCCGTACCGTATGTTATACTTGGCAGCCCCACCATTTTCCAAATGGTTTTCCCCACGAAAACCTTATTGAAAATGTTTCTCCCTATAAGTTTCATTTGGTTAAGGATTCGCTTCCCCTTCAGAATCAATTTATTTGTGTGGTTTCGGTAGATGCCCCTTCCTGTAATGTTTATATTTACCCCCAAATACTCGTAATCACCTGTCTCTCCTACACTTATAAGTTTGCCGCTCCCTTCCGGGATGCAGAACTCACCCACTCTCCACCTTCGAGTGGGGTCCACTTTGCGGCCCACAGGTACAACTTTGCTCTTGTTTTCATTAAGTTAGAGTCTCCATTTGCTCCCATATTTCCTAACAATTCCCAGCATTTTCGTTAGCCCCTCTTCGCTTTCTGACACTAGAACCATATCGTTTGCAAAAAATAGTCCTGGGATCTTCAAGTCCCCAACTGCTACCCCCTCGACGCTACGCAGGAGTTCATCTCCTAAACCTTTGATGTACAATGCAAACAGGATTGGCGAAAGGATACACCCCTGTTTTAGGCCTATCTCCATAGGCACACGTTTTGTTGTAATGTTTCCCAGGCTAAGTTCACTCTGTACATCTTTATATAATGTTTTCATAATTCCAACAAACTCGCCCCCTAAGCCCTTATTTACTTTATTTCGTGCTTGGTGGTATTCTTCCTTTGCTACTGTGGCCTCGTCGCTTTCCGCCCCCTTAAGTTTTCTACTTCTCCTGTATGCAGCACATTTAGCTTTTCTTCCCTTTATGGCCCTTTTCAGTTCTTCATTCACTCTGTACCCAAGTTCAAGTGTTGGCAAAGTGATTTGTCATACACTTTCCTTCCCTGCCTCCACTAGGCTCACAACTATGGCGTCGGCCATCTTCTGGAAACTGGCCCTCTTGGGTACGGTTGCAAGCTTTGGTTTCAGTTTTTCTATCCACCTCCATTTTACCCTCATCATCCACTTCTACCCCTATCACCTCCCTCCATAAATTAATATCTGTGAGAATGTAGTCGATTATTGATTTTCTGTCGTTCCTCTCCCAGGTCCATTTCCCCTTACACCTCGCGTCCCTGTTCAGAATCTTCAGACCGAGCTCGTTTGTGAAGTTCAGCAGCTTCCTTCCATTCCTGTTGACTTTCTTGTCCCCACCCTCTATGCCTTCTTCATTATTACCTATGTGGCAATTAAAGTCACCCATCAGAATTATACCGAGCCCCTTGTTATGTAGTTCGGTGATATTGGACCTTAGTGTTGAGTATATCGAATCATTCCATTCGGGTTTGCTTCCCTCCACCGCACAATACACAACCACAAGGGCAATACTTTTGTTTCTCAGATTGCTCCTTACCCATCTAATTTCTTTCGATACCTCAGCCGGGGTGCTGACGTCTTCCAGGTCTGTGATCAGCGACGGTTTTAAATCCTCTTTAATGTACATGCCTACCCATCCCCCTTTTTCTGGCCTTCCGTTCGCCCTACACCTATCCACACGCACCCCCTTACTTGGTCTACCCGTTCCTCGTGTCTTACCCACGTTTTGCTTAAGCCCATGACGTCAAGTCCTCTGCCTCGATCAATGTAGTAATTTCACTTACTTTCCGGTGGAGACCCTGGATGTTGCTATAACCCACTTTCAGGGTATCAAGGTTCATTGGCTTCCGCCTACTGGTCCCATTATTATCTAGTCCCTGTATATTTGTATATCCTATTTTATGTACCTGTGCTTTCCTTGGGAAGCTATTCCTATTGATTTGGATTTTTGGTCCCTTCTCCTTATACCCCTTGTCCCATTTTTTACAACTATGGTTCGTAACACATTTCCTGTGTTCATTCCCCCTTCACTGTACCCCCTCCCCTCCCTATACCAAAAAAGGTTTCACCACCTGTAACATATTTCTTCCTAAAACCTCTGAACCCCTTGGGCTAAGATGGAGACCGTCCCTTCCATATAGGTCCTTTCTGCCCCAAAATGATTCCCAATTGTCTACAAAGGGTATCCCAAGTTACTTACAATACTCCCCCAATTCCTCGTTGGCCCCAATGATCCGCGAATTACGCTCGCCCCCACCACCTAGTACTGGAAGAAGCCCCGAAACTACTACCTGTGCATTCTCAGCATTCAGTTGAGTTATTAAGTCCTTGTAAGTCTCAATAAGCTGAACTGATTTTCTCTCCCTGATGTTGTTGGTCCCCACGTGTACAACAACCACTGGGTCTGGGCCTGGCCCCTTTACTAATCCACCCACTCTGTCCCTTAGGTCCTCCACCCTAGCCCCCGTAAAGCACAAATTGGTCCTGTTGACACTGTCGGGCCCACACACCACCCTATCTAACCCCCGCACTATACTACTTCCTGCAACCGCCAACTACCTCTTTTCTGTCCTACTACCCATGTTACCACCTCTGTTCCCACTGGATCGGCTCGCAGTCTTGCACTCCGCCACACTAACCTCTATGCCTACCTCCACCTCTTCAGACCCCACCTGCTCCTCAGAATTCTCGAAATTACCTAACACACTGAATCTATTTTGGACACTGAACTCCACTTTTTGCCCACTCCCACTACAAGCCTCCTTTTCCTCGTTTACCACCTTCCTAACCTTCCCTCTGACTCCTGTCCTGACAGACGCCACATGGTCATCGCTATCTCCCTCACTATCCGATTCTAAACGAATACGCCTTTTGGCCCCCGACTCACACTACTAGCCTGGGGATTTGACACTCTAGCCCCTAGTTCTCCCCTACCCTCAACCCGACGCACCTTCCCATTCCCAAAAGACCCACTATCCACGTCAAAAGTCCGCTTCCTACTACCCATCATCTTTCATACCCATCGAATGCCACCCTAACTGGGGGTAACACCAGACTTTCCTGTCTTCCCCAGTTTCCCCCTCACCACCTGTACCTCTTCCTCCAACTTTACATATGCCTCTAGCAGCTGCATTAACTCTACGCAGATGGCGCACATCCCCAACTCCCCCAGCTCACGCCCATCCACGTACACCATATCACAGTGCTTACACACATCCGACCGCTGGCCGTCCGTTGGTTCTGGCCCGTTGTGCTGGCCTCAACCACTGCCCCCACCTGTACACCTATACTAACCGTCTCTACACTGCTAGTCTGAACCTCTCGCGTCACGAAACACTTACCATCCATAGCAACCATAGCCAAAATTAGAATGAGAAACTTAAATTTTGAAAAACCGGTCGAAATCGTAAACAAAACAAAACACCGAAAATGACCCGCGCGAAGATAGGGAACACGCCACTTATATCCGATAAAGAAACTAAACTAAACACTAATGTAACTATCTTTTATTAAAAATCACATCTATACAACACTAAAACAATATATATATATCTACAGTAACACCTGGAATTAAAATATGGATAATTGAGCTAACGTTTGACAACTGAATTGAAAATATTCCCTGTTGGTTCGGAGATGGACACGCCAACCAGTTAACTGGTATTATTTCGGACCATCTCTGTGTTGGGACCTCCATTGACATGCACAACACAATAAAGTTTAGGTTCTACCGGTCCTCTGGGTATCCCCTCGCACAGATAGAACCCGTACGTAACTGATTGGCGGTACAACATGGAAATGGTTCGGTTCTGACTGGTGGCTCCTTATTCGTTTTCTTCCTGAAAACTGTCATACCCTTCTTCCCTTCCGCCAATTAGATAAATTAAACCTACTTGTATCATCTTATGTTACTTTCTTCATTTTTACTTAGCGTAAAAATTGTGTGAACAGGTATCTTGCCGTCCACGCCTTCTCACTGTCTTCTCATTTGCTACCTGTTAACTATACCATGAGTGGAAATGACCACGGATAAGCTAACAGCTTACTGTCGAACGAAATGGTTTCGCGCGCCGAAGGCGCGCAGGGACGGTATAGGAAACAAGCCCCTTTCGACCCTCGTTGGCTGTTTGTTTTTGGATAATGTCGAGGCGTGGTAGAGGAGAAAAAGGAAGGAGGGAAAAGGTTTATCCCCTTCTGGGCTTTTTGCGGCTCTTTTTCTTTGGTGGAGGTTGGCATTGTGATGAGGCTGGTGGTGGTGTAGATGTACGCGCATAATGTTCTTCTAATGATATTCTGGATAATTCTTTTGATTTCTTTAAGTACTCTTTAGTTTTGGCGGATTCTTCTTTTGCCATCTCTATTACTCTTAGTGCGTTTTGCACGATGGTGTTAAGAGATTGTGGTGGCTGTTCTGTTGCTACTTCCGCTCCCGGGCTTTCCGGTAGTCAGGAAGAGGGGAGTGAGGGGTGGGAGGCGGTGAAAAAGCAACTTCCAGTTCCTCCTCAGTGTCCACTGGACGTTCCTCATCCAACTGTACCGGCCCAGGAGCCGGCAGTTGATTGGGTGTACCAGTGGGACTAGGAGGGGAACTGGCGGCTGCCTCCAGAGCCTCCACCCCCTCACTCAAGTCTTTCTTCTTATTCCGGAAGGCCTCCAAGCGCCGGGCGTCCCTGCGCTTGGTTGATGGACTCTTCTTCTTTTTCTTCTGTTCTCTCTTTTCAGGGCCTCCGTGAGTAGGTATAAATTGCCGATTCACGACCACTTGTACATGTACGTGTACAAACTACGCACACAATGCGTTCACCAACGTGGAATTCGGTGTTTAAATCACACGCTTGTTCACAAAACTGTACACTGGTCTAGAATCGGCCCATGTACATTTTGTGTGAACAAGCGTGTGATTTAACACCGAAACGCTCGTGGTCAACGCATCGTGTGCGTGTGTTGTACATCTTCGGTTGTATCGTGTACATGATTTTTGGTCTACGTTCGCATCGCAGATCAGACCCACCAATCCATCGTCAGCGAACGCGAGCGAAGGCAAAAAGATTTGGGTGATTAGCAAAAAACAGCTTTTGCAGTTCTAGACCAGTGGTCTAGAATTGGCAATTGCATTGGTACAGATGGTCCAGAAACTCTCCCTCGTTTTTGAGGCGGTCACGTTTTTGATTGATATAAATATAGGGGAGAAAAAAAAAATATAAATAAATAGTTATTTAGAAAAATAAATATATCAAATCGAATAGATAATAAAAAAAAAAATACGTAAATCATGAGCGCTTCTCAGATGATTAGAGCGAGGTTTCTTTTAAACATGCTGATGAGAGCATACGCAATCTGCGTGAACGAACAACTACGTCCCATCTTGTTAGAACGATGCGTCGGATGTCGGGATCATCTAGATTTCGATCACGAGGATCATTCGTGTCTGACGATGGAAAGGGAAGATATGGTCGTCATGTATTTCGAACCGCCGTTCGAACGCGTTAAATTCGACGATGTGATCACGTTTTGGAAGAGATTAGTCTAGTGTAAGAATCGAGACAGGCCCACAGATTCGGAAGAACTGAAAGTGGCGCGTAGAAGTTTGACTTTAGAAGACAAGGGATGCATTAAGAAATTATTGCTGAACGAAGCATACATCTAAGTTTTGTTTTTCGTTGATATAAAAAATAAGGGATAGTAGAAAATAAAAAAAAAAAAATAAATACACACATAAATTTTTTATCTAATATTAGAAAGAAAAAACACACAAAAAAATGAGAACCAGAAATAAATTGTATCCGACGTTAGTGGACGACGAGGACGAGAAGCCGAACGGCATCTTGCCGACGGCGCCGTCGCTGGAAGAAAGAGAAAGAGGAGAGAGGTATCGCATTGATCAAATCAATAGAATCCAAGAGTATCTGACTCGAGAGAGAGATTCTCGTCGTTCCCTCAAGAAGAAGTATTCTCGTTTCGTGAAATTCGTCAACGGGATCGACACGACACTCATCACGATTTCCATGGGTTTACACGCGGCCGGCATCGGATTGTTGTCGACCGCAGTTGCCATTCCAATCGTGTTGACCGTGGAAGGAGTGGCCCTCGCCGCCGGATTGTTCAGCACGGTCGGAAACTTTTTGAGTAGGAAATTATATCTGAAGGCTAGGAAACACGACAAGATTAGCGTCTTGGCCGACTCCAAGATCGACACGATATCCGAAATGATCTCTATGGCGTTGAAAGACGGTAGGATATCGGACGGAGAATATTTCGCGATATTGAGCGAGAAAACGAAATACGATGCCATGAAAGAAGCCGTGAGAATCAAGACTCGTCAGATCATCAAGGAAGAGTTGAAGGATTCTCTCATGGAAAAGGGTAGGAAAGAGGCCAGGGAGGAATTCAGTAAGATGATAGAACTCAAGGAGCAGTGATTGAATATATATATATATATATATATATATATATATATATATATATATATATATATATATATATATATATATATATATATATATATATAACTTCGTCAAATTGCCGTCATGCTCGGAAGTTTACTTCCTTCTAAGCGGCTTTCATTTTTGACAAATACTTATTCCGTTACGTTAAGTGCCGTACCAATGTGTATCGCGTCATGGGAACGTAAAATTTAGCGTCACGCTGATCCTAATTGTTGAATGGGAATTATAAAATTGATCGTGATACGCGTACGTCTTACAGATCGATTTATTATTTGGCAAGTGGCTGCCTAGCTCCTAATCACGAACCCGTCTATAAAATCGCCGACACATGTCCTCCTCGGGTGGCAACAAGTAAAGATATGTTCCGCATTACACGTTGTTCACCTTCTTTAATTGTAAATTATGGACAAACAAGACCGTATCATATCTTCCTAAGGTGGTAACGAGTGGAGATATATTCCGCGTTATCTCGCGCATTTTTTTGTTCTCAGCCTTACAATTAGAAACATTCAATCATTTATCTCAACCTCGCCCTGGTAACAGAGGCAGAAGCGAGTTCGCATGCAGTATTCACACATTCAGCCATTCCTTGACCCGAATTGTTTACACGCGTTGTTCTCCATATTCAAGTGTATTGCTTATAAAACCACTGTATCATATCTCCGTTGGGTGGTAAAGATATGTTCCCCGTTTCATGTTGTTCCCCGTATCCGAGTCTATTACGCGCAAAATAACCGTGTCATATCTTCCTTGGGTGGCAACAAGTAAAGATATGTTCCGCGTTATTACGTAAAAAGCAAATATGAATTAGATACTATTTCTAAAACCTCGCCCTGGTAACAGAGGCAGAGGCAAGTAAGTTCGTATACCGTATTCACACATCCAACCACTCCGCGCGCCTCCATATCTCCGCTCCAGTACCCAAACCGCGTCAATCAGACATCAATACCGCTGATGGAAAATATAATTTTTTATACCCTCCTTGCGTAGTAATACCCCCCCCCCACCCCGCCCGATCCTTCCAGGGTGTGTAAATGTCTTGTCCCAACCCACTATTGCAGCATATATATGCCCTCCACCACTGATCTAAGTGCAGTCCCTCCTATAATGTCTACACTGACAATCGTAGGCTAGGGTTCCATACCCCCCCTCCCCCCCCCCCCCCCACACACACACCACATACACATGATGTGTACGCACTGACATGTACCAAATGATCATAATCTCGCAACATATACACGCTATGTCCAACACCAATGCGTGCGTGTTTAGGTGTAATTGCTCTGTACACTAATTTTTGTCCCCCCCCCCCCCCCCCCCCCCCCCCCCCCCCCCCGTTCAGCAAGTTTATAAATGAGAATATTTGGAATTATTCTTGTCTATTGAGCCCATTGGGTTCTAGTGTTTGAAGTTTGTTAATCCAAAATGCTTCACGACCCCTCCTGTAAGCTGTATTTTGTTTATTAATTTGTTCAATCCCAATAATCTTAAAATCGTTTATACTATGGTTTTTGGTCAGAAAATGATGTGGTATCGGTTCATCCATAACCTCAAGTTTTATTCTACTCAGGTGGTTTTGCATTCTCTCATACAATTTTGTCCCCGTCTCTCCCACGTACACGACTTCATTGCACTTGTCGCAGAAAATCCCATATATCACATTCCTGGACATGCAGGTGATTTTTTTGCCTATGTGGTAGGCCGTCCCGTTCTTGTCTGCGAATTGTTTTGTTTGGAGCATAAACCCACAGATTGCACATTTTCTCTCGCATCTATCAGATCCCGTCCCTTGATTGTTGAACATTTTATTATGCTTGCTGTGGACTATGATATCTCCCAAATTTTTCAGTCTTTTGTACGAAATCAGGGGAGGTTTTTCGAATGCCAACTTCATGCGTTTTGAGCGGTGTAAAATGGGCATCCGTTCCCGCGTTATTTTCCCGATGTCGGGGAGGCGCCGCGAGTATGTGACCACAAACGGGACTCTTTCGCCGGTTGAATTGTTGGATCGTTTTTCAAGTAACTGTTTGCGCTCGATTTGATCGACCTTTTCTAGTTGTTCGCTTACAAACTTTTCGTCGTAACCTCTGGCATGCAGGTGCTGTTTTATATTATTTTTGTGGCATTCATATTCAGCATTATCGGAACATATTCTTTTTACTCTTGAAGCTATTCCATATGGTATCGCTCTTTTAGTGTTGATTGGGTGATCTGACTTTGCGTGTAGGTATTGATGCGTGTCCGTGGGGAACAGAGCAATTACACCTAAACACGCACGCATTGGTGTTGGACATAGCGTGTATATGTTGCGAGATTATGATCATTTGGTACATGTCAGTGCGTACATCATGTGTATGTGGTGTGTGTGTGTGTGTGGGGGGGGGGGTATGGAACCCTAGCCTACGATTGTCAGTGTAGACATTATAGGAGGGACTGCACTTAGATCAGTGGTGGAGGGCATATATATGCTGCAATAGTGGGTTGGGACAAGACATTTACACACCCTGGAAGGATCGGGCGGGGTGGGGGTGGGGGGTATTACTACGCAAGGAGGGTATAAAAAATTATATTTTCCATCAGCGGTATTGATGTCTGATTGACGCGGTTTGGGTACTGGGGCGGAGATATGGAGGCGCGCGGAGTGGTTGGATGTGTGAATACGGTATACGAACTTACTTGCCTCTGCCTCTGTTACCAGGGCGAGGTTTTAGAAATAGTGTCTAATTCATATTTGCTTTTTACGTAATAACGCGGAACATATCTTTACTTGTTGCCACCCAAGGAAGATATGATACGGTTATTTTGCGCGTAATAGACTCGGATACGGGGAACAACATGAAACGGGGAACATATCTTTACCACCCAACGGAGATATGATACAGTGGTTTTATAAGCAATACACTTGAATATGGAGAACAACGCGTGTAAACAATTCGGGTCAAGGAATGGCTGAATGTGTGAATACTGCATGCGAACTCGCTTCTGCCTCTGTTACCAGGGCGAGGTTGAGGTAAATGATTGAATGTTTCTAATTCTAAGGCTGAGAACAAAAAAATGCGCGAGATAACGCGGAATATATCTCCACTCGTTACCACCTTAGGAAGATATGATACGGTCTTGTTTGTCCATAATTTACAATTAAAGAAGGTGAACAACGTGTAATGCGGAACATATCTTTACTTGTTGCCACCCGGGGAGGACATGTGTCGGCGATTTTATAGACGGGTTCGTGATTAGGAGCTAGGCAGCCACTTGCCAAATAATAAATCGATCTGTAAGACGTACGCGTATCACGATCAATTTTATAATTCCCATTCAACAATTAGGATCAGCGTGACGCTAAATTTTACGTTCCCATGACGCGATACCCATTGGTATGGCACTTAACGTAACGGAATAAGTATTAGTAAAAAATGAAAGCCGCTTAGAAGGAAGTAAACTTCCGAGCATGACGGCAATTTGACGAAGTTATATAAAATATTTGATGAAGTGTGTATATATATATATATATATATATATATATATATATATATATATATATATATATATATAATAAGAACAGAATTTAAAAAAAAATATATTAAATTCATATATAAAATAGAAAAAAACGAAATTAATTTAAATTAACTCTTCAAAAAAAAAAATGTATTGCGTAAAGTGTAAGAGAGTTACCGAGACGAGTAATTCTAGAGAAGTGCGAACTAAAAACGACAGACAGATGCTTCGCGGAATTTGCGACGTGTGTGGTTCTATCAAGACTAGATTCATCAAACAAAAGAACGTGAGCAAAGGTAAAGGCATCGTGAATAAAATGATCAACAATCTACCTTTCGAAATGCATCTGCCCGGTCACAGTTTCACGGGACCAGGAATGAAATTGAACAAGAGACTCAACGCCGATCTGACACCCAAATCTTGGAGCAAACCCGTGAATAGGGTGGACGCGGCCGCGTACGATCACGATCTGTGCTATGCCGGACATCCCGACACCAAGACTCGCAACGACGTCTGCGACAAAAACATGTTGACGAGATTGAAAGGCATATCGAATCCGACCAGGAAAGAGAAGACAGAACGTTCGCTGGTCGGCAATCTGATCGGTGCGAAACGTCGATTCGGATGGGGCGTTCAAAAAAAAAAAGCGCATCTGAAAAAGAGAAGAAGAAGAAACGATTATTGACGAGCGAATTGGCCGAGGAGTTACACAAACCCATAGTGCGTAAATTTCGAAAGAGAAGGGTGTTCGTGAAGGGTCTGGACGACATTTGGTTCGCCGACTTGGTCGACATGAGATCTTTTTCGAGGTGGAACGAGGGCGTCAAATATCTATTGACGGTCATCGACGTGTTTTGAAGAATAAATCGGGACCTTGCGTCGCCGAGGATCTGAAGAGCGTGTTTGAGTCATCTTCTTGAAAACCGAGTAAATTGTGGGTGGACAAGGGAAAGGAATTCTACAACAAGGACATTCGTTGATTGGTAGACCTCTACTCGATCGAAAACGAAGAGAAAGCTAGCGTGGTGGAATGTTGGAATCGAACGATGAAGGAGAAGATGCACAGATACTTCACGGCGAATTCGACCAAGAAATACATATACGCTCTGAATGGTCTGGTCAAAGATTACAACAACACGCGACACAGATCTATCAAGATGACTCCCGCGGAAGCTAGCGATCCTCAAAACGAAAAACGGGTCTACGCGAATCTATATCCCGAGAGATCTAAGATCGGGAAGAAGTCTAGAACGCCGAAATTTGCGGTCGGTGATCAAGTGAGAATCTACGCTTATAAGAAACACTTTGAAAAGGGTTATACTCCTCGATGGACCTTGGAAATCTTCGTGATCATCAAAATATTTCACACCGATCTGGTGACTTACGAAATCGAAGCTTTGGATGGAGAAGAGATCATCGGAAAGTTTTACGAACAACAATTACAGAAGACGAAGTTTTGATAAAGAACGCAAAAAAATTTTTTTTTTTATTTACTCTCTTTGACATTTTCTTGTTTTACACACACATATATATAAAAGAGAGAAAAAAAAAAAAATAATAATAAAAAATAATTAAAAACTATTTTTCTAGATAAAGAAAAGCAAGTGAATTAATAAACAAAAAAAAAACTAAAAAATCCTTTAAAATGACAAATATACTAGATATAGCACAAAGCATAGTGAAAGATGAAAGTATTCAAGAATATGAGGTTCACGAATACGAACCGGTAACCGGAACGAGTTTGAACAATGCGGGAGAGATAAGAATCAATGTCGAAACTCAAGATCTATTCGTACATCCTAGCGAGAGTTACATAGTGGTGCAGGGACGTCTCACCAAGGAAGATGGGAGCGACTACGCCGCCGACGACACGGTCACTCTAGCCAATAATGGCATCATGCATCTATTCAGTAACATAAAATACATGCTATCCGGACAAGAGATAGAATCTGTTTTTCATCCCGGTCAAGCCACCACGATGTTCGGACTCTTGACGTATCCTGATGATTTTTCGAAATCCAGAGGACTTAATCAGTTGTGGGTGAAAGACACCGTAGGTCCTGCTAGCGCAGCGCCGCCGCGATATTCGACTACATCGTCAAGACGTCCAGACCTAAAGGAACGTTTTCGTTCAGGATACCTTTAAAACACATCTTCGGATTCACGGACGATTACAACAAGGTCATGTACGGATTCAAACACAATCTGACGTTGATTCGAAAAGGAAACGACGACACAATAGTGAGACTCACCACGACCGATGCGGGTAAGATAACTCTACACAAGATATCGTGGTTCGTTCCGCACGTGGAGCCTTCGATGAATGAGAAAACGAATCTCTACAAGCTCATACAATCCAAGAGTAAATTACCCATGGGATTTAGAATGAGACAGTGCGACACGGCTAGCATTCCTCCCTCCACGAATCACTTCGATTGGAGATTGACGGTGAAATCCGCTTCCGAGAGACCGTGTTTCATCGTGGTCATGTTTCAGACTGATAGGGACGGGTCTCAGGAAAAGAATGCGTCGCTGTTCGATCACTGCCATTTGAGAAACATGCAAGTGTTTCTGAACGCCACGAGATATCCGGCAATCGATTACAATGCATCGTTCGACAAGAACGATTTCTGCAGGCTGTACGGCGACACCGCCGATTTTAGAAAGAAGTATCACAGTCTAGACGAATTGATGAGCAATCCCAAAATATCTCCCGGCGAATACAAGTCGATGTATCCCATGTTCGTGTTCGACGTCAGTAAACAGAGCGAACGACTCAAGAGTAGCGTGTTAGACATTCAGATCAAGATGCAATTCGAGAGGAACATGCAGGAGAAAAACCGAAGCCTTCGCCCTGGTCCTGTCAGACAGAGAATTACAATTCGAATCGGACGGAAATAAGATGTCGATCATTCGATGAGAGATGAGTGTGTGAAAAAAAAATTAATAAACGTTAAAAATGTGGATGTAAGATTAATTAAAAAACTTAAATCTCGAAAACAAAATGAATGTTTCTGACACGAAAACAACAAATCATCTGTTCACTTCAGATTACTATGACGTTAAAATAAAATACTTGGAAAAATGGATTCAAATTGAATATGAAGAACGTAACACAAAAAAAGGATGGAATAGTTGTGATTTCAACGAATATCGTTTAAAAGAAAAAGAAGAGTTTGATCTCATAAGATCTAATGAAGAAATTATAAAAAATACAATTTTAAAATGTTGCAAATGTAAGAAACGTCAAATAAAAATCGAATCTCAACAAGCTAGATCTGGTGATGAACCAACAACCGTATTCGCAAAGTGTATAAATTGTAATCATAAATGGACAGAAAATTTAAAAAAAAAAAGTAATGAGATATAGAGAGATTGAACATCTCTCTATATCTCATTACTTTTTTTTTGTTGTTTTTAATAATCACACATTATTTTTTTTTTTTTTAATTCGTTATTTTTTTTCCATGCGTTCACTGTTTGTTCAAAGCATCCAGTTCAATCAGTAGACTCACCACGGAAGTGGTGGCTTCGGGATTATTGGTTTTTGTGACGAAATTAATCCTGTCTCCGGCATTCACTTTGAGAGGCGTGCCGAACGTGCTGACATTCCCGTGTTGATTCTCGGTCTTTTCGACGCTGTATCTCTTATCGCTCTCCACACCATTCACCATGAGATTGACGACCGCTGTTATTCAAATCCGAGGAAGCCAGACTCATTCGAAGGATTTCACCTCCCAACGGCATGGGATATCCAACCTGGCCGTGTTTCGATCCGCTACCTCCGTTTCCGAAAGACAAAACTCGGCTTTTCCTTCATCTAAGGTGCCGGCCTCTTTGGCCCACACGGTGATCAATTGTCTAGCGTATTTGACTCTCTCCACCACCGAAATCAGGGTGCAGGTGTCCGTCATGTTCACGGGTTCCGGTAGATTCGTGAGTGCATGTCCGCCCACGTCTAGTTTACCTTCCATGATGTCGCCCTTTCTCCAGACCGAGTTGTCATCCACGTACTTCCTGCTTACCGTGCTGGAATCGAATTCGGGATTGTGGCCGAGACCGAATAAATTCTCACCGTTCATGTTGATGCCACCCTCCATGGTTCTGCCAGATTGTTTGTTCAGGTAGAGATCGTCCACTTGCGATTCTACGTATTCTTGCGATCGTATCACAGCAGAATCTACGTAGCCCTTGTTAACTGTGGTTGAGTCCGTATCCGTGTCGTCGATCTTCAACCGATTCAATATCTTGTGGAATCCCGCATTCAGATCCGATTTCATTTCACGTCCGTCAGACTTTCTCTGTTCCAGATCTACATAGTGTTTGGTCGCCACGTCCTTGGGATTCGTGGGAGCGGCCACGTTCGTTATCTTGTAAGAATTGGCATTCAATTCCGAGTGCATCGTTTTCTGAACGTATCTATTTCTCAGGTGTTCGCTGAATCTCGCGTGAGAGTCGTCCGCGTATCTCTTGGTGGCGGCATTGGTGGGATCTACGGGATTCGCGACGTTCACCAAACGTTTGGATTTCAGATCGAGATCGTCGGTCATGGTTTTATCCACGTAATCGGAGTTCCCCCTGTCGACGTATTTTTTAGTCGCGGCATCTGTGAGATCTACCGGCTCGGGAAGATTGTAGAGCTTCTTATCGTTCATCTTCAGAGGTTCTTCTCGAGGTTCGTATCTCTGAACGTAACGCTCGTCCAAGTTGGTAACGTCGTAACCATCATCGACTTCGAGCGTCTTCCTCTTCTTTCTCGGGTTGACTTTTTTGTCGTCACTTCTACCAAATTTATCGACTGTCATGTTGTTGTGGGATTTTTTTTTTTGTTGTTGTTCAGAAAAAAATGTGTTCAACACGCAGTTTATTAAAAAAAAATGAACTATGTTATTTTATTTTTCGTTTTTTATTCGATTAAAATTTTTTTTAAAATAATTTTTTATCTTTATATATATACTATAAAAAAAAAAAAATTTCTTTCTAATGTAAGTCGTTGAGAATGTCTTGAAATTCATCTCCTTCAGGCCATCTCTTGAGAATGTAGAGACACAGGTGACCACAAAACACTTGATCTGGTGATTGCACTTGATCCGTGTTGTAAAGAACCATCGATTTGTTGAAATAGTTCTTTATTTCTTTCGGCGGCGAGATTCCGTAGCTGTCGAAATAATAATTCTTCTTCTTCTTCCCGTTCTTGAACCACGCTACCCAGTGAGTGTCTTCACCCGATGAATCGTCTAGATTTAAAATTCCGCATTCCGATTGTCGAGGTCTTCTCTTCAGCAAGGCATCTCTGGAAAACACTCCTAGAAAATCTTCGATTTTCAAATCTTTTGCCGCATTCAACAGATCGATGTTGGATAGGGGTTCGTTGGGTAAGACGACACCTTCTACGGATATCTTTATTTTCTTATTCATAGATGAGTATATATTTTTTTTTTTTTATTTATTTTATTATAATTCACTAAAAATGACGTTATTTTTTTTCTATTTTTTTCTTTTTCTTTTTAAACTAACTCTATCGACTTCCACAATCTTGAATACGTCAAATTCCTTGACTTCTATAATCTTGGATCCATCTAATTCTTCTTTTAAACTAACTTTCTCGATGTCACTATCGATTTCCATAATTTTGTGTTCATCTAATTCCTCTTGATTTTCTGGAATCCTATCATCCACAATCGTATCTGGAATCTTATCATCCGCAAGCGCATCTAGAATCCAATCATCTCCATTCATATCGTCTCTAATTACATCCACAGTCCAATGTCCGAGTGCCAAAGTGCTTATTTTATTGTCTAACACGAATCTCTTATCGTCGTCGGCCGTCAGCGAAATCTTGTCGACTCTTTCGGTATACAGCTCGTGATTTTCGCTTTGAATCGATTTCATAGTCTTATACACCGGACCACTTCCTAATAGACAATCTTTATACTCTTGGAAAGAGATGTTTTTCTTCACCACGCACGCTTTAACTCCTTTGCACTTCTTGATCTCTCCCTCTTCTTCTAGACGATAAGCATAGAGTTTGGGTCTCAAGCCCACAAATTCGACGATCTGTTTACCGCCGCTCTCGTCCTTAAATTTACCCAACACCTTCTTGTTGTCGTTCGATTGAATGTTGGACAGGTGATCAACGGGATAATTGCTCGTGTCGAACCACTCGATCACGTCCGGAGATATGTCTCGGTAGACGTCTTTCATCTCTATCTCGTAAACTAAACTGTCCATGTCGGTGAACAGTAGTTTGGCTTTGTCGCCACATTTTCGTTTGACGTAATCGTAGTGAAACTCGTACATCAATCGCTTGCCGACATCTAAGATGATCGGTCCAAGATAATACGGTTTGTCGAACTTCAGGTGTGTCTTTTGCATGTGAACAGCCACTAGATTTTCGCCGAATATGATTCGGTGTTTGTAATTGGGTTTCGCCACTAATTTTTTTGCTTTTTTCTCAGACGTGACGAGTCGAACGTCGGTTCTCTTCCTGATGTTTTCCATCGATTTGCCGTACACGCAGTTGTTCATGAGTTTGAAGAAATCTTTTTTGAAATTGTTCTCGGCTTGGGTTCTGAGATTCGTGTTGAGATCGATGTATTTTTTCATCCAAGGCTCTTCGTCGAATCGAATGACGCGATGTATGTCGACTAATTTCATCCCGTAATCGATGTACTGTTTCAAATTCTCGCTGTAGACGATGTAGTTATGTTTGTTAAATAAATTGGGAATGAGTTTTTCCTCATCTCCTTCGTTTGGTTCCATTCGTTCGGGAGCCAGCGGATAATCGTTGTGCGGATCGTGTAATTCTTCTGGATAGTTCAAATCGACTTCTAAAATGCAAGGATAGTCTCTCCATTTTTGCATCTCTTTCGGTTCCTGCACCCATTCGAAATTTCCAATCGGTAAAGGATGACTCATAGCCCAACCGTACAGATTATTGGCGTCCCAATACTGTATGTATTTAGTCGACCATTTCGAATCGAAACCTTCTTTCATGTAGGGATTGTTAGCCTCGGAATGTCTGTGAGAGATCATCGAGATGCCACCTCTCGCAGCTCTTTCGAACATGAGTAACATGTCCATGTCGGATAATAATTCCAATTGGACTTCAGTGGTCTTCAACAGAGCGTCCCACGCCAGACCGGGTGCGGTGAAATACCAAGCGGGATCCAGATCGTAATTTCGACGACAGACGTCTCGAAAATTTTCGAACACGTCTGCCAAGAGCAGAACGTCGGTCTTCAGATAGAGATCGTGATAATCTCTCATGGTTTTCATATCGAATGATTTCCACACGTTTTTGGCGTGTTCGTAATTCTCGTCGGAAAAGTCGGATTCGTATAATTTCGAATAAAAATCTTCTTTCGAAGGTAGTGCGGTGTCTTCGAATCTCTTTAGATCATTCATGTAATCGTAAGGATAGACTCCTTTCCTCAACATGACGTCTACTCGTTCTCGCTCGTGATTTTAAATTTATCCTTGCTCATGTTATCGACTAATTTTTCCAGAGCGGTCGACATGAATTTAAAAGTGTCGATGAAACGTATGCATCTACGAATGGATTTCGTTTTTTCTTTCGACGTATTTCCGTCGATTACTCTTTCCCTCTCCATGAGCTTCCATTTCGTGAAGGAAATGTATCTTTCTTCGCTGTTCACGATGCAATTTAATTCTTCGTGCAAGGTGCCGAGATTTTTCACGAACAGATGACTGTCATAACCCGAGAGATTGTGAAACATCACCGGATAGAAAGTGGCGTCTCGATATTTTAAATTACACTTGTTGTGAGCCGGACCGCAATACAGACCCGTGTAATGATCGTGGTCTCTGACCTTCCTATTTTCCTCCGAATTCTCGTCGAATGATTGTCTGCATATGTGACATTCGGTGGCTCTGTTATTTTCGTCTTGCTGCTCTCGCGTGATGATCATTTTCGCCGGAGTTTTGAATTTGTCGTATAACATTTGAATTTTCGATTCTAACTCTTCGACGAACCTTTGAGCCACGTCGTCGTCTTCGTGCTGTTTCATGTAGGTGAAGGGACCCATGTCGTGTTGCGAGTCGAAAGCGCATTTCACGTAAATGCAATAGCCCGAAGGTATGTGTTTTTGATATCTTTCGACGTAACTTTGAAGAGCGTTGGGTTGACAGGAACTCATTTTCGCGGTGAAACATTCGAAATCGGCGTACACGATGAATGGTACTTTTAACCTTCTGTTGTGATTTTCAAACTTCATGATGGTGGTGGGTTTGGGCATTTCGATGGCGACACCTTGATTTTCGTTGCAATATTCCTGATGTTTCGCCAACGAGTCTTCGCTGTGAAACATGTTCATGCAGTTGCAACATAAAGATATCTTATGTCCATGATTATTATTTTGTTTCGACAGTAATCAGGTCGGATGTTTAACCCAACAATAATGATGATTGTCACCATTTGAAATCGATAATAAAATAATCGTCTTTTCTCTTCCGCGATACGAAGTCCATCTGAGAGGATAGATCTTTTGATTTTCGTCGTCGTATCCCAGGACGTTCACCGCTACGGTGGGATTTTGAACCTCGAAACGTTCAATGTGTTTTAACTTTGTTGGAAAAGTCACTCCGGTCCAATCGAGATTTTTAGAAGTTTCCTCGTAACGAGAAACTCTATTGGAGTGTATTTCGACAGGGTATAAAGCGGAGGTGACTGCCCATTTAAAACACTGATCATCTTTATTTCTCACATTGACCACGGCGCGTTTCTTAGCCAAGAAATACGGTAATTCCAAGTAGGAAGATCCTTTCAACGGTTCGTTTTTAGTGATGTGAATTTCGAGTTTCAACACCTCGTCGAACGTCCAATTACTACCTTCATTTTGATAATTCGTGAGAGACGTCAACATCTTGTCTTTCATCTTTTCGAAAACGTCCGATAGATCTGAACCTCGAAATACGGGTTCGACGTTAGATCTGAAATATGCATTTTTCACGATGCTCTCGCCGGACTTCACGTTGATTTTATTCATTATGCAATGGAGTATCATCTTAATTTTTAATCCCAAGTTCGTGTATTCGCGAAACAAATCCAATACTTTTTTCTTCACCCGTTCCATGAACAATTTCGGATCGACTTTCTTCGACAAGGGAAACACGTCGAAAATTTTAAAAATGTCTTCGATCGCACTCTCCCGTTCTGATTGGAATAGTTCTGCAACGAGTCGTCTTACATATTTTTCTCCTTTCTCTTCGTCGATTGCTCGTTGAATTTTGCTCGATATATCTCGTTTGTCTCGAATCTGAAGTGCATCACTCGTTTTCGTTTTAGTTTTTCTTTTCTTTTCTTTGGAAACTTGATGTTTTTCAACGGCTTTTCGTTTAGTCGTCTTCTTATTTTTCACAACCGACGCATCTTTTGACGTCGTTGCTATCGACATTTCGTTTGCCTTTCTAGCGTTTCGCAAATATTCTTGTATGACTTCAATTTTTTTTTCTTTAGTTCTATGCTTTCTGAAATCTGAAATTTGTAATAGACTACAAATCTCGTTTAACTGAGGTACGGTTTTCTCATTTAAATTTACCATTGTTTTATCTGTTTGCTTCATTTTGTAAGAATATTTTTTTTTTTTTGAATTTTGTATTAAATAATTTGTTAAAAAAATGTTTTGTTTTTTTACTCTATATATATAATAGAAAAAAAAGAAAAAAAAAAGTTAAATTTTAAAATTCAATTTTTTTAAATAGAACATTTAAAATAAACATTATTTGTAAGAATTCATAAAAAACCAAATAATCGATCATGACAACAACAACACCTAAAAGATGTGGATTGAAATTGAAACGAGACGAAGGGTATGAGAAATACAGTTTTAATATCTATACATTACAACCACACAATCCCATCGAATTGAATGAGGTTGAGATGGTGGACTTAGAGCGCTACTACCACAAATATCGAATGTGTTTGAAAGTGGATGAAGCCGCGCTCGATTTGTTTTACAAGTACCAAAGCGAACTGTTGATTAATATCATCGTCGCCGAAGACAGAGAATTCGACAGGGGTGATTTATTGTTGTTCTATGGAGATTACATATATCCAATAATCTCACCCGAACTCGTGAAGAAATTGGGTGGTGAGAGCGCATTCGCCTATGAAAAAAACTCAAAAGAGTAAAGATGAACATTCACACCATTTTCGTATGTGGAAAAATGACGAATGTCAACTTGCTAATAACGGACTTGGAAATATAAACAATAGAGAGATTGAAATTAAAAAAAAAATTTAAACTTTTTATATATATAAAGAGAAAAAAAACTTTTACTAAAAAAATTTTTACATTAAAGAAAATTAAAATTAAAAAAACAACTTTTTTATATATATAAAGAGCAAAAAAAATAACAAACTTTTTTTTTAACAAATTATTATTTAAATACAAAATTTAAAATATACATTATTGCAAGAATTCGTAAAAACAAAAAAAAAACAAATAATCAATCATGAAGACAACAACACCTAAAAGCATGAAGATAACAACACCTAAAAGATGCGAATTGAAATTGAAACGAGTCGAAACGTATAAGAAATTCGGTCATAAAATCTATAGATTACAACGAGACGATCCCATCGAATTGAACGATGTCGAGATGAAGGGCTTAGAGCACAAATACGAGAAATATAAGATGCCTCTGAAATTGGACGAAGCCGCGCTCGATTTGATTTACGAGTATCAAAGCGATCTGCAGAACATCGTCATCACCGAAGATAGAGAATTCGACAAGGACGATTTGTCGTTGCCCTATGGAAATTACATATTTCCAAACATCTCATTCGAACTCGTGAAGAAATTGGGTGGTGAGAGCGAGTTGACCGATGTAAGAAAACTCAAAAGAGTAAAGATAAACATTCAACACGTTTTCGAAAAAGGAGTAGACACGAGCGTCAACATGCTAATAAAGGACTTGGAAATATAAACAATAGAGCGATTGATTTTTAGCGAAGAAAAAAAATGAAAAAAAAAAAAAAAGTAAATGAGATCTCATTTACTTTTTTTTTGTTTTTTTTGTTTTCCTTCTTCTACACTATCATCATAATATATTATAACGTTTCCTTTTCTCTCAAATTTCTGCGTCGATTCTTCTTTTTCTTTTTTTTTTCTTTTTCTCTGTGATGTGATACGTTCATGATAACATTTTTGTTTATCCGAATCATAATTATGAACGAATGTTGTGCATCTCTTGGTAACACTAGCATCATTACCTTTCGCTTCAGAAGGTAGTGGTGACTGTGGAAAGCATCATCTCATTCCCAACCGTATATCCCACGCTTTATCTATCTCTTTCCTTAGATATCCATCATTAGCGTCTAACCATTTTTTTATTTCTTCGCTCTCTGGCTCGCGATGTTCGTCATTATCGTAAAATTGTTTCTCCACCTTTTCATCCAGGTGATAAATTTGTTTCTCCACCTCTTCACCCATTTTAAATATATATATTATTTTATACTTTCTACGATTTTATATATTTTATATAATTTTTTATATTTTATAATAACATATTCAAAATCGGTATGTTCTTAAATGGCAAACTGTCACCGAGCAACAAACCCTTGCCGATTCGCTTGACGTTCCGTTCACTCTTCAGAAAGAGACCGTTTCCTCTGAGAGAGTTGCCACCTCTAACGGGTTCTAGATACAATCCTTTACCGCTATCGTCTACGTGAACGCGACACACGGCTCCTCCTTTCTTCAAAAACAGTCCGCTGCCACCCATTAATTTCTCAACTCCCGAACTAGCGAGTCCCGTGAGAGCTCCCACGCTGAGAGTCTTTCCGAGAAAGGGTAGCACCTTTGCGGTGAAGGGTAATGCTTTTGCGGCGATTCCTGCCAATAGCGGTAGGAAACCGCCTTTCATTCTCAAATTGTATCTCAATTGAGCGGGACTCAATCTCACCACCAACCCTCTTCCATCGCGAATCGCTTTCTCCATCCTTTTGATTTGACTTCTGGTCCAAGCGATTGAATCCTGTCCGCCTCTCGTCAGATCTTCGTGAGTGAATTTGAATCTCACCGCCTCGCCTCGAGTTGTTAAAGCTCTCTTAAGTTTCTTCTTCTGTCCTGCGGATATGTTCACGTTTTTAACCACGTATTGTGTCATAATTCTGTTTTGTTTTGTTTTTTTTTAAATATATTTTACTTCAATTGTTTCTTGTTTAATAATTATATTAAAATAATTTTGTAAAAAAAAATTAATATTACCATTTATTTTATTTTTGTTATCTATATATATATATAATTTTTTTTTTTTTTTTGCTTTTTGCTTTTTATATTTCTCTTATGTGAAATCGTATCGTCACTCTCTCTCCGCGAAGATCTAACAGTTCACCATTTTGATCCGTCAAAGTGGTTTTGAGACTATACAACGTGTCTAAAATCACTGGTAGATAAACTAAATTTCGAGGTCGCTCCACGATCTTATAACCCGGCGACACGTTTGGAAAGAAGGAATAGATCGTCGGCTGAGTGCTACCATTCACGTAGCTTCCAGCAATCACGTCCACGTTCACCAGAATGCTATTGACAGCGAGAATGTCGACCGCATTTTCAGATGCCGCGTGGCCTCGATACATCTTTCGATCAAATCCCAACATCTTGCCTATAGAATCGTCCGTGTTGAAATCCACACGAAAATTATCTTCCAAATCCAACATCGTCTGTAAGGTATTAGGATTGGGAGCGAGTCTGATCTTGTTGCTTCCCTTTCCATCCGTCTTCATTCGCGTCTGAATGTAATGGTTCAAATCGTCTATGTCGTAACTCCCTTTGGGAATTCGAATCTCCAACCAATCCACTCCGTCGGAATACTTGAACGAGTTATTCTTTTCGGTGACGTTGGGAAAGGAATAATAAGTCTCCAGATTCACCAACGCCATCTCGTAACTTTTCTCTCTGTTCAATGCGATGGAAGGTTCGAATTTCATAGCGAATCGAGTCGAATCGCCACTCACCACGATTTCAATGGATTGTTTCGCAGCCGTATTCTCGGCTATCCATTCTAACAATTCTCCATGTTGGAACATTATATCTTAATTTTATTTTTTTTTTTATTCAAAACTAGTTATTTGAAGATTTATTTATTTTTCTAATTTTTTTTTTTTTATTTTTTCACGCTCTATCTTATTATTATTATCATCACCATCAGGAACATAAAACTTATCGAATCCGCACCAATATTTTCCGCGATTAAATTCGCTCGTCAAATCGATCACGACGAAATTGTAAAGTCCACCATCCCAAACCCTCTTGCAGAATCTCCTGAATTCGACAGCGCTCATGTCGTTCGCGACGTGATCGCTGTAGATGTGATTGAGATTCTTGAGATCTTGGCGAAAGAGACACAGAAATTAGCGTTCTCCCTTATCGTCTGTCTGGGCAATCGAAAATAATACTGCGACAGGTAGAAACAGTCCACGTTGCTGTGTCGACCCCTAACGTAATACGATTCGCATCGGTTCTGTCTCTCCAAAAGCAGATCGTCGAAAATCATGAGATTGTTATCTTCTGATTTCAGTTCCCTAGGATCCGGAACGTCGCTAGCGTTCTCGTAAAATCAACACTCGACGTTCGAAGATGCATTTCTCTTCGTCAGCTCCGTCGCCGCGCCGTCCAAAATGATTGAGAGCGGAGCTTCGCTCTTGTCGAATTCCTCCCTGCTGTCAAAGATTCTGGCTATGACATGCTTGGGCAATCTGCGATCCATGCACTCTCGAAGCAATCTGTATTCGGGTTGAAACAAGCTCTTGCCAAACACGAACAATCTGTCGTAATCCAACCAGTCGGGTCGGGACAACAGATTCATCAACAGATTGGTCTTTCCACAATTCGATTTTCCCACTATCAAACCTCTTAGGCTCTTGGGAAAGTACTCGTTATTCGACCTCTTGGTCGCGGCGTCGTTCCAAGACATATCTTTAATGTTCATCTTTTTTTTTGTTTTATTTTTTTTTTATTTGTCTGTTATTTTAGATTCTTTTCAAACACAAATTTTTTATGTTTTTCAAACTCTGTTTTTAATGTTGTTATTATTATTATTTTGTTTATATCGCACTGTCGCGAGTTCTCTTCAATCCGGATCCACTCGTCATTTTAGCTAAATCTTGTATGGGCACCACATCATCCTTAAAATCTTTCCAACTTTTCGGCGTTCGCTCTAACGCAGCTCGCTTCGCCGGCGGACTAATCAACTTGTCGATCAATGCGTCAGCTGCCCTCTTGCCAGCCACAGAAGCTATCCTACCACTAGCTTTGGAAGCGGCTTTCTTACCAGCATCCAAAGCCGTCTTCTTACCGACCTCAAATGCGGTCGATGCGAGTTTTCTACCCGCATTGCTCGTGAACGCTCGCATTATAGAATCGACGATGCCAGAACCGCCTTGAACGTAAGTCCTGACGTATCCCCTGTTCTTTATCACCAACATATTTTATTTTTTATGATATATTTTGCGTTTTTTTTTTTTTTTTTTCACTGGTAAATCGTTTTTGTCGTTTTTAAATACTTTTATTATTCTAGTGTAAGAATTTACTGTTTTATTTTTGTTTGTTTGTTTTGTTTGTTTGTTTGTTTCTCTCTCTCTACTTATTATTATATTCACATCAATCCTTCAATTCGTTCATCAGCCTTTTATACTGATTTTCATTCAAAACCTTCTTTCTCAACAATTCGTCAGATATGGCAACTATCTGATTATCTAATCCTGTGTTACCAGCCCGTCTGCTCCCCATCAACAAACTCAATCTCTGAGACAGAGAGTCGGGATCGCTCGGAAGAAAAGTAGTGGTTTTCACCCCTTTGCCAGTCACCGATTCGATGAACTTCTTCTTCATCACCCATATGGGCTTCACTATGTTCTTCCACTTGTAACCACTGTAGGTTTTGGGTCTCCTCTCTCTAGCATCGTTATTTTTATGCATGGCGTGAGTTTGAACTAGAATGTCTCCGTAATTGTCGAAATCCTGTTCCGTATAATCTCCAGGCTTATCGTAAAGGAGCAATCTGTGCAGTCCATCAGTCAATTCGTATATGTTCGAACCCACGATCAATTCATCATCGCCTGTTTCTACTTCTGTGTCTCCAATAAAAGTATTATTGTCAGAATCCTTATAAAATCCATACAACAGATCTCTCTTACCGCCATCATCAGACGATGCGACGGTATCATTGGTGATAGTCGAAGCTGTATCGGTGTCAGTCTCGCTCTCTGTTTGAATTCCTGGGGGAACGTAATCCGGTGTAGATTGAACGGAATATTGATTTCCAAAACTAGAAGGCAACGAACCCATTCTCAAAGAACTCTCCTTTATGGGTTTCAGTTCTTCGACTATCTCCTTCCTGCTTCGCTCTTGACCCTCTGTCACGGGTTTAAATATTTTTGTAGCTTCGCATGTGAGTTCCATCTCACCGAGACGTCTGCTCCTATCAGCTGCCTGAATCGCCTTCTTAGCACTTAAATACTCGGCCAAAATTCGATCTCGGCGTCTTGGATCCATCTGGAAAAACGTCATCTTTCGTTTTAATTATTTTTATTTATTTTTTCAAAATTAAATGTTTAATTATATTTTTTATATTTTATGTTTTAAGTATTAAAATCTCTTTCCGTCTTAATATAATATCTGGAAAAAAAATCACATCTCAAACTCGCTGTGTTAATTGAAGTTAAAAAAAAAATATGTTTTTAAACAGTACATGTCAAACCAGTTTCTAATGTAACGCATTTTGACAGCGGTGTTTACATTTTGTCAAAAGATTTCATTCATTCACACATCAATTCATCGAGTGTCGAATTAAGAGAAAATCCTTTTTTTGATGACTGTTAGACAGCTTTAACACACACAATGGAAAACTTATTTAACAAATCTCTCTCTCCGATTGCTATCGTGAATATATTAAAAATTTTACCACTCGAAACCTAACTGAGCGGAAAATGCGTTTTAAACATTCTGATAAGTGTCTTTCTTGACTTTTATTCAAGGAACGCTTAACAGTCAACCTCATTTCTCATAGTGGAGGAAATTCACCAAAAAAGCCCAAAACTCAATTTTTTATCCATCCCATCACCGGAAAACATCAATGTCTATAATACAGACTATATATTCACAATCGACTCTGTTTGAACAAAACACCTCAATTACGATAACGTGTGTTAGTTTGCTTACTTCAGGAAAGACGTGACTGGGTTTGCAAATTTCCAAACACACAGACACTCTTCGTTCAGATCGAGTTTTTATTACGAGATTCGATCGCTCGATCAGCTGAATGTTTTTTTTTGAGAATTTTCTCATAGTGGTGGAAATTCACCAAAAAAGCCCAAAATTCAATTTTTATCCATCCCATCACCGGAAAACATCAATGTCTATAATACAGACTATATTCACAATCGACTCTGTTTGAACAAAACACCTCAATTACGATAACGTGTGTTAGTTTGCTTACTTCAGGAAAGAGTGACTGGGTTTGCAAATTTCCAAACACACAGACACTCTTCGTTCAGATCGAGTTTTTATTACGAGATTCGATCGCTCGATCAGCTGAATGTTTTTTTTTGAGAATTTTCTCATAGTGGAGGAATTCACCAAAAAACCCCAAAACTCAATTTTTATCCATCCCATCACCAGAAAACATCAATGTCTATAATACAGACTATATATTCACAATCGACTCTGTTTGAACAAAACACCTCAATTACGATAACGTGTGTTAGTTTGCTTACTTCAGGAAAGACGTGACTGGGTTTGCAAATTTCCAAACACACAGGCACTCTTCGTTCAGATCGAGTTTTTGTTACGAGATTCGATCGCTCGATCAGCTGAATGATTTTTTTTTGAGAATTTTCTCATAGTGGTGGAAATTCACTAAAAAAGCCCAAAACTCAATTTTTATCCATCCCATCACCGGAAAACATCAATGTCTATAATACAGACTATATATATTCACAATAGACTCTGTTTGAACAAAACGGTATCAGGTCGTTTCGGCACCTGGTCATTTCGGCACTGCTTTTTAGGTCGTTTCGGCACCGGGGACAAGTCGTTTCGGCACCTATATTAGGTCGTTTCGGCACCGGGTATTTTCAGCATTATATATCTAATAAAATTTATTTTAGACTTTTGATATTTATCATTTCTCTTCAGGATTGTTTGTTTTTATTTGCTGAATGTTGTTTGTACCTTTATTGTCGGCTGTTTTTTTCCCTTATGATTACTGTTCAATGTTGTTATATTTAATGATAAGCTACCAACAGTTTTTTTTGTACCTCCATTGTCGGCATTTTTTCTGATGATTATTTTTACATTGCAGTGTTTTTACATGTACTGATAAGCTATCAAGATTTTTTTCCGTACCTCCATTGTCGGCATTTTTTCTAATGATTATTGTTCCATTATTGTTTACACACATGATGAGCGGTTCCCTGGCGATTGTTTTCATAAGTGAGAGTATTTTCTATATAACTGACCAGATTTTCAATCTTGTCATTCATCTACGAAATGTCTTCAGATAGTTGTCAACAGTGCAATACAGCAGTACGGCCCCGACAAGAGGGACTCCAGTGTGATGGTTGCTCGGGGTGGCAGCATCGAAAATGTGGAACCGGTGTAACCCAGTAGGAGTACAGATTGGCAAATAGAGAGAACAGGGATATTGAGTGGTCATGCGCTACTTGCAGTCGACCATCAGCCAGCATCAGCAACCACGACGCAACATTTATAATACAACATTCGTTTGGGCCAGATGAATCGACAGAGCAAGCACCTACACAAACAAGGGAGTCATTCAATGTTGAATCTTCTTTCCGTGATAGACAGCCATTAATTGAAGATTCTATCACAGAAGACGTCCCAGCAACATCGGAGCATGATCTACAAACAGAAACAGAAACATTTGGCTTTAAAATTGTAGATGGTGGCTCGAAACGGGGGAAAAGGATGCTTGTGAGTGATGATGGCTTCAGCTTCACAGTCAAAAAGCAGAAAAACGATCATACCTTATGGAGATGTACGAAAAGATCCAAAGATGTCAACTGTCCAGCTACTGTTGTCCAGGACGGCGAATGTTTTAAAACAGGACTAAAAGGACACGTACATTCCTCGGAGCCCGGGAAATTTATAGCTGTCAGGATAAAAGCACAGGTAACTATGCTGAATTATTTTCTTGTAAATTTAACGAGTCATGCTAATAACGGCGGGGTATTTCTGTTTAGATAACAGTTGTAATTAATCACATTATATCGAAAAATTTATGAGAAAATCGCGCAGATATGGATGTCCAGACACATCAGTTTGAATTATTTTCTTGTAAATTTAACGAGTCATGCTAATAACGACGGGGTATTTCTGTTTAGATAACAGTTGTAATAACGGGGTACATGTATGTCTGTTTAAATAGAGATATTGGTTTTTTTTAGGCTAAAATGAGGGCTCATGAATCAGTTTTTGAAAAGCCAGCGCCACGTATTGTAGAAGATGCCTTTCGAGACAACGCAAATATTGCTGCACCCGAGCCAAGTAGACCTAATCCTTCCTATTTGGTGAGAGCTGTGAACAGAATACGACAGAATCTACGTCCTCATGATCCTGCCGATTTGCAGTTTGAGCTGGATGCCGCATTTCTAGAAAGCAATACACCAAACTTCTTCCGACATGATGTCGAGGTACAAGATCGGCGGCATCTTATATTTTATACCAACAGACAACTTGACCTTCTTGCAAACGCCAAAACATGGTACATGGATGGCACCTTTAAGGTCGTCAACAAACCTTGGGTCCAGTTATTTTCCATCCACGCCTTCGTCAAAACTGGAAACAACACGAAACAGGTTCCTCTTGCCTTTTGCTTCATGTCTGGCAGACGAAAAGACGATTATTATGCTGTTCTACGAGCCATTGATCACCAACTGCCCGAGCAAATCGCTCTGAAGAGATTTGTAGTAGACTTTGAAGCAGGTATGTGGCAGGCAATACGTGAGCGGTTTGAAAATATCCCAATCCAAGGCTGTGTATTCCATTGGTCACAGGCGGTGTATCGTAAGGTTCAGGAACTTGGATTGCAGACTGAATATAATAGTAAAGATGAGGTGTACACCTTTTTGAGAAGAGTAATGGCTTTGCCGTTTCTACCACCGGAACACATTCCTGAAAGTTTTGACCGCCTGGCTGAGAGAGCTTCAACACACACACTGCAAAATTTAATGGACTATATCGAGAGAACGTGGATAAATGGAAGCGTGTTTGATGTTTCCAGCTGGAGTGTATTTATGTCCAGTGTGAGGACGAACAATGATACCGAAGGGTGGCACAATCGGCTAAATTCACGGGTGAATTCAAGAGGTTCAGTGCCCTTTTATTTACTCATCATTGAGATGTTCAAAGAGGCTGCAGCAATTCCATTGACAATTAAACTGTTATCAGAAAATAAGCTTCAAAGGAAACAAAGAAAGGAAGTCATGAAAACACAAGGACAATTGTTCGAACTATGGGATAGGTACACTAAAAAGGAGATTGGGACAAGTAAATTGCTAAAAAAATGTGCAGGAATTTATGGACCGTAATTGTGAAATGTTATGTAAATGTTAATGTGAAATATATGAGATAAATTAATTGTGCAGTGCTATGGGGTATGAAAACTATAAACAGAATATAATGTGAAATATAAGAGATATATTTATAATGTAAAACAAATTTTATAACTAGAATTGTTTGTCTCAAAAGCATAGCTCATGATCCCTCAGTTGAACGAGCTTGTTAAGCTCGTTCCATTGAGGGTTCATAAGCTGTGTTTGACTGCAAAGGGTAGTAAATTTACCCAATAAAATTTTATACATGTTGAATGAAAACACAAAATGGTTCAAAGATATTGATGTTCTTATGTACAAATATATATAATATAATATATATAATATAACATTATTCAAAGATATTGGTGTTCTTGTCTATATATTGCACGATATTCACCAACCAACCACAATCCCCTATTCACCTCCCCATTATCAAGTCACGAAACGCCTCGACTCGGTGCCGAAACGACTCGATTCAGTGCCGAAAACGCTCGGTGCCGAAACGACTCGACTCGGTGCCGAAACGACTCGACTCAGTGCCGAAACGACTCAGTGCCGAATCGACTCGGTGCCGAAACGACTTATTTTGGTGCCGAAACGACTCGAGGCCGAAACGACCCGATGTCGAAACGACTAGCATTCAACAAAACACCTCAATTACGATAACGTGTGTTAGTTTGCTTACTTTCAGGAAAGACGTGACTGGGTTTGCAAATTTCCAAACACACAGACACTCTTCGTTCAGATCGAGTTTTTATTACGAGATTCGATCGCTCGATCAGCTGAATAGTTTTTTTTTGAGAATTTTCTCATAGTGGTGGAAATTCACTAAAAAAGCCTAAAACTCAATTTTTATCCATCCCATCACCGGAAAACATCAATGTCTATAATACAGACTATATATATTCACAATCGACTCTGTTTGAACAAAAACCCACCACCTCAAAAACGCAATTGAGAGTTCTAGACCATCTGAACCATCTGTACCAACGCAATTGCCGATTCTAGACCACTGGTCTAGAACCGCAAAAGCTGTTTTTTGATAATCACCCAAATCTTTTTGCCTTCGCTCGCGTTCGCCGACGATGAATCGGTGGGTCTGATCTGCGATGCAAACGTAGACCAAAAAATCACGTACACGATACAACTGAAAATGTACAACACACGCACACGGTGCGTTCACCACGAGTGTTTCGGTGTTAAATCACACGCTTATTCACACAAAAATGTACATGGGCCGATTCTAGACCAGTGTACAGTTTTGTGAACAAGCGTGTGATTTAAACACCGAATTCCACGTTGGTGAACGCATCGTGTGCGTATTTTGTACACATACATGTACAAGTGGTCGTGAATCGGCAATTTATACCTACTTCCGTGCCCCTTCGGGTGAGGACCAGTGGGAGAGGGGATCCTCTCTCCAAAGGTACTACCTCTCCCCCGAAGAGGTTGGTGTTGTTGTGGTCTTCTCAATTTCAAACTCCACTTTCAGGTGGACGCTCAAGCCTATTTCCTGGACAGTCCAAGAGACAGGGCATGAGACGCCCAGAGCTGAAATGGCTTTCACTAGTCTATCTGGTCTATCTGGTAGTTCCATGGCTATCTAGCTGTTGTTCACGCTCTGAAGTCAGATGTGTGAGTGATGGTGTCTGTCGAATCCACACTTAATGATATTGTAAGCTATGTATCACTTTGGAAACTTTTGAAATAAATATTGTTTAAACTAATTAGCACTTTTCGACTTGTGTTTTTATTACAATCATTCTGAGTCAATTACAATTATCGAAGAAGGAAATGAAGTATATTAATTGCTTTGTTACTTTTAGAGCTTATCGTGTATCGTGCTTGGTGTACTTAATTTATTGATGTTGGTCCATGAGCTGAAATTTGTTGGTCCTGTTTCTATATATTATTTACTTTTTTAGTTCTTTAATAATATTACATTTGCAATAGGATGGAAGGGGTGAATTAAACATTCCAGCTAACATATTAAAGGTTTTCCAAGCGATACTTGAACTTTTGCCATCAACTGAAGTGAATACATTTGTTGCTGATTTGAACTTGGGTTGCGGAAAGGGTTGAGATCAAGTTTCAAGAACCAACAATGCAGTGTTGTAAGTTTGATTTTGGCCAGGCATTGTGGAAAAGGGTTCAGAGGACTGGTTTGCGGAGTGTCTATTACGCCAGAGACAATGTGTATAAACGTTTGAGAAAAGTTTTTGCTCTGTCCATGTTACCCGCGGATGACATTAGACCCGCATGTGAAAAATTACGACCCAAAAGTAGACCCAGAGTCAAATGAAATGGCGAGATTTTTTTTGAATATGTGGATAGGTAGCACAGTGTGGCCAGTGAAGGCGTGGTGTGTTTATGGACGGTCCATCACAACAAACAACGACGTAGAGTGATGGCATAATAATAAGACGACTCACAAAAGCCCCAAACTTACTGTCGAATCCCTTACTTACAAGTTGTTCTCTTTGTTATTTAATGTAAAATTATCTTAGATTTCATCTTTTTTCCCTTGGGGTGGGGGGGGGGGGTGGGGGGGCGTTTGTCTGGAATCCGATGGTTCAGCTTAAGTTCCGCTTAGTAGGTCCTTGTGGTCTGAACCGGTAACGCGAATTATTCAGTGTACGAATAATTCGCGGCAAAATCTAAGCGGGCACAACTTCGCGGTCCTACTATTTAACGAACACAAACGAACATAAACGAACATAAACGAACAGAAGAGAAAATAACAGGAAATACAAGTTCAAAATGATTGAGTGTGCATATGCAGGTATATGTGGGTATATATTATTCGTCTGTAAAATTTTATTCACTTCTGATGAGTATTTTGATGATTAATAAGGTTTATAAAATGTACGACGGCGCGAAATTCTTGTGTTCGTTAAGTAGTAGCCTGCTTGAAGCTGTCGACAAGATGCGACAAAGGTGTGAAATCAATTAGCTGTCTATCTGTGGAAGAATGTCGCTGAGGAAAACAGCGAAATTTAGGTTTAAGAGGATGGCAAGCGCCTATTTTAATCGTGTGTATAATTGTATCCACGTCTGATGAGTATTTTAGTGATAAATAAAGATTATAGCCATTATTTGGATTGACAAACATGCATCAAACTCTCGCTTTGGATTCCGAGGACGCATCACGGCGAGTCGGGGACAAACCGTGATCTACCCTTAGAAAGCGGAGCAAGACTCGGATACATGTAGCATATTGTACACCCACATAATGATATGTAAAATTTATTGCTAATTTTTTTTTTTTAATTTAAATAAAAAAAAAAAACGGGATGGGGTGTATGTAGAAGACATCACCGCGAAGCGGTTACTGTATCATGGAACCCGCTTCCTGGAAAGAGCCCGGGGTGTCCCCCTCGTTGGAGAGAGTCAGTGTGGGGCGGGGGGGGGGGGGGGGAGTGCCCGGGATTTTTTTCTCGGGTCGCGTTTCTAGGAGAGTATGGGTAGGGTTGTCAACAATGTCGTAACCACATGGGGCTGGGGGGCACTTATCCCCTCCCCAAAATCTAGCTGTGTCCCCTTCCAAATGTTTTCCGCCAGTAGACTTAGATTTTAAAATTTTCCTTGGGGAGAACCCCCCCCCCCCCCGAAAAAAAATTCCTGGAGAAGGACCCCCAGCACCCCCGCATTTCGCGCATCTGATGGCTATACCCCCGCCCCCTGTTATCGCCCCCCCCCCCCCCTGGAAACTTTTTCCTTTCTTCGCGCCTGGTTGTCCTCTCTCGTTAGTGGGAGCCCGCGTTGGTGGAGGGTGAGCTTGTTCGGGGAAAGTGTTCAGGAAAGCTTAAACTGGACTTTAATGACTTATCGCCAAGATATTTTAAGATCTTTAGATTATTATCATTATGTGGGTGTACAATATGCTACATGTATCCGAGTCTTGCTCCGCTTTCTAAGGGTAGATCACGGTTTGTCCCCGACTCGCCGTGATGCGTCCTCGGAATCCAAAGCGAGAGTTTGATGCATGTTTGTCAATCCAAATAATGGCTATAATCTTTATTTATCACTAAAATACTCATCAGACGTGGATACAATTTCACACACGATTAAAATAGGCGCTTGCCATCCTCTCAAACCTAAATTTCGCTGTTTTCCTCAGCGACATTCTTCCTCAGATAGACAGCTAATTGATTTCACACCTTTGTCGCATCTTGTCGACAGCTTCAAGCAGGCTACTACTTAACGAACACAAGAATTTCGCGCCGTCGTACATTTTATAAACCTTATTAATCATCAAAATACTCATCAGAAGTGAATAAAATTTTACAAACGAATAATATATATCCACATATACCTACATATGCACCCTCAATCATTTTTAACTTGTATTTCCAATTATTTTCTCTTCTGTTCGTTTATGTTCGTTTGTGTTCGTTAAATAGTAGGACCCCAACTTCGACCCCATTGTAATGATAAGTTTTCTTTATTTCTTAATCCAAATAACTTGGTGAAAACAATTAATGGGGGCATAAGAAATAAGAAACAATTTTTTCAGTAAGAGCCGTTCTGTCTCGAAATCTGGGCCGTTCCGTCTCAAAATATGGGTCGTTTTGACCAAAATCAATCTGGGCCGTTTCGTCCATGGACCGTTTCGACCTGTCACCTAGGATGCAAAAATTGTGTCGGGCAACATCGTGTTTGGCGCGAATGGTGAGCTAGTTGTTGACTGTTGTAATATAAATCTTTTGTTTACTTTTACCAACATAGTTATTTGTTTAACGTTTTCTCCTACTTGTTGATTTAACAATGCATTTCAACTCTTTAATAGTGTTTAATTTTCACAGCGTGTGTATTTTAAAATGTCCAGATATTACGACAACCGGAAGTCATCAAAAAGCAATATGGGATATGAAAGAAGAAATCTCGTTTGCGAATTTGCTTATTGTGTAATATCGACAGAAAACGAGCCGTAAAATGTCTCTCCATTCAGGTGTTCATTGCATTTATATTCAGTAAATACTACTTGGGTATCATAGATTAGGCCTTTGCCAAAACTGCAATATTTTTGATCGCGTTTTGCTGAAAGTCCCTCTTTTCAGCGTCACATTCGGTAATTTCTGACTTGTAAAATGACCAAGTACGTCCACTCCTAGTCCCAGCTAAGCTCAAGCAGTCAGTGTGTTGTGTCAAAACTCTGCATACACGAAGAGACCAATAGCAACGAAAAGATTGAACTGTGAAAATCAAGATAACAGAAAGACAAATTTGAATGGAATAAAACCAATTGGGGGTTCCCATAAAGCAAAAGGGTGCTGGTCAAAACATCCCCAAACCAAAACGTCCCCAAAAATAAATTGATCAAAACGTCCTCAAGCGTTGGTCAAAACGTCCCCAAGCATTGGTCAAAACGTCCCCAAGCATTGGTCAAAACATCCCCAAAGGTTGGTCAAAACGTCCCCAAGCGTTGGTCAAGACGTCCCCAGTGTAATTTCCTCTCAAACCATCAACTATTTTGACTATTCCACCAGATTTTACAAAAGAGAAGCTGATGGAAAGGTGAGAGAGTGGAGGAACTGTCCATCGGATAACCTAACACTCACAGGGGTTAGGAGGAGCATGAGAAAGCGTGACCTGTGACATTGGTCAAAATGTCCCCAACTCGTCTTGGTCAATCGTCCCCAACTCTTGGTCAAAACGTCCCCAATACAATATTCCCTCAAACCATCAACTATTTTATGAAAACAGCCAAGCCCCATCTTATGACAATGATTAATGGATTGGATTGATCCTCCCTCTCCCTCCACTTTTATTTCGATCTCAGATAAATAGAAGAACATCCAAAAACATGGGCAGAACTTGGATATTTTGAGGGGGCACTAATGGTTCACAGCATCATTCGAGTAGTGTTTTAACATACCGTAACTCAGGCAAAAATAGTGGAGGTGCCCCCCCCCCCCCCCCCACACCCCCCATTGGATCCACTCATGTAAAAATAAACACCAGTTTGACAGCTGCCGATTGCAGCAGTGTAATCGTATTAAGATCTGACACATCCAATTATCTGTTAAGTGAAGTCGGCTTGTCAAAAAGATATGGTACTGTACTTGAATGAATGAAAAGTTTCTGCGCGCCGAAGGTGCATAGGGACGATGTGGGATTGAAATCCCTTGCGACCCTAATAACTTTATTTGCTTTATAGCTTTATTTGATTATAAATCCACGAGAGTCGGGAGTGAGAGCCAATAATCTTATTAAGTTTAGTGTGCGACTTGCAGTAGGGTAGTGGGTTGAGATCACCAAGAACCTCAAGCTGGAAAATGGCGAGGAATTTGCATAATTACAAGAGATCTGCTCCGTGTTTGCTAAGAGAAGTGCGCAAATTTATGGTAATACTGAAACCGCAGTTTGGTGGTTATTTTAGAAAAAAGAAAAAGAAACCCAAACAGTCGCTGGTGTGGGAGCAGCCCCAGCACATTGTCCTTAACGGTTACAAAAAGGAAAAAATCCACCAATGTGTGTTTTTTAAAACTGGGAGTCATCCATCAGCCTATAAGGGAGAGTGGATGCTGAGTAATGGTCATCTGGTCTGCTTTCAGGGGGAACAGATAACGGGGTGATTGGAGGAAATAAAAGCAAAAAACCACACCCTCTCACAGACACACACCATCAAGCCCTTAAAAGGGCTGTTAAAATCTTTATTTAAAAAACCCAAAAATTATATTACAGACTTTTGTGTCCAAGTTTGGACTAGGACATTTTAACGGCCAAACAATACACAACCGTCCCTTTATCACTGGAAATTACAAACCGTTGTATATCGAAACTAATTCAATTTATACTGTACTGATCTGACTCTGGGTTGTCCCCTCACCTTTTTTTGCTTTAGGTGTGAGGTGCGACAGAAAGAAGTGGATTACTGTAGCCCATACGACCGGAAGAACTCAAGGGATGAGGGGGCAGGCCTATTAAAAAAGGGCATTAATATTTTTTTCAGCCTTGCAAATAAGGCAGTTTTTGAATAATTAGGAGAAAAGGGCAATGCATTACTTGAAGAAAAAAAAAGGACCGTTATCTCTCCTGCACGCCTTCATATACTGAAGCCAAGGGCGGGAGGCTCACTGAACTGGCGCCCCTGCGGCCAGAGGCAATTTTTAAATGCGAGAGCTTGAAATGGTGAATTGAAACCATTCTTCCTGAAAAAAAATCCATCTCAATCGTAGACCCACCCCCTTCTTAGGAATCCTATGGTCGCCCAAGTCCTTGTTATACAGATAGCGGGATTTTTTTTCTGATCATCCTTAATTACCTTTCAAATGCATTCTTGTCTTTATTTTATTTATTAGAATGGGTAATTCACAATAAAGGAATATTTTGGAACAAAATTGTTTTGTGTTAAGTCTTTATTCCCTTGATAAAGAAAGGCAGTCACGTGGCCTGTTTTTGTGACCAAGATTTGGGGACGTTTTGACCAAGAGTTGGGGACGTTTTGACCAAGAGTTGGGGACGTTTTGACCAAGAGTTGAGGACATTTTGAAGTGTTGGGGACGTTTTGACCAAGTGTTGGGGACATTTTGGCGGAAACGTGTCCTAATTTTCTGCGGGTTTTATTAAGTTAGGGACAGGGTTTTACTTATGGTAACTGACGAAAAATGACGAAAATATGACAACAATTGAAACACTTGAGGGTTTGGGGGTAAATATAGTTCAAATAGGTAATAGTTTTGGGAAAAATATTTGGGGACGTTTTGACCACAGGTTGGGGACGTTTTGACCAAACGTTGGGGACAGGGCTCGAAGTGTACACCTGTCACTGACAGCCAGACATTGGGTGGAGACAAGTAAAAATAAATCATACCTGTCACATATGACAGGCCAGTTACCCTTCACCTAACAAATCAGCCAAAACCAACTCCATATTAATATACAAAAATCGCCATTCTATTTATTAATTTTTCTCTCCCAAACCATAGTCTATGATCAATGATCCCTCATTGGAATGAGCTCAATGAGCTCTTTCCAATGAGGAGTCATAAGCTATGGTTTGGGAGAAAAAAAGGATTTTTTTTTTTCGAAAAAACTATTAGGCCAAGGAAAAATAATTTATATTGTCAGGGAACATGCTGGAAAAAAATAGGGTTGGTCAGTCAATTTTTTTCAAGGTTGGCAAAAAACCGGTCAATACTAGTATTGACCAGACCAGTGGTCAATACTGGTTTTAACCGGTCAATACTGGTCAATACTGGTCGATTGGATTATTGACCAATTGAACTTTATAAATCATAAATCTATTATTGTAGAGGGACAAAAGAGGTTACATGTACATACAAATGATATCAAAATAGTATTATTTTATTCATTAAGAAGTTTATAGTACAAAATCAATGATAATACAAGAGAATGAGTTAAAAACAGTAGGTTTAACCAGTGTGCAGAGCAACCGTAGACTGTGAGCTCTGGATTGCTGTCTTGTAGGTTCTGCTTCATGGCAACCATCTTCTTCTCATTGTCTGTTACTACTCCAGTAACTGAACACTGAAACTGTTGTGTTGCTGTAGAGATGGCTTCTTCTGCGACTGAAGTACAGTAGGCTGCTGTCTTCTTGTTGGTGCCGGCGTCAACTGCTGATAGGAAGAATGACTTTCCTTCACACTGAAGACTGGTGGCTATGACTGGTGTGTTGTGGATATCACTCCAACCATCTTGGATAAGTACAACTTCTTTATCTTTCAATTCAGCACTGACTTTTGTTGTTATCTTGTCGTGGACTTGGTCAAGTAGTTGGCCTCCTACCTCTTTACGGTTGGGTGGGTTGTAACCTGGTCGTAGCATCTGGATGGTTTCTTTAAATACAGGATGGTCTGCTATTTTGAAAGGTAGGTTGCAGGCGTAGAATAGCTTGGCAATCTGCTCATCAAGTTGTCGAGACATGGTTTGGTCTGTGCTAAAACTGTATGTGGTCATGCTTGACTGCTTAGGCTTCTTAGCTACATGCTCTGGTGTACTGGTTGGTGCTGGATCATGTTGCTCAACATCTGCAAATGGTCTCTTGACAGGTCTAGCTGATGCTGGACATTTCTCTCTGTGGGCCCTCAGTCTGAGTACTTTGGCACTGACTACAGCATTACAGTCTTTACATGTTGCAGTTGTTTTACTGGAATCACCTAAGTTGTAAAAGTTCCAAATGGGATCTTTAGGTTTCATCTTGGTGAACAGTGAATTTTCTTTGAGTGACGTTTTCAATAGCAGTGTAAAACTGAGAATGAAAGTGTTGGTTTTGGACTTCATTATAAAAGAAAAATAAAGAAACCCTACATATAAGAAGCCATGAAGAGTATATCCATGAGGACAATCCATTTCCTGCATTTGGACTAAAATTTGTCTAGACAACCTAGTACATGAAAGAACTTATAAAAGTTTTTATTACCTTAATTATAAATTATCACATTACAATGGATTAAAGCCACTTTTTTATTACCCCTTTTCCTTGTACTGAAGGGGTGTTGTTTTAACAATCAAATCTCTAATTGACCATCTGTCATCCAGGTGTTTAATTAATTGTCATGTACTTACATGTACCTGTGTGATACCTGTAATTTACCTGTAAAAATGACATTTGTGATACATGCACAAATACTATTCCATAAACTTTAAAAATTTTATCCACCTTTTTAATATTTTAAAATATTTAAATAGACCAGTATCAAGTATTGACCACTAAGTTTTCAGCCTTATTAGGATTTACATACAATACAATTTCTTTCATATTTCATATAAATAGCAACTTTAATATAAAAATACCACTGAGATAAATAAAAAAAATGTTTTTTCAAATATTATATGACATTCTTTTACTAAAACTACTTGATTGTCTTTTACAAAATTTCAATTGACCAGTATTGACCACTTGAGGGAGTATTGACCGGGGCGGTTAAAACCGGTTAAAACCGCCGGTTAAAACCGGGGGCGGTTTTAACCGCCCAACCTTGATTTTTTTTCCTCAATTTTTGTGTGTTTTGCATCAGAATTTGTTGGGATCGTTTACCGATTTGCGGAAAACAATTAGAGCCGGCGGTAAAAAATATGGTCGGTCGGGTTCCCTGAGCAAATTAATTATTTTTCCCCGGCCCTAGAGCTGTCATCTGCAAGTTGTGTCAGATAATGGGTTAATAACCAGTTAATGATTTGATTCTGAAATCAAAGCATCAAGATCAGGGATAAGCCAACAGTATTTGTTCACTGATGAATGGTATAGCACAACATACATGTAGTATACATTTTAAACAACTTTTCACAAATTCACAGTACTGTGTCTGTATACATGTATTCATAAATTCACACAAGCTTCCAGTGTTCAGGTGAAAATTTGAAGCGACAGGTAAGAAAAAAATCCACCTGTCATGTGTGACAGGTAGAAATTTTGGAACATTTAAAGGCCTGGTCGACGTGGTCGTGGACGTTTTGACCAAAAGTTGGGGACGTTTTGACCAGAATTTGGGGACGTTTTGGTTTGGGGACATTTTGAACAGCACCCAAGCAAAAGGGTATCTTTTTACCCTCGCTTTTATGTTTTCATCGATTTGATTCTGAATGTAGCGGCTACCCCACTACAGTTAAAACTAGAAGTCCTGTCACAAATAGTGCGCTTATCTAGGCTTAATTGCGCATTGGAATTGCGCGCAATTGCCACATCGAATGGCATCCAAAGCACGGCAGTTTCTCCTGGTTACTCATAGCAATCACATGCAATGTTTCTGCCAATGGACCTCCGGGTTACCCGGAGGTCCATTGGCTGAAACATTGCTTGTGCACAGGCCATATGTACAGAATTTGATAGCTTTACTTGAGCCATAACGCGTACATTAACGCGCATACCAACGTGCTATTTGTGCGCATTTTATGACAGGACTTCTAGTTTTAACTGTACGTTCGGGTTCCATCCATTCAAATTATCACGTTCGATAGATTTAGTACTAGGACACATGGCTCATTACAACAGTTATTTAAGGGCCTATATAAATAACGGAATTTTGTTTATTTTGAAAATTCTCACCTCTGATATTCCTTCAATTCAAATTAAATATACACAAAATGTACATCAAAATGAAGGTTGGGATGTATAGAACACGAAACACATGTGTACTCAACTCATAGAGTCGACTGTAGGCACCACTGGTTCCTGGAAGTCTGCTGTTGTATTTGTACCAGAACTGATAATTTAATAATATTTCACGAAAACAACTTGTGGCCAAATGTGCTTTACATATCCAAGAACAAAGCTAGGGGATAAAAATTCTTCAAAACACGGCGACAGAGCTGCACTGGGGAAAATTCCAAAGCCTTTGCTTTTGTTTACTTATGAGTATACTTTTGATTTCCGGTTGACGTCATCGGACAGAAAAAGCATGTTAAAACAACGCCGTCTAAAATCAAATAATGAAAAAGATCGCCTTCATACAGTATACTGTTATTAGATTGAGATTGCACAGTTGCCATATTCAATGCAAGGTATCATGATACCTGTTGAAATTTCTTAGAATTACGATTTTCTTTTTTGATGGAAATTTGTGGTTACGAGTGATTTGCGCATGTCTGTCGAGCATGGAAACCATCTTCAATAAAAAATGCAGACAGTGTTGTCCTTTTCCAAAATGCAGTCCTATCGCTGTATTCGAAAGTGTTTTGAATGCCTAGCTTTGTTCTTGGATATATGAAGCACATTTGGCCACAAGTTCTGATGAAATATTTTATTATCAGTTCTGGTGCGAATACGGTAGCAGACTTCCAGGAACCAGTGGTGCCTACAGTCGACTCTATGAGTTGATTAGATATGTGTTTCGTGTTCTATACATCCAAACCTTCATTTTGATGTATAATTTGTGTACATTTAATCTGAATTTAAGGAATATGAGAGGTGAGAATTTCAAAATAAACAAAATTCCATTACTTATATAGGCCCTTAATAATAGAATAATATTTGACAGGCATAACTGGAATTTTTACTGGATACCCCTATTCAAGCTGTTGTAAAGAATACCACCTAAACTGCCCCCAGACTGAACCGTCCCCACCGAAGGGACCCAATCCATCCTCAAAACCTGTGAACCAAACCGTCCCCAGATATTTGACCCAAACCGTCCTCAGTGTTTTTTAGCCTTTTGTTTTTTTTCAACATTTTTTAATATAAAACCACTTACCTGTATAAATGTGAGAATAAAATAGGATATCTGATTCTGTACACAAAAACAAAAATCCAAGAAATATCGGATTAAGGGGCTATATAAGTAATGGAATTTTGTTTATTTTGAAATACCCACCTCTGATATTCCTTAAATTCAAATTAAATATACACAAATTATACACCTAAATGAAGGTTGGGCGATGGAGAAACAAAAACAAAAATCCAAGAAATATCGGATTAAGGGGGCTATATAAGTAATGGAATTTTGTTTATTTTGAAATACCCACCTCTGATATTCCTTAAATTCAAATTAAATATACACAAATTATACACCTAAATGAAGGTTGGGCGATGGAGAACACAAAAAATATAAAACCAACTCATAGAGTTTACATCAGACATCAATGGTTCCTGAAGGTCTGCTGCCGTATTTGTACCAGAACTGATAATAAAATAATATTTCCTGAATACAACTTGTGACCAAATGTGCTTCACATGTCCAAAAAACAAAGCTTGGGCATCAAAATCCTTCAAAACACAGAGACAGAGCTGCATGGGGGTAAATTCTCAAAGTGACTGCTTTGTTTACATATATCAAAAGCAGTCACTTTGAGAATTTATCCACATTAGTCGACGATATATCAGTATATTGCAGTATTTTTATATCCCCACCAGGGGTTTATAGGAATCGCTTTGTCCATCCGTCAGTCTGTTTGTCCATCCCAAAATTCAATCCTGAATCAATTGTAAAATACTTGGTTGAGTGACTTGATATTTGGTATGCAAGTGTATCCTATTGCTGTATACCCATAATGAAATGCAGGCGTCCTTCGAGATTTTATTGCCAGAGTCATTGCCCTTCATATTTGATGTGCAACTCTATCTTATTGATGTCTACCCGCAGTACAAGGTCAGTCTGTCAGTCCGTCCATCTGTCCCAAAATTCAATCATGAATAACTTGTAACGTACAATACGTGGAGAGTGGATTGTAACTAAATCACCTGCAGAGTGGAGTTATCACTCATGCTATAACTTTCAAATTTTGTACATATCGACAAAAAACACAAGCAATGTTTCAGCCAATGGACCTCCGGGTTTAGCCCGGAGGTCCGTTGGCTGAAACTTTGTTTGTTGTGCTGGTTATGCTTTGCAACAAATTTACAATTATTGCTTGGGTGATTCTCCACTCTGTGGGTGATTTAGTGATAATACACTCTCCACATACTGTACTTGGTTGAGTGACTTGATATTTGGTATGCAAGTGTGTCCTATTGCTGTATACCTGTAGTGAAATGCAGGTGTCATTCAAGATTTTATTGCCATAGTCGTTGCCCTTTAGGGACTTACATGTAGTATTTATATATACCCAAAAACTGTACCTTTTGCCAGGCTTGCATTGTTAAATAAGAGGGGGTATCTTTTTGTGTCTCCATCAAAATGAAGCACCTTTACAATGTGCTAACATATTTTTAAAAATCGACTTGATAGCAATCTTTATTTTGGGTTGGCCTGCACATTGTGGGGGTATTTCGTCAGCTGTGCTTACGAACAGATCCAGGGCTCGTTTTTCGACGGGAATCCGATTCTCGTAATATTCCCGTAAACACAACCAGCGGGAATCCAAATGGATTCCCGTGTATCCCAATGTATAAATCTTATATTTTTGAGTTTTATTTTTACCTTTTTGACCTAAGTGGCATTCGCAAACTGAAAACTCGATCTCAATGACAATACCAGTTAGTTAGTAAGATCGAATGTATTGTTTACAGAATTGTGACATATTTGGTTGAACCCAACTGAACTGGAAGTGGAGTAGAACTGGTAGACTTTTAAAAATGCACCATTCCTGCGCAATAGAATTTCGACCATGTTTCCCAAGTCATTTCGTCCCACGTTTATAGTAGGGCTGTCACGATTTTTCAATTTATGAATCGATTAATCGTCGCAAATAATCGATGATAATCGATTAATCGTACCTAGATGACCTTCCCTCTCCCTCTCTTTGAAGTCGATAAAAATGAAGTTCAAGTCAGTTGACCTACCTCAAGTAAACAACGAAGACGATCATCTTGTAGGTACATTCAAAGCTTCGATGTTCTGAACTTTTGAACCGTCAGTGTAATAATCAAGACCGGTTGGCAGTTGCAATCTTCGCAACTGCCGACCGGTCTTGATTATTACACTGACTGTTCAAAGATTCAGAACAAATGCTTCTAACAATTTCTTGGGGTTTAACATCGATGTTCTTAACTCTTTACCTTTGGAAACCATATTTCTTTCATCAAATTTTCTTTTAATTATTAAACGTCTAAAACAGGATACAATTTACCGATTATTCGATAATGAAAAATACTAATCGATTTCGCCGTGACCGATCAATAATCAATTAATGGATTAATCGTGACAGCCCTATTTTTATAGTAAAAAAAAACACACCACATGGCGAAATGACCAAGTGCCAGAGCCACTTGGTTTTGAAATTACCATAAAAGTCTGAAACGACCAAAGAAGTACCGAATGCCTCGGCGATAAAGTAACCAGGTCTTGATGTGATCAGATGATGAAGTAACATTGAAATTGAAAGTGTAAACTTAATTTCAACAAGGGTGAGTTGGTGGGGCCACTTTTTTATCCGCTGTCTGTAGAAACTCTTGTTATGATTACCAGTACGGTATTGTTATTGTTTAGCACCGGCATTTCACTTCACACTCAAAATGACGTCAAGTGAGGATAATGAGAAAAAGGGAAAGCCAATTTCAGCTGCTTCTTTTGAATTGTGGTCAAACGAAGTCAAAGAAAGTTTCATTTTCACCAAAAATGAATCTGGGTCGAAAATTATAAAGGCCATCTGCCAATTATGCTCGAAGCATTGTAAGACCATCGTTACAACATGTCATAATTTTGTAGCAAAACCTACAATAATTAAAATCATAACGACTCAGAACTTTAAAGTGGTTAAGATGAACAAGACTTTCTTTTATATTAATTTCGTTCAGACTTTAAAGTTAAAGTTTTACTTTTCGTTGCAATTTTCAGATTCAAGGTTAAGCAATGACTTTTATCCTGCGTTTACTTTAAATTCCTGTGACACAGGGAATGCCATAAGTTTAGGTATCAAATGAGCAGAAAAAAATAACTTGAAAAATCTTCCATTAAAACTGTGAAGAAGCCATACCTAATATTAAATCACTCCAGGTTATTTTGTTATAATTAGAAAGTCTTAAGTGTAGACTTGTCCAAGAATTTACTTTTTCAGTTGAGCAATGGTGTCCGCAAACAAGTGAGCAGGTGACTGGACACAGACTGACATGTCATTGGTGCACATGGAGAATAATAGGGGGGCTAGGACTGTTCCACCTGGAACTCCTGGTGTCACGCTGTATCTTGGTAATGTTGCTCCAATGGAGCAACATTACCAAGATGCTGCGTGATGTCTGGAGCAGTCCTAAGCCCCCTACTATTCCCTGTGTACATCAACGACATGCCGGCCTGTGTCCAGTCTTCCTGTGAGTGTCCACAGACCTGTGTTCGATCTGCCAGGAAATACCTGATTCAGTCAATGATGATGCCTTTTACATGTCTACTGTAAGGACCTCACCACCATAATTATCAATTTGAGCATAAATTATGGAATAAAATGAACATAAAAAATCATTGACTTCAAGATGATTTTCAGTAATTCATTGAGTATTTTATTGTCTTAAAACAAACTCTTACGCCAGCAATGATTGAAAGACATCATTAAAACTATCTTCTGCTAACACTGACATTATTGGTCTTCACAGTTTTTTCATGATTTTTGAAGTTTATTTCAGAAAAAAAAGGAATGGACCCACCATCCTGCATACTAACATACCTCCTTGCTCTGTAATGTTTGAGCACAGTCAGCAAGGTGACAACCGCCCCCCCCCCCCCACACCCTTCCCGTGGAGCAGTGCTGTGGGCAGCTTGGGGCATTAATCATATCATAAATATTGTCACCAAGTACTGACTGAGCAAGGATTGCATTTTTAGAATCTGCCAACCGGGCGCATGCCCCCTCCCACTGTCACCCCCCCCCCCCCCCCCCCCCCCACAAACACCCCAATCAAAGAGTCATTTTGACTTTAATTGACGAATTGTCCACAAGAACTCGGAGTGAGTCGGCTGTGCGGGTAAATCGTCTTGTAACCCTTGGAAGAAAAGTGTAGGCGACACGAGGATCCAGCGTGTTCTTTTGAATTCTTGGGAGTAGAAAATTGGGAGAAATTAAAAATAAAAACAAACAGACGGTAGTCAGGTATGTTTGGACTTTTTTATTGTTTAACTGGGAATGCTGTTAAATTTATTGCTCGATAATAAAATATACTCTCACACTGCGCCGTTTTGAGCTCTTTCCCATTTTCGATGCAAGCTGTGCACCCTGAACATTTTTCAGCCTGTACGAATATGGCATTGGGTAATTTGTTTCATTTTTTGATATTTCGAATGTCTAAAAAATTTTTGGTGTTCGAAAATTTAGATGAAATACGCCCATTGAGGTGCTCACTCAGATGCAAGGAAATGCATTTTTTTTGACCTGGAAGGGTCGGCCCGTCGTACCTGCGAACCTTGGTCGCCACACTGGATTCTGGTGGATTCCCGTCAAGATAATTTACGGGAATCCAATTGGATTCCCGGAAAAACAGACGAAAAACGAGCTCTGAGACCTAGTTTATTATACTGATACCGCTATTTAATTTTGAAGATCATGCAGCCCAAACAACAGAGCTGTGTTTGTGATAGAAAGTGTAGCCTTGGTAGCTGGATATCACATAAATAATAATTACAAAAAATGAACAAACAGATTGCCACATGTCACACATGCACAAGGAGTGATCGTGTTGCAAGCTTACAAGATTTTTTTTATTCTATTAACCCTCTGCACACTGATGTCAGATTCCTTTCCACAGCAAATTTTTCCCATAATGCAACAGAGAATTTAATAAATTATATCTTGTTTGAGAGAGCTCATTGAGCTCTGTCAAACAAGATATATTTTGTTGAATTTTTCATTCTGCATGAACAATATGGAGTCAGTGATGGAAATTTAACCCTCTGCACACTGAGGTCAAAATACCAAAGTTTTCCACAGCAAATTTTTCCCATAATGCTGAGAATTTAATAAATTTTATCTTGGTTTAAACAATATTTATTCAAAGAAAATGCTATATGTTACAAAACTGAACAACAACAGCAACAACAACAAAAAAGTAACAGCACAAGCTCACAATATAACATATATTTAACACTAAACAAATTGCTAATTGAAGGAGGGATTTGACAGGAGCTTGGGGCTTATGTGAGTCATCTCATTGAGCTCTGTCAATTTGTCAAATAAGATATATTTTGTTAAATTTTTCATTCTGCACGAACAATATGTAGTCAGTGATGGAAATTTGGAAATACTACCAGAGATCTGGGAGTTAAAAGCAGTTTACACATGTACAATTAACAGGTCAAATTTGTGCAGAAGGTATTGTAAGTGGTTTCAGGGCTTAAAATTACACGCGAATCCGCGAATCGATTCTCGTAATGATTCTGGCAAACTACACTGGCGCGAATCCAAGTGGATTCGCGTCAAATTACTGCTTGGATTCACTTTATGTATGATGTCGTTGATTCATGATGAAGTTCCGACCTGGGTTATCATGAAATATATAATTTTGAAAAACTGTCCATTGATATTTCTTGAGTTTGGTATCAAATCAAGTCATGGCTGCTGTAGCAGCCATGACTTGATTTGATACCAAACTCAAGAAAATGTGAAGCATGTGGTAAATCATGGGTGGAAATTTTGACAACTTATTTCGTGATCTCACCAGCAACATTCAGCTAGTTTTTGCAGAAATTCATATCATTATTCATTTATTTATTTAAGGGTGTTTAAGGTCACATAATTATGCACAATGGCTAATCATGACCGCAACATGGATATAAAGTCAAGGGTTTTCAATCATTTATACCCCATTTAGCACATTTTAGAGGATTTCCACCTCAATCATTGGCTTTACTTCCCGGGTTCCCACGGGGGATTTCATATCATGGTTTAAATGGATTCGCGTGAAAATATTTCGCGAGAATTATGTTAGATTCGCGTGATGCCAGACGAATTTTAAGCCCTGGGTTTTGCATTTGGAAGTTAGGTTCAGTTAACAGGGTTATTCAATTGAGATATCCATTTAAGTGGGTTCCACTTTCTGTGCATGAAAGGAAATCATTATAGGTAAGTATTTCCAAAGACAAAACTCTCAACTGCCAAAGTTGTATTTTATGGTTTGTTCTGGTTACTAAGTAAATCATTTTTTTTAGGCTTGAGTGAAGGGAATGGTACAAGTGCTCATCAAGGATGGAATGTCACAACCCAGACTGAAACAGTTGGCTCTCCTGCACATCCAATTGCATCAAAACCGCATATACGAACCATTTATATAACCACACCACCTGCCAGTTCACAGATAATCAATCAGAATAAAACATGTTTTGTAACTAATTCAAGTCGAACTACATGTAGTCCACAAAGTGCAGGCAGTCCGAGGTATCAACAACCACCATCACCTCGCCACACTCTGCCAAGTCCTGTTAAATGCCCTTTTCCATCCACTCCAAATGCAGGTACACAGAAAAACAGTAAAAATCAATCTAGCCACATGACCAGTCCAGTTAGAATGAGTAGCAGTCCACAGAAGGAAACTAAAAGCCAAGATTCACAAGTACCTTCACAGTATCCATCCACATCTACACTCGTTGCAAGCCATTCTGTTGATTGTCAACCAAGTTCTGATCATGAGTAAGTAAAATATTTTGTGCCTTGATTGTTTGATCATTCAGTGCAGGGCTTATATTTTGCAGTGTGCGAAATTTAAAAACTGACTCTAACCGACTGACCATTCACGTGGGTTGGAGATGGCTGACCGAGCACTCGTCTATGTAAAAAATTTTCATTGGGAAACTTCTTTTTTTGTCATTAACAAGTATTCTTATATTGCATGGAATTGAAATATATGTAGCCTCTCATGGCAAAAGTCTAAAAATCTACCAAGACACAAGAAAGGCTGCTTTAACTGGTAGAGTGCTAGAAGCCCATATTTGGTTTTATTCTGAACTGCAGGTACCTAAAGTTAAAGGCTTCATATTCTGTGGATGTACTTCGTATTATCTTGTAAGTAAAATTATTTCATCTCCATCGATTTGCATTGTTACAATTTATGGGAGAGTGCCTATAGGCACTCTCCCTTGAATTGTAACGAGACAAAAATGTTTAAACAAATCTTGAGGCTGAGAAAAAAATTAGCACTCTCCCAGTTAAGTGACTCAGACTTCACCATTCAAGATACAACTTTTGGCTACCCAATCATCCGTTCGAGTAGATTTAAATTTGTGTAACCACCACGCGAACAAAACGAGCATTCTCGTCAAATTTTGCACACTGATTTTGCCGAGAATCTAAGAATCGATTCACACAAAGATTCGCACAACAAAACAAATGAAATCCATGGAAATTCTCTCTGCACCTCTGCTTGGATTCGTGTGAAAAGAATTGAGTCCTCCTTCAACCCTCTAACAGCAGCAGAAACTTAATCAGTACAAGACTAACATAATCTTAAATATTCTGACACTTTGTTTATAAAATTGTACAAATATGTGGTTGTCATTGGAACAGGTTCAATGAGCCGGTTCCAATATGACATACATATTTGTAAGGTTTTATTGGTTAATATTGTTTATTTTTTTAAAAATTCAATGTATGTTTTAAAAATTGAAAAGTGGTATTGGGTAAAGGATTAACATGTGCTATCATTACAGTTAAAACTAGAAGTCCTGTCATGAAATGCGCACAAATAGCACGTTGATATGCACGTTAATGTACGCGTTAAGGCCCAAGTATAGCTATCAAATTCTGTACATATGGCCTGTGCACAAGCAATGTTTCAATCAATGGACCTCCGGGTAACCTGAAGGTCCATTGGCAGAAACATTGGATGTGTGTGCTATGAGTAACCAAGAGAACCTGCTGTGCTTTGAATGCCATTCGATATGGCAATTGCGCGCAACTCCAACGCACAATTAAGCCTAGATAAGCGCACTATTCGTGACAGGACTTTTAGATTTAACTGTATACAAAAGTGGTTCAAGCATGGTGGCCTCCTCAGTCATGGGATCCTGGGTCACTTATAGCAGGTGTGGATTCTTTCAACTATGTTCACAAGAATCCAAATGTTACCTGATACAATACAACCATTTCGAGATGTACTTGGTAAACAACATGTGGAAACAGTCCTTCGTGTAAGAACATCATGGAAGAATGTATCTGTTTGGTCATTAAACATCTGAATGATGTTATGACGTGAATTAAATACTTTAAACTAGTTGTCATGCTGGAAAGTAAACGGTCCGACAAAGGTGGTATTTTTCTTTCAAAATATAAGTTTCTTCTCTTACTTCAGGTTTAGCTCCTGGACACTTTCAAAATTCTGAGATTTCAAGTAGTCATATTTTTATACTGTACCAATGACCCAGACATAGCTGGTGCTAACTCTTAAAATATAGGGCCAAACACAAATTTTGCCCCCCAATCCCCAAAATTTGCATCTAAAACTAAAGAAAACATGTCCTGAAAGGCCCTCCACACTTCGCCCCTACTGCGCATGCGCAGTGTCAAGGACGTTCCGAAATTGGCGCCATTTATCATTCTAAGTTTGGCCCTTCATCAGTTAACATCTGACTGATCTTTGTGCTTTTAAATCTCAGTTTAAATGATGCCAGACACATAAATATTAGTGAAATGGTGATTCTAAGGAGGATAGAAAAGGAGGAGAGGAAAAGAATGTGTGACAGAATATTATCAGGGCTGTAACTTAAAATTTTTTAATGAAATTATGTTAAGTTACCTATTTTCAAGGCAGCAGCCATTTTGTTGTCATTCTGATTATTTAGTTACACTGTTTTTCAAGTGTTTTTCCTCTCTCCCTGTCCTTTAAGTTCCCCCTTGCTATTCTCCCATGCTTTTGGCATAATTTCTGTAATTATTATTACTAAAATTTCTTGGGAGCTTTAGCTGAATAACAGAATGAATTCTGTTCTTCCCCATGTTTACGTCTTCACCTACGGGTGGTTAGGCGTTGTGTTCTGCATCTACCATCTGATGTTCTGCAGTTTCTTCCCTGGAAGTCTCTGTTTTGCATCAGATGGTGTATTTTTGGTAACTGATTTCGGGCCTGGGTGCCTGGAGTCTTATTTTAGTGTTTTTACACTCATTGTTTACATTTACAACAGCCCTCTGTGTGAGGGGGGATTTCTAAATAATAATATCTTTATGTTATTTTAATCATAACTAGATACATTATTATTGTTCGTAAGTGTTGAATAAATTGTTTAAAATATTTTTAAAATTTTTTGTCCACACTTAGGCTTGGGATCCATTGGGGCTCAACGTTACTTTTCAGAAACTTGGGCTGTTCTGAAAAAATATTTTTTCAAAATATTTTGATTTCAATTATTTTTTCTATATTAATGGATCATATTATTATTATGTATTTTGATTGCCAGGGGTTAGTGCGAGTACCAGGACTTGTTTTCTTTTCACATTGAAAGGTTATTGATCAATTGTTTTAAGAGGAAGTCTTCCTCTGACCTTATTATCATTCTATATGTGGTCAGTGTACTCGCATTAACTCCTGTTCTGTATCGTATGATTTCGATGACAATATGGGAAGCGTATGTCACGGTATGTTGTTGGGGATTTGGACACTCCGGTCCTTTCCCCGCAGGGTCACTCTACTTTATCAATTTCTATTTCAGACGATCAAGATTAGGGTGATGTATCTGTGATGTCTTCCAACAGTGTGCCTCCGTCGTCACAATTAATGAAGGGCTAGCGGAAAAGTGCTCATGTAATATGCCAATTGCCTAAGAGGACCCTAGTAGGTTCGACGGCCTTTGACGTCCGCTAGCTCGCCCGGTGTAGCGTCCATTCACCGAATGGTTCGGCAGCCGGGTTCGTCCGTTGCGGTCTAGAAGGAATTTTGGGGTGATGCGAGCACTATAAATTAACTTAATGCACACCCAGTGACGGCAGATCGGAGGGAGAACGGAGGAAGCCTTTTAGTCCGGTTCATAGCTCGTTCCGGTCCATCCGGACGGCAAGCGAGAGAGGCCCCTCTCTCGTTCAACAACATCTGGCCCCAGATGTTGTGGTACAAATGTGTCGTTAGCGGAGCATACGTCCGTCGCTCGGGACGCTCCGTTGTATAGGCAGTCCGCTGAGACTGCTAAGGCTTCCTCTTCTCGTCAGCGCACACGACCGCACCTTGGCTGCGTGACCGCCGATATATTACCAGCTTCGCCGATCAAGGATTCTTCGGCGACCAGGTCACACCATCCGGCAGCCAGGGATTCGAGACCGATGGACTCCGGACGTTCGCATAGGAAAAGTATGCGGGAGCCATCTGATGCGGAGCTGCCCTCGGCGAAGCAGCGATAGACTGCGTCTCCGCAGGTCTCGACGCCGGACATTCTTGTGCACATAGCACAGCTTATCGCAGCATCCCAGCAGCCGACAGAAACGGTGTCGGATCCAGAATTATCCGACAGCGCTGGGTCGGTAGCCGGGGACTCGAGGCCTGCAGACTCCGGACGTTCGCATAGGAAGTGTGCGGGAGTCAACGTACACGGAGCTTCCAGCGGCAATGCATCGTAAGTCCGCTACTGCACAGGCCTCGGGAACGGACGTGCTTTCCTTAATAGCACAGTTTATCGCAGCATCCCAGCATCAACTGAATCTGTCGCATATATTTTATCCGACGATGCTGGGTCGGGACGCTCCGCGGAAGCGGGTACGGACGTCCGAAAGTTTCATCCGGTCCGACGGGATACCGAAAGGGATTCGGTGGATTTCAAGCTTTCCCTTTTGGAACAACATATGCTGCGATGCCGGATAAGAAACTGATAGCGTCGGTGGACTTAGAAATTTTTGGTTCGGTTCAGGGACAACGTCCCTCAGTTCCGACATAGTCCAATAATGTCACACAAACTTTCGAATTATTGAACGATGCTATATATATTATTATTTTATGCTTGCTATCCAAGCATTTCTGGTTTCTTGTTCGAAGAGTTATGGAGATGTCTTTCAAAAGTGTGCCTCTGTCGTCATAGTTAATGAAGAGTTAGCGGCAATAAGTGCTCATGGAATATGTCTATCGCTTACGGAGTGACATTCGCTAGCTCACCCGGTGTAGCGTACATTCATCGAATGGTTCGGCTGCCGGGTTCGTCCGTTGCGGTCTAGGAAGGAGATTTGGGTGATGCGAGCACTTTAATTACTTTAGTACTCACCCAGTGACGGCAGATTGAGGACAGATCGGAGGAAGCCAACAACATAGGGGACCGCATGTTGTGGTTCAGATATTTTACATTCGGAGCATATGTCCGTTGCTCGGGACGCTCCGTTATATTGACAGTCCGAGAGACTGTCTTTAATGCTTCCTCATCCTCACAGCAGGGCACACGACCGCACATTGGCTACGTGACCTCGAGTATCCGATCAGTTTCGGCATTCAGTGATTCCACAGCGAATAGGTCGCGCCATCCGGTAGCCAAGGGACACGAGGCCTATACACTCCGTTCGCTCGCATATTGGAAGTATGCATGGGGTAACGATCTCGGAGCTTCCTGCGGCAATGCATCGTAAGACCGCTGCTCCTCAGGCCTCAGTGACGGACGTGCTATCCGAGTTAGCACAGTTGTTTCGCAGCATCCCAGCAATTGACGGTTTCTCGGTCGAATCAGGAATTATCCGACGGCGCTGGGTCGGTGCGGTCCGCGGTTGCATCAATCTACGGACGACCGAACGCTTTATAGGGTCCGACAGGATGGCGAAAGGGATTCGAAAGATTTCGAGTTTTCCCTTTAGTAATATCGGAAGATGCCTTTCATATCTTCTGGCATTTCTTCCAGTGATTATTTTTCGGACTTCATTGCTGCGATCTTGGATAAGAGACTTATAGCGTCATTGGACTCGGATTTTTCGATCGGTACAGGGACTTTGTCCCTGACTTACCGACGCAGTCCAATATTGTCATTACAACATGTGTTTTATTTTTCGACGCTATATATTTATATGTATACAAGCCTGCTACTAAGCATGATAGTTTAGTTTCTTGTCCGCGTGGCTCATTTCTGCCATTTTATCTTTTTACATATAGTTTATTTTGGCAGAGCAGGGCATACCGAAAGTTCATATGCGTCTAGACGGTGTGATTAAAGACTGCATATATTCTTTTTCGCCGTTTATGTCTTTTCCAATTTCAATGTTGGGAACGACATTATGTATAGTAGACTTAACTTAGACGCTTTATTATACGTAATCCGCCTTACTGAGGCGTTATCATTACGTCTTCAAGAAAAGATTTACGGGATATTATTCTCAATGTAATTTCTTTTGAGGGCAGTAGTTTGTTCACGTATAACTCCGCCCTTCAGTGGCTGATTGGAGTTGGTTAGACGTGATGCAGCCCTAGCTACATCCACGCGTGGATAGTAGGTTAAGAACTCTCTCAGAGTCGCTTCGTTCTCGGAGGAGCTTCTCTTCGACGGCAACTTTCTGGCAATCCATGAATTGCTTGATTTATACATTCTCTTGTCTATCTAGTGTTACAAGAGATTCAGACTGGGGCAAACATTCGGTGGTTGACTCAGAGAGTGCCGCCGCAGTTGCCGGACCCGAGTGTGGCTGTTATGACGGTTGCCAGTCAAACAGATTGGAATATATACTGATCCCTACGGATTCGAAGTGCCAGGGTCTTTGGGTTCCGCAGTCTTTTAGCTATCAGTTTAACTTCCGCGGAATAATGTTTTTTAGGCTTGCTTTATGTCATTGCATGAACATTATTCAGTAACGCATGCCCAAATTCCTGTCCTTTAATTCGACAGTAGTGGCGTATCTCCGGAACCAGGGAGGCACTCTTTCGTTTCCGTTATTCAATTTAATGGAAAGAATCCGTCTGTTGGTTATAGTACACCAAGTTCAGTTTTGGTCCGTCATATTCTGGGTCGTCTGATTGTTTTATCGCACTCCCGTTCTCTTACGGGTCGCTTGTTGCTGTCAGAATGGACTCTCAACAAACAAGTATTCAATCAGATTTGCTATCTATGGGAGCGCCCAATGATGTTTTATTTATGACACAGCTTGCTAATCAATTGCAAACGTATGTGTTGGCTTGTCCAGATCTCTGAGCTAATACTGTTAACGCTCTATTGATCTATAGGACGGAATGATAGGATACGCGTATCCTCCGGCGCTGTTGTTTTAGCAGGTATTGCTAAGATAAACAACCACAATACATTTCTGTTGATAGCATCTCTATCTTCACAGAGATCATGAGTAATTTACTCTCTTGTCTACTGTGGATCTTAACGTGAAATCTTCCTCTATGTGAGGATCTTTTTTCACTGGGTAAATCGTGTCATCTTTATCACAACCAGCAAGGTCGCAACCTTCATGTATTCCGTTGTGTGGTCCGTATTGCATTGTAAGCACTGTACTGGACGAGCTTTGGACGCGATTTCTTACTATAGGAGATCCTCTTCTTCGCTATTCTATGCGACTAAAGTGGAGGCTCTTCCGTCGTGGTGTAGGGATCATTATGTTCATATGGTTGATCCCTCCATACTACTCATTGCTATTTTTTAGTATACTTGTTTCACAAGATCTACTGCAGCCTGTTGTTATTTAGGTTATAGGTTTATGTTACCTCATACCTATGCACTCTACGATAGTTTACAATTGAGTCTTTTGTCTCTTTATCTAAGTCAGTTAGTAACTTTTTGATAAATAGACTTAGAATCTTTAGATTAAATTCCTATACGGATTTTAACTTCAGGTTCTTATTTAGCTAAGTAATCATTTGAGCCTCTGGAAACAGTAGTTTTCAAATTCTGACCTTTTAGACAGTAATTCTGTTGGTCTCTCTTTTACTGTAGAGTCAGTGAGTTTCATGCACTATCGATGGATGATTTTCACTTTCATAGTTTCGGAATCAATACTTCCGTTACTATTTAGGTTGGATGGTTGCATAAGAGTTAGGCTCCTATTATCCGGAACCTATTATTTTAAGGTCCTTCCGTCTTCGTATGGGCATAGGCCTTTACTCTTTCCGGGTACAGTTTATGTATTTATAAACAGATATCTGTTTATTACAAGGGCGTAAGCTTCTTCTATCTTTGATGTCTAGTAGAAGGACGTTACGCTCCATTTTATTGTTAATGGATTCTATTAACTAGCGTACTGCTTATGGTATATCATTGGCTTAGCAGTTGTGCTTAAGATTTCGGCTCATGAAGTAAGAGTTCTTCTACTTCTTGGGCTTACATTAATAGTGTTGCTATTATAGATTTTTGAAGGCTGCTCATTGCGCTCAGCCATCCATTCATGAATTTTATCTCAGAAATATCGAGTCCATTTCTGGAGGCCTCTATTGTTAGGTCTATTATCTAGGTAGGCTGTCTGTTTCGGCAGTGTCTCCGTTCGGCTGCCCTCTTCGCTCTGGGCTATTTGACCCAGGGCAAGAAAAAGGGGGGGGGGGGGGAGGGTGTTCCCTTGGGTCACCTGTTTTTACTATGAAAACAAGGGGATACCTCCTCCAGAGTTAGTAATTCTGAGCTGTTATTGGGATGGTTGTTTAGTGAGAAGTTTAAGTTTATAAAATTCATTCAAGTCTTAGTTTTTAAAGTATAGCTTTTGAATATTGCATATGTCAACGGACATGATTATGCAATTCTCACACACTTTTAGGAGTATAAGAGTCTCTATTCTCTAGACTTACTTTATTATTGGCTTACTTTAAAAATTATTAGTATAAGGATTATTGGATATTAATAGAGTACATGGATGTATGAAGCTCAATTTTTGGAAGGTGTTGTATCTTTCTAATTTATCATAAATAAGAAAGATACATGTAAGGCCTATTACTTCTTTTCCCTACAGGGGATGACTCTATTTTATTTTATTGAGCGTATTCCATTTTGCTCTATGTCCTTGGCCCCCCAGCCTTTTTACTATTCAGCTATGTCTGGGTCATTGGTACAGTATAAAAATGTTAAAAAATTTATAGTAATTTATATATTTTTTATACTTACCAATGACCCAGACGGGGATGGCCCTCCCAGGAGTTGGGAACTCTTGTCTCCCCGCTGAGTACATAGCGCTTACCAGGCACTGGTTATTAGAATGATAAATGGCGCCAATTTCGGAACGTCCTTGACACTGCGCATGCGCAGTAGGGGCGAAGTGTGGAGGGCCTTTCAGGACATGTTTTCTTTAGTTTTAGATGCAAATTTTGGGGATTGGGGGGCAAAATTTGTGTTTGGCCCTATATTTTAAGACTTAGCACCAGCTATGTCTGGGTCATTGGTAAGTATAAAAAATATATAAATTACTTACTATAAATTTTTTAACTTTTCCAATAATATGCAACTAGGAATTTAACCAATTCAGTGTTGTTTGACAGAGCTCATTTAGTTCTGTCAAACAAGATTGAATGGATTAACATCCTAATTGCATTATGGGAAACATTTGCTGCTTGAAATTTTGGTATTTTGACATCTGCGTGCAAAGAGTTAATCATTGTAAAATGCCTAACACAAGCCATTTAGAATTTGGGGATGGGAATCAATGACACAACCCTTGTTGGAATTTTTCCTTTAGTCTTGGGGGTGGGAGAGGGGTTCTGGGTGATTTTTATTACCTGCGTCGCCAGCGGCAGAGCAGGTCTAGTAACTGCTCGACTCTGTCCCTCAGTCCGTCCGTCCATCAGTCTGTCCGAAACACTTTTTCTGTCAAAGTTTTCTTGGCTTCTATGAAAGGGAATGATTGTATATTTGGTCTGCTGCTTCATAATGATGAGTTGTATCGTGTAAGCAATTTTCAGATCTGCCGTGCAGCCACTTCCTGTTTGTCGATACTTTGAAATTTTACTGTACCCACTGAACATTGAAATTTTTCGTCAAACTTTTCTCGGCTTCTATGGAAGGGATTGATTTTATATTTCGTCTGGAGCCTGATAATGATCAGTTGTATCGTGTATGCAATTTTCAGATCTGCCATGCAGCCACTTCCTGTTTGCCGATTCAATTGCATGCAGCGACGCAGGTCCAGACCCGGTATTGGTATTGGCTTGTTTCCCCCTTTGCTTCAGAATGTGTTTTAAGTTATTTTATGAAAAAAGAAAAAAAATTAGCCAACAGACCCTTCACCCCCACCCCCTTGGTGAAATTAGATTAAACTATAATAACATGTAGAAGCTGAATATGACCTTAAATTCTTCTTTAAACAATTTTTTCAAATGTGCGATTAAGGCCTCTTGGAGGTCTCTTGTTTTAACCCTTTACCTAACATGAAAAGCAGACGACACTTGCAAAAAAAATTCTTGAATAACTAACTTTTTCTTTCAAAAACATAGGTTATGACCCCTCATTGCAACGAGCTCGATGAACTCGTTCCAACGGGTGGTCATAACCTATGTTTTTGAGACAAAAAATGAAAAAATAATGAAAATTAATTGGGGATTTTTGATAATAGCGCTGGCCATTTGTTTCCATTACGTTGGGTAAAGGGTTGATGGTTCTGAGCAGTTTTGGTCATTACATGTGTGTTGGGTGAAGTGTTAATATTTTCTTGAATTATTTCTTAGTTATTTTCATGATACTCCAAAATATTAATCTGACCAAAATCGACAAAAGTATGAATATCAGATGACCAATTATATTTTTATACTGTATACCAATGGCCCAGACTGGCTGGTGCTAACTCAAAAATATCTAGGGCCAAACACAATTTTTGCCCCCCAATCCCCGCATTTGTGCTTTTTAAATCTCAGTTAATAATGATGCCAGACACAAATCAATGGTTAAATTGGTGGATCCAAGGACACAACTGGATGAAGGAAGGAAGAAACGATGGTTTGAAACGTGCAGGACTGTAATTTTATAATATTTATAAAAATTAGTTCATGTTCCCCAATATCGGGACATGGGCCTGACGTCATCATTCATTGATAATGATCTGTCCACTATTTGTTTAGTATTCCTTCCCTTGATCCCCCCAGTTAAGCTTCCAAGCATTTTGGCTTGTTTTATTGAAATTTTTTTTATAAAATTTCTTGGAAGTTTAACGTTTTTTTTTTTTCAGAAGATATTCTGTACATCCCCAGGGTTGCATCCTCATCCTTGAGGTGTTTAGGCGTTTTGGTCATGCATCATATATCCGATGTATTGTTTTTTCTTCTGATGAAGATCTTGCTTTACATCGGATAGTCTTGTTTCTGTTACTGACTTCGGGCCGTGTTGCCTGGGGTCTTGTTTCCTGTTTTTATACGCCCGTTTAAAAAACGGTCGTATTATGTTATCAGTCTGTCTGCCTGTCCGTAAACAATTTGGTTTCCGTTCATTTAAAGTCGAACACCTTGACGGATCGACATCAAACTTTTAGAAGTTGTTTTTAGCATTAAAATACAGGTCAAGTTCGAAATTGGTGTTTCTCAGTCCATCTGCTTCAGAGATATGGCCCTTTGAAAACACAATCTTTCTAAAAAAAATTGGTTTCCCTTCATTTAAAGTCGAACGCCTTGACGGATCGACATCAAACTTTCAGATGTTGTTTGTAGCAATAAAATACAGGTCAAGTTCGATATTGGTGTTTCTCAGTCCATCCGCTGCAGAGTTATGGCCCTTTGAAAACCCAATTTTTGAAGAAAAAAATTGGCTTCCGTTCATTTAAAGCCGAACGCCTTGACGGATTGACACCAAATTTTTCAGATGTTGATTTTATACACCCGTTTGAAAAACGGGACGTATTATGTGAATGGTCTCTCCACCTGTCTGTCTGTCTGTCCATGGACACATTTCGTTTCCGGACGATAACTTTAGTTGTAATTGTTTGAGCTGAGTTAAATTTGGCATGTGGATTAAGTATGATAAAATACAGGATGGGTTCGATTTCCGTTTCTAGCAGCCCATGTGCAGTAGAGTTATGGCCCTTTATTTATGGGAATTTAACCCAACTTTTCGTTTCCGGAAGATAACTTTAGTTTGCCTTGACCGATTTATTTCAAATTTTCAGTTTTTTGTTTTTGACCACAAAATACAGCTCAAGTTCACTTTTGACCACAATTGCATATACCTTTCCAGAGTTATTCCCCTTGAATGATTGAAAATTTGTGGATTTTGTGGTTTCCGGATGATAACTTTAGTTTGCCTTGACTGATTTTTTTTAAATTCTCAGATTTTGTTTTTTACCACAAAGCACACTTCAAGTTCACCTTTGGCCATAATCGCATGTACCGTTCCATAGTTATTCCCCTTGAATGATTGCAAATTTGTGAATGATGTGGTTTCTGGATGATAACTTTACTTTGCCTTGACTAATTTGTTTCAAATTCTCAGATTTTGTTTATGACCACAAAGCACAGCTCAAGTTCACTTACGGCCAAAATCGCATGTACCTTTCCAGAGTTATTCCTCCTGAATTTGTGCATTTTGTGTTTTCCGGCTTTTAACTTTAGTATGGCCTAACTGATGTGTTATACACCTGTTGAAAAACCGTCGAATTATGGAATCAGTCTGTCTGTCTGTCCATTTGTCCATCCGTCAGTCTGTCTGTTCGTCAACATTTGGTTTCCAGATGATAACTTTAGTATTTTTTTTTCGATTGACTCCTAAACTTGGTATGTGGTTTAATCAAAACAAAAGACAGGTCAAGTTCGAATATGGGGTCAGTTTGAACTTCGAAGTTTCCCTGAATTATGGACCTTGTTGGACATAGAATGCATCAAATATTTGGTTTCCGGATGATAACTTTTATTAATTGTTTTACGATTGGTTCCAAACTTGGTATGTTGTTTAATCACAACAAAATGCAGGTCAAGTTCGAATATGGGGTTGTCCAAACAATTTTCACCCTCACCCTCATCCTTACCCCAACCCTTCAAAAATACAAAACGGGCGATTTTTTTCGTGCGCCTTAACGTGTGCCTAGAACCATTAAGGTCCGCGAAATTTCGCTCCCCTGGGTGCGCAAAGATAAGTACCGTATATGTCCGTGTATGAGTTGCCCCCGTGTATAAGTCGCACCCCAAACTCACACATGGAATTCCTCCCTTTTGCCTAAAACCCATGTATAAGTCGCACCCCCATTTTTAAATATATGCAGTCAAAAAGAATTAGTTGCAAGTTACATTTTGCCAATTTGGGATGCAACGGAAATAGGTAAGTTTTCACGAGTTACCACGTGATGAATAAGATAAAAGAATAAAGGAAAATTATTATTAAAAAATACTCGCATTTATTTGTTTTTCGTTGTTTGTTTATCACCCCCAATGTCTTCATCCCTGTCAAGAAAATCCAACGCTCGTTTGTGACTGAAACTTCATAGTTTCCGAATCAGAGCACCATTTGTGCCATAACCTGCGCTGTTGTTGTGATTAAGTTGGTTTTTCCGGAACGTGAGAACGTTCCCGAAAAAACAATAAAAATACAACAAATGCACAGGTTACAGCTCAAATTGTTTTCAAATTGTTGTCCCACTTAAGCATTGTTGGTGCTATTGAAACTAACTTTACCTGGTGCACGTGTGCGTAATTTATAACCGGACATTACACATCACTGAATTGGAGTTCATGGAATAAATAAGTACTTCTCTCCAAGTATTGCTGGCATACATTTAATGCGTTGTTATTTATTTTTAGCTCAACTTTGACGAAGTCAAATTTGAGCTATTGTCATGGTCCGTCGTCCGTCTGTCCGTCCGTCCGTCCGTCCGTCCATCTGTCCGTCTGGCCGTCTGTCCGTCTGTCCGTACGTCAACAATTGGCTATGGCTCGGGCTAGAGGTCGTATTTATGAACCGATCTTTACGAAACGTCTTGTGTACCTTTGTTATGACCCTGGGACGGGAACGAGTGTTTTTAGGTGTAGTCCGAAATTCAAGATGGCTGCCAGTGGCCATTTTGTACCGATGATGCAAAAATCAGTTTTTTGTACAGAACTTCTGTATGAAAGTTCTGATTTGAATAAAGTTTTGTATAAATGTTTAGTACCATGGGATACATCACATATAATACGGGTTTTTTTCTCGTGCGTAAATTATGCAAATTAGACTGACTTTGATTTATTTAGTGTTACTTTCAGAGCTGTAAGTGCCCAGCTGCTATGGCTCGGGCTAGAGGCCGTATTTATGAACCGATCTTTACGAAACTTCTTGGGTACCTTTGTTATGACCGTGGGACGAGAACGAGTGTTTTTGGGTGCGGTCCGAAATTCAAGATGGCTGCCAGCCGCCATTTTGTACCGACGATGCAGAATTCTGTTTTTTGTACAGAACTTCCATATGAAAGCTCTGATTTGAATAATTTTTTGTATGAATGTTTAGTACCATGGGATACATCACATATAATACAGGTTTTTTTCTTGTACGTAAATTGTGCAAATTAGACTAATTTTGATGTTTTTTGGGGTTACTTTCAGCACTGTAAGTGCAAATGCCAATACGGCTCGGGCTAGAGGCCGTATTTATGAACCGATCTTTACAAAACTTCTTGGGTACCTTTGGTATCACCGTGGGACGAGAACGAGTGTTTTGGGGTCCGGTCCGAAATTCAAGATGGCCGATGGCAGCCATTTTGTACAAAATTAGGTGCAATCAGATTTTTGCACAGAACTTCCATATGAAAGCCCTGATTTGAATAATTTTTTTGTGTGAATGTTTAGTACCATGGGATGCATCACATATAATACGGGTTTTTTTCTCGTGCAGAAATTATGCAAATTAGATGAACTTTGATTTTTTCAGTGCGACTTACACACAGTAAGTACACATGTCAATACGGCTCAGACTAGAGTCTGTATTTAGGAACTGATCTTCACGAAATGTCTTGGGTACCTTTGTTATCACCTTGGGACGAGAACGAGTGTTTCTGGGTGTGGTCTAAAATTCAAGATGGCTGCCAGTGGCCATTTTGTACTGAAATTAGGTCTAATCAGTTTTTTGTACACATCTTCTATACAGCTCAGACTAGAGGCCATATTTATGAACCAATCTTTACGAAACTTCTTGAGTACCTTTGTTATCACCGTGGGATGAGAGCAAGTGTTTTTGGGTGTGGTCCGAAATTCAAGATGGCCACCAGCAGCCATTTTGTACTAAAATTAGTGCAATCAGTCTTTTGTATAGAACTTCTGTATGAAAGTTCTGATTTGAATAAATTTTTGTATGAATGTTTAGTAACATGGAATACATCACATATTGTAAGGGTTTTTTTTTCGTGCAGAAATTATGCAAATTAGATGAACTCTGATTTATTCAGTGCTACTTACACAATGTAAGCACACATGTCAATACAGCTCAGGGTAGAGGCCGTATTTATGAACCAATCTTCACAAAACTTCTTGGGTACCTTTGTTATCTCCTTGGGATGAGAATGAGTGTTTCTGGGTACGGTCCAAAATTCAAGATGGCTGCCAGTGGCCATTTTGTACCGAAATTAGGTCCAATAAGTTTTTTGTCACAAGTTCTATACAGCTCGTATTTATGAACTGATCTTCACAAAACTTCTTGAGTACTTTTGTTTTCACCTTGGGACAGGAACGAGTGTGTTTTGGGGTGCCTTTGTTATCACTGTGCTATGAGAACAAATATTTTGGGGTTCAGTCAGACCCACTCTGGGACTCAAAGATTTTTTCTAGTTCAGCATCTGACTGTCACCCACCTTTACAATACTTTACCTATACATTTGTTACAGGCAACGGTCAGTATTTATGTACAGACCGTTACAATACTTTATATGTACCTTTGTTATCAGGTCATTACCTAGATGTTTGTCATTGCTGTGTCACATACTATACATGTACATGTCTTTGTCTTGACAAGTTGAGCTACAGTGTCATTGACACTTTCATTTCGTTGTTATTTTGATGATTTTTTTTATTTATTTTTTATGGTTTCATCCATATTGGCCCCACAAACCTGTTGATTTCCGGTACACGCACTGATTTAAACACATGGGCCGAGTGAACAACAACGACTAAATAGAATACTTCTTTATTATTATTTATGGATAAAAGTAACAGAAAACACACATAATATTTTATTGACAATTTATTTTCTGAAGAATTTAAACTGAAATAAAATGAAAAGAAAATAATTTTGGTGAATCTGCACTCAGTCAAAACCACACGATTGTACTGTCTGTTGTACAATTGACAAACGGTAGGAACAATGTTTGTCGGAAGAAGTCAGTGCCCTGAAAATTCTCCGGAACAAGTCGTACCCATGTATAAGACGCATCCCCCGAATTTGACAAAACATTTCAGATAAAAAAGTGTGACTTATACACGGACATATACGTATGTTATGTACTGTACTGCTGGCTCAGGTGCAATGAACTGAAATTCAAAATTTATCTGATGGGATGAACTTGAAGGGGATGAAGTTGAACCATGATTGGCTTGTGACAGTTGTGAGTTGTCGGGACTGACGACTTCAACACAGTATTGAGTAACTTTCGAAGTAACACAGATTACATAATACAACTATCCAAATTACGCAATGCAACTTTGTGAGTAGAGCATGTCTGGTCAGTGTTGAACTGCATTCATATGATATATCATGGTTCAACTGCCTTCCATGTCAAAAAAAATTAGTAGAGCCATTGGCTTTCCTAGATAATGGCTCTCCTAGATCATTTCAGGAGAGCGATTTGTAGCCCCCCTAAATTTTTCAGAATGCCAGCCAGGCATGCTAGGTAGTTCCCTATTATTTTTAAGGAATGACAGCTGTAAGTAACATTAAATATCCTGATAGTGTGGTAGTTAATTTTATGACATATTATTATAATTTTGTCCACACTTAGCCTTTTTTGAGCTCATCGTTCCCTTTTGTGAGCTCTTTTCTAAGAAAAAAATTTTCAGAATTTTTTTTATTTTTTGAAGGAATTTTTCTTTTGGATGTATTTATTTCATTGATTGTATTTTAATGTTATCTTATATTTATGTAGGTTTGGTGGTAGTACAATTGACGAATGTTACATTTTAGATATAATATTTATCTAATAGGGCAAATAGAGGAAGCCTTTCCTCTATTTACATGGTCGTTGTCTTGTGTATAGTTGATGTACTACCAATACTTCTCGCTCCATGTATCAGGTTTTGACAATGTTAATGACGGGTGTCATGGTTTGTGTTAGGCAAGTGGACACTATCGGTCCTATCGCGGCAATGGGACACTTCAGGTTCTCTCGCCAAAATGTCACTATAGTTTGTAGCTCACCTGACTTTCAGTCAGGAGAGCTACAGTGATCCCCGTGGGAACCCCGGGAAGTAAGCAGCACTTGTTTACTGTGGTAAACCAGTTCCGCTTTACTAGTAAAATAGGACCCAGTCACCAATGCTTGGGGTGAAAGTCCTCTAAAATGGGCAACATGTTGATCAACGATTGACTAAACTTAACTTCATCTCCATGTTGTGTCACGATTAGCCATGGTGCATAAATATGTGACGTTAACCACCAACAAACAAACAAACAAGCTATAGTGATCACTCACTGTCCGTCGTCCATGAACATGGTGTTTGCTTCTTCTCCTCCCAAACCGCTGAACCAATTTAATTGATATTTGAGATAATAGTTTATGACATCGTAGTTTGATTTTGTTCTAATCAAGTTGCCTTGCCCATTGGTAAGGCTGGGCGGTTTATCGGTTTTTCGGTTCGGTTCGGTTTTTTTTTTTAAACCGAAACCGAACCGCCGCCTTAACAAAAAACCGAGACTTTCGGTTTCAACAAATTTCCCAGAATTGGTTAAGTTTACGACCACTCAATCACTTGCTTTCCGCACACCAAAGGCTTAAATGTCAGGCCAAGGTACATGTAAATGCTGTGCCATTTATGCTTACTTCGAGAGGACTGACAACAAATCCCCCCCCCCCCCCCCCCCACCCTCCCCCCACAAATAGTGGTAGAAAATTTCTTGTATCTTAAACAATATCTACAGAACCACCAGCAGATGGAATATGAAAAATTAAAAAGTCGTACGTAAAAATCCACACATGCAATTCAAGAATTGTTAAGTAAATTTACTGAACCGGGCATATTCGACCAAAGAGGTATTGCAAGTTACCTGACAGTATGTGGTGTAAAAGTATTATAAATTACCTTTGACCTAAAATCATCTGCGTACAGCACGTTGTAAATTAGATTGGTAGTAAACATAAAATTTATTGAGTTTTAAAACCTCAAAGTTCACATGGGAAAAATGACGAATAAATTATGTTAATTAACCGACCACTGGCACGTTCTCTGAAGTCACATGCTCAGAGATAACGCTGCGCATTGGCAGTTATGTTTTTTGTCAACAATAAAATGGTTAAATTAAAATAGAACACATCCAATTAAATGGATGGCCGGTAACTATTGAAAGTTTTTTTAAAACTTATTGGGAATTGTTTGTATACTATTTGAACTTACTTTAAGGAATCGCGCAGTACTGCAGGTCTGTCAGGTACACACGCTGCATTCCCAATACAATGTTATAATCAACACGTGTCATGACCATGTGTATTTTGTAAACACAACAAATCCCAAGATGCAATATTGCAAACTTTCTTTCAACCCCCATTATGCAGCAGTCTCCCCTCCCTTCAAAATCATCAATCGCCTGTCTTGAATAAGATGAAATCAACGCAGGGATAAGCCAAGAGGGCAAAGTAAAGTTGGTAATATCTTCGCCTTGGTACCGCCCATTTCGCCCAATTTCTATGTTTGGGCAGAATCAAAGTAAAAAACGAACATCTACAGTCGAAATTAAGAGAGATATTGTGAAAGCATTGGAGTAAGTTACCAATAAAAGTGATTCGTATATCACGACTTACTTCAACAATAGTTATAAAAATCAGAAAAAATATGATTTGTGTTCCTCTTATTCCACTGTCATTTGAAGCAGGAACCATCAAGAAACACGGGGCACGTCTATTTTCAAGCGATGTGATAATTACCGAAATAAGCACTACAATTGCACATTAGTCATTATCCACCAAAACCAGGATGAGAGCATTGCGACTCCATAAAAAATAAGGAAATGTTGATTTTTGCTAAAATGTAGCTTTTCTTGTGAATTTCTGCATCTTGTCTTGACAAGGTCCCAAATCTCACTGACAGAACAAGGCAGCTCCCACCAGTGGTGGAGCCATGGTTTGAAATCCTGTGGACCATGCTAGTGGAGATTTTTTTTTGGGGGGGGGGGAGGGGGAATCTCAGGACTGAGGGTACTGTACTTGTACTGAGGGCAGGAAATCAAAAATATTTTTTTCAAATTTGGGGATGGGAGAAGCAAGTGGGATTTTGAGTGGAGGGTGGGGGGGGGGGGGGGGGGCCTGGTCTCCCTAGATACCTCATGGCTCCACCGCTCCACCACTGTTGCCCACTACAGCAGCCCAACACAATATGTCAATTTGCTGAGAAGAGTGGTGAACACTGATTAACCCGAATGACTCAACTCGCTATATGAGCCTCATGACTTGGATGACAAATACAGACAGATTTTATGTGTACATTACCCTCTAAAATGTGGATTTCTACAATATATTATGAAAAACCGAAAACCGAACCGAAAACCGAGTTTTTGTACAAAACCGAAACCGAAACCGAACCGAAATGCAAATTTCAAAACCGCCCAGCCCTACCCATTGGTAGGGCCACACCCCAAAAAAGTGCTGAAATCTTAAAAAATCTTCTTCTCATGAACCAGCAGTAGCAGAGACTTGATATTTCGTGTGCAGCTTCCTTTTAAGGTGTAGACTCAGATTTGTTCAAGAGAAGTTTGTGGGGCTATATTTGGCGTCATAATGGGAGGGGCAAGAATATTTGCCCCTCCCAAAATTTCTATTTTCCAAACCGAGAGGCAGATTTGGGCCAAATTTGCTATCGGTTTTATCATGGGGTACTTTTCTGGGACTTTGAAAAAGTGCTGAGTCAGCATTTTTTAACACTTTGGGTAATGAGAAAAACATGTAAGACAACTTTTCTCCCAAACCACTGCTCCAAAAGCTTTCAAATTTCACATATAACATCTTTTGAAGATTGTTTCACATGTTTATTGAAATCAATTCCCTGGGTCCATATTTGGGAGCCCAAATGTTTAAATTAGTGCAGTATGAGGAATGTTTTTTAAAAATCTTCTTCAGATCTAGCAATAAGAATGTTTTGATATTTGGTATGCAGCATCCTTAGGGGGGTGAGATTCAAGTTTGTTCAAGCCAAAAGTCCCTGGGTTCATAATTAGGCTGAAAATTTGGGGTCCAATTGTGGACCGGTCAATTTTAAGACCAAAAAAAAATTTTTTACACTGAAAATTTGAGGTCCAGGTGGGACTTGGAAAATTTTTGACTAAAATCCGGAAATTTTTTTTTGTTTTTTTTATGCGTTTCGGTCAATTTTAAGACAAAATTGTTGGGTCTTTTTACACTAAAAATTTGGGGTCCGGGTGGGCCTTTTTGGACCAAAATCCAGAATTTTTGTTTTTGTTTTTAGCTCACCTACATCTGTAAGATGTGGTGAGCTATTGTGATAACCTCGGGCGTCAGCGTCCGGCGTGTCCAATATTGTAAGATTTAATGTTAAGGTGAATTTCTCAAACATCAGTGGGCTCAGGCCTTTGATATTGCATATGTAGGTTGTAGGGGACTATTAGAACAGTATTTAACCCTGAAACTACGACTTTTTTCCAAATTTCAGCTAAAATGTTCTGCCAAAAGTTGTAAGAATTTGCGTTTAGGTGTTGTAAGAATTTGTGTTAAAGTCAGCTTTTGTGCAGATTGTGCTGGTTTAACTTCTCATTACTGTTGATTTTCATATTTCAATAACAACTGTAGGTATTAACCATACTGTATGCAGAAATGTAACGAAAATTTTCTTTTTTTTTCACTCAAAATTTTCATGTTTTTCTCGGACTTAGTAAATTTTAAGTTGTAAAACTTTGTAAACTTTGTGTTTAGGTGAGTTGTGTTTCTATGTGTCTTTCCAAGCGATTAATATTCTACACTTGGGTTACTGAACTCCATTGCAGTAATATTTAACCTTCATTACATGCATATTTGAGGAATTTGAGGCTGATTTTCTGCCAAAACTTGTAAGAATTAGCGTTTAGGTGTTGTAAGAATTTGCGTTAAAGTCAGCTTTTGTGCAGATTGTGGTGCTTTAACTTCTCATTACTCTGGATTTTCATATTTCAATAACAACTGTAGGTATTAACTCGACTGTATGCAGAAATTTAACGGAAATTTTCTTTTTTTTTCAGTCAAAATTTCCATGTTTTTCTCGGACTTAGTAAATTTTAAGTTCTAAAAGTTTGTGTTAAGGTGAGGTGTTAAGGTGAGTTCTCAAAGATCAGTGGGCTCAGGCCTTTGATATTGCATATGTAGGTTGTAGGGGACTATCAGAACAGTATTTAACCCTGATACTATGACCTTTTTCCAAATTTCACCTAAAATTTCCTGCTTTTCAAAAGTTGTAAGAATTTGCGTTTAGGTGTTGTAAGAATTTGCGTTAAAGTCAGCTTTTGTGCAGATTGTGGTGCTTTAACTTCTCATTACTTTTGATTTTCATATTTCAATAACAACTGTAGGTATTAACCCTACTGTATGCAGAAATTTATAGGAAATTTTCTTTTTTTTCAGTCAAAATTTTCATGTTTTTCTCGGACTTAGTAAATTTTAAGTTGTAAAACTTTGTAAACTTTGTGTTTAGGTGAGTTGTGTTTCTATGTGTCTTTCCAGGCGATTAATATTCTGCACTTGGGTTACTGAACTCCATTGCAGTAATATTTAACCCTCATTACATGCATATTTGAGGAATTTGAGGCTGATTTTCTGCCAAAACTTGTAAGAATTAGCGTTTAGGTGTTGTAAGAATTTGCATTAAAGTCAGCTTTTGTGCAGATTGTGGTGCCTTCACCTCTCATTACTGTTTATTTTCTCATTACAATAACAACTGTAGGTATTAACCCTACTGTATGCAGAAATTTAACTGATTTCTTTTTTTTTTTCAGTCACAATGTTCGCGTTTTTGTCTGACTTACTCAATTTTAAGTTCTAAAAGTTTGTGTTAAGGTGAGGTGTTAAGGTGAGTTCTGTTTCTATGTCTTTCCAGGCAATTGATATTGTACGCATGGGTTACTGAACTACATTGCGGTAACGTTGCACCCTTATTACATGCATATTTGAGGAATTTGACGGGGATTTTTGGGACTTATATTCACTTTCTTTAAAAAAAATTTTTTGTAACTTTTTTTTTTTATTATTTAATACTTTCTCATACTTGTTACTAGTAACATTAAGGCTTATTTTAGTTGTTGATGTGATGTATTTTTGTTTGGACTTATAGTCACTTTCTTGAACGAATGTTTTTCCGCAACTCCTCTTTAACCAATGAATGTACTTCAATTAAAATTTCAGTGATTTATGAAAGCCTTTCCTAATTCTTATTTATGATTTAATATCTGGCCTCACGATTCATATTCTTAATCATAAACATTTCTAAAAGATGTATCCAATGATTCTATGTTGAATTGATATATAATAAATGCAGAAATATAGACTTTCCAAAGCCATCACATAAACCACATTAATCATTTGATGCCTAGTTAATGATTTATATTAACTAAATATTAGGCATGTTACATTGGAACGACATTATCAAGCGCGAATGTAGGTGAGCGTTGGGATGTAACATCCCTCATGTTTATGTGTTTCAGTCAATTTTAAGACAAAAAATGTATTTTTTTTTTACACTGAAAATTTGAGGTTCAAGTGGGACTTGGAAAATTTTGGACAAAAATCCGGAATTTTTTTTTTTTGTTTTTTATGCGTTTCGGTCAATTTTAAGACAAAAAAAAAATGTTTTTTTTACACTGAAAATTTGGGGGCCGGGTGGGACTTCGAAAATTTTGGACCAAAATCCGGAATTTTTGTTTTTTGTTTTTTATGCGTTTCGGTCAATTTTAAGACAAAAAATTTTTTTTTCTTTACACTGAAAATTTGAGGTCTGGGTGGGACTTTTTGGACCAAAATCCAGAATTTTGTTTTTTTGTTTTTTATGCGTTTCGGTCAATTTTAAGACAAAATTGTCCGGTCTTTTTACACTAAAAATTTGGGGTCCGGGTGGAACTTAGAAAATTTTGGACTAAAATCCAGAATTTTTGTTTTTTATGTGTTTCAGTCAATTTTAAGACCAAAAATGTATTTTTTTTTACACTGAAAATTTCAGGTTCAAGTGGGACTTGGAAAATTTTGGACAAAAATCCGGAATTTTTTTTTGTGTTTTTTATGCGTTTTGGTCAATTTTAAGACAAAAAATTGTTTTTTTTTGCACTAAAAATTTGGGGGCCGGGTGGGACCAGAAATTAGTTTTTTGTTTTTTTATGCGTTTTGGTCAATTTTAAGAAGAAAAATAAATTTTAGGCTGAAAATATTTTATTTGGGATTTTGAAAATTTCCCCCCAAAATTAAAAAAAATCTGTTTTTTATGCGTTCATCTCAATTTTGGGACGTAAAAGTGCAGGAACTGAAAATAGAAGGCAAAATCCTGTGTATTGTATGGGCACAACTGTTTCATCTAGTTGGTATATGCTTTTCTTAGGAGGGGATAATGCAGCATTTTCAAATTAAGTCCCTGGTTTGATATCTAGACTACCATGTCAGGTGAGCACCCTCAGGCCCCCTGGGGCCTCTTGTTTAGTTTCTATTTACAGAGGAACAAGAACATGGTGTGGTTCGCGATGCCGTCAGGGCGTGTGCTTCCATCGTCGCATTATACTATTAGAGCTAGCGGAAAAGTGCCCAATGATATAAGACCAGGGCTAGGCGTTTGAACTAAGGTTTACGTCCCTTGTCTCCAGCTAGCTCAACCGGCAGATCTATCACGCAGAATATGGGTGGTGTGATGCCGGGTATGTCCGTAGCAGTCGAGAAGAGGAATAAGGGTGTAGCGAGCACTATAAAAATACGAACATGCTCACCCTGCGACGATGGAAACGAGGAAGCACGGAAAGGAGGAAGCAGACAAGTTCTGAGATATGCTCGTCCAGGTCTATCATGATCGCGAGCAAGAGAGAGGCCCCTCTGTCTTATAACAACATCTGGGGTCAGAGGTTGTTGGTAGAAACTTGTGTCAGTTGGAGCTTACGTCCATGCCTTCCTGTCCGGGACGCTCCTTCTACTAGGCTGCCGTGGTCGGCTAGTCTCATAGCTTCCTCTATGTTCGTAAAGCACACACGACCACACAAAGTCCGTTGTCGCCAGCTAGCTCGACCGCTGAAGTGGTTACTCAGGCCTCTGAGAACTGTGACGCCGGGTGTGTCCGCTCCGGGCTAGGAGATGATATAGGGTGGAGCGAACACTATAATATACAACCATGCTCACCCAGCAACAGCATCATCTGGGGAGATGTTGTTGGTAGGAACTTGCATCAGTCGCAGTATACGTCCATGCCTCCTGTCCGGGACATCCCATCTAATAGGCAGCCGGGGTCGGCTAGTCTTAAGGCTTCTTCTACATAACGGATAAAGTGCTCTTTATATTGCACAGGGCTATAAACAGCGATGAGTGGTTTCAGTTCCCTGACGCTAGTGAAGCGGTTAAGATTGAATATGAGGACCGTGACACCGGATGTGTCGCATGTGCATTGTATTCAGAGCTAGCGGCATAAGTGCACAATGATATAAGACAAGTTCTAGACCTTAGAATATAGGGTTTACAACCTTATCTCCCGCTAGCTCGACTGGCGGATCGTTAATCAGAAACGGGTATGTCCGTAGCGGTCGAGAGAGAATAAGGGTGTAGCAAGCACTATTTAATCCAATCATGCCCACCCTGCGTTGATGGAAGGAAGAAGCCGGCAAGTTCTGAGGTACGCTCGGTTAGGTCTCCCGGATCGCGAGCAAGAGGGAGACAACTCTCTCTCTTTTAACAACATTTGGAGCTGGGTGTAGGAACTTGCATCAGTCAGAGCTTACGTACATAGCTGTTGTCGGGTACGCTTAGTTCAATTCTTAGCCGGGGATGGTTACAGTTTGGCTTCTTCAGCGTCTACCAAGCCCTCCCGACCGCACCTTGGCTAAGTGACTTAGGATATCTAGTCTGCATTGTCAAAAGGTCCATCTTTTGTGAAGAAAGTCGCACCATCTAGTAGCCAAGGAGATAAGGCTTCATTCATCGGGATGTCTGCAGTCAGAGCCATCTCGGACACACTGTCCCAGGAGCAGCCGGCGCACAAGCAATTCATGACCGCTGCTCCTCAGGCCTCCGTAACGGACTTGCTGTCGCAAATTGCGCAGCTAATCGCAGTATTCCTGCTAAGGCAGAAGCACTCAACGTCAGTCTCAAAACTTGCGCTGTTGAATGGTGCTTGATCGGTCCAGTCATCTGCCTGTTAAGATGCCGGTGACAGTGATTCTAACCGATTTAGACGAATGATGAAAGGGATACGGAGGAGGATAACTTTCCCTTTTGGAATAACAGATGGATGATATGGATACAAAACATTATCGTTTCCTTGAACTTGTTCCAGTGAATCACAATGCAAGTAATTATGAGAAACCGCTAGCGTTGTTAGATGCTGACTTCCTCCGGACAAAGAGCAGGATAATAAGATCTCTTTCCGGTTAAATCTACAGGGGTGTCACAGGTCTTCGATTGTGTAGACAACGCCATATTTAACTTCCTGCGGGAAAAAGTAACACGGTTTCTTATCTTCTGTATTTTTAACCGTTTTGTTTTATTCACATACATTTAAAAAACGACCGGGGAAGATGTGTTGAGAGTTTCTCTGTGTTGAATGAGCAGGCTAAGCTCTTAGTTGTAGCCTTACCTTCATCATTTACCTGTTCGCTTGGACACAATTGAGAAGATAATTTCTTATTCAGAGCGAATTTAGACTCATGGTCTTATGTGCTTCAATTTTAAGTACTGTGACGCAACGTCTATATAGAATGGAATTTTGTGATTGTACCTTTTAAAAATTCTTTCCAGACCTATTATAATATATATCTCTGTCTTAACAAATATTAAGTGGGAGCTATTCTGATGTGACGAAGCCTTGCATCTTCATCTTTAACATTTGACTAGGTGGAAAACTTGCTACAGCAAGTATCAGGATTTCAAACGTCAATGGAACCGAAAAATCGGTACCGTGGTTTAAGAGGCACGGAACCCATCGGTAACGAAATTTAGGTACCGTCTGTGAGCAGTTATGGGAACCTTTTTCCGAATCGAGGAAATTTTATATCATTCGTAGCTTCTTAGGTTTCAGGCCCGTTTCCCTCCTAGACTATACTGCCTGTGTATATTGATATACTTGCAAGCTGTATGCGAAATGGTTTTGAGACGTTTTGGTCCACTATAACAGTCCAGAGTGAAGGGACACAATACTCGACAGATAATAGAGGTTATTATTGGGATGTTGATTTTTTATGTATATATTTATTCTTTTAAATATTAAAATGTCAGTAAACCTGTGGCATGATACCTTTGTTCAAAAAACTGATTTTCAGTTTTCAACATATATTGAACACAGGCGCTTGTTATTTTATCATATTTAAAACATAAAGTATTCTCAGACACACTTGACTTGTGATAATGTCACTGATAAAAAAAAAAACGTCGCCCATGTTTACAGAACAAGCCAATCACATTCACTTCAGCAAAAGAGTCCCGCACTTTACTCATTCCGAGAATGTTATTGGTTGAAATGTCCAACGTGTGCAAACAGTACACACGTGTTTTTCCCACTTCAACTTGTTTCTGTATTCGATGTAAACAGCAATTCATTGCTATTACAATGGTGATTGTTAACCAACGAGCAGCTCATATGAGCATTTCTTTCAAAAACAAATGTTTCAATGTCTTTAGACAGGCTGGTTCACGGTAACGATATTTCGGTTCCGTCATTTTGTGGGCACGGTACCGACACGCTACTGGTAACGATCGTTACCGTGAAATCCTGACACTTGTACAGGTCGCCTTAGTTTTCCAGACACTAGTCTTTGATGTTAAGATTTCATTAATGTAGGATTAAGCTCCAAGAAAGCATCAGTACTCGACTCATTAAGTTGGGGTCTAATCGACCCCTCCAACAGAAAGAGTAGGAGAGGTTGTCCTAGACTCAGATCGTCTATAAGGACTCATAGCGAAGGTATAGGTATCCCTCCTATATATTTCTTTAGGGATTGTCTATACAGCCACTTGGATAGGGGGTTTACGTCTGAGTTACTGATTAGACACCCCTGAGCCGGTGGCTCGAGGCTCTTAAAGAGCTTGGTCTGACCGATTTTGACTGGAACTGGATAATTAGGTTCTTTATGATAATCTTTCAGTTGAAAAGCGAGCATTCGGCGATGCAGCGAGTATAGTTTTTTAGATCACTTGAATTATGAACTAGATAATGTCTCATGGGATGAATGATAGGATACACGTATCCTGCAATTCATTTTCAACAGGCTGGTTCGTCTGTTGTTTCACAGACCGAATTAGCCGGTTGTTTGGCTCACTTTTATCTGATGCATTAACAGTGGGAAATTTTATGTGCCGGATGGGGTTGTGTGGAGCGGCTATGAATGTTATTTCGATGGGCCACTTACGCACACGTTTTTCGCTCTAGACCTGTTTTGTTTTAGAGAATCTTTTAACATAAGGTCCAGTTTGGGTATATATTTAACAGTTTTCTCAATTATGACGGACGTGAGTTCATATATTGGGTTACAATCCTGAGTCCGATGGTCTATCTATGCAGGGATCTTGGGACCCTCGATTCTTGGAAACCACATATTCAGAAGTGATGTCTCATTGTTTACTCTACATCATTGATTTATATTATTACTGATCATGCATTTATAGTCGCAGATCAGAGTTTATCAGAAGAGAAGAAACGCTTCTTTTGTCATTAATTTCCAATAGAAGTGACATTTAGGTTCATTCTATTGTTAAATGAAGTCAGTTAGCTATTCGTACTACTTAGGTAAATTTATCTTCCAATCAGCAGTCAGAGCTTAAGATTTCAGTGCATGAAGTAAAGCACTGGCAGCATCTTGGGCTTATTCTAACTGTATGGCTAGTACATGATCTTATATAGGATCACTTCAGGATAGTTAAGTTTGCGGCGCACAGGAATAATAGTTTCCATTATTTGTGTCGCCAGTATTAGGCATTTGAGCGCAATCGTTTTCATGGGAATGAATGATAGGATATGCGTATCCTTCAATTCATTTGTTTCTATTGATTACATTGAGGTTATGGTGTCTGTTATTGAACATTCGCCAGAAGCTTCCCCCACAAGAGGGTTTTCTTCAAGGGATGTTTTGTTCTTCACGTCATTCTCCACTCTCAGTGGCATTACGGAGTATGTCAGACGTGAGGGAGCTTTGTGGTCACTATATTATATTATTGCTGTCTGGACCAGCAATGATTAATAATGTGGGTGAGGAGGTTTCGACATATATTCAAATTCCCCCCCCCCCCTCCCATTCACACACTGTGGCGTATATATATTTTAATACATACTTACTTTGTGTTTGGGTCGTGTTGGATGGTGCCCTCATAGGCATATATGCAGTTCTGTTGCATTACTTTCCGGTGTTTATTTTCTGATTTCTAATATACAAGCACTTACTTCATCATCATAATGGCTGCTGTTTGAGTTCATAGGTGACTGCATAACCATTTAGTGGTTTTTAGATGATTACAGGCTGGATTTTTATGCACTCGCGCAATATGTGATTACGCTATCGCTTTGGTGGACCATGAAATTATTATTTATGTCGGGGGCAGTCTGTGTTGGTGCCAGTTAATCATACCTACCTCCATTTCTAGATCCTGGTCTCTATTTTGTCAGTTCTCAAATCGCATATTCTCACGTATTTATAGTTGTAGATACCAAATAGTACACGTTGGAGAGTGTTCTTACCGGATTTAATTGTACAGAGGCCTCCTGTGAATGATATTGAAGCGTGTTTTCTCTTCAGAGATTGCTCATCATATCTTGCTTTTGTATGTGTATGTTATATTATTATTTCACTGATTTTGTTGTACCTGTATACGCCGTCTGCAGTGCATATTGTGTAGTGGATAACTTATTTACCAAAATCATCGCTTTAGCCTTGGCTTGTGAAGTGGCGTTAAGCACCATTTATTATTCGTGAATTAATTTTTGAGTGCCTATTCGATATTTATTTATATCGTTTCTGGGTACTGCTTGTTGATTCCAGAGCTCTGCCCTCTTTCTTTTGAAGATATGTTCAAAAAAGGGGGGGGGGGGGGCTCATTTTGTCCACTTCTCTGGCTTATTGGGTGTGTAACTATGAAGGAAGCTGTTTTGTCTGTACTATATTTGGCGATCAGCTGTAGTATTATTGTTTGGCGTAGGTTTATGGGCAAGTTTCTCCCATTCTCAATATGCCATTCTAATTTTTACAGCTTAGTCCAGACTAGCCTTAAAAATTGTTTATTTGTTACATCCTAATTAACATAATTTCATGCTCGGATTTAGGATTTACATAATTGGGATCCATATTAGGATATGTCTCTTTTATTATGGTATAAGAGACATACATGTAAATTCTAATTATTCTAATTTTCTTCATCATGAATTGAAGGATTTGATCTATGTTGATCTACTATTTTGGAAGTTCTAGGCCCTCCCCCTTTTTACGATTCAGCTTGTCTGGGCCATTGGTATACAGTACAAAAATATGAAAAAATTTATAGTAATTTATATATTTTTTATACTTACCAATGGCCCAGATGGGAATGGCCCTCCCATGAGTGGGCACTACTGGGCACTCATAAATCCCCACTGAATTATTATATTATAATCCTTTTTTTTTTTTACAAAGAATGATGTTGGCACCAGTTTCGGTGACTTCCTGGCGTCTGCGCATGCACGGAGGGTAAATGTATGGAGGGCCAGATAGAACTTCTAATTTTCGGTTTTACATGCAAATTTTGGGGACTGGAGGGCAAAATTTGTGTTTGGCCTTAGATATTTTTGATTTAGCACTAGCTAGTCTGGGCCATTGGTAAGTATAAAAATAATATAAATTACTTTAAATTTTTTCATTTTTTGATGTCAAAATTTGAATCTTCGTCTTTTTTGTTTCAGTGTTGTATTGGTTGGTTCATCTCAACAGAATATATTTAGAATTCCTGAAACAGTACCCCAAAAGTTAATTGACTCTAGTCCAATGCAGAACAATTCACTGGATTTGTCTTCATTAACAGAAAACTCAGTAGACAAGAATGCTGCAGTATCGTGTATTAAAGTGCTTGGAAACAGAGAACTGATTAAGAATACAGTATACTTGCTGAAATCTCCAAAAGCCGTGACTCATGCTATGATGGCAAAATGGGATGGTGAACAGTTTGTACCATATGAAGGCAATCAAGGTATACATTTCAAGTGTACCTCCCCTCCTACAACACTCACTTCTCACTTTCATCCATTTGCACTTTATCTAAAGGCCTTGTAAGTTTTATAAACATTTTTGCTCCACTATGACAGTCTATATTGTGATGCTTTGCATGTTGGCAGCACCTGTTATGCTGCCATAAAGATTGAGCAAAATGATAATCTTTTGGGTGTTGTGCAGGCATTGAAAATTCTTCAAGTTGGATACCCATTGGCATTCCCTTTTGTGTTCTGGACTTTGTGGCTTCCTAAATTTGAACAAGGAGCTTGATAAACTTGCACAAGGAATGTACAGTTAAAACTAGAAGTCCTGTCACGAATAGTGCGCTTATCTAGGCTTAATTGCGCATTGGAATTGCGCGCAAGTGCCATATCAAATGGCATCGAAAGCACGGCAGGTTCTCCTGGTTACTCATAGCAAACACATGCAATGTTTCTGCCAATGGACCTCTAACCCGGAGGTCCATTGGCTGAAACATTGCTTGTGCACAGGCCATATGTACATAATTTGATGGCTTTACTATGGCCACAACGCGTACATTAATGCGCAGATCAACGTGCTATTTGTGCGCATTTTATGACAGGACTTCTAGTTTCAACTGTAGTCATTCAGTGGTTAGAGAATTGAACTTCAAACCGAAAAGTTCCATCCTGAACAGTGGTAACTGCATTGGGTCCTTGGGCAAGATTCTTAATCCTGATTGTCCTCGGAGGTGGGGGGGCATTCAGTTGCACTGTGTGCTAAGGTGCACAGCATGTCCATTGTGCATTCCACCACTTTTAACTCTGCTTATGCAGTTAGTACAGTTGATCACCACTGCTCGGTGGTTCTCTCTGTGATAATCTGGCTTCCTCCTCCTGTTTACCTGTCTGAACCTGTCCAACATGTCACCCTGGTTGTTGAAAGTGTCATTAAACCCCAATAAAACAAGCAAGCAAATTTGAAAATTCTTCTCACTCAGCTCTCAGGGATTATTAGCTCACCTTGACGTAGTCAAGCTGAGCTTATCTAATCGCTCTCCGTCCATCTGTCCATGCGTATGTCATCTGTCAGCACTATGTTTTGGGCTTCTCCAAAACCACTGAGCCAATTCAAGGGAACGTCTGTGTGAGTGATGGTGCTGAGAGGGCATTGCATTTTGGTTCAACTCAACTTATCCAGCCCCATAGGGAGGGGATGGGGGAAAATGCTCCAAAATTTAAAAAAAAATCTTCTCCAAAGTCAAGCTGAGCTAATCTCATCCCTCTCTTCCATCGTCTGGTGTCTGTCATCTGTCAACACCATTGTTTGGTCTTCTTCCCAAAGGGGCATTGCATTTTTGTTCAACTCAACATGCCCAGCCCGATAGGGAGGGGTGGGGGAAATGTTCCAAAATATTTTAAAAACCTTCTCATGAACCAGCAGGTTCAATAACTTGATATTTGGTATGGAGCTTCTTTTTGAGGTGTAGATTCAAGTTTGTTCAAAGATTCAAGTTTGTTGTTGTATTTTTGAAGCAATATTTGCCTTTGTAATGGGAGGGGAGGTTGTACTTCTTCCCCAAATCAATTTAAATGTATTTTGATATTCTACAGCCTCTGACAATTCTTACGAGCATGATGGGGAGGAGAGTAATAAATGATAATTAATCAGTAAAGGAGTGATGAAAACCCATATCTTTGATTTGGAAACTGTAGTCAATTATGTGTGTTCCCAACAATTCAGGCCTGGCATTTTCAGGAGAGCGATTTATTCGCTCGCCTACGACTCTCCTTAAAAAAATTAAGGAGGGCAAAAACTAGCCCTCCTGACCTTAGAAAATTATTACCATAATAGCCTGTTCCTGAAACCCACATCTTTTCAGATCTCTGCTATGTTAGTGGTCTCTGTAAGACGGCCACACTGCCCCTCCCACACCTCCGTGCCTTGCCAAGGCCCGGAGGTGTGGGAGGGGCAGTGTAGCCGCCTCACAGAGACTACCTCGTTAGCAGCACCAAATAAAATGTACAAAACGCACAAGGCAGAATTCATTAATAGAAAAACTTCATTTTGACACTTTTAGCTTTTATAAGGTTGAGTTGAGGAGATCTAATCGCTCCCCTAGGCCATGCGAGGGAAGCAATTTTTAGCCCTCCTGCATTTTTAAGAATGCCAGGCCTGACAATTAGTCGACTTTCCAATTTATCATGCAAGGCTTAATTGTTTACAGATTCATAAACAAACATTGATGTTTATAAAGTTAAATTTTAGGTTAAGGTTCTAGAGAGTTCCTGCATATTCAGTGAGAAAGCAGGGCTTATATTTTGGTGAAAATCCGAGAATCGATTCACCCAAAGATTCTCACAACTAAGCCAGCGAGAGAGAGTCCATGTAGATTCTTGCTCCTCCTCTGCTAGGATTCGCATGAAAAAAATTGAGTTAAACTCTTTACCTAACATAGCAGCGGCAAATTAACCAATACAAGGCTAACATGACATAAAATATCCTGACACTTTGTCAATAAAATTGTTCAAATATGGCTGTCATGGGAACCAGTTCACTGAACTGGTCCCAATGACATCCATATTTGTAAGGTTTTATTGGTAAATATTGTTTATTTTTTTTAAAAAAAAATTATCAAATTCAGTTTATGTTTTAAATATTAAAAAACTGTGTTGGTTAAAGGGTTAACATTTGTTATCACTATACAACAGGAGTTGAACCATGATGGCCTAATGGAGTCCTGGGACACTCAAAGCAGGTATGGATTCTCGTAACTATTTTCGCTCGAATCCAAATGAATTCTCAAAAATTTAGATGAAATATAAGCCCTGGAAAGTACTTAAAAGTCCAAGAGAATGCAGTGGTACATTAGTTAAAGCACTGGACTTGAGAGCAACAGGTTAACAATGTGATCTTGGACTGCATCAATTGTGTTGTATTCAAGCCTGAATATAAGCATCCTGTCATTTGCAAAATGGGGTCTCCAGAGGGTGAATTTGCTGTTGCTGTCCCATACAGTGGGCCAATTTATCTCTAGGTACATCTTTTGGCTTGAGACCTTGATTCAGGTTCAGGAGAGGTTCACAGAGCGTAAATTTTGTGTGTCTGTACAGGGTAGCATCACCAAATTCACCCTCTGGGGACCTCATTTTGCAGTTGACAGTCTGCTTACTTTCAGGCTTGGTTGTATCCCATGGTACACTTGCTTTCAACGGATGTTGACCCTGCTTGTGTCAGGTAATTAAGATGGAGAGTCTAAGTTACTCATCATTTATCAGTTGTTCTTTCCAGGTACTCTAGCTTCATCCACCCGTAAACCTATCTGACATCCTGTGACTCTACCTGTTGAAAGTGTTGTAAAACCCCAATAAACAAACAAACTTTAAAGTTCTGGATTTTTCTCTCTCATTGAAGCACAAACCTTGAATGAATAAATTGTAACAAAACAAATATATGTTGAGAAAGCATCGTTTACTTCCAGCTGAATATGAGGCACATACAAAGAAAATCACAGCAGGATCATGGAACTAACTTTTTCAGTGCACCTACTTCAAGGAAGTGGTGAGCTTATGTGGCTACTCCGGCAGTGCAGGCATCAGCCATACATGTCCAATTTTGGAAGAATTTGCGTTATTATTTTCTCAAAGTCCACTCAGCTCAGGTCTTTATAGTGCATATGTAGGTTGTAGGAGGCTATCACAACAGGATCCAACCCTAATATTGTCACATTTTTAGCTTAACTTGACATAGTCAAGATAAGCTATTGCCATCACGCTTGCGGAAGTCTGTTAGTCTGTGAGTCTGTTAGTCTGTGAGTCTGTGAGTCTGTTAGTCTGTGAGTCTGTGACGTCTGTTCACATTTTCCTTTAGCACGGGCTACACCCCGCAGTTCTTGTCTGATCGTCACAAAATTTCATATGCAGGTTTGGGGTCATGTCTAGATGAGAACGTCCCATTTTGGTCGCAATCGGGCAACCGGTATGGCTGCCCGAGCCGAAAACCATTAGCACAGTCTACAGGTCGTATTTATGAAGGGATTTCATTGTAACTTGGTAGGATGCCTCTGTATAATGCCTAGATGAGAACGTCCCCTTTTGGGCTTGATCTATCAACCGTGATGGCTGCCCAAGCCCGAAACCCAAAAACTTTTAGCACAGACTGCAGGTCATGTTTAATGTGGAGGGATTTCATTGTAACTTGGTAGGATGACTCCTTATGATGTCTAGAAGAGAATTTCCCGATTTGGGCATGATCTGGCAACCGTGACGACTGCCCGAGCCGAAAACCCGAAAACCTTTAGCACAGTCTACAGGTCATATTTATTGATGAATTTCATTGTAACTTGATGGGTTGACTTCATACAATGTCTAGATGAGAAAATCCCCTTTTGGACTTGATTGGGCAACTGTGACGGCTACAAGGGCCTGAAGCCCGAAAACCTTTAGCACAGTCTAGAGGTCATATTTAAGAAGGGATTTCATTGTAACTTGGTAGGATGACTCCAAATAATGTCTAAATGAGAACGTCCCATTTTGATCGCGATCATGCAGCCTTAATGGGAGCCCGAGCCCAAAAACCTTTAGCATAGGCAAAAGGTCATATTTATGGAAGGATTTCATTGTAACCTGTTAGGTTGACTCCATATAATGCCTAGATGATGAAATCCCCTTTTGGTCGTGATTGGTCAGTTGTGATGGCTACAAGTGCCCGAAGCCCAAACACCTTAAGCACAGTCCGCAGGTCATATTTATGAAGGGATTTCATTGTAACTTCTTAGGATCACTCCAGATGGTGCCCAGATGAGATTGTCCCCTATGGTTGCGATCATTCAACCATGATGGCTGCCCGAGCCCAAAGCCCGAAAACCTTTAGCACAGTCTATAGGTCATATTTATGAAGGGATTTCATTGTAACTTCTTAGGATCACTCCAGATGATGCCCAGATGAGATTGTCCCCTATGGTTGCGATCATTCAACCATGATGGCTGCCCGAGCCCGAAGCCCGAAAACCTTTAGCACAGTCTACAGGTCATATTTATGAAGGGATTTCATTGTAACTTGGTAGGTTAACTTCATATAATGTCTAGATGAGAACGTCCCCTTTTGGACATGATTGGGCAACTGTGGCGGCTAAAGGTGCCCGAAGCCCGAAAACCTTTAGCACAGTCTACAGGTCATATTTATGAAGGGATTCCATTGTAACTTGGTGGGATTACTCCAAATAATGTCTAGATGAGAACATCCCATTTTGGTCATGATCATTCAGCCTTGATGGGTGCCCGAGCCCAAAAACCTTTAGCATAGGTAAAAGGTTATATTTATAGAAGGATTTCATTGTAACCTGTTAGGTTGACTCCATATAATGCCTAGATGATGACATCCCCTTTTGGTCGTGATTGGTCAACTGTGATGGCTACAGGCGCCCGAAGCCCGAAAACCTTGAGCACAGTCCACAGGTCATATTTATGAAGGGATTTCATTGTAACTTCTCAGGATCACTCCAGATGATGCCCAGATGAGATTGTCCCCTTTGGTTGCAATCATTCAACCATGATGGCTGCCCAAGCCCGAAGCCCAAAAACCTTTAGCACAGTCTACAGGTCATATTTATGAAGGGATTTCATTGTAACTTGGTAGATTGACTTCATATAATGTCTGTATGAGAATGTCCCATTTTGATCGTGATCATTCAGCCTTGATGGGTGCCCGAGCCCAAAAACCTTTAGCATAGGTAAAAGGTCATATTTATGGAAGGATTTCATTGTAACCTATTAGGTTGACTCCATATAACGCCGAGATGATGACATCCCCTTTTGTGATTGGTCAGCTGTGATGGCTACAAGTGCCTGAAGCCCGAAAACCGTGAGCACAGTCTACAGGTCATATTTATGAAGGGATTTCATTGTAACTTTGTAGGATCACTCCAGATGATGCCCAGATGAAATTGTTCCCTTTGGTTGTGATCATTCAACCATTATGGCTGCCCGAGCCCGAAAACCTTAAGCACAGTCTACAGATCATATTTATGAAGGGATTTCATTGTAACTTGGTAGGTTGACTTCATATAATGTCTAGATGAGAACATCCCATTTTGGACACGATTGGGCAACTGTTACGGCTTCAGGTGCCCAAAGCCCGAAAACCTTTAGCACAGTCTACAGGTCATATTTATTAAGGGATTTCATTGTAACTTGGTAGGATGACTCCAAATAATGTCTAGATGAGAACGTCCCCTTTTGGTCGCGATCATTCAGCCTTGATGGCTGCCCGAACCCAAAACCCCAAAACCTTTAGCATAGTCTATTGGTCATATTTATGGAAGGACTTCGTTGTTACCCGTAAGTTTGACTCCATATAATGCCTAGATGATGACATCCCCTTTTGGTCGTGATATTTATGAAGGGATTTCATTGTAACTTTGTAGGATTACTCCAGATGATGCCCAGATGAGAATGTCCCCTTTTGGTTGCGATCATTCAACCATGATGGCTGCCAGTGCCCAAAGCCCAAAAACCTTAGCATGTCTGTAGGTCGTATTTATGGAAGGATTTCATTGTAACTTGTTAGGTTGACTCCATATAATGCCTAGATGATGACATCCCCTTTTGGTCGTGGTTGGTCAACTGTGATGTCTACAGGTGTCTGAAGCCCAAAAACCTTTATCACAGTCTACAGGTCATATTTATTAAGGGATTTCATTGTAACTTGGTAGGTTGACTTCATATAATGTCTAGATGAGAACGTCCCATTTTGATATATATATATATATATTTATGAAAGGATTCAATGTAACTTGATAGGATGACTCGTTTTGGAATAATTTCAGTATAACTTGGTAACTTTTGTTGATATATGTTAACTGTGAGGGCCACATACATTAACTGTGAGGTCATATTAACCCACCCCTCAGCTCTTTAGTACAGTGTACACCTCATATTATTTTTATCATAAACATAGCATACAGGGAACAGAAATGAACATATTCCCAATTATCACAATTCTTGTCTTATTTCATAATCCTTTCATAAACATTGAACATTATCCTTTTCATCAAACACAACACACAAGTTAAGCTACAGTGTCATTGACACTTTCATTTTCCAATTTCACCTAAAATTGTCATCCCAGACTTGGTCAATTTCTGTTTGTAAGAATTAGCATTTACATCAGCTTTTGTGCAGATTGTGGGGCCTTACTCTCTTGTCACCATGTATTTTTCTGTTTCAATAAAAACTTTTACGTATTAACCATACTGTATGCGACATTTAACTGATTTTTTTAGCTCAACTTGACAAAGTCAAGTTTAGCTATTGCCGTCACTTCTCGTCCATTGGCTTACGTATGTACGGCCACAGTTTCCTTTGGAACACTGCACTGGTCACATTTATGATCAGATCGCTTTGAAACTTGGTTTGCTTGTTTGGGGTGACCTCTAGATGGGAGCTATCGATTTTCTTCCATTTCTGTAAAAAAATGTTGCTGCTGGCAACGACCTTTGAACTTAGTTTAGTCAAGCCTCAATATTTCCCTTTGGCACCCCCGACAGGGCACCTTTATGATAGGATTGCATTGAAACCTGGTATGCTCGTTTGGGACGACCTCTAGATGGGACTATCGATTTTCTTTTATTTCCATCATAAAATGTTGCCACTGACAATGACCTTTGAACTTAGTTTAGTCAGGCATCAATATATTACTTTGGCACGCCCTACAGGGTACATTTACGATCAGATTGCTTCGAAACTTGCTATGCTTATTTGTGGTGACCTCTAGATGGGAGCTATCGATTTTCTTCCTTTTCGAAAAAAAAAATGTTGCCGTTGACTTTAGAAGTCAATGTCGACGTGGTAATGTTGAGTGAGTTGAGTTTCAAAAGTAGAATTGAATTAATCTTCCCTTATTTTTTATTAACTGTCTCACAAAACTAACCTTTGAAGTTAGTTTTGTGAGGCATCAATATTTCATTTTGGCACACCCTACAGGGCACATTTATGATCGGATTGCTTTGAAACATGGTATGTTTTTTTGGGTTGACCTCTAGATGGGCGCTATTGATTTTCTTCCTTTTCTGTCAAAATATGTTACCTTTGAACTTAGTTTAGTCAGGCATCTGTATATTCGTTTGGCTTTAGTTTACATTTAAAAATGCATGGATCGCTCTGACATTGTGCTGTTATGTTGAAGTTTCACCAAATAACATTGGAACCAATGATCTTCAATTTTGTCATTTCACTTATAACTTACCAAGTAAATGTTTGTCAAGCTGAGCTACAGAATCGTTGACACTTTCGTTATTACCTGGCAAACGCTTGCATGGACATAAGTGCCCACATGTGAATTATGATCAGTCCACAATGGGTGGACTGTATCTTATTTTATGGAGCTTAGTTAAACAAGCTACAGAGGATGTCCAATGAGTCAGAGATTTGATACAGAATTTCTCATCAGTGTTCCCCAAACTTGATCGGAACCAAGGTTTTGTGAATGGGGTTCAGAAATTTCATGTCAAATTGAAACGAATTTGAGATTCTTTTTATCACATAATGTGTAATTTAACCTTTTTACTTACAGTACAAGTCAAAATAAGTTGTAGGATAACCACTATAAACTATGTATCTTTCTCTTCCTACCCTGATAAGACCAGATGCTGACATCATTTTCAGTGAGAGCTTTCCAGAAAATTATGTCAGATTCTGATCTTATCAGTGCAGGAGCAGCAGTATACTTAGTTTATGCTACAACTTATTTTGATTTGTAATCTAGCGACTAAACTGTCCAGTGCGATTCACAAAAATTGCCAAATAAATTTAACCTTTTAACTTTCATAACGACTAAACTGGCAAATGCTATTCACTATTTTTTGAGCTCATTTCAATGAGGTGTCATCAGCTATGTTTTCGAGACAAAAATGGAAAATATTTAGTCATTCAGGAAATGGGACAAATGTCATCTGGTATTTGTATTAGGTAGACAGTTAATAAAAAATAAGGGAAGATTAATTCAATTCTACTTTTGAAACTCAACTCACTCAACATTACCACGTCGACATTGACTTCTAAAGTCATTCCTTTATTAGATGTGTTGTGGTGATATTTTCCATAATGAACCATTTGATGGTGATAATGCGATAAATGGTGATGGTGATAATGCGATAAATATATACCGAGTCAAAAAAGAAAGTATAATAGCAACAAATATGAAAAAATAGCATAAAGGATGAAATATAATAGTTCTAATGTTGCATGTTTGTGGACAAGAAGTCGTGCAAAGAGTTTACTGACATGTTGTTGTTGTCCACCCATCCGTATACAATTTTGCTACGGATTTCCAAATAGCATGAGCTACTTGAGAATGTCAAATTGAATGGGTGACCGACGATTTTCTTTGTGTTATGTTGTGCTAGAGAGCCTGGGTTATTGAGAAAACATGCTAGTTTTTGTCTTCCGACATTTTAAAAAATGCCAAGGTTAACCGAAAATCAGAGGTTGCGTGCCATTGGTATGCATGAGGCTGGGATACCTCCAGATGAGCTTGTTGCTGAGTTCAGAGTCACTGTGGCCACTGTTTACCATCTCATTGGAGGGTATAGAACCCTGGATCTACTGTTGCCCGACTGCATTCAGGTCGACCAAGAGTTACGACCCCTGCAAAAGGTTCGCTGGACTCAGCAGCATTGGAGCACAGTTCTTTTTAGTGATGAATAATGATGTTGTCTATGGAGCGCAGATGGTAGGGCCAAGAGTGTGTCACTGACAAGGAGAACAGTTTTCTGATGCTTGCAGCCCTCGCAATTCAAATTTTTCGTCTTCGGCAGTCATGTGCCGTAGCAAATTTTATGTGCTTCAAAAGTTACTATGGCATTTCTGCGAAGGCAATACATGCAGATGCCGAAGGCATCTGCAGCGAGTGACGAATGCACAATTTTTTTAGCGGGGTCTGGGGGGGGGGGGGGAGGGGGGGGGTGTTCTCGCCATAGGAAAATTTTGAAATCTGCTATCAAAAGGAGCGTTCTCGTGGCTTTTGGGGTGGAAATCCACTTGATATTTTGGATGACAAAATTAGGGTTTTTTTTTTACTTGAATCCACCCCTGCAATGTCATATGCACGGTCGATTTGTCAGTTTGCGATCAAAATTTGCGGGACTGCAAAACGAATGAATTTCATCTGAGCTGGCTGAATATTGAGTAAAATACATTTCAAACTTATTTCTCAGAAAAAAACATGCCGTTTGTTTACCTGTATTTATGTATATTCTCTGGAATCCAAAAATGAATGTTGACCCATTTTCTGTAAATGTAGAACTCAGTCCGGGAAACCCCTACACATATTTATATATGGAGAAGATGTGCATGTGTACGGCACAAATTCAATTGTTTTCGAGAGGGGTATCACAATAAACAAACCAATGACAGAAAGTTTAAGTAAGTGTGACGTTGACTGCGAGTTTCCGTTTTCACCTACCGGTGTGTGTCTCTCGTTGTGCACAGTGAACTACTGCATGTCACACATTCGTCCAAACCTGGACCCAAAGTCCGTAATATAATTTTTTGGTTTGATACATCCTGTGGAACAGGATGTACCAAACCAAAAAAATATATTACAGACTTTGGGTCCAAGTTTGGACAAGTCAAACACCACTGTGGATTATTTCTACTACGGCAACTGTGTGCCATAGTCAGTGCCGTTTGCTTCAGCAAATCACTTCGGCAATGCCGATTGCCGAAGCCAATTGTGAGGGCTGTGCTTGCATGCGGGAATGTGATCGTTTTGGCAGGAGTAGTGTAATGGTTTGGGCAGGAATTTCCTTGCACCATTGAATGCAGTTGATCTTCATTGATGGTAATCTGAATGGACATCGATATAGGGACGAAATTCTTAACGCTGTTATTGTCCCATTGTTCAACACTAACGTCGGATTACAGTTATTCCAAGATAATGCCCGATGTCACATGGCACATATCTGTCATGACTTTCTTGAATAGCAGAGCATCAAACTTCTTAACTGCCCCCCCACTTTCGCCAGATTTGTCGCCAATCAAGCATCTTTGGGATCGATTGGACCGCCAGGTACGACTTCATGATCTTCAGACGTTAGGCCATTTACGTACAGTCAAAACTAGAAGTCCTGTCACAAATAGTGCACTTATCTAGGCTTAATTGCACGTTGGAATTGCGCGCAATTGCCATATCGAATGGCGTCCAAAGCTCGGCAGGCTCTCTTGGTTACACATAGCAAACACATGCAATGTTGCCAATGAACCTCCGGGTTGCCCGGAGGTCAGGTCCATTGGCTGAAACATTGCTTGTGCACAGGCCATACAGTTAAAACTAGAAGTCCTGTCATGAAATGCGCACGTTGATATGCGCGTTAATATACGCGTTATGGCCCAAGTAAAGCTATCAAATTCTGTACATATGGCCTGTGCACAAGCAATGTTTCAGCCAATGGACCTCCGGGTATTCCGGAGGTTCATTGGCAGAAACATTGCATGTGTTTGCTATGAGTAACCAAGAGAACCTGCCGTGCTTTGGATGCCATTTGATATGGCAATTGCTCGCAATTCCAACACGCAATTAAGCCTAGATAAGCGCACTATTCGTGACAGGACTTCTACTTTTAACTGTATGTACAGAATTTGATAGCTTTACTTGGGCCATAACACGTACATTAACTCGTATATCAACGTGCTATTTGTGCGCATTTCATGACAGGACTTCTAGTTTTAACTGTAATGTTCTAAGGCAGGGGTGGAACGCAATACCACGGGGTGACATCCAAAGATTTTTCAGTTCCATGCACCATCGATGTCTTGCCATCCAAGAGGCAAACTGTGGACATACACTCTATTGATAGCATGTATGAACTTTTCATTTCACCCCATGTCTGAATTGCGACGTCCTGACGTGACGCTGGTAACAGTAAGAACATGACATCATGCAAATTCATACAGCTAGACTCGAAATATGAATTTACAATAATTTGTTTGGGATTAAAGTCGATAATACTAAAAAAATTGCTCCTCAAAGTTTATTATACTTTCTTTTTAGCTCACCTGACCTTCAGTCAGGAGATCAGTCAGGAGAGCTATAGTGATCACTCACAGTCCGTCGTCGTCCGTGAACATGGTGTTTGTGTCTTCTCCTCCCAAACCGCTGAACCAGTTTAATTGATATTTGAGATAATAGTTATACCCCCGCTTCGAAGAAATATAGGAATCGCCCTGTACGTCCGTCCGTCCGTCCGTCTGTACGTCCATCCGTCCGTCCGTACGTCTTTCCATCCAGACAAATTCTTGTGTGCGCAACTCCTCCTACATTAATGAACCGATTTTGATGAAACCTTCATCTCTACTAAGTGAACATGTGTATATTCCAAACTTTTTGATCTGCGACAATTTTAACCAGGTTATCTCTCTTGAACTTTGATTTAATATGGGTTTCTATATGAAATTTTTGTGTGCGCAACTCCTCCTACATTTATCAATCAATTTGGACAAAACTTTTCAGACATCGTCACTACTAAGTGAACATGCGCATATTCCAAGATTTTTGATCTGCGACAATTTTAACCAGGTTATCTCCCTTTAACTTAGATTTATTGTGTCTTTCCATCCGAACAAATTCTTGTGTGCGCAACTCCTCCTACATTAATGAACTGATTTTGATGAAACCTTTCAAACATCATCTCTACTAAGTGAACATGTGCATATTCCAAACTTTTTAATCTGCGACAATTTTAACCAGGTTATCTCTCTTGAACTTTGATTTAATATGGGTTTCTATATGAAATTCTTGTGTGCGCAACTCCTCCTACATTTATCAATCAATTTGGACAAAACTTTTCAGACATCATCACTACTAAGTGAACATGCGCATATTCCAAGATTTTTGATCTGCGACAATTTTAACCAGGTTATCTCCCTTTGACTTAGATTTATTATGTCTTTCCGTTCGAACAAATTCTTGTGTGCGCAACTCCTCCTACATTAATGAACCGATTTTGATGAAACCTTTCAAACATCATCTCTACTAAGTGAACATGTGCATATTCCAAACTTTTTGATCTGCGACAATTTTAACCAGGTTATCTCTCTTGAACTTTGATTTAATATGGGTTTCCGCATGAAATTCTTGTGAGCGCAACTCCTCCTACATTTATCAATCAATTTGGACGAAAGTTTACAGACATCATCACTACTAAGTGAACATGCGCATATTCCAAAATTTTTGAGCTGTGGCAATTTTAACTAGGTTATCTCCCTTTAACTTAGATTTATTATGGGTTTCTACATGAAATTCTTGTGCGTGCAACTCCTCCTACATTTATCAATCAATTTTGACGAAACCTTTCAAACATTATCACAACTAAGTGAACATACGCATATTCCCAAATTTTTGATCTGCGACAATTTTAACCAGGTTATCTCCCTTTAACTTGGATTTATTATGGGTTTTCAAATGGGATTCTTGTGTGTACAACTCCTACATTAATGGACCGATTTTGAATACATGTTGCACATTGTAAATGTGTTTTTCCAAATGTAAACCATATATGTGTGGGCTCTTTAAGTATTCAGTGCTGTTCTGTGGAAGGCCACATGCAAATACAAATTTCAACAACAAAAAATGATCTTTATGTATACATTTCCTTATGGCCTTCGCCTACATGATCAGAAGTGCATTCCTCTAAAAACCCAAAGCGGGGGTATTAATCACCTTCAGTGATAGTTCTAGTTTGTTATGACATCGCAATTCGATTTTGTTCAAATCAAGTTGCCTCGCCCCTTGGTAGGGCCACGCCCAAAAAGTGTGCTTAAATCTTAAAAAATCATCTTCTCATGAACCAGCAGTAGCAGAGACTTGATATTTCGTGTGCAGCTTCCTTTTGAGGTGTAGACTCAGATTTGTTCAAGAGAAGTTTGTGGGGCTATATTTGCTCTCGTTATGGGAGGGGCAAGAATTTTTGCCCCTCCCCAAATTTCTATTTTCCAAACCGAGAGGCAGATTTGAACCAAATTTGATATGAGGGCTTATTGGGTCATAAGTACTTAATTTATGCCCAAATTATTTTTCTCGTTGCCCCATAGGAACCGCAGGAGCTAAAAATAGAAAAAAATTAAAACGCCCATATCTCCAAAACTACACGGCACTGAGAATTCTTATTTGGTGTGAAGCTTCCTCAGGACCAACAGAATGGAATGGTAAAAAAAAATTGCTATCGGTTTTATCATGGGGTACTTTTCTGGGACTTTGAAAAAGTGCTGAGTCAGCATTTTTTAACACTGTGGGTAATGGGAAAAACATTTAAGACTACTTTTCTCCCAAACCACTGCTCCAAAGGCTTTCAAATTTCACATATAACATATTTTTATACTGTACCAATGACCCAGACATAGCTGGTGCTAACTCTTAAAATATAGGGCCAAACACAAATTTTGCCCCCCAATCCCCAAAATTTGCATCTAAAACTAAAGAAAACATGTCCTGAAAGGCCCTCCACACTTCGCCCCTACTGCGCATGCGCAGTGTCAAGGACGTTCCGAAATTGGCGCCATTTATCATTCTAAGTTTGGCCCTTCATCAGTTAACATCTGACTGATCTTTGTGCTTTTAAATCTCAGTTTAAATGATGCCAGACACATAAATATTAGTGGAATGGTGATTCAAAGGAGGATAGAAAAGGAGGAGAGGAAAAGAATGTGTGACAGAATATTATCAGGGCTGTAACTTAAAATTTTTTAATGAAATTATGTTAAGTTACCTATTTTCAAGGCAGCAGCCATTTTGTTGTCATTCTGATTATTTAGTTACAATGTTTTTTCAAGTGTTTTTCCTCTCTCCCTGTCCTTTAAGTTCCCCCTTGCTATTCTCCCATGCTTTGGCATAGTTTCTGTAATTATTATTACTAAAATTTCTTGGGAGTTTTAGCTGAATAACAGAATGAATTCTGTTCTTTCCCCATGTTTACGTCTTCACCTACGGGTGGTTAGGCGTTGTGTTCTGCATCTACCATCTGATGTTCTGCAGTCTCTTCCCTGGAAGTCTCTGTTTTGCATCAGATGGTGTATTTTTGGTAACTGATTTCGGGCCTGGGTGCCTGGAGTCTTATTTTAGTGTTTTTACACTCATTGTTTACATTTACAACAGCCCTCTGTGTGAGGGGGGGATTTCTAAATAATAATATCTTTATGTTATTTTAATCATAACTAGATACATTATTATTGTTCGTAAGTGTTGAATAAATTGTTTAAAATATTTTTAAAATTTTTGTCCACACTTAGGCTTGGGATCCATTGGGGCTCAACGTTACTTTTCAGAAACTTGGGCTGTTCTGAAAAAATATTTTTTCAAAATATTTTGATTTCAATTATTTTTTCTATATTAATGGATCATATTATTATTATGTATTTTGATTGCCAGGGGTTAGTGCGAGTACCAGGACTTGTTTTCTTTTCACATTGAAAGGATATTGATCAATTGTTTTAAGAGGAAGTCTTCCTCTGACCTTATTATCATTCTATATGTGGTCAGTGTACTCGCATTAACTCCTGTTCTGTATCGTATGATTTCGATGACAATATGGGAAGTGTATGTCACGGTATGTTGTTGGGGATTTGGACACTCCGGTCCTTTCCCCGCAGGGTCACTCTACTTTATCAATTTCTATTTCAGACGATCAAGATTAGGGTGATGTATCTGTGATGTCTTCCAACAGTGTGCCTCCGTCGTCACAATTAATGAAGGGCTAGCGGAAAAGTGCTCATGTAATACGCCAATTGCCTAAGAGGACCCTAGTAGGTTCGACGGCCTTTGACGTCCGCTAGCTCGCCCGGTGTAGCGTCCATTCACCGAATGGTTCGGCAGCCGGGTTCGTCCGTTGCGGTCTAGAAGGAATTTTGGGGTGATGCGAGCACTATAAAATTAACTTAATGCACACCCAGTGACGGCGGATCGGAGGGAGAACGGAGGAAGCCTTTTAGTCCGGTTCATAGCTCGTTCCGGTCCATCCGGACGGCAAGCGAGAGAGGCCCCTCTCTCGTTCAACAACATCTGGCCCCAGATGTTGTGGTACAAATGTGTCGTTAGCGGAGCATACGTCCGTCGCTCGGGACGCTCCGTTGTATAGGCAGTCCGCTGAGACTGCTAAGGCTTCCTCTTCTCGTCAGCGCACACGACCGCACCTTGGCTGCGTGACCGCCGATATATTACCAGCTTCGCCGATCAAGGATTCTTCGGCGACCAGGTCACACCATCCGGCAGCCAGGGATTCGAGACCGATGGACTCCGGACGTTCGCATAGGAAAAGTATGCGGGAGCCATCTGATGCGGAGCTGCCCTCGGCGAAGCAGCGATAGACTGCGCCTCCGCAGGTCTCGACGCCGGACATTCTTGTGCACATAGCACAGCTTATCGCAGCATCCCAGCAGCCGACAGAAACGGTGTCGGATCGAGAATTATCCGACAGCGCTGGGTCGGTAGCCGGGGACTCGAGGCCTGCAGACTCCGGACGTTCGCATAGGAAGTGTGCGGGAGTCTACGTACACGGAGCTTCCAGCGGCAAAGCATCGTTAGTCCGCTACTGCACAGGCCTCGGGAACGGACGTGCTTTCCTTAATAGCACAGTTTATCGCAGCATCCCAGCATCAACTGAATCTGTCGCATATATTTTATCCGACGATGCTGGGTCGGGACGCTCCGCGGAAGCGGGTACGGACGTCCGAAATTTTCATCCGGTCCGATGGGATACCGAAAGGGATTCGGTGGATTTCAAGCTTTCCCTTTCGGAACAACATATGCTGCGATGCCGGATAAGAAACTGATAGCGTCGGTGGACTTAGAAATTTTTTGGTTCGGTTCAGGGACATCGTCCCTCAGTTCCGACATAGTCCAATAATGTCACACAAACTTTCGAATTATTGAACGACGCTATATATATTATTATTTTATGCTTGCTATCCAAGCATTTCTGGTTTCTTGTTCGAAGAGTTATGGAGATGTCTTTCAAAAGTGTGCCTCTGTCGTCATAGTTAATGAGGAGTTAGCGGCAATAAGTGCTCATGGAATATGTCTATCGCTTACGGAGTGACATTCGCTAGCTCACCCGGTGTAGTGTACATTCATCGAATGGTTCGGCTGCCGGGTTCGTCCGTTGCGGTCTAGGAAGGAAATTTGGGTGATGCGAGCACTTTAATTACTTTAGTACTCACCCAGTGACGGCAGATTGAGGACAGATCGGAGGAAGCCAACAACATAGGGGACCGCATGTTGTGGTTCAGATATTTTACATTCGGAGCATATGTCCGTTGCTCGGGACGCTCCGTTATATTGACAGTCCGAGAGACTGTCTTTAATGCTTCCTCATCCTCACAGCAGGGCACACGACCGCACATTGGCTACGTGACCTCGAGTATCCGATCAGTTTCGGCATTCAGTGATTCCACAGCGAATAGGTCGCGCCATCCGGTAGCCAAGGGACACGAGGCCTATACACTCCGTTCGCTCGCATATTGGAAGTATGCACGGGGTAACGATCTCGGAGCTTCCTGCGGCTATGCATCGTAAGACCGCTGCTCCTCAGGCCTCAGTGACGGACGTGCTATCCGAGTTAGCACAGTTGTTTCGCAGCATCCCAGCAATTGACGGTTTCTCGGTCGAATCAGGAATTATCCGACGGCGCTGGGTCGGTGCGGTCCGCGGTTGCATCAAGCTACGGACGACCGAACGCTTTATAGGGTCCGACAGGATGGCGAAAGGGATTCGAAAGATTTCGAGTTTTCCCTTTAGTAGTATCGGAAGATGCCTTTCATATCTTCTGGCATTTCTTCCAGTGATTATTTTTCGGACTTCATTGCTGCGATCTTGGATAAGAGACTTATAGCGTCATTGGACTCGGATTTTTCGATCGGTACAGGGACTTTGTCCCTGACTTACCGACGCAGTCCAATATTGTCATTACAACATGTGTTTTATTTTTCGACGCTATATATTTATATATATATACAAGCCTGCTACTAAGCATGATAGTTTAGTTTCTTGTCCACGTGGCTCATTTCTGCCATTTTATCTTTTTTACATATAGTTTATTTTGGCAGAGCAGGGCATACCGAGAGTTCATATGCGTCTAGACGGTGTGATTAAAGACTGCATATATTCTTTTTCGCCGTTTATGTCTTTTCCAATTTCAATGTTGGGAACGACATTATGTATAGTAGACTTAACTTAGACGCTTTATTATACGTAATCCGCCTTACTGAGGCGTTATCATTACGTCTTCAAGAAAAGATTTACGGGATATTATTCTCAATGTAATTTCTTTTGAGGGCAGTAGTTTGTTCACGTATAACTCCGCCCTTCAGTGGCTGATTGGAGTTGGTTAGACGTGATGCAGCCCTAGCTACATCCACGCGTGGATAGTAGGTTAAGAACTCTCTCAGAGTCGCTTCGTTCTCGGAGGAGCTTCTCTTCGACGGCAACGTTCCGGCAATCCATGAATTGCTTGATTTATACATTCTCTTGTCTATCTAGTGTTACAAGAGATTCAGACTGGGGCAAACATTCGGTGGTTGACTCAGAGAGTGCCGCCGCAGTTGCCGGACCCGAGTGTGGCTGTTATGACGGTTGCCAGTCAAACAGATTGGGATCTATACTGATCCCTACGGATTCGAAGTGCCAGGGTCTTTGGGTTCCGCAGTCTTTTAGCTATCAGTTTAACTTCCGCGGAATAATGTTTTTTAGGCTTGCTTTATGTCATTGCATGAACATTATTCAGAAACGCATGCCCAAATTCCTGTCCTTTAATTCGACAGTAGTGGCGTATCTCCGGAACCAGGGAGGCACTCTTTCGTTTCCGTTATTCAATTTAATGGAAAGAATCCGTCTGTTGGTTATAGTACACCAAGTTCAGTTTTGTTCCGTCATATTCTGGGTCGTCTGATTGTTTTATCGCACTCCCGTTCTCTTACGGGTCGCTTGTTGCTGTCAGAATGGACTCTCAACAAACAAGTATTCAATCAGATTTGCTATCTATGGGAGCGCCCAATGATGTTTTATTTATGACACAGCTTGCTAATCATTTGCAGACGTATGTGTTGGCTTGTCCAGATCTCTGAGCTAATACTGTTAACGCTCTATTGATCTATAGGACGGAATGATAGGATACGCGTATCCTCCGGCACTGTTGTTTTAGCAGGTATTGCTAAGATAAACAACCACAATACATTTCTGTTGATAGCATCTCTATCTTCACAGAGATCATGAGTAATTTACTCTCTTGTCTACTGTGGATCTTACCGTGAAATCTTCCTCTATGTGAGGATCTTTTTTCACTGGGTAAATCGTGTCATCTTTATCACAACCAGCAAGGTCGCAACCTTCATGTATTCTGTTGTGTGGTCCGTATTGCATTGTAAGCACTGTACTGGACGAGCTTTGGACGCGATTTCTTACCATAGGAGATCCTCTTCTTCGCTATTCTATGCGACTAAAGTGGAGGCTCTTCCGTCGTGGTGTAGGGGTCATTATGTTCATATGGTTGATCCCTCCATACTACTCATTGCTATTTTTTAGTATACTTGTTTCACAAGATCTACTGCAGCCTGTTGTTATTTAGGTTATAGGTTTATGTTACCTCATACCTATGCACTCTACGATAGTTTACAATTGAGTCTTTTGTCTCTTTATCTAAGTCAGTTAGTAACTTTTTGATAAATAGACTTAGAATCTTTAGATTAAATTCCTATACGGATTTTAACTTCAGGTTCTTATTTAGCTAAGTAATCATTTGAGCCTCTGGAAACAGTAGTTTTCAAATTCTGACCTTTTAGACAGTAATTCAGTTGATTTCTCTTTTACTGTAGAGTCAGTGAGTTTCATGCACTATCGATGGATGATTTTCACTTTCATAGTTTCGGAACCAATACTTCCGTTACTATTTAGGTTGGATTGTTGCATAAGAGTTAGGCTCCTATTATCCGGAACCTATTTTTTAAGGTCCTTCCGTCTTCGTATGGGCATAGGCCTTTACTCTTTCCGGGTACAGTTTATGTATTTATAAACAGATATCTGTTTATTACAAGGGCGTAAGCTTCTTCTGTCTTTGATGTCTAGTAGAAGGACGTTACGCTCCATTTTATTGTTAATGGATTCTATTAACTAGCGTACTGCTTATGGTATATCATTGGCTTAGCAGTTGTGCTTAAGATTTCGGCTCATGAAGTAAGAGTTCTTCTACTTCTTGGGCTTACATTAATATTGTTGCTATTATAGATTTTTGAAGGCTGCTCATTGCGCTCAGCCATCCATTCATGAATTTTATCTCAGAAATATCGAGTCCATTTCTGGAGGCCTCTATTGTTAGGTCTATTATCTACTGCTCAGAATGTCATTCACTTAACAGTTGCTACTATAGCTAGGTAGGCTGTCTGTTTCGGCAGTGTCTCCGTTCGGCTGCCCTCTTCGCTCTGGGCTATTTGACCCAGGGCAAGAAAAAGGGGGGGGGGGGGGGGGAGGGTGTTCCCTTGGGTCACCTGTTTTTTACTATGAAAACAAGGGGATACCTCCTCCGGAGTTAGTAATTCTGAGCTGTTATTGGGATGGTTGTTTAGTGAGAAGTTTAAGTTATAAAATTCATTCAAGTCTTAGTTTTTAAAGTATAGCTTTTGAATATTGCATATGTCAACGGACATGATTATGCAATTCTCACACACTTTTAGGAGTATAAGAGTCTCTATTCTCTAGACTTACTTTATTATTGGCTTACTTTAAAAATTATTAGTATAAGGATTATTGGATATTAATAGAGTACATGGATGTATGAAGCTCAATTTTTGGAAGGTGTTGTATCTTTCTAATTTATCATAAATAAGAAAGATACATGTAAGGCCTATTACTTCTTTTCCCTACAGGGGATGACTCTATTTTATTTTATTGAGCGTATTCCATTTTGCTCTATGTCCTTGGCCCTTCAGCCTTTTTACTATTCAGCTATGTCTGGGTCATTGGTACAGTATAAAAATGTTAAAAAATTTATAGTAATTTATATATTTTTTATACTTACCAATGACCCAGACGGGGATGGCCCTCCCAGGAGTTGGGAACTCTTGCCTCCCCGCTGAGTACATAGCGCTTACCAGGCACTGGTTATTAGAATGATAAATGGCGCCAATTTCGGAACGTCCTTGACACTGTGCATGCGCAGTAGGGGCGAAGTGTGGAGGGCCTTTCAGGACATGTTTTCTTTAGTTTTAGATGCAAATTTTGGGGATTGGGGGGCAAAATTTGTGTTTGGCCCTATATTTTAAGAGTTAGCACCAGCTATGTCTGGGTCATTGGTAAGTATAAAAAATATATAAATTACTATAAATTTTTTAACCTTTGGAAGATTGTTTCACATGTTTATTGAAATCAATTCCCTGGGTCCATATTTGGGCTCTCTATGGGAGCCCAAATGTTTAAATTCGTGCAGTATGAGGAATATTCTTTAAAAATATTCTTCTTCAGATCTACCAATAAGAATCTTTTGATATTGGGTATGCGGCATCCTTATGGGGGTGAGATCCAAGTTTGTTCAAGTCAAGTCCCTGTGTTCGTATTTAGGCTGAAAATTTGGGGTCCCGGCCCAGACTTAGAAATTTTGGACCCAAATCGGGAAATGAGTTTTTGGGTTTTTTTTGTGTTTCGGTCAATTTTAAAAAAATTTTTTTTTTTTTTACACTGAAAATTTGCCGGCTGGGTGGTGGAACTTAGAAAATTTTGGACCAAAATCCGGAAGTAAGTTTTTTTGTTTTTATGCATTTTGGTCAATTTTAAGACCAAAAAAATACACTGAAAATTTGGGGTTCGGGTGGGACTTAGAAAATTTTAGACCAAAATTCGGAAATGAGTTTTTTGTTTTTTTATGTGTTTTGGTCAGTTTTAAGACAAAATTTTTTTTTCCTTTGCACAGCTTTACATAGAAAATTTTGGACCAAAATCCGGAAATTAGTTTTTAGCTCACCTGACTGAAAGTCAGGGTGAGCTTTTCTGATCACTCTTCGTCTGTCGTCCGTCGTCCTGCGTGAAGGTGGTGTTTGAGCCTCTTTCTTCTAAACCACTGGCCACATTTTAATTAAATTTTATGTAAGTAGTGGCTATATAGGGGCATTTGGGTTTTTCTTCAAATTGGATTTCTGATCATCAGGGACTGATCAGGACTATTTAAAATACGCTCTAGCCAAGACTTGATCAGAAACCACAGTGAAGATTAATGCTTGGTAATTAAGACTTGAAGTATTAACTTAAGCACTCTGCAACAATGATAAATGATAATCATATATATAATACATGTAAGAGTGTCTCTCCCGATTATCCATCGAAAGAATATCAAAATATGATCTGAGAAGTTACGCGCCAACTGAGAAGCCTATTTCTGAGATTTAAGAGCCAGGTCCTGATGTTTCAGAACCAAATATGCACTGGCGCATGCCCAGGTCGGTCCCTGGATCATATTGTGGAGTGGGGTGGGGACAAAATGCACAAAATTTTAAAAAATCTTCTTCTCATGAACCAGCCATAGCAGAGACTTGATATTTGGTATGCAGTTTCCATTTGAGGTGTAGACTCAAGTTTGTTCAAGAGCCGTTTGACGGGCAATATTTACCTTTGTTCTGAGAGGGGCAAGAATTTTTGCCCTGCCCAAAATTTCTGTTTTCTGAACCCAGAGGCTGATTTGAACCAAATTTAATATGAGGTATTATTGGGTTAAAACTACTTGATTTATGCCAAAAAAAGGAGCTAAAAATAGAAAAAAATTAAAATGCCCATATCTCCAAAACTACATGGCAACGAGAATTTTTATTTGGTGCGAAGATTCCTTAGGCCCAACAGAAAGGATTGGTAAAAAAAAATTGCCATCGGTTTTATAGGGTACAGTTTCGGGACTTTGAAAAAGTGCTGAGTCAGCACTTTTTAACACTGTAGGCAATGGGAAAGACAGGGGCACGATGATGCCGTGTACTAAGGCGTATTGCACGTCGATGTTACGCATGTCTTCAACCAATCTAACCCTGCCTGTGCTGCAGTGCGGAGTTACGATGTTGGGGAGCTGGCAGCTGCTCGTTGTTGCTCGGTGGTTCTCTCCGGGTACTCCGGCTTCCTCCACCCGAAAAACTGTCACGGTCATGATTAGCCATTGTGCATAAATATGTGACCTTAAACATAAATAAATAAATAATAATTAATGGGAAAGACATTAAAAAATCTTCTCCAGATCCAGCAGGCAGAATCTTTTGATATTTGGTATGCAACATTGTAGGGTGGATCTGATTCAAGTTTGTTCAAATTGGCCCCCTGGGTTCATATTTGGGCTCACTATAGAAGCTCGAATTCGAACTTAGAGCATTTGAGACACATTTCATTAAAAATCTTCTCCAGATCCAGCAGGCAGAATCTTTTGATATTTGGTTTGCAACATTGTGGGGTGGATCTGATTCAAGTTTGTTCAAATCGGCCCCCTGGATTCATATTTGGGCTCACTATAGAAGCTCTAATTCGAACTTAGAGCATTTCAGGCAAATTTCTTTAAAAATCTGCTTCTCAAGATCTAGCAGGCAGAATCTTTTGATATTTGGTATGCAACATTGTAGGGTGGGTCTGATTCAAGTTTGTTCAAATTGGCCCCCTGGGTTCATATTTGGGCTCACTATAGAAGCTCGAATTCGAACTTAGAGCATTTGAGACAAATTTCATTAAAAATCTTCTCGAGATCCAGCACGCAGAATCTTTTGATATTTGGTATGCAACATTGTGGGGTGGTTCTGATTCAAGTTTGTTCAAATCGTCCCCCTGGATTCATATTTGGGTTCACTATAGAAGCTCGAATTCGAACTGTGCAACATTGTGGGGTGGATCCGATTCAAATTTGTTCAAATCGGCCCCCTGGATTCATATTTGGGCTCACTATAGAAACTCTAATTCGAACTTAGAGCATTTCAGGTAAATTTCTTTAAAAATCTTCTTCTCAAGATCCTGCAGGCAAAATCTTTTGATATTGGGTATGCACCATGCTTTGAGAGGGGGGGGGGGGGGGGATTGAGTATTGTTCAAGCCAAGTCCCTGGGCTCATATTTGGGCTCACTGTGGGAGCCCAAATTATAACTGAGTTCAAAATGAGGAATTTTCTTTAAAAATCTTCTTCTTCAGATCCAGCAGTCAGAATGTTTTGATATTTGGTATGCAGCATCCTTAGGGGGGGTGAGATTCAAGTTTGTTCAAGCCATGTCCCTAGGTCCATATTTGGGCTCACTGTGGGAGCTTGAATTGTAACTTAGTTCGAAATGAGGAATTTAATTTTCTTAAAAAAACTTATTCAGATCCATCAGTCGGAATGTTTTGATATGTGGTGAGTAGCATCCTTGGGGGGGGGGGGGGGGGGGGAGGGAGGGGGAGATTCAAGTTTGTTAAAGCCAAGTCCCTGGGTTGATATTTATTTTCTTTAAAAATCTTCTTCAGATCCAGCAGTCGGAATGTTTTGATATTTGGTGTGCAGCATCCTGAGGGGGGGGGGGGGGGGGGGGGGGGGGATTCAAGTTTGTTAAAGCCAAGTCCCTGGGTTCATATATGGGCTCCCTGCCCCAAATTATAACTTAGTTCAATATGAGGAATATTCTTTAAAAATCTTTTTTTTTTAGATCGACTGGTCAGAATCTTTGGATATTTGTATAAGCTTTTCTTAGGAGGAGCAGATGCAACTTGTTGAAATCAATTCTCTGGGTTGATATTTAGGGTACCATGTCAGGTGAGCGCCCTCAGGCCCCCTGGGGCCTCTTGTTTGTTAGCTTAACTTGACATAGTCAAGATAAGCTATTGCCATCACGCGTGCGGAAGTCTGTTAGTCTGTGAGTCTGTTAGTCTGTGAGTCTGTCTGTGACGTCTGTTCACATTTTCCTTTAGCACGGGCTACACCCCGCAGTTCTTGTCTGATCATCACGAAATTTCATATGCTGGTTTGGGGTCATGTCTAGATGAGAACGTACCCTTTTGGTGGCGATCGGGCAACCGGTATGGCTGCCCGAGCCCAAAACCCGAAAACCATTAGCACAGTCTACAGGTCGTATTTATGAGGGGATTTCATTGTAACCTGGTAGGATGCCTCTGTATAGTGCCTAGATGAGAACGTCCCCTTTTGGGCATGATCTATCAACCGTGATGGCTGCCCAAGCCCGAAACCCAAAAACTTTTAGCACAGTCTGCAGGTCATGTTTAATGTGGAGGAATTTCATTGTAACTTGGTAGGATGACTCCTTATGATGTCTAGATGCGAATTTCCCCATTTGGGCATGATCTGCCAACCGTGACGACTGCCCGAGCCCAAAACCCGAAAACCTTTAGCAAAGTCTACAGGTCATATTTATTGAGGAATTTCATTGTAACTTGGTGGGTTGACTTCATACAATGTCTAGATGAGAAAGTCCCCCTTTGGACGTGATTGGGCAACTGTGACTGCTACAGGAGCCCGAAGCCCAAAAACCTTTAGCACAGTCTAGAGGTCATATTTATGAAACGATTTCATTGTAACTTGGCAGGATGACTCCAAATAATGTTTAGATGAGAACGTCTCATTTTGATCGCGATCATGCAGCCTTGATGGGTGCCTGAGCCCAAAAACCTTTAGCATAGGCAAAAGGTCATATTTATGGAAGGATTTCATTGTAACCTGTTAGGTTGACTCCATATAATGCCTAGATAATGACATCCCCTTTCGGTCGTGATTGGTCAGTTGTGATGGCTACAAGTGCCCGAAGCCCGAAAACCTTGAGCACAGTCTACAGGTCATATTTATGAAGGGATTTCATTGTAACTTCTTAGGATCCCTCCAGATGATGCTCAGATGAGATTGTCCTCTATGGTTGCGATCATTCACCCATGATGGCTGCCCAAGCCCGAAGCCCGAAAACCTTTAGCACAGTCTACAGGTCATATTTATGAAGGGATTTCATTGTAACTTAGTAGGTTAACTTCATATAATGTCTAGATGAGAATGTGCGATCATTCACCCATGATGGCTGCCCGAGCCTGAAGCCCGAAAACCTTTAGCACAGTCTACAGGTCATATTTGTGAAGGGAATTCATTGTAACTTGGTAGGTTGACTTCATATAATGCCTAGATAAGAACGTCCCCTTTTGGACATATTTGGGCAACTTTGACGGCTAAAGGTGCCCGAAGACCAAAAACCTTTAGCACTGTCTACAGGTCATATTTATGAAGGGATTTCATTGTAACTTGGTAGGTTGACTCCAAATAAGGTCAAGATGAGAACGTCCCATTTTGGCCGTGATCATTCAGCCTTGATGGGTGCCCGAGCCCAAAAACGTTTAGCATAGGCAAAAGGTAAAATTTCTAGAAGGATTTCATTGTAACATTGTTAGGTTGACTCCATATAATGCCTAGATGATGACATCCCCTTTTGGTCGTGATTGGTCAACTGTGATGGCTATAGGTTCCCGAAGCCCGAAAACCTTGAACACAGTCTACAGGTCATATTTATGAAGGGATTTCATTGTAACTTCACAGGATCACTCCAGATGATGCCCAGATGAGATTGTCCCCTTTGGTTGCGATCATTCAACCATGATGGCTGCCCGAGCCCGAAGCCCGAAAACCTTTAGCACAGTCTAAGGTCATATTTATGAAGGGATTTCATTGTAACTTGGTAGGTTGACTTCATATAATGTCTAGATGAGAACGTCCCCTTTTGGACACGAGTGGGCAACTGTGACGGCTTCAGGGGCCCAAAGCCCGAAAACCTTTAGAACAGTCTACAGGTCATAATTACGAAGGGATTTTATTGTAGCTTGGTAGGATGACTCCAAATAGTGTCCAGATGAGAACGTCCCCTTTTGGTCACGATCATTCAGCCTTGATGGCTGCCCGAGCAAAAACCTTTAGCATGTCTGTAGGTCGTATTTATGGAAGGATTTCATTGTAACTTGTTAGGTTGACTCCATATAATGCCTAGATGATGACATCCCCTTTTGGTCGTGGTTGGTCAACTGTGATGTCTACAGGTGCCTGAAGCCCGAAAACCTTTATCACAGTCTACAGGTTGTATTTATGGAGGGATTTCATTGTAACTTGGTAGGTTGACTTCATATAATGTCTAGATGAGAACGTCCCCTTTGGACGCAATTGGGAAACTGACGGCTACAGGGGCCCGAAGCCCGAAAACCTTTAGCACAGTCTACAGGCCATATTTATGAAGGGATTTTAATGTAACTTGATAGGATGACTCATTTTGAAATAATTTCATTGTGATTTTGTTGATATATGTTAACTGTGAGGGCCACATATATTAACTGTGAGGTCATATTAACCCACCCCTCAGATCTTTAGTACAGTGTACACCTCATATTATTTTTATCATAAACATAGCATACAGGGAACAGAAATGAACATATTCCCAATTATCACAATTCTTGTCTTATTTCTCATAATCCTTTCATAAACATTGAACATTATCCTTTTCATCAAACACAACACACAAGTTAAGCTACAGTGTCATTGACACTTTCATTTTTTATGCGTTTTGGTCAATTTTAAGAAGAAAGAAAAATTTTAGGCTGAAAATATTTTGTTTCGGACTTGGAAAATTTCCGAACAAAAATAAACAAAAGTCTGTTTTTAATGCGTTTATCTCAATTTTGGGACGTAAAAGTGCAGGAACTGAAAATAGAAGGAAAATCCTGTGTATTGTGTGGGCACAATCGCTTCATCTAGTTGGTATATGCATTTCTTAGGAGGGGCGTATGCAGCTTATTCAAGTCAAATTGTTGGTTTGATATTTAGACTACCATGTCAGGTGAGCGCCCTCAGGCCCCCTGGGGCTTCGTTTGACTCAGTATATATTGATTACTCATATTGGATGCATTGAGGTCAGGTGATGTTTGAGCCTTCTCTCAAACTGCTGGACCAATTGCAATAACATTTCATGCAAATGATGACTGGGGAGGGGCAATTCAGTTTTGGTAAAATTGGTATGCTGTCTTCCTTGGGGTGGGAGTGGGGAAAATTGCCACAAATTTTAAAAAATGGATGGAATAACTTGATACCTGGCATTCTGCTTCTTTGTGAGGAGTACAGTTAAAACTAGAAGTCCTGTCATGAAATGCGCACAAATAGCACGTTGATATGCGCGTTAATGTACGCGTTATGGCCCAAGTAAAGCTATCAAATTATGTACATATGGCCTGTGCACAAGCAATGTTTCAACCAATGGACCTCCGGGTAACCCGGAGGTCCATTGGCAGAAACATTGCATGTGTTTGCTATGAGTAACCAAGAGAACCTGCCGTGCTTTGGATGCCATTCGATATGGCAATTGCGCGCAATTGCAACGCGCAATTAAGCCTAGATAAGCGCACTATTTGTGACAGGACTTCTAGTTTCAACTGTAGACAAAAGTTTGTTCAAGAGAAGTGTGTGGGGCACTATTTTCTCTTCTGAGAGGAACAAGATTTGGCCTCTGCCCCAAATTTTTATTTTCAGAACGCATAAGCCGATTTAAACCAAATTTGGTAAACCAAATTTGGTATGTGGCATTAATGAGCCATAGCTACTGGATTCATGCCAAAAAAGGATCTTCCCTGCATCCTTGACGGAATCTCTGGAGTTTAAAAAGGAGAGATTTTAAAACATTCTGTTTCCTTAACTGCACGGAACATGGAACTGTTATTTGGTATGAAGCATCCTTGGGACCAGTGTAATTGAATGGGTGAAAAAAAAATTGCAGTCGGTTGTATCATAGGTTACCCCATGGGGAATTGAAAAAAAAAATAGTGTTCAACCGATGATCTGAACCGGCAACCACAATCAGCTGATTGTGGGCAATTATAGTCTGTTTTAAAAAGCTGGTTTCGGTTTCCCCTGGCTGTCATATTACATAATTCCCGGAGACATTCCGTTTACAATATCACACCTGCATATGTATTTTATTAAAAGTCAATTATTGGGTAAAATTTCTTCCAGTATACATGGTGGTATATATTATTTCCAATTTTTCTCTTTGGTGTGATCTGCAACAAAACTCACTTATTGGTGCCTAGAAAACACAGTCCGACATGCCATCAACTTTTGCTGTCTTGACAGGTTGACATTACAGTAAAATTACCAGTTGCGCACACTTTGTTGGTTCACATGACTCTGTCTGTGCATTACGAGTCGAAACAAGGACTGGGTTACATTTTGTGTACCCGAGAGGGATGGTGGGTAATGAAAAATTTTATTCAGTTAATGTAGTTCTTTCGAGCCTTGACTTATAGTGAATGACTGTAAACAGTGTAAAATATGTTCAATTTAATGGTCTTTTGAGCCTCGACTTGTCTAGTAGTGCCTGGTATGACAATCATAATCGGCATCAAAATCAACCGATTGTGAGCTCAAATAATCGGTAATCGATTGGTTGAACACTCAAAAAAGGCTGTGCCAGCATATTTTCAAACATTTGATATATCTTTTCCAGAATCCCTAGTCAGAATCTTTTGATATTTGATACTCAACATACTAAGGAGGAGCAGATTCTAATCAAGTCCCCTGGTTCATTTTTGGGATTCATAATAGAGCCCAAATTTTAACTTTGTGCAATATGAGGAATATTGTTTGAAAATCTAAGAAAATCTTCTTTTAATCCATCAATCAGAATCTTTTGATATCGTTTATGCAACATCTTAATGAGAGGGGTGGGGGCAGATTCATCATTCAAGTTGTTCATAGTAAGGTTCATTATCAGAGCTTGAATTTTAGCTAAGTGCAATATCAGGGAAGTTCTTTGTAGATCTTGGGAGTGCTGAAATGGTTAGTAAATTAATCGTTCCATTACTGGTTAACCGTGCACTGATTCAGGGTAAGACATAGAGTTAGGTATGCATTGATGAAAGATAAAAAAAAAATACTTGGAATAATCCTGGATTGTGCTGTAACTGTCACGGTCCGTGCACTCTGCATTGGTCGTCAGTCGAAAATTTCCTTACATTTCGGTCTTGAAATATTTTAATTCACGCCGGATAGTTGATCATCATTCATAGTTAATAAAGTGATCATTCAGTCATAATTTTGTAAGAACAAAAGCCCCGCCATTATTGCATTGACTGTTTTATGTCAACTTCCAAGGGATGGTCACGATTAGCCATTGTGCATAAGTATGTGACCTTAAACACCAATAAATATGTAAATAAATAAGTAGTTGAGGCCATCCTTGGCAAGAAAAGTCTGCCTCGGCCTGATCTTGTTTTAAGAAGAATGAACTTGGATTCGGTAGACAATTGTACAACCACACAGAAAGCAGCCCCTCTCAGGGCACCAACAAAAGACCCAAACTTCCTTGGTTTGGGGGCAGGCCTGCAAGTTAACTTACTTGGTGGGGACAAAAGTGCATCCTCAAGACGTTTACAAAAAAGGCCTTAGGTGGAAGTAGGACCAATACTCCCCAGGGGTGGGTGACCTCCTTCAGGAGTGGAGTGAAGGATGATAAAATCCTTAAGGGTTATGATAGTTTCATAGCGGTTATAATGTATCCATAACAGTTAGTGGAAAAAAAACCAAACAGCAGCAGCAGACTGTAATGTGTAATAAAGTTTGTTCTGGGTCTATTTTCTGTTGTGTTTTCAGGCAAGTAAAGTCTGCCACTTATAGTTTGTCATTTATTGGAGCCATCCTGGGAAAGTATAGTAAAATGCCAGTGATACTGTATCGTTCAATATAAAAAGAAAATGAATAATTTAATAGTTCGTTAATAAATGATAATAATGTGATATTTTATGGAAAATTCAGAAAAATGCAAGTTATATTTTTATACTGTACCAATGACCCAGACTTAGCTGGTGCTAACTCTAACAAAACCAGGGCCAAACACAAATTTTGCCCCCCAATCCCCAAAATTTGCATCCAAAACAAAAAGAAATCATGTCCTAAAGGACCTCCATACTACGCCCCCACTGCGCATGCGCAGTGACACGGACGTCCCGAAATTGGCGCCAATTATCATTCTCTGTTTGGCCCTTCATCAGTCAACATCTCACTGATTTTTGTGCTTGTAAATCTCAGTTTAAAGGATGCCAGACACGTAATTTTTGGAGAAATGGTGATTCTAAGGAGGATAGAAGGAGGAGAGGAAAAAGAAGTGACAAAAAAATAATCAGGGCTGTACTTAAAATTTTTTGATGAAATTATGTTAAGTTGCCTATTTTCGAGGCATGGGCCTCTTATTGTCATTCTTGCTAAATGTTGCACTGCTTATTCAGTGTTTCCTCTCCCCTAGCCTTCTAAAGTCCCCCCTTGCAATTCTCCCATGCTTTTGGCATATTTTTGAGAAAGTTCATTTCTAAAATTTCCCTGGGAGAGTTGCTTGGATACAGAATGTTTTCTGTTATTTTCCCCATAGTTACGTTTTCACCCATGGGTGTATAAACGTTGTGTTCTGCATCTTCCATCTGATGTTCTGCAGATTCTCCCCTGGGAGTCTCTGTTTTGCATCAGATAGAGTGTAATTTTGATGACTGATTCCGGGCCAGTTTTTGCAGTGCCTGGAGTCATGTTTTCTGGTGTTTTACACTGTTTGTTTACATTGGCAACAGCCTTTTTTGAGGGGGGCTGTTTGCCTTTGCTGTAGTTTATCTCACTATAAGATACATTTATATTATCCGTAAGTGTCTCATTAATTATTTAATATAAATTAAAAATTTTTGACCACACTTTGCCATCGGATCCATCGGGGCTCAACTTTACTTTTCAGCAACTTGGGCTTCGCTGAAAAAATATTTTTTCAAAATTATTTTGATTTGCAATTGTTTTTTCATTTATTAATGGATCATGTTATTATGTATCTTTGTGTCAGGGGTTTGTGCGAGTAACTAGGACTTGTTGTTGACTTTTCACAATGAAAGGATATTGTTCAAATTGTGATGGAAAGAAATCTTCCTCTGACTTTCATGATCATTGTATTAATTGTAGTCAGTGTTCTCGCACTAATCCCTGTCCTATATGTCAATATTGGGATGATAAACATTGGAAACGTGTGTCACGGTATGTTGTTTCTGGAGAAAGGGCTATGCCGGCTCTTTCTCCGCAAGGTCACTCTACTCTCTCAGTTTCTATTTCAGAGGAACAAGAACAGGGTGATGTTTCCATGTTATCTTCTACAAGTGTGCGTCCGTCGTCACAAATGAATTCAGAGCTAGCGGCAAAAGTGCTCATGGAGATTAGACAAATATCGTCCGCTAGCTCGCCCGGTGTAGCGTCCATTCACCGAATGGTTCGGCAGCCGGGTTCGTCCAATGCGGTTCAGGAGGAAATTTTGGGTGATGCGAGCACTATAAACATACAAGGTGCACACCCAGTGACGGCGGATAGTAAGCGAGAACGGAGGAAGCCTTTGAGTCCGGTTCCTAGCTCGTCCAGGTCCAGCCGGGCCGCGAGCGAGAGAGGCCCCTCTCTCGTACAACAACATCTGGGACCAGATGTTGTGGTACAAAATGTGTCTTTAGCGGAGCATACGTCTGTCGCTCGGGACGCTCCGTTGTATAGGCAGTCCGCGGAGACTGCTAAGGCTTCTTCTTCTCGTCAGCGCACACGACCGCACCTTGGCTGCGAGACCGCCGATATTTTACCAGCTTCGCCGATCAAGGATTCTTCGGCGACCAGGTCACACCATCCGGCAGCCAGGGATTCGAGACCGATGGACTCCGGACGTTCGCATAGAAAAAGTATGCGGGAGCCATCTGATGCGGAGCTGCCCTCGGCGAAGCAGCGAAAGACTGCGCCTCCGCAGGTCTCGACGCCGGACATTCTTGTGCAGATAGCACAGCTTATCGCAGCATCCCAGCAGCCGACAGAAACAGTGTAGGATCGAGAATTATCCGACGGCGCTGGGTCGGTACGCTCCGCCGAAGCATCGGGGGCGGACGACCGGGAACATCATGAGGTCCGACCGGATGGTGAAAGGGATACGGATGATTTGGAGCTATCCCTTTCGGAACAACATAAAGCTGCCGTGGACTTCATCCGGCACTTTCTCCCTCAAGTTGTTCTGTCAGGCCAGACTGCTGCGGTTCCGGACAAGAGGATTATAGCGTCATTGGACTCTGAATTTTTTGAGCGGTTCAGGGACATCGCTCCCGAGTTTCCGTCGCAGTCCAATAATGTTGCAAGAACATTTGAATTATTGAACGACGCTATATTTAAACTTGCTTCCAAGACGGGGAGAGCAGGTTTCTTGTCCGCTAATACTCTCAACCTGCCTTTCATTAATGCAAGGAATAAATTTGATACGGCAGGACAGGGTATCCCGAGAGTTCCTCTGCGTATGGACGACGAGGCGGAAGACTTAGAGCTATCATTACCGTCGTCGGCTTCTATTCCAACCGCTGTGTTGGAAACAGCTATTGCGTCTAACAGAGCCAATTTAGATGCCTTATCTTACGCAGATCACCTTACTAAGGCGTTATCACTGCGCCTTCAAGGGAAAGAGTTTCAGGATATACAATCCTCTTTAAGACTTCTTTCAAGGGCAGTAGCTTATTCCACGTGTAACTCCGCCCTTTCAGTGGCAAATCTGGAGTTGGTTAGACGTGACGCAGCCCTAGCTACATCCACACTTGTGGATTCTAAGGTGAAGAACTCTCTTAGAGTCGCTTCGGTCTCCGGAGATCTTCTCTTTGACGGCAAGCTTTCTGCTATTTATGATAAAATTACTAAGAAAGCTTCGGATTCTCTGTTGTTCAAATCTGCTTCTAAGAAGCCGGATACAGCAGACAAGAATAAGACAGGCACTTCTGGGTCTAATGCGCCCAAGAGAGGTTCCTATAGAGGTTCCGGTGCGTCCTCTTGGTCTTATTCGAGAGACCGTCAGGGTAGCGACTCTCGTTCGGGACGTCCTTCGGGCCGGGACAATCGGTCGGACGCCCCGAGGTCGACGGGGCGAGGTGCGGGTCGTGGAGGACGTGGTTTCTCCTACCGCAGGCCTCGCAGGTCCAGGAGGTGATGGCTCAAACCTCTATCGCGTACCGGTTGGCGGAAGGTTGTCGAGCTTTTCTCAAGAATGGGCGTCGATTACGGACGACCCTTGGGTGAGAGGAGTGACTTCGGAAGGTCTAAAGATATCCTTCAAACGAAAGCCTCCATTGACTCGAAGTCCAAAGTGGACTCAACTTCCGTCAAATCCGCAGAAAAGAGACACTCTGTTATCAGAGGTGCAGTCTCTTTTAATGAAGAACGCGGTAGAGGTCGTAGAAAACCAGGAACCTCCGGGATTCTACAGCCATCTGTTTCTGGTTCCGAAACCAGACGGCTCGTTCCGTCCAGTCATAGATTTGAGCTGGATAAACAAGCTGATCGTCGCTCCGAAATTTTATATGGAGACGATTCGGTCGGTCAGAGCGAGTATTCGGGTGAACGATTATGCAACAAGCATAGATCTCAAAGATGCGTACTTTCACGTCATGGTACATCCGACATTCCGAAAGTATCTACGCTTCGCAGTCCTAGGAGTGGTGTATCAATTCCGGGCGATGTGCTTCGGATTGAATCTAGCACCCTGGGCTTTCACTCGGGTAATAAACTCGGTAATGATCTATTTCCGAGCTCATTCGTCTGCGGTAACGTCGGCCTAACTGGACGACATTCTTCAGAGGTACGGCAACGAGTTAACGCTTCAGAACGATGTTCAGAATCTACTTCTATTGCTCCGACGTCTCGGTTTTATAGTAAACGAGGAGAAGTCGGATCTGGTGCCGTCCGAGTCATTCACTCATCTGGGAATGAGCTTCGAGACGCACAACAATCTCGTTCGTCTGCCGTTAACCAGAGCGAAATTAGTCAGTTGTTACGCTCGCTATTGTCTGCTGCAGTGAGAGAATTTATGAGACTGATAGGTCTGTGCGGAGCCGCTGCGGATCTCATTCCGATGGGGCGGTTACGCACACGTCCTCTCCAAATTTTCTTGACTCAGAATTGGAGTGTGAAAATTCATTCGCTCGACGAAGACGTTCTCTTGTCAGATCAAGTGAAACAAGAGATTCAGACTTGGGCAAACATTCAGTGGTTAACTCAGGGAGTTCCGCTGCAGTTGCCGGATCCGAGTTTTACCATTATGACGGATGCCAGTCAAACAGGTTGGGGTGCATCATTAATCCCAACGGATTCGAGATGCCAGGGTCTTTGGGATCCGCAATTCCTGTGCAAGCACATAAACATCAAGGAAATGATGTCAATCTGGCTTGCGTTACGTCACTGGATGGACATTATTCACAATGCTCATGTCCAAATCTTATCCGACAGTACGGCAGTAGTGGCGTATATACGGAATCAGGGAGGCACTCATTCAGTTCCGTTGTTCAATCTAACGGAAAGAATCCTTCTGTTTGCGCTAGAACATCACGTTCTTCTTTCGGTCCGTCACATACCGGGTCGTCTGAATGTGCTAGCAGACTCCCTTTCACGAAAGGGTCGTTTGTTGCCGTCGGAATGGACTCTCAACAAACAAGTATTCAATCAGATTTGCTACCAATGGGAACGGCCAATGATAGACTTATTTGCGACACATCTCAACAATCAGTTGCAGACGTATGTGTCTCCGTGTCCGGATCCAAGAGCATTTGCAGTAGACGCTCTGTCGATCCCTTGGGACGGAATGATAGGATATGCGTATCCTCCAGCGCCGTTAATTCAACAAGTATTGCTAAAGATAAAACAATCTCAATGCAAGATTCTGTTGGTAGCATCTCTGTTGCCACAGAGACCGTGGATAAATCTACTCAGGTGTCTGTTGTGGGACCTACCGCGAAAGCTTCCTCCACGGGAGGATCTTCTTTCGCAGGGGAAATCGCGCCAACTCCATCACAACCCGCAAGGTCTCAACCTTCACGTTTTTCCGTTGTGCGGTCCTTCTTGCATGGCAAGCACTTTACAGGACGAGCAGTGGACGCGATTTCTAACTGTAGGAGGACCTCCTCTTCGCTAAACTATGCGGCTAAGTGGAAGGTTTTTCGTCGTTGGTATAGGGATCATTCTGTAGATATATTCGATCCCTCTATACCAGACATTGCAAACTTTCTAGTATACTTGTTTGACGAAATCAACTGCAGCCTGTTACTATTAAGGGTTATAGGTCTATGTTATCTGATACCTATGCACATCATGATAGTTTACAAATTGGATCTAATGTCTCTTTATCTAAGTTGGTTAGAAACTTTTCGATAAATAGACCCAGAACTCTTAGATTAATTCCTAAATGGAATTTAGCTTGGGTTCTTCTTAAATTGAAGGAAAAGCCATTTGAACCTCTTGGGACAGTAGATTTCAAATTCTTATCTTATAAGACAGCTTTTCTCTTAGCTTTCTCTTCTGCTAGAAGAGTCAGTGAGCTTCATGCACTGTCGGTGGATGATTCTCACTATCGTAGTGTCGGGAACACTATCACCTTCACTACTAATGTGGGTTTTTTAGCTAAGAATCAGACTCCTAATAAATATCCGGAACCTATTGTTATTAAGGCTCTTCCGTCTTCAGACGGGCGTAGGCCTTTACTCTGTCCTGTTAGAGCGTTACGTATCTATAAACAGAGATCTCAGTTTATCAGAAAGGGACGGAAACGTTTCTTTCTGTCTTTGATGCCTAATAGAAAGGACATTTCGGTCCATTCTATTGCTAGATGGATTCAATTAACTATCCGTACTGCTTATGAGAGTTTATCTTCTTCTCAGCAGTCTGTGCTTAAGATTTCCGCTCATGAAGTAAGAGCTCTTGCTACTTCTTGGGCTTATGCTAATAGTGTTGCTATTACAGATTTAATGAAGGCTGCTTATTGGTCTCAGCCATCCACATTCACAAATTTTTATCTCAGAAATATTGAGTCCATTTCTGGAGACCTGCATTGTTTAGGTCCGTTATCTGTTGCTCAGAATGTCGTCCACTAAACAGTTGCAACTATAGTTATGCAGGCTTTCTGTTCCGACAGTGACTCCGTCCGGCTGCCCTCTTCGCTCTGGGCTATTTGACCCAGGGCAAGGGGAAGGGGGGGTGGGGGGGGGGACGGGTGTTCCCTTAGGTCACCTGCTTTATAGTGAAAAGCAAGGGAATGCCTCCTCCAAGTCAGTATTTCTGAGTCGCTTCCGGGATGGTTTTAAAGTGTAATATTAATGTTAAAATTCATTCATGTCTTATTTTTAAAGTGTAGCTCGGTGTGAAGCATTTGTATATGTCAAGTGTCAAACGGGCTTTAATATACAATACTCGGACACTTTTAAATGACTATAAAGAGTCTCAATTCTCTGGACTACTTTATTTATTGGCTTACTTTAAAAATAATTAGTATAAGGGATATACTGGATGTTAATAGAGAACATGAATGTTATTGTGCTCAATTATTAAGGGTAGTGTATCTTTCTAATTTAATATTAAATAAGAAAGATACATGTAAAGCCTAATACTCCTTTTCTCCTTAAGGGGTTACCTCTTTACTATATAGTTGAGCTTATTGGATTTTCCTCTATGTCCTAGGCCCTCCAGCCTGTTTACTATTCAGCTAAGTCTGGGTCATTGGTACAGTATAAAAATATTAAAAAATTTATAGTAATTTATATATTTTTTATACTTACCAATGACCCAGATGGGGATGGCCCTCCCTGGAGTTGGGAACTCTTGCCTCCCCGCTGAGTACATGGCGCTGACCAGGCACTGCCAGTAAGAATGATAATTGGCGCCAGTTTCGGGACGTCCGTGTCACTGCACATGCGCAGTGGGGGCGTAGTATGGAGGTCCTTTAGGACATGATTTCTTTTTGTTTTGGATGCAAATTTTGGGGATTGGGGGGCAAAATTTGTGTTTGGCCCTGGTTTTGTTAGAGTTAGCACCAGCTAAGTCTGGGTCATTGGTAAGTATAAAAAATATATAAATTACTATACATTTTTTAACTTTCTGAGAATTTCCAAGTAAATTAAAATTTGGGAACCACGAGGTTAAGAAACGATCTAGAGTCAATTTTGTGATAGCACTCTATAAAATGGAGATAAAACAATAAGAGTATTATTTATTCAAAAAACTCTTATTATTTTTATACTGTACCAATGACCCAGACTTAGCTGGTGCTAACTCTAAAATATTAAGGGCCAAACACAAATTTTACCCCCCCCCCCCCAATCCCCAAAATTTGCATCTAAAACCGAAAATTACATGTCCTATATGGTCCTCCATACTTTTCCCCCACTGCGCATGCGCAGTGTCAAGGAGGTCTCAAAATTGCCGCCTAAAGTCATTCTTTGTTTGGCCCTCAATTCAGTTACATCTCACTGATATTTGTGCTCAGTTTAAATGATGCCAGACGCATAATTATGAGAGAAATGGTGGATATATGGTGGAAATAGAAGGTGGAGAGGAAAAAAACAGTGGAAACAAATGTTCAGGGCTGTAACTTATAATTATTTTACGAAATTATTCATGTTACCTATTTTCGAGGCATGACCTTGTTGTGGTCATCCTTGCTATGAATATTCCATTGTTTATTCAGTGGTTCCTCTCGCCCTTTCCTTTATTCCCCCTAGCTATTCTCCCATGCTTTTGGCTTATTTTTTGTCATGTTTATTACTAAAATTTCTTGGGAGTTTTGGCTTGGTAACAGAATTATTTTCTGTTTTTTTCCCCATGTTTACGTCCTCACCTCAGGGGTGTTTAGGCGTTTTGGTCTGCATCTACCATCTGATGTTCTACAGTTTCTTCTCTGGAAGCCTCTGTTTTGCATCAGATAGTGTTTAAATTGGTAACTGATTTCAGGCTATGTTTGTTTCAGTGCCTGGAGACATGTTTCCGGTTTGTTGATACTTTTGCTTATGTTGACAACTGTTACTTTTGACAGTGATTACTTATCTTCTGCTTAATTTAGTTCATAGCAAGATACATTAATATTGTCCATAAGTGTTACATTAATTTTTCAAAATCATTAAAAATTTTTGTCCACACTTAGGCTTTTTTGGGATCCTTTGGGCTCAAGGTTCCCATTGGGAACTTGGGCTCTTCTGAAAATTTTTCAAATTTTTTTTTTTTTTTTGAAAATTATTTTCTTTTGAAATGTTATAATGAATTATAATATATATGTATATTTATTTCAAGGCTTAGTGCAAGTAATATGACGGTGTATATTGTTTCTGGTTGGAAAAAATATTCTTCATTCGTAATGCGAGGATATCTTCCTCTAATTCACAACTTCATTGTGCTTCTTATAGTCAATGTAGTCACATTAATTCTTGCTCTGTGTGTGTTGATTGATATGACATCGTTGGAGACGGGTGTCACGGTATTATATTAACGGTGAGGGGTCCATTACGGTCCTCTCTCCCTAGGGTCACTATATACTATCAGTTTCTTTTTCAGAATTCTGAGTGATGTTTCAATAAGTGTGTCTCCGTCGTTGCAATAGTAGGGCTAGCGGGAAGTACTCAAGGTATTACGACAATTGCTGGGAGTTAGCTAGTTCTATCGAAGGCATTGTCGCCCGGTGTCACGTCCATTCACCAGGAAAGAATGGTACAGCACCCGGGTTAGTCCGTTGCGGTCCAAGGAAGCAGATTGGGTGATGCGAGCACTATAAAACTTCAGATGTGCACACCCAGCAACGACGGATCCGAGGATAGTACGGAGGAAGCCTGTCCGTCCGGTAGCTAGCTCGTCCAGGTCCCCCGGACAGCGAGCGAGAGATGCCCCTTCTCTCTTGCATCAACATCTGCGCCGCGATGTTGTTGTATGTTGTTCGCTTAGTCGGAGCTTACGTCCACTCCTCCTGCTCGGGACGCTCCGTTGCATGACAGTCCGACGCGGCTGCTATATTGGCTTCCTCATCCTCATCAACACACACGACCGCACCTTGGCTATGTGACCACAGATTTCCAGGGGACGTTCACATATTATATAAATGCAGGACTGAACGTCCCTGGTGCTCCTGCTTCGCCGACTGAGGAATACACGTCGACCAGGTCACTCCATCTGCTAGCCAAGGATATGAGACCTTTCCAGTCGGGACGTTCGCATATTATATAAATGCAGGAATGAACATCTCGGGAGCTTCCAACGGATATTTCACGTAGGACCAATGCTCCACAGGTCTCATAGGGTAACGTGAACTAGGTATTGTTACCGTGAAGTCTTTGTAAGTGTGCTTCCGTTGTCACAGTCAAATGAAGAGCTAGTGGTAAAGTGCTCGTACAAATACGTCAATTGCCTAAGAGGTCCCAAGTAGGATTGACGGCGTTGGCGTCCGCTAGCTCGCCCGGTGTTGCGACTATTCACCGAATGGCTCAGCACCTGGGTTCGTCTGTTGCGGTCCAGGAAGGCGATTTGAGTGATGCGAGCACTATAATAGACAATGTGCACACCCAGTGATGACGGATGGTACGGAGGAAGCCTATTAGTCCGGTTCCTAGCTCGTCCAGGTCCATCGAGCTGCGAGCGAGAAAGGTTCCTCTCTGGTATTACAACAACTGGGCCCAGATGTTGTGGTACAAAACGTTGCTCAGTCGGAGCATACGTCCACCGTTCGGGACACTCCGTTATATAGACAGTCCAGAGAGACTGCTCTTTCGGCTTCCTCATCCTCACGGCAGCACTCGCGACCGCACCTTGGCTACGTGACCTGTGATATTCAACCAACATCGCCGACCAGGGATTCTACGGCGACCAGGTCACGCCATCCGGTAGCCAAGGATACGAGGCCTTCCTACTCCGGACGTTCACATATTAGTTGTGTGCAAGAGTGAACGTCCAAGGAGCTTCCAGCGGCTAAATCCTATAAGACCGCAGCTCCACAGGCCTCTGTTACGGACATGCTATCACAGATAGCACAATTATCGCAGCATCCCAGTAACTGACAGTAACTCTGTCGGATCAGGAATTACCCGAGGAAGCTGGGTTGGTACGTTCTGCTGCAGGTTCAGACACGGATGACCAAGAATTACAAGTGGTCTGACAGGATGGCGAAAGGGATACGGATGAGTTGTATTTTCCCTTTTCGGAACAACATAATTGCCGTAGAGTGCATCCGGCATTGTCATCTCACGTTGTTCCTCCAGACCAAAATGCTTCGTTGCCGGATAAGAGACTGATAGCGCCACTGGACACAGAATTCTTAATCGGTTTAGGGTCATCATCCCTCAGTTTCCGACATAGTCCAGATATGTCTCACGGACATTTGATCTGTTGAATGACGCTATATTATTTAACTTGCTACCTAAATGGGCAGGTCAGGTTTCTTATCGGCAATATGTTCTACATCTGCCTTTCATCAATTCAACGAATATTTTGAAACGGCAGGACAGAGCATTCTGAGAGTTCTCTGCGTCTAGACGACCAGGTCAGGACCTAGTATTGTTTTTTACTGTCGTCTATGTCAGTTCCAACCACTGATAGCGCCACTGGACACAGAATTCTTAATCGGTTTAGGGTCATCATCCCTCAGTTTCCGACATAGTCCAGATATGTCTCACGGACATTTGATCTGTTGAATGACGCTATATTATTTAACTTGCTACCTAAATGGGCAGGTCAGGTTTCTTATCGGCAATATGTTCTACATCTGCCTTTCATCAATTCAACGAATATTTTGAAACGGCAGGACAGAGCATTCTGAGAGTTCTCTGCGTCTAGACGACCAGGTCAGGACCTAGTATTGTTTTTTACTGTCGTCTATGTCAGTTCCAACCACGATGTTGGAAATAACAATACCATCTAGCAGGGTCAGCTTAGACGCATCATCGTACGCAGATCACCTTACCAGAACATTATCATTACGTCGCAGGGAAAAAGAATTCTAGGATGCACAATCTCGTTAAGAGTTCTTTCAAGGGCTTCACGTAAAACTCCGTCCTTTAGTGGCAATATGGAGTTGGTTAGACGTGACGCGGTCCTGGCTACGTCCACGCGTGTAGATAGTAAGGTGAAAAACTCAAGAGTCGCTCCGGTCTCCGGAGAGTTTTCTTCGATGGCAAGCTTTATGCAGTCTATGATCAGTTAACTAAGAAAGCTTTAGACTCTCTGCTATTAAAATTCGCTTCCATATAGTCGGATTCAGCAGAGAAGAGTAGGACAGGCACTTCTGGGACGAATACGTCCAAGGGAAGTTCCTATAAGGTTCCTAAGTGTCCTCTAGGTCTTATTCTAGAGACCATCAGGGTAGCAACTCATATAGGGGCCGTAATTACGGTCAGACGTCCCTAGGTCGACGGGGCGAGGTGCGGACCGTGGAGGACATGGCTTCTCCTTCCGCAAGCTGCGAGGTGGTAATGGTTTTAACCTCTATCGTGTACTAGTGAGCGGAAGACGGTCAAGTTTCTCAATTGTTTGGGAATAGATTACAGACGTCCCTTGGATTCAAGGGGTGATTTCGAAAGGACTAAATTGTTCCTCAAACGAAATCCCCTGTCAACTCGGAGTCCAAGATGGACTCTCTTCTGCCAAGTCAGTAGGATAGAGGCTCGCTTCGCCCAGAAGTCTAGTCTCTTCTGGAATGATCGCGATGGATTATATGCGCCTGTGTGTTGGCTGCATTTTTTTTTCTGTGCTCTGTGTTTTCACCAAAATGCATCATTTACAGTTCTCGTTTCATTCTTATATTTTGCAAAGACTATCGTTATGTATTTATCGATCCAGATCTATGAAATTCATGGAGAAATTTTCCCAAATTTCAGCATTTTAAAGACTTTTCTGTTCATCTGTTGTCTTGTTGTGAGCACAAATCACTATCGATCGGATACATCGATGGATCGACAGATCAACAATTCGTGTAATCGTGAGCGTCCCATAGAGTCACGCATCATTGATGAGGCAAACAGACAATGTATTACCTATCAGCCAGATATTCTACATCGATTTAACGTTAAACATGCCAAGGGTTACGTTCTGAATCCTGTCGCATTTTTGCGAATCAAACAATTAGGCATATTTCGCAGACGGAGAAATAGAAGGGGAGGGCGCAGACGCTACGCTGTGCTAGAAGGAAAGAAACTCAATCAAGCAAACCTGATTTCTGTACATACCTGTGATTCACCTGTCAGCGCTTGCTTATTTAATGTCCAGTCTGTTCGCAATAAAGCCAGTAGTGTCCGAGATGTGCTGGAGGATCACAACATATCCCTCAGCATGCTAACGGAAACGTGGTTAACACCAGATGATGACCTCATCATTGGAGATCTTAAACAATCCGATAAATCTTTCCATCACAACCCAACACCTGGCCGGAGAGGAGGCGGAGTTGGAATCTTATTTGACAAAGCAATCAAAGTTAAATTTGAACCTGCTCGCAAGTTTAAATCATTTCAAACATTAATGGGCTTGCTCACTCAAGGTTCCAGGACAATACGCATAATTACGGTATACAGACCTCCTTATGGACCCAAAAACAAAGCGGCCAACAACCCATTTTTGCCTGAATTTGCCGAATTCCTTGGATCTCTCGTGATATCAAAAGGGCCATTCATTGTGGCGGGCGATTTCAACTTTCATGTGGATGACCCAAATGATACCTATGCCATTAACTTCATCAACACTCTTAATTCCATGGAACTTTTCCAGCATGTTACTAAACCCACTCACAGGAAGAACCATATCCTTGATCTCCTGATTATCCGTGATTCTGAGAAAAACATGTTGACCAATGTCGAAGTGATCGATGTGGCATTATCAGACCACCATCTTATTAAGTTCAATATAATGCTACCTGTATCTCCACCACAACGAGCTAAGATCACATACCGAAAGTACAGAAACATCATTGCAGCTGATTTCGCAGAATCAGTGTACCCAGTACCATCTGATCTGTCCGACTCCTCATCTAATGTTGACACTCTTGTGGACAAATTCGACAAGATGTCACAGGAACTAATCGACAAATATGCTCCCCTCCACAGTAGATTTGTGACCAAGCGTGAAATAGCTCCTTGGTTCACAGATGCAATTCGAGTTGCCAAACAAAACCGTCGAGCACTCGAACTGCAGTGGCGAAAATCCAAATTAACAGTTCATCGGGAAATGTATGTCCACCAACGCAATCATGTCAGCAAATTGGTGAACAACGCGAAGAAATCTTATTTTGCGGAAATAGTGAGCGATAATATTAAACGGCCCAGGGTTTTGTCTGAGGTCATCGACAAACTCTTACATGCCAAGGGTAGTGCAGTTCTACCTGATCATACATCCAAGGTGGAGCTAGCAGATAAGTTCGCCCATTTCTTCCAGGATAAAATCGTGGCTATTCGATCCGGTCTTACATCAGGTCCCAACACCCATCCCGATGTTGTATCAATAGGAAACACGTCTTCGGCGGTCGATATTAATTTTAATTCATTCCGACCCTTGACTGAAGAAGATCTTCATAATTTGGTGCTGAAATCCCCATCAAAGCAGTGCCCTTTGGATACTATCCCAACTAAGCTGCTGAAATCTTGTATACCAGCTTTTGTCCCATGGTTCCGGGAGATCGTCAATAAATCATTGTTGACTGGCGTATTCCCATCGACCATGAAACAGACGCTGGTTACCCCACTCCTCAAAAAATCAGGACTCGATCCTGAAATATTTAAAAATTACCGCCCAGTGTCCAACCTGAGTTTTGTTTCTAAACTGCTAGAGCGTGTAGCTGCGAAACAACTCCGGGAACATCTGTCACAATGTGGCCTGTCTGAGGAATTACAGTCGGCCTACACCCCACTCTGCAGCACGGAAACCGCACTTTTACGGGTCCAGAATGACATTCTCTTGTCGATGGACCGGAAGGAGGTTTCTTGTTTAGTTTTGTTAGATTTGAGTGCGGCATTTGACACCATTGACCATGCCGTCCTCCTTGATAATCTGCAAAACAGAATAGGCATTACGGGAACGGCTCATGACTGGCTGAGGTCGTATCTCTCAGACCGCACCCTAAGAGTGAATATTACTGGTACTTATTCCAGTGACGTTCCTTTGATGTTCGGTGTACCCCAGGGGTCGGTTTTAGGGCCTCTGCTGTATGTTGTTTATGTTTTGCCCCTCGGCGATATCATTCGTAGGCACGGACTTAGTTTCCATTTCTATGCGGACGACACGCAGCTCTATATTCATTTCAAGGCACAGCATGAGGAGCGGGCGGTTCACGCACTAGAAAGCTGTGTGAATGATATAAAATCATGGATGACGTCAAATTTCCTGAAATTGAATCCCGATAAAACGGAGGTTATCTATCTAGGTCTACCCCGACAGCTTGCAAAAGTATCACGAATACAACCCATATTTGATGGTCATTCGATCTCTCCCTCGACAGCGGTGCGCAACCTCGGATATTTCGTGGATGAACACCTGTCTGCTGACAGTCATGTCACACAGGTGTGCCGGATATCCTATTACCACCTACAAAATATTAGCAGGATACGCAGCATTGTGGATGAAGAGGTCGCGAAATCCATGCATTTGTCACCAGCCGCTTAGACTACTGTAATTCTCTACTGTATGGTTGTAAACAGTCCCTGCTGCAGAAACTTCAGCTTGTTCAAAACTGCGCAGCGAGAGTCATTTTAAGGAGGAGGAAATCATGTCATATCACACCCCTTCTTTACCACCTTCAATGGCTCCCTATTGAAGAACGCATTACGTTTAAAGTTCTTATCACCCTCTATAAATGTCTTAATGGAATGGCACCATCATACCTCTGCAATCTAATTCAGCGATATGTTCCCTCAAGATCTCTAAGATCCTCATCTGCGAATAAACTCTGCCATAACCCAGGCGACCTGGTAACGGCAGGTGATCAGGCCTTTTCAGTTGCTGGGCCTTTTCTTTGGAACACCCTGCCTGATCACCTGCAGTCAGCAGAAACTTACAAATCATTCAAAACAGGCCTTAAAACTCGTCTTTTCAAAAAATTATACCCAGAACCAGTTCATTTTGAATTAATTTAATTTTAACCAAATTCCGAGATTTCACAAGCATATGTTTTTCTTTATTTTACTTGTAAAGCCTGAGAGCACTTACGTGGATTCATTGGCTCTAAACTGTATTTATTATTACTGTATTTATCATAGAAATCCAGGAATTTCCAGGTTTCTACAACCATCTATTTCTGGTTCCAAAAACCAGACGGCTTGTTCCGTTCACTCATTATTCGGAACTGGATAAACAAGCTGATCGTGGCTCCAAGTTTATATATGGAGTCCACCCGATCGGTCAGAGCGAGTATCCGGGTGTACGATTATGCTACATGCATAGATCTCAAGATGCATACTTTCACGCCATGGTACATCAGGCGTCAGAAAGTGTCTTCGCTTCCTTATCGTAGGAGTCGTATATCAGTTCCGAGCAATATATTTCGGTGTGAATCTATTCCCCTGGGCCTTCACTCGAATAATGGACTCAGTAATGACTCATTTCCAAACTTTTTCGTCTGCGATAACATCGGCCTACCTGGACAACATTCATACAGGTACGGCAATGAGTTAACGCTTCAGAACTATGTGCAGAATCTGCTTCTATTGCTCCGACGTCTCGGGTTTCTTAAGTAAATGAGGAGAAGACGGATCTGGTATCATCCAAGTCATTCACCCACCGGGGGATGAGCTTCTTAACGCACAACTTTTTCGTTCGTCTGCCGTTACCCAGAATGAAATTATTCAGTTGTTGTGCTCACTATTGTCTTTGCTCAGACAAGTCTCAGCGAGAGATCTTATGAGACTGATACGTTTAGGCGGGACTGCCGCGATTTTATTCCGATGGGGCGGTTACGCATTGGTCCTCTCCAAATCTCTTTAATTCAGTATTGGAGGGTGAAGATTCTTTCGCTCGATACAGACATCATCTTGTCTAATCAAGTGAATAAGTGATTCAGACTTGGGCAAGTTTTCTGGGCTTAACTCAGGTAGTTCCACTGCAACTGCCGGATCCGAGTTTTACAGTCTTGACGGATGTCAGTAAACAGGTTGGGTCATTTTCATTGAGCCCAACGGATTGAAGTGCCCGTGTCTTATGGTTCCGTAGTTCCTTATCAAGCACTCAAACATCAAGTATGATGTCATTTTGGCATGCGCTACATTATTGGATATCGTAATTCAGAATGTTCACATGCTAATTCTGTCCGACAATTCCATGGTATTAGCATATTTTCGGAATTATAGAGGCACTCATTCCATCCTGTTATTCATGTTAATGGAATGAATCTTTCGGTTGCTACTAGAACATCAAGTTCTCCTATCAGTCCGTCATATTCCGGGTCGTCCGAATGTATTAGCGGACTCCCTTCACGGAGGGGCCGTTTGTTGCCGCCAGAATCGGCTTTCGACAAACGAGTTTTCAATCAGATTGCTACCATGGCGAGCGGCCAATGATCGACTAATTTACGATGCATCTCAACAATTAGTTGCAGACATATGTGTCATTATGTTTGGATCTTCGAGCGTTTGCAATAAACGCTCTATCGATCTTGTTAGACAGAATAATAAGATATGTGTATCTTACAGCATTGTTGATTCAACAGATTTTGCTCTAGTGTAATTATTTCAATGCAAATTCTGTTGGTAGCTTCTCTAGCTCCACAAGACTGTGGACTGTTTACTCAGGCGTCTGTTGTGAAGCTTGCTCCACATTTCGGTCCATTCTATGGTCAGATGGATTCAATCTACACTACAGTCAGTTCTGCTTATGATTATTTCTTTATTCAGCAGTCAGTGTTTTAGTTTAAGCTCATGAAGTAAGAGTTCTTCTAATTCATGAGCTTAAGCTATTAATATGGTTATTGCAGATTTAATGAGGGCTGCATATTAGAGTTAACCCTCCATTTTCACGATTTTGTATCTGAGAATATTGAGTCCTTTTCTGCAGATCTACATTGTTTAGGTCCGCTATTTTTTTACTCTGAAGTCCGTCTACTAAATAGTGGCAACTATGTGTGTATGGGCTTTTAGTTTTGGCAGTGACTCTGTCCTGCTGCCCTCTTTGCTCTGGAGTATTTGATCCAGGGCAAGGGAAAGGGGAAGGGGGTGGTGTTTCCTTAGGTCACCTGCTTTATAGTGTAAAGCAGGGGAATACCTCCCTTGGACTTAGTAATTCCGTGTCGGTTCTGAGATGATTTCAGGGTTAAGCCTATGTTTACTCATCTGTGTAATATTTTTTTAAGTGTTGATTGGTGTGAAGCAATCGTATATATCACGTGATTTATGGAGCGTTAATATACAATCCTCGAACACTTTTAAATGAGCACAGTGGAGCCCACTTAATTGGATATATCTTAATTGTATATCCCTGTTAATTGAATATAATTTTCAAACACAAAACCATTTACCATATCTTCAGTATAAATTTGATCTGTTAATTGCATGTGGGTTGTAGAGTAAACGCCTGTTAATTGTATATAAATTTTTGTGATAATATGTCAAAAAAATTACTGTGACACGCACCAAATTCCCCTTATTTGTCAACCTTTTGGCCTCACTACATCCAATACAGGCATTTATTCTATTATATCTTGTTTGACAGAGCTCATAGAGCTCTGTCAAACAAGATATAATAGAATAAATGCCCAGTTTACCTCCAAAACACAGGAAACTGACCAAATCCCTGTTAATTGTATACTCCTGTTAATTGAATAATTTTCACTGGCAAAATGGATATTCAATTAAGAGGATTCTACTGTATATAGAGTCTCATTTCTCTAGACTCCCGCTTTTGTTGGCTTTCCTTAAAAAATATTAGTATAAGGGATTATACTAGATGTTTATAGAGATCATTGATGTTATTGTGCTCAATTACAGAATAGTATTGTGTCTTTCTTTTTTGTTACAAATAAGAAAGATACATGTAAGACTATGTCTCCTTTTCTCCTTAAGGGTATAGGTCTGTTATAGGTAATTGAGTCGTTTGGATTTTCCTTATGTCCTAGGCCCTCCAACCTTTTTACTATTCAGGTAAGTCTGGGTCATTGGTACAGTATAAAAATGTTAAAAAATTTATTGTAATTTATATATTTTTTATACTTACCAATGACCCAGACAGGGATGGCCCTCCCATGAGTTGGGAACTCATTCCTCCCCCCTGAGTACATAATGCTTACCAGGCACTGGTTGTAAGAATGACATTTGGCGGCAATTTCGAGACCTCCTTGACACTGCGCATGCGCAGTGGGGTAAAAGTATGGAGGACCATATAGGACATGTAATTTTCGGTTTTAGATGCAAATTTTGGGGATTGGGGGGTAAAATTTGCGTTTGACCCTTAATATTTTAGAGTTAGCACCAGCTAAGTCTGGGTCATTGGTAAGTATAAAAAATATATAAATTACTATAAATTTTTTAACATTTTCGCTCTTCTTCTAGTTATTCTATATTGATTTTATGTTGTATGATTACTGTTACAACAAAACGTATCAGTGAAATCAACATGGAAGCTCTAGTATTTAATTTTAGGCTCTCACATCTGGATTTTAGGCATCGGCGACCATTCCATCAGGAATAAAAAAATATAAATAAAAACTGCCCTCCCTCATTCGTTTTAAAAATAATTGCCCGAGCATCAATTTTTTTAATTTTGTTTGTTCCAACAAACAAACTTTTCAATAACTTATGTACAATTAACATGTCAAATTCATACTGAAGTTACATGCAGACAGTCCTTCATTTAACACAGCTGGGTAAAGCTACTGACAAAACTATTTCTAGTATAGATAAAAGCTATGTTTTCGAGGCGAAATTGAAAAAAAAAAAAATTTTGAAAGATTTTTGTGAAGCATAATTTTCATTTTTATCTGTTATGATAAGTGTGCAGTTAACAGTTTTTCAATTAAGAAATATTTAGTTGAGTCGATTCCACTGTATATAGATAAATATATGTTTCTTTTTATGAAAAAAATTTAGGAGATCCTACCCATGCTTTGGTTCATGACATGTCATGACTTGATAGAGGTAAAGAGTTGAGTAGATTACAAATCTTATGAAATTCTTTTCTTGTCAGCTACTGATTTGGTTCGACAACAACACCATAAAATAGAACAACATGCCCCCAATCTGCTGAAGTCTGGCCTGGCAGGAGGAGGTGGTGGGTTGACAAGAAAAGTGAGACCAAATCGTCCATTGAAAGGCAATGCTACTGGATTGAATATGAGTTCAGGTCCTGCACATACTGAGTAAGTATCTTTACTATTGTTGAGAACATTTTTTGACATTTTAATGTTTCACTTTAGAGAGGCAGTGTAGCCACTGGTCCTGGAAATGTGGGGAAAATCATAAATGTAAAATATTTCCAGAAGTGTGAAAGTCCTGGAAAATGGCTCTTTTTAAAAAAATCTTTGGAAGTTCTGACGAATGTTCTTGACTGGATCCACGAACCACTCTGTGTCTTGGATAAATCAAGTCTTTCCTCAGCGCAAGGTACATTTGTTACCTTGTCTGTTAAGCATTCCATATTTTGGATAGTGTCAGGAAACACCATTTTGCAATCACAGGGCTGATTGGTTGATATTCTATAGTATCATATATTTTTAAGAACATAGTTCAACAACAATCTAATAGTGATGAGCCGATTATTGGTATGGGTTATCGGTATCGGCCGATAAATGGCTTATCGGCTGGGTATCGGCAAAAAATACCAATTCTGCCGATATTGGAAGCCGATATGTCTTCTTTTTCCAAATCAAGTTCTCAGGCAAATCACTGATAATCTCAACTAAATAGTACTAGTTACTCAGATTAGGGCTTTTTAGAAAACGTATTTTTGGGGTATCACCCAAAATAAGCCCACCCTATATTTCTCTGAATAAAAGTTTTGACTACCGGTACCGGTGAAGCATTCTTCAACGAATACAGGACGATTCGGCGGAAGTGTGATTCGGCAACACCGCCAGAACCGTCCAGAAAAAATGTTCCGGTGAACCGTCCAATGGCTCCCATCGGATCGTCCAAGGCATGGGATGGATAACATGGAGTAGTGGCTCAAATTTTTTTTGAAATTTTGCCTTTTATTTTTAACGTTTTGTTTATAATTTCGATGCTCAGAAATTATTTTTGTTTTAGTTTGATATTTTTTTTATTCCCCCCTCCCCCTCCCCCCGCACCCCGCACCAACGTCGTTATTGGTGGATCAAAGCGTGGTGCCAATGTCTTAATCAGCCATGGACACTCATATAGCAAAGATGGCAAACCAAACAAAAAGGGTATACTGCGATGGAGATGTAACATACAAAACAAAAACACTAACTGTCTAGCAAGCATCATGCAATGTGGCAATGAATTCCAAGGAGGGCCACAGTCACACGTTTGTGTCTCAAAAGACTGTGCAGTACCAGCTGCCAATATAAAAGCATTTATACGGGAAACTGGGAAAGAGAGGCCAAATACGTCAGGAACAAATCTTGTTAAAGAGGCCCTCCAGAGTCATCTGCCAACAGATGCACCTGCATCGGGCCTCCCTGCAATGCCAGCTTTGATTAGAGCTACAAATCGTCTGCGACAAACTCGAAGACCAATTCATCCTACAAACTTGCAATTTGTTTGTATTGACGAACAGCTGCCTGATGACTTTGTTCAAGAAAATATTTACATTGGGGCTGCCCATCATGTTGTGATGTTCACGACTCTGCTTCTGTCAATACTGACCAAAGCCAAAACATGGTATGTGGATGCCACTTTCAAAGCAGTTCAGCGGCCCTTCAGCCAACTTTGGAGTATACATGTATTTTTAAAACAAGGTTCTACCATGAAACAGGTCCCATTAATAATGGTGCTTATGTCAAGGCTAAGCAAAGAGGACTACCTGAAAATCATAAAATACCTGGAAGCAAGAATGTCACAAATTATCCTTCATCGAGTGGTTATGGACTTTGAAGCAGCTGTGTGGGGTGCTTTTCAACAGGTTTTTCCAAATGTAACATTAGCGGGCTGTTGTTTTCTCTGGACCCAAGCAGTATGGAAAAGAATTCAAAATTTAGGGCTGGCTCCAACTTATCGAAGGAGAAAAAAACACTAGCAAATTTTTAAGAGAATTACTATGCCTTCCATTTTTACCAGCTGAGCAGATACCTTCAACCTTTAACGTCTTCCGTGATCTAGTACAACCAGACCACCCAACAAGCTTACAGCCTCATGGAATATATTGAAGACACATGGATTGAAGGTCGAATGTGGAACCCTTCTAGTTGGTCTGTTTTTGGCATGTCAATTCGAACAAATAACGATGTCGAGGGCTGGCACCACCGTTTAAATAGACTGTGTGTTAAACTTGGGCACAATAACGTCAACTTATATGAATTGATTAGCGTTTTGTATAAAGAATCACAATTAGTTACAACACACTGTCAACTTGTGGCTGAAGAAAAACTCCAGAGATACCAACGACAAAAATTTTGGCAGTACCAAGAACAAATATTCCTTATTTGGGACCAATATAAAGGACTGGAAATAACTCCTCGTGAACTTTTACGTCAAGTTTCATCATATCACAGACCCGTGGAAGCACAAAGCACAGAGACTGAGTGTGAGATGCAGGCAATTTCAACAGAGGATTCTGATTAACTTTTGGTACATGCATGTGATATATAAATTAAGGGTTAAATTAGTGGGTATTTTTTAACTTGGAAAAAAATTCCCGAAGTGTTCGCCGAGGGTTAAATTATTGGGTATTTTTTGCCTTAAAACATAGCTTATGCTCCCGACCTGAAACGAACTCAATTGATTCATTTCAGTGATGAATCATAAGCTATGTTTTGGGGCAAATGAAATAAAAAAACTAAGAAAAAAATTTCCGACTCTTCAGTATTACACCCAAAAAATCCGACTTTTCATAAGTGTGTGCCAAGGGTTAAATTATTGGGTATTTTTTTTCTAGATTTTATTTCTTCAGTGTATTGCCTTAAAACATAGCTTATGCTCCCTCCCTGAAACGAACTCAATTGATGTCGTTTCAGTGATGAATCATAAGCTATGTTTTGGGGCAAATGAAACCAAAAACTTAGAAAAAAATTAAATTATTGGGTATTTTTTTTTATAGATTTTATTCCTTTAGTGTATTGCCTTAATAAGTGTGCGCTGAGGGTTAAATTATTGGGTGTTTTTTTAATAGATTTTATTCCTTCAGTGCTATTTTTCCATCCTCTTATTGTGTGTGTAATGTACTTGAAAGGAAGTCTTCATTTTAGAATGTGAGAAATTGTAAAACAAATTGATTATCCACTTACCATTGACCTTGACTGAAAATATTTAAATAAAAAAATATTAGAAATAATCTTATTCCTTGTCTTTCACCATCCCTCTCATACCTATTTTCTTCCGCCGAACCGTCCCTATTTTTTTACGCCGAACTGTCTCGACAGGTTCGGCGGAGAAATTTTTTTCTCTGCCGAACTGTCCAGGCGCTGTCGCCGAATCGGCCCACCGCCGAATCGTCCTGTTACCTTCTTCAACGCACAGGTCATCACGAAAATGTGCACGAAAATTTCAATTGTTCAATCAAGTTCAATCAAAATAAAATTATGTGAATGTGTTTTGGAGTTGTTTTTTTTGTCTATTTAATCTTTTCACATTTTCAGCTTAAAAAATAAAATTCCCAAACTACATACATTCGTGTTATTTATTTGCAACTATCTGCACTATCATTTCCCAGTTATTGACGTATCGACACTGAACCTGGCTGTTATTGCCAGAGAAGAAAAAAATTGGCGGGGGAAGGGGTTGCGAACTGCCCCCTGTTAATCTTGCACTTGGAGAAAGTGAACGCAACAGAATTTACTGAGAAGCGGTCCACCAATGCATGTACATGTAAACTCTCATACATGAATGGATTATTTCGTTTGTTTTTTTCACAATGGATGGGAGTTTTGAATACTGAGGGCACCTTCTCTTGCATGAGTAATACAAAACACAGTTCAAATACTTTTTAATAAACACAATTCAAAATGAAAATGTAATGACTGAACGAACATGTTTCAGGTTAAAACAAATTGACCACGTGCTTTTTTGACCTCATTTGTTAACATTGATGTTTTGTTGATATTTCGTGCTGATTTTGTTGATGTTTTTCTACTGAAATGCATTTTTGAATGATTGATGATTCCGATGGAAAAATGAATAAATCAAACACATAGAACTTTATGTCAAGTTTTCATTTTACATTCAGTCTCATTCATGGATAAGCCCACCCCCATTTTTTTCACATGCCTGGGCTCACTGACGGGTCGGTTCGGAAATGATATTGAATTTGATACATCACAGATGTATGTTACATTGAGATCCACCCGGGTCGGGGACGCGTGTCGAGTCACGCTGACTGCTGAACAACCCCATGTCTTGTTAGTCCTGTCTGAATTTCATTATATTTATAACAAGCTTGTGTCGCCACAAAAACTAATATCGGTATCGGTATCGGTATCTGTCCGATATTGAATTGAAATATCGGATATCGGCAATACCGATAACACCCATATCGGCTCATCACAACAATCTAATTTAGATTTGCCTTTGAGGTACAAAAGTTGTATTTATTTATTTATTGGGATTTAATGACACTTTCGATAACCAGGGTCACCTCGTGTAGGACAGTTTTACAGGTGGAGAAAGCCTGAGAGAACCACCAAGCAGTGGCGAGCAACTGTCAGGCTCCCCAACATACTAACTCCACACAAGGACAGGTAGCATTGGTTGAATGCAAGTGCACCATTGATGTACAGTATGCCTTAGTACACAATGCCACCTTGCCCCCACATGGGCAATGGGGGTGACATGTCTTGCCCAAGGACACAACGCGGTTGCTGCAGGTGGGATTCGAAAACGAGGACCTCTTGGCTTGCAGCCTGCATCTCTACCTACTTAACCACCATGCCTTCTTCAAAAGTCGTAAGTTAAGGCAATTGTTTTTTTGTGTACCCATACTATGTATGGTACACATAATGCCGGCATCCGGGGTGACCATCCGTCTTTCGTCCATCCTTTGTCTATCCATCTGTCTGTCTTTTCATCCGTCCATCCGTCCGTCCGTCCATCCGTCTGTCCATCTGTCCATCCGGCATCCGTATCCATTTCTTTGGCATTTGATAACTTGAAAAATATTGCTTGGATTGTCAAGTTACTTTATATTTGTGTTCAGGTTACTGATGTGCCGAGCTGTATAGTTTTTGGTGTAAATCAGATAATTTGATCCTGAGATATTAACCCTTTATCCTTGAAATTGAAAATTCCTCCAATCCCTTTGGCATTCGATAACTTGAAAAATATTGCTTGGATTGTCTAGTTACTTTATATTTGTGTTCAGGTTACTGATGTGCTGAGCTGTATAGTTTTTGGTGTAAATCTGTTATTTTGATCCTGAGATACTAACCCTTTATCCTTCAAATTGAAAATTTCTCCAATCCCTTTGGCATTCGATAACTTGAAAAATATTGCTTGGATTGTCAAGTTACTTTATATTTGTGTTCAGATTACTGATGTGCCGAGCTGTATAGTTTTTGGTGTAAATCAGATAATTTGATCCTGAGATATTAACCCTTTATCCTTCAAATTGAAAATTCCTCCAATCCCTTTGGCATTCGATAACTTGAAAAATATTGCTTGGATTGTCTAGTTACTTTATATTTGTGTGCAGGTTACTGATTTGCCGAGCTGTATAGTTTTTGTTGTAAATCTGATGATTTGATCCCGAGATATTAACCCTTTATCCTTCAAATTGAAAATTCCTCCAATCCCTTTGGCATTTGATAACTTGAAAAATATTATTTGGATTGTCAAGTTACTTTATATTTGTGTTCAGGTTACTGATGTGCTGAGCTGTATAGTTTATGGTGTAAATCTGTTATTTTGATCCTGAGATATTAACCCTTTATCCTTCAAATTGAAAATATCTCCAATCCCTTTGGCATTCGACAACTTGAAAAATATTGCTTGGATTGTCAAGTTACTTTATAATTGTGTTCAGGTTGCTGATGTGCTGAGCTGTATAGTTTTTGGTGTAAATCTGATAATTTGATCCGGAGATATTAACCCCCTTTATCCTTCAAATTGAAAATTCCTCCAATCCCTTTGGCATGAGATAACTCAAAAAATGTCAATCCGATTGTCATGTTACTTTATATATTTATTAAGATTACTGATGTGCTGTGCTGTATAGTTTTTTATGTAAATCTGATAATCTGATCCGGAGATATTAACCCTTTAGGCATCAAATTAGACACACCCCCCCCCCCCCCCCCCCCCCCCACCGTCCATTTCTATATGTACCCATACCTTGTATGGTGTACATAATGTCGGCATCCGTGGTGGCCCTCCGTCATACAGCTTTCTACTAGTTGCGCGTATGGGTACACATCTGACGATTTCATCTGCCTATTTTTTTGTTTGTTTCCATATGACTTGGCTATTTACACTGCAGAAGTATTAATGGATCAGCTACGTGTACTAGACCTGTTTTTCTGCTTCCCGAGGAGACATAACTGGAAAAAAAATTTTTTTCTTAAAAAATGGCAATTGCGAAACTCATACAATTTGTCATCACATAGAAACTTAATTTTTGGCAAGTAACATGTTTCACTCACATACATTCAAGTTTGTTCAAGTCAGCTTTCGACATCCATATTTAAGCTCATCTTGGGAGCTCAAAAGTTGTCTTTGGGCTCTCAAATGCAAAAATTATAACTTTTTGCTAATTTTTTTTTATAATGTAACTTGCTTATTCATACTGTATCAAATATTAGTGCATTGAGTGTGTGCCATGTCCTATTTCAGGTTTCTGAAGGGAAGGTAACTTAAAAAACTTGCATTGGGGTATGAATTGTACTCACAACAGCTCAAGTTGAAATGAAGGTATAATCATATTTATCTGCCATTACCAGGGGTCAGCCGAGTGGGCGACTAGGGCAAAGAAGTCGCCTTGTCATTCCTTGAGCCACCTTGGTTTACATTGGGGAGAAATTGAAGTTGCCCTCCAGAACTTCCTTGGGAGACATGGCAGTTTTGTGCATTTTCTTGTGTTTTATTTTTTTTAAAAATGCTTCCGCATTCATTAAGTAAACACGACTGCTGTTAAAATCCATCATATGGTTCTAAAAATAGCCTAAACTAGCCTAATTTTATATTTGTGAAAAGAGTTGTGATGACGTAGTCGTTCGCACAATTTGCCCCAACTGGTAGCAACCAGCACAAAGTGGCAGTTTAAAAACAAAGTGCCAGCAAAAACAACTAATCACTCAAGACACGCATTGTGTCAATTAGAATTTATTAAAATTAACCACCATTTCAAAAGAATCCCCCGTGGGAACCCCGGGAAGTGAAGCAGTGCTTGTTTACTGTGGTAAACAAGCTCTGTTTCACTGGTAAAATAGGACCCAGTCTCTAATGCTTGGGGTGCGAGTCCTCTAAAATAGGCAACATGGGGTATAAACGATTGACTGACCTTGACTTTATCTCCATGTTGTGGTCATGATTAGCCATTGTGCAGAAGTATGTGACCTTAAACAACAATAAATAAATAAATAAATAATATTTCAAAAAGAATAAAAAATGTGAAGGAGACAGTTCATACATAAATATACATAAAAAGTCGAAATTGCTTACGGTTACAGTACATACTTTTCCATTGAAAAATTCGTTCCATTGAAATTCGCACTGCAATTTGCACTGAAAGTTTTTCTTTGAAAACTTGTGTTCCAAGGGGGTTAAATTTAATAAGGCTATGATATAAATCACGCATATAAGGATGGATAAAAATGGCAGGCCTTCATTGCACCAATCGCACGTGTCAATGTAAGATGGTCAGCAGAAATTGTCATTTTTTTGCACAGGGACAGAAGGGAAGGGAGACAACTGTAATATTTTGTCATTTACCTTAGAAATAAATTAACTCAAATTGTTAATAATGCTTAAATAATGAAGTTTATCAAAAACCTTTTCAACTACGCTTTTCAATTCAATTAGGGCATTCAGAAACCATGAATGACCCAGCTTATGTGAACTTGAAATTTATTTTAAATACTTTAAATATTTTTTTTTAAAAGAATATACCTTCTCTAAAAGAAAACACTCTCACAGTGGGTAATCCTAAATTCCAAATCCACTGCATTGAGGCAAATACAAAATCAACTGCATGGTAACCATAGTCATCACTGGTAGGGAAAGAGTTAGGGCATTCAGAAACCATGGAAGTTTTTCTGTGGGGAGGGGGGAGGGAGGGAGGGGTTGGATTTTTTTCTCCACAATTCATCATGTTAGCTTTTGTTGTGTCCTCTATGTACATTTATTTTGACACGATGTCATATATGTTTTATGTTTTTTTCTGACTTCTCCCTCATGTCCACTGACTTCTCCCTCCTGGCCCCTGACTTCTCCCTAAAGTCTCTGGAGGGAGAAGTCACTTCTCCCTAAAATCAGCTGCCAAGCTGACCCCTGGCCATTACCACTAGCCCAGGTAGGCTAGCTAGCTCTGCTCTTAGAATCAGGTAACACTTAATTCTTTACAATGTTTTGAAATTTCACATAAATGATGACTGGGACCCCCTCTACCAACGATCCTCATTTAATGTTGATCGTGTTACAAACATGGCCACAATTGCAGCTTATAGTTACTATAGAAACCCTATGGGAAATCACATTTTCATCTTCTCTGGAACTACTGAGCCCATGTGAACCAAACCTGGCAGGGATAGCCTGTGGGAGGTCCTCTACAAATGATCCTCATTTTGTTCCCATGGGTTTGAAAACATGGTCACCAGAGGCATTCTTTGATTCTGATTGGTGGATTTGGAAAAATCTCCTCTGAAACTGCAAAGCCAAATGTTTTGAAACTTCACATAAATGATGACTGGGACACCTTCTCCTCCTCTGAAACTACCCTGCCAAATGTTTTGTTACTTCACATAAATGATGACTGGGACCTCCTCTATCAACAATCCACATTTAATGTTGATCGGGTTGTAAACATGGCCGTAATTCTGGCTTATTGTTACTATAGAAACCCTATGGGAAATCACATTTTCATCTTCTTCTCTGGAACTACTGAGCCGACGTGAACCAAACCTGACAGGGATAGTCTATGGGAGGTCTTCTACAAGTACTCCTCATTTTTTTTACCGTACATCGAAAAAAACATGGCTGACAGAAGCATTTTTTGGTGGATGTTGAAAAATCTTCTCCTCTGAAACCACAGGACCAGATGTTTTGAAACTTTGCATGGTTGATGACTGGGACACCCTCTACCAACATTCCTCATTTAATGTTGATCGTGTTGCAAACATGGCCACAATTGTGGCTTATAGTTACTTTTGAAAACCCTATGGGAAATCACATTTTCATCTTCTCTCTGGAAGTACTGAGCCGACGTGAACCAAACTTGGCAGGAATGGTCTATAGGAGGCCCTCTACAAACGATCCTCTTTTTGTTCCCGTTGGTTGGAAAATATGGCCACCAGAGACATTCTCTGATTCTGATGGATGGATTTTGCAAAAATATTCCCCTCTGAAACTACAAGTCAAATGTATTGAAACTTCACGTGATTGAGGACTGGGACACCTTCTACCAATGATCCTCATGTAATGTTGATGTAATGTTGCACACATGGCCACAATTACAGCTCATAGTTACCATGGAAAGCCTATGGGAAATCATATTTTGGCTCACCAATGATAGTCGGCGTCGTCGGTGGGGCGTCGTCTGCGTCAGCGTCCCGATTCATTCATTTTGAACCTTTGTGTGCAGGTTTTGATTTTTCATTTTTTTTTTGCTTTTTTTTTTTTATGTCGGCATGCTTTTCAGGGATAGTAATATTTTATTCAACCCTTTCCATGCTTACTTACTTGAATTTTGGACTTTTGTGTACAGGTTTTTGACTTTTCTGTGCAAGTTTTTGACTTTTGTGTACAGGTTTTGAAATTTTGTCTTCAAGTGGAGTTTTACCTTACTGGCATATTGCCATGGTGGTTACCTTAACATTTCAGGGTATTTTTCTCAATTTTGACCCTTTGAAACAAATGTGATACTTTTTTGAATTTTATGTGCAGGTTTTGAGGTTTGTCATTCTTTTCTTCCAATTGGATATTTTTCAAGTAGAGTTTCACCTTACTGGCATATTGCCATTGTGGTTACTGTGACATTTGCAGGGTATTTTTCTCAATTTTAACCCTTTGAAACAAATGTGATACTTTTTTTTTACTTTTATGTGCAGGTTTTGAGGTTTGTCTTTCTTTTCTTCCAAGTGGCGACTTACCTTGTAGCATATTGCCATGGTTCCTATTTTATGTTAAGATGCTTCTTGGAGCTAGTATTATATTACTTAACCCTTTAGCTGCTTATTTACCTTAATTTTGGACTTTTGTGTGCAGGTTTTTGACTTTTGTGCACAAGTTTTGATATTTTTTTTAAGTGGAGTTTTACCTCACTGGCATATTGCCATGGCGGTTACTGTAACATTTTCAGGGTATTTTTCTAAAATTTAACCCTTTGAAACAAATATGATACTTTTTGGACTTTTATGTGCAGGTTTTGAGGTTTTTCTTTCTTTTCTTCCAAGTGGATATTTTTCACGTAGAGTTTCACCTTACTGGCATATTGCCATGGTGGTTACTGTGACATTATCTGGGTATTTTTCTCAATTTTAACCCATTGAAACAAATGTGATACATGTACTTTTTTTTTTACTTTTATGTGCAGGTTTTGAGGTTTGTCTTTCTTTTCTTCAAAGTGGAGACTTACCTTGTAGCATATTGCCATGGTTCCTATTTTATGTTACCATGATTCTTGGGGCTATTATTATTAGCTTAACTTGACAAAGTCAAGATAAGCTATTGCCATCACGCATGCGGAAGTCTGTTAGTCTGTGAGTCTGTTCACATTTTCCTTTAGCACGGGCTACACCCCGCAGTTCTTGTCTGATTGTCACGAAATTTCATATACAGGTTTGGGGTCATGTCTAGATGAGAACGTCCCCTTTTGGTCGCGGCCAGTCAACCGGTATGCTGCCCGAGCCCAAAACCCGAAAACCATTAGCACAGTCTACAGGTCGTATTTATGAAGGGATTTAATTGTAACTTGGTAGGATGCTTCTGTATAATGCCTAGATGAGAAGGTCCCCTTTTGGGCATGATCTGTCAACCGTGATGGCTGCCCAAGCCCAAAACCCCAAAACTTTTAGCACAGTCTGTAGGTCATGTTTATGAAGGGATATAATGTCTAGATGAGAAGGTCCCTTTTGGACGTGATTGGGCCACTGTGACAGCCACAGGGGCCCGAAGCCCGAAAACCTTTAGCACAGTCTACAGGTCATATTTATGAAAGGATTTCATTGTAACTTGGTAGGATGACTCCAAATAATGTCTAGATGAGAACGTCCCATTTTGATGGCGATCATTCAGTCTTGATGGGTGCCCGAGCCCAAAAACCTTTAGCATAGGCAAAAGGTCATATTTGTGGAAGGATTTCATTGTAACCTGTTAGGTTGACTCCATATAATGCCTAGATGATGACATCCCCTTTTGGTCGTGATTGATCAACTGTGATGGCTACAGGTGCCCGAAGCCCGAAAACCTTGAGCACAGTCTACAGGTCATATTTATGAAGGGATTTCATTGTAACTTCGTAGGATCACTCCAGATGATGCCCAGATGAAATTGTCCCCTTCGGTTGCGATCATTCAACCATGATGACTGCCCAAGCCCGAAGCCCAAAAACCTTTACCACAGTCTACAGGTCATATTTATGAAGGGCTTTCATTGTAACTTGGTAGGTTGACTTCATATAATGTCTAGATGAGAACATCCCATTTTGGACAAGATTGGGCAACTGTGATGGCTACAGGGGCCCAGAGCCCGAAAACCTTTAGAACAGTCTACAGGTCATAATTATGAAGGGATTTCATTGTATCTTGGTAGGAGTACTCCAAATAATGTCTAGATGAGAACATCCCCTTTTGGTCGTAATCATTCAGAATTTATGGCTGCCCGAGCCCAAAGACCTTTAGCATAGTCTATAGGTTGTATTTATGGAAGGATTTCATTGTAACTTGTTTTTTACTCCACATAATGCCTAGATGATGACATCCCCTTTTGGTTGTGATTGGTCAACTGTGATGGCTACAGGTGCCCGAAGCCCGAAAATCTTGAGCATAGTCTACAGGTCATATTTATGAAGGGATTTCATTGTAACTGCGTAGGATCACTCCAGATGATGCCCAGATGAGAATGTCCCCTTTTGGTTGTGCTCATTCAACCATTATGGCTGCCCGAGCCCGAAGCCTGAATACCTTTAGCACAGTCTACAGGTCATATTTATGAAGGAATTTCATTGGAACTTGGTAGGTTTGACTTCATATAATGTCTAGATGAGAACGTCCCCTTTTGGACACGATTGGGCAACTGTGACAGCTACAGGGGCCCGAATACCGAAAACCTTTAGAACAGTCTACAGGTCATAATTATGAAGGGATTTCATTGTAGCTTGGTAGGATGACTCCAAATAATGTCTAGATGAGAACGTCCCCTTTCGGTCGCGATCATTCAGCCTTGATGGCTGCCCGAGCCCCAAAACCTTTAGCATAGCCTATAGGTCGTATTTAGGGAATGATTTCATCGTAACTTGTTAGGTTGACTCCATATAATGCCTAGATGATGACATCCCCTTTTGGTTGTGATTGGTCAACTGTGATGGCTACAGGTGCCCGAAGCCCGAAAATCTTGAGCACAGTCTACAGGTCATATTTATGAAGGGATTTCATTGTAACTTCGTAGGATCACTCCAGATGAGAATATCCCCTTTTGGTTGCGATCATTATCATCATTCAACCATGATGGCTGCCCGAGCCCAAAGCCCAAAAACCTTTAGCACAGTCTTCAGTTCATATTTATGAAGGGAGTTTCATTGTAACTTGGTAGGTTGACTTCATATAATGTCTACAGTTAAAACTAGAAGTCCTGTCATGAAATGCACACAAATAACACATTGACATGCGCGATAATGTACACGTTATGGCCCAAGTAAAGCTATCAAATTCTGTACATATGGCCTGTGCACAAGCAGCGTTTCAGCCAATGGACCTCCGGGTAACCCGGAGGTCCATTGGCAGAAACATTGCATGTGTTTGCTATGAGTAACCAAGAGAACCTGCCGTGCTTTGAATGCCATTTGATATGGCAACTGCGCGCAATTCCAACGCGCAATTAAGCCTAGATAAGCACACTATTCATGACAGGACTTCTAGTTTTAACTGTAGATGAGAACAGCCCCTTTTGGACACCATTAGGCAACGGTGACGGCTACAGGGGCCTGAAGCCCGAAAACCTTTAGCACAGTCTACAGGTGAAATTCATGAAGGGATTTCATTGTACCTTGGTAGGATGACTCCAAATAATGTCTAGATTAGAACGTCCCCTTTTGGTCGCGATCATTCAACCATGATGGCTGCCCGAGCCCAAAGCACAAAAACCTTTAGCACAGTCAACAGGTCATATTTATGAAGGGATTTCATTGTAACTTGGTAGGTTGACTTCATATAATGTCTAGATGAGAACTTTCCCTTTGGACTCAATTGGGAAACTGACGGCTACAGGGGCCTGAAGCCCGAAACCCTTTAGCACAGTCTACAGGCCATATTTATGAAGGGATTTTAATGTAACTTGATAGGATGACTCGTTTTGGAATAATTTCACTGTAACTTGTAACTTTTGTTGATATACGTTAACTGTGAGGGCCACTTTCATTAACTGTGAGGTCATATTAACCCACCCTTCAGCTCTTTAGCACAGTGTACACCTCATTTTATTTTTATCAAAAACATAGCATTCAGGGATCAGAAACGAACATATTCCCAATTATCACAATTCTTGTCTTATTTCATAATCCTTTCATAAATATTGAACATTATCCTTTTCATCAAACACAACACACAAGTTAAGCTACAGTGTCATTGACACTTTCATTTGGTTTTTTATGCGTTTTAAGAAGAAAAAAAAATTTTAGGCTGAAAATATTTTGTTTGGGAAAAAAATCTTTTTTTTGTGCGTTTATCTCAATTTTGGGAGGTAAAAGTGCAGGAACTGAAAATAAAAGGAAAATCCTGTGTATTGTGTGGGCACAATCGCTTCATCTAGTTGGTATATGCTTTTCTTAGGAGGGGTGTATGCAGCTTATTCAAGTCAAGTCCCTGGTTTGATATTTAGACTACCAAGTCAGGTGAGCGCCCTCAGGCCTCCTGGGGCCTCTTGTTTATTTTTTTTTAATTTTAGTAATTATTTCATTGCCATCAAAAGTTCATGTTCTTGGTTTGTTTTCTGTTTTAGGATAGAATAGCATGGGTGCATTGCAAAGCCTTGTTGCACTCAAGGGTCAAATTTATATAATTTTTATTAATTTGGGTAAAATATCAGACATGAACCATTTAATTTTTAGTTTTTTAAAGTTTGCACTGGTTATAAAAAGAAAGCATGTGGCAGCCAAAAGAAATTGTGGGAGGGCTTGAGAAACAGATTTTTAAAATTTTTAGGCCTAAAATAATAAATGAATATGTTTGTGTATTTTACACAAACTCTGGTGTTTTGTTTCTTGATCACTTAACCCTTTAACGAATCAACCACAATGGTTACAGATTGTTTGTAACCAGTTAACCATTTGTTTTAACAGGTTAATAACTCGTTATCATTTATTTTGATGAGTTCAGAAATTAATAGCCACACACACTACATAACTGTGTAAAGCATGACTAAATGTGGCATATAAGGGAATTTAAAAAAGTGTACTTAGGCCACACAAAGTAGATCTTCTGTTTCTCAGGCCATTATTTGTGAAATTGCATGCAGGCGAGCCTTTTTTTATTTTATTTTTTATTTCAGTAATTTCTTCTTTGCCATCAAAAGTTCATGTTCTTGGTTCAAGTTTTAGGCCTCATAATCTACAGAATAGCGTGGGTGGTGGTGTATTTCATCCCTTGAGTGCAAGAAGGCTTTGCAATGCTAAAGCATTGCAAAGCCTTCTTGCACTCAAGGGACAAATTCATCAATTTTTTTAACTTGGGTAAAATATCAGACATAAACCATTGAATTTTTTTTTTTTTTAAGTTTAAATTAGTTATAAAAAGAGAGCATGCGGCAGCCAAAAGGACCATGCGGGAAGGCCTGAGAAACAGGTTTATTTTTTTAAGCCTTAGGTGAATATGCCTAATTGTCTCCTACACATCAACAAGCCTTGAAAATAAGCAATCTGTCATTTGCAGAACAAGGCCCTCAGAGGGTGAATTTGCTGATGCTATCCCATAGAGAGGGCTAGAATCCCCAGTTTATCCCCTGGCTACCTCTCTTTAGCCATGAAACCTTGATTTAGATTAAGGTTCACTGAGCAGGGTTGCATCACCAAATTCACCCTCTGGTGTCATCATTAGATCATCAAATGACAGTCTGCTCAATTCTAAGCTTGCACATCAATTTTCCTTCTCAGATGCTCGAAATTAGCAATAGCACATCGCAATACCATTGGAAATGCCATCTGTGCCAGGCTTGTCAATTTCAGTCAGGAGATCACACTCATCCTCAGTCGCCCTCACAGACTAAAAATTTTGCAAGTGGTAAACACCCTCCTCACATCTCACAATATTCCAAGGATCTTCAAAGTAAATTTTGTGCATCTGAGTGTATCAGTATGGGCACCTCAGTCAGTGTTCTTTACAGACAGGACATGAGAATGTGGCTTGATTCTTTTTCATTTTTCATGTTGTCACATTATTTGATGTCATTGATTGGACGAAATGTACAGGTGAATCATACTTGGTTGTAAGTCCTGATCAGAACATGTGTGATCATTGGTATATGCCTGGAATATGACCAATGATTTGCAGAAACAAATATGAGTGTGACATCATATGCATGAACAGGACGCACAGAAATTGACAGTCATTTGCATTGGTAGGGTTGAAGATCAAATGTAAAAATAAGCGTGAGTGTGGGGAGGGATGGGTAAATCAGTATGAGTATGGAATCTTACTTGTCCTGTGTCCTGCTGCATGTACTGGAGAGCCTTTCAGTTTCAAAAAGTGGGTTAGTGTCAGTGGAAATAAAGTGTAGATGAGAAGAGAATGAGAAGAAATTTTCCTTTTATTTTCTACAATTACTTACATGGATGCTATTAAGTTTTGATGATGTGTGGGTTGGAGGGGAATCAATACAAGTAGGGAATGTTAGGCCCTAGATTTCCTGTATTTCGCTATTTGTACTACCAAGAGTTGATACTTCAAAAGCCTAAATTTAGTTTCAAAAAGAAAATTCTTGACTTAATCATTTATTGGAAAGCTGTCTTGTAGAGAGTTTTCCAAAGTCTTTTTGATCGGGTATTCATATATAGTTAATATGTATGCATATTAAAACTTAATTAGTTGCAAAATTGACACCCTTGGAATTTTGGAAGAGAAGGTGGTAAGCCAAATTTGTTCGACAGACAGACTATTCTTAGTGCCTCATGGTAACGTATAAACTTTAAAAAATTATTTCCAGACTTGATTACAGCGTGTACTGCCCAATAGTGTCCTGTAGTTTCAAACCCAAACATACAGTACGACCGCCGTCGACTGGTCACTTTCCATGGGTGGGCAATATTTCCACGGATGCAATGTTATTAGATTCCATACCTTAATTACAGGAATGATCATCAAAAATATAATTAATGAAGCACCGGTACAGCCTGGTGCTTCATTAATTAAAATTTTGCTGCTGATGATTTTTAATACTGTTTAAACGCTTGCGTGGACATCACTGCCCATGCATAGATTCTGACTTGTCTACAGTGGCTGAACTGCAGACGATATCTAATGAGTCACAATTTGCTACAAAATCTTTGAAATGAGTTCACTGAAATCAACCTGCCAGGTTTTATCAAGAAATTGTTTTACTGAAAAAGTTGCAGAAATTCCATGTCAGGTTGTGACAAATTTGAGATTCTTTTTATCACTTAATGACATCTATGTACTTTAATGTTGTTCCCCAAAATTGACAACCAATGTTATAATTTTTAAAAAATTTTGCCTCAAAAAACATAGCTTATGGTTCCTCATTGGAACAAGCTTGTCAAGGGATCATAAGCTATGTTTTTGATACAAAAAACTAAAAAATTAGATTTTCTCATTCAGTAGAAACCTGACAAATTGATTAACCGCATTTGCAATAAAAACTATTCAGTTAACAGGAGAATTTCCTTAACCAAGATTTGGTCATTTTCCTCTTTTCTGGTGATAATTTGAGTATTCTGGCTTGTTGAACAGAACTCACAGGTCTATGGAGCTCTCTCAAGCAAGATATAATATACCGAATGATTGTATTAGAAATGCTGAGAAGCTGCTCTGTCAAACATGATACAACAGATTAAATGCGTACATCACAATAACGATGACAAATAGGCCTGTAATGCAGGGCATTTTTTATGACCCTTGATGGGATAAGCAGGGCTTTCATTTGAGATCTTATTTATATGACAGTGTCAAAAGCGTTTTAAGTTCTAGTCATGTTTACAACTAAAAGGTGTTTTGAATACCTTGATAAGGCCTCACAAAGTAGATCTTCTGTTTCTCAGGCCATTTTTTGTAATTTAATTGCGTGCGGGTGGGCAGTTTTTAGCTCACTGAAGGGAGCTCAACTTATCACTTGCCGTCCGGCGTCCGTTGTCGTCGTCGTCCGGTGTCCGTCGTCGTGAACATTTTTCAAACGACTTCTCCTCTGAAACTACTGGTCTGATTTTCACGAAACTTCATGTGGATGTTCATTACTATATGGCAATTCATGTTTGTTCAAATGAAATGGCCACATCCCTTGGGGGCTCTGTATGGAGCATAACTCTGATAGCACCGTATGAATTATAGAAAAATTATTAAAAAATCTTCTTCTCCAGAACCAGTGGGCAGAATCTTTTGATACTTGGTATGCAGCATCTTGGTATGGGTCTGATTCAAGTTTGTTCAAATCAGCCCCCTGGATTCACATTTGGGCTCAGTATAGAAGCCCGAATTCAAACTTAGTGCATTTCAGGCAAATTTCTTAAAAAATCTTCTTCTCCAGATCCATTAGGCAGAATCTTTTGATATTTGGTATGCAACATTGTGGGGTGGATCTGATTCAAGTTTGTTCTAATCGGCCCCCTGGATTTATATTTGGGCTCAGTATAGAAGCCCGAATTCAAACTTAGTGCATTTCAGGCAAATTTCTTAAAAAATCTTCTTCTCCAGATCCAGCAGGCAGAATCTTTTGATATTTGGTATGCAACATTGTGGGGTGGATCTGATTCGACTTTGTTCAAATTGGCCCCCTGGGTTCATATTTGGGCTCGGTATAGGAGCCCAATTTGAACTTGGTGCATTTCATGCAAATTTCTTTAAAAATCTTCTAAGATCCAGCAAGCAGAATCTTTTGATATTGGGTATGCAGCATGCTTAGGGGGGTGAGATTCAAGTTTGTTCAAGCCAAGTCCCTGGGTTCATATTTGGGCTCACTGTGGTAGCCCGAATTATAACTTAGTTCAAAATGAGGAAATTTTTATACTGTACCAATGACCCAGACTTAGCTGGTGCTAACTCTTAAAAATATAGGGCCAAACACAAATTTTGCCCCCCAATCCCCAAAATTTGCATCTAAAACCAAAGAAAACATGTCCTGAATGGCCCTCCACACTTCACCTCTACTGCGCATGCGCAGTGTCAAGGACATTCCGAAATTGGCGCCATTAATCATTCTTAGTTTGGCCCTTCATCAGTTAACATCTGACTGATCTTTGTGCTTGTAAATCTCAGTTTAAATGATGCCAGACACATAAATATTAGAGAAATGGTGATTCTAAGGAGGATATAGAAGGAGGAGAGGAAAAATGAGTGACAGAGAATAATCAGGGCTGTAACTTAAAATTTTTTGATGAAATTATGTTAAGTTACCTATTTTCGAGGCATCAGCCTGTTGTGGTCATTCTTGTTAATCAAATTACACTGCTTGTTCAGTGTTTGCCTCTCTCCCTTTCCTTTAAGTCCCCTCTTGCTATTCTCCCATGCTTTTTGGCATATTTTCTGTAATTTTATTACTAAAATTTCTTGGGAGTTTTAGCTGGATAACAGAATGAATTCTGTTCTTTTCCCCATGTTTACGTCTTCACCTATGGGTGGTTAGGCGTAGTGTTCTGCATCTGCCATCTGATGTTCTGCAGTTTCTTCCCTGGAAGTCTCTGTTTTGCATCAGATAGTGTATTTTTGGTAACTGATTTCGGGCCAGGGTGCCTGGAGTCTTGTTCTAGTGTTTTTACACTTATTGTTTACATTTACTACAGCCCTCTGTGTGAGGGGGGATTTCTTGAAAATAATATCTGGATGTTAATTTAATCATAACTAGATACATTATTATTGTTCGTAAGTGTTGCATAAATTTTTTAAAATATTTTTAGAATTTTTGTCCACACTTAGGCTTGGGATCCATTGGGGCTCAACGTTACTTTTCAGAAACTTTGGCTGTTCAGAAAAAATATTTTTTCAAAATTTTTTGATTGCAATTATTTTTTCTATATTAATGGATCATATTATTATGTATTTTGATTGTCAGGGGTTGGTGCGAGTACTAGGACTTTGTTTTCTTTTCACAATGAAAGGATATTGTTCAATTGTAATAAGAGGAAATCTTCCTCTGACTTTCGTAATCATTGTATATGTAGTCAGTGTACTCGCACTAACTCCTGTTCTGTATGTGTTAATTTCGATGACAAAATGGGAAGCGTATGTCACGTTATGTTAGTGGGGAATTGGCCATTCCGGTCCTTTCCCCGCAGGGTCACTCTACTTTATCAATCTCTATTTCAGACGATCAAGAATAGGGTGATGTATCCGTGATGTCTTCCAAAAGTGTGCCTCCGTCGTCACAATTAATGAAGAGCTAGCGGAAAAGTGCTCATGTAAATATGTCAATTGCCTAAGAGGACCCTAGTAGGTTCGACGGCCATTGACGTCCGCTAGCTCGCCCGGTGTAGCATCCATTCATCGAATGGTTCGGCAGCCGGGTTCGTCCGTTGCGGTCTAGGAGGAGTTTTGGGGTGATGCGAGCACTATAAATCAACCAAATGCACACCCAGTGACGGTGGATTAGAGGGAGAACGGAGGAAGCCTTTCAGTCCGCTTCCTAGCTCGCCCAGGTCCATCCGGACTGCGAGCGAGAGAGGCCCCTCTCTCGTACAACAACATCTGGCCCCAGATGTTGTGGTACAAAATGTTTCGTATTCGGAGCATACGTCCACCGATCGGGACGCTCCGATATATAGTCAGTCCGGAGAGACTGTCAATAAGGCTTCCTCATTCTCATGGTAGCGCACACGACCGCTCTTGGCTACGTGACCTCAGATATCCAGTCAGCTTCGCCAATCAGAGAATCTTTGGCGACCAGGTCACACCATCTGGTAGCCAGGGACACGAGGCCTGCAGACTCCGGACGTTCGCATAAGAAAGTGTGCGGGAGTCAACGTACACGGAGCTTCCGGCGACAATGCATCGTAAGACCGCTACTGCACAGGCCTCGGTGACGGGCGTGCTATACCAAATAGCACAGCTTATCGCAGCATCCCAGCAATGACAGAATCTGTCGCATCATGTATTATCTGAGGACGCTCCGCAGAAGCAGGTACGGACGTCCGAAAATTTCATCCGGTCCGACGGGATGCCAAAAGGGATTCGGAGGATTTCAAGCTTTCCCTTTGAGAACAACATAAGCTGTTGTTTATGTCATCTGACTTTATCTTCTAGAGGTTCTTTCGTCGGACCAGAATGCTGCGATGCCGGATAAGAAACTGATAGCGTCGGTGGACACAGAATTTTTGGTTCGGTTCAGGGACATCGTCCCTCAGTTCCGACATAGTCCAATAATGTCACACAACTTTCGAATTATTGAACGACGCTATATATATTATTATTTGCTTGCTATTAACATGCATGTCTGGTTTCTTGTTCGCAAAGTTACGGAGATGTCTTTCAAAAGTGTGCCTCTGTGGTCATAGTTAATGAAGAGCTAGCGGCAATAAGTGCTCATGGAATATGTCAATCGCCTAATAGGTCCCTAGTGGGATCGACGGAGTTGACATTCGCTAACTCACCCGGTGTAGCGTCCATTCATCGAATGGTTCGGAGGCCGGGTTCGTCCGTTGCGGTCTACGAAGGAGATTTGGGTGATGCGAGCACTATAATAAACTTTAGTACACACCCAGTGACGACGGATTAGAGGACAGATCGGAGGAAGCCTGTTAGTCCGGTTCCTAGCTCGTCCAGGTCCGTCCGGGCTGCGAGCGAGAGAGGTCTCTCTCTCGTACAACAACATATGGGACAGGATGTTGTGGTACAGATATTTCGCATTCGGAGCATATGTCCGCCGCTTGGGACGCTCCGTTATATTGACAGTCCGAGAGACTGTCGATAATGCTTCCTCATCCTCACAGCAGCGCACACGACCGCACATTGGCTACGTGACCTCGAGTATCCAGCCAGCTTCGTCATTCAGTGATTCCACGGCGAACAGGTCACGCCATCCGGTAGCCAAGGGACACAAGGCCTATACACTCCGTTCGTTCGCATAATAGAAGTATGCACGGGGTAACGAACACGGAGCTTCCAGCGGCAATGCATCTTAAGACCGCTTCTACACAGGCCTCAGTGACGGACGGGCTATCCAAGTTAGCACAGTTTATCGCAGCATCCCAGCAATCGACAGATTCTCGGTCGGATCAGGAATTATCCGACAGCGCTGGGTCGGTGCGCTCCGCTGTTGCATCAGGTTCGGACGACCGAACACTTTATAGGGTCCGACAGGATGGCGAAAGGGATTCGACGATTTCGAGCTTTCCCTTTCGGAACAACGGAAGCTGCCATACATATCTTCCGGCATTATCTTCCATAGGTTGTTCCGTAGGACTACATTGCTGCGATGCTGGATAAGAGACTAATAGCGTCATTGGACACAGAGTTTTTTTTGATCGGTTCAGGGGCATTGTCCCTGACTTACCGACACAGTCCAATAATGTCATTAGAACATTCGAGTTATTTAACGACGCTATATATATATAAGCTTGCTACCAAGCATGATAGTCTAGTTTTTTGTCCACAATGCTCTTCTGCCTTTTATCAATTTTAGGAAATAATTTATTTTGGCAGAACAGGGCATACCGAGAGTTCATATGCGTCTAGACGGTGGGGTTGAAGACTGGGAATTATCTTTTTCGCCGTCTATGTCAAATTCCAACCACGATGTTGGAAACGACAATGATGTCTAATAGACTTAACTTAGACGCTTTATCATACGTAGACCACCTTACTGAGGCGTTATCATTACGTCTTCAAGAGAAAGAATTCCAGGATATGATCCTCATTGTGATTTCTTTCAAGGGCAGTAGTTTTTCCAAGTATAACTCTGCCCTTCAGTGGCAACCTGGAGTTGGTTAGACGTGACGCAGCCCTAGCTACATCCACGCGCTTGGATAGTAAGGTGAAGAACTCTCTCAGAGTCGCTTCGGTCTAGGAGAAGCTTCTCTTCGACAGCAACTCTTCAGCAATCTATGAATTGCTCGATGTACACGTTCTCTTGTCTATCAAGTGTAGCAAGAGTTTCAAACTGGGGCAACATTCCGTGGTTGACTCAGAGAGTGCCACTGCAGTTGCCGGATCCGAGTTTTATGTTTATGACGGATGCCAGTCAAACAGGTTGGGGTACAATATTGATCCCAACGGATTCGAAGTGCCAGGGTCTTTGGGTTCCGCAGTTTCTAGGCAAGCACTTATCTTCCAGGGAATAATGTTCTTTACGCTTGCACTATGTCATTGGATGAACATTATTCAGAAACGCATGTCCAAATCCTGTCCGATAATACGACAGTAGTTGCGTATCTCCGGAACCAGGGAGGCACTCATTCGATTCCGTTATTCAATTTAACGGAAAGAATCCTTCTGTTTGTTACAGTAAACCTATTGTTATTAAGGTCCCTCCGTCTTCGTACGGGCATAGGCCTTTACTCTGTCCGGTTAGAGTTTACGTATTTATAAACAGATATCAGTTTATTAGTACGGACGTAAGCTTCTTCTGTCTTTGATGCTTAATAGAAGGACGTTACGCTCCATTCTATTGCTAATGGATTCAATTAACTATCGGTACTGCTTATGGTATATCATTGACTCAGCAGTTTGTGCTTGAGATTTCGGCTCATGAAGTAAGAGCTCTTTATACATCTTGGGCTTACACTAATAGTGTCGCTATTATAGATTTTTGAAGGCTGCTCATTGCGCTCACCCATCCACATTCATGAATTTTTATCTCAGAATATTGAGTCCATTTTTGGAGGCCTCCATTGTTAGGTCTTTTATCTACTGCTCAGAATGTCATTCACTTAACAGTTGCTACTATAGCTATGTAGGCTTTCTGTTCCGGCAGTGACTCCGTCCTGCTGCCCTCTTCGCTCTGGGCTATTTAACCCAGGGCAAGAAAAAGGGGAGGGGGGGAGGGTGTTCCCTTGGGTCACCTGTTTTATTATGAAAACAAGGGGATACCTCCTCCGGAGTTAGTAATTCTGAGCTGTTACTGGGATGGCTTTTAAGTGAGAAGTTTATGTTTTAAAAATTCATTCAGGTCATAGTTTTTAAAGTACAGCTTTTGAATATATCACGTGTCAAACGGGCATTATTATACTATCCCCAGACACTTTTAAGGAGTATAAAGAGTCTCTATTCTCTAGACTTTATTTATTGGCTTACTTTAAAAATTATTAGTATAGGATTATACTGGATATTAATTGAGTACATGGATGTTATGATGCTCAATTTTGGAAGGTGTTGTGTCTTTCTCATTTGTCATAAATAAGAAAGATACATGTAAGACCTAAAACTCCTTTTCCCCTAGAGGGGATGACTCTATTTTATATAATTGAGCGTATTTCAACTTGCTCTATGTCCTAGGCCCTCCAGCCTTTTTACTATTCAGCTAAGTCTGGGTCATTGGTACAGTATAAAAATGTTAAAAAATTTATAGTAATTTATATATTTTTTATACTTACCAATGACCCAGACGGGGATGGCCCTCCCAGGAGTTGGGAACTCATACCTCCCCGCTGAGTACGTAGCGCTTACCAGGCACTGGTTACAAGAATGATTAATGGCGCCAATTTCGGGACGTCCTTGACACTGCGCATGCGCAGTAGAGGTGAAGTGTGGAGGGCCATTCAGGACATGTTTTCTTTGGTTTTAGATGCAAATTTTGGGGATTGGGGGGCAAAATTTGTGTTTGGCCCTATATTTTTAAGAGTTAGCACCAGCTAAGTCTGGGTCATTGGTAAGTATAAAAAATATATAAATTACTATAAATTTTTTAACTTTTCTTTAAAAATCTTCTTCTTCAGACCCAGCAGTCGGAATGTTTTGATATTTGGTATACAGCATCCTTAGGGGGGTGAGATTCAAGTTTGTTCAAACCATGTCCCTAGGTGAATATTTGGGCTCACTGTGGTAGCCCAGATTATAACTTAGTTCAAAATGAGGAATTTTCTTTAAAAATCTTCTTCTTGAGATCCAGCAGTCGGAAAGTTTTGATATTTGGTATGCAGCATTCTTAGGGGGTGAGATTCAAGTTTGTTCAAGCCATGTCCCTAGGTGCATATTTGGGCTCACTGTGGGAGCTTGAATTGTAACTTAGTTCGAAATGAGGAATTTTCTTAAAAAATCTTCTTTTTCAGATCCAGCAGTCGGAATGTTTTGATATGTGGTGTGTAGCATCCTTGGGGGGAGGGGGGGGGGGGGGTGGATTCAAGTTTGTTAAAGCCAAGACCATGGGTCCATATTTGGGCTCCCTGAGCCCGAATTATAACTTAGTCAATATGAGGAATTTGTCTTTAAAAATCTTCTTCAGATTCAGCAGTCAGAATGTTTTGATATTTGGCATGCAGCATCCTTTGGGGGTGAGATTCAAGTTTGATCAATCCACATCCCTGGGTTCATATTTGCACTCACTGTGGGAGCCCGAATGATAACTTAACTCAAAATGAGGAATTTTCTTTAAAAATCTTCTTCAGATCCAGCAGATGAATGCTTTTGATATTTGGTATGCAGCATCCTTAGGGGGGTAAGATTCAAGTTTGTTCAAGACATGGCCCTAGTTCCATAAAATTTGTCACTCATGACTTCATTCCTTTGTAGTGTTGATGAACCATGTCTAACCCCTCAATACATTCCTCAACCATGTCCACCAAAAATATCGCAAATATGTCACTAGCAAATTTCATAATGATGTGTCAAATATTTGGTGCTTAGCAAACTTTGAGTAGTATAGAAATATTTTCAAACGCCCATATTTCCCAAACCATACGGAACAGAGAGCTGTTATTTGGTATGAAGCATCCTTAGGACCAGTAGAATTGAATGGTAAAAAAAATTGCCATCGTTTACGTTAGGGTGTTCTGTAATGGGTTTCTAAAAAATGCTGAGTCAGCATATTTACAAAAATTTAAAAAAATCTTTTCTCCAGAATCAATCATCAGAATCTTTTGATATTCGGTATACAACATTCATAGGGGGGTCAGATACAAGTTTTTTAAAATAAAGCCCATTCATATTTTGGCTCAGTACAGGAGCCCAAATTTTTAACTTAGGGTAAATCTTCTTCGTCAGAACCACCAGTCAGAATCTTTTAATGTTTGGTATACATCATTGTTATGAGGGTCAGATTCAAGATTGTTCAAACCAAGTCCAAATTTGAACTTTGTTCAATATGGGGGATAATTTTTAAAAATCTTCTTCTTCAGATCCACCAGTCAGAATGCTTTCATATTTGGTATGCAACATCTCTAGGGGGGTCAGGTTCAAGTTTGTTCAAATCTGAATCCTAGGTATATATTTGGGCTCTCTGTGGTAGCCCAAAAATTTACTTAGTGCAATATGAGGAAATTTCTTTAAAAATCTTCTTCTTCCGATCTACCAGTCGGAATGCTTTCATATTTGGTATACAACATCTTTAGGGGGGGGGGGGGGGGGGGAGGGGGTGGTCAGATTTAAGTTTGTTCAATTCGAGTGCCTGGGTTAATATTTGGGCTCCATATGGGAACCTGAAATTTAACTTAGTACAATATGAGGGAATTTCTTCAAAAGTCTTCTTCAGATCCACTAGTCAGAATGCTTTCATATTTGGTATACAGCATCTCTAGGTGGGTCAGATTCAAGTTTGTTCATATCAGATCTGTAGGTTAATATTTGGGCTCGCTATGGTAGCCCAAATTTTAACTTAGTGCAATATGAAGAAATTTCTTTAAAATTTCTCTTCTTCAGATCCAACAGTCAGAATGCTTTCATATTTGGTACACAACATTTCGAGGGAAGTCAGATTCAACTTTGTTCAAATCGAGAGTCTGGGATAATATTTGGGCTCCCTATGGGAGCCGGAATTGGCCATGTTGCTGAAGAATCAACATTTTTGTATTCAGTACCCTCTGGAAGTGTGTAACTAAGATTAATCCACATAGGTTGTATCAAGGGGCTTCATAGGGGAGCTGTACATTTTTACATTATGATCAACTGAAGAAAAGGCATGATGCCCGGATTTTTTTTGTCGCTCCTGAGGGACTTGAGGATTCACGGTGTATCCTATGGAGATGGATTGCTTAATGTAGACTCATTCTTGGACTCTGTTTATATTGTGTTCTGTTCAAGATGAGCACTTCAGGCCTGTGGGGCCTCTTGTTTTAAGTTTGGATTGGTTATAAAAAGAGAGCCTGCGGCAGCCAAAGGAACCATGCAGGAGGGCCCGAGAAACAAATTAGGCCTAAAAAAATAAAAATCTATGTTTTTTTTCAGAAGTGCACCTACCCACCCTATCACATCAAACAGTATTGCAAGCTCAATGGAAACAAAACCTTCAGATCAGCAAAATATCCACCAGAATGTGCTTCCGAATGGAAGGCTTTGGCACCACACTGTCAACCCCTTGGCAAGGTAATATTCTATAATTATAAGAGCTTGAAGTATGTGGAACAAAATTTTTTTTTCTTTAGTTTCTAGGGATGGGTGATTTACCGATACCATGATGTATCATGATACAATTGTTTGAGATTTGTGTAGAGGCACACTTTCCAAAAGACATGGATCGCGATACAGGCCAATGGTCAAGACTAGACTGTCGTCGCTACAATATAGAGAGTAATCACTTGACTGGACTGGTTACGTGAAATAATTCATGAGAGGTGAGGGACGTTGTACAAACACGAGTGCGCGAATGCGCATGAGTGTTTTACAATATAGTCCCTCGCCTCGAATGAATTATTTCAAATAACCAATCCAGTCAAGCGATTACTCTGTTTATTACTTTTCATTATTAACGATAATTATATTATTTAACCCTTGACCTAACGTAACGGCCAAAACCAGCCAGCGCTATTCTCAAAAATCGCCAATTTTTGAGCTCGTTCCAATGAGGGGTCATAACCTATGTTTTTGAGACAAAAAATTAGTATTTTTATACTGTACCAATGACCCAGACATAGCTGGTGCTAACTCTTAAAAATATAGGGCCAAACACAAATTTTGCCCCCCAATCCCCAAAATTTGCATCTAAAACCAAAGAAAACGTCCTGAATGGCCATCCATACTTCACCTCTACTGCGCATGCGCAGTGTCAAGGACGTCCCGAAATTGTCGCCATTAATCTTTCTTTGTTTGGCCCTTCATCAGTTAACATCTGACTGATCTTTGTGCTTGTAAATCTCAGTTTAAATGATACCAGACACATAAATATTCGTGAAATGGTGATTCTAAGGAGGATATAGAAGGAGGAGAGGAAAAATGAGTGACAGAAAATTATCAGGGCTGTAACTTAAAATTTTTTAATGAAATTATGTTAAGTTACCTATTTTCGAGGCAACAGCCTGTTGTGGTCATTCTTGTTATCAAGTTACACTGCTTGTTCAGTGTTTTCCTCTCTCCCTTTTTTTTAAGTCCCCTCTTGCTATTCTCCCATGCTTTTGGCATATTTTCTGTAATTTTATTACTAAAATTTCTTGGGAGTTTTAGCTGGATAACAGAATGAATTCTGTTCTTTTCCCCATGTTTACGTCTTCACCTATGGGTGGTTAGGCGTAGTGTTCTGCATCTACCATCTGATGTTCTGCAGTTTCTTCCCTGGAAGTCTCTGTTTTGCATCAGATAGTGTATTATTGGTAACCGATTTCGGGCCAGGGTGCCTGGAGTCTTGATCTAGTGTTTTTACACTTATTGTTTACATTTCCAACAGCCCTCTGTGTTAGGGGGGATTTCTTGATAATAATATTTTGATGTTAATTTAATCATAACTAGATACATTATTATTGTTCATAAGTGTTGCATAAATTGTTTAAAATATATTTAGAATTTTTGTCCACACTTAGGCTTGGGATCCATTGTGGCTCAACGTTACTTTTCAGAAACTTGGGCTGTTCTGAAAAAATATTTTTTCAAAATTATTTGATTTCAATTATTTTTTCTATGTTAATGGATCATGTTATTATGTATTTTGATTGTCAGGGGTTGGTGCGAGTACTAGGACTTTGTTTTCTTTTCACAATGAAAGGATATTGTTCAATTGTAATAAGAGGAAATCTTCCTCTGACTTTCATAATCATTGTATAATGTAGTCAGTGTACTCGCACTAACTCCTGTTCTGTATGTGTTAATTTCGATGACAACATAGGAAGCGTGTGTCACGGTATGTTGGTGGGGAATTGGCCATTCCGGTCCTTTCCCCGCAGGGTCACTCTACTTTATCAATCTCTATTTCAGACGATCATGATCAGGGTGATGTATCCGTTATGTCTTCCAAAAGTGTGCCTCCGTCGTCACAATTAATGAAGAGCTAGCGGAAAAGTGCTCATGTAAATACGTCAATTGCCTAAGAGGACCCTAGTAGGTTCGACGGCCTTTGACGTCCGCTAGCTCGCCCGGTGTAGCGTCCATTCATCGAATGGTTCGGCAGCCGGGTTCGTCCGTTGCGGTCTAGAAGGAGTTTTGGGTGATGCGAGCACTATAAATCAATCAAATGCACACCCAGTGACGGCGGATTAGAGGAGAGAACGGAGGAAGCCTTTTAGTCCGGTTCCTAGCTCGTCCAGGTCCATCCGGACTGCGAGCGAGAGAGGCCCCTCTCTCGTACAACAACATCTGGCCCCAGATGTTGTGGTACAAAGTGTTTCGCATTTGGAGCATACGTCCGCCGCTTGGGACGCTCCGATAGATAGTCAGTCCGGAGAGACTGTCAATAAGGCTTCCTCATCCTCATGGTAGCGCACACGACCGCTCTTGGCTACGTGACCTCGGATATCCAGTCAGCTTCGCCAATCAGAGAATCATCGGGAACCAGGTCACACCATCCGGTAGCCAGGGACACGAGGCCTGCAGACTCCGGACGTTCGCATAAGAAAGTGTGCCGGAGTCAACGTACACGGAGCTTCCAGCGGCAAAGCATCGTAAGACCGCTACTGCACAGGCCTCGGTGACGGACGTGCTATCCCAAATAGCACAGCTTATCGCAGCATCCCAGCAACGACAGAATCTCTGTCGCATTATGTATTATCCGACGACGCTGGGTCGGGACGCTCCGCGGAAGCAGGTACGGACGTCCGAGAATTTCATCCGGTCCGACGGGATACCGAAAGGGATTCGGAGGATTTCGAGCTTTCCCTTTCGGAACAACATAAGCTGCTGTGTATGTCATCTGACTTTATCTTCTAGAGGTTCTTTCGTCGGACCAGAATGCTGTGATGCCGGATAAGAAACTGATAGCGTCGGTGGACACAGAAATTTTTTGGTTCGGTTCAGGGACATCGTCCCTCAGTTCCGACACAGTCCAATAATGTCACACAATTTTCGAATTATTGAACGACGCTATATATATTATTATATGCTTGTTATTAACAAGCATGTCTGGTTTCTTGTTCCCAAAGTTACTGAGATGTCTTTCAGAGTGTGCCTCTGTCGTCATAGTTAATGAAGAGCTAGCGGCAATAAGTGCTCATGGAATACGTCAATCGCCTGAAAGGTCCCTAGTAGGATTGACGGAGCTGACATTCGCTAACTCACCCGGTGTAGCGTCCATTCATTGAATGGTTCGGCAGTCGGTTTCGTCCGTTGCGGTCTAGGAAGGAGATTTGGGTGATGCGAGCACTATAATAGACTTTAGTACACACCCAGTGACGACGGATTAGAGGACAAATCGGAGGAAGCCTGTTAGTCCGGTTCCTAACTCGTCCAGGTCCGTCCGGGCTGCGAGCGAGAGAGGTCCCTCTCTCGTACAACAACATATGGGACCGGATGTTGTGGTACAGTCATTTCGCATTCAGAGCATATGTCCGTCGCTTGGGACGCTCCGTTATATTGACAGTCCGAGAGACTGTCGATAATGCTTCCTCATCCTCACAGCAGCGCACATGACCGCACATTGGCTACGTGACCTTGAGTATCCGGCCAGCTTCGTCATTCAGTGATTCCACGGCGAACAGGTCACGCCATCCGGTAGCCAAGGGACACGAGGCCTATACACTCCGTTCACTCGCATAATAGAAGTATGCACGGGGTAACGAACACGGAGCTTCCAGCGGCAATGCATAGTAAGACCGCTTCTCCACAGGCCTCAGTGACGGACGTGCTATCCAAAATAGCACAGTTTATCGCAGCATCCCAGCAAACGACAATTCTCGGTAGGATCAGGAATAATCCGACGGCGCTGGGTCGGTGCGCTCCGCTGTTGCATCAGGTTCGGACGACCGAACACTTTATAGGGTCCGACAGGATGGCGAAAGGGATTCGGACGATTTTGAGCTTTCCCTTTCGGAACAACAGAAGCTGCCATACATTTCTTCCGGCATTATCTTCCAGAGGTTGTTCCATCGGACTACATTGCTGCGATGCTGGATAAGAGACTAATGGCGTCATTGGACACGGAGTTTTTGATCTGTTCAGGAACATTGTCCCTGACTTACCGACACAGTCCAATAATGTCTTTAGAACATTCGAATTATTTAACGACGCTATATATAAGCTTGCTACCAAGCATGATAGTCTAGTTTCTTGTCCGCAATGCTCTAATCTGCCTTTTTTCAATTCCAGGAAATAATTTATATCGGCAGAACAGGGCATACCGAGAGTTCATATGCGTCTAGACGGCGGTGCTGAAGACTGGGAATTATCTTTTTCGCCGTCTATGTCAATTCCAACCACGATGTTGGAAACGACAATGTTGTCTAATAGGCTTAACTTAGACGCTTTATCATACGTAGACCACCTTACTGAGGTGTTATCATTACGTCTTCAAGAGAAGGAATTCCAGGATATGATCCTCAATGTGATTTCTTTCAAGGGCAGTAGTTTTTCCACGTATAACTCTGCCCTTCAGTGGCAACCTGGAGTTGGTTAGACGTGACGCAGCCCTAGTTACATCCACGCGTGTGGATAGTAAGGTGAAGAACTCTCTCAGAGTCGCTTCGGTCTCGGAGAAGCTTCTCTTCGACGGCAACTTTTCAGCAATCTATGAATTGCTCGATATACACGTTCTCTTGTCTATCAAGTGTAGCAAGAGATTCAGACTGGGGCAAACATTCGGTGGTTGACTCAGAGAGTGCCACTGCAGTTGCCGGATCCGAGTTTTATGATTATGACGGATGCCAGTCAAACAGGTTGGGGTACAGTATTGATCCCAACGGATTCGAAGTGCCAGGGTCTTTGGGTTCCGCAGTTTCTAGGCAAGCACTAAACTTCCAGGAAATGATGTTATTTAGGCTTGCACTATGTCATTGAATGAACATTATTCAGAAACGCATGTCCAAATCCTGTTCGTTAATACGACAGTAGTTGCGTATCTCCGGAACCAGGGAGGCACTCATTCGATTCTGTTATTCAATTTAACGGAAAGAATCCTTCTGTTTGTTATAGTACACTAAGTTCTACTTCGGTCCGTCATATTCCGGGTCGTCTGATTGTATTAGCAGACTCCTTTTCACGTAAGAGTCGCTTGTTGTCGTCAGAATGGACTCTCATCAAACAAGTATTCAATCAGATTTTCTATCAATGGGAGCGCCCAATGATAATTTATTTGCGACACAACTCACTATTCAATTGCAGACGTATGTGTTTCCATGTCCGGATCCCTGAGCTTATGTTGTTAACGCTCTATTGATCTAATAGGACGGAATGATAGGATATGCGTATCCTCCAGCGCTGTTGATTCAGCAAGTATTGCTAAGATAAACATCCACAATACAATTCTGTTGATAGCATCTCTGTCTTCACAGAGACAGTGGGTAAATTTACTCAGGTATCTACTGTGGGACTTACCGCGAAAACTTCCTCCATGAGAGGATCTTCTTTCGCTGGGGAAATCGTGTCAACTCCATCACAACCCGCAAGGTCTCAACCTTCACGTATTCCGTTGTGTGGTCCTTCTTGCACGGCAAGCATTGTACAGGACGAGTTATGGACGTGATTTCTTACTGTAGGAGAACCTCGTCTTCGCTATACTATGCGGCTAAAGTGGAGGCTCTTCCATCGTTGGTGTAGGGATCATTATGTTGATATTTTTGATCCCTCCATACTAGACATTGCAACTTTCTAGTATACTTGTTTGACAAGATCAACTGCAGCCTGTTACTATTAAGGTTATAGGTCTATGTTATCTCATACCTATGCACTCTATGATAGTTTACAATTGAGTCTTTTGTCTCTTTATCTAAGTCAGTTAGAAACTTTTCGATAAATAGACCTAGAATCCTTAGATTAAATTCCTATACGGAATTTAGCTTTGGTTCTTATTTAGCTAAGTAATCATTTGAGCCTCTGGAAACAGTAGTTTTCAAATTCTGACCTTTTAAGACAGTTATTCTCTTAGTCTTCTCTTCCACTGAAGAGTCAGTGAGCTTCATGCACTATCGGTGGACGATTCTCACTTTCGTAGTATCGGAAACACTATTTCCTTTACTACTAATGTTGGATTTTTGGTTAAGAATCAGGCTCCTAATAATATCCGGAACCTATTGTTATTAAGGTCCTTCCGTCTTCGTACGGGCATAGGCCTTTACTCTGTCTGGTTAGAGTTTACGTATTTATAAACAGATATCAGTTTATTAGTAAGGACGTAAGCTTCTTCTGTCTTTAATGCCTAATAGAAGGACATTACGCTCCATTCTATTGCTAATGGATTCAATTAACTATCGATACTGCTTATGGTATATCATTAACTCAGCAGTTTGTGCTTGAGATTTCGGCTCATGAAGTAAGAGCTCTTTCTACATCTTGGGCTTACACTAATAGTGTCGCTATTATAGATTTTATGAAGGCTGCACATTGGGCTCAGCCATCCACATTCATGAATTTTTATCTCAGAAATATTGAGTCCATTTCTGGAGGCCTCCATTGTTAGGTCTATTATCTACTGCTCAGAATGTCATTCACTTAACAGTTGCTACTATAGCTAGGTAGGCTTTCTGTTCCGGCAGTGACTCCGTCCTGCTGCCCTCTTCGCTCTGGGCTATTTGACCCAGGGCAAGGAGAAGGGGGGGGGGGGGGAGGGGGGGGTGTTCCCTTGGGTCACCTGTTTTATTATGAAAACAAGGGGATACCTCCTCCGGAGTTAATAATTCTGAGCTGTTACTGGGATGGTTTTTAAGTGATAAGTTTATGTTTTAAAAATTCATTCAAGTCATAGTTTTTAAAGTATAGCTTTTGAATATATCACGTGTCAAACAGGCGTTATTATACAATCCTCAGACACTATTAAGGAGTATAAAGAGTCTCTATTCTCTAGACTAACTTTATTTATTGGCCGGAGTTAATAATTCTGAGCTGTTACTGGGATGGTTTTTAAGTGATAAGTTTATGTTTTAAAAATTCATTCAAGTCATAGTTTTTAAAGTATAGCTTTTGAATATATCACGTGTCAAACAGGCGTTATTATACAATCCTCAGACACTATTAAGGAGTATAAAGAGTCTCTATTCTCTAGACTAACTTTATTTATTGGCTTACTTTAAAAATTATTAGTATAGGATTATACTGGATATTAATACAGTACATGGATGTTATGATGCTCAATTATGGAAGGTGTTGTGTCTTTCTAATTTATCATAAATAAGAAAGATACATGTAAGGCCTAATACTCCTTTTCCTCTTGAGGGGTTGACTCTGTTTTATATAATTGAGCTTATTGGAATTTCCTCTATGTCCTTGGCCCTCCAGCCTTTTTACTATTCAGCTATGTCTGGGTCATTGGTACAGTATAAAAATGTTAAAAAATTTATAGTAATTTATATATTTTTTATACTTACCAATGACCCAGACGGGGATGGCCCTCCCAGGAGTTGGGAACTCATACCTCCCCGCTGAGTACATAGCGCTTGCCAGGCACTGGTTATAAGAATGATTAATGGCACCAATTTTGGGACGTCCTTGACACTGCGCATGCGCAGTAGAGGTGAAGTATGGAGGGCCATTCAGGACATGTTTTCTTTGGTTTTAGATGCAAATTTTGGGGATTGGGGGGCAAAATTTGTGTTTGGCCCTATATTTTTAAGAGTTAGCACCAGCTATGTCTGGGTCATTGGTAAGTATAAAAAATATATAAATTACTATAAATTTTTTAACTTTTCAAGAATTTTTTTTGCATGTGTCGTTGGCTTTTCATGTTAGGTAAAGGGTTAAAAAAAACCCCAAAACAGTGAAGTCTCCATTACACCCACGGCAAAGCATCTTCGTTTGCGTGCCCAGATACATGACCCAATTGTTGATTGCATAATTCACTTGTGAACTTATCGTTTATAATCAAACCCAGAAATCCCAGTAAATCACACTTTGGAAAGTAATAAAAATGGTTATTTGGCCATGCATAAAATGTATTCTTCAGATCGTAAATGATATACAAAATCAATATTGTTTACGCAGTATTAGTTTGAAAATTAGTTCTTATAAGAATGAAAAATATTCAGATCTGTTAATATTTATAGCTCACCTGAACGAAGCTCAAGGGGAGCTTTACTGATCACTTTCTGTCTGTCGTCTGTTGTAAAATTTACAAAACTGACTTTTCCTCCAAAACCACTAGCCCAATTTTATTCAAATGTTGGGTAAATGTTTATTACCTAATGCCAATTCGGATTTGTTCAAATGAAGTTGCCCTTCTCCCTGGGTGGTGCCACGCCCCCAAGGGGCACCAAAATCTTAAATGCCTTCGTTATGGGAGGGGCAAGAATTTTTGCCCCGCCCAAAATTTCTATTTTCCAAACCGAGAGGCAGATTTGAACCAAATTTGATATGAGGGCTTATTGGGTCATAAGTCCATAATTTATGTCAAAAATTTTTTTCCTGTTGCCCCATCGGAACCGCAGGACCTAAAAATAGAAAAACATTAAAATGCCCATATCTCCAAAACTACACGGCACTGATAATTCTTATTTGGTGTGAAGCTTCCTTAGGACCAACAGAATGGAATGGTCAAAAAACATTGCTATCGGTTTTGTCATGGGGTACTATTTTGAGACTTTGAAAAAGTGCTGAGTCAGCATTTTTTAATATTTTAGCATTTTTTCCCAAACCACTGCTCCAAAAGCTTTCAAATTTCACATATAACATCTTTGGAAGATTGTTTCACATGTTTATTGAAATCGATTGCCTGGGTCCATATTTGGGCTCTCTGTGGGAGCCCAGATGTTTATATTAATGCAGTATGAGGAATATTCTTTAAAAATCTTCTTCTTCAGATCTACCAATAAGAATCTTTTAATATTTGGTATGCAGCATGCTTAGTGGGGTGAGATTCAAGTTTGTTCAAGCCAAGTCCCTGGGTTCATATTTGGGCTCACTGTGGGAGCTTGAATTGTAACTTAGTTCAAAATGAGGAATTTTCTTTAAAAATCTTCTTCAGATCCAGCAGTCGGAATATTTTGATATTTGGTATGCAGCATCCTGAGGTGGGGGGGGGGGGGGGGGGGGGGGGGGGGGGGGGAGATTCAAGAGTGTTGAAGCCATGTCCCTGGGTTCATATTTGGGCTCACTGTGGGAGTCGAATTGTAACTTAGTTCAAAATGAGAAATTTTCTTTAAAAATCTTCTTCTTCAGATCCAGCAGATGAATGCTTTTGATATTTGGTGTGCCACATCCTTAGGGGGGTGAAATTCAAGTTTGTTAAAGCCAAGTCCCTGGGTTCATATATGGGCTCCATGTGGGAGCCCGAATTTTAACTTAGTTCAATATTAGGAATATTCTTTAAAAAATTTTTTAGCTGCGACTAGCAGCTCTATAAGTGGCAATGTCGGTCGGTCAGTCTGTCGGTCGGTCGGTCGGTCTCTCGGTCAGTCTGTCTGTGACCACCGAGTTTCAAAACTCAATAACTTTTGATATACTTGATGGAATGACTTTATATTTGGCATGTAAGTGTATCTTATTGATGTCTAGCCACTGTTCAATGCATGTGTTGTTCCAAGTATTTTTCTTTGAGTTATGGCCTTTGATGGACTTAGAATTTTGTGAGATTGCACCACCCGTCGCAGCTACGGCGTCGATGTTGCGATTTTTTTTTTAGATCCACTGGTCAGAATCCTTAGATATTTGGTATAAGCTTTTCTTAGGAGGAGCAGATGCAACTTGTTGAAATCAATTCTCTGAGTTGATATTTAGGCTACCATGTCAGGTAGCGCCCTCAGGCCCCTTGGGGTCTCTTGTTTGACAAGTCTTGGCTGCCTATATTAGTCATAAGACCTCAATATTTCCTTTTGGCACACCCTACAGGGCACATTTATGATTGGATTGCTTTGAAACCTGGCATGCTTGTTGGGGTGACCTCTAGATGGGAGCTATCGATTTTCTTCAATTTCCGTCAAAAAATGTTGCCGCGGCCAACGTTTTTAGAACTCAGTTTAGTCAGACTATAATATTTCACTTTGGCACACCCAACACGGCACATTTATGATTTGATTGCTTTGAAACCTGGTATGCTTGTTTGGGGAGACCTCTACGTGGGAGCTATCGATTTTCTTCAATTTCCGTCAAAAAATGTTGCCGCGGCTAACGTTCTTAGAACTTAGTTTAGTCAGAAGACTCAATATTTCCCTTTGGCACACCCTACAGGGCGCATTTATGATTTGATTGCTTTGAAACCTGGCATGCTTGTTTGGGGTGACCTCTAGGTGGGAGCTATCGATTTTCTTCAATTTCCATCAAAAAATCTTGCCGCAGCCAACATTCTTAGAACTTAGTTTAGTCAGACCACACTATTTCCCTTTGGCTCACCCTACAGGACACATTTATGATTAGATTGCTTTGAAACCTGGTATGCTTATTTACAGTGACCTCCAGATGGGAGCTATCGATTTTCTTCCATTTCTGTCAAAAAATGTTGCCACGGCCAACGTTCTTAGAATTTAGTCTAGTCAGACCACAATATTTCCCTTTTGTACACCCTACAGGGCACATTTATAATTGGATTGCTTTGAAACCTGGCATGCTTGTTTGGAGAGGCCTCTAGATGGGAGCTATCAATTTTCTCCGGTTTCTGTCAAAAAATGTTGCCACTGGCAAAAAAAATGACATTGGTGCCAATGATCTTCAATTTTGCCATTTCATTTATAACTTACCAAGTTCAAGTTTGTCAAGTTGAGCTACAGTGTCATTGACACTTTCATTGAAATTTTGCACACTTCTTTAAGTGATAGCACCTGCTTTTAGTGTTGAAGCTCAAATATTGACCTCCAGCACTTAACCAGGTAACTTAAAAAGCAAAAATGCAAAATTCCAGTTTGTGATTCAACTGAACAACTGATCAGTCAGATTAATCATTCTGTACATCTATTGACAATCAGACATCACTGGAATGTTCTTTTGAAGAGAGCTGTTCTTATCACCAATTACCAGTTATGAGTAATCACTCAAACCATTTCTCTCAACAGCATTGGACATATCTTGATACCAGGTATGTCAGCCGGTACCTATACCTGTACCAGTACTGCCTTTTCCCTCATGCTCCAACCAGAACTGGTACTGAAGCTTTTCTCCCGCCGGTACTGGTACAAAATTATTTTATTGGGAAATTCCTAATTGAACGAGGGTAAACAGGCCAATAATCGTGTATGGCACACTTACATGACATGCTTTTAACTTACTTGTGAATTTAAATATCAAAACACTCTACAGGTGCATGTTCTGTCTGCACCACGACCCCGATAAGACCAACCATCTTGACTTTTCAAGTGGTGCACTAAAGACACCGAAAGTTCCGTCATGCTTTTTGATTACTCTGATGTCACCGTGGATTAATTGTCACGGTGCCATGTTTGTCGTGTGATCTTTGGGACTGGGGCGGTTTAAATGTGAATTTCTCCCATCTGATTGCGATATATGTCATACAGTTGTTGATTGGTCTTGTACCGGTACCGGTTTTGGCAGGACAGGCTCTGTCCCATCCCGGCTGGTTATGTTGGTACCGGCAGTACTTTGACCTGCCTGCTTGTTACGCAATCATATATGTTTATTTGTATTGCCATATATGTTTTATTCTGAGCTCGGTATATCTTCCCATCCCTAATGGTTTGCATCAGGTAAAAGCTATTTCACACTGATTGTTTTCAAACTTTGGAGCATACTAACTCAGTAAAATACAGGTTAAGTCTGATGTTTTTTATCGTCACCCAATATGGTGGATCTGGATGCTATCTTGAATTTTTGTGAAAATGTGTAACCTACGCTCTCTTCATTGCAAACAGTTCATTTTTTCATGTGTTAGTTTCAATCAATGAAGTTTCAAGTTTACAGTGACCCAGGGTTTGACCCAAGTAGATTGGAAAGCTTTTCTTGATCTTCGGAAAATTATTCAGTTGGTCATCTGAACATAAATCCAACTGAAAACTTTTTCAGAGAGGATACATTTTAAAATGGGTAACACTTCATTGGTATTGACTATCAGAAGAGGACAATAGCTATGTAACCTGAGTATGCTGTATAAGTTTGGGGATAACATTGTTTTGTGTCAAAAATTGGGAGTGTTATAGCATGTACCCCATTGGGAAAGGGGCTTATTCCCCCTCCCCCCCCCCCCCCCAAAGGTCCTACATTAAACCCTGAGTGACCACCCAGGAGTCATTGATTGAATATTTAAAAAATTCTGAAATTTCATACTTTGAGACCCCCTGATGCATTTTTGAACCTCATTTATGAATTGTAGTGCTGAAAAAGGTTATTAGGCAAAAAAATATTGTAAGTATGTCATGTATATGTTGTTTGTGGTCTGACATATCAACACCAAGTAGTTGTGATTCAAAAGTAATGTGAATTCCAAATTTTGATAATTTGCGTTTTCTAAATGTGGCTGTGGTAGAATAGAATGAAAAGACCAATAGTGAATGCCAAACTTTTTTTTTTGCAGACGGCCATTACATCAGGATGAGAACACTAGTGGTAGAGATGCAGATAAAGGTACAGACAGTATTGAAATACTGGAAGAAGCAGGTCCTAGAGCAATTAGGGCCTCGGTTAATGGTAGTTTTTTTGTTGTTTTTTTTAAATTTTAACCCTTTACCCAATGCACATGGCATAAAAATTTATTACTTTAGATTTAGATTTAGATTTATTTTATTATTGTTTTTCAAACTTTTTCAAAAACTTTCAACAAAACCATGTCATGTGCCCTCTCAACGGAATGAGCTCAATGAGCCCATTCCAATGAGGTGTCCCATGATATGGTTTTGTTGAAATTTTTTAAAAATATATCTTTTTCAACGGCCTAATTTGAAAATTACGTGGGTGGATGCGGCCAATTCATTAGTTAAAGGGTTAAGGACTAAAGAGAAATCCTGCTGATTGTATTGTCATTTTGTTAGCATTGTTCACAAATTGTGGGTTCTTTTGACGTGTTGCTAGCTTAACTTGACAAAGTCAAGAAAAGCTATTGCCATCATGCATGCAGATGTCTGTTAGTCTGTTCACATTTTCCTTTAGCACAGGCTACACCCCATGGTATTTGTCCGATTGTAAACAAAATTTCATATGCAGGTTTGAGGTCATGTCTAGATGAGAACGTCCCCTTTTGGTCGCGATCGGCCAACTGTGATAGCTGCCTGAACCCAAAGCCCCAAAACCTTTAGCACAGTCTACAGGTCGTATGTATGAAGGGATTTCATTGTAACTTGGTAGGATGACTCCGTATGATGTCTAGATGAAAACTTCCTCATTTGGTCCCGATTTGTAAACCGTTGTGTCTACCCGAGCCAAAAACAAAAAATCTTTAGCACAGTCTACAGATCGTATTTATGAAGGGATTTCATTGTAACTTGGTAGGATGACTCAGTATAATGTCTAGATGAGGACGTCCCCTTTTGTTTGTGATAAGTCAACCGTAATGTCTACACAGGCCCTAAAACGTTTAGCATAGTCTACAGGCTGTATTTATGAAGGGATTTCATTGTAAAAGATAGGATGACTCATTTTGGAATAATTTCACTGTAACTTGGCAACTTTGGTTGACATACATTAACTGTGAGGGCCACATTAACCCACCCCTCAGTTGTTTAGAGTACAGTCTACACATCAAGTTATTTTTATTGAAAACACATCGTACAGAGAAGAGAAATTGACATATTCTCAATGATCACAATTCTTGTCGTATTTCATAATCCTTTCATAAAAATTGATCATTATTCTTTTCATCAAACAAAACACGCAGTCAAGTTATGCTACAGTGTCATTGACACTTTCATTATTCATGACTCCTGTGTCTCGAAACATGTGAATATGATTTTGGGGATTCTTATTGTCTGTAGATGTGGGTGATATGGATCTTGTTAGGCAGTTCTGATAGTTTTAATTGCCCAAACAAATTGACGAGGGGGAGGGGATAATCTGAATGCCTTATTTTGGATCCAGGTGAGCAGAGGCAAAAGGAGCATTCCCATGTCTCAAAAGACCAGGCCTGTGAATGAATAGCGCCAGCTTGTTATGGCAGTTTACCACTTTGCAGTCATTTTTAGCTCAACTTTGGCGAAGCCAAATTTGAGCTTATGCCATGGCCAGTTGTCTGTCGTCTATCTGGCCATCTGTCCGTCATGGCCAGTTGTTCGTCGTCCATCTGGCCGTCTGGCCATCTGACCATCAACAATTCAATACGGCCCAGGCTAGAGGCCGTATTTATGAACTGATCTTTACTAAACTTCTTGGGTACCTTTGGTATCACCGTGGGACGAGAACAAGTGTTTTTGGGTCCGGTCCGAAAATCAAGATGGCCGATGGCAGCCATTTTGTACAAAATTAGGTGCAATCAGATTTTTGCACAGAACTTCCATATAAAAGCGCTGATTTGAATAATTTTTTTGTGTGAATGTTCAGTACCATGGGATACATTACATATAATACAGGTTTTTTTCTTGTGCAGAAATTATGCAAATTAGATGAACTTTGATTTTTTCAGTGTGACTTACACACAGTAAGGACACATGTCAATACGGCTCGGGCTAGAGTCTGTATTTATGAACTGATCTTCACGAAATGTCTTGGGTACCTTTGTTATCACCTTGGGACGAGAACGAGTGTTTCTGGGTGCAGTCTAAAATTCAAGATGGCTGCCAGTGTCCATTTTGTACCGAAATTAGGTCTAATCAGTTTTTTGTACACAACTTCTGCACGGCTCACACTAGAGGCCGTATTTATGAACCAATCTTTACGAAACTTCTTCGGTACCTTTGTTATCACCGTGGGATGAGAGCAAGTGTTTTTGGGTGTGGTCCGAAATTCAAGATGGCCACCAGCAGCCATTTTGTACCAAAATTAGTGCAATCAGTCTTTTGTACAGAACTTCTGTATGAAAGTTCTGATTTGAATAAATTTTTGTATGAATGTTTAGTAACATGGAATACATCACATATTGTACGGGGTTTTTTTTAGTGCAGAAATTATGCAAATTAGATGAACTTTGATTTATTCAGTGCTACCAACACAATGTAAGCGCACATGCCAATACGGCTCAGGCTAGAGGCTGTATTTATGAACCGATCTTCACAAAACTTCTTGGGTACACCTTTGTTATCACCTTGGTACGAGAATGAGTGTTTCTGGGTGTGGTCCAAAATTCAAGATGGCTGCCATTGGCCAATTTGTACCGAAATTAGGTCCAATCAGTTTTTTGTCAAAAGTTCTATACAGCTCGTATTTATGAACTGATCTTCACAAAACTTCTTGGATACCTTTGTTTTCACCTTGGGACAGGAACGAGTGTGTTTTGGGGTGCCTTTGTTATCACTGTGCTATGAGAACAAATATTTTGGGTTCAGTCAAACCCACTCTGGGACTCAAAGATTTTTTTCTAGTTTAGCATCTGACTGCCACCCACCTTTACAATACTTTACCTATACATTTGTTACAGGCAACGGTCAGTATTTATGTACAGACCGTTACAATACTTTATATGTACCTTTGTTATCAGGTCATTACCTAGATGTTTGTCATTGCTGTGTCACATACTATACATGTACATGTTTTTGTCGTGACAAGTTGAGCTACAGTGTCATTGACACTTTCATTTCTACATTCAGGTGATAAATTGGAATTTTTTCTGTTATATCTTGTTTTACTATGCTCATGGTGCTCTGCCAAATAAGTATCCTAGATTAAATGCTGGAGGTACTGAAGAGAGTGATTTCTGTGAGGATCATGAATTCACTGATTGCTTGAATTTTGCCGAAAATCATATATTTTTATACTGTACCAATGACCCAGACATAGCTGGTGCTAACTCTTAAAATATAGGGCCAAACACAAATTTTGCCCCCCAATCCCCAAAATTTGCATCTAAAACTAAAGAAAACATGTCCTGAAAGGCCCTCCACACTTCGCCCCTACTGCGCATGCGCAGTGTCAAGGACGTTCCGAAATTGGCGCCATTAATCATTCTAAGTTTGGCCCTTCATCAGTTAACATCTGACTGATCTTTGTGCTTATAAATCTCAGTTTAAATGATGCCAGACACATAAATATTAGTGAAATGGTGATTCTAAGGATGATAGAGAAGGAGGAGAGGAAAAGAATGTGTGACAGAATATTATCAGGGCTGTAACTTAAAATTTTTTAATGAAATTATGTTAAGTTACCTATTTTCAAGGCAGCAGCCATTTTGTTGTCATTCTGATTATTTAGTTACACTGTTTTTTTAAGTGTTTTCCTCTCTCCCTGTCCTTTAAGTTCCCCCTTGCTATTCTCCCATGCTTTTGGCATAGTTTTTGTAATTATTATTACTAAATTTTCTTGGGAGTTTTAGCTGAATAACAGAATGAATTCTGTTCTTTCCCCATGTTTACGTCTTCACCTAGGGGTGGTTAGGCGTTGTGTTCTGCATCTACCATCTGATGTTCTGCAGTTTCTTCCCTGGAAGTCTCTGTTTTGCATCAGATAGTGTATTTTTGGTAACTGATTTCGGGCCTGGGTGCCTGGAGTCTTATTTTAGTGTTTTTACACTCATTGTTTACATTTTCAACAGCCCTCTGTGTGAGGGGGGGATTTCTAAAAAATAATATCTTGATGTTATTTTAATCATAACTAGATACATTATTATTGTTCGTAAGTGTTGAATAAATTGTTTAAAATATTTTTAAAATTTTTGTCCACACTTAGGCTTGGGATCCATTGGGGCTCAACGTTACTTTTCAGAAACTTGGGCTGTTCTGAAAAAATATTTTTTCAAAATATTTTGATTTCAATTATTTTTTCCATATCAATGGATCATATTATTATTATGTATTTTGATTGCCAGGGGTTAGTGCGAGTACCAGGACTTGTTTTCTTTTCACATTGAAAGGATATTGATCAATTGTTTTAAGAGGAAGTCTTCCTCTGACTTTATTATCATTCTTTATGTGGTCAGTGTACTCGCATTAACTTCTGTTCTGTATCGTATGATTTCGATGACAATATGGGAAGCGTATGTCACGGTATGTTGTTGGGGATTTGGACACTCCGGTCCTTTCCCCGCAGGGTCACTCTACTTTATCAATTTCTATTTCAGACGATCAAGATTAGGGTGATGTATCTGTGATGTCTTCCAACAGTGTGCCTCCGTCGTCACAATTAATGAAGGGCTAGCGGAAAAGTGCTCATGTAAATACGCCAATTGCCTAAGAGGACCCTAGTAGGTTCGACGGCCTTTGACGTCCGCTAGCTCGCCCGGTGTAGCGTCCATTCACCGAATGGTTCGGCAGCCGGGTTCGTCCGTTGCGGTCTAGAAGGAATTTTGGGGTGATGCGAGCACTATAAACTAACCTAATGCACACCCAGTGACGGCTGATCGGAGGGAGAACGCAGGAAGCCTTTTAGTCTGGTTCATAGCTCGTTCCGGTCCATCCGGACGGCAAGCGAGAGAGGCCCCTCTCTCGTTCAACAACATCTGGCCCCAGATGTTGTGGTACAAAATGTGTCGTAAGCGAAGCATACGTCCGTCGCTCGGGACGCTCCGTTGTATAGGCAGTCCGCTGAGACTGCTAAGGCTTCCTCTTCTCGTCAGCGCACACGACCGCACCTTGGCTGCGTGACCGCCGATATATTACCAGCTTCGCCGATCAAGGATTCTTCGGCGACCAGGTCACACCATCCGGTAGCCAGGGACACGAGGCCTGCAGACTCCGGACGTTCGCATAGGAAGTGTGCGGGAGTCAACGTACACGGAGCTTCCGGCGGCAATGCATCGTAAGACCGCTACTGCACAGGCCTCGGGAACGGACATGCTTTCCTTAATAGCACAGTTTATCGCAGCATCCCAGCATCAACTGAATCTGTCGCATATATTTTATCCGACGATGCTGGGTCGGGACGCTCCGCGGAAGCGGGTACGGACGTCCGAAAGTTTCATCCGGTCCGACGGGATACCGAAAGGGATTCGGAGGATTTCGAGCTTTCCCTTTCGGAACAACATAAGCTGTTGTGTATGTCATCTGACTTGGTCTTCTCCAGCTTCTTTCGTCGGACCAGAATGCTGCGATGCCGGATAAGAAACTGATAGCGTCGGTGGACTTAGAAATTTTTGGTTCGGTTCAGGGACATCGTCCCTCAGTTCCGACATAGTCCAATAATGTCACACAAACTTTTGAATTATTGAACGACGCTATATATATTATTATTTTATGCTTGCTAACCAAGCATTTCTGGTTTCTTGTTCGAAGAGTTATGGAGATGTCTTTCAAAAGTGTGCCTCTGTCGTCATAGTTAATGAAGAGTTAGCGGCAATAAGTGCTCATGGAATATGTCTATCGCCTACGGAGTGACATTCGCTAGCTCACCCGGTGTAGCGTACATTCATCGAATGGTTCGGCTGCCGGGTTCGTCCGTTGCGGTCTAGGAAGGAGATTTGGGTGATGCGAGCACTTTAATTACTTTAGTACTCACCCAGTGACGGCAGATTGAGGACAGATCGGAGGAAGCCTGTTAGTCCGGTTCCTGGCTGGTCCAGGTCCGTCCGGGCTGTGAGCGAGAGAGGTCACTCTCTCGCCCAACAACATAGGGGACCGCATGTTGTGGTTCAGATATTTTACATTCGGAGCATATGTCCGTTGGTCGGGACGCTCCGTTATATTGACAGTCCGAGAGACTGTCTTTAATGCTTCCTCATCCTCACAGCAGGGCACACGACCGCACATTGGCTACGTGACCTCGAGTATCCGATCAGTTTCGGCATTCAGTGATTCCACGGCGAATAGGTCGCGCCATCCGGTAGCCAAGGGACACGAGGCCTATACACTCCGTTCGCTCGCATATTGGTAGTATGCACGGGGTAGCGATCACGGAGCTTCCAGCGGCAATGCATCGTAAGACCGCTTCTCCTCAGGCCTCAGTGACGGACGTGCTATCCGAGTTAGCACAGTTGTTTCGCAGCATCCCAGCAATTGACAGTTTCTCGGTCGAATCAGGAATTATCCGACGGCGCTGGGTCGGTGCGGTCCGCGGTTGCATCAGGTACGGACGACCGAACGCTTTATAGGGTCCGACAGGATGGCGAAAGGGATTCGAAAGATTTCGAGTTTTCCCTTTAGTAGTATCGGAAGATGCCTTTCATATCTTTTGGCATTATCTTCCAGTGATTATTATTTCGGACTTCATTGCTGCGATCTTGGATAAGAGACTTATAGCGTCATTGGACTCGGATTTTTCGATCGGTTCGGGGACATTGTCCCTGACTTACCGACGTAGTCCAATATTGTCATTACAACATGTGTTTTATTTTTCGACGCTATATATATATATACAAGCCTGCTACTAAGCATGATAGTTTAGTTTCTTGTCCGCGTGGCTCATTTCTGCCATTTTATCATTTATACAAATAGTTTATTTTGGCAGAGCAGGGCATACCGAGAGTTCATATGCGTCTAGACGGTGTGATTAAAAACTGCATATATTCTTTTTCGCCGTTTATGTCTTTTCCAATTTCTATGTTGGGAACGACATTATGTATAGTAGACTTAACTTAGACGCTTTATTATACGTAATCCGCCTTACTGAGGCGTTATCATTACGTCTTCAAGAAAAGATTTACGGGATATTATTCTCAATGTAATTCCTTTTGAGGGCAGTAGTTTGTTCACGTATAACTCCGCCCTTCAGTGGCTGATTGGAGTTAGTTAGACGTGACGCAGCCCTAGCTACATCCACTCGCGTGGATAGTAAGGTTAAGAACTCTCTCAGAGTCGCTTCGTTCTCGGAGGAGCTTCTCTTCGACGGCATCTTTTCGGCAATCCATGAATTGCTCGATTTACACGTTCTCTTGTCTATCTAGTGTTACAAGAGATTCAGACTGGGGCAAACATTCGGTGGTTGACTCAGAGAGTGCCGCCGCAGTTGCCGGACCCGAGTGTGGCTGTTATGACGGTTGCCAGTCATACAGATTGGGATATAATACTGATCCCTACGGATTCGAAGTGCCAGGGTCTTTGGGTTCCGCAGTCTTTTAGCAATCAGTTTTCTTCCGCGGAATAATGTTTTTTAGGCTTGCTTTATGTCATTGCATGAACATTATTCAGAAACGCATGCCCAAATTCCTGTCCTTTAATTCGACAGTAGTGGCGTATCTCCGGAACCAGGGAGGCACTCTTTCGTTTCCGTTATTCAATTTAATGGAAAGAATCCGTCTGTTGGTTATAGTACACCAAGTTCAGTTTTGGTCCGTCATATTCCGGGTCGTCTGATTGTTTTATCGGACTCCCGTTCTCTTACGGGTCGCTTGTTGCGGTCAGAATGGACTCTCAACAAACAAGTATTCAATCAGATTTGCTATCTATGGGAGCGCCCAATGATGATTTATTTATGACACAGCTTGCTAATCAATTGCAGACGTATGTGTTGGCTTGTCCAGATCTCTGAGCTAATATTCTTAACGCTCTATTGATCTATAGGACGGATTGATAGGATACGCGTATCCTCCGGTGCTGTTGTTTTAGCAGGTATTGCTAAGATAAACAACCACAATACATTTCTGTTGATAGCATCTCTATCTTCACAGAGATCATGAGTAATTTTCTCTCTTGTCTACTGTGGGTTTTAACGTGAAATCTTCCTCTATGTGAGGATCTTTTTCACTGGGTAAATCGTGTCATCTTTATCACAACCTGCAAGGTCGCAACCTTCATGTATTCCGTTGTGTGGTCCGTATTGCATTGTAAGCACTGTACTGGACGAGCTTTGGACGCGATTTCTTACTATAGGAGATCCTCTTCTTCGCTGTTCTATGCGGCTAAAGTGGAGGCTCTTCCGTCGTGGTGTAGGGATCATTATGTTCATATTGTTGATCCCTCCATACTACTCATTGCTATTTTTTAGTATACTTGTTTCACAAGATCTACTGCAGCCTGTTATTATTTAGGTTATAGGTTTATGTTACCTCATACCTATGCACTCTACGATAGTTTACAATTGAGTCTTTTGTCTCTTTATCTAAGTCAGTTAGTAACTTTTTGATAAATAGACTTAGAATCTTTAGATTAAATTCCTATACGGATTTTAACTTCGGTTCTTATTTAGCTAAGTAATCATTTGAGCCTCTGGAAACAGTAGTTTTCAAATTCTGACCTTTTAGACAGTAATTCGGTTTGTTTCTCTTTTACTGTAGAGTCAGTGAGTTTCATGCACTATCGATGGATGATTTTCACTTTCATAGTTTCAGAATCAATACTTCCGTTACTATTTAGGTTGGATTGTTGCATAAGAGTTAGGCTCCTATTATCCGGAACCTATTATTTTAAGGTCCTTCCGTCTTCGTATGGGCATAGGCCTTTACTCTTTCCGGGTACAGTTTATGTATTTATAAACAGATTTCTGTTTATTACTATGGGCGTAAGCTTCTTCTGTCTTTGATGTCTAGTAGAAGGACGTTACGCTCCATTTTATTGTTAATAGATTCTATTAACTATCGGTACTGCTTATAGTATATCATTGACTTAGCAGTTGTGCTTAAGATTTCGGCTCATGAAGTAAGAGTTCTTCTACTTCTTGGGCTTACATTAATAGTGTCGCTATTATAGATTTTTGAAGGCCGCTCATTGCGCTCAGCCATCCACATTCATGAATTTTATCTCAGAAATATCGAGTCCATTTCTGGAGGCCTCTATTGTTAGGTCTATTATCTACTGCTCAGAATGTCATTCACTTAACAGTTGCTACTATAGCTAGGTAGGCTGTCTGTTTCGGCAGTGTCTCCGTTCGGCTGCCCTCTTCGCTCTGGGCTATTTGACCCAGGGCAAGAAAAAAGGGGGGGGGGGGGTGGGGAGGGTGTTCCCTTGGGTCACCTGTTTTACTATGAAAACAAGGGGATACCTCCTCTGGAGTTAGTAATTCTGAGCTGTTATTGGGATGGTTGTTTAGTGAGAAGTTTAGGTTTTTAAAATTCATTCAAGTCTTAGTTTTTAAAGTATAGCTTTTGAATATTGCATATGTCAACGGACATGATTATGCAATCCTCAGACACTTTTAGGAGTATAAGAGTCTCTATTCTCTAGACTTACTTTATTTATTGGCTTACTTTAAAAATTATTAGTATAAGGATTATATTGGATATTAATAGAGTACATGGATGTATGAAGCTCAATTTTGGAAGGTGTTGTATCTTTCTAATTTATCATAAATAAGAAAGATACATGTAAGGCCTATTACTTCTTTTCCCTACAGGGGATGACTCTATTTTATTTTATTGAGCGTATTCCATTTTGCTCTATGTCCTTGGCCCTCCAGCCTTTTTACTATTCAGCTATGTCTGGGTCATTGGTACAGTATAAAAATGTTAAAAAATTTATAGTAATTTATATATTTTTTATACCTACCAATGACCCAGACGGGGATGGCCCTCCCAGGAGTTGGGAACTCTTGCCTCCCCACTGAGTACATAGCGCTTACCAGGCACTGGTTATTAGAATGATTAATGGCGCCAATTTCGGAACGTCCTTGACACTGCGCATGCGCAGTAGGGGCGAAGTGTGGAGGGCCTTTCAGGACTTGTTTTCTTTAGTTTTAGATGCAAATTTTGGGGATTGGGGGGCAAAATTTGTGTTTGGCCCTATATTTTAAGAGTTAGCACCAGCTATGTCTGGGTCATTGGTAAGTATAAAAAATATATAAATTACTATAAATTTTTTAACTTTCTTTCTAACTTACCAAAACATGCACATGTAAAACCTCAAACAAGTGTGTTATGTTGGAAAATACTGAATTTAGCAGACCCTCATAGATTTAGCTGTGAAGAGACCTTAACCCTTTGAACATGAGTGGGCTGCTTTTACAGCCCAGGCACATGATACGCCATGATTTCATTAAGGAGGATGGCTGCTAAGTGAATGTGGGGGTGGACCAATCAATATTTTCAAAGTGCACCCACAAGGCTGCATGTTGAAAATTATGATTGGTCTACCCCAAAATAACGACTATGGACTCTTCTAAATGCTGCATTTGAACTGACATAGAAGATTCCACCAGGGTTTAAAGTAATCCGGCATGAAAAAAGCTGACACAGACAACTGCTACTCACATAGCTGATTTGTGAATTATCTCACCTATTGTCCTCATAACTGCAATATGTACTTTGGCAAGGCACTTAATCCCGATTGCCCATGTGTGGGCACGGTGGTGCTGTGTTGTAAAGCATACTGCACATCAATGGTACACTTGCCTTCAACCAATGTAACCCTGCATGTGTGAAGTTAGAATGTTTGCTGAATCTGACAGTTGCTCGACACTGCTTGATGGTTCTCTGGGTACTACTCCTCCTTCCACCTGACAGAAGGTGACCCTTGCTGTCGAAAGGCTCATTAAAGCCCAATGAATCCATAAATTGTCCTTGCCATCCTGCTTTAATCTCTTTTGTTCCACTCCATTTTGACAAGTGCATTTCTGATCTCCTCACATAAACTTGTTGCAAAGTGCGATTAAGTAGGAAAGGGGACGTGAATTTTGCATCCTGCATCATGCTTAAGTCATCCAAAAAATATGTCTGTTTCCTATTCGTTGCTTTAACATTTCCAGGTAGGTCAGTGGGGTTTTTTTCACCATGTAATATCAGCAGTAGAGTAAGTATGATTTGTGTGGGAGATTTTGTATCTGGAGTGAAACGCAAATTCCCACTTATTAATTTAATTGAGTAGTTGTAAACTGGGAAGCATCACTTTCTTGTCACCAACAAAAGCAAATATGTTGTTCAGGTCATATGAGAAAGCACAGTTTGTTTGTTTATTGGGGTTTAATGACACTTTTAACAGCCAAGATCATATCATGTCTGACAGTTTACAGATAGAGGAAGCTAGAGTGTCCATAGAGAAGCACTGAGAAGCAGCAAGCAACTGTCAGACTCACCAATTTAATAACTTCGACGACGGGGAAAGTCAGCAGTGATAGAAGGCAAGTGCAACATTGAGGCAATCGGACCACATGTCTTGCCCAAGAATGCAGCGCAGATGACATGGGTCAAGATCAAACCATCAACCTTTGGTTTATAGTCCAGTGCGCTTATCACTAAGCAACAGTGCTCCCAAAAAAGCATTGCAATTTTTTCCGCTACTATTCGATTATGCATGCTGTGTACACAATGCACATCCTCTCAAAGTTTTCAAGTTTAGAGTGTGTACTGGTAAAAGACACAGCCTGGAGGGTTAGCAGTGTTGTTACATAAATGCCATTGCCGAGTAGCCCAACGGCAACATATTTTTGATGTCACAACCACAGTTACTTTTCATCTTGTTCCAAATATTTAATTTTCTCAAATAATAGTGATCCACAAGTGCATAAAAGCCTGACAAAGTATCTTCCTCTCTTAACCTGCCGAGTTTTTTCTAAATGTTTTGTATCAAATCTAGTCATAGCTGCTATGAAGCAACCATGACTAGATTTGATGAAAAATTCATCTAAACTTATCTCCAGGAATCATTGGTGGGAAACTTTGTACAATTTATAGAGGCAAAATTTCATTGAATATGCCCAAATTATGCATATTTCAGTGGCAAGAGAAATGCTGTCCTGGGCAGGAATATCTGCCAGCAGCATGCAAGGAGTTAGAGAATAAAAATGCATCATACCTTTATTTCATCAATACAAATCAAACTGCTCTCCTAGAATAAGCTTTGGGCGAGTAATGAACAGCTCTCCTAAACTTTCTCAAGGCAAGCAATTGATTGAATCAAATAAAGCATTGAGAAAAAGGTTAGATGAGAACATATAACACAAACTGATGATCAGATACAAAATTCACTCAGAGTTTCAAGGTTTTTTCAAGGATTGATTGAATGTGTGAAACTTCACCCCTCCGTTCAGGGATGTAGAAACTGGGTGTGGTGGGCACCAGTCAAATTAGGTCAGCATTATTATTACCACCACCAACAAAATAGGACCCAGTCACCAGTGCATGGGTGGAAGCCCAAATTGGCAACTTGGTTTTAAATGACTAAACTTTACGTAATCTCCTTGTTGTGGTCATGATTAGCCATTGTGCAGAAATCAGGAACATAGCTAGAGGGACTTCAAGCATTGGGGGGTGGGGGGGGGGATTGGGGGTGGGGGTGGGGTTAGGTCACTTAGAGTTCTAACTGGAGTTGGAGTTGGGGTTCCAGCATGACATGCTGTAGGCATGTCCTGAGGGCTGCAGACTCATGTTGAGGGAGAGGTAGGGGTATCTCTCTCGGTGGTGGTGGTGGTCGGGGGGGGGGGGGGGGGTGGGAGTCTTCTCTCCTGGGGAAAATTTTTAATTTTTGAATCCCTGAGATGGATTCTGAGGCCTCCCTCTGGCTTAAATCTAGTCATTTTATCCACAAGAAAAATGCATTTACCCAGGTAGGGCCATGAGTTTTCCCTTACACTGACCAGGCTATTGTAGTTATGTAGCCTGGTCATTGTAAGGGAAACGGAACAATGAATTCGAAAAAGTGGATTCCAGTCAGAATTTCAGAAAAGTTTGTTAGCTGATTAGAAAAATCAGAGAATTTGATTGAAAATTGGATTTTTGTTGAAAACTTTACTCAACTACACGAAATCTTTTCTAACTTCATTGGGCAGTCATTTAAAATGTTAGAATCTGGAAATTGAAAGGAATCTTGAATTGGAGAACAGTGAATGACTAAAGCTGGTAACCACAACTGATTGTCGGTCGCAGTCAGAAAAACTGTTACTTGTTCAAAATTCAAATCAACTGATCTGAAAAGTTGAAAGTATGAAGGAAATTGATTTCTTTGAATTTCCAACTATTGAAAATTATGAACGTTAGATGGTTGTGGGTGGGTGGGGGGGGGGGGGGGGGGGTGGGGGGGGGGGGCACAGTTAGAAAAACTGTTACTTGTTCAAAATTCAATTCAACTGATCTGAAAAGTTGAAAGTATGAAGGAAATTGATTTCTTTGAATTTCCAACTATTGAAAATTATGATCGTTAGATGGTTGGGGGGGGGGGGCACATTCCCTCCTATGATGCCCTTCCCCTCCCCCTCCCCCACCCCCCCCACTCCGAAACAGTGTGTCGGGCAGAAATATGTAACTTTAAACACCAAAAAATAACTAATTTGAGCTCCCTGTTGATCTCCAAATTTAACTTTCTGGAATATTAGGAAAAATCTTTTAAAATTTTCATTAGAACCACCAGCCAGAATCTTTAGATATTTGGAAAAGAACATCCTTAGAGGGCTCAGGTTCCAGTTTTTTCGAATCAGATTCTTGAGTTTATGTCTGCACTCCCTTTTCGAGTCCAAATTTTAACTTGGTGCATTATCAGGAATATACTTCAAAGATATTCTGGCTCACCAGGCAGAATCATTTGATATTTGGTATATAGCTTTACATTGACTCCACATGTAAAATTTGGTCCCCGCAGGAACCCCTGGAAGTGAAGCAGTGCTTGTTAGCCCGCCTGACTTTCAGTCAGGGGAGCTATAGTGATCACTCACCGTCCGTCGTCTGTTGTACTTCATCCGTGAACATGGTTTTTTTTTTGTTCAAATCAACTTGCCTCACCCCTCGGTAGGGCCACACCCAAAAAGTGTGCTTAAATCTTAAAAAATCTTCCTCTCATGAACCAGCAGTAGCAGAGACTTGATATTTGTTGTGCGGCTTCCTTTTGAGGTGTAGACTCAGATTTGTAGATTCAAGTTTGTTCAAGCCAAGTCCCTAGGTTCATATTTCGGCTCACTGTGGGAGCCCGAATTACAACTTAGTTCAAAATGAGGAATTTTCTTTAAAAATCTTCTTTTTCATATCCAGCAGATGGAATGTTTTGATATTTGGTATGCAGTATCCTTAGGGGGTTGAGATTCAAGTTTGTTCAAGCCATGTCCCTAGGTTCATATTTGGGCTCACTGTGGGAGCCTGAATTATAACTTAGTTCAATAGGGTCCCACCAGGTTGCTTCAGACCCTGAGAGTGGTGGGAAGGGAGAGGGGCATTTTTAGTCGAGTTGTGACGAAGTCAAACTCGACTTATAGTTTGGTGAATGGCGGGCGGGCGGGCGGGCGGGTGGGCGTAAACAATTGGTTTCCGGATGATAACTTGATAGTGGTTCAACTCACATTCATTAAACTTCATACGTAGGTTGGTCTTGGTGGGAGGAAGAACCCTATTGATTTTGGACATGCTACGTCGAAGGTCAAGGTCACAGTGACCTTGAACATAGTAAATCTTAAACAATTGGTTTCCGGATGATAACTTGATAATGGTTCAACTCACATTCATGAAACTTCATAGGTAGATTGGCCTTGGTGAGGGGAAGAACCCTATTGATTTTGGACTCGCTACGTCAAAGGTCAAGGTCACAGTGACCTTTAACATAGTATATCGCAACAATTGGTTTCCGGATGATAACTTGATAGTGGTTCAACCTAGAGTCATGAAACTTCATAGGTGTGTTGGCCTTGGTGCGAAGAAGAACCCTATTGATCTTGGACTCACCAGGTCAAAGGTCAAGGTCACAGTGACCTTGAACATAGTATATCGCAACAATTGGTTTCCGGATGATAACTTGATAGTGGTTCAACCTAGAGTCATGAAACTTTATAGGTGTGTTGGCCTTGGTGCGAGGAAGAACCCTATTGATCTTGGACTCACCAGGTCAAAGGTCAAGGTCACAGTGACCTTGAACATAGTATATCGCAACAATTGGTTTCCGGATGATAACTTGATAGTGGTTCAACCTAGAGTCATGAAACTTCATAGGTATGTTGGCCTTGGTGCGAGGAAGAACCCTATTGATCTTGGACTCACCAGGTCAAAGGTCAAGGTCACAGTGACCTTGAACATAGTATATCGCAACAATTGGTTTCCGGATGATAACTTGATAGTGGTTCAACCTAGAGCCATGAAACTTTACAGGCGTGTTGGCCTTGGTGCGAGGAAGAACCCTATTGATGTTGGACTCACCAGGTCAAAGGTCAAGGTCACAGTGACCTTGAACATAGTATATCGCAACAATTGGTTTCCGGATGAGAACTTGATAGTGGTTCAACCTAGAGTCATGAAACTTCATAGGTGTGTTGGCCTTGGTGCGAGGAAGAACCCTATTGACCTTGGACTCGCCAGGTCAAAGGTCAAGGTCACAACTCGACATTGGATCTGTGATCCTGAGCGGCATTTTTCTTTTTCTCTTGCTTGAAAATAAGTATTGAAAATCACCCATTTCCACCACCCCAGAAGAGGGTGGGGATAGAGGTTAGGATTTTAAAATTTTTTTGCTTTAAAATGACTTTTGAAGGATTTTGAGAGGTTTGTGCTCTGAAAAAAAAAATAGTGGCCCTGATGAACCAGTGGAATGTCCAAAGGGCGATTTTTTTCTGCTTTAAATAAGTTTTGAAGGACTTCATGTGATTTAATGCAACAAAAAAATTCAGTGTGCCGTCTCATCTTTTCCACTCTCCCTCAAAGCCCCCCCTCCTTTTCCATGCCACAAAAACAATTCCAGGTCCATCGGTAATCAAAACCAACTTGATTTTTTGCTTTCCCTAATGCACTCGTGAATAATTGTCAGATGTTTTTTGGAGAGACTAGTGAACAGCCATACTTTTAATGTGTTTCAGCACCTCTTCATCCGAGTGACAAAACTGAAAGTGCATTTACAGCAAATACAGAAATGCCTGAACAAGTTGACAAAGATGAGGTTTGTATCATCAGATTAAACAGTCATCAAATTGTAAAATGAAAAATAATCTTGAGTGTCAACAGGTACATTTCAGTCCATTTAAAATAAAATGCATGCAGGCTAATGGTTTTTAGCTCAACTTGACAAAGTCAAGATAAGCTATTGCCATCACACGTGCGGAAGTCTGGTGTGAGTCTGTTCACGCATGTTTGAGGTCATGTCCAGATGAAAACACCCCCTTTTGGTCATGAACAGTCAACTGTGGCGGCTGCGAGTGCCCAAAAACCTTTAGCGCAGTCTACAGGTCGTCATATTTATGAAGGGATTTCATTGTAACTGGGTAGGATGACTTCATATTATGTCAAGATGAGAACGTACCCTTTTGGTCACGATCGGTCAACCATGATGGCTGTGAGAGCCCGAAACTCGAAAACCTTTAGCACAGTCTACAGGTTGTATTTATAAAGGGATTTCATTCTAACTTGGTAGGATGACTTCGTATAATGTCTACATGGAAACATCCCTTTTTGGTCGCAATCGGTCCACTGTGACAGCTTCGCGGGCTCGAAGCCTGAAAACCTTTAGCACAGTCTACAGGTCATATTTATGAAGGGATTTTATTGTAACTTAGTAGGATGACTCTGCAATGTCTAGATGAGAACATCCTATTTTGGCTGTGATCATTCAACCATGACAGCTGCACAGGCACGTGACTTAGATTTGTTTAGCACAGTCTACAGTTCATATTTATGAACCAATTTCATAATAACTTGGAAGGATAACTTGGTATGATGTCCAGATGAGACTGTCGTATTTTGGTCACGATCGGTCAGCCATTATCGCCGCCTGGTCACTTAACCTTGATTCCTTTAGCACTGCTTACAGGTTGTTTTTATGAAGGGATTTTATTGTAACTTGGTGGGATAACTTTGTATAATATCTAGATGAGACTCTCCTATTTTGGTCATGATCAGTCAACCGTAACCGCCTAGCCATCACATGTAACTTGGTAGGATGACTCATTTTGGAATGATTTTACTGTAACTTGGTATCTTTGGTTTGGTTGACAAACGTTAACTGGTAGAGTGCTGGAAGCCCATATTTGGGCTTTACTCTGATGTGCAGGGACCGTAATGTAAAGGCCTCGTATTCAGTGGATATGCTTCATATTATCATTGAAGTGAAATTATTTAGTTTGTATAGATTTGCCTTGTTACAATATATGGGAGAGTGCCTGAATGCACTCTCCCATAAATTGTAACAAGGCAAAGACATGTGAACGAATTTTGATGGTCAAAAATAATTCAGCACTCTACCAGTTAACTGTAAGGGCCACATCAACCCAGGTCTTAATTCTTTAGTACAGTCTACACTCAAATTATTCTTATTGAAAACATAGCATGCAGAGAATAGAAATTAACATATTCTCTCAATTATCACAATTCTTGTCTCATGTCATAATCCTTTCATAAACATTGAATATTATCCTCATCATCAAACACTGTGCACAGTCAAGTTAAGCTACAGTGTCATTGACACTTTCATGTATGATTTTTTTCGGTTCTTGTTTTTTTATATGCCTGTTTTAAAAAGAACTGTTGTATTATGTGATAGTGTTGGCATCCGTCTGTCCGGAATTGTTTTCCGGACTTTTTTTCTTATGGATGGACATATTTAGAAAATTTTTGGTACACAGCTTTGTTATGGATACTTACAGATCAAGTTAGAATTTCGTTCTGCTCAGTTCATTTTTGGTGGAGTTACTGCCCTTGAACTTAGTTACCATTTTCCTGACTTTTTTCGTTATGGATTGACATGTTGAGAAAATTTTTTATATATAGCTTTGTTATGGATACTTAAAGATCAAGTTTGAATTTTGATTCACTCGGTTGATTTTTGGTGGAGTTACTGCCCTTGAACTTAGAATTTTTAGAGTTTTCTGGATTTTTTTTAATTTTCCGGACTTTTTTTCATTATTGTTGGACATATTGAGAAAATTTTTGGTTTATAGCTTAGTTGTGGATACTTACAGATCAAGTTCAAATTTCATTCCCTGTCTGTTTGTCTGTCCAGAATAGTTTTCCGGACTTTTTTTTCCTTATGGATGTACATATTGAGAAAATTTTTAGTATACAGCTTTGTTATGGATACTTACAGATCAAGTTCGAATTTTGTTCCGCTCAGTTGATTATTGGTGGAGTCACTGCCCTTGAACTTAGTTACCGTTTTCCAGAATTTTTTTTCGTTATGGATTGACATATTGAGAAAAAAATTTATATATAGCTTTGTTATGGATACTTACAGATCAAGTTCGAATTTCGTTCCACTTGGTTGATTTTTGGTGGTGTTACTGCCCTTGAACTTAGAATTTTTAGAGTTTTCCTTATTTTTTTTCCATTTTCCGTACTTTTTTTTTCGTTATAGTTAGACATATTGAGACAATTTTGGGTATATAGCTTTGTTGTGGATACTTACAGATCAAGTTCGAATTTCATTCCGCTTGGTTGATTTTTGGTGGAGTTACTGCCCTTGAACATAAAATTTTTACCATTTTCGAGACTTTTTTTTATGCCCGCATAATGTTTTATAATTTCTGGAAGTACAGGCATACTATGTGCCGTCGGGCGGCGTCCTCTGGTTCTCTTAGAGATTCATCAAATACTTAGTTTGTTTCATGTTTTAGGCCTCATAATTTACAGAATAACATGAATTGGGGTTTATTTTATCCATTCAGTTGTAGAATCCATTTGACCTAAACTGATTTCTATTTTTTTTTTTCAAAGTTTGTGCAGAGGTTATGAAAAGGTAATATATGCCATCAAAATGATCATGCAGGAGAGCCAACCTTTTGATCTTAAATACAATGCTCAAATCAAGGAGCCAAAGTCCATGACGCACTCCCAGCTGCTTAATGCAAATTCACTTATTTTGCAAGACAAAAGAAACCTCACTCATTTCATATGTATCACGACGTAAAAAAAGAACTAGAAAATGTGTTTTATGGGTGTTTTTATTTTCAAATTTTTGCATGTACAAGCAAAATTCACAAAAAATCAAAGATGGCTGTCCTATTGAAAATTCCAGAATACTGATTATCAAAACAAACCTTACTATTGTCAGAAGTATTGGACTAGAAGAAATGGGTCCATTGGTCATTTGTTAGCTTAACTTGACAAAGTCAAGATAAGCTATTGCCATCATGTGTGTGGAAGTCTTTGAGTCTGTTAGTCTGTAAGTCTGTTCACATTTTCCTTTAGCACAGGCTACACCCCGTAGTTCTTAACTGATCGTCACAAAATTTAATATGCATGTTTGGGGTCATGTCTAGATGAAAATGTCCCTTTTTGGTCACGATCGGTCAACCGTGATGGCTGCCCGAGCCCAAAACCTTTAGCACAGACTACAGGTCGTATTTATTAAGAGATTTCATTGCAACTTGGTAGGATGCCTCTGTATAATATCTAGATGAGAACGTCACTTTTGGTCATGATCTGTCAACCATGATGGCTGCCCAAGCCCGAAACCCAAAAACTTCTAGCACAGTCTGCAGATCATATTTAATATGGAGGGATTTCATTGTAACTTGGTAGGATGACTCTGTATGATGTCTAGATGAGAACTTCCCTATTTGGTTGCGATCTGTCAACTGTGATGACTGCCCGAGCCCAAAACCTTTAGCACAGTCTACAGGTCATATTTATGGAGGGATTTCATTGTAACTTGGTAGGTTGACTCCATATAATGTCTAGATGAGAACGTCCCCTTTTGGTTGCGATTGGTCACCTGTGACGGCTACAGTGGTCCGAAGCCCGGAAACCTTTAGCACAGTCTACAGGTCATATTTATGAAGGGATTTCATTGTAACTTGGTAGGATGACTCCAGATAATGCCTAGATGAGAATGTTTCCTTATGGTCACGATCATTCAGCCGTGACAGCTGCCCAAGCCCAAAACCCAAAAACCTTTAGCACAGTCTACAGGTCATATTTATGGAGGGATTTCATTGTAACTTTATAAGTTGATTCCATATAATGTCTAGATGATAACATCCCCATTTTGTCGCGATTGGTCAGCTGTGATGGCTACAGGAGCCAGAAGCCCGAAAACCTTTAGCACAGTCTACAGGTCATATTTATGAAGGGAGTTCATTGTAACTTGGTAGGATGACTCCAGATAATGCCTAGATGAGAATGTCCCCTTTTGGTCATGATCATTCAACCATAACGGCAGCCTGAGCCCAAAACCCGAAAAGCTTTAGCACAGACTACAGGTCATATTTATGAAGGGATTTCATTGTAACTTGGTAGGATGACTCAGTATAATGTCTAGATGAAGATGTCCCCTTTTGGTTGCGATTGGTCAGCCGTGATGGCTGCATGGGCTTGAAGCCCAAAAACCTTTAGCACAGTCTACAAGCCGTATTTATGAAGGGATTTCATTGTAACTTGATAGGATGTCTCGTTTTGGAATAATTTCACTGTAAATTGGTAACTTTCATTGATATACATTAACTGTGAGGCCACATACATTAACTGTGAGGGCCACATTAACCCACCCCTCAATTCTTTAGTACAATCTACACCTCATATTATTTTTATTGAAAACATAGCATACAGGAAACAGAAATTAACATATTCCCAATTATCACAATTCTTGTCTTATTTCATAATCCTTTCATAAACATTGAACATTATCCTTTTCATCAAACATAACACACAGACAAGTTAAGCTACAGTGTCATTGACACTTTCATTTTAACAGTATTGACGCAGGGCATTAGATTCAAGGAACAGCCTTGAATTTAACTAAAGGTCATTCAAGGCCTTGAATCCTGAAAAATGTGTCGGGTGGCCTTGAATATTCACAAAATGAAAATGCTAACAAAGCATGTAATCATAACTAGAGTTTTATATGCGAGAGTTCATGAAGTTGTCTTAACCCTTTACCCAATGCCGACGATTTCAAAATTTATTATTTTAAATATCATTTTTAAAATTTTTTCAAAAAGTTTCAACAAAACCATATCATGTGACCTCTCTTTGAATGAGCTCGACGAGCACGTTCCAAAGAGGGGTCACATGATATGGTTTTGTTGAAATTTTTCGAAAAATAATATTTTTTCAGCTGCTGAATTTGCATATTACGCGGGTGGATGCGGGCGATTCATTGGGTAAAGGGTTAACTAGGACCCTCTGGTCATTACCCCCTCCTCTCACTTCTCTTAATTGTTGGAGGAAGGGGTAATGACTGGAGGGTCCCAGTTAGGTCAAGTGAATGCAGGCCTTGTAAATCCTTGAATTTGGCTATTGTATTGCCTTGGTAAAAATGATGAAATCTGTTGAGAAATGGCCTTGAATAGTCTTTCATTTTAGAAGTCCTTGCCTGCAGGAACCCTGTGCAATGTTATTGCTTATGAAAAACAAAAATCACAAAAAATCCAGGATGGCCATGACAGCAGTGCCGGATGTACCAGAATGCAAGTTACTGACAGGAACCTTCCCATGGTAAATAATAATGCAGTAACAAAAAAATTGGATCCATCGGTCATTTGTTTTTCAAGTTATTGCTTGGAAAAGTAAAAAATCACAAATGGATCGATAAAGACCAACGTATCCCATTTCGTCATGGTACTTTAGTGTCTTCTCTAGGAAGGTTCTTTTTGAAACTTAAACTTTCTGACATATCCTGTATGGCTATCATGACAGCCATCTTGGATTTTTTATTGTGATTTTTACTTGTCTGAGGAATAATTTTAAAAAGCAGTCTTTCAATTTTGAAAATGGAAGGCACGCTGTATACAGCTTGCTAACATTTGAAGTGAAGCATGCTTTTGTTTAGTCCCGGGCATAATTCATGGTGTGTTGTTCATATTTTTATGCATGCATTGTAGTATTTAGCTTATTTCCCCACAAAAAGAAATTAACCCTGTTACAGAAAACACACGATATCAAGATTTTTATTTTAAATTTTTTCTCCCAATTCTTAGAAAAAATTTCAACAAAACAATATCATGTCACCCTCTCCCCCCTCCCTTCCCCATTAGATCGAGCGTGACGATCATGATATAGTTTTGTTGAAATTTTAAAAAAATTTGTATACTGCACAGTCACTTTGGATATTATGCGGTGGATGCACCCAATTTGTTAATTAAGGTTTAATCGCTTGCAAGAGGGAACTGAAGCGTGCTATTGTCTATTCGCAAAAAAGTAAAAATTGCAGGTGCAATGGCACGCAAGAACAACAGCTCAGCTCGCCTGCAAAAAGAATGAAAAATGGATCCCATTTTTCCGACACATTACTGTTGACTATAGGCTTTCAGTAAGGTCTAAAAAATTAAAAATTTGTTTATCAAGCCCTCCTGCATGGTCCTTTTGGCTGCTCTCTTTGTGTAACCAATGTAAACTTAAAAAAATGAAATTGAAATGGTTTATGTCTGATATTTTACCGAAGTTAATAAAATTGATAAATTTGTCTTGTGAGTGCTTCAAGGCTTTGCAAAGCCTTCTTGCACTCAAGGGACGAAATACACCATGCCATTTTTATGAAAAATTACATTTGGTCGGGCATATTTTTACACAGTATACCAATGGCCCAGACATAGCTAACTCTAAAATATCTAGGGCCAAACACAAATTTTGCCCCCCAATCTCCAAAATTTGCATGCAAAACTGAAAATTAGAAGTCCTAACTGGTCCTCCATACATTTACCCTATGCGCATGCGCAGACATCAGGAAGTGACCTGAATTGGCGCCAACACCATTCTTTGTTAGGCCCTTGTCAGATAACAACAAACTGACTTTTGTGCTTTTTAAATCTCAATTAATAATGATGCCAGACACAAATCAATGGTTAAATTGGTGGATCCAAGGGCACAATTGGATGAAGGAAGGAAGAAACGGTGGTTTGAAAACGTTCATGGCTGTAATTTTATAATGTTTATAAAAATTAGTTCATGTTCCCTAATTTCGGGACATGAGCCTGACGTCATCATTGTTGATGATTTTTCCACTTTTGGTTAAGTATTCCTTCCCTAACCTCCCTTGATCCCCCCTGTTAAACTCCCAAGCTTTTTGGCTTTTTTTTTATTTTTAGCTCACCGAAGGGAGCTTAACTTATCACTTGCCGTCCGTCATTGTCGTCCGTCGTCGTGAACATTTTTCAAACGACTTCTCCTCTGAAACCACTGGTCCGATTTTCACGAAACTTCATGTGGTTGTTCATTACTATATGGCAATTCACGTTTGTTCAAATGAAATGGCCACGTCCCTTGGGGGCTCTGTATGGGGCATAACTCTGATACCACTGTATGAATTGTAGAAAAATTATTAAAAAATCTTTTTCTCCAGAACCATTGGGCAGAATCTTTTGATACTTGGTATGCAGCATCTTGGTATGGGTCTGATTCAAGTTTGTTCAAATCGGCCCCCTGGATTCATATTTGGGCTCACTATAGAAGCCCAAATTCGAACTAAGTGCATTTCAGAAAAAATCTTCTCCAGATCCTGCAGACAGAATCTTTTGATATTTGGTATGCAACATTGTGGGGTGGATCTGATTCAAGTTTGTTCAAATCGGCCCCCTGGATTCATATTTGGGCTCAGTATAGAAGCCCGAATTCGAACTTAGTGCATTTCAGGCAAATTTCTTAAAAAATCTTCTCAAGATCCAGCAGGCAGAATCTTTTGATATTTGGTATGCAACATTGTGGGGTGGATCTGATTCAAGTTTGTTCAAATTGGCCCCTGGGTTCATATTTGGGCTCAGTATAGAAGCCCAATTTGAACTTAGTGCATTTCAGGCAAATTTCTTTAAAAAATCTTCTTCTCAAGATCCAGCAGGCAGAATCAATTGGTATTGGGTATGCAGCATGCTTAGGGGGTGAGATTCAAGTCTGTTCAAGCTAAGTCCCTGGGTTCATATTTGGGCTCACTGTGGTAGCCCGAATTATAACTTAGTTCAAAATGAGGAATTTTCTTTAAAAATCTTCTTCTTCAGATCCAGCAGTCGGATTGTTTTGATATTTGGTATGCAGCATCCTGGGGGGTGGGGGGGGGGGGGGGGTGGGGGGGTGGGGGGGGATTCAAGTTTGTTCAAGCCATGTCCCTAGGTCCATATTTGTGCTCACTGTGGGAGCTTGAATTGTAACTTAGTTCGAAATGAGGAATTTTCTTGAAAAATCGTCGTCTTCAGGTCCAGCAGTCGGAATGTTTTGATATGTGGTGTGTAGCATCCTTAGGGGGGTGAGATTCAATAACTTTGTTAGCACCGTATGAATTACAGAAAAATTATTAAAAATCTTCTCCAGAACCAGTGGATAGAATCTTTTGATACTTGGTATGCAGCATCTTGGTATGGGTCTGATTCAAGTTTGTTCAAATTGAATTCCCCGTTCAATATTGGGGATCACTATGGGGGTGTGAATTTTTACTTAGTGCAATTTAAGAAAAAATCTTTAACAATCTTCTTCACCAGAACCAGTGGGCAGAATCTTTAGATATTTGGTATGCAGCATCTCGGTGTGGGTTGGATTCATGTTTGTTCAAATTGAGTCTTTTGATCAATATTGGGGCTCACTATTGGGGCGTAAATGTTTACTTTGTGCAATTCAAGGAAAATTCTACAGAACCATCATGCAGAATCTTTTCATATTTGATCAGCAGCATTGTCCCATTCAGTCCTGTTGATGTTTTAGCTCCACAGAGAGTATAGATTTACTCTGTAGAACCTTAAGAATAGCTTTTGATAAAATTTGTGTCTTAACAGTACGGAACATTTGGTGAGTGCCTAAGGCCCCCTGGGGCCTCTTGTTTATATAAAATTTCTTGGGAGTTTAACATGTTATACAGAAAGTTTTTTCTGTATTTCCCCAGGGTTACGTCCTCACCCTTAGGGTGTTTAGGCGTTTTTAAGTCATGCATCATACTTCTAAAGTATCGTTTTTTCTTCTGATGAAGATCTTGCTTTATATTGGATAGTTCAAAAATCTGTTACTGACTTCGGGCCGTGTTGTCTAGGATCTTGTTTCCAGTTTTTAGTTTGACGTTGTTTACATTAGCAACGTTTGTTATTTATGTGTAGGTTCCTATTTCTGATATGGTAGGTCTGTTGTAAGATACATTATACAGTCCCGTAGTGTGGCAGTTAATTTTGGGGAGGAAAAAATTAATTTTGTCCACACTTGGGCTCTTTTGGACACTTCGTTTCCTTTGGGAACTTGGGCTCTTGTCAAAATTTTTCGAAACATTTTTTGGTGTAAACTATTTTTTGATTTATATTTTGAATGATTTTGTTATGTACTTTTTTTTATTTGTATTTAATGTGGAATTGGTGGGAGTACAATCGACTTAGTCTGCTTCATTATGTAAGCATATTGCTCTTCAAGCATGGCGAAGGAGCCGTTCCTCTTATTTTCTTGTAGGTTGCCTTGCTTGTAGTTGATGTATTTCAACTTATTCTTGCTCATATGTGTCGCATGGGATGACAAACGTTGCTGATGGGTATCACGGTACGTTGTTAGTGAGAGACTGCCACCGGTCCTCTCACCCTAGGTCGCTCTAGTTTATTAGTTTATATTTACAGAGGAACAAGAACATGGTGATGTTTACGTGACGCCGTCAGATAGTGTGCTTCCGTCGTCGCATTAATTAGTCAATCTGAGCTAGCGGCAAAATTGCTCATGAATATTAGACAGGGCAATGAACCACAGTGTGGTTTCAAATCCCTGTCGCCATCTAGCTCGACCGGTGAAGCGGTACACTGCCTGAGGTCCATTGCGGTCAAGGAGAATGGAAAGGGTAGAACAAGCACTATAATATAAATCAATATAAGGCTCACCCTGTGACGACGGAAAGGAAGAAGCCAGCAAGTTCAGCAAGAAGCTTGGCGAGGTCTGAAGGACCGCAAGCGAGAGAGGGCCCCCCCCCCCCCCTCCCTTTTATTATAACATCTGGGGCCAGATGTTATGAGTCGGAACTTGCGTCAGTCGGAGCATACGTCCACGCTTCCCGTCTGGGACTCTCCGTTCAGTTTACAGCCGGGGTCGGCTATAATTACGGCTTCTTCAACGTCTACCAAGCACACACAACCGCACCTTGGCTACGTGACTTCTGATATCCAGCCTGCATCGCCGAGAAAGTCACTCTTCATCAATGAAGTCGCACCATACAGTAGCCAAGGAGACAAGGCCTCATTTATATGGACGTCCGCAGAAAAGAGCCATCTCGGACACACTGTCCCAGGAGCAGCCGGCGGCCATGCAACAGAAGACTTCTGCTCCTTTGGCCTCCGTAACAGACTTGCTGTCGCAGCTCATCACAGCATCCCAGCAAATGCAGAAGCAGACGACGGCAGTCTCAGATCTTGAGCTGTCGGGAGGTGCTGTGTCAGTCCAGTCATCTGCGCGTTCAGATGCCGATGACCGTGAGTATAATCTGATTCAGTTGGAGGATGAAAGGGATTTGGAGGAGAATTACCCTTCCCTTTCGGAACAACATGGTGGCGATAGCGCTTATGCATCTATACTTCCCTGAATTTGTTCCTGAGAATCAGAATGCTGCGACAGCTTGAAAATAGCACTATTCAATAGCTTAGACGAGGCCTCATATATCAGGGACGTCCAGAGAAAGTGCCATCTCGGACATACTGTCCCGGGAGCAGCCGGCGGCCAGAAGACCGCTGCTCCTTAGGCCTCCGTTACGGTTTTACTGATGCAGATGCGCAGCACCTCGCAGCATCCCAGCAAGTGCAGTAGCAATTGACGGTGGTCTCAAAATCTGAACTGTCGCATGGTGCTGGGTCGGTCCAGTTATCTGCACGTTCAGATGTCACTGACCGTGATTTCAACTGATTCAGACGAATGATGAAGGGATATGGAGGGGATTTACCCTCCAAATTCGGAACAATACAGGGTTGAGAGGATTTATTCCATCAACACTACCCTGAATGTGTTCCAACGAATCAGAATGCTGCGTCTATTTACAAGAAACCGCTAGCATTGATGCACGCTAAATTATCCGGAAAAAGAGAAGGAATGTCTTTTCTGGTTAAGTATAAACAGGTGTCACAGGCATTTGGGTTTTTAGACTACTCCACATTCAAATTTCCAGTGGAAAGAAGTAAGGAGGTTTCTTGTCATCTTCTTCTGTAGTTCAGCTAGTCGGAAAACAGTGAAGATGTATTGAGAGCTCCTCTGCATTTGAATGAGTAGGCTAAGGACCTAGCTATGGCCTTACCTTCGTCATTCATTATTTGCTTGGTCGCAACTGAGACGGCATTTATTCATTCAGAGCGAATTTAGACTCCCTGTATTACGCAGATCACCTTTACGAACTGTGACGCTACGTCTCTACGGAAAGGAATTGGAGAACGTTTGTACCTCATTTAGAGTCCTTTCCAGGGCTATATATTTATCACGTATAACTCTGTCTTAACAAGTTGCTAATTTGAAGTTAAATAGACATGACAGAGCCCTTGCGTTGTCATCCTTAATAAATGACAAAGTGAAAAACTCTCTTAGAGTTGCTCCGGTTTCTGACGATAAGCATTCATTGGTTTATGAACAAGCTGCAAAGAAAGCATCAATACTCTGCTTCTTATGTCGACATATAGACATATATTCTGCATTAGCAGAAAGGAGTAAGGGAGGACGTCCTAGACAGAAGGTCGCCAGTAAGGACTCCTCGTGAGGGTATAGTTTACTCTCCTATAATTACTCTAGGGATCGTCATATAGCGACTCGAATACCGGGCTTACGTCTGATTGAGATTTCCGGTCAGACGCCCCTAAACTGCTGGGTCGAGGCTCTTCACGAATGAGACGCAGTTCTTCCTTCGGCAGGCCTCGCAGGATGCCCTTGACAGACGGTCGCCTATAAAGACTCCTTGTGAGGGTATAGTTTACTCTCCTATAATTACTCCAGGGATTGTCATATAGCGACCTGAATACAGGGCTTACGTCTGATCGAGACATCCGGTGAGACGCCCCTAAATTGCTGGGTCGAGACTCTTCGCGAATGAGATGCAGTTCCTCCTTCTGTAGGCCTCGCAGGTGCTACAGGTGTGAGTTAGGACCTCTGTTGTTTTGCAGTTGACGGATGGTTATCAAGATGAGCATCAATCTGGATAACTGTTACGGAGAGTAGTAGTTCAGAAGTGTGGTTTCGGAAGGCCTGCAGCTATCTTTCCGCGAGAACCACAACTAATTAATGTCTTCCGTCTAATCCTTGCATAAGAGTCTCTCCCATCGGAGGTGAAGGTTCTCTTGACAATGATGTTAATAGAGGTCGTCGAGAATCAAGATTCTCTGGAATTCTGTAGCCACCTGTTACTCCTACTGAAGCCTTAGAGCTCGTTCCGACAGATAATAGACTGGAGCTTGTTAACAAGTTTATCAAAGCTATAAAAGTTTATGTATGGCTATCATTTAGTCGGTTAAAATGAGTGTTCGAGTGATTGACTATGCTATAAGCATAATCTAAGGATAGCTTTGGTCTGGAGATAGTGCCCTGCACTGTCACTCGAATATTAACTTGGTAATGTCTCATAAGAATCTGGTTCGTCTGCCATTATCCAGAATGAATTAGTTTTACGTGACTGGTGGAGATGTGCTGAGCGGCTACGCATCTTGTTTAGATGGGTCGCTTACGCACACGCCCCCTCCAGTTATTCTTACACAGAACTGGAGTGTGACATCGCATTCGCTCAGGACCAGTATTGTTTTAACGGATATAGTAAACAAAAAGATCCATATTGAGGCAGGTGTTCAGTGGTTAACTCATTAGTTCCGCTGCAACTGCCAGATCCGGCTTTCACGATTATGGCCGATATGAGTCAATAGTTTTGGGCATGGCCCTGAGTCCTACAGATTATAATTGCAGGGGTCTGAGACCCTCGGTTCCTGTAGAAACACATAATCGTCAAGAATGATGTCAGTATTGTTAGCGCTATATCAATGCGTTCACACTTGTTCAGAGTTTGATGAACAACTCAATAGTGGTAGCGTATATCAGAAACCCATTCACTTTTGTTATATTACCTAACGGAGAATCATTTTCATGTCTCTCTATCCGTCGTATACCGGGTCATCTGAATGTACTAGCAGACTCGCTCCTCAGAAAGGTCGCCTGTTTCATATGTATGGACACTCAACATGCGTTTATTTTGTACCGTTTTGCTACCAGTGGGATCACCCCATGATTCTTTAGTTTCCGACGCTCCGGAACAGTTGTTACCGTCATTTGTGTCACCATGCCCAGATTATTGAGTGCAGGCAGTAGACGCTCTGCAAATTCATGGGGAGGAATAATAGGATATGCGTTTCCCCCCTATTCATTTGATTCAATAGCTTATGTTTAAGTTTAAACAGTGAATCCTGCTGGTAGCACCTCTGTTGTCACAAGCATCTTGGATTAATATTCTCTAGTGTTGGTTAGGTGACGCTCCCCAGAAGCTTTCTCCCAGAGAGGGTCTTCTTTCAGGGGATGTTTTTTTCTTCTCATTCCTCTCCATCCATAGTGGCATATGGAGTCTGTTAGAAGCGAGGAAACCATATCAGTTCCTATATTTTTATCTTAACTGACACAGTTGAGGGGATTTCGTTATGACTTCCCCACACACTCCGACACTTATGTGTTGTAAGCAATTACCGGGCAAGACGTAGTTCTCTTCCTGCAAGCTTTATTATTGTAATACATGCATTTTATGCATTTATGTAGTGTTCTGTGGCGACCTCATGGACTCATCCGCTTTTTAGCTGAATTAATGCCCTATTATTTCGGTTGATTTGTTATATAGAAGCGTTTATTTATAAATCATCACAATTAAATTGCTACTCGTGAGTACCTCGCAGGCTGCATAACCAGTTAACTTGTATTCAGATGATTACATGCTAATATATATGCGATTGCGCATTATTATTATTAGGCTAATGCTTTATTGTATTTGGTGGACCTTGAAATAATTATTTATTTTGATGGCGGTCCGTGTAGGAGCCTGTTAATCATACCTTTGTACATCTCTAGAACCAAGTATCTATCTTGTTTGGTACTCATATTATACATGCTTTTACGATCATAGATACCGGATTATTCACATTGGAGAGTGTTGTTACTGGAATTTATTGTACAGTGGCTGCCTATGGATCATGTAGGAAGTGTACTTTCTCTTCAGGAATCGTTCCATGTGGCTTGATTAGATATGTGTATGTTATATTTTATATCACCGGTTTTCGACGTATCTGTGTACGATGTCTGCGGTGTATGCTATTTACTGTGCAATATTAATTTTCAGGATCGTCGCTATAGTTGTAACTTCTGAAGTAACGTTAAGCACCATTTATTAATCTTGAATTGTTACATGAGTGCGTGTTTGACGATTAATTATATTATTGTTGGGTACCACTTTTATTGTTACCAGAGCTCTCCACCTTTTTAGCTATAGTGATCACTCACCATCTGTCGTCCGGCGTCTGTCGTCCGGCGTCCGTGAACATGCATCTTCTCCTCCCAAACTGCTGAACCAATTTAATTGATATTTGAGATAATAGTTTGTTATGACATCGCAATTTAGTTTTGTTCAAATCAAGTTGCCTCGCCCCTTGGTAGGGCCACACCCAAAAAAGTGTGCTGAAATCTTAAAAAATCTTCTTCTCATGAACCAGCAGTAGCAGAGATTTGATATTTGGTGTGCAGCTTCCTTTTGAGGTGTAGACTCAGATTTGTTCAAGAGAAGTTTGTGGGGCTATATTTGCCATTGTTATGGGAGGGGCAAGAATATTTGACCCTCCCAAAATTTCTATTTTCCAAACCAAGAGGCAGATTTAGACCAAATGTGATATGAGGGCTTATTGGGTCATGAGTACTTAATTTATGCAAAAAAAATTTTTCCCGCCGCCCCATGGGATCCGCAAGAGCTAAAAATAGAAAAAAATTAAAACGCCCGTATCTCCAAAACTACCCGGCATTGAGAATTAATTCTTATTTGGTATGAAGCTTCCTTAGGACCAACAGAATGGAATGATAAAAAAAAATTGCTATCGGGTTTTATCATGGGGTACTTTTCTGGGACTTTGAAAAAGTGCTGAGATATTTGTGAAATAGTTGCTTCTGAGATTGCGTATTTTCTATTCACTGGTCATGTATATATTAAAGAGTTGAACCACTTTTTGTGTTAATTTCAATGAAAATTCCATAAATAAATGTTCTTATCTTTATCTTTTTGTTCAGTTCTTTTTATATTTTATTTTTGAGGTGTGGGGGGGGGGGGGGAGGGGGAGATATCCAGGGTGGGGGGAAGATAACCTAGGTTATCTTCTCCCCCAGGGGGAAGATATCCAGGGGGGGGGGGGGGGGAGATATTGTGGCACACCGGGTCGGACCTCGAAAATTTTTGACGAAAATCCAGAAATTTTTTTTTGTTTTTTATGTTTCGATAAATTTTAAGACCCCAAAAAAGTTTTTTTTTTACACTGAAAATTTGGAGTCTGGGTGGGAAATCGAAAATTTTTGACAAAAATCCTGAAATGTTTTGGGGGTTTTTATGCGTTTCGGTCAATTTTGGGACTTTGAAAATTTTGTACCAAAATCAGGAAATTATTTTTTGTTTTTTATGTGTTTTGGTCAATTTTAAGACAAAAAAAAATTTTTTTTTGTTACACTGAAAATTTGGGGTCCGCTTGGGACCTCGAAAATTTTTGACCAAAATCCTGAAATTTTTTTTTGTTTTTTATGTGTTTCGGTCAATTTTAAGACAAAAAAATTTTTTTTTTTTAACTCTGAAAATTTGGGGTCCAGGTGGGAGGGACTTCGAAAATTTTGGACCAAAATCCAGAAATTAGTTTTTTGTTTTTTTATGCATTTTGGTCAATTTTAAGAAGAAAAAAAAAATTAGGCTCAAAATATTTTGTTTGGGACTTCGAAAATTTCCAAACAAAAATAAAAAAAAATCTGTTTTTATGCATTTATCTCAATTTTGGGACGTAAAAGTGCAGGAACTGAAAATAGAAGAAAAAAATCCTGTGTATTGTATGGGCACAACTGCTTCATCTAGTTGGTATATGCTTTTCTTAGGAGGGGCATATGCAGCTTATTCAAATCAAGTCCCTGGTTTGATATTTAGACTACCATGTCAGGTGAGCGCCCTCAGGCCCCCCTGGGGCCTCTTGTTTATGTTGAAGGTTTCTTAAAAAAAAGGGGGGGGGGGGGGAGGGGGGTGTGTTTTTACCCATAATCTGGCTTAAAATGTATGTATCTTTGAAGGATGCTGTTTTTATCCATATTTATATCCTATATACAGCTGAAATGTTATTGTAAGGTGTATGTTTGTGGGAGATTTTCTCTTGTTCTCAGATACGCCATCCTAATTTTTGGGGCTTAGCCTGGGCTAGCCTTGGAAAATTAGGAACTTGTCTTCATACTTACATTAAGGAATTACTTCATTTGGCTCCTTGTTTAGAATATGTCTCCTCTATTACTGTATAGAGAGACATACATGTAATTCCTAACTGTTCTACATGTAAGTTCCTTCATTATGGATTGCAGATTTGGAATTATTTCAGAAGTCTTAAGCCCTCCACCTATTTAAGATTCAGCTATGTCTGGGCCATTGGTATACTGTGTAAAAATATGATAAATTTATACCAATTTGTATATTTTTATACTTACCAATGGCCCAGACGGAAAGGGCCCTCCCATCAGTGGGCACTCATACCTCCCCGCTGAATTATTTTGTAATACTCTCTTTTACAAAGAATGGTGTTGGCACCAATTCTGTTCACTTCCTGACGTCTGCGCATGCGCTGAGGGTAAATGTATGGAGGACCAGTTATGACTTCTAATTTTTGGTTTTGCATGCAAATTGGGGGGATTGGGGGGGCAAAATTTGTGTTTGGCCCTAGATATTTTAGAGTTAGCACCAGCTATGTCTGGGCCATTGGTGAGTATAAAAATATACAAATTGGTATAAATTTATCTTTTTTATACCCCTTCAAGGGAGGGATATAGTGAAGACCTCCGCCCGTCTGTCTGCTCATCAGTCCATCCATCCATCTGTCCATCCAAACTTTGCTTATTGCACAACTTGAACAATAGTTAACAGATTTCTTTTCTTTTGGGTATATATCTCTATAGCAACAATGTCTACATCATGTTCGATGACCACCGATATATCCTGAAGATTATTGGAGTTATGGCCCTTTGTTATAAAAATATCCTGTAAAACTTGTTTATGCCACAACTTGAGCAACATTTAACAGATTTCAATTCTTTTCTGTACATCTCTCTCTATAGCAACAGTGTCTTTGTCAAGTTTGATAACCACCAATACCTCATGAAAATTGTGGGAGTTATTGGCCATTGTTTACAAAATATCGTGTAATGCTTGTTTATGACATAACTTTAACAACAGTAACCGGATTTCAATTCTTTTCTGAATATGTCTCTATAGCAACAATGTCATGTTCGATGACCAGCGGTATCTGATTAAAATTGTTGGAGTTATTGCCTGTTGTTAAAAATACTGAGTAATACTTGTTTATGGAATAACTTGAACATTAGTAACCGAATTACAATTTTGTTTTGTCTATATCTCTTTAGGAACAATGTCTACCTCAAGTTTGATGACCACTGTTATCCGTTCCTCTGTCCATCCACAATTCCTTTAGCACACCCTACAGGCTGCAGTTCTCACCCGATCAGTTCAGGCAATGTCTAGATTGGAGCTATCAAATTTTTTCCAATTTCATTAAAAAATATGGTCGCCAGTAGCTACCCTTAGATTTGGTAAATAAATTGAAAACAATTCCATTGGTACACCCAGCAGGCTGCATGGCTTAACCCAATCATTTTCAAATTTCATATGTAGCTTTGGTGTGATGTCCAGATGTGAGCTATCGGATTTTTCTGAATTTTGTTGAAAAACATGGCTGCCAGCTGCCGTCTTTGATTTGGCACTTAAATTGTCAATAATTCCATTGGCACATCCTACAGGCCACATCTCTCACCCGATCAGTTCCAAATTTCATATGTGACTTTGGGGCAGTGTTCAGATGAGAGCTATTGAATTTTTCTAAATTTTGTTGACAAACATGGCCACCAGTGGCCCTATTAGATTTTGCATATAAATTGTCAACAATTCCATTGGCACATCGTGCAGGCCACATCTATCAACCTGTTTTTTTTCTTCAAATTTCATATGTAGCTTTGGTGTGATATCTAGATAAAAGCTATCAAACTTTTCTGAATTTTGGTGAAAAACATGGCCACCAGCAGCCATCTTTGATTTGGCACAAAAATTGTCAGCAATTCCATTAGCACACTGTACAGGCCACATTTCTCATCTGATCGTTTTTAAATTTTATACATAGATTTGGTGTCATATCTAGATGGGATCATTGTGGGAACCCCGGGAAGTGAAGCAGTGCCTGTTCACTGTTAAATAAGCTCTGTTTTACTGGTAAAATAGGACCCAGTCACCAATGCATGGGAGGTGCAAACCCTCTTTAAAATAGGCTACCTGGCTTATTAACTCTCACCCCTGGTCTTCAGTTGATATTAATGTTGTGGTCATGATTAGCCATTGTGCAAAAATATGTGACCTTAAACACCAATAAATAAATAAATAAATATATCTAGATGGGAGCTATCAAATTTTTCAGAATTTTGTTGAAAAGCATGGTCACCAGCAGCCATCTTGGATTTGGCATATAAATTGTCAACAATTCCATTAGCACACACTACAGGCTACATATCTCACCCAATTATATTCATATGTAGTTTTAGGCGTTAGTGTGATGTCTGCATGTGAGCTATCAAATTTTTCTGAATTTCATTCATAAACATGGCCATCATCGGCCATCGTGGATTTTGGCATATGAATTATCAAGAATTCCATTAGTACACCCCACAGGTCGCATCCCTCACCTGATTTCAGATTTTATAGGTAGCTTTGGCGTGGTGTCTTTTCTGTAGAAATTTGATTAAATTGCTTGGCATTGCTGGAGCTTTCTATTTTGTTCAGTCCCTTCTTGGACAAGTTGAGTTGCAGTGTCACTGACAGTTTCATCTGCAGAATGAGGTCCCCAGAGGTTGAATTTGGTGATGCTACCCTGCACAGCAGGGTAGCATTACCAAATTTACCCTCTGTGAACCTCAGACTGAATCAAGGTCTCAGGCCTAAACAAAAAGAGGTACCCAAAGGATAAATTGGGGGACTTTAGCCCACTGTATGGGTCAGCATCAAGAAATTCACCCTCTAGGGACCTCATTCTGGAAATGACAGATTGCTTACTTCAGGCCTGGCCATTTGAGGGGAGCTATAGAATCCGGCTCTCCTTGGCTCTCCTTTAGGCAAATTGAGGAGAGCCATAATTGCTGTCTTTAAACTGTAATGGCTGTCCTCAATTTTCATATTAATAACCTTGTATAATTGATATTAGTGTAGAATAGCTCCCCTGAAACAGATTTAGGAGGGCCATAGTGGCTTCCCTGCATTTTTCAAAAGGCCAGGCCTGTTACTTTCAGGCTTGTTTGTTTTATCGAAAGTTTTAATGATTATGTGATAACAAGAACAGTAATTATCAGATTTCAGTAATGTCAGATTTCAATAATATTTACTTCGTTTAGAGCTGTAGGTTTTTAAATTTCTTGTTCGGTTTTGGTTTTTCAGGTGGAGTAAAACCTCGGTTCGGTTCGGTTTTCGGTTTGTTCATGAGGCCAAATAAAATGCAATAAAACTCATTATGTCCGGAGTCATAACTGAATGGCAGTGAAATTGAGTGAAACTCAATGAATGCCCGAAATAAGCTATAATACATGAAGAATCAGGAAGGCCAATATAATAATTACCTAAATATACAGAACTTTTATTGTGCTTGGCCATTTTTCGAGGTCAGACACCTACACGCAACTTGAGGAAAGCTGCAAACACAACTAAACTGAACTGTCGGAAATTCACAGAATGTATCCTTCCCAGAGTAGTGAGAGTACCCAGACACTGCCATTGGCAGTGTCTGGGTACTATCACTACTCTGGGATAGCTGCATTCTGTGACTTTCTGCAGCAAGAGAGTATTTAATAAAAAACGAAAAACCTTAGATTACGGGATGTCGACGGTTTCGGTTTCGGTTTTTAAAAAAAACTAAAAACCTCGGTTCGGTTTTGGTTAACCTACAGCTCTAACTTTGTTACACTTTTGCTATAGTTCAACAGAGGCAGTGTGATATGCTTTGTGGTTCTATGTTATTTTCTTGTTATTATTGATTATTATTACATGCACACACACACACATCTTTCATAGTTTCAGATATTTGAAAAATGTGATTTTTGTCGTGGATTTCCCAGAAATTTACTATTGTTTGTCCTCATGTTTTATAGATAAAAGACAAATCTTTAGCAGTGTGTTCGTACTGTGGATTCACTGGACTTAATAGTGAACGTTGTGAAAGATGTCACAGGATACTTGGTGATGTTCACAGAGGCATCACAAACAAACGATTGAGGACTGAAGATATTAGTGATCATGCGTGCAATGCTACTATTGACAAACGCTCATTCTATGGAAAAAGACTAATGGAACACACAAACCTTTTGGAAGGATGTTCAAGAATTATAGTTCTAAATTCAAATTCTCAGGCTGCTGTTATTTCCCCAGGACATATTTCACCTGTCGATAGCACCAAAGTTACTAAACCTAAAAAGTCAGCACCAAGAGGAAGGAAAAGAAAACCAATTATAGTAACTGGTAAGATTGCATATTTATTTTTTAGGATTTGAGAAGTTGAAGGATAAATTTTGAACTAAATTTGCAATTGGAACTTCATATAAGATGTATATAGAGTACAGTCGCCGTGGACTGGTCATAATCCATGCGTGGGCAGTGATGTTCACGCATGCGTTTACTAGGTAATAAAAATCATCATCAGCAAAATTTTAAGTAATGAAGCACCGTATTGTACGAGGTGCTTCATTAATTAAATTTTTGATGATTATTCCTATAATTAGTGTTCAGAATCTAATATTATTGTGTCTGTAGAAATATTGCCCACCCGTGAAAAGTGACCAGTCCGCGGCAGCTGTACTGTAGGTGTTAAGACATACTTATATTTATTTTAATTAGTGTACAGTGGAACACTGTTAATTGAAAAGCCACTTTGTCAGTGAAAATTATTCAATTAGCCCTCTACCTAACACAGATAATATCAGAATATCTTGTTCCAATGAGGAGTCTTGTTCCGCGGCAGCTGTACTGTAGGTGTTAAGACATACTTATATTTATTTTAATTAGTGTACAGTGGAACACTGTTAATTGAAAAGCCACTTTGTCAGTGAAAATTATTCAATTAGCCCTTTACCTAACACAGATAATATCAGAATATCTTGTTCCAATGAGGAGTCACATCGTATGGTTTTGTTGAAAGTTTTTGAAAAATATTCTTTCAAGTATTGTGTTTGCATATTACACAGGTGGATGTGGCTGATTCGTTAGGTAAAGGGTTAAACCTTAATCGCCTAATTCTGACTTTGATAACTTTTTAATGCAAAGGAACAAGTGCCCCAACATGCATTGTTTGGGTAAACTCAAAACTTGTTTTCTAAGAACCTTGTCAGCTGTTTCTAGGCAAGTCTTGGCTGCCTCTGTAGGCAGCCAAGACAAGACATGACGAGAAACAACTTCAAAGCCACACTAGGTAGACTTTCAACATATAGCGAAAATGTATAAAAATCTTGATGCCCATAAGGGTTAACAGGAGTATTCTGTTCAATTCACAATTCTTTTTTTAGCTCATCTTGACAAAGTCAAGCTGAGCTAATCTCATCGCTCTCCATCCGTCGTCCGTCAACACCATGTTTTGGTCTTCTCCTCCAAAGCCACTGGGCCAATTCAAGTGAAAGTTTGTGTGAGTGATGGTCCCAAAGGGGCATTTCATTTTTGTTAAACTCAGCATGCCCAGCCCCATAGGGAGGGAGTGGGGGAAAATGCTCCAAAATATTTTAAAAATCTTCTCAAGAACCAGTGTGTACAATGACTTGATATTTGCTATGGAGCTTCCATATGAGGTGCAGAATCAAGTTTGTTCAAACGAAGTTCGTGAAGTAATATTTGGCTTTGTAATAGGAGGGGTAAGATTTTTGGCCCCGCCCAAAATTTCTATTTACTGAACCGATGGTCCGGTATGAACCAAATTTGGTTTGTGGTAGTATTGGGTCATAAGTACTTGACCTATGCAAAAAAAAAAATTCCCGCATCCCCATGGGAACCCTGGGAGCTAAAAATAGAAATATTTTCAAACGCCCATATTAACCAAACCCCACGGAACAGAGAGCTTTTATTTGGTATGAAGTATCCTTATGACCAGTAGAATTGAATGGTAAAAAAAATTGTTATGTTAGGGTGTTCTGTAATGGGTTCATATTTGGGCTCTCTACAGGAGCCCGAAGTTTTAACATAGGATAATATGGGGAATATTCTTTAAAAATCTTCTTCTTCAGATCCACCAGTCGGAATACTTTTATATTTGGTATGCAACATCTCTAGGGGGGTCAGATTCCAGGTTGTTCAATTCGAGTGCCCAGGTTAATATTTGGGCTCCATATGGGAACATGAAATTTAACTTAGTACAATATGAGGGAATTTCTTCAAAAATCTTCTTCTTCAGATTCACTTGTCAGAATGCTTTCACATTTGGTATACAACATCTCTAGGGGGGTCAGATTCAAATTTGTTCAAATCGGATCCATAGGTTAATATTTGGGCTCGCTATGGTAGCCCAAATTTGAACTTAGTGCAATTCGAAGAAATTTCTTTACAATTTCTCTTCTTCAAATCCAACAGTCAGAATGCTTTCATATTCGGTACACAACATCTCTAAGGAAGTCAGATTTAACTGTGTTCAAATCAAGAGCCTGGGTTAATATTTGGGCTCTCTATGGGAGCCGGAATTGGCGATTTTGCTGAAGAATTAAAAATTTTGTATTCAGTACCCTCTAGAGGTACTAAGATTAATCCACATAGGTTGTATCAAGGAGCTTCATAGGGTAGCTCTACATTTTACTTATGATCAACTGAAGAAAAGGCATGATGCCCAGATTATTTTTGTCACTCCTGAGGGACTCAAGGATTGACAGTGTAGCCTATGGAGATGGCTTGCTTAATGTAGACTCATTCTTGGACTCTGTTTAAATTGTGTTCTGTACAAGATGAGCGCTTCAGGCCCCGTGGGGCCTCTTGTTTACCGTACTCATGAAAATACTGACATTAAAAACTGAAAAAATTGGTTATAAACTGCAGGGGGGTGTCATAGCCTAATTGGCTGTCTTCCTAACACTCCCTATGGGCCATTTAATTATGCTTGGCAGCATTTAAGTCATTTAGAAGTGCAAGTGTTGCACTTTGTGTACTTTATACGGGAATCAAAATGAGATTATCAGGTACGATCAGATAGGGATAATCAGTTCAACTCACACAGGGCCTATATTTCGATGAGAATTCAAGAATCAATACATTCAAAGATTTGCGCAACAAAACCAGTGAGAATCCATGTAGATTTATGCTGTACCTCTTCTAGGATTTGCTTGAAAAGAATTGAGTCAATTTAACCATTTACCTAACATAGCAGCAGCATCAGCAAAGTAACCAACACAAAGCTAACATGACCTGAAATACCCTGACACTTTGTCAATAAAATTATACAAATATGGCTGTCATTGGAACTGGCTCAATGGAAAATAATTTTTCCCACCTCCCTGTGGAAACCCCAGAGCTAAAAATTGAAATGTTCTCCAACCTTAAAATTTCTCAAACTTCACAGAACAGAGAACTGTTATTTGGTATGAATCATCCTTTGGACCAGTTGGATGGAATGGTAAAAATATTGCCATCATTTGTGTTATAGTGTAATGTAGGGGGATGTGGATTAAAAAAGTGCTGAGTTAGCATATTTGAAAAATGTTCTCTTTTACCAATACAGGAGCCCAAATTTTAACTAAGTGCAATATGAGAAGTACTCTTTAACAAGTCTTCTCCTGAACCACCAGTCAGAATCTTTTGATATTTGGCATACATCGGGGATCAGAGTGAAGTTTGTTCTAAACAAGTCCCTCAGTTAATATTTGGTCTCCCTGTGGAGGCCCACACACTTAAACACTTGATTAATATTTAGGCTCCCTGTTGGATTCCTAGATTGATCTTTGTGCAGTATCAGGAATATTCTTGAAACATCTTCTCATAAACCCCCAATTAGAATGTTTTGATATATGGTTTTCACTATCCTTAAGGAAGTCAGATTCAAGTTTGTAAAATTCAAATCCCTGGGTTAATATTTGGGCTCCCTGTTGGAGTCTGAATTTTAACTTAGTCCAGTATGAGGAATAATCTTAAAAAATCTGCTTCAGTATCTTGATAACTGATATACAGCATCCTCAGAGGGGGCAGATTCAGTTTGTTCAAATAAAGTCCCTGGGTTAATATTTGTGTACCCTATGAGGGCCCAAATTTTATCTTTGATTCTCCCAATCATCTTCTTCAGAACCACCAGTCAGAATCTTTCTATATATGGTACACAGCATCCTTACAGAAGTTGGATTCTTGTTTGTTCAAATCATGTCCTTCGGTTAATATTTGGGCTTTCCAGGGAGCCAGAATTTTAATTTAGTGCAATATATTAAAGGAATAATCATAAAATCTTCTTCAGATCCACTACTCAGAATCTTTTGATATTTGGTATACAAAATCCTTATGTGGGTCAGATTAAAACTTTCTCAAATCAAGTGCCTGGGTTAATATTTGGGCTCCCTATTGGAGTAGAGCTGTCTCGGTGTCGGTTTTTTCGGTGCGGTTTTCGGTGTACAAGAACACCGAAAATCGAACCGAAGCAATTTTTTAAAAATCGCGAAAGTCGATGTTATACCCATAATGCAATTTTCTGTTGCTGTTGTGCGTTTGCAACATGGAGCGACGTGCCACTCACATAAAAGAAAGTCAGTAAGTTACATAAGAGCGTGTGGTCAATATGCACACTAATCAGGGCTCTCCTTGAGTCGGGGCCGATCGACCCCGGCCCTCTTGGGTATTTTTTTTTTCGGCCCCGACTTTTTTTTCTGTCTTGGCCTGTCTTGGCTCCCGAAATCTCAGTGTTGGAAGGTTTGGGCAACGAAATTTTGCGAGATTAATTTTTCCATTCACGTGTCATTCACGCAAGTGTGATCACAATAGAAGCAGCAAATAACAGATAAAATAATAATACAAACTGTTTTTGTCTGATTCGAATTAACATCCACCTAAATTATTAAATCCGCATGAAAACTGCGAAAATCCCAAGATTAAACAAACAAACAAACAAAAAAACAAACACATTTATGAGACTTCGAAAGCACGCTTGTCAACTAATGGGGGAATTCCCTTCAATACCACAATACTATGCGCGGGTACATCCGATCCTAACATCTGAATAAATGCAACACAAGACACAGAAACTGCCATCAAAATAAATGTACAAAATAAAATAAAATGTGTACCTGTGTCTAAGTGGAGATGTGGGGGCCAGGGGGGGGGGGGGGGGAGGGGGGGGGGGGTGCATTCCATTTCTGAAATATCCAAAGCTGTGGGGAATTTTCATAGATTAAAATTATTTTTTTCTTTGAGACAACCCTTGCATCGAAAATACACACCCCACAATATGTACAAAACGTCCTAAAATTTTATATAAAAAAAATCCAAAATGTCTATGTACGAAACGTCCAGCACCCACATGATGGGTCCAAGTCGTTCCGTCCCCGGGACGATTCGTCCCCTAACATAGTGGGACGTTTCGTCCTCAAGACACTGACAGAGTGGGAAGTTTCGTCCCCCCCCCCCCCCCCCCCCCTCCAGAGACAAAACGCCCACTTGAATAGCAAATCATTAAGATGATATGGGATGTTGGATTTTTTTTATGATGTAACAAGACATGATCACATCCTTAGAAATGGTTTGCCAAACCAGTTTTAATGATACACATCATATGTTCACATTAAGTTGTGGATTTGTTTTTTGCCTAAAAAACATCTAGGTAGATAAGAAACACATTCCACTGGAATGTGTTTTTTATCTATCTACATTTTTTTTTCTAAGCAAAAGCAATCAACTAAGGTCGCCATTGGAAAGAATGTAACAACATAAAATTACCCCAAAAGGCCCCGACCTCAATATCTGGGAGACTTTTTTCAGGCCCCCCAGCAGGCCCCGACCTCAACATCTGGGGGACTTTTTTTAGGCAAGGCAAGTCCTGCACTTGATTGATAGTCGTGTGTCCCTGCTGCTAATTGTGCAAATCCCTCAGTCCCGATAATCTTCCAATCTGTGTGCCGTTTTCTGTTCAATTACTGGACTTTTGTTTCAAGAGTTTGCAGCAGGAACACTCAACTGTCAATCGAGTGTGCATATTCAGCACGCGCTCTTATGATAATTAGATGTTTACACGTGAAACCTAAACTAACATTGTGGATTTAAAGGCACTTAATTTTATTACGTTGATTGATAGAATATTCAGTACACACCATGACATGCATAGATTATTAGATTAATGCCTGATGATCATAAAGGTACTGTGTTTTTTTCAATATTTTACGAAAAAAGTGTTTTTATGGACTTGAAACGAGGCCCACTTTTCTCAAAACAGCGCTAAAAGTTACTAAAACCTCACTCGCGCACTATTTTCAAACTCGAAAGACTGAATGAGGCACATGTGTTATTAATATCGACATCGACATCAACATCGCGGTTTTTTGTCCAAAAAAATCGAAAATCGACATCGAAGTCAAATTTCAACACCGAGACAGCTCTATATTGGTGCCTAAATTTTACCTTACTCCAGTATGAGGAATAATCTTAAAACCTCTGCTTCCTGAAATACACTAGTCAAAATCTTGATATTTTGATATTTGATATACAACATCCTCAGAGGGGCCAGATTCAGTTTGTTCAAATAATGTCCCTGGGTTGGTATTTTTGCTCCCTATAGGGACCCAAATTTTCACTTTGTGCTGCATTGGGAATATTCTCAGTCTTCTTCTCCAGAGTCACGTGCCAGAATTTTATGATATTTGGTATACAGCATCCTTCAGGGGCAGTTTAAAGTTTGTTCAAATAAAGTCCCTGGGTTAATATTTGGGCTCCCTGTGGTAGCTCTAATTTTAACTTAGTGAAAAAGAGGACCATTCTCTAAATTGTTCTTGAGAATCACCATTCAGAATGTTTTGATATTTGGTATACAGCACCTTAGGCCAGCTGAGCTTCAAGTTTGTTCAAATCAAGTCCTTGGATTCATATTTGGGTTCCCTAGGGGTGCCCCCCCCCCCTCCCATATGAACCCCAGGGAAGTGAAGCAGTATTTGGTTACTGTGGTAAACAAGCTCTGTTTTACTTGTAAAATAGGACCTAGTCACCAATGCTTGGGGTGGAAGTCCTGTAAAATGGGCCACATGGATATGAACGATTGACTAAACTTGACCTCATCTCTATGATATGGAGTCACGATTAGCCATTGTGCAGAAATATGTGACCTTAAACACCAGTAAGTAAATAAATTTATTAACTTCCTGTAATATGACAATTAATGTTTAAAATTTTCCTTTTTAATATGCACTATTCAAAATCTATTGATATTTGGTATCTGGGACCAGCCGTGAGGGCGATTATGTCGCCCTTCTAAGCCCAAAGTCGTCTAGAAAAGTAGTCGAAGCGATCACAAGTCGCCCTCTAAAAATTGACCAAAATGAGGAAAGGCTGAACTGAGTGATCCGAGGTTTACATAAAAAACTATTATTTTCAAGAATCGAATATGCTTGAGTGTGATAAATGGACATTTTCATTCGTCAAATAGGTGACCACTTATTTGAAATCACACGACAATCAATTGTACATTGTTGCTTTGTGGCAGATTTTTTAGCTCACCGAAGGGAGCTAAACTTATCACTTGCTGTCCGTCGTCGTCGTCCGTAGGTCGTGAACATTTTTCAAATGACTTCTCCTCTGAAACCGCTAGGTCGATTTGCTCAAAACTTGGTATGGATGTTCATTACCATATGTCAATTCAAGTTTGTTCAAACGAAATGGACATGTCCACTTGGGGCTCCATAGGGGGCATAATTCTGATAGCACCCTATGTATATTAGAGAAATTACTAAAAAATCTTCTTCTCCCGCACATGTGGGCAGAATCATTTGATATTTGGTATACAGCATTATGGGGTGGATCTGATTCAAGTTTGTTCAAATCGGCTCCCTGGATTCATATTTGGGCACACTTTTGAAGCCCAAATTCGAACTTAGTGCATTTCAGGCAAATTTCTTAAAAAATCTTCTTCTCCAGATCCAGCAGGCAGAATCTTTTGATATTTAGTATGCAACATTGTGGGGTGGATCTGATTCAAGTTTGTTCAAATCGGCCCCCTGGATTCATATTTGGGCTCACTATAGAAGCTCGAATTCGAACTTCGTGCATTTCAGGCAAATTTCTTAAAAAATCATCTTCTCCAGATCCAGCAGGCAGAATCCTTTGATATTTGGTATGCAACATTGTGGGGTGGATCTGATTCAAGTTTGTTCAAATCGGCCCCCTGGGTTCATATTTGGTCTCAGTATAGGAACCTAAATTTGAACTTAGTGCATTTCAGGCAAATTTCTTTAAAAATTTTCTTCTCAAGATCCAGCAGGCAGAATCTTTTGATATTGAGTATGCAGCATGCTTAGTCCCAGGGTTCATATTTGGGCTCACTGTGGTAGCCCGAATTATAACTTAGTTCAAAATGAGGAATTTTCTTTAAAAATCTTCTTCTTCAGATCCAGCAGTCGGAATGTTTTGATATTTGGTATGCAGCATCCTTAGGGAGGGGGGGGGGGGGGGAGGGGGGGAGATTCAAGTTTGTTCAAGCCATGTCCCTAGGTTCGTATTTGGGCTCACTGTGGGAGCCCAAATGATAACTCAGTTCAAAATGAGGAATTTTCTTTAAAAATCTTCTTCAGATCCAGCGAATGTTTTGATATTTGGTATGCAGCATCCTTAGGGGGGGGGGGGGGGGGGGGGGGGGGGGAGATTCAAGTTTGTTCAAGCCATGTCCCTAGGTCCCTATTTGGCCTCACAGTGGGAGCTTGAATTGTAACTTAGTTCGAAATGAGGAATTTTCTTAAAAAATCTTCTTCTTCAGATCCAGCAGTTGGAATGTTTTGATATGTGGTGTGTAGCATCCTTAGGGGGGTGAGATTCAAGTTTGTTAAAGCCAAGTCCCTAGGTCCATATTTGGGCTCCCTGTGGGAGCTCGAATTATAACTTAGTCAATATGAGGAATTTTTCTTTAAAAATCTTCTTCAGATTCGGCAGTCAGAATGTTTTGATATTTGGCATGCAGCATCCTTTGGGGGTGAGATTCAAGTTTGTTCAAGCCAAGTCCCTGGGTTCATATTTGGGCTCACTGTGGGAGCCCGAATGATAACTTAGTTCAAAATGAGGAATTTTCTTTAAAAATCTTCCTCTTCAGATCCAGCAGATGAATGCTTTTGATATTTGGTATGCAGCATCCTTAGGGGGGCAAGATTCAAGTTTATTCAAGCCATGTCCCTAGTTTCATAAAATTTGTCTCTCATGACTTCATTCCTTTGTAGTGTTGATGAACCATGTCTAACTGAATGGGACCCCCAATACTTCTTTGAACCACTTTGGCCGGTGAGCGATTAAGGCTCCTTGGGGCCTCTTGTTTTATTTCTATTTTGTTCCGTTTCAGTCGAAACTTCAAGTGTCAAAACGAAAATAGGTGACTTACGCAACTCAACAAAATAACCCAGTTTGAAAGTAGGTTACCTTGCTTAGGATGCCAAAAATGTATACACAACGGATGTATTTTCTAACTCTGTATTTTTATTTCGTTTTGCTGACGACTGTTAACTGTTGGGCCGTCTATTCCCAGTAAAACACAAATGGAATTGAAACACATGAGAAAAAGCTTTAGTGATGACAAGAAAAGCTTTGTACAGGCACAAGTGTCAGTATAGAAGATTTTGAAAAAGTGGTCCTCCTAAACACAGGAATGATGCGAAATGACACTGGAATGCCATAAAAATGATACAGAATGACATTTATTTTACAAAATACTCGACCCCAGAATGTATTTTGTTTATTAACTAACAAAGTACCTTCCAAGCAACCTTCTTACATCTGGTTCCAAGCAACCTTCTTACATCTGGTTCTGTTCAGACTTTCAGACTTAGGAAATTATTAGCTTACATGTAGTTGACTTTGGTGAACCACAGGAGGGTGCTGGGGGATTGGCACAAAGAAGAGGGGAGGGGTCAAGAAGGAGAGGGTTGCAGTGGGTGATTTTCAGTCAATAATTACTTTGTGATTTTTTAACCTGGCATAGATGCATCATAGATAACTGGACCTGGATTAATCAGATGTTAATGGAGGACCACAAGCTGAAAATATGAAAGGGTGGTACATAAATATTCTTAATTTTCCCCACTTGCCTATGAAGTCTCCCTACTTGCCTTTGCAGTCTCCCTATTTTTTCTGGAGGGAGACATGAAGTCTCCCTAAAATTCCCCCCAAGGCTGGTCCCTGTTTGGTATACAACATCCTGAGGGTGCAGGGGTAGGGGTCAGATTCAGGTTTGTTCAAGTTGAGTCCCAAGGTTGTTATTTGGGCCCCCTAGTTTTGCATTACTGGAAATCTGAGCATTATGTCTGGGGTAGCAGCTCAATACCAGAAAAAAATCATCTGACATGGACAACAGAGTAAATAATTAAATGACTTGGTTCCTCTGTAGTGTTAACTAGCCATACATGCTAATTAAGTCCTTCTTTAAACAACTCTTGTCAGGTGAGCACCTCAGGCCCCTGGGGCCTCTTGTTAGTATTGTTCTTATTATTACATTGCCGTATTATTAGCTCACCAACGAAGTTGTGTGAGCTTATGTCATGACCCGAGTTGCATCAGCGGCAACACTTGTGTTAAATTTATTATACGAGTCCACTTTGACTTTCCACCCTGTTACTATGCACCTCATACTGTTTCTATGGCCTTACAATTACCCACAGACCCTTACCCAGTGACATTTTATCGATTTTTAGTGTTTTTGCAATGTTAGACTTTTTTGTCAGCGTGTCCTTAGTAAATTTCTGACCTTTTTTGCTGTATATGAGTGGAGGCTACCACCAGTATGCTGTGGCTTTTATATATTTCATATATGCGTTAAATGCATCAATATAAGATGACATTAACCCTTGGCCGGACATTTGGCGGAGATTTTGGACTTTTTTAATGCAATGTTAGACTTTTTTGTCACTGTGGACTTAGAAAATTTCTGACCTGTTTTACTATACATGTACATGGCCGGACATTTTTTGCAGATTTGTAATAAGCCTAGTTCAGGTAAAATAACTGCCCATTGCTCAGGCATTCGATACTGGAATACATTTTATGAATCATTTCGATTCATTTTATGAATCTTCAGGTCATACAGACATGATCTAAATTGCCTAGGGATGGATGCACATTTAACATTCTCTTAAAACATTCTCTATTTCGAAACCTGTGCAAAATGATCATGCCACCATAACCATTATTCCCTTACATTTTCATATTTTTATATTAAAAAGTGAAATGTTATGAATTCTCTATTTACCTCAAGGTAACAATTTTTTTCAGAATTCCCAATTACCAACTCATCTGTCCAGCTATAGATATTATAAAACCTTTTGGAAAATAATGCTATTTCTAACATTACTACCATCATTTTTTTACAGCAATTAAAATGTGACCATGTCGATATTATATATACTCCACATGATAGCAGTCATAGGCCATAGGCTGCAGTTCAGAAGAGAAAAGTTTTCAGCACAATATTCAAACACTATCTACAGTTTAAGTTAATGATTATTGTTTTGATTTCCATGTCCGAACAAAAGCTTATTACAGTGACGTAGGAAGGATATAAAATTGGGGTGGGGGTGACAATGTCATTGCACAGTGTTCCACCTTCCACAAGACACACACATCTATAGTTTGCAATTTTACATTCACCCATATGGAAAGCATACTACAAACCAGCTACATGTAAATCCAATTGGTGTATTTTTTTTATTTACTTTATAGCATGACTCCTGCTAGTCTCTGTGAGACTTGACATCACCTCCGGCCTACCTAGTCTCTCTGAGCCCAGGTGGGCCTTAGGTGATATGAAGTCTTTCAGAGTCTACAGAAACTGCTATTGACAAGACTCTTGGGGTGCACTTTGTTTCAGTGTGAGTTAGAATCTGGTCTATAGGTTAATAATTTTTGAAAATTTTTTTTTTTAGTTTAACTTGACAAAGTCAAGATAAGCTATTGCCATCACGTGTGCAGAAGTCTGTTAGTCTGTTCAGATTTTCCTTTATCACAGGCTACACCCTGCAGTTCTTGTCCGATCGTCACGAAATTTCACATGCAGGTTTGATGTCATGTCTAGAAGAGAACCTCCCCTTTTGGTCACAATCAGTCAACCGTGATGGCTGCCCGAGCCCAAAACCTGAAAACCTTTAGCACAGTCTACAAGTCGTATTTATGAAGGGATTTCATTATAACTTGGTAGGATGCCTCTGTATAATATCTAGATGAGAACGTCGCCTTTTGGTCATGATATGTCAGCTGCGACGGCTATCCAAGCCCGAAACTCAAAAACTTTTAGCTCAGTCTACAGGTCATATTTAATATGGGGGGGATGTCATTGTAACTTGGTAGGATGACTCCATATGATGTCTAGATGAGAACTTCCCCATTTGGTCGCGATCTATCAAACATGACGACTGCCAGAGCCCAAAACCTTTAGCATAGTCTACAGGTCGTATTTATTGAGGGATTTCATTGTAACTTGGCAGGCTGACTCCATATATGTCTAGATGAGAACGTCTCCTTTTGGTCGCGATTGGTCAACTGTGGCGTCAACAGGGGTCCGAAGCTCGAAAACTTAGCACAGTCTACAGGTCATATTTATGAAGAGATTTCATTGTAATTTGGTAGAATGACTCCAGATAATGTCTAGATGAGAACGTCCCCTTTTGGTGGCGATCATTCAGTCATGACGGCTGCCCAAGCCCAAAACCTGAAAACCTTTAGCAATCTACTGGTCATATTTATGGAGGGATTTCATTGTACCTTGGTAGGATGACTCCATGTAACTGTCACGGCTACAGGGGCCTGAAGCCCAAAAACCTTTAGCACAGTCTACCGGTCGTATTTATGAAGGGATTACAATGTAACTTGGTAGAATGACTCCAGATAATGCCTAGATGAGAACATCCCCTTTTGTTTGTGATCATTCAACCATGATGGCTGCCCGAGACCAAAACCCGAAAAACTTTTGCACAGACTACAGGTCCTATTTATGAAGGGATTTCATTGTAACTTGGTAGGATAACTCAGTATAACATCAAGATGAGGACGTCCCCTTTTGGTTGTGATTGGTCAACCGTGATGGTTACACAGGCCCGAAGCCCAAAAACTGTTAGCACAGTCTACATGCCGTATTTATGAAGGGATTTCATTGTAACTTGATAGGATGACTTGTTTTGGAATAATTTCAATGTAACTTGGTAACTTTCATTGACATACATTAACTGTGAGGGCCACATACATTAACTGTGAGGGCCACATTAACCCTCCCCTTAATTCTTTAGTACAGTAGACCTACACCTCATATTATTTTTATTGAAAATATAACATACAGGGAACAGAAATTAACATATTCCCAATTATCATTATTCTTGTCTTATTTCATAATCCGTTCACGAACATTGAGCATTATCCTTTTCATCAAACACAACACACAGACAAGTTAAGCTATAGTGTCATTGACACTTTCATTTTTAGCTCAACTTTGATGTAAGTCAAATTTGAGCTTATGCCATGGCCAGTCGTCCGTCTGTCCGTCAACAATTCAATATGGCTTGGGCTAGAGGCCATATTTATGAACCGATCTTTATGAAACTTGGGTACCTTTGTTCTCACCTTGGGATGAGAACGAGTGTTTTTGGGTGCGGTCCAAAATTCAAGATGGCCGCCAGCAGCCATTTTGTACTAAATTAGTGCAATCAGGTTTTTGTACAGAACTTCTGTATGAAAGTTCTGATTTGAATAAATTTTTGTAGGAATGTTTAGTAACATGGAATACATCACATATAATACAGGTTTTTTCTTGTGCAGAAATTATGCAAATTAGATGAACTTTGATTTATTCAGTGCTATTTATACGCAGTAAGTGCACATGTCAATACGGCTCAGGCTTGAGTCGGTATTTATGAACCAATCTTCACGAAACTTCTTGGGATACCTTTGTAATCACCTTGTGACAGGAACGAGTGTTTTGGGGTGCCTTTGTTATCACTGTGCTATATTTTTGGGTTCAGTCAGACCCACTCCTGGACTCAAAGATTTCTTTTCTGGTTTTGCATCTAACTGTCACCCCACCTTTACAATACTTTTCCTACATATTTGTTACAGGCTACGGTCAGCACTTATGTACAGACTGTTACAATACTTTACATGTACCTTTGTTATCAGGTCATTACCTAGATGTTTGTCATTGCTGTGTCATATACTATACATGTACATGTCTTAAACAAGTTGAGCTACAGTGTCATTGACACTTTCATTTTTTGTGGAGGGGGGGGAGAGGGGGGAATACCTCCCCTTACCTTCCCGGTTCCTATGCCACTGGCTTAGTACCCCTCTTTTGAACGAGCTCATTAAGCTCATTCCAGAGAGAGGTCATAGGCTGTGGTTTGGAAAAGAAAAATTGTCAAAGCGTATTAGTTTGAGACCATGGTACCTTACATTATTTGACAGTGACCAAGTGATATGATACCAAGTATCAACTTAGATTTTTTTTATTTCAAGCATGTCGGCAACAAATAGATAAAATTATTCAGACATTTAGTCACATTATCATGCATTTCTATATTCTCAAGGTAAGTTTTTTCTTCATAAACACATGCCTGTCAACATGACAGCTTCGTTAAACATGAACACTGAGCACAGACAATGTGACCAGCTGTAGAAAACACTCTCTCTGATGCAACTGAGGTATCTGGACTTAGAGACAAACTTTTGCAAGTTGAGAAAACATTGGAAACCTATCCTTATTTTTCTTCCACCACACAAGAGGGTCACTATTTAAAGGCATTGGTTTTTCTTTGCGATATGTTCTTACCTCCTCATCAACTTTCTCCTGTAGGGTTTTACTCACATCCTCTTTGGAATAGAAATCTTCAGCAAATGGTTTCTCCAATGCCGATTTAGGTTTTTCTGACGAATCATGTTTAGCTCAACTTGACATCAAGTGTGAGCTATTGGGATGGGTTGTGATCCATCGTCAGTCCATTCTTCCATCCACTATTCCTTTAGCACACCCTACAGGCCCCAGCTTTCACCCGATCAGTTCCAAATTTCATATGTGGCTTTGGGGCAATGTCAAGAAGGGGGCTATCGATTTTTTTTTGAATTTCGTTGAAAAGTATGGCCACCAGTGGTCATCTTGGATTTGGATATAAATTGTCCAACAATTCCTTCAGCACACCCTACAGGTCACAGCTCTAACCCGATCAGTTCCAAATTTCATATGGAGCTTTGGGGCAACAGTGTATTTGATGACTGGATTCATATCGCAAAATGCTATACAAAAATGTCCAAATGCTAACCATTTTTCTTTCATATTGGCCGAATATTCACTATTTATCATCACGTTTTGAAACCAAGATGGAAACTGCTAATCAAATTTTTAAAAAGAAAAAATACCCTGGGCAATGTCTAGATGGGAGCTATCAAATTTTTAGCTCTCCGAAGGTGGCTTTTCTTATTACTTGCCGTCCGTTGTCGTCATCGGTCGTGAACTTTACATTATCAACTTTTTTTTTTGAGGAAATTTCTTTAAAAATCTTCTTCAGATCCACCAGTCAGAATCCTTTCATGTTTGGTATACAACATCTGTAGGGGGGTCAGATTCAAGTTTGTTCAAATCCAGTCCCTGGGTTAATAATTGGGCTCCCTGTAGGAGCCCCAATTGTAACTTACTGAAATATGAGGAAATTTCTTTTAAAATCTTCTTCTTCAGATCCACCAGTCAGAATGCTTTCATATTTGGTATACAACATCTCTAGGGGGGTCAGATTCAAGTTTGTTCAAATCAGGTCCCTGAGTTAGTATTTGGGCTGTCTATTGGAGGCCAAAGTTTAACTTGGTGCAATTTCTTTAAAAATCTTCTTCAGATCCACCAGTCAGAATCCTTTCATGTTTGGTATACGACATCTACAGGGGGGGTCAGATTCAAGTTTGTTCAAATCATTTCGCTGGGTTAATATTTGGGCCCAAATTTTAACTTTGTGCAATACGTGGAATATTGTTTAAAACTCTTCTTCTTCAGAATCCTCTCATATTTGGTATACATCATCTCTAGAGGAGGGGGGGGGGGGGCAGATTCAAGTTTGTTCAAATTGAGTTTCTCGGTTAATATTTGGGTTCCCTATGAGAGCCCAAATTTTAGTTTAGTGCAATCACAGGTACTCGGCACAAGCTGGGAAATCGAAAGGAAAATGATAGCACTCATCTTTGTGTTTCCCCCCTCAAATTTGATTCACACAACGTATCCAACAGTACCCAGTATCAAATGGAAAGGGGAATGAATAAGCTTTACAATGGTGTATTACACGACCGTTGGGTGTTCTTGGGTTGGTCATGATAACTGAGAGAAGTCGCAGAAAAGGCCGAAAAACATTTAGTCGGACAAGAAAGTGCACAGTGAAATGAGGTTAAGGAGCGACAATTATCCGATTTATTATGAATAATTCGAGGTCCCATTTATTAACCGCATACCTTTATCAATTACTAATCTCGGATCCACATTTATTGTTTTCTGGAGTTCACATTTAACGTTTATACACTTTTTAGCTGTAACTTTGACATTTTTCCCAAGCTGACCTGAGTAGAGGGCGTCCTTAGATACGCGACTTCCGCAAAAGCTTTCCCCATTCTCCCTTTGGCTTATTTTCATCGATGATTTTCTTGGCATAAATAGCAGCCAATGGGATGTCATTGTGCTTCTATGGATGCCGCTAGCTTGTTCAAAGCCAAGGTAAGGTTAAAAAAATGTATAAACGGCAAATGTGATCGCCAGAAATGAATAAATGTGGATCCGAGATTAGTAATTGATAAAGGTGTACGGTTAATATTTGAATCTGCCCTCCATAGACAATGGGACCTTGAATTATTTATAATAAATAGGATAATTGTCGCTTGTAGACCTCATTTCACTGTGCACTTTCTTGTCCGACTAAATGTTTTTAGGCCTTTTCTGCGACTTCTCCCAGTTGTCATGAACAACCAAAGAACACCCAACGGTTGTGTAATACACCATTGTAAAGCTTATTCATTCCCCTTTCCATTGATACCGGGTACTGTTGGATACGTTGTGTGAATCAAATTTGAGGGGGGAAACACGAAGATGAGTGCTATCGTTTTCGAAAAGCGAGTTGTTTACCTTGTTAATATTTATATACCATTACAGGAGCACATCAGCATAGATTTAAAAATGGTAGCAAATATCATTTTTCTTTCGATTTCCCAGCTTGTGCCGAGTACCTGTGAGTGCAATATGAGAAAATTTCTTTAAAAATCTTGGGCGCGGTGGCGTCGCGGTGACTGGTTCTCGTCAGATCACCGAAGTTAAGCAACATCGAGTGTGGTTAGTAGTTGGTTGGGTGACCATTTCAGCGACTGATTCGCGCTCCCGCATTTTGTCCTTGGGCAAGGCACTTATCCCCGACTGCCTACATGGTTGCACGATGATGCTGTGTACTATGGCGTACTTCACGTCGATGGTGCGCATGACTTCAACCAATCTAACCCGGCCTGTGCTGCGGTGCAGATTTCAGAGTTACGATGTTGGAGAGCTGACAGCTACTCGTCGTTGCTTGGCAGTTCTCTCTGGGTACACCGGCTTCCCCCACCCGTAAAACTGTCACCGGCATGATATGACTCTGGATGTTAATGTGTCGTTAAACCCTATTAAATAAATAAATTTAAAAATCATCTTCTTCAGATCCCCCAGTCAGAATCCTTTAACATTTGGTATACATCGTCTCTAGGAGGAGACAGATTCAAGTTTGTTCAAATCGGGTCCCTGGGTTCAAAATGTTGGGTCTGGTTCGGACAAAATTTGAATAAAAAAAATTTGAGGGGATTTTTTATGCGTTTTGTTCAATTTTGAGACGGAACACCCCCAAATTTTTAGCCTGAAAATGTTGGGTATGGTTCAGACTCCAAAATTTTGGACCAAAATTCTTAATTTTTTTGTGGATTTTTTATGCATTTTGTTCAATTTTGAGACGAAAAAAAAAAAGTTTAGTCTGAAAATTTTGGGTCTGGTTCCGACTGAAATTTTGGAGCAAAATTTGGAGAGAAAAATTTCGTTTTTTATGCATTTTGTTAAATTTTGAGGTGAAAAAAAAAAATTTTAACCTGAAAATTTTGAGTCGGGTTCGGACTCCGAAATTTTGGACCAAAATTCTAACATTTTTTTTCATTTTTATGCGTTTTCAATTTTCAGAGGGAATTTTTTTTTATAGCCTGAAAACTTTGGGTCCTGTTCCGACTTGTTTTTAAAATCTTTTGACCCTGTAGTCCAAATGCTTTCATATTTGGTATACAACATCACTAGGAGGGTAAGATTCAAGTTTGTTCAGTCCTCGTCCCTGGGTTGATATTTGGGCTCCCTATGGGATAGGGCTGAGGGTTCTGTACTTGTACTGAGGGCAGCAGGAAATCAGAAAGAATCTTTTCAAATTTGGGGATGGGAGAAGCAAGTGGGAGTTTGAGTGGGGGGGGGGGGGGGGGGGGAGTGGGGGCTGGTCTCCCTAGATACCTCATGGCTCCACCACTGTAGCCCACTACAGTTGCCCAACACAATATAATATGTCCATTAGCTGAGAAGAGTGGTGAACACTGACTAACCTGAATGACTCATCACGCTATATGAGCCTAAGGACTTGGATGACAAATACAGACACATTTTATGTGTACATTACCCTCTAAAATGGGGATTTCTACAATATATTGTACAAAACCGAAACTGAACCGAAATGCAAATTTCAAAACCGCCCAGCCCTACTATGGGAGCCGAAATTTTAACTTAGTACAATATAAGAAAATTTCTTTAAAAATCTTCTTCAGATCCACCAGTCAGAATCCTTTCATATTTGGTAAACAACATCTCTTGGAAGGTAAGACTCAAGTTTGTTCAAATCTGGTTCCTGGGTTATTAATTTGGGTTACCTATGGCAGCCTGAATTTTAACTAAGTGCAATATTAGGGAATTTCTTTTAAAATCTTCTTCAGATCCACCAATCGGAATCGATTCATATTTGGTATACAACATCTCTAGGTGGGTCATATTCAAGTTTGTTCAAATCGGGACCCTGGGTTAATATTTTGGCTCCCTATTTGAGCCCAAAGTTTAACTTAGTGCAATGTGAGGTGATTTCTTTAAAAACCTTCCTCATATCCACGTCATAATTCTTTCTTATTTGGTATATGACATCTCAAGTGGGATCAGATTCAAGTTTGTTCAATTTGAGTCCTTGGCTTAATATTTGGGCTCTATGGGCAGGGTGGGGGTGGCAGTGGGGCATGTTAGGTTCAGGTTTGTTCAAATCTACTCCTTAGGGTTTTTAGCTCACCGAAGGGAGCTCAACTTATCACTTGCTGTCCGTCGTCGTGAACATTTTTCAAACGACTTCTCTGCAAACACTGGTTCGATTTTCACGAAACTTCATGTGGATGTTCATTACTATATAGCAATGTTTGTTCAAATGAAGTTGCCCCTCCTCCTGGGTGGTGCCATGCTGCCAAGGGGCTCCAAAATCTTGTAAAATCTTCGCCTCATGAACCAGCAGTAGCAGAGGCTTGATATATGATATGCAGCTTCCTTTTAAGGTGTAGACTCAGATTTGTTCAAGAGAAGTTTGATGGGCTATATTTGGCGTTGTTATGGGAGGGGAAAATTTTTTGGCCCTGCCCGAAATTTCTGTTTTCCAAACCGAGAGGCTGATTTGAACCAAATTTTATGTGAGAGATATTGGGTCATAAGTACCTAAATTATGCCAATTTTTTTTTCCCGTAGCCCCGTGGGAACCGAAGGAGCTAAAAATAGAAAAAAATTAAAACGCCCATATCTCCAAAACTGCACGGCACTGAGAATTTTTATTTGGTGTGAAGCTTCCTTAGGACCAACAGAAAGGATTGGTAAAAAAAAATTGCCATCGGTTTTATCATAGGGTACAGTTTCGGGTCTTTAAAAAAGTGCCGAGTCAGCATTTTATAACACTGTGGGTAATGGGAAAAACATTTAAGACTACTTTTCTCCCAAACCACTGCTCCAAAAGCTTTCAAATTTCACATATAACATCTTTGGAAGATTGTTTCACATGTTTATTGAAACCAATTCCCTGGGTCCATATTTGGGCTCTCTATGGGAGCCCAAATGTTTAAATTAGTGCCGTATGAGGAATATTCTTTAAAAATCTTCTTTTTCAGATCGACCAATAAGAATCTTTTGATATTTGGTATGCAGCATCCTTAGGGAGGTGGAGAGGGGGGAGGGGGTATGGGGAGGGGGGGGGGAGATTCAATTTGTTCAAGCCAAGCCCCTGGGTTCATATTTAGGCTGAAAATTGGACTTTGAAATTTTTGACCAAAATCTGGAATTTTTTGTTTTGTTTTTTATGCGTTTCGATCAATTTTAAGACAAAAAAAATTTATTTTTTTTTACACTGAAAATTTGGGGTCCGGGTGGGACTTCGGAAATTTTGGACCAAAATCCTGAAATTTTTTTTTGTTTTTTATGTGTTTCGATCAATTTTAACACAAAATTTTTTTTTTTTTTTTACTGAAAATTTGGGGGCCGGGTGGGACTTGGAAAATTTTGGACCAAAATCCAGACATTTTTTTTTTGTTTTTTACGCGTTTTGGTCGATTTTAAGACAAAAAAAATTTTTTTTTACACTGAAAATTTGGGGTCCGGGTGGGACTTCGAAAATTTTGGACCAAAATCCTGAAATTATTTCTTTTTGTTTTTTATGCGTTTTGGTCCATTTTAAGAAGAACAACAACAAATTTTAGTCTGAAAAAATTTTGTTTGGGACTTCGAAAATTTCCGAACAAAAATAAAAAAAAAATCTGTTGTTTATGTGTTTATCTCAATTTTGGGACGTACAAGTGCAGGAACTAAAAATAGAAGGAAAATCCTGTGTATTGTGTGGGCACAATCGCTTCATCTAGTGGCTGCCAGTGGCCATCTTAGATTTGGCATATAAATTGTCAACAATTCCATTAATACACCCTACAGGCTGCATCTCTCACCCAATCTTTTTCAAATTTCATATGCAGCTTTGGTGTGATGTCTAGATGGGAGCTATTGAATAGTTCTGAATTTTGTTGAAAGACATGGCTGCCAGCAGCCATCTTGGATTCGGATATAAATTGTCCAACAATTCCCTTAGCACACCGTACAGGCCACAGCTCTCACCCGATCAGTCCCAAATTTCATATGTTGATTTGGGGCTATGTCTAGATGGAAGCTATCAATTTTTTTCAAATTTTGTTGAAAAACATGGCCACCAGTGGCCATCTTGGATTTGGATATAAATTGTACAACAATTCCTTCAGCACACCCTACAGGTTGCAGCTCTCACCCAATCAGTTACAAATTTCATATGTAGCTTTGGGGCAACAGGGTATTTGATGACTGGATTGTATTGCAAAATGCTATATAAAAATGACCAAATGCTAACCATTTTTCTTTCATATTGGCCGAATATTCACTATTTATCATCACTTTTTGAAACCAAGATGGAAACTGCTAAACAAATTTTTAAGAACAGAAAATACCCTGCGACAATGTCTAGATGGGAGCTATCAAATTTTTCTGAATTTCGTTGAAAAACAAGTCCGCCTATGGCCATCTTTGATTTGGTGTATAAATTGTCTACAGTTCCATTAGCACACCGTACAGTCTGCATCTCCCACCCAATCTTTTTCAAAATTTGTATGTAGCTTTGGAGTGATGTCTAGATGAGTGCTATCGAATATTTCTGAATTTTGTTGAAAAACATGACCGACAGCAGCCATCTTGGATTCGGATATAAATTGTCAACAATTTCATTAGCACTCCCCACAGGTCGCATCTCTCACATGATGTTTTTTGAATTTCATATATAGCTTTGGTGCGATGTCTGGAGGGGAGCTATCAAATTTTTCTGTATTTTCGTTGGAAAAAGATGGCCATTAGTGGTCATCTTGGTTGGGCATATAAGTTGTCAATAATTCCATTAGCAGACCCCACAGTTTGCACCTCTCACCCAATCTTTTTCAAATTTTATATGTAACTTTGGTATGATGTCCAGATGGGAGTTATAAAAATTTTCTGCATTCCATTTAAAAAGGTAGCCACCACCGGCCATCTTGGATTTGACATATAAATTGTCACCAATTCCATTAGTACACCCAACAGGCCCCATCCCTCACCCGAAACTTGAGTAAATGACATGGCATTACTGGATTTTTCTATTCAGTTCAGTCCTTTCTTGGACAAGTTGAGCTGCAGTGTCATTGACACTTTCATTGCTTTTGAGTTCAGTGTTTGAGCTGCAGTGTCATTGACACTTTCATTACTTTTGAGTTCAGTGTTTGGCTCACATGTTTCTACTGCGTCTGTACTCAAGTTATTATTGCTCTCCGATTTCAAAGGAGTTTGAGTATCATCAAACAATACAATAGTCTTTTCATTATTGACCGGGAACAAATCAGTTTTTTTCTTTGTGGTGATGTAAGGCATTTGCTTAAATCTGGGATCTAAATACGCTCCTTCCAAAGCATTTCAACAACATCATTGTCAATGTGCCTAGTCTCCAAATTATTATGAATGGAAGCTTTTATTTCAACAATTATTGGCAAATCATCAGAATTTTTCTCAGTTCTCTTCAAAATCATTTCTTTAAGTGGATGAATTAAGGAAACTGTGGCAAGTTCCACCTCGCTGATACATCTTTCATCAATTTATGATCTGGGATTTCTAGAAGGGCCTGTTCTCGTTTCAAAAGACCTGTAGCTTTTGTTCTCTTGTGGAAGAAATTCACTATTCTCCTAACTCTACCTAACAATCTGTCAAACTGAGGTACTTTCAGTGCCTTTTGCACAGATAGATTGATTGTTTGTGCAAAACATGTGACATGGGATTTTAAAAAACTGCAGTTTCGTACAGCTTTGGAAATGTTGCTGGCATTGTCAGTTGCGATTGGAATGTATTGAGAATTAAACTCACTTTTCAAAATTTTCCACTCTAAAAGACTAGTTTTCAAATTTTCTGCAAGTTCTCACCTGTGTGAGCCTCTGAACATTCTTTGATCTCCCAACACAATGTTATGAAATTCCCAATCATCATTTTTCCCCCTGCAAACAAAGTTTGGGGGAGTATATAGGAATCACCATGTCCGTCCATCCGTCCGTCCATCTGTCCATCCTTATAAGTGCAACTCCTCCTAAACCATTTGAAGAATTTTCATGAAACTTTACACAATGGAAGAACTCCATAGGAAGATGCGCATGAAGCAATATAATTCCGTTACGACATTTCCAAGGGGAGATAATCTAACTTATGCATTTTAATTGCTACATCATATGGTTGTGTCCTCGTAACTGCACGGGGGGAGGGGGGGGGGGATCACTTTGTGAGCTTGCTCACAGTACCTCTAGTTGATATAATGTGCAGAAAGTGTGACATAACTGGTTGTAGCCCTTGCTGTCCAAGCATCTGTTGTGATAGCAGCCAACTTGGTGTTTTCTAACTCACGTCTACATCCTGCTTCAGCTCTTCATACATTGCTGGAATGGTTTTATCAGAAAAGTATTTTCTGATAGGAATTTTATACCTCAGTTCGACTGTCTTCTTCAAATTTTGAAAACCTTTATTTTCCACCACTGAAATGGCCTCATATCTTTTGCAATAAGATAACTTATGGCTTTTGTGATTGAAGTTTCTTTTGACACTGGCAACTTTGAACAGAACTCAGTTAATCGCAGTTGTCAGGTATTACCTAATTTACTTGGTGTCATCTCGTTATGCCGATGTGCTTAAATAAACATACTGAGATCGGGATTAGTGAAAGGTGCTAATTACTTTTACTGGTCACTTTTACCCAGGATTTTAGATGAGAAAAAATTACAAATAACGAACATTAAACATTGCATGAAACATGGGCATTAATTAAATGCTCTAAAAAAGGACTGGCCTTGGCCATGGCATCTAAAAATTGTAAAATGTTCATTCTACTTTCTCTGTATTCTCTTTGGTAATGCCGGATGAAATGTTCAATTTTTCGGTACTTTTTTCGTCGTGGGCAAACTTTACCACCGGCACGGAGTTGAAGTATTGTTGCTTCTGTGTAAGCCTGTTCCTGTTGAATAAAACTCACAACAGAGTATAAATTTGGATTACTTCCGTTGATTATTTTCTTCAATTTAGAATGCCATCCCTCCACGTGGTTTGTTGTTCTTGGGCCATTTGTCTCAGAATGATTCCATATATTTTGATTAACTCCTTCAACCCAGAATGAAGTTGCATAGTCTGTGAACTTTACCACTCACTGGTCAACATCCCTAGTATTTAATTCTTCTTCCTATGCACTCAGTACTTCAAACCAAGCATCGCTGACTTCTGGCACTGCCACAAATGGAAGAGCTATGGCTCGTCGAACTAATGTTCTGACTGCTGTGTCGTCTTTGTATTCATTTCTAAGGCTGCACTTGTCTGATGCAAAGCGATAAACCGCTTGACTGTAGTGGAAGTAACATCCCTTTACCGTTGTTGTTGGAAAGATGAGCTGCCCAGCATTTTGAGCAGCAATTTCAAAATCCATAAAAATCTGAGAAGGCTGGTGGGTCACACCTGCATCTTGACATTTATTTGAGATAAGTTCAAAGAATCTAACGTAAGTTGACTGCTGCTTGTCTGGTAGAAATCCATACACAAGTGGGAACATTTTATTGTCAACAAAAGCATGCACTGAATATAACTGGAAGAAGAGTTTAGGCGACTTCTCAAATTTTCCATCACATTATAATGCTGCCGCTTCACTGAGTAGTTGAAGATTTGCTGTGGTCGCAAAGATCATTATTTTCTTTTCTTCGCCATCAGAAGCAAGAAGAAAGTTGTCCCCTGCTGTTGTTTTCTGGAACATTTCTGGTAGAAGTATATCAGAATGAGATTTTGGAAGAGCTGGCCTTGTTTTTGCTCAGGATTGGTAAAGAGCTGATCGTACACTGTAGAAAGTTGGAATTTTAGCAATGGTCACTGGGTCAGTTTTTATCTCCTCTTAAAGATCAACTAAGTCCTGGTAGATAGATGATACAGATTTAGAATCACGACGAACTGTTTTCTTCAGATCTGCTAACACGGCATCTGCACAGATTTTTGGTAAATCCGGAAGATGATTATGCAGGGCTTGATTTAATCTGAAAATTTTGAATAGCAATTTACTATTCACCCTGGAAAATTGATTAGCAGTTGATCCAAAAGCACTTGAAACTAATAAATCTTGAATAGCAAAATTCAGAAATTGGAGAGCAAAGTGCTATGCTAATCCAGTTAAATCGAGCCCTGTGATTATGTGTGCCCATAGGCGAACTAATAATGTCATCTCTTGTGTTTATTGTGGCTCCGCAACAGCGTTCACTACACACCCAGTGGATATTTGGTGGCTTCTGTGACTTTATTTGGAACTTAAAGTCATTGTAAACTAGATTTCTACCTCCTCTGTTATTAGGAATGAACATAACTGAAACTTGTTGACTTGCCATGACTGCGAGAACTATGTATGAGAGGGACTATGGAGATGTTCCTTTTTAAACCTTTTCCATTTTCCCTGTTCACCCTGATGGGTATTAACGTGCCGTATTCAACAATATGGAGATGTTCTTTTTTAAACCGCCTCCATGACCCCTGTTCACCCTGACATGTATTCACATCTCTTATTCACTAAGAAAAAAAAAACGACTAAAATTCTGGGTAAAAGTGACCAGTAAACAGTGACCGTTGGGAACGGCGAGCGATCGTGCCAGCGCACCATCGCGCACCGCTTTTTCGTATACCGCGAGTAATTAGTCGCGCACGTTTATCTTCCGGTCGTGTTCAAAGCCTTCGTCGGAGAAGTGCAAAGTACAGAAGAACCTGTCATGAGCAGGGGTCAGCCGAGTGGGCGACTTGGGCGAAGAAGTCGCCTTGTCATTCCTCAAGTCGCCTTGGCTTACATTGGGGGCGAAATTCAAGTTGCCCTCCCAAACTTCCTTGGGAGACATGGCAGTTGACTGTATTTTCTTATGTTTTATTTTTTAAAAACACACGCTTCCGCAAAAAACAGTAAACACGGTTGCTGTTAAAGTCCGTCACACGGCTATGAAAATAGCCTAAACTAGCCCAATTTTATATTTCTGAAAAGAACTGCAATTGCGTAGTCGTTCGAACAATTCGCCCCAACTGATAGCAACCAGCACAAAATGGCTATTTAAAAACAAAGTACCAGACAACAACGAATCACACAAGACACGCATCAAGTTAATTAGAATTTATTAAAGTTAACCATCGTTTCAAAACAAAAAAATGTATTGGAGACAGTTCGTCCATATCGAAATTGCTTGCGGTTACGCTCTGTTCCACTGAAAAATTGGCTGCATTGAAATTCGCCCCGCAATTTGCATTGAATGTTTTTCTTTGAAAACTTGTGAAGTTTGTTGGAAGGGGGTTAAATGTAATAAGGCTACAATAGAAATCACAGGTATTTGGATGGATAAGAATGGCAGACCTTCAAAGCACCAATCGCACGTGTCAGTGAAAGATGGTTGGCAGAAATTGTCAGTTTTCTGAACAGTGTATTATTAGTTTACCCAGCGCAGCCGGGAAGGGAGACAACTGAAATGTTTTGTCATTTACCAAAGAAATTAATTAACTCAAATTGTTAATAACGCTTAATTTACGAAGGATATCGAAAACTTTTTTAACTACGCTTTTCAACTCAGTTAGGGTATTCAGAAACCATGAATGACCCAGCTTCTTATATGAACTTGAAATTTATTTTAAACACTTTAAATATTTTTTTAAAAAGAATATACCTTCTGTTACAGAGAAGAACACTCTCACCATGGGTCATACTAAATTTCAAATCCACATCGTTGAGGCAAATACAAAATCAACTGCACGGTAACCTTAGTCATCACTGTTAGGCAAAGAGCCTCTTAGGGCCGAAACGTCTCAAGGCCGAAACGTCATAAAACCAATTATTTTGGAAATCGCGCGTTATTAGGCCTACTGATTTCTCAACAGCAATCACCACCAATCCTCGTTATTCCACCTGGGGGCGAATTGGCCCGAGGCATTATTTTAAAAATCACTCTCCTAAAATTTTTCACTCTCGTAAAATCTAAAAGTGGAGAGTGAATTTCCACTCTCCTGCTCTCCCGCTCCCAACGGTCACTGAGTAAAAGTAATTTGCACCTCTCACTAATCTCGATCTCGGTATGTTTATTTAAGCACATCGGCATAACGAGACTAAACCATTTACTTTTGGCAAAAGAATTGGAATTTTTCGTTGAACTTTGATTTTTGTAGACTGTTGTGTCATCGTTGATGTCAATAGAATTATGCTATTTCAAATGTGTATGCATGTTGGATGTACAACCAGTTTGTAAGAAGTTGTAGTTTTGCAAAGTTTACACATTGTCCGGTTTTGGTCTGTAGTTTTGTGGCCATTTTCATCAGTTTCTATAATAAATCCGAAATAACCCCAAACTTTGGATTTAAATTTTGCCGGTCGTCACGCTATCTCAACAAGCATTTCGAAGCCAAATTTGAGCTTATACCATGGCCAGTCGTCCATCTGTCCATCTGTCCGTCAACAGTTCAATACGACTCAGGCTAGAGGCCGTATTTATGAACCGATCTTTACAAAACTTATTGGGTACCTTTGTTATGACCGTGGGACGAGAATGAGTGTTTTTGGGTCCGATCCGATATTCAAGTTGGCCGCTGGCAGCCATTTTGTACAAAATTAGGTGCAATCAGTTTTTTGCGCAGAACTTCCATATGAAAGCGCTGATTTGAATAATTTTTTGTATGAATGTTTAGTACCATTGGATACATCACTTATAAAACAGGTTTTTTTCTCGTGTGTAAATTATGCAAAATAGACTAACTTTGATGTTTTTTGGTGTTACTTTCAGCACTGTAAGTGCAAATGCCAATACGGCTCGGGCAAGAGGCCGTATTTATGAACCAATCTTTACGAAACTTCTTGGGTACCTTTGGTATCACCGTGGGACGAGAACGAGTGTTTTGGGGTCCGGTCCGAAATTCAAGATGGCCGATGGCAGCCATTTTGTACAAAATTAGGTGCAATCAGATTTTTGCACAGAACTTCCATATGAAAGCGCTGATTTGAATAATTTTTGTATGAATGTTTAGTACCATGGGATACATCACATATAATACGGGTTTATTTTTTGTGCGGAAATTATGCAAATTAGATGAACTTTGATTTTTTCAGTGCTTCTTACACACAGTAAGTACACATGTCAATACGGCTCGGGCTAGAGTCTGTATTTATGAACCGATCTTCACGAAACGTCTTGGGTACCTTTGTTATCACCTTGGGATGAGAACGAGTGTTTCTGGGGGCGATCCAAAATTCAGGATGGCTGCCAGTGGCCACTTTGTACTGAAATTAGGTCTAATCAGTTTTTTGTACACAACTTCTATACGGCTTAGGCTAGAGGCCGTATTTATGAACCGATCTTTACGAAACTTCTTGGGTACCTTTTTTATCACCGTGGGATGAGAACGAGAGTTTTTGGGGGTGGTCCGAAATTCAACATGGCCACCAGCAGCCATTTTGTACCAAAATTTGTGCAATCGGTCTTTTGTACAAAACTTCTGTATGAAAGTTCTGATTTGAATAAATTTTTGTATGAATGTTTAGTAACATGGAATACATCACATATAGGACGGGTTTTTTTCTCGTGCAGAAATTATGCAAATTAGATGAATTTTTATTTATTCAGTGCTAATTATACACTGTAAGTGCACATGTCAATACGGCTCAGGCTAGAGGCTGTATTTATGAACCGATCTTCACAAAACTTCTTGGGTACCTTTGTTATCACCTTGGGACGAGAACGAGTGTTTCTGGGTACAGTCCAAAATTCAAGATGGCTGCCAGTGGCCATTTTGTACCGAAATTAGGTCCAGTTTTTTGTCACAACTTCTATACAGCTCGTATTTATGAACTGATCTTCACGAAACTTCTTGGGTACCTTTGTTTTCACCTTGGGACAGGAACGAGTGTGTTTTGGGGTGCCTTTGTTATCACTGTGCTATGAGAACAAATATTTTGGGGTTCAGTCAGACCCATTCTGGGACTCAAAGATTTCTTTTCTAGTTTAGCATCTGATTGTCACCCACCTTTACAATACTTTACCTATACATTTGTTACAGGCTACGGTCAGTATTTATGTACAGACCGTTACAATACTTTATATGTACCTTTGTTATCAGGTCATTACCTAGATGTTTGTCATTGCTGTGTCACATACTATACATGTACATGTCTTAACAAGTTGAGCTACAGTGTCATTGATACTTTCATTAAGTTCGATACACTGATATCTGCAGACAATATTTTTTAAGAGACTGCAAGTTTGATTGGTCTAAACTAGGATACTGCGACAGGTTTTGCAGTGCTATAGCCTTCTTGCACTCAAGTGACGAAATACACCATCACCCATGCTATTCTGTTGATTATGAGGCGAAAAATATAAAACAAACCAAGAACATGATCTTTTGATGGCAAAGAAATAATCACAAAATTAAAAAATAACATAAAAAAAATGCCTGCTCACATGCAATTTTACAAAAAATGGTTCGAGAAACAGAAGATCTACTTTGTGGGGCCTAATACACTGTTTTAACTCCCTTCACTCTGATGTCAAAATATCCAAATTTCAAGTAGCCATTTTTCCCATAATGCAACTGGGAATTTAACTAATTCAATCTTGTTTGACAGAGCTCAATGAGCTCTGTCAAACAAGATTGAATTGGTTAAATTTCTAGTTGCATTATGAGAAAAATTTGCACCTTGAACTTTAGATATTTCGACATCAGTGTGCAGGGGGTTAATTAAATGGCTCTCAGAGCCCTTTTCAACAGTATTATATAACATCACAGCACTTCTCATTGGCTCTATGATAGTTTTTTTTATGAAATAAACACACTATTCTGCATTGCTCATCTCAGCCTTTGCTCTGACACAAGTAAACTTACCAATATTACTTCACCTTTTTGTTGTTCAAAGAATAAAAATAAGAGTTGCATAAAAAAATGAAGGTAACCCTTTTTTCCCAGGTTACCTTGGCGGGTAGAGTGCTGGAAGCCCATATTTGGGCTTTTTTCTGAAGTGCAGGCGCCATAACTTAAAGCCTTTATATTTTGTGGATGTTCTTCCTGTTATCTTTGAAGTGAAATTATCAAGTCTGTGAGGATTTGCCTTGTCGCAATTTATGGGAAAGTGCCCTTAGGTACTCTCCCATAAATTGTAACAAGTCAGAGATACGTGAAAAAATTTTGATAACTGAAAATAATTCAGCACTCTACCAGTTAACTTTTAATTTGAATTACGTTGGAATGTTTGTCATTGAGGCAAGATGGAATGTGACACAATAGTATTTTTCAGTTATTTTGTATTTCAGAACCAGTTACAATCTCCTCAGATGAAGAAGAACCACACCCTAACAGTTCTGTAGAGCCTGAACCTCCAGCATTGAACATTCCATTAATAGCTAGTGAAATGTCTCAGGACTCAAATCCTGCCCCTGAGTTTTCTGACAATACAAAAAATAATTGCAGTGAAGAACCTGATGATATATTTCCACATGTTCCTTCACCAAAATTCATGAAGGGATCATTAACAAGAAAAAATGAAATGGAACTTGAGGTAACTAAATAGATTTAGTTTTAGATTAGAAACAACCAACAGCCTGAATATTTCATGTGAGTGAGGGTTGCGGTTGGCATTGGCATTGTCATCCTTTGATGAAGGTGATATTTGAGTCTTCTCCAAATCCTCCATTCCAATATCACATTTCATGTGAATGATTGTTGGAGTAGAAATTTCATTTTTGTTTCGAACCCTCCAAATTCTTATATGCCCATTTGAAAAACAGTTGTATTATATAAATAGGTTGTCCATCCATCGTCTGTCTGGATTTTTGTCTGGAGATTTTCTCGGCTGTTTGAGGGACATTCCCTTCGAAACTTAGTATGCCTCTTTACCACCATGAGAACCTGTGCATGTGTGATTATAGTCCCAGTGGGACTATTTTTGTTAGAGTTATGCCCCTTTTTGACCTTGAATAATTTTCCTCATCGGTCTGAATTTTGTTGGGAAATTTTCTTGGACGTTTATGGACCAATTCTTTTGGAACATGGTATGCATGTTCACCACCATGTGAACCTATGCACCTGCTATTATATTTCCGGTCAGACTATGTTTGCCAGAATTATGCCCCTTTTCGACTTGGAGATTTCCTTGGAGGTTTAAAGACTTAATTCTTTCGAAACTTGGTATGCATGATCACCACCATGAAAATCATTGCACGTGTGATTGTAGTTCTAGTCAGACTATTTTTTTTGTGGAGTTATGCCCCTTTTCCAACTTGGAATAATCTGCAGCATAAGTCTGAATTTTGGGATAACTTGAGTTTGAATTTGTTGATCAGCAGTCATACTAAAATACATGTTCAGTTTGAATTGCGGTTCTGTCCAATGTTGTTAGTTGGTCCATGGATCAAAACAGTAGTTGTGTACAATTCGAAAAAGCCTGCCAAGCATATTATGCAATGCTAGGTGGTGCTCATTTAAATCTTCTCTCATGAACAAATGGGGAATCGACAATGTATTTGGTATTCAGCTTCCATCTGACCCAGTAGCCAATGCTTGGGGTGGAAGTCCTTCAAAATGGGCAACAATTGACTAAACTTGACTTAATCTCCATGTTGCAGTCACGATTAGCCATCATGCAGAAATATGTGACCTTAACCCTTAAGGTCCTGGAGATTTTTATAAATATTACCTACATTTTTGACAGCCTGTGTTTAAATGAAGGTTGAGGGGCAATATTGACAGTTCTGGAAGGGGCAGAAATTTTAGGCCCACTAAAATTTTCAATTTTCAGAACTTTTTGGCTGAATTTAATGGAATTTGAGACACGATATATTTGGCATGCAACATCATCAGAAGAAGTATCATTCAAATTGGTCTTAAAAGTCCTGATTGCTATAAATGTGTTTGTTTTGTGTGTAACATCTTTGTGAAGATTGTTTACAAATTTGTTGAAATCAACCCCTTCGAGTTCATATTCAGATGTATTTTGTGTCCCCATTTTATAAGAATGTTTTTAATAAGGGAAACTTTGAGTACATTTTTCCATTCACAAACCACTGGCCTAGATGCTTTCATGTTTGGTGCACAATATCTTTATAGTGATTATATTCAAGTTTGTCCATATCTAGCCAAGCTAGGCACTAACATTTTCTGAAGACGGATCTGCATATGACTAGAGTTTAGTTTTTTTTTAAGGATGTATATCTGAATCTTTATCATAAGTTGAATTAAGACAAAGAAAAAAGTCAGAAATGATGAATCAAACTTCTCTTGTTGAGGATTGGTGTTCTAACCCTCAGGATATCATTATGTTGTTGGAGGTTGCTTTGTCAAAAATTCCATTAGCACACCCTAAAGGCCGCATCTCTCACCCAATCTTTTTCAAATTTCATATGTAGCTTTGGTGTGATGTCTATATGGGAGCTATCAAATTTTTCTGAATTTCGTTGAAAAACATGACCGCCAGTGGCCATCTTGGATTTGGCATATAAATAATCAACAATTCCATTAGCACACCCTACAGGCCGCAACTCTCACCCAATCATTTTCAAATTTCATATCCAGCTTTGTTGTGATGTCTTGATAGGAGCTATCAAATTTTTCTGAATTTCGTTAAAAAACTTGACCACCAGTGGCCATCTTGGATTTGGCATATAAATTGTCAACAATTCTCTCAGAACACCCTAACGGCTATATCCCTCATCCGATCTTTTTTCAGATTTCATATGCAGCTTTGGTGCGATGTCTTTTCTATAGAAACTTGAGTGAATGACTTGACATTAATAGAACTGTCTATTTAGTTCAGCCCCTTCTTGGACAAGCTGAGCTGCAGTGTCATTGACACATTCATTTTTTAAAAATTTTAACAAAATTTGGGGGTAAAAACATAGTTTTTTGAAGTTGTACGAGTTTGCATTTAGGTCAGATTGTATGCTTGTTATGTTCCTTTAACCAATCTATTTGGTGATTAATTTTCTTATGACCTTCAGAGGTAACTAACACCTCATTACTACAACAACAAAAAATAGTTATATTTTTTCTCCCAAATTTTATTGTTTTTTGGAGTTTTAAAATTTCTCAGTCCAGTGTTGTAAGAGTTTGTGTTAAGGTTAGCTGTTATTTTGATTTTTGTAGTCAAGCTTATCATTGGTTTTAGGTCAGCATTTATATATATTGTACTTCTACCTAATTTCGCAGAATAAGAGTATTTCTTTAGATCAAGAACTATGTTGATTTTGGTAGCCTGTCTTCTGATTACCCATATCACTTTGCTCTGACTGTATCAAGGACAAATTTAGTTGACTGGTTGGGATTAGACATCTTGCTTGTTATTCCTCTTTTATTTCTTTCATTTAACGAAAAATTAAAAATAAACCCAAACCCTTCACATATTCCATTACTTGCCTAATTTCATGTTGTACAAGCCCACACTCACTCACTGGCTACAGTTGTTCTTGTGTACCAGATATTCTCACAATCTGGGGGGGAGGGGGGGGTGGGGAGGGGAGGTGTTCCCCCATGGGAACCCTTGAAAGTGAAGCAGTGCTTGTTTACTGTGGTTAATATGGTCTATTTTTCTGGTAAAATAAGACCCAGTAGCCAATGCTTGGGGTGGAAGTCCTTCAAAATGGGCAACAATTGACTAAACTTGACTTAATCTCCATGTTGCAGTCACGATTAGCCATCATGCAGAAATATGTGACCTTAACCCTTAAGGTCCTGGAGATTTTTAGAAATATTACCTACACTTTTGACAGCCTGTGTCTTTGCAGTTGTTTTAGGCAGGTCTTGGCTACCTATATAGGCAGCCAAGACTTGCCAAAAAAAACAACTGCCAAACAATTTAGAATTTAACTTGTGAGTTAACTCTGAGACTGCATGTTGGGGCACCTGTTCTGTTGCAGTAAATGTGATCAAAGTCAGAATTAGGCTCTCAAGGGTTAAAAGCCAATAAATAAATAATTGGGCGTACAGCTTATAGTACAAAAGTAATAGTAACGGGAGATATTTTAACTGAAACTATGGGGTGAAAGTTATACATGGGAGCGACTTCTATACACAAATGTATACAGAATATTGAAACTTTGATCTCACTTGGTGGGGCAGTGCTTTAACTACTTTGTCTTGTCTTGTAAGTCTTCACTTCATGTAGCACCACTGATGGGAACTCATGTTTTCAATAACCGAGTAGCCTTTGTTATTATTTCACCTTTGGAACAGACAAGAAATCTCAACTTTTCTTGTTTCATACTGCTTGTAAAGGAGGGGTTGTTACTGTCATTCAGTATAACAACCTCCTCCTTCAAGGTCTTCGTTACAATAAATTGCCTTTTTTTTTATCACTCTCTCTATGATTCAGAAAAAGGCAGTAGTGATAGTAAACAAGAAAACTTTCCACATAGCAGAGATTCATCAAAGTGGGAGAAGAAGGAGTTCTGCTATCCGAACGTGGTGGCTTCCCCAGAGTTAAGCCGAGACGTTTAGATAGGTGTTCTAGGAGAAGAGGAAACTTCGGACTTTGTGAAAAGAATGAGAAACAATAACACTGTTACTAACAGATCTGAGAACATTTTGTAATTATTTGTTTTGCTTTAATAAATAAAGAGATTATTATTTGGTTAGTTTCATATTGGCCAAGATATCAGCCCTCGGTAACTTCACATCAGTCTTCAACCTTCGAACTGATATCTCTGCTGATATGAAACTAACCCAGTAATAACTTCTAACCCCAGTGGGAACCCTGGGGAGTGAAGCGGTGCTTGTTTCTGTGGTAAACAAGCTCTGTTTCACTGGTAAAATAGGACCCAGTCACTAATGCTTGGGTTGCGAGTCATCTAAAATAGGCAACATGGGGTATAAATGATTGGCTGACCTTGACTTTATCTCTATGTTGTGGTCATGATTAGCCATTGTGCAGAAGTATGGGACCTTAACTGGTAGAGTGCTGGAAGCCCATATTTGGGCTTTACTCTGAAGTATAGATACCAGAACTTAAAGGCCTCAAATGCAGTGGGTGTGCTTCACTTTATCTTTGAAGTGAAATTATTTAGTCTTTTAGGAATTGCCTTGAAGCAATTTATGGGAGAGTGCCTTTTTGGCACTCTCCCATAAATTGTAACAAGGCATAGACATGTGAACAAATTCTATTTTCCAAAAATAATTTAGCACTCTACCAGTTAAACACCAATAAATAAATAAATAACTTCTAAATAATTGCTCGGTTTGACACCATAATGTAGGAAAATAACAAAATTTCTGGTTAATTGTATACCCCTCTCAATTGAATATTTTCAATTGGCAGAGTGACTGTATGATTAACAGGTCATCAGAGTATATAAACATCCATGTATGTACTTTACAAGGGTGCTGCAGACAGGAGGTGTATGTTCTTCACTGAAGTGAAATCTTTATCTCCTGATCATCTGTGGCATCTTCTATTTCACAGTTATCACCCTTAGACAAGTATTTCTGTGATCAGGCTGCAAAAAATTATGAGAAAAACCGATTAAAAAGAGCAAAAATGGCAGCAACAGAAGAAACAAAAGAGGTAAGAAGACATCAGACAGTAGTAAGAAACACATTATCATAGTAATATCACACCGGTGATTCAGGTTAAGAGACTGAACAGGTCACTCAGGACTATACTCTGTACATGAAATCACTGTATCAATCACAACTTATGCAATGCAAAACATAAATCATTTTGCAAAATATTTTGTTTAACTGGTAGAGTGCTGGAAGCCCATATTTGGGCTTCACTCTAAAGTGGAAGTACCGTAACTTGAAGGCTACATATTCAGTCGAAGTGCTCCATATTATCTTTTAAGTGTAATTATTTTATATGTATGGATTTCCCTTGTTATAATTTATGGGAGAGTGCCCTTAGGCACTCTCCCATAAATTGTAACAAGGCAAAGACATGTGAACAAATTTTGGTGATCAAAAATAATTCAGCACTCTACCAGTTAAAGGAACATTAAGCCACGAATTTGAAAAAAATAAGTTGACCATTTGACAAAACCACAAAGTTCATTATGTGAAAGGACCCTTTTGTTTCATATATCAAAATTAGTTCTCGCAGAAAGACAAATGTGAAGTTTGTATGCACATCATTCTATTTATAGTGTATGCATCCAATAGTTTACCGTTGTCAATACTCGTACTGTGGATTTTAACCCTTTACCCAATGAAATGGCCAAAACTGGCCAGCGCTATTCACAAAAATCGTCAAGCTCGTTCCATTGAGGGGTCATAACCTATGTTTTTGAGACAAAAAAATAAAAAAATATAGTTATTCAAGAATTTTCTTTGCAAGTGTTGTCTGCTTTTCATGTTAGGTAAAGGGTTAATGGAAGCATAACTGCGCTTAGTTTGAAGTAATACAAAGTATTTGATCTGATAATGCTCAGTAAGTGCTAAAAAAAATGCACAGCTGTTGTTCATGGTCATCAAATATTCAGAATGCAGCTGAAGTATTCAGTTATTTCCATGTGTATCAGAAATTGTAACACATGGTTTTCTTTTTATATTCGATCACTTTGGGCAAAATTGTTTATATCTTTGCAATGTCATATCTTCTGAAAATTTGCACAAAAGTTTTTTAAGCACAGATTTAAGTTATTTATTGCTGCTTTGTGCCCCAATCTTTTCACACTGGGTTTTAGCTCATCTGAGTGAAGATCAAGGATATCTTTAATGATCACTTTCCTTTTGTCATCTGTCCATCCAGCATAAACTTTACATTATCAACTTCACCTCATAAACAAATGGGCCAAATTTGATTATACATGTTGAATTGTTCCTTATCAAAGGTCAATTTAAGTTTGTTCAAATAAAGTCTCCACACATCACATGGGGCAGCACAAGGGGCATAATTCTGTCAACACCCACAAATGTTTTTAAAATTTTAAAAATCTTTTCCAGAACTACCAACCCGAATCTTTTGATACTTGGTATACAACATCCTCAGAGTTATCAGATTCAGGTTTGTTCAAAACAAGTCCCTGGGTTCATATTTGGTGTCCCTGTGTGAATCCAAATTTTAATTTGGTGCAATATGAGGATATTTATTAAATCTTCTTCATATGTACCCAGTGACTGACGGGAAAAAAATGTACGCGAGTACACACGTGCTCGCCTCATTTTCGTTTTGCGAGAGTACAAAATTTTACGAGAGTACTATATTAGGGGATGTGTTATTTCAGTTAATTTAACGCTTTTCAAATGAATTGCACATTCTGGAATTATTTTGTTTTACTAATACCTGTAAAACACTTGTTATTCTGACTATTATTCCAATCAGGCTACTAGTCGCCCAATTTGAATGATATAATGGAATAACAAATGTTTGCACATCATGACATGTTCATGTATTAATGTATTAATGAAACAATATAACTGCTGACAAGTGTCAGAGTGTGCTGTTTATTTAAAGAACATTAAATTATAAGTTCGACAACGGACATGAATAATATATAGTTAATTCTTCATGATATTCTTATGATCTATAGACTATAGGTATTGGTAATGTAATGTTGTTTCAATAAACTAAAGTGATATATATTGAATTTGTTGTTCTTGTTTATTATCAATCGACAATAATTCAGTTATCATGACAATGCACCATCACTGACCGTGATGTAAAGTGAAAACTAGATGACTGGAATCCCTCTACAGCCAAATAAACAATTTAAAAACGAAATTAAAAAATCATGTTTTGGCACATCAGTGTAATACTGTACGTGTTAGTTCAGCTTTCCGAACGTAGTGGGGATAGTACCCCCACTACGTTCGGAAAAGCTGAACTATAATACTGTATGTTTGGTATTTAAATTTCTGACATATCCTGATCTAAATCAGGTGTGTCCTGGTCAGAAAACAGACTATCAGCGTCACTGTTAGGATCACTGTCGCTTGATACCGAATCACTTGACAGGTCACTCTAGCTACTTGGTTTGCAGATATCTAATTTCCGTCGCTTTCTTGGGGCAAGTAGGTCGGTGTGTGTGGCTGTCTCCAGTTGCAGAGTTCTACGTTTCTGCATATACCTAGATTTTGCCCCAGATAAAATATCCTCCCTTTCCACCTCACTCCACATATTGTGGTTCCCCTTTATCACTAAAATATCTTCCATCGTCTGGTGACTCATATATAGACGACGATCTGTCAACATGGCGGTCAAATAGCTGAAACCACGCTCAACTGTACTGTTACTGCCACTTAAGCATATCAGGAGCTCGGCTATTGAACAAATGTTAGGAAATTCATTATGGCGGTAAATCAAAACTTTATTCCACAAAGCGGCAGGTGTGACATGTTTATAGTAGTAATTGGCAGTGTGCTTCAAATTACTCCATTCAGTTAATAATTTTGAACTGTCAAAGTCGTCAACTGAATGTGACAGGGGAGTTTTAAATTGTTCCACAACTTTATTCATTGATGCCATTTCCAACGTGATATCATCGGACCAGTTGGCCGGACTCAGCCATAACATGTCACCAAAAACGCTATCACGTAGATTGTCAAATCGGTCAGCAATACACTGCTTCAGTGATCTAACAGTATCTGTTTTCAATGTATTCACCATGCTAGCAATTGAACTGATATCAATATCTGAGAGATTCCCATATTTTAATTCAATAAACTCGCGATTTAAAACCTTGCGCCGCATGTGATCTGGCTTTGGCAATTTACACGATATTTCAGGGATTTCACTGTCGTACAGGATGAACTGCTGATAGGTCTTCTGAAATATGAGGAATTTATCAAAATTAAACTCTGTTTCCAAAATACTGTCCAACTCAACTTCAAGTTTGTTGATTGCAGGTAAAATGTCAAACACATATAAACTTTTACCTTCAAATGCCAAAGATAATTGTGAAACCGCAACAACTATCTCTCGGTACTGCACACAGGTTGCTAGAAACTTCACACTTTTAAGTTGTTTTAAAAACCCTAACAATTTTGCATTCACTTTAGAAAATGATGTGTTTGCAATGGCATTTTCGATGGTCATCGTGAGAACTATCCAATTACGTAACAGACTTTGGATACCTTTAACATGATGACTAACGAAACGAGTCCCGTGAACTTTATGGAATACATATGCCTGACAGTTTAAAGCTTTGGCTGTTTCATTAAAATGCCGTTTAAACTTGCCCGACTGTTTGCAAAAATAGAACAAGTCTTTCATCAACCCGGCTACCTTTGCAAACTTATCCTGCTTTAGGATACTGTCTTTAATTGCCAGCTCAAGTCTGTGTTGTACACACTGGATGGGAAGAAGCCAAGGACGATCGTTCTTCATTAGTGTGAAGAGCCCTTTTTTGCAACCGGTGTTTACAGCAGTGCCATCAGCCGTGATGGACACTAGTGCATTGAGATATTTTGCGGCTGTTCCATCAAGTTTACTTTCAAACACATTATCGATGCACTTCTTTAAATTCTCAGCGGTTGCATCGCCATAACTATCCATGTCCTCCAGACTTGTTAGAAAGCACGCGGAATCACCGTCTTTAAGCAACCGAACATATATTAGTTCTTTTTCGTGGCCGTTTTTTCTTGCTTGCGAACCATCGCAAAGAACAGTCATTGCATTAGCTGTTTTGACAATATTGGAGAGTTTTTCCCTTATTGTTTCTGCAATGCAATGTATCATGTTCCTTGCGACACTGCTACTCTCTGCCCCTGTGATTAACGACACTCCGTTAGCCTTTTGACATCTCACTAGAGTTTTAAAGAATGACAGGGGTTGGCCGTCAATAGCCAATATATATGCAGTTCTTATTAACTTTTCATATGCTTCCGATGATTGTTTGAGAAATATACTGTCAATCCGAGCTTGCTGAACAGTGCTACCAACAATCTTCCCTGTCAGCGACTCGTGCTGTGCTCTGCTACTACCACTGGTGTGAGTGCCGTCGCCAGAATAGTTGGCCGACGACTTAGTCATTATAGCTTGAAGTGGATTTTCCGTTTCATTTTCTAGCTCAACAGCTACAGAATGTGCACCAGATGAGAAATGTCGGCTCACATTCTATTTGGTTACATAGTTTGTGCCTGTAATATAATTTTCTGCATCCTTTTTGGCCTTGCCTTTAATTCTTACATTTGTCAATATTTTGTTGCCATGCCTTGCACATAGCTTGCACCAATTTTCAGTTACGAGATTTCCTGACTCGTTTGTTTTGAAGCCTAATATATTTGCCGCAGGCCATTTCTTAAATGCCTCAGTCCCAACAGTTTTTCCTTTTGCTTCCATATCAACCATTATGATTCAAACCTTCCGCTTTAAAACTTTTTGAGTACACGTGCACTAAAGGTAACCTTCATTGAAAGAAACGTTACAAGTATTCAGGTAATTTCAGGAAACGCAAAATTGTTTTAGTGTGCCTGTGTAATTCGACCCTGTGACAATACGCATTACGGACATGTTTCAAACTTAATTCACCCGTATTCTGAAACAATTATCAGATGCACATGAAAAGGTGATTTATATAAATTATGAAAATGGAATAGATATTACCTCACCTCTCGATGGCTAAGCCCCGACCATTAATAAGATTAGTGACACGACAAAACAGGGTAAAGAGAAGAGTTCTATCGTGGCAGTCTATAATGATATCTCCCCCCCCCCCCCAAAAAAAAAAACGTTTTGCACCTTGTTCCGAATGGTCACGGGTCGTTTCCCCCCATACCAGTTCGTCCCGGGTCGTTTTGCCCCGGGTCGTTTCGCCCCCAAAATTGGGGCGAAACGACCCAGGGTTAAAAACGATTTTTTTTTTATTTTCAATAGTAATTTTCTGTCAATAGTCACTTACCTTTGTCATTGTGACTGAATGTGCATTCATGTTAGTCACTGTCTCTGACATTATTCGAATGAGAGTGTCCAGTATAAGGTTTTGGAAACGGGCAGTAAGAGAGGTGGTCGACTACTAGTATCTTTTTTAAAACCACTCTTTCCCGGAAAAAAGTGGGGCGAAACGACCCACTGTCAAAATGGGGGCGAAACGACCCAGGGTGAACTGGTATGGCGGCGAAACGACCCAGGGGGCGAACGGGATTTGGGGCAAAACGACCCGACACCTTCCGAACGTGTTTCAATCGAATGCACTCAAGAATCATGACGTTTGTAAATTGGTGCGTGATTTCTGCGGAGAAACTTTTATTAAAATTATGGACAGAAACACAAGAAAAAGAAAATTGAACACACTAAAATTATGTATTAGACAGGTAAGAACAAATAAATGCCAATTATAGTTCGTTGTCGTGTGTAAAACTAAATTGTTGGTCGTTTCTATTTCCCCTTTTCAGGCAATGTTCAGCCGCACTTTGTAAGTGATGCACCACTAAAGGCGCGCATGTCAAGGCTCGCCCCAGCTTGATTTTGCGTGCGCATTGGTGCGTACGCGCACGTGCTCGCCTTTCCCATCAGTCACTGTGTACCGGTCAAAATCTCTTGATATTTGGTATATTGCATCTTTAGGGGTCAGCTTAAAGTTTGTTCAAATTAAAGTCCCTGAAGTCATATTTGGGCTCACTGTGGGATTTTTAAATTAGTGTAACATGAGGAATATCTTTAAAAAATGTTCTTTAGATCCATCAGTCAGAATCTTTTGATATTTGGTATGTAGCACCCTTGGTGGGGTGAGATTCAAGTGTGTTCAAATCAAGTCCCAGGTAGCGCTGGGCGATATTAGCCAAAATAATAATCACAGTTTTGGGGAGAGAAGATTGTGATTAACGAAAAAATCACGATTATTGTTCTCATGTGAATGTTGTGTTTATTCTGGAAAATAGTGTTTAGTGTACTTTATTTAATAGACTCAGCCTTATTAATCAGAAATGTACTGAGTGCATTTACTCTATGTCTCAATTTAATAACATTGATCTAAAACAAGTGTTGTGAACTTGTGCCAGTGATTTATCTACAGATGATAAGCATGGGACGCATTAAAATGCAATGTTCATTTTTCAGCATTTTACCTCCCTTGATGTGTTTCTCCAATGTTTACTTGAATGCAGAGGCAACATTGGCAAGGCACATCAAGGCACATAACTGCATTGAACAATGAATTTTACAAACTGAAAATGTGTCCATGAAAACCATGCGACATACATGTTGCATAATAATCATCTGCCAATGAAAAAAAGATTTTATTTTAGTTATTTTCCCCATTTTATTCTCGTATTGTGTTGTGATGACAGTATCATGAATTTATGCTGCAGACTACCGGTTGAACCCATTGTATTTATTCTTTAATGTAATGTACTCAATGCAATGTTGTGTTATCGAATGCCAGTGACTTCAGTCAGCCGGGTACGTCCCAGTCGCTATCAAAAAAAAAATCAACCCAATTACTGTGTTAATTGTTGAACTCATTAGTGTATAACTCTGGGCTTTCTGAACACTTTTGGAATGGACCGGAACTGTATTCATTGACCAGTGTTACATTTTTGTCAATCCAGGGTAGCATGGGGAATGATTTCTCGACATGACAATATTTCGTTTTTTTTTTTCATTTCTGACTTTTCACTAACAATATTTTTTTAATAACCGGCTATACCCGATTATCTAGAAAACTGCCCAGCACTAGTCCCTGGATTCATATTTGGGCTGCCTATGGGAACTCAAATTTTTCACACGATCAAATATTAGGAAAACTTTTTTAAAATTTCCTGTCAGATTCTTTTGATGATTAGTATGGCGCATCCTTAGAAGCGTCAAATTCAAATTTGTTCAAATCTGGTCCCTGGGGTCATATTTGGGCTCCCAATGGGAACTCAAACTTTAACTAACTTCGTGCAATATTGGGAAATTCATTTAAAAATCTTTTTCAGATCAACCTTTCAGAATATTTTGATATGCAACAAATTTAGGAGATTCAGATTCCAGTTTGTTCAAATCTAAATTTAAACTTGGTGCAGTATAAGGACTATTCTTTAAAACATTTCTTCTTCACATCCACAAGTCAAATTTTTTATTACATAAAGCCTGTCTTGAGAGACCACTGTCGTGAAAGACCACCGTCGTGAGAGACCACCTGTCTTGAGAGACCATTGTGGCCATATACCGATTGGTTTCACTCTATAATGGACCTGTCATGAGAGACCACCTGTCTTGAGAGACCACCTGTCTTGACAATTTGAGAGACCACAAAACTGTGGCAAAAACTCAGTTTTTCACCTGTTTTGAGAGACCGGAAAATCAATTTTTGGCAATTTCAGAGTATTAAAATCAATAAACAATTTGAGGGGGTTTTTTTTGGTGGTCTGAATTTGTTATTCAAAATTTGTTTTATTAAAAATTATTGAAGAGCTGTTGGCACTCTCCAATAATTTGTAATAAAACAAATTTATACAAACAAAATATATGTGTTTGACTGAAGAGGATACATGAGCAAGGAAAAAGATAGCTTTTGTTCTGGTACCCTCGTTGTAACTCAGCCCGTTAAGATCAATGCAGTGTGCACAGAAATCAAAAGTTCAAAAATGTAACCAGGACTTCGGACCAACAGAGAAGTTTTTCAGTTTATGTACTTTTATCTATAATTTATTAAACAATGCCTTTGTACTTGTGTTAAAACTGAATTAAAATAAAACAATAATAAAAAAAAAATTGAAAAATCAGTTCTTCTCCATTTCTGCAACAATTATTCTCTGGTTGGTCATTCACTGACCAGCAAAAATGTCAAACCTATAATGAGAGACCACTTGTCTTGACAGACCTCTTTTGCTTGACAAATGGGGTGGTCTCTCAAGACAGGTTCTACTGTGTACCATTACTGTGACTCCCAAGATTAAAATTTGTTGAGAGTGTTGCACTTGACTGATTTTGGTGGGCACCAGTGGTGTTTGAAATTTAACCCAGAACCCAGTGGAAAATTTGCTATTTGTTTCAATGAATTGAATTGTGTTTGATGTAAATGCGAGTACATAAAATTAACATTTGCTTTGAAATGTGTTTTGAAGGGCTTTGAATGATTTTATGCCAAAAAAAAGAAGAAAAAATTCACCAAACATGTCATATGTAACATAAATTAACATGTAGATGCTGAATGCAACTATAAATCCTTCTTTGGGAGCATGGTGCCTCAGTAGGTAGAAAAAAAAGTAAACTGAATGGCTTAATGGCTATACACATTTTAACTGGAGAGCTGGATTTATCACAACTTGTGTTATATAAAGATTTAATGATAGAATTTTGTGCTTTGTTAGGGTGGTAACAAGTGTCCAGATCCTGAGAGAATATCATCAAGTATCCCAGAATTTGTCAAAGACATTATCAACGATGATAAAAAGGTTATGTGTGAAGCTAGAAGTTTCAGGATTGGTTCTTTCAAAGGAGAACCCATTGGTTTATTGCAGGTGTCAATGAAGGGAATCACTTGTGAAGTGGAAGGTAAACTCTTTTTACTGTTTTTCAAAATTACTCCCTTCCTGTGATGTTGTGAAATATAGTTAGGCAGTATACTGAAATATCCAAGGAAAAGATGTATTTGGCATCACATAAGGCTGTTCATACTTGTTTCTTGGCCATTTTTTTTTTAACCCTTTACCTAACGAATCGCCCGCATCTGCCCGCATAATATGCAAATTGAGCAGTTGAAAAAATTAAATTTTTCAAAATATTTCAACAAAACCAAATCATGTGACCCCTCATTGGAACGAGCTCATTGAGCTCGTTCCATTGTGGGGTCACATGATATGGTTTTGTTGAAATTTTTTTGAAAAATTTAAAAAAATTATATTTAAAATAATAAATTTTGATATCGTCTGTGTTGGGTAAAGGGTTAAAAATGCACTTGTAGGTGATTTTTTTTCTATTATTTTCAAACTAAAATTATCCCAAGTCGTCGTGGTCTGCAAAAGCGAAAATTGCCTGTGTACTGAACAGGTTAACCTCATATCATCAATGAGACTATAATGAAAATGTGTTCTATTTTTTGCAGCTGTATATTTTGACTTGTCCAGTGTAATTTGTTAAATGTTGGACATCAGGCCATTTTTTGCAAAATGAAGTTTTTTATTTTATTTTTAGCTCCAGCTGACAAAATGTCAGCAGAGCGTTTCCAATGCTAAGTTGTCCTTCATCCATCCATCTGTCAGTCATTAACATTTTGTTTGTCCAGGCCACAATTTCTTCGCCACTGAATATTTTTTAATGAAAATTTATAACAATATGTAATATCAAAGGACAGTGTGTCACGATTTATAATATGGTATGTGCACGTCAAGGTCACAAGCATTATGACAAGGTGACACTTAGATGAACTTTGACATTTTTTTGCCCAGGCCATAATTTCTTAACCACTGGATATTTTTTAATGAAACTTCATAACAAGATGTATTATCAAAAGACAGTGTGTCGCGAATTATAACATGATATGTGCCTATCAAGGTCAAGGTCACAGGACCTATAGTAAGGTGACACTTAAAAAAACTCTGACATTCGTTTGTCCAGGCCATAATTTCTTAACCACTGAATGTTTTTTAATGAAACTTTATAACAATATGTAATATCATAAGACTGTCGTGAATTCTATTATGGTATGTGACCCTCAAGGTCAAGGTCGCAGGCCCTGTGATAAGGTGACACTTAGAGAAACTTTTGACATTTGTTTGTCCATAATTTCTTAACCACTTGATATTAGCTCTGCCTGACAGAATGTCAGTGGAGCTTTTCTAATGCTAAGTTGTCCATCATCCATCTGTCTGTCCATCCATCTATCCATCCATCTGTCTGTTGCCTGTCCATCCGCTGTCAAGATTTTGTCCGGTCCATATAATTTGATCTATTCGGCAGATCTTGTTCATACTTGGTACAATTATTGCTCATGACTCAAAGGTGTGTCCCGACATTGATCCAAGGTCATATCATTAAGGTCAAGGTCACAGGCAGCAAAACTTTGATATTGTTATACAGCCCTTTTCCGGTCCATATAACTTGGTGTGATTGACAGATCTTATTCATAGTTGGCACAATTATTACTCATGACTGAAAGGTGTGTCATGACTTTCATCCAAGGTCATATCATCAAGGTAAAGGTCATAGGCAGCAAGGGTGTGCGGTGGCTCAGTGGTAGACTGTTGGACTTCTATGCTAGAGGTCCCGAGTTCGATCCCTGTCCGGAACTACCCACGTTGTGTCCTTGGGCAAGGCACTTTATCCCTGTTGCCTACATGGGGACACGATGATGCCGTGTACTAAGGTGTACTGCATGTCAATGGTGCACATGTCTTCAACCGCTGTAACCCTGCTTGAGCGGATCTTGTACAGAGTTAGAATGTTGAGGAGCTGACAGTTGCTCGTTGATGCTTGGGGGTTCTCTCCGGGTACTCTGACTTCCTCCATCCGTAAAACTGTCACAGTCACGATTAGCCATTGTGCATAAGTATGTGACCTTAAACACCAATAAATATAAATAAATAGGTAGCAAAACTTTTATTTGTTACATAGCCCTTGTCTGGTTCATATAACTTTGTATGATTGACAGATCTTATTCATAGTTGGTACAATTATTTCCAATGACACAAAAAAGTGTGTCGCGACTTTGATCCAATATCATACCGTCAAGGTCAAAGTGACAGACAACAAGACCGATATTATTCTACAGCCCCTGTCTGGTATGTATGATTGAATCTGTGCGACAGATCTTGTTCATACTTTGCATACTTGTTACCCATAACCTAACCTTGTGTCATGACTTTGACCCATTATTAGCTTTGTCCATCGTCCGTCCATCATCTGCCGTCTGTCGTCCGTTGTCCTCTTTCTGCTAAACCACTGGCCACATTTTAATTCAATTTCATGTAAGTAGTGGTTATATAGGGGCATTTTGATTTTTATGCAAATTAGGTTTCGGCTCATATTGAGCAGAGGGGTGGGGAAAAAAAGGCCAAATTTTTTTAAAATCTTCTTCTAATGAACCACCAGTAGCAGAGACTTGATATGTGGTATACAGAGTCCTTTTGAGGTTTAGAATCAAGTTTGTTGAAGAGAAGTTTGTCGGGCATTATTTGCCTTCGTTATGGGATGGGCAAAAATTTTGGCCACGCCTAAAATTTCTGTTTTCAGAACCGTGAGGTCGATTTGAACCAAATTTGATATGAGATGATAATGGGTCATAAGTAGTTGATTGATGCAAAAACAATTTTTCTCATTGCCCCGTTGGAACCTCGGGAGCTAAAAATAGGAAAAACCTTAAAACTGCCATATCTCCAAAACTACATGGCACAGAGAATTCTTATTTTGTATAAAGCTTACTTTTATCCAGTAGAATAGAATGGTTAAAAAAATTCCTATCGGTTTGATCACAAGGTACTTTTTTCAGGACTTTGAAAAAGTGCTGAGTCAGCATTTTTTAACACTGTAGGCAATGGGAAAAACATTAAAAAATCTTCTTCTCCAGATCCAGCAGGCAGAATCTTTTGATATTTGGTATGCAACATTGAAGGGTGGATCTGATTCAAGTTTGTTCAAATCGGCCCCCCTGGGTTCATATTTGGGCTCAGTATAGGAGCCCGATTTCGAACTTAGTGCTTTTCAGGCAAATTTCTTAAAAAATCTTCTCCAGATCCAGCAGGCAGAATCTTTTCATATTTGGTATGCAACATTGTGGGGTGGACCTGATTCAAGTTTGTTCAAATCTGCTCCCTAGATTCATATTTGGGCTCACTGTAGAAGCTCGAATTCGAACTTCGTGCATTTCAGGCAAATTTCTTCAAAAATCTTCTTCTCCAGATCCAGCAGGCAGAATCTTTTGATATTTGGTATGCAACATTGTGGGGTGGATCTGATTCAAGTTTGTTCAAATCGGTCCCCTGGATTCATATTTGGTCTCACTATAGACGCCCGAATTCGAACTTAGTGCATTTCAGGCAAATTTCTTAAATAAAATCTTCTTCTCCAGATCCAGCAGGCAGAATCTTTTGATATTTGGTTTGCAACATTGTGTGGGGGGGGGGGGGGGGGGGGGGGGGGGGGGGGGGGGGGGGGAGGGAGGATCTGATTCAAGTTTGTTCAAATCGGCCCCCTGGATTCATATTTGGGCTCAGTATAGAAGCCCAAATTCGAACTTAATGCATTTCAGGCAAATTTCTTAAAAAATCTTCTTCTCTAGATCCAGCAGGCAGAATCTTTTGATATTTGGTATGCAACATGCTTAGGGGGTGAGATTCAAGTTTGTTCAAGCCAAGTCCCTGGGTTCATATTTGGGCTGACTGTGGTAGCCCGAATTATAACTTAGTTCAAAATGAGGAATTTTCTTTAAAAATCTTCTTCAGATCCAGCAGTCGGAATGTTTTGATATTTGGTATGCAGCATCCTTAGGGGGTGAGATTCAAGTTTGTTCAAGCCATGTCCCTAGGTGCATATTTGGACTCACTGTAGGAGCTTGAATTGTAACTCAGTTCAAAATGAGGAATTTTCTTTAAAAATCTTCTTCTTCGGATCCATCAGTTGGAATGTTTTGATATTTGGTGTGCAGCATCCTAAGGGGGGTGAGATACAAGTTTGTTAAAGCCAAGTCCCTGGGTTCATATATGGGCTCCCTGTGGGAGCCCGAATTATAACTTAGTTCAATATGAGGAATATTCTTTAAAAATCTTTTTTTTTTTAGATCCACTGGTCAGAATCTTTGGATATTTGGTACAAGCTTTTCTTAGGAGGAGCAGATGCAACTTGTTGAAATCAATTCTCTGGGTTGATATTTAGGCTACCATGTCAGGTGAGCACCCTCAGGTCCCCTGGGGCCTCTTGTTTATTTATTTATTGGTGTTTAAGGTCACATACTTATGCACAATGGCAAATCATGACCGTGGCAGTTTTCCAGGTGGAGGAAGCCGGAGTACCCGGAGAGAACCACCGAGCAGCTGCCAGCTCCCCAACATTGTAACTCCGCACTGCAGCACAGGCAGGGTTAGATTGGTTGAAGACATGCGCACCATCGACGTGCTGTACCCCTTAGTACATTGTATCATCGTGCCCCCATGTGGAAATGGGGGTTAAGTGTCTTGCCCAAGGACACATCACAGGAGTCTGAGTCGATCGCTTAGATGGTCACCCATCCGTGGACTGACCAGGCTCGACGTTGCTTAACTTTGACTTTGACCCATTGTCATATCATGAAGGTTATGGTCACAATCAGTAACACTTGGATTCTTGTCTTGTATTTAGCTTCCCCTAAAGCTCCGCCTGACAAATGTCAACAGAACACTTCCGATGCTAAGTTGTCCGTCATCCGTTCGTCCATCCGTCTGTCATCATCATGGCCAGTCGTCCGTCTGTCCATCAACAATTCAATACGGCTCGGGCTAGAGGCCGTATTTATGAACCGATCTTTACGAAACTTGTTGGGTACCTTTGTTATGACCATGGGACGAGAACAAGTGTTTTTGGGTCCGATCCGAAATTCAAGTTGGCCGCTGGCAGCCATTTTGTACAAACTTAGGTGCAATCAGATTTTTGCGCAGAACTTCCATATGAAAGTGCTGATTTGAATAATTGTTTGTATGAATGTTTAGTACCATGGGATACATCACATATAATACAGGTTTTTTTCTCTTGCGTAAATTATGCAAATTAGACTAACTTTGATGTATTTGATGTTACTTTCAGCACTGTAAGTGCAAATGCCAATATGGCTTGGGCTAGAGGCCGTATTTATGAACCGATCTTTACGAAACTTCTTGGGTACCTTTGGTATCACCGTGGAACAAGAACGAGTGTTTTTGGGTCCGGTCCAAAATTCAAGATGGCCGATGGCAGCCATTTTGTACAAAATTAGGTGCAATCAGATTTTTGCACAGAACTTCCATATGAAAGCGCTTTTTTTGTGTGAATGTTTAGTACCATGGGATACATCACATATAATACAGATTTTTTTCTTGAGCAGAAATTATGCAAATTAGATGAACTTTGATTTTTTCAGTGCTACTTACACACAGTAAGTACACATGTCAATACAGCTCAGGCTAGAGTCTGTATTTATGAACCGATCTTCACGAAACGTCTTGGGTACCTTTGTTATCACCTTGGGACGAGAACGAGTGTTTCTGGGTGCGGGCCAAAATTCAAGATGGCTGCCAGTGGTCATTTTGTACCGAAATTATGTCTAATCAGTTTTTTTGTACACAACTTCTATACGGCTCAGGTTAGAGGCCGTATTTTCGAACCGATCTTTACGAAACTTCTTGGGTACCTTTGTTATCACCATAGGATGAGAACGAGTGTTTTGGGGTGTGGTCCGAAATTCAAGATGGCCACCAGCAGCCATTTTGTACCAAAATTAGTGCAATCAGTCTTTTCTACAGAACTTCTGTATGAAAGTTCTGATTTGAATAAATTTCTGTATGAATGTTTAGTAACATGGAATACATCACATATAGTACAGGTTTTTTTCTCGTGCAGAAATTATGCAAATTAGATGAACTTTGATTTATTCAGTGCTACTTATACACAGTAAGTTCACATGTCAATACGGCTTGGGCTAGAGGCTGTATTTATCAACCGATCTTCACGAAACTTCTTGGGTACCTTTGTTATCACCTTGGGACGAGAACGAGTGTTTCTGTGTCCAAAATTCAAGATGGCTGGCAGTGGCCATTTTGTACCGAAATTAGATTCAATCAGTTTTTTGTCACAACTTTTATACAGCTCGTATTTATGAACTGATCTTCACAAAACTTCTTGGGGTACCTTTGTTTTCACCTTGGGACAGGAAGGAGTGTGTTTTGGGGTGCCTTTGTTATCACTGTGCTCTGAGAACAAATATTTTTGGGTTCAGTCAGACCCATTCTGGGACTCAAAGATTTCTTTTCTAGTTTAGCATCTGACTGTCACCCACCTTTACAATACTTTACCTATACATTTGTTTCAGGCTACGGTCAGTATTTATGTACAGACCGTTACAATACTTTATATGTACTTTTGTTATCAGGTCATTACCTACATGTTTGTCATTGCTGTCTCACATACTACACATGTACATGTCTTAACAAGTTGAGCTACAGTGTCATTGACACTTTCATTTAATTTTGTAATTATTTCTTTGCCATCAAAAGTTCATATTGGTTTGTTTTATGTTTTCGGCCTTATAATTTACAGAATAGCATGGGTGGTGGTGTATTTCATCTCTTGAGTGCAAGAAGGCTTCACAGTGCTAAAGCACTGCAAAGCCTTGTTACACTCAAGGGACAAATTTATCAGTTTATCATCAAGGGACAAACTTTGAGTAAAATATCAGACATAAACCATTTAATTATCTTTTTTTTTTTAAGTTTGCATTTGTTAGAAAAAGAGAGCATGCTGCAACAGCCAAAATGCTCAGGTGCGAGGGCCTGATAAACAAATTTTTAACTTTTTTAGGCCGTAACTTCTTCATGTGCAAGTTTTTATGAAAATGAAAGAACACAGTTTACACCTGTAAAATAGCTTAAGTAAAATATCAGACATAAACCATTTAATTATATTTTTTTTGCTCATCTTGACAAAGTCAAGCTGAGCTAATCTCATCGCTCTCTGTCCGCCGTCCGTCGTCCGTCAACACCATGTTTTGGTCTTCTCCTCCAAAACCACTGGGCCAGTTCAAATGAAAGTTTGTGTGAGTCATGGTCCCGAAGAGGCATTGCCTTTTTGTTCAACTCAACATGCCCAGCCCCATAGGGAGGAAGTGAGGGAAAATGTTCCAAAATATTTTTAAAATCTTCTCATGAACCAGTGTGTACAATGACTTGATATTTGTTATGGAGCTTCCTTCCTTTTGAGGTGTAGAATCAAGTTTGTTCAAACGAAGTTCGTGAAGCAATATTTGGCTTTGTAATGGGAGGGGTAAGATTTTTGGCCCCACCCAAAATTTCTATTTTCTGAACCGATGGTCCGGTTTGAACCAAATTTGGTATGTGGTATTATTGGGTCATAAGTACTTGACTCATGCAAAAAAAAAATTTGTGCATCCCCATGGGAACCCTGGGAGCTAAAAATAGAAATATTTTTAAACGTCCATATTTCCCAAACCACACAGAACAGAGAGCTGTTATTTGGTATGAAGCATCCTTAGGACAGTAGAATTGAATAGTAAAAAAAATTGCTGTCGGTTATGTTAGGGTGTTTTGTAATTGGCATAAAAAAATGCTTAGAATATTTGCAAAAATTTAAAAAAAATTTTTCTCCAGAACCAATCATCAGAATCTTTTGATATTTGGTATACAGCATTCATAGGGGGGTCAGATACAAGTTTGGTAAAATAAAGCCCATTGGTTCATATTTGGGCTCAATACAGGAGCCCAAATTTTTACCTTAGGATAATATGGGGAATATTCTTTAAAAATCTTCTTCAGAACCACCAGTCAGAATCTTTTAATGGAAGCAGAAGCCCAAATTTGAACTTTGTTTAATATGTGTGATAATTTTTTAAAATCTTCTTCTTCAGATCCACCAGTCAGAATTCTTTCATATTTGGTATGCAAATCTCTATGGGGGGTCAGATTCAAGTTTGTTCAAATCGGATCCCTAGGTATATATTTGGGCTTGCTATGGTAGACCAATTTTTAGTCGAGTTGTGACGAAGTCAAACTCGACTTATAGTCTGGTGAATGGCGGGCGGGCGGGCGGGCGTCCGGGCGGGCGGGCGGGCGTAAACAATTGGTTTCCGGATGATAACTTGATAGTGGTTCAACTCACATTCATTAAACTTCATACGTAGGTTGGTCTTGGTGGGAGGAAGAACCCTATTGATTTTGGACATGCTACGTCGAAGGTCAAGGTCACAGTGACCTTGAACGTAGTAAATCTTAAACAATTGGTTTCCGGATGATAACTTGATAATGGTTCAACTCACATTCATGAAACTTCATAGGTAGATTGACCTTGGTGAGGGGAAGAACCCTATTGATTTTGGACTCGCTACGTCAAAGGTCAAGGTCAACGTGACCTTGAACATAGTAAATCGCAGCAATTCCTTTCCGGATGATAACTTGATAGTAGTTCAACCTACATTCATGAAACTTCATAGGTGGGTTGGCCTTGGTGCGAAGAAGAACTCTATTGATCTTGGACTCACCAGATCAAAGGTCAAGGTCACAGTGAGGAAGAACCCTATTGATTTTGGACATGCTATGTCGAATGTCAAGGTCACAGTGACCTTTAACATAGTATATCGCAACAATTGGTTTCCGGATGATAACTTGATAGTGGTTCAACCTAGAGTCATGAAACTTCATAGGTGTGTTGGCCTTGGTGCGAGGAAGAACCCTATTGATCTTGGACTCACCAGATTCAAGTTTGTTCAATTCGAGTGCCTGGGTTAATATTTGGGCTCCATATGGGAACCTGCAATTGAACTTAGTACAATATGAGGGAATTTCTTCAAAAATCTTCTTCTTCAGATCCACTAGTCAGAATGCTTTCATATTTGGTATACAACATCTCTAGGTGGGGTCAGATTCAAGTTTGTTCAAATCGGATCTGTAGGTTAATATTTGGGCTACCAACTTCATGCAATATGAAGAAATTTCTTTAAAATTTATCTTCTTCAGATCCAACAGTCCGAATGCTTTCATATTTGGTACACAACATCTCTAGGGAAATCAGATTCAACTTTGTTCAAATCGAGAGCCTGGGTTAATATTTAGGCTCCCTATGGGAACCGGAATTGGTCATGTAGCTGAAGAATTAAAAATTTTGTATTCAGTACCCTGTAGAGGTGTGTAACTAAGATTAATCCACATAGGTTGTATCAAGGGGCTTCATAGGGGAGCTCTACATTTTACATTATGATCAACTGAAGAAAAGGCATGATGCCCGGATTATTTTTGTCACTCTTGAGGGACTCAAGGTTTGACAGTGTATCCTATGGAGATACGCTATCACAGACTGACTGCCACGAAATGTTGATGTGACCGACGCTAACTGTATCCAACCGGTCATGAATGACCGGTGCATTTTTCTCCCAAGTACCATACTGACCCATGTCGAAGCCCATATTCGTGATTAAGCCCACCCCCCAACTTTCTGCATTTCGAAAAACAAGGTCCCTCTCTGTGTTTAAGCCCACTCCCCCAATTTCAAAAATTGTAAAAGTCTGCCATTTCGCAGGTGAATTTGAAATGAAATTAGGTGAGTAACAATGTGTTGTTATTACCTGGAGGCTGGAAAACAGTGCAGATTTCTTTCCTTTTCCATCTAATGTTCAAGAAATTGTTTGTTGAATGCCTTGATATGTCAAAATGAAGTAATCGGTTTTATTTTATTAAAATAAAATTCATTCCGAAGCAAAAATGATGTTGTTTTTATTTTCATGAATTCACTTGCCTGAATAATATTCACAAACTTGACAACATGCACCTTACTTGTCAGTTTTTCCAAAAACACACCCATAACAGACTGAATAATTTATACATGAACCAGGGCGTGTTAAATGTATATTTTTACCAACTGAATTGTAATTGCTTTCTATTGTGTCGGGTTTATATCTATACAAGATGCAGAAATTACAAATTATTGTGTACACAATCAGAAACAACCACTCAATCGATCAGGGGTTCTGTTTGTTTTCTTTATTATAATAATCGCAGGTGGCTGTGTTGACAACACAGTCACACAGAAAATAAATGTCTTTAAAGTCTGCCGATGATATTTGTATGGCTTTTCTCACAATATGTATAAAACTTGGGCCAGGCTGTAACTGAATCAAACAGTCATCGCAATGGAATCTAATAATAAATCAGGTATTTGAACTCGTTAATTGGTAATTTCCTATAGAAGTATTAACATCAATACATTTTCTATAGTAAATTTCCTGAGTGCTCCAGAGTACCACCATAGGGGTAGACATTATGTGAATTTCCCCCCAATAGTCAATCCCCATAAATGTGACACAGTGATGGAACCCTCAAGTATTAAGAGAAACTATCATGAAAAGTGTATTGATTTCAATATATCCCATAAGTGTACTATAAGGATGGCACCCTAGGGTACTACAGGTAACTACTATTAAAAGTGTATTGTTATCAATATCAATACATTTTCTATAGTAGTTTACCAAAGTACCCCTGGCTGGTCTGAAACCAGGAGACTCTGTGCAACCTGATAAGGGGGGGGGGGGGGGGGGGGGGGGGGGGGGGGGGGTCCAGTTAGAAGTTGATCTGTTGATGTGATTTTCACAAAATTCAACCATGAATATATTCCCACTGGCTATTCAACTGGCTATTAGATCACTGCCACTCGAGAATGTTGTGCAAGTCACAGATCTGATTGAAATTTCCAACCGGGACGCTCACAATGTGGGGGGCAGATTTGTATTGAGTCAATAGTGGGTGTAACTTGGGGAGAATAAGTATTGTAATGAATATGAAATGAGCGAGTCCCTCAGGTGACATGGAAAGAAAACAAAATCTCAATTCCTGTGAACGAACTGAATTTGCACCCGGTGTGAATTCGCATAAAATGAGAATTTTTTGTTTCTTTGCATGTCACCTGAGGGGTGAGTTCACGCACATACATCTTTGTGGTTTGTGCTATTTTGGGTGGTTTTTTAATCACGTGTTTTATTTTATATTTGCATTATTCAGTTGATGTTTTATTGAGTAATTAGTGTTAATGAGTAATAAAAAAGATAAAACTGGGTTTGTTGTATTGTTATTTTGTCACTCCAAGTGAATTCCCTCTGATGAGATTGTATAGATAGCTTGTTTGGTTCTTTAATTTGCTGGTTTTCGTTCCTGTTTGCACGTGATGCAATTACCAGAAACAACAATGTTTACTGAAAAAAATAAGAACAACACACATGGATTTAATAAAATTTTATTCACAGAGCAAGTGAAATATGAGTAAACATATTAAAATAATTGAACACTGAAAGTAAAACATGTTACATACTCATTGGTGATTTGACAAATAATACTGAAAACCATGTTGATTTTGTATTTCGTTCATAAAGTTAATGATGTGGGATCGTCATTTTATCAGTAGCGTTTATCAAGAAAAACCCAGTCACAGACTCAAGTCTTCATGTTTAAGCCCACCCCTCCATTTGTTCTCAACCCACTGCAAGCACCACATGAGCTTAGACATGAGTCAGAATGCCCTAGTTAATGTTTGATTTGAAAGCCAAAAAATATGACCGACCCGGTTTACTGTATGACCGATCCGATCATTATGGAGCCAGTAATTATGACCGCTACACCAAAAAAAATTATTTCCAGGCTCAACTTGACAAAGTCAAGCTGAGGTATTGCCATCACTTCTCGTCCTCTTTCCACCCGTCCATCCGTCCATCCCTCCGTCCGTCCGTCCGTCGTCCATCTGTCCGTCTGTCCGTCCGTCCGTCCGTCCGTCCGTCCATCCGTCCGTCCATCTGTTAGTACGTGCATATGTTCATACGTCCACAATTTCCTTTGGCACACCTCACCGGTCGCATTTATGATCAGATCACTTTGGAACTTGGTATGCTTGTTTGGGGTGACCTCTAGATGGACGCTATCGATTTTCTTCCATTTCCGTCAAAAAATGTTGCCGCGGCCACTGTTCTTAGAACTTAGTTTAGTCAGACCTCAATATTTCCCTTTGGCACACCCCACAGGGCACATTTATGATCTCGGATCGCTTCGAAACCTGGCATGGTTGTTTGGGATGACCTCTAGGTGGGGGCTATCAATTTTCTTCCATTTCCGTCAAAAAATGTTGCCGTGGCCAAAGTTCTTAGAACTTAGTTTAGTCAGACCTCAATATTTCCCTTTGGCACACCCTACAGGGCGCATTTATGATCGGATTGCTTTGAAACCTGGCACGCTTGTTTGGGGTGATGTCTAGATGGGAGCTATCGATTTTCTTCCATTTCTGTCAAAAAATGTTGCCGTGGCCAACGTTCTTAGAACTTAGTTTAATCAGACCTCAATATTTCCCTTTAGCATACCCTACAGGGCACATTTATGATCGGATTGCTTTGAAGCCTGGCATGCTTGTTTGGGGTGACCTCTAGATGGGAGCTATCGATTTCCTTCCATTTCCGTCCCTCAAAATATGTTGCCTCTGGCAACGATCTTTGAACTTAGTTTAGTCAGGCATCAATATATTCCTTCGGCATGCCCTACAGGGCACATTTATGATCAGATCGGTTTGAAACTTTGTATGCTTGTTTGGGGTTATGTCTAGATGGGATGGGAGCTATCGATTTTCTTCGATTTCCGTCAAAAAATATTGCCACTGGCAATGACCTTCGATGAGCTTAGTAAAAACTTAGTGCAGTTAAGCATCAATATTTCCCTTTGACACACCCTGCAGGGCACATTTATGATTGGATCACTTGCAAACTTGGTGTGCTTGTGTGGGGTGACGTCTATATGGGAGCTATCAATTTTCTTCCATTTCTGTCAAAAAATGTTGCCGCTGACCTTTGAACTTAGTTTAGTCAGACCTCAATATTTCCCTTTAACACCCTTCAGGGCACATTTGTGATCGGATCACTTTGAAACTTGGTATGTGTGTTTGAGGTGACCTTTAGTTGTGAGCTATTGCTTTTTTTTCATTTCCATAAAAAATTATTGCCATTATCACCAGCCTTTGAACTAACTGCATTTGTGCATCAACTTATCACTTTTTCACTCTCTGCAGGGTATATTTATGAATTTCCATACACCCCCCCCCCCCCCCCCCCCAAAAAAAAAAAACAAAAAAAAACAAAACAAAACAAAAAAAAAACATTGCCACAAGCAATGACCTTCTACTTAGTATATTTGTGCATGAACATCTTCCTTTGGCATGCCTCAGAGGGCACATTCATTATCAGGTTGTTTTGAAACTTTGTATGCTTTTGCAGGGTGCAACAATCTTTGAACTTATTGCATTTGTGCATCAATATTCTTTGACATGGCCTACAGGCCACATTTATCATAGGATTGATTTTGAACTTGGTGTGCTCATTAGGCAAGACCTTTAGATAAGTGCTATTGATTAGCATTCATTTCTGTGAAAAAAGTTGCTGTTAACAATAACCTCTAAACATACTGCATTTGTGTATCAACATTCTTCCTTTAGCCAGTCTTACAGTTTTCATTTAAAAATGCATGGATTACTCTGACGTTGTGCGCACACAGTGCTGTTATGTTGAAATTTCATCAAATAACATTGGTACCAATGATCTTCAATTTTGCCATTAAATATATAACTTACCAAGTTCAAGTTTGTCAAGTTGAGCTACACTGTCATTGACACTTTAAGTTTGCATTTGTTATAAAAAGAAAGCATGCTGCAACAGCCAAAATGGCCATGTGCGAAGGCCTGATAAGCAGATTTTTAGCTTAACTTGACAAAGTCAACAACATAAGCTATTGCCATCACGCGTGCAGAAGTCTGTGAGTCTGTGAGTCTGTTCACATTTTCCTTTAGCATGGGCTACACCCTGCAGTTCTTGTTTGATCGTCACAAAATTTCATATGCAGGTTTGGGGTCATGTCTAGATGAGAACGGTCGCGATCGGTCAACCGTATGGCTGCCTGAGCCCAAAACCCGAAAACCATTAGCACAGTCTACAGGTCATATTTATGAAGGGATTTCATTGTAACTCGGTATGATGCCTCTGTATAATGCCTAGATTAGAATGTCCCCTTTTGGGCATGATCTGTCAACCGTGATGGCTGCCCAAGCCCTAAGCCCAAAAACTTTTAGCACAGTCTGCAGGTCATGTTTAATATGGAGGGATTTCATTGTAACTTGGTAGGATGACTCCTTATGATGTCTAGATGAGAATGTCCCCATTTGGGCGTGATCTGCCAACTGTGACGACTGCCCGAGCTCAAAACCCAAAAACCTTCAGCACAGTCTACAGGTCATATTTATTGAGGAATTTCATTGTAACTTGGTGGGTTGACTTCATATAATGTCTACATGAGAAAGTCCCCTTTTAGATGTGATTGGGCAACTGTGATGGCTACAGGGGCCCGAAGCCCAAAAACCTTTAGCACAGTCGACAGGTCATATTTATGAAGGTATTTCTTTGTAACTTGGTTGGATGACTCTAAATAATGTCTAGATGAGAACGTCCCATTTTGATCGCGATCATTCAGCCTTGATGGGTGCCCGAGCCCAAAAACCTTTAGCATAGGCTAAAGGTCATATTTATGAAAGGATTTCATTGTAACTTGTTAGGTTGACACCATATAATGCCTAGATGATGACATCCCCCTTTGGTCGTGATTGGTCAACAGTGATGGCTACAGGTGCCAGAAACCCGAAAATCTGGAGCACAGTCCACAGGTCATATTTATGAAGGGATTTCATTCTATCTTCGTAGGATCACTCCAGATGAGAATGTCCCCTTTTGGTTGCGATCATTCAACCATTATGGCTGCCCGAGCCCAAAGCCCAAATACCTTTAGCCCAGTCTACAGGTCATATTTATGAAGGATTTCATTGTAACTTGGTAGGGTTGACTTCATATAATGTCTAGATGAGAACGTCCCCTTTTGGACACGATTTGGCAACTGTGACAGCTAAAGGGGCCCAAAACCCGAAAACTTTAGAACAGTCTACAGGTCATAATTATGAAGGGATTTCATTGTAGCTTGGTAGGATGACTCCAAATAATGTCTAGATGAGAATGTCCCCCTTTGGTCGCGATCATTCAGCCTTGCTGGCTGCCCGAGCCCAAAAACCTTTAGCTTAGTCTATAGGTTGTATTTATGGAAGGATTTCATTGTAACTTGTTAGGTTGACTCCATATAATGCCTAGATGATAACATCCCCTTTTGGTCGTGATTGGTCAACTGTGATGGCTACAGGTGCCTGAAGTCCAAAAATCTTGAGCACAGTCTACAGGTCATATTTATGAAGGGATTTCATTGTAACTTCGTAGGTTCACTCCAGATGATGCCCAGATGAGAATGTCCCCTTTTGGTTGCGATCATTCAACCATGATGGCTGCACGAGCCCAAAAACCTTTAGCACAGTCTTCAGTTCATATTTATGAAGGGATTTCATTGTAACTTGGTAGGTTGACTTCTTATAATGTCAAGATGAGAACATCCCCTTTTGGACACCATTAGGCAATTGTGACGGCTTCCAGGTGCCTGAGGCCCGAAAACCTTTAGCACAGTCTACAGGTGATATTTATGAAGGGATTTCATTGGTAGGATGACTCCAAATAATGTTTAGATGAGAACGTCCCCTTTTGGTCGCAATCATTCAGCCTTGATGGCTGCCCGAGCCCAAAACCCCAAAACCTTTAGCATAGTCTATAGGTCATATTTATGGAAGGATTTCATTGTAGCCTGTTAGTTTGACTCCATGTAATGCCTAGATGATGACATCCCCTTTTGGTCGTGATTGGTCAACTGTGATGGCTTCAGGGGCTCGAAGCCCAAAAAACTTGAGTACAGACAACAGGTCATATTTATGAAGGGATTTCATTGTAACTTTGTAGGATCACTCCAGATGATGCCCAGATGAGAATGTCCCCTTTTGGTTGCGATCATTCAATCATGATGCCTGCCCGAGCCCAAAGCCCAAAAACCTTTAGCACAGTCTACAGGTCATATTTATGAAGGGTTTTCATTGTAACTTGGTAGGTTGACTTCATATAATGTCTAGATGAGAACATCCCCTTTGGACGCAATTGGGAAACTGATGGCTACAGGGGCCCGAAGCCTGAAAACCTTTAGCACAGTCTGCAGGCCATATTTATGAAGGGATTTTAATGTAACTTGATAGGATGACTCGTTTTGGAATAATTTCACTGTAACTTGGTAACTTTCGTTGATATAAGTTAACTGTGAGGGACACATACATTAACTGTGAGGTCATATTAACCCACCCCTCAGCTCTTCAGTACAGTGTACACCTCATATTATTTTTATCAAAAATATAGCATATAGGGAACAGAAATGAACATATTCCCAATTATCACAATTCTTGTCTTATTTCATAATCCTTTCATAAACATTAAACATTATCCTTTTCATCAAACACAACACACAAGTTAAGCTACAGTGTCATTGACACTTTCATTAACTTTTTTAGGCCGTAACTTCTTCATGTGCAAGTTTTTATGAAAATGAAAGAACACAGTTTACACCTATGAACCAGAAGTCGAGTTTACTCACCTGTGAAGTAATAATAATAATAAGCAAGGACCACATGATAACTCTAGGAAGTGGAGCAGTGCTTGTTTACTGTGGTAAACCAGTTCTGCTTTTCTGATAAAATGGGCCTGGTCATCGACACCTGGGATGGATTTCCTTTAAATTGGGCAGCATATATATAAAAAGTTGGCTAAACTTGACTTCATACCAATGTTGTGGTCCTGTGCTAGCCGTAGATTCTAAAAGTGACCTTAAACACCAGTAAATAAATTACATAGGGATAAGAGAGATTGAAAGAATCTGAACAGCTGTTTTTAGCTTAACTTGACAAAGTCAAGATAAGCAATTGCCATCACGCGTGCAAAAGTCTGTTAGTCTGTCAGTCCGTTCACATTTTCTTTAGCTCAGGCTACACCCCGTAGTTCTTGCCCGATCATCACAAAATTTCATATGCAGGTTCGAGGTCATGTCCAGATGGAGAATGTCCCCTTTTGGTCACGGTCGGTCAACCCTGGCAGTTACGGGAGCCTGATACCTGAATACCTTTAGCAGAGTCTACAGGTCATATTTATGAAGGGATTTTATTGTAACTTCGAAGTATGACTCAGTATAATGTCTAGATGAGAACGTCGTATTTTGGCCGTGATCGGTCAACCGTAATGGCCACCCAGGCTCGTGACCTATATTTGTTTAGCACAGTCTAAAGTTCATATTTATGAAGCGATTTCATTGTAACTTGGAGGATAACTCTGTATGATGTCTAGTAACTTGGAGGATAACTCAGTATGATGTCTAGATTAGACTTCCTATTTTGGTCACGATCGGTCAGCTCTTACCGCCGCCTGGTCACATGACCTAGATTCCTTTAGCACTGCCTACAGGTTGTGTTTATGAAGGGATTTCATTTTAACTTAGTAGGATAACTTGGTGTGATATCTTGATGAGACTCCTATTTTTGTCATGATCAGGCAACCGGGACTGCCGAACCATCACAAGACCTAGATTCCTTCAGCAAAGTCTATGAGTTTATTTATTAAGGGATTTCAATGTAACTTAGTAGAATGGCTCATTTTGGAATGATTTTACTGTAACTTGGTAACTTTGGTTGACATAATTAATTGTGAGGGCCACATTAACCCAGACCTCAGTTCTTTAGTACAGTCTACACCTCAAATTATTCTTATTGAATACATAGCATTTTGTGAACAGAAATTGACATATTCTCAATTATAACAATTCTTGTCTTATTTCATAATCCTTTAATAAACATTGAACATTATCCTTTTCTCAAACACTACACACAGTCAAGTTAAGCTACAGTGTCATTGACACTTTGACTAGTCATATCATCTGCCTGTTCTTGATTCAGTCTTACGCTCGCAATATAGTGGAACCTTGTTAACCCGTAACCTAACATAGCAGCCAAAAAGGGCCAGAAACTTAACCAGAATAAGCCTACTACAGCCTTAAATATCTTGGAAGTTTCTCAATAAAACCATACAAATATGGATATTAGAACCATTTCATCGAGCTGGTTCTAATCATATCCATATTTGTATGGTTTTACACAAATATTGTGAAATTTGTTTTCAAAAAATGTGGAATCCAATTTATTTTTTTAAAATCCTGTGTTAGGTAAAGGGTTAATTGAATAACCCATTTGCAGGAGAAAAATATTCAATTAACAGAAGTCCCCGTGGGAACTCTGGGAAGTGAAGCATTGCCTGTTCACTGCGGTAAACAGGCTCTGTTTTACTGGTAAAATAGGACCCAGTCACCAATGCTTGGGAGGTGCAAACCCTCTCTGAAGTGGGCAACATGGCTTATTAACGCTCACCCCTGGTCTTGACTTGATACTCGTGTTGTGGTTAGTGTTGAAATGGTTGGCCCATTTTTGTAACCGGCTAACCGTCAGGCATAACAGGATTTCAACCGGATATCTGTTAATTTTAGCCGCTGGTATTATTGCATTGTCTATGATGCAAAATCAGTAAGGAATCACGAGAAAACAGTTCAAAACACTGCCACCTGACTTTCACAAACCATATACAAATGAACATCATCGAGTGCCAACGGGAATCGTCAGTGTGCAAATGATCGTCAACAATTTATATGACTGCAATGGTCCCACATAATAGTGATGATACATCATAACTGTGGTCACCCTGCATTGCCCGGTCACAAAAACAGGCCTTGCCATTTGAAAATCACAAGTGCACAGCATGCAGCACACCTGAAACAAAAATTGCGTATGCAATTTGTTCCCACGGGCACGCATTTGAAGTGAGGGACAAATGTCATTGATATTAGTTAAGAATTTTCCAACCAGTTTGTAAATTGTAGTTAGGCATAGGTATTAGTTAACTGTATTAGCTAAGAGCCTCTTACCTTGAGTGGCTTGAATTTGATATGATCAAAGAGTGAATATGTAATCCTAATTTTTTGAATATTTTTTTCCGTTCACTGCTAAGACAAAAGTCACAAACAGTTCCACAATTACAAATTACATTTGCCTATTCCTCGAACTGAAATTTCTGGCGGGAATATGTTGCGAGTCATGAAAGGGGTTTGGTAAGAAATTATTATATGCCCCATTGACCAAGAGCCCCTCGTCCGACATTGACAATTGAAAAATGAATTTTACAATGCTAGATTTTAAAATAGTTTTTTTATGACATACGTTCATACTTTTAATCAAAACATGTTTTTCTCTGAAATATGTTTGTAAAGTACCAAACAGTCAATTTATTTTGAAAGCACCATTACACACACTGAGGGATTTTTTCAGCATTATAATCTGCAATCAACAACACCTCATAAAAGAGAAGAATGTCAAATTTGTCTGTAGAAGACCATGTTACACTGACAGGCACGTGCTCACTGCTGCCCACGCAGAAAACAACCTGCAGTGAACTCGACTGTTGGCAGTTTGATACAGACATTTATCCGTGACCTGACATCCCAAGTGACCAAAATAACTGTTCATTCAACATTTCAACACTTTAACCCTTTCATGTTACATCGACTACAAGTCACTGTAAATCGACAAATGTTTTGACAATGCTAGTGTTGACAAAAGAATTATAACGTCTCACGGCCAAATACTATTTATTTTCCCAACGCCATCCCCCCAACTATAGGTATAGCGGTTATCTCCGGTTGACAGCTTTTTCATCCGGTTATCCGGCTAACCATTTCAGCACTAGTTGTCATGATTAGCCATTGTGCAAAAATATGTGACCTTAAGCACCAATAAATCAATAAATAATTAACAGAAGTCTACAATTAACAGGAAGTGGACATTTTCGTATCTTCTAGTTATAAACTGAGTATTTATTCTGTTATGTCTTGTTTGACAGAGCTCATTGAGATAGACTAAATGCCTGTTTTGGATGTATTGAGCCAAAAATGTCGATAAATATGGGAAATTCAGTGTGTGTCAGAGTAAATCTTGGACGGATGGTAAACTTTTTTTATTCAATTAACAGGAGTTGACTCTATAATCTATGTGCAATTAAATGCAAATTCGTACTTGACTCATTTTATTCCGTGTCATGTCGTAAGAGGAGGATATTGGGATCCTTCTGTCTATCCTTCCTTTCATCTGTCTGGACATCAGTGTTCCAATAAAAGTAAATAAAATCCTCACCCTCTGATTGGATGAGAGCTTGCATAGTTTCTTTTATGTTGACGGCTTCAAAAGCAAATGTTACCATCTGATGACACAACGCGAAATGTTTGAATTGACGTCTCCCATTTCCTAATTGCTTCATCAATGGAGTGACTAGGAAGCCGCTTCATTTTTTTTGATTTTTCACATGTGTAGCAAACGGTGTTCTGGGTGAAGTGTGGTTTAAATTACAAACTGATTTACGATTTGAACTGAGATGGAATGAGTTTATCTGGTTTAGTGACTACTTATCCAGTGCCGTCGTGGGGTACACGAGAGGTTTATTTACTAAACCTGTGATCGTTAAAAGTTGCCTTGAACAAGGAAACTTTTAACGGTCACAAGTTTAATAAATAAGCCTTTCATGTTTCACGATGTAGGTTTTGGGCTATGGGTAGTGTCTTATTGGAACATATGTTATTGTGATAAATTGTTGGTAACATTGTCACAAACCTCAGACCATGTTACCGTCAATTCATCGCAATAACTTATGTTTTCCAAATTTGACTTGAACATATAGCTTTTTGTTAATGATATCTGGAATGGGATTGCAAAGCAGCTGTTTCCATGCAGTTTTCAAGAGTTATTACCCTTGTTGGACTTACAATTTCTTGTCATCTTACCATTTCTTGTCATCACATTTCCAAGAAAACTATTTGATTTTTTGTCGTAATATGAGCTTTTTGTTGATAATATCATGAAGGTGATATCAAACTAGCAGTGTCCAAGTATTCCTGTCCGAGCATGTATTATAACCACTCCACACAACTGTACTGTATATTAGTGCAAAACGTAGAGCTTATTTCACAATTTTCATTCACTAGGCCTAAATTATGTGTTGTGATACACACTCTTGGAAAAGGCTCCAAGGGCCCTTTCTAACAATGTCTTAAATCGCAATACAGTGGACCTCACTTAATTGGATATCTCTTAACTGAATAACCCTGTTTATTGAATATAATTTCCCAACACAAAACCATTTACCATACCTCCAGTACAAATTTGACCTGTTAATTGAATATAGGTTATGGAGTAAACTCCTGTTAATTGAATAAAAAATCTTGTAACCTGTCGAGAAATTACCCTGACTCTCCACAGTTTTTCTTTGTTTACAGACCTATTTGGCCTCAGTACTGGCATTTAATCTATTATATCTTGTTTGCCAGAGCTCATGGTGCTCTGTCAAACAAGATATAATAGAATAAATGCTAAGTTTATTTCTAGAACACAGGAATGTGACACTATCCCTTTTAATTGAATACTCCTGTTAATTGAATAATTTCCATTGGCAAAGTGGCTATTCAATTAACTGGGTTCCACTGTATATCATTTACAAAGTCAAAGGATGCCAAGTTTAGTCACCATTATAAAATACATCATTGTGAAAGAGTTAACGAATGAAAACCAAGTGTAATTCCTGTAAATTTTCGCACTATTTCCCAGAGTCTGAGGTCAAACAATAGAGGCAAATTGAAAACCAGTTGGCCAAATTATTTTGAAGAGACCAATAGAATTAAATGACCATTCAACCAATTTGTGCAGTCTTGAGTTTTGAATGTCCAAAAATTGTTATCTCAAGATGTTTGAAATAATTTTAGTGACAGGTAAAGAGGGCCTAAAAATTTCATAGAAAACTCACAGGTTTTTTCTCTGCTTTTGGAGTGCGAATGAGACTTGACATTTCTTAGCATTGTCATCAATGAAAGGAACACTGAAAAAAAATTCCTTGAACTATTGGCTCAAATGTTCTAGTATTTGATATATAATTTTTTAGCTCGATAATTTGCAGGTTTTGCAAATTTAGCTTATGCGCAAAATTTAGGGATTCAAGAGTTGCAATATTTCAGCATTTAGGTAGACTTTTTTTCTGAGTTGACAACTGTGAACCATTAAAGCTTCTTAGGGTTTTTTTTTTCATATGCTCTGTATCTTTAAAGATATTTTGATTGAATGAATATATTTTTTAGTGTTTAGTATTTTTATTTTCAGCTTGGTCTGGAGAAATGTGTAACATAGGTGTAAAACCAAATGAAATAGAGAAAGTAATGTATTGTTTCTGTGGTAAATTGACAGTTATATTTCTCCAACCATCTTTTGAATGTGGTGTTCGATTAAGAAAATTTCTGCTGATGAAAGAAAAGAGTGAAATATATTTTGATCCCAATAGTGAACGTAAGTATCACATTATGTGTAGTACAGTATTTCTACTCAGATGCATTACAAACAAAGAGCTGAAAACTATTCAGCAATTTTTAGGAATATAAATACCACATTATCAGCTGTAAGATGTTTTGGGGTAACAGTTAGTATTATAGGTATATTAAAAGTTATCTGTATCATTTCTAGCTGTAGTTCTTCATCTTATTTATGGTTTAAATTTTCTGACTTTTTGAAATAAATTATTGAAATAAAGTTGATTTTACTCGGAAACTATAGTGTGCATTAGTACTGAAATGGTTAACCGTTTTGAAACCAGTTATCAACCTAACGAATTAGAAAAACTGTCAAGTAGTTATCTGAAATATTGGTAGTGATTGTCATTCCATGATTAAAATGTAAATATGCCGCTTCTCCTTTGGGATAGATTACACCTTGAATATATTGAGAATTAATGGACTTTGGCATTCAAGACTTTGTTAATGGTCGGGAGTACTGATTAATCGCAGAAACTATTCCGTAGTATGTATACAAACGAACGTTGTCGAGTATGAATACTGCTTTCTAATCCCTATAGTTTTGCTCCCATATTCGGTGAAATGATGGCCACATGAAACTGGATATTATCTAGTTATAGCTCTCTGTTGATCGGTTGTGAAAATGAGCCAACCATTTCAGCCCTAGTGTGCATGTGATTTTTATGCTCCGACTTAAGTCGGGTGGCATATAGTGATTGAAATGTGCATGTGTCCGTCTGTCCATGTGTCTGTGTGTGTGTGTCTGTGTGTGTGTGTCCGAGCCAATAACTCGAAAACGGTTAGGGCCACAGTCATCAAACTTCACACAATTATAAAGGACCATGGGAGGATGTGTCACACACCATAGCTGGGTTCGTACCTTCAAGGTCAAGGTCACATTTCAAGGTCACACTAAAAATTGGTCAATATCCGTGTCTCAGCCATAACTCAGAAACGCATCATAGTACAATTGTTAAACTTTTTACAAATGTTAAGGACAGTCAGAAGGTATGTCGCATATAATAGTTTCCGCTGCATCTGCAAGGTGGAGGTCACATTTGACCTTCATATGTTCAGGGCCACAAATCGTGTCTCAAGCATAACTCCAAAACTATTAGGGATACAATCATCTAACATCCCTCAGTTATAAAGGACAACTGGTGGATGTGTCACACACCACAGCCAGGTCCGTAAGGTCAAGGTCACATTTCAAGGTCACACTGAACACGGTTAGGGCCACAGTCATCAAACTTCACACAATTATAAAGGACCATGGGAGGATGTGTCACACACCATAGCTTGGTTCGTACCTTCAAGGTAAAGGTCACATTTCAAGGTCACACTAAAAATCAGTCAGTATTCGTGTCTCAGCCATAACTCAGAAACGAATCATAGTACAATTGGTAAACTTTTTACAAATGTTAAGGACAGAAGGTGTGTCGCGTATAATTGTTTCTGCCGCATCTGCAAGGTGAAGGTCACAAGGGGGGGGGGGGAGGCATGTGTTACCTTAGTAACATTTTTCTTGTTTTGCATTCATTATGTTAAGTTACAACTCTAGCACTGTTATTGAGCTGTGAGAAGTTTCTGGGATAAAGTCATTTAGAGGACGATTTGAATCTTAGACGAAAAGTACCCTGCATTATTCGGATATAAAAGTCGTCAGAATTGTCCAAGGTCCATATCATCCAAAGCTTCTGCAAACCATCAACTCATACCCGCATTCACTCCAACATTCAAGTTTAAACCCTAGAAAGTTTGATAGATCATTCTCTGGGTTTTATACTTTCATTCGTCAAATTGTGAATTATGATCGGAAAAATGATGTCAACCTTTGTTATTTTAGCAGCATGATGTTGTGACTTTAATGATAATTTTGGAAGGGAACTAATTGCAAATAACCAACCTTCGCTGATTTTTCATGATGATATTGTTATGTTGTTTTGACATTAGTGAAAAGTAGGTGACCAGGCATATCAAGGAAGCTAACAGCTTGTGTGGAATTCCTGCAAATCAACATCGAAAACAGCCATTTAAAATGTTTAACTGGTTGACTGCAAAAAGCTACTATCAGGGCTTTCAAAAAATGAGGGTAACAGAGCAAAAGCCAACATTTTTCTAGCTCACGTTTCGTATTCAGTCAACTGCAAATAACAAATTTTGAATAACAAATTCAGATCAAAAATAATCTAGCCCTGAACCAGGTAACTGAATGTATTTCTTCACACTTGTCAGTTGTGTTTGCCTTGGAAGAAAGCTCTTTCAGGTGATTGGGTGGGGCCATTAAAGTTTCAGAAAAAATGTTGGCCAGGTGCTTGATCATAGTTAATGAGGAGCCTGACTGATTTTTGTTGTTTACTCCAAATGTCACTATCAGTGGCTGACTCTGAGGTTCTCATGAAATTGACTTACCCACGATAATTTTGTTTATCCCAATTGCAGTACCCTCCAGCCCTACTATGCACAGTACAAGTCAAAATAAGTTGTAGGATAACCACTATAAACTATTTATCTTTCTCCTCCTTCACTGATAAAACCAGAAGCTGACATCATTTTCTGGAAAGCTCTCACTGAGAGCTTTCCTAAAAATTATGTCAGATTCTGGCCTTATTAGTGCAGGAGCAGCAGTAGTCTTAGTTTATTGCAGTTATGCTACAACTTATTTAGACTTGTACTGTAGGCTGCATCAGCAAGCAAAATATTTGGATTTAGATTCGCTGAACGTTGGAATGGAACAGTGAAGTGATTATCTCTTTTCAGTTCTATCAATGGTCAAATACGATCTTGAATGGTTTGCAGATTATGCTTGTTTAAATCATAACCTCCCCATAACATGAACTACCATTTGCGACTTATTTCCAAGCCTGCCTTTGTCAAGTGAGCATTTCAGATCCCCTAGGGCCTCTTGTTTTTTTTCTCTTTTTAGTTTTAAAAGGAGTGTTGAAAGATTTTGAGTGGTTTTGAGCAAAAAATTTTTTTTATTCCAACAGGCCTTTATATTACCCCATATTCAAGGTGGTAAAGGCTGTTCCCAAATTTGGAGATGGGTACCAACAGCTTGTTGTAACATTCTAAAATAAAGATATTTGTTTAGAAATACTTTTGCATGATGCAAAATAGGTCTTAGAAAGCCCTGTATTATATTCTATTTATATGTATATTGACTAATAATATAGTTTCTCATATTTTGCGCACATTTTTCACTTGAATCTGATGTGCCCAAATTAGGTGAATATAAAGGCCTGTATTCTAACTGATCCGCAAATAAAAAAATAAAAGAATTCACCCAATGGACCCTCCTGACTGTTAACAGTACCGTGTTAACACATGGGAGTTGGAATGCTGGGTTGCCAACCCTGGGAGCTGGAAAATAGAGATTCAAAATTCCAGGTGATTAAAAACATCTCTTTTTAAGCATTACTGGAAATACTGTAAACCCAGATTTATTTCTTTAGTAGAAACTGAATATTAGAAAATCAATTGACCTAGATAACAAGTTAAAATTAACTAGCCGGCCTACCTGTTCCAGGATGGGGTAGCCCCACCCATGTGATGGAAAATTTTCTAGTGGCATTGCATATCAAGGGAGATAATCAAAGCTTGAATTTCTAGCAGGATGTGGAGATGGAAAGAATTGGATGCAGCCATGGAAGGAATAACACACTCCCTATTTATATAATATATTACGTGACTTCCTTCCTCTGTTGTGTTAATTAGCCAAAGATGCTGAATGTAATCTTAACCCTCAACTGGTTGAGTGCTAGATGCCACTATCATGGCTCAATTGAAAAGTACTCAAAGCCACTTCATTGACTTTCCGCTTTATGCATAAGTTTGCCGTTTGCTCAACAGCAGAATTTTTTTTTTTCATACAGAATTGCTTTATTGCAGTTTATTGGAGAGTGCCAATGGGCACTGTCCAATAAATTGTAACCAAACATTTGTTTATGTACAAACTCTTGCCTAACTAAGGCTCCCCTTCCTGGTAGCATGGTATCTTTGAAATAAATACTCTCGTTTCAATTCACCTTTGAAAACTATTTTAGTACTCTACTAATTAAAGGCCCCTGTAGGAACCCTGGGAAGTGAAGTAGGGCTTGTTTACTGTGGTAAACAAGCTCTGTTTTACTGGTAAAATAGGACCTGGTCACCAGTGCCTGGAGTGAAAGTCCTCTAAAATGAGCAACATGGGTATAAACAGTTGGCTGGACTTGACTTTATATCTATGTTGGGGTCACGATTAGCCATTGTGCAGAAATATGTGGCCTTAAAAACATCAATAAATAAATACCAATTAAAGGCCTGGAGCTTCTTATACATTTTTGCTATACTTTGACTGTCTACTTCTTGTGGGTTTGCAGTTGTTTCTAAGCAACTCTTAGCTGCCTGTATAGTAGAGATGGGTTCCGTGCCAGCAGGTGATGTCAGTGGAACACATTCTTTTACATTGTATGGATTTTAATCTTGTCAGAGGGCAGTATTTTTCTGTAGGATCTCTGAGAGATCTGTTTTATCGTACGAGCCCGAATTTAATTTTCTCATTTTTCAAAACAATCAACCTTTTTAGTAAATTTTAAAAGTGTTTTTATCAACTTAAACTTAGAGTCTTTAAGACTTAAATTCACCAGGTTGATTTGTGAATTATTCATATTTCTTGTTTCTTCACGTATCACTGTTCATATTACATTATCATTTTTATTATAATTGTTTTTTACTCATCTCTGTATTTCGTTTCTGCCATGTTTTTCTTTCAAAGTTTTCTCGCCACGATATAGCCTTAGCTGCTGATGTGGCGTTAAGCACCAATAAATAAATAAATAGCAGAGATGGGCAGTTTTGATTTCTAGGTTTCAGTTTTGGTTATTTTAGGTTTTGGTTCAGTCTCACTTTTTATACCCCCGCAAACAAAGTTTGGGGGGGGGGGGGAGGTTTATATGGGAATCACCCTGTCCGTCCATCTGTCCGTCTGTCCATCCTCATAAGTGCAACTCCTAAACCGTTTGAAGAATTTTTATGAAACTTTACACAATGGAAGAACTCCGTATGGAGATGTGCATGAAGCAATATAATTCCGTTCTGACATTTCCAAGGGGAGATAATCTGTCCGTCTGACCATCCTTGTAAGCGCAGCTCCTCCTAAACCATTTGAAGAATTTTCATGAACCTTTACACAATGGAAGAACTCCATATGAAGATGTGCATGAAGCAATATAATTCCATTCTGACATTTCCAAGGGAAGATAATCTAACTTATACCGTCTGTCCATCCTTGTAAGCGCAACTCCTCCTAAACCGTTTGAAGAATTTTCATGAAACTTTACACAATGGAAGAACTACATATGAAGATGTGCGTGAAGCAATATAATTCCGTTCTGACATTTCCAAGGGGAGATAATCTAACTTATACCGTCTGTCCATCCTTGTAAGCGCAACTCCTCCTAAACCATTTGAAGAATATTCATGAAACTTTACACAATGGAAGAACTCCATATGAAGATGTGCATGAAGCAATATAATTCCGTTCTGACATTTCCAAGGGGAGATAATCTAACTTATACATTTCAGGCGCGGGGATATCACTTTGTGAGTTTGCTCACAGTACCTCTAGTTCCCTTTGAGCATGATTATTCTGTTACAAACAGCTATTATTCCTCAAGGAATTTTATAGAACAGATCATTTCTTAACTGGTAAAACTGTGCTGAATTTTTTGGGGTTGTCAAAATTTGTTCACATGTCTTTGCTTTGTTACAATTCATGGGAGAGTGCCTATAGCACTCTCCCATGAATTGTAATAAAGCAAAACCACACAAATGAAATAGTTTCACTTAAAAAATTCTAGGAGGCCTATCCACAGGACAGAAAGCCTTTAAGTTGTGGCACCTGCGCTTCAGAATAAAACCCAAATATGGGCTTCCAGCACTCTACCAGTTAACAGTCACTGTTAAGAGTCACACTAACTTCACACCATAAAATGTATCCTTAGAAATTAATTACAGCCTACCTTCGTTGTAATAGGAGTATAGATTTTGGATTAAAGTACAGATTTCTGGATTCTGAGAGTAAGATATGAAGATAATTTATGATTATTAAGTCACATCAGGTTGAATGTGTCCACCAACTCAACCAGCAGACTGAACCTAATTGTCTCACCACTGTTCGATTAGAGGGACCTGCAAAGCTTCGAGATTCGATTCGATTTTGAATGTTAAGTTGCTTTTTGGTTTGATATTCAAAATTGGCCACTTGATTCATTTTAGTTCAAATCTGTTCACTGGAATTCGCTTGGTATCATCTTCATCGTCTCACAAAACATATAGTTAAGATGTAAATTGTACATAAATAATGTCGAAAATAAAGATTGAGTGTAATTTCCGAAATATTAACATAAAAAAGCATCTGCTAATTCCAGTCTTACTGGTCACTATACTGAAAACAAATTTGAAGTTCTCAAGCAATGGCAATGATGAGCTCACTGTTGCTAGATCTGTGCAGTGCCCAGTACAAGTATTTCTCGCACTTGTTTCTGGCTTTTTTCAACAAAAATACCAACCAGGTTATATTCCAACTATTATCATCAAGGCATGCCTTCAACTGGACTTGAGTCATATAACAGTGAGAATAAATCAAGCTTACAGACATGGCTGTCAATTTGAAAAAAAAAAAAATTGTTTTTTCTTCTACCTCTTTCAGAGAGATATCACCAATATATAACAGCGATTATGGATTCTAAAAGTTTTGTAGAACCACTGAAAAGTTATATTTTGGAAATTTTAAATTATTACAAGACACAGCATCATCCAACAAGATCAGACTATTTGAAATCAATTAATTATGAAATGGCCAATAGTTTACTAGTGAGCTGCACAGCCAATTTTGAAAATATGTTACATGCCAAATACGTAAGGAAAACTGCAGGATTGCCATCCCCATCAGCACCCGCAACTCCACTGACTCAACAGGACTGCAATCGTGATTCTCCATCTCCTCCAAGGATTGGCTTTGCAGGACCAATAGAAAGGTTAGTGGTTTAATATTTAACATTCTCCCTTCCTGAAAAGGCAAATGACAATAGAAAAGATCTCTGACAGTACTTCCATCCTTGTGCATATCAATCCATTTACATTTCTTTCTTCTAAATAATGATGGTGACAGGAATGAAACTTTCCTGTATTGTTTGCAACCTATTCATCATGATGGACAAATGTACATCGTTCAAAAAAAATTGTTATTCAAAGAGTTACTGTCCTTAAGGGACTATTTAAGTCATGACACAAAAGGCACTTTAAATACCCCAAGTCTGAAAAATCATAAAATTGATGTAAATATACACAAATTATACACCAAAATGAAGGTTGTATATTGAACATGAGAAATACCTGCTTTTGAATCACTGGTCCTTGGGTAACTATCTTAAGTTTTACAAACACAAAGGTTTCGCAAAAAGAATATCCCCCCCAAAAAGCCCCAAACACCTAGATAATGCAGGGAGATAAAGGAAGGGTGAAGGACAAATACTGAGCAAACATAAAAGAACACAAAGAGAAGTTAAGGGCAGACACACAGGGATTATTTGGGTGTCTCTTGGGGTAGAATATTGGACACTTTCCCAAAGGTACTTGGGCATGATTTTTCCCAATTCTCAACTCTACATTTTCCAATCTCAGTTCCCACTTGAACAAAAATTTAATGCACATTTGGTGGCCTGAACTGGTTGGCCATAAGGCCTCAGAAAACCATTGGATTTCTGAGGTCTCATGACCACCCAGTTCAGGAACCAATTGTGCATTAAATTTAAATTGCTTACCAACTGAAGCTTAGAAAGTGTCTGAATTGAAAGGTAAATGGCAAATTCTTCTTTCATCGAATAAGAACAGTTGAACAGAGACTTGGGTGAACATGATTCCATGTGAGTGTTTGTTATAAAACTTATTAGTTGTATACAGGTAGTTTCTTGGGTATCAGTCTTGATGTTCTCTGTTTGAATGTAAACTTCCTTAGTCTTTGTATGTTCCTTCCCCTCAAAAACAAATTCCCAATTGGAGACCCCATGATGCAAATTTTCCCAATGGCATATGCCCCTAGACCCTTTCCTAAATAGGGCAGAAGAATGCCAGCGCATGACAATAGGCGATACAGGCTTTAAAATACTAAGTTTTTGAGGCAAAGTCCTAATCCACTTTGGTTTCTCTGTCCAAATGATCTGAAAATAACGTCACATCCTTGCAGAATCCTTTCGTGAAGTTATGCACCAGTATTAGCAGTTTAGGACATGAAAATAACTCAAACAGGCAAACACAGAACTGTACACATAGAGGCCAAACAAAAGAATTAAGTTTTGTAGGAATGGACCATACTTACTGCCTTCTGCACATGCATAGTAGGTAAGTATGGTGCCCCCTACATGACTTGAAATATTTTTGGTATTCTGGGTTTATTTGTTCCCCCAAAATTCAAAAATTCAAAAATTCATTTTTAGCTTAACTTGACAAAGTCAAGATAAGCTATTGCCATCACACGTGCAGAAGTCTGTTAGTCTGTGAGTCTATGAGTCTGTTCACATTCTCCTTTAGCACAGGCTACACCCCTTAGTTCTTGTCTGATCGTCACAAAATTTCATATGCAGGTTTGGGGTCATGTCTAGATGAGAATGTCCCGTTTTGGTCGCGATCGGTCAACTGGTATGGCTGCCCGAGCCCAAAACCCGAAAACCATCAGCACAGTCTGCAGGTCGTATTTATGAAGGGATTTCATTGTAATTTGGTAGGATGCCTCTGTATAATGTCCAGATGAGAACGTCCCCTTTTGGTCATGATCTGTCAACCGTGATGGCTGCCCAAGCCCGAAACCCAAAAACTTTTAGCACAGTCTTCAGGTCATATTCAATATGGAGGGATTTCATTGTAACTTGGTAGGATGACTCCGGATGATGTCTAGATGAGAACTTCCCCATTTGGTCGCAATCTGTCAACCATGACGACTGCCTGAGCCCAAAACCCGAAAACCTTTAGCACAGTCTACAGGTCATATTTATGGAGGGATTTCATTGTAACTTGGTAGGTTGACTTCATATAATGTCTAGATGAGAACGTCCCCTTTTGGACGCGATTGGTCAACTGTGACGGCTACAGGGTTCCGAAGCCCAAAAACCTTTAGCACAGTCTGCAGGTCATATTCATGAAAGGATTTCATTGTAACTTGGTAGTATGACTCCAAATAATGTCTAGATGAGAACGTCCCCTTTTGGCCATGATCATTCATCCGTGATGGCTGCCCGAGCCCAAAACCTTTAGCATAGTCTATAGGTCGTATTTATGGAAGGATTTCATTGTAACTTGTTTGGTTGACTCCAAATAATGCCTAGATGATGACATCCCCTTTTGGTCATGATTGGTCCACTGTGACGGCTACAGGGGCCCGAAGCCCGAAAACCTGTAGCACAGTCTACAGGTCATATTTATGAAGGGATTTCATTGTAACTTTGTAGGATCACTCCAGATAATGCCCAGATTTGAACGTCCCCTTTTGGTCACAGTTGTTCAACCATGATGGCTGCCTGAGCCCAAAACCTGAAAAACTTTAATACAAACCACAGGTCGTATTTGTGAAGGGATTTCATTGTAATTTGGTAGAATGACTCGGTATAATGTCGAGATGAGGACGTCCCCTTTTAGTTGCAGTCGGTCAACCGTGATGGCTACACAGGCCTGAAGCCCGAAAACCTTTAGCACAGTCTACAGGCCATATTTATGAAGGGATTTCATTTTAACTTGATAGGATAACTCGTTTTGCAATAATTTCCCTGTAACTTGGTAACATTCATTGACATACGTTAACTGTGAGGGCCACATACATTAACTGTGAGGGCCACGTACATCAACTGTGAAGGCCACGTACATCAACTGTGAGGGCCACGTACATCAACTGTGAGGGCCACATTAACCCACCCTTCAGTTCTTTAGTACAGCCTACACCTCATATTATTTTTATTAAAAACATAGCAAACAGGGAACAGAAATTAACATATTCCCAATTATCACAATTCTTGTCTTATTTCATAATCCTTTCATAAACATTGAACATTATCCTTTTAATCAAACCCAACAACACACAGACAAGTTAAGCTACAGTGTCATTGACACTTTCATTGGTTTCCTGATGATAACTTCAGTTATACTTTGCCAAATCAAATGAAAATTCGTATGTACATGTATCAACATAAAATACATGTCTAGTTCGAATAAGGGTGTGGTCCGACAAGTTTTGCCAGAGTTATGCCCTTTTTTGACTTTAAAAATTCTTCTTTTTTTTGGTTTCCTGATGATAACTTGAGTTTCTGTTGACCGATTCAAATAAAATTTGGTATGTAGGTGTATCAACACAACATACAGTTCAAATACAAATCGGGGTTTGGTCAGACATTTTTTGCAGGAGTTATGTCCCTTTTTCAACTTCGAAAAATTCAGTTTCTTTTGTTTCCCGATGATAACTTCAGTTATAGTTGGCCAAATCAAAGAAAATTGGTATGTAAGTGTATCAACATAAAATACAGGTCAGGTGCGAATAAGGGTGTGGTTCAACAAGTTTTGCCAGAGTTATGCCCCTTTTTTGTCTTAGAAAATTCTTTTTTTTAGCTCACCTGAGCGAAGCTCAAGGGGAGCTTAACTGATCACTTTCCGTTCATTGTCCATCGTTAACTTTACATTATCGACTTCTTCTCACGAACTGCTAGACCAAATTCAACAAAATTTGCTGTGCATGTTCCCTATCATATATCAATTCAAGTTTGTTCAAATCAAGTTGACCCACCCCTCGGTAGGGCCACGCCCAAAAAGTGTGCTTAAATCTTAAAAAATCTTCTTCTCGTGAACCAGCAGTAGCAGAGACTTGATATTTGAGGTGTAGACTCAGATTTGTTCAAGAGAAGTTCGAGGAGCTATATTTGCCTTCGTTATAGGAGGGGCAAGAATTTTTGCCCCACCCAAAATTTCTATTTTCCAAACAGAGAGGCAGATTTGAACCAAATTTGATATGAGGGCTAATTGGGTCATAAGTATTTAAGTATTTAATTTTTGACAAATTTTTTTTTTCTGTCGCCCCAGGAGCTAAAAAATAGAAAAAAATTAAAATGCCCATATCTCCAAAACTACACGGCACTGCAAATTCTTATTTGGGGTGAAGCTTCCTTAGGACCAACAGAATGGAATGGTCAAAAAAAAATTGCTATCGGTTTTATCATGGGGTACTTTTTGGGGACCTTGACCTTTTTAACACTGTGGGTAATGGGAAAAACATTTAAGACTACTTTTCTCCCAAACCACTGCTCCAAAAGCTTTCAAATTTCACATATAACATCTTTGGAAGATTGTTTCACATGTCATTTCAATTCCCTGGGTCCATATTTGGGCTCTCTATGGGAGCCCAAATGTTTAAATTAGTGCAGTATGAGGAATATCCTTTAAAAATCTTCTTCTTCAGATCTACCAATAAGAATCTTTTGATATTTGGTATGCAGCATCCTTAGAGGGGTGAGATTCATGTTTGTTCAAGTCCCTGGGTTCATATTTAGGCTGAAAATTTGGGGTCCTTTTCCAGACTCCGAAATTTTGGACCAAAATCCAGAAATTTTTGGGGGGGGGGGGGGGGGGTTTTATGCGTTTTGGTCAATTTTAAGACAAAATTTTTTTAGCTCATCTTGACAAAGTCTAGCTGAGCTAATCTCATCACTTTCCGTCCGTCGTCCGTCAACACCATGTTTTGGTCTTCTCCTCCAAAACCACTGGGCCAATTCAAGTGAAAGTTTGTGTGAGTGATGGTCCCAAAGGGGCATTTCATTTTTGTACAACTCAACATGCCCAGCCCCATAGGGAGGGAGTGGGAGAAAATGCTCCAAAATATTTTTAAAATCTTCTTCTTAAGAACCAGTGTGTACAATGACTTGATATTTGCTATGGAGATTCCATATGAGGTGTAGAATCAAGTTTGTTCAAACGAAGTTCGTGAAGTAATATTTGGCTTTGTAATAGGAGGGGTAAGATTTTTGGCCCTGCCCAAAATTTCTATATTTTTATACTGTACCAATGACCCAGACATAGCTGGTGCTAACTCTTAAAATATAGGGCCAAACACAAATTTTGCCCCCCAATCCCCAAAATTTGCATCTAAAACTAAAGAAAACATGTCCTGAAAGGCCCTCCACACTTCGCCCCTACTGCGCATGCGCAGTGTCAAGGACGTTCCGAAATTGGCGCCATTAATCATTCTAAGTTTGGCCCTTCATCAGTTAACATCTGACTGATCTTTGTGCTTATAAATCTCAGTTTAAATGATGCCAGACACATAAATATTAGTGAAATGGTGATTCTAAGGAGGATAGAGAAGGAGGAGAGGAAAAGAATGTGTGACAGAATATTATCAGGGCTGTAACTTAAAATTTTTTTAATGAAATTATGTTAAGTTACCTATTTTCAAGGCAGCAGCCATTTTGTTGTCATTCTGATTATTTAGTTACACTGTTTTTTTAAGTGTTTTCCTCTCTCCCTGTCCTTTAAGTTCCCCCTTGCTATTCTCCCATGCTTTTGGCATAGTTTTTGTAATTATTATTACTAAATTTTCTTGGGAGTTTTAGCTGAATAACAGAATGAATTCTGTTCTTTCCCCATGTTTACGTCTTCACCTACGGTTGGTTAGGCGTTGTGTTCTGCATCTACCATCTGATGTTCTGCAGTTTCTTCCCTGGAAGTCTCTGTTTTGCATCAGATAGTGTTTTTTTTTGGTAACTGATTTCGGGCCTGGGTGCCTGGAGTCTTATTTTAGTGTTTTTACACTCATTGTTTACATTTTCAACAGCCCTCTTTGTGAGGGGGGGATTTCTAAAAAATAATATCTTGATGTTATTTTAATCATAACTAGATACATTATTATTGTTCGTAAGTGTTGAATAAATTGTTTAAAATATTTTTAAAATTTTTGTCCACACTTAGGCTTGGGATCCATTGGGGCTCAACGTTACTTTTCAGAAACTTGGGCTGTTCTGAAAAAATATTTTTTCAAAATATTTTGATTTCAATTATTTTTTCTATATCAATGGATCATATTATTATTATGTATTTTGATTGCCAGGGGTTAGTGCGAGTACCAGGACTTGTTTTCTTTTCACATTGAAAGGATATTGATCAATTGTTTTAAGAGGAAGTCTTCCTCTGACTTTATTATCATTCTATATGTGGTCAGTGTACTCGCATTGACTCCTGTTCTGTATCGTATGATTTCGATGACAATATGGGAAGCGTATGTCACGGTATGTTGTTGGGGATTTGGACACTCCGGTCCTTTCCCCGCAGGGTCACTCTACTTTATCAATTTCTATTTCAGACGATCAAGATTAGGGTGATGTATCTGTGATGTCTTCCAACAGTGTGCCTCCGTCGTCACAATTAATGAAGGGCTAGCGGAAAAGTGCTCATGTAAATACGCCAATTGCCTAAGAGGACCCTAGTAGGTTCGACGGCCTTTGACGTCCGCTAGCTCGCCCGGTGTAGCGTCCATTCACCGAATGGTTCGGCAGCCGGGTTCGTCCGTTGCGGTCTAGAAGGAATTTTGGGGTGATGCGAGCACTATAAACTAACCTAATGCACACCCAGTGACGGCGGATCGGAGGGAGAATGCAGGAAGCCTTTTAGTCCGGTTCATAGCTCGTTCCAGTCCATCCGGACGGCAAGCGAGAGAGGCCCCTCTCTCGTTCAACAACATCTGGCCCCAGATGTTGTGGTACAAAATGTGCCGTAAGCGGAGCATACGTCCGTCGCTCGGGACGCTCCGTTGTATAGGCAGTCCGCTGAGACTGCTAAGGCTTCCTCTTCTCGTCAGCGCACACGACCGCACCTTGGCTGCGTGACCGCCGATATATTACCAGCTTCGCCGATCAAGGATTCTTCGGCGACCAGGTCACACCATCCGGTAGCCAGGGACACGAGGCCTGCAGACTCCGGATGTTCGCATAGGAAGTGTGCGGGAGTCAACGTACACGGAGCTTCCGGCGGCAATGCATCGTAAGACCGCTACTGCACAGGCCTCGAGAACGGACGTGCTTTCCTTAATAGCACAGTTTATCGCAGCATCCCAGCATCAACTGAATCTGTCACATATATTTTATCCGACGATGCTGGGTCGGGACGCTCCGCGGAAGCGGGTACGGACGTCCGAAAGTTTCATCCGGTCCGACGGGATACCGAAAGGGATTCGGAGGATTTCGAGCTTTCCCTTTCGGAACAACATATGCTGTTGTGTATGTCATCTGACTTGGTCTTCTCCAGCTTCTTTCGTCGGACCAGAATGCTGCGATGTCGGATAAGAAACTGATAGCGTCGGTGGACTTAGAAATTTTTGGTTCGGTTCAGGGACATCGTCCCTCAGTTCCGACATAGTCCAATAATGTCACACAAACTTTTGAATTATTGAACGACGCTATATATATTATTATTTTATGCTTGCTAACCAAGCATTTCTGGTTTCTTGTTCGAAGAGTTATGGAGATGTCTTTCAAAAGTGTGCCTCTGTCGTCATAGTTAATGAAGAGTTAGCGGCAATAAGTGCTCATGGAATATGTCTATCGCCTACGGAGTGACATTCGCTAGCTCACCCGGTGTAGCGTACATTCATCGAATGGTTCGGCTGCCGGGTTCGTCCGTTGCGGTCTAGGAAGGAGATTTGGGTGATGCGAGCACTTTAATTACTTTAGTACTCACCCAGTGACGGCAGATTGAGGACAGATCGGAGGAAGCCTGTTAGTCCGGTTCCTGGCTGGTCCAGGTCCGTCCGGGCTGTGGGCGAGAGGGGTCCCTCTCTTGCCCAACAACATAGGGGACCGCATGTTGTGGTTCAGATATTTTACATTCGGAGCATATGTCCGTTGGTCGGGACGCTCCGTTATATTGACAGTCCGAGAGACTGTCTTTAATGCTTCCTCATCCTCACAGCAGGGCACACGACCGCACATTGGCTACGTGACCTCGAGTATCCGATCAGTTTCGGCATTCAGTGATTCCACGGTGAATAGGTCGCGCCATCCGGTAGCCAAGGGACACGAGGCCTATACACTCCGTTCGCTCGCATATTGGTAGTATGCACGGGGTAACGATCACGGAGCTTCCAGCGGCAATGCATCGTAAGACCGCTTCTCCTCAGGCCTCAGTGACGGACGTGCTATCCGAGTTAGCACAGTTGTTTCGCAGCATCCCAGCAATTGACTGTTTCTCGGTCGAATCAGGAATTATCCGACGGCGCTGGGTCGGTGCGGTCCGCGGTTGCATCAGGTACGGACGACCGAACGCTTTATAGGGTCCGACAGGATGGCGAAAGGGATTCGAAAGATTTCGAGTTTTCCCTTTAGTAGTATCGGAAGATGCCTTTCATATCTTTTGGCATTATCTTCCAGTGATTATTATTTCGGACTTCATTGCTGCGATCTTGGATAAGAGACTTATAGCGTCATTGGACTCGGATTTTTCGATCGGTTCGGGGACATTGTTCCTGACTTACCGACGTAGTCCAATATTGTCATTACAACATGTGTTTTATTTTTCGACGCTATATATATGTATACAAGCCTGCTACTAAGCATGATAGTTTAGTTTCTTGTCCGCGTTGCTCATTTCTGCCATTTTATCATTTATACAAATAGTTTATTTTGGCAGAGCAGGGCATACCGAGAGTTCATATGCGTCTAGACGGTGTGATTAAAAACTGCATATATTCTTTTTCGCCGTTTATGTCTTTTCCAATTTCAATGTTGGGAACGACATTATGTATAGTAGACTTAACTTAGACGCTTTATTATACGTAATCCGCCTTACTGAGGCGTTATCATTACGTCTTCAAGAAAAGATTTACGGGATATTATTCTCAATGTAATTTCTTTTGAGGGCAGTAGTTTGTTCACGTATAACTCCGCCCTTCAGTGGCTGATTGGAGTTAGTTAGACGTGACGCAGCCCTAGCTACATCCACTCGCGTGGATAGTAAGGTTAAGAACTCTCTCAGAGTCGCTTCGTTCTCGGAGGAGCTTCTCTTCGACGGCAACTTTTCGGCAATCCATGAATTGCTCGATTTACACGTTCTCTTGTCTATCTAGTGTTACAAGAGATTCAGACTGGGGCAAACATTCGGTGGTTGACTCAGAGAGTGCCGCCGCAGTTGCCGGACCCGAGTGTGGCTGTTATGACGGTTGCCAGTCATACAGATTGGGATATAATACTGATCCCTACGGATTCGAAGTGCCAGGGTCTTTGGGTTCCGCAGTCTTTTAGCAATCAGTTTTCTTCCGCGGAATAATGTTTTTTAGGCTTGCTTTATGTCATTGCATGAACATTATTCAGAAACGCATGCCCAAATTCCTGTCCTTTAATTCGACAGTAGTGGCGTATCTCCGGAACCAGGGAGGCACTCTTTCGTTTCCGTTATTCAATTTAATGGAAAGAATCCGTCTGTTGGTTATAGTACACCAAGTTCAGTTTTGGTCCGTCATATTCCGGGTCGTCTGATTGTTTTATCGGACTCCCGTTCTCTTACGGGTCGCTTGTTGCTGTCAGAATGGACTCTCAACAAACAAGTATTCAATCAGATTTGCTATCTATGGGAGCGCCCAATGATGATTTATTTATGACACAGCTTGCTAATCAATTGCAGACATATGTGTTGGCTTGTCCAGATCTCTGAGCTAATATTCTTAACGCTCTATTGATCTATAGGACGGAATGATAGGATACGCGTATCCTCCGGCGCTGTTGTTTTAGCAGGTATTGCTAAGATAAACAACCACAATACATTTCTGTTGATAGCATCTCTATCTTCACAGAGATCATGAGTAATTTTCTCTCTTGTCTACTGTGGGTTTTAACGTGAAATCTTCCTCTATGTGAGGATCTTTTTCACTGGGTAAATCGTGTCATCTTTATCACAACCTGCAAGGTCGCAACCTTCATGTATTCCGTTGTGTGGTCCGTATTGCATTGTAAGCACTGTACTGGACGAGCTTTGGACGCGATTTCTTACTATAGGAGATCCTCTTCTTCGCTATTCTATGCGGCTAAAGTGGAGGCTCTTCCGTCGTGGTGTAGGGATCATTATGTTCATATTGTTGATCCCTCCATACTACTCATTGCTATTTTTTAGTATACTTGTTTCACAAGATCTACTGCAGCCTGTTATTATTTAGGTTATAGGTTTATGTTACCTCATACCTATGCACTCTACGATAGTTTACAATTGAGTCTTTTGTCTCTTTATCTAAGTCAGTTAGTAACTTTTTGATAAATAGACTTAGAATCTTTAGATTAAATTCCTATACGGATTTTAACTTCGGTTCTTATTTAGCTAAGTAATCATTTGAGCCTCTGGAAACAGTAGTTTTCAAATTCTGACCTTTTAGACAGTAATTCTGTTGGTTTCTCTTTTACTGTAGAGTCAGTGAGTTTCATGCACTATCGATGGATGATTTTCACTTTCATAGTTTCGGAATCAATACTTCCGTTACTATTTAGGTTGGATTGTTGCATAAGAGTTAGGCTCCTATTATCCGGAACCTATTATTTTAAGGTCCTTCCGTCTTCGTATGGGCATAGGCCTTTACTCTTTCCGGGTACAGTTTATGTATTTATAAACAGATTTCTGTTTATTACTATGGGCGTAAGCTTCTTCTGTCTTTGATGTCTAGTAGAAGGACGTTACGCTCCATTTTATTGTTAATGGATTCTATTAACTATCGGTACTGCTTATAGTATATCATTGACTTAGCAGTTGTGCTTAAGATTTCGGCTCATGAAGTAAGAGTTCTTCTACTTCTTGGGCTTACATTAATAGTGTCGCTATTATAGATTTTTGAAGGCCGCTCATTGCGCTCAGCCATCCACATTCATGAATTTTATCTCAGAAATATCGAGTCCATTTCTGGAGGCCTCTATTGTTAGGTCTATTATCTACTGCTCAGAATGTCATTCACTTAACAGTTGCTACTATAGCTAGGTAGGCTGTCTGTTTCGGCAGTGTCTCTGTTCGGCTGCACTCTTCGCTCTGGGCTATTTGACCCAGGGCAAGAAAAAGGGAGGGGGGGGGGAGGGTGTTCCCTTGGGTCACCTGTTTTACTATGAAAACAAGGGGATACCTCCTCCGGAGTTAGTAATTCTGAGCTGTTATTGGGATGGTTGTTTAGTGAGAAGTTTAGGTTTTTAAAATTCATTCAAGTCTTAGTTTTTAAAGTATAGCTTTTGAATATTGCATATGTCAACGGACATGATTATGCAATCCTCAGACACTTTTAGGAGTATAAGAATCTCTATTCTCTAGACTTACTTTATTTATTGGCTTACTTTAAAAATTATTAGTATAAGGATTATTGGATATTAATAGAGTACATGGATGTATGAAGCTCAATTTTTGGAAGGTGTTGTATCTTTCTAATTTATCATAAATAAGAAAGATACATGTAAGGCCTATTACTTCTTTTCCCTACAGGGGATGACTCTATTTTATTTTATTGAGCGTATTCCATTTTGCTCTATGTCCTTGGCCCTCCAGCCTTTTTACTATTCAGCTATGTCTGGGTCATTGGTACAGTATAAAAATGTTAAAAAATTTATAGTAATTTATATATTTTTTATACTTACCAATGACCCAGACGGGGATGGCCCTCCCAGGAGTTGGGAACTCTTGCCTCCCCGCTGAGTACATAGCGCTTACCAGGCACTGGTTATTAGAATGATTAATGGCGCCAATTTCGGAATGTCCTTGACACTGCGCATGCGCAGTAGGGGCGAAGTGTGGAGGGCCTTTCAGGACATGTTTTCTTTAGTTTTAGATGCAAATTTTGGGGATTGGGGGGCAAAATTTGTGTTTGGCCCTATATTTTAAGAGTTAGCACCAGCTATGTCTGGGTCATTGGTAAGTATAAAAAATATATAAATTACTATAAATTTTTTAACTTTCTGAACCAATGGTCCGGTATGAACCAAATTTGGTTTGTGGTAGTATTGGGTCATAAGTACTTGACCCATGCAAAAAAAAAAAATTACCGCGTCCCCATGGGAACCCTGGGAGCTAAAAATAGAAATATTTTCAAACGCCCATATTTCCCAAACCTCACGGAACAGAGAGCTTTTATTTGGTATGAAGTATCCGTATGACCAGTAGAATTGAATGGTGAAAAAAAATTGCCATCGGTTATGTTAGGGTGTTCTGTAATGGGCATCGAAAAAATGCTGAGTCAGCATATTTGCAAAAATTTAAAAAAATCTTTTCTCTAGAACCAATCATCAGAATCTTTTGATATTTGGTATACAGCATTCATAGGGGGGGGGGGGGGGGGGGCAGATAAAAGTTTGTTGAAATAAAGCTCATTGGTTCATATTTGGGCTCTCTACAGGAGCCCGAAGTTTTAACATAGGGTAATATGGGGAATATTCTTTAAAAATCTTCGTCTTCAGAACCACCAGTCAGAATCTTTTAATATTGGGTATACATCATTGTTATGAGCGTCAAATTCTAGATTGTTCAAACCAAGTCCCTAGGTTAATATTTGGGCTTCCTACTGAAGCCCAAATTTTATCTTTGTTCAATATGGAGGGTAATTTACAAAAATCTTCTTCTTCAGATCCACCAGTCAGAATGCTTTGATATTTGGTATGCACCATCTCTATGGGGCTCAGATTCAAGTTTGTTCAAATCAGATCCCTAGGTATATATTTGGGCTCACTATGGTAGCCCAAATTTTTACTTAATGCAATATGAGGAAATTTCTTTAAAAATCTTCTTCTTCAGATCCACCAGTCGGAATGCTTTTATATTTGGTATACAACATCTCTAGGGGGGGGGGGGGGGGGGGGGGGGGGGGGGGGGGTCTGATTCCAGGTTGTTCAATTCGAGTGCCTAGGTTAATATTTGGGCTCCATATGTGAACATGAAATTTAACTTTGTACAATATGAGGGAATTTCTTCAAAAATCTTCTTCTTCAGATTCACTTGTCAGAATGCTTTCACATTTGGTATACAACATCTCTAGGGGGGTCAGATTCAAGTTTGTTCAAATCGGATCCATAGGTTAATATTTGGGCTCGCTATGGTTGCCCAAATTTGAACTTAGTGCAATTCGAAGAAATTTCTTCACAATTTCTCTTCTTCAGATCCAACAGTCAGAATGTTTTCATATTCAGTACACAACATCTCTAGGGAAGTCAGATTTAACTGTGTTCAGATCAAGAGCCTGGGTTAATATTTGGGCTCTCTATGGGAGCCGGAATTGGCCATTTTGCTGAAGAATTAAAAATCTTGTATTCAGTACCCTCTAAAGGTACTAAGATTAATCCACAAGGGGCTTCATAGGGGAGCTCTACATTTTACTTATGATCAACTGAAGAAAGGCATGATGCCCAGATTATTTTTGTGTCTCCTGAGGGACTCAAAGATTGACAGTGTAGCCTATGGAGATGGCTTGCTAAATGTAGACTCATTCTTGGACTCTGTTTAAATTGTGTTCTGTACAAGATGAGTGCTTCAGGCCCAGTGGGGCCTCTTGTTTTTTTTTACACTGTAAATTTGGGGGCCGGGTGGGACTTAGAAAATTTCCAAACAAAAATTTTTAAAAATCTGTTTTTTTATGCGTTTATCTCAGTTTTGGGACATAAAAGTGCAGGAATTGAAAATAGAAGGAAAATCCTGTGTATTGTGTGAGCACAACAGCTTCATCTAGTTGGTATATGCTTTTCTTAGGAGGGGCGTATGCAGCTTATTCAAGTCAAGTCCCTGGTTTGATATTTAGACTACCATGCAGGTGAGTGGCCTCAGGCCCCATGGGGCCTCTTGTATGGTTTCCTGGTGATAACTTTTGTTGCTTTTGACTGTTTCAAATAAAATTTGGTATGTAGGTGTATCAACATAACATACAGGTCATGTTCAAATCGTGGTTTGGTCCGACATTTTTTGCCAGAGTTCTGTCCCTTTTCCGACTTAGAAAATTCAGTTTTTTTTAAAATCTCGAATTGCACACTCTTTTTGTGGGACGTGTGGCCAGACAGCCTTTTATTTAGTAAAATAGTTAGTAAGCATATTTGGGGCAACAATAGGTAAGAAAAATATAGAAATCACTTCAAATTTTCTTATATTTATTATAAAGTATTATTGATTTCTGGATTAATATGATACTAAGAAAATGAAAACTTTTTCTTGCACATCCAATTTCTGTAGAAGCCCAAATTAGAGCTTCTTGCATTGGACCTGTTCTAGGTCAGACCAGTGAAAGTCGAACAGAACCTGAGAAATTTACTCTGGACTCGGGTCTTTTTATCCCCTCACATAGGGGGAGGGGGATATAGGAATGGGTTCCATATGTCCATCCTTCCATCCATCTGTCCATCCTCCCATCTGTCTGTCCTTCCCTATTTCTTGTCATTAAATTTAAAGGAAAACCATTCAAAATATTTTTCTCAAATTTAATATGGCTTTATGGTGATACTGTAACGAGTTATTACCCTTGTTGTACTTAATACTGTTTTTTTTCTGTCATCTTATTACCATTTCTTATCACATTTCAAAGACAACTGTTCACGATTTTTGTTTCAAGTTAATATATAGCTTTTTGTTGATAATATGAATGGGATTGCAAACCAGCCATGAACATGATTTTCTTCCAAGAGTTTTTACCCCTGTTTAACTTAGATTTTCTCGTCATAACATGGCCATTTCTTGTGATTACATTTTGAAGAAAACTATTCAAGATTTTTTTTTTTACAAATTTAATATATGGGTTTTTGGTGATAATATAGTGACTGGAACCAGTCAAGTATAAGCTTCAAGCATTATTGCCCTTGTTACATTTGAATTTCTTGTAATCACATTACCAAATCGATCGTGTCATCACATTTTATAGGAATCAGTTAATTTTTTTGTTCTAACATAATACAGTGGAACCCTGTTAATTGAATAGCCACTTTGCCAATGAAAATTATTCAATTAACAGGAGTATTCAGTTAATGGAGAGGGTGTCACTTTCCTGTATTCTAGAGATTAACTTAGCATTTATTCTATTATATCTTGTTTGACAGAGCTCCATGAGCTCTGTCAAGCAAGATTATAATAGATTAACTGCCTGTATTGCATGTACTGAGGTAAAATAGATCTGTAAACAAAGGAAAACTGTGGAGAGTCAGGGTAATTTTTCGACAGATTACAAGATTTTTTATTCAGTTAACAGGGGGTGCAGTGGCTCAGTAGGTAGAGGTACAGGCTGCAAGCCGAGAGGTCCTCTGTTTGAATCCCACCTGTGGCAACCGCATTTGTCCTTGGGCAAGACACTTCACCCCCATTGGGGACACAGTGGCATTGTATACTAAGGCGTACTGCAAGACAATGGTGCACTTGTCTTCAACCAGTGCTAACCATGCTTGTGCAGATTTAGTATGTTGGGGAGCTGACAGTTGCTTTCCATTGCTCAGTGGTTTTCTCCAGGTACTCCGGCTTCCTCCACACGTAAAACTGTCGTCATAAATAGCCATTGTGCAGAAATATGTGACCTTAAATACCAATAAATAAATAAATAAATTCAATTAACAGGAGTTTACTCTATAACCTATATTCAATTAACAGGTAAAATTTGTACTGGAGGTATGATTAATTGAGAAATTATATTAACAGGGTTATTCAGTTAAGAGTGATCCAATTAAGTGAACTCGACTGTATATAGCTTTTTATTGATAAAATCATGCAGAAGATTGTGAACCAGCTGTGTCCAAGTAGTTCTTTTCATGTTCTTTTTCCTTGTTGGACTTAGCTGCAGGATCTTTGCCATCCCATTGCATTGTACTTGTTTTGGGGTGGGGTTTTTTTTTTGCAAAATTTTCATCCATGTTGTTGGGTTTTGAACACTTTTCCCCATAGGGAACCATGGGAAGTGGAGCATTGATTTTGTACTGTGGTAGACAAGTTCTGTTTTACTGGTAAACCCATTTAACAATGCATAGAGTTGAAGTCCTTTAACCCTTACGGGTTGAAGGCAAAATGAAATTTTTAGGCATCGAAAAAAGATTTTGTTTAATTACTCTTGCTTCCCCAACCAACCTGTTAGGTAAAGGGCTAAAAACTAATTTATGTATGTGTCTTTGTTGAGCCCTAATGAGTCCTAATCTGTAATTGGATTGGGATTCAACAGTTGTTAGTAATAGAATCGGTAACATCTGAAATAATTTGTAACATTACCACAAAACATTTTGATCTCATTGTCTCCCTGATCTCATTTTCTTCTAATATCTTCCCAAGAAATGATGTCAATGCTTGGAATTATCAGCAAGGGAAAACTAGAGCAGAAATTTTCCTGTGCTTATCCAACAACTTATTTCAGCTGGTACTGTAACTTAGTAGTTTGTTTTTTATCTTTTTCTTTCTGATTTTCAAAAAGAGAATTTTTCCATTTCAGGTTGATTATATATCCACCACCACCTGCAGCTGGAGGAATGCGTGTTACCAATGAAGATTTGTATTGCTTGAATGAAGGCGAATTTCTGAATGATGTCATCATTGACTTTTATCTGAAGTATAAAAAAGCTGATATTTTTCCCATTTATCAATATCAAGTCTGATCTGAATAGCTCAGAATTACTGGTGTCCACCAAGGGTAGAGAAAGGACCCTTCCTACCCCACAACTATCATATATGGTGGTGGTATTATGTTCCACATCTTAACACAGTCGGTAATTGGGGAAACCATTCTTTGCCAGAGTTATACCCCTTTTCGAGTTAGAATGCCTGAATTGCCTAGAATTTTGTCCGGAGCGTTTCTCAGATGATTATGGGTCGGGTTTGTTGAACCTTGGTAAGGTTGTTTTCTATGATGGGAACCTGGGCACCTGCAATTATAGTTTTGATCAGATTTTTTTCCGAGTTATGCCCCTTTTCTTCTTAGAATGCCTGAATTTTGTCCGGAGATTTTCTCAAATGTTTATGGGTCGATTTGTTTGAAACTTGATAAGGATTTTCACTACCATGGGAACCTATGCACCTGCAATTATAGGTTCGATCAGACCTTTCTTGTCAGAGTTATGCCTCTTTTCTTCTTAGAATGCCTGAATTTTGTCCAGAGATTTTCTCTGATGTTTATGGGTCGATTTCTCTGAAACTTGATAAGGATGTTCACTACCATGGGAACCTGTGTACCTGTGATTATAGTTTCGATCGGACCTTTTTTTACCAGAGTTGTGCCACTTTTCATCATAGAATAATCATTGCGGCAGGGGGTATGGACAGACCCATTTGGGACAGTCACACCTCTAATTTTATCTGTATCAGAATTGTTATAAGCTTTTCCCAGTTATAATTTTTGCCACTGGTCAAACAGGATCGTGGTGGCTCAGTGGTTATGGCATTGAACTTCAGCACTTAATCCCAATTGCCCACATTGGGGCATGGTGTCATTGTGTACTATGGCATACTGCACGTCGATGGTGCACGTGTCTTCAACCAATGCTAACCCTGCTTGTGTGGAGTTAGTGTGTTGGGGATTCTAACAGTTGCTTGCCCTTGCTTGGTGGTTCTCTCCAGCTTCCTCCACCCATATAACTGTCTGACTCAAGAGGACCCTGGCTGTCGAAACTGTTGTTAAACACCAATAAATCAATTGAACTTCAAAACGAGAGGTCCATGGTTCGATCCCTGCCAGAGGTAACTACATTGTGTCCTTGGGCAAGGCACTTGATCCTGATTGCCCATGTGGGGGCATAGAGGTGCTGTGTACTAAGGCTAACTGCACATTGATGGTGCACCTGTCTTCAACCAAGAAATATTGAGCAAAGAAGTCAGTTTCTAGACAAGTTTCATCTGCTTGAACAGACAGATGAGACTTGTCTGCTGTATCTGTCAGACCATGTCAATATTCAATAAATTATCTCGCTTTTCCCAGGCTTGTGTGAGTTAACAAGTTAATTTGAAGGATTAGGGTCATATTTATAGGTGGCATGTGGCCTTGATATTTTAACCCTTAGGGGCCTATTTCCCACTTTTACAACCTCAAAACAGATGCCTTAACATGCCATCATGAGGAGGTTCTACTGACAATAGGCAAATTATCTAGGCAGTGGTTGGCTGCCTGTTAAGGCAGCCAAGACTTCACTAGAAATCATTGCTAAGCTACTGGACATTTTAAGGTTGTTGGCTGGTGGGAATTTAGGATATTTGTCCAGGCCCTAAGGGTTAACCCTTACAAACCGGCCACATCCACATGCATAATTTAAAAATTCAGCAGTTGAAAAAAGCATTTTTCAAAAATGTTCAACAAAATCATATCACGTGACCCTGCATTGCAATGAGCTCATTCCAATGAGGCATTACATGATGTATGATTTGCGTGAAATTTTTTGAAAAATTGAAAATAAATGATTCAAAATGGTTAAAATAATAAATTTTAATATGTGCATTGGGTAGAGGGTAAACACTATTAGTTTTGAGGAAGACACTAAAAGTTATTCTTTTCACAGACAAACTAGGTGGGAAAATACATTCATATTTAACTCTTAACCCTTTACCTAACCTGAAAAGCAGACGACACATGCCAAAAAAATTCTCGAATAACTAATTTTTTTCATTTTTTGTCTCAAAAACATAGGTTATGACCCCTCATTGGAACGAGCTCGACGAGCTCGTTCCAATGAGGGGTCATAACCTATGTTTTTGAGACAAAAATGAAAAAAATAATGAAAATTAATTGGCGATTTTTGAGAATAGCGCTGGCTGGTTTTGGCTGTTACGTTGTGTAAAGGGTTAACCTGTTGAGCATTTTCAAATATTTTTCATAAAATTTAGTCATGGCTGCTGTGAAGCATCCATGACTAGATTTGATGAAAAATTGATCCACATGTAACTCAAATTATTGGTCAAAAAAAGTCCATTCAGTTTACAGAGGGAAAATTTGATTTATTGTGACCAAATTATACTTATTTTAATGGAGATTTCATGTCCTGGGCAGGAATATCTTCCAGCAACATGTGAGGAGTTAACATGTAATAATGTCCCATGATATCATAATTGCCTAAATGAAGGTCAGAAAGCCTGATAAAACAGTAATGTGACATCACTGAACATTGCCTGGCATTACCAGTACCTGCAAAAAAGATATCAATTGCCTTCATATTCATCAACAAATTTTATATTTCCACCTAAACTAAAAAATATGTCTGTGATTTTCAGGTATGCCATGTCACAAAATCTCCTTAAAATTAAATCCCTTATCTAACGAATCGGGCTGCGTAATGAGCTCACCGAAGGGAGCTTAACTTATCACTTGCCATCCGTCGTCGTCGTCCGTCGTGAACTTTACATTATCGACTACTCTTCACAAACTCCTGGATCAAATCGAACCAAATTTGGTGTGCATGTTCCCCATTATATGTCAATTCAAACTTGTACAAATAAACTTGCCGCACCCACAGGGGGCACCACAAGGGGCATAACTCGGATAGCATCCATGAATTTCTTTCCAAAATTCAAAAAAATCTTCTTCTTCAGATCCACCAGGCAGAATTCTTTCCTATTTGGTATACATCATCTCTAGGGGGGTCAGATTCAGGTTTGTTCAAATCGGCCCCCTGGATTCATATTTGGGCTCACTATAGAAGCCTGAATTTGAACTTAGTGAATTTCAGGCAAATTTCTTAAAAAATCTTCTTCTCCAGATCCAGCAGGCAGAATCTTTTGATATTTGGTATGCAACATTGTGGGGTAGATCTAATTCAAGTTTGTTCAAATCGGCCTCCTGGGTTCATATTTGGTCTCAGTATAGGAGCCCAGATTTGAACTTAGTGCATTTCAGGCAAATTTCTTTAAAAATCTTCTTCTCAAGATCCAGCAGGCATAATCTTTTGATATTTGGTATGCGACATTGTGGGGTAGATCTGATTCAAGTTTGTTCAAATCGGCACCCTGGGTTCATATTTGGGCTCAGTATAGGAGCCCAAATTTGAACTTAGTGCATTTAAGGCAAATTTCTTTAAAAATCTTCTTCTTAAGATCCAGCAGGCAGAATCTTTTGATATTGGGTATGCTGCATGCTTGGGCTCACTGTGGTAGCCCGAATTATAACTTAGTTCAAAATGAGGAATTTTCTTTAAAAATCTTCTTCTTCAGATCTAGCAGTCGGAATGTTTTAATATTTGGTATGCAGCATCCTTATGGGGGGGTAAGATTCAAGTTTGTTCAAGCCATGTCCCTAGGTCCATATTTGGGCTCACTGTGGGAGCTTGAATTGTAACTTAGTTCGAAATGAGGAATTTTCTTGAAAAATCTTCTTCAGATCCAGCAGTCGGAATGTTTTGATATGTGGTGTCTAGCATCCTTGGGGGGGGGGGGGGGGGGGGGGGGGGGATTCAAGTTTGTAAAAGCCAAGTCCCTGAGTCCATATTTGGGCTCCCTGTGGGAGCCCGAAATATAACTTAGTCAATATGAGGAATTTTTCTTTAAAAATTTTCTTCTTCAGATTCTCCCCATGGGAACCCCGGGAAGTAAGCAGCACTTGTTTACTGTGGTAAACCAGTTCTGCTTTACTAGTAAAATAGGACCCAGTCACCAATGCTTGGGGTGAAAGTCCTCTAAAATGGGCAACATGTTGATCAACGATTGACTAAACTTGACTTCATCTCCATGTTGTGTCACGATTAGCCATGGTGCATAAATATGTGACGTTAACCACCAACAAACTTCTTCAGATTCAGCAGTCAGAATCCAAATTTGAACTTAGTGCATTTCAGACAAATTTCTTTAAAAATTTTCTTCTCAACATCCAGCAGGCAGATTCTTTTGATATTTGGCATGCAACATCCTTTGGGGGGGGGGGGGGGGGGGGGGGGAATTCAAGTTTGTTCAAGCCAAGTCCCTGGGTTCATATTTGGGCTCACTGTGGGAGCCCAAATGATAACTTAGTTCAAAATAAGGAATTTTCTTTAAAAATCTTCTTCTTCAGATTCAGCAGATGAATGCTTTTGATATTTGGTAGGCAGCATCCTTAGGGGGGTGAGATTAAAGTTTGTTCAAGCCATGTCCCTAGTTCCATAAAATTTGTCTTTCATGACTTCATTCCTTTGTAGTGTTGATGAACCATGTCTAACTGAATGTGACCCCCAAATACTTCTTTGAACCACTTTGGCCGGTGAGCAATTAAGGCTCCTTGGGGCCTCTTGTTTACAAATTGAGCATTTGAAGAAAAAAATTTCAATAATGATACCATTTCGTGTGACACCTCATTGGAACAAGCTCATTTCAATGAGGAGTCATATGATATGGTTTTGTTGAAATTTGTTGAAAAATGTTTAAAATAATAAATTTTGATATTGTCTGTAGTAGGTAAAAGGTTAAATTGATATACAATCATTTAGCAATCTGAAATAGTGGATAGTCATTACATTCAGATCCCTAAACTATTAAATAATTTCATAACTCACATGTATTCACAAAAATATAGCTTTGGCTTTGTCTTGTAGGACTAAAAATTTAACCAACTTATCTTGTTTGACAGTGCTTGATTATTATCAATCAGAAGGATGTTGATGTCATTCCTATTTTGTGTACTGTCATTGGGGACAAACTTTGGAAACAATGAAAAACTTTTCCTTTTAAAACACAACCATAATTTGTTGCATTGTTATTATTAGTCTTTTACCCTGTGGGAACACCATGTCTGGGATGGAATTCCTTTTAAAATGAGCAGTACGATTGGCTGAAGCCTAAATTTGACTTCATATTTCTGTTGTCATGATATAACCATAGATGCTGAAGGTGACTAAACACCAATAAATGAACACAAATAATTATATAAATTGATACCATAATCCTTTTAATACAACTGGAAGGTGATATTTGTAAAACAATTTCTTGATTAACTAAAATTTTTCATTATTTGACATCAAAAATCATAGTTCATGGCCACTTATTGGAATGTGCTTGTTCCAGTCAGGGTCAGAAAATATGGAGTCAAATATTGAAAAAAATAAAATTTGAATTGCAGTTTTAGTGAATAGTGCTGCCCAGATTTGTCTATTACATTAGGTAAAGTAAGTTTCTTGATTAAGTGATAGAGTGCTAAATTATTTTTGGTCATCAGAATTTGTTCACATGTCTTTGCCATGGGCACTCACCCATAAATTGTAAAAAGGCAAATCCTAACAGACTAAATAATATCGCTTCAAAGATAATATGAAGCACAGCCATTGAATTTGAAGCCTTTAAGTGGCAGCATCTGCTCTTTAGAATAAAGCTCAACCAGTTAAAAGAATCTGCCTCTCTCAGGTCTAGCAGGAATTGAAAGAGTCTTACAAAGGTATATTTCATACCGGCACTGTACATTCCTTAAAGTATACACAACTATAACCCTCTGCACACTGGTGTCAGAATACCAAATTTTGAAGTAGTCATTTTTCACATAATGAAACAAGGAATTTAACCCTCAGTCAGCTCTGTCAAACAATCCTTAATTGGTCAAATTTCTAGTTGAATTATGGAAAAAAATTGCAGCCTGAAATTTAGATATTTTGGCATAGTTGGTTAACGTACCAATACATTAACCCTTTGAACCCTTGTGGTATCTTCCATATCAGTTCAGTGGCAGCAATTAGAAGAGTCCATATTCATTATTTGGGGGTAGACCAATTAATATTTTCACCACGTAGCCTCAGGCTGCACATTGCAAAATATTGATTTGTCTACCCCACACATTCACTTAGCAGCCATCCTACTAAATGAAATTATGAAGTATCATGTTCCTGGGCTGGGAAAGCAGTCCCTCTGGTTCAAAGGGTTAACCCTTTACCTAACGAATTGCCCGCATCCGCCCACGTAATATGCAAATTGAGCAGTTGAAAAAATTAAATATTTTTATACTGTACCAATGACCCAGACTTAGCTGGTGCTAACTCTAACAAAACCAGGGCCAAACACAAATTTTGCCCCCCAATCCCCAAAATTTGCATCCAAAACAAAAAGAAATCATGTCCTCCATACTACGCCTCTACTGCGCATGCGCAGTGACGCAGACGTCCCGAAATTGGCGCCAATTATCATTCTCTTTTTGGCCCTTCATCAGTCAACATCTCACTGATCTTTGTGCTTGTAAATCTCAGTTTAAAGGATGCCAGACACGTAATTTTTGGATAAAATGTGATTCTAAGGAGGATAGAAGGAGGAGAGGAAAAAGAAGTGACAAAAAATAATCAGGGCTGTACTTAAAATTTTTTGATGAAATTATGTTAAGTTGCCTATTTTCGAGGCATGGGCCTCTTGTTGTCATTCTTGCTAAATGTTGCACTGCTTATTCAGTGTTTCCTCTCCCCTAGCCTTCTAAAGTCCCCCCTTGCAATTCTCCCATGCTTTTGGCATATTTTTGAGAAATTTCATTTCTAAAATTTCCTGGGAGAGTTGCTTGGTTACAGAATGTTTTCTGTTATTTTCCCCATAGTTACGTTTTCACCCATGGGTGTATAACGTTTGTGTTCTGCATCTTCCATCTGATGTTCTGCAGATTCTCCCCTGGGAGTCTCTGTTTTGCATCAGATAGAGTGTAATTTGATGACTGATTCCGGGCCAGTTTTTTCAGTGCCTGGAGTCATGTTTTCTGGTGTTTTTACACTATTTGTTTACATTGGCAACAGCCTTTTTTGAGGGGGGCTGTTTGCCTTTGCTGTAGTTTATCTCACTATAAGATTCATTTATATTATCCGTAAGTGTCTCATTAATTATTTAATATAAATTTAAAATTTTTGACCACACTTTGCCATCGGATCCATCGGGGCTCAACGTTACTTTTCAGCAACTTGGGCTTCGCTGAAAAAATATTTTTTCAAAATTATTTTGATTTGCAATTGTTTTTTCATTTATTAATGGATCATGTTATTATGTATCTTTGTGTCAGGGGTTTTTGCGAGTAACTAGGACTTGTTGTTGTTCTTTCACAATGAAGGGACATTGTTCAAATTGTAATAGGAAGAAATCTTCCTCTGACTTTCATGATCATTGTATTAATTGTAGTCAGGGTTCTCGCATTAATCCCTGTCCTATATGTGAATATTGGGATGAGAAACATTGGAAACGTGTGTCACGATATGTTGTTTCTGGAGAAAGGGCTATGCCGGCTCTTTCTCCGCAAGGTCACTCTACTCTCTCAGTTTCTATTTCAGAGGAACCAGAACAGGGTGATGTTTCCATGTTATCTTCTACAAGTGTGCGTCCGTCGTCACAAATGAATTCAGAGCTAGCGGCAAAAGTGCTCATGGAGATTAGACAAATGTCGTCCGCTAGCTCGCCCGGTGTAGCGTCCATTCACCGAATGGTTCGGCAGCCGGGTTCGTTCGATGCGGTCCAGGAGGAAATTTTGGGTGATGCGAGCACTATAAACATAATAGATGCACACCCAGTGACGGCGGATAGTAAGCGAGAACGGAGGAAGCCTTTGAGTCCGGTTCCTAGCTCGTCCAGGTCCAGCCGGGCCGCGAGCGAGAGAGGCCCCTCTCTCGTACAACAACATCTGGGACCAGATGTTGTGGTACAAAATGTGTCTTTAGCGGAGCATACGTCCGTCCCTCGGGACGCTCCGTTGTATAAGCAGTCCGCGGAGACTGTTAAGGCTTCCTCTTCTCGTCAGCGCACTTGACCGCACCTTGGCTGCGTGACCGCCGATATATTACCAGCTTTGCCGATCAAGGATTCTTCGGCGACCAGGTCACACCATCCGGCAGCCAGGGATTCGAGACCGATGGACTCCGGACGTTCGCATAGGAAAAGTATGCGGGAGCCATCTGATGCGGAGCTGCCCTCGGCGAAGCAGCGAAAGACTGCGCCTCCGCAGGTCTCGACGCCGGACATTCTTGTGCAGATAGCACAGCTTATCGCAGCATCCCAGCAGCCGACAGAAACGGTGTCGGATCGAGAATTATCCGACGGCACTGGGTCGGTACGCTCCGCCGAAGCATCAGGGGCGGACGACCGGGAACATCATGAGGTCCGACCGGATGGTGAAAGGGATACGGATGACTTGAAGCTATCCCTTTCGGAACAACATAAAGCTGCCGTGGACTTCATCCGGCACTTTCTCCCTCAAGTTGTTCCATCAGGCCAGACTGCTGCGGTTCCGGACAAGAGGATTATAGCGTCATTGGACTCTGAATTTTTTGAGCGGTTCAGGGACATCGCTCCCGAGTTTCCGTCGCAGTCCAATAATGTTGCAAGAACATTTGAATTATTGAACGACGCTATATTTAAACTTGCTTCCAAGACGGGGAAAGCAGGTTTCTTGTCCGCTAATACTCTCAACCTGCCTTTCATTAATGCAAGGAATAATTCAATACGGCAGGACAGGGTATACCGAGAGTTCCTCTGCGTATGGACGACGAAGCGGAAGACTTATTACCGTCGTCGGCTTCTATTCCAACCGCGGTGTTGGAAACAACTATTGCGTCTAACAGAGCCAACTTAGATGCCTTATCTTACGCAGATCACCTTACTAAGGGAAAAGAGTTTCAGGATATACAATCCTCTTTAAGACTTCTTTCAAGGGCAATAGCTTATTCCACGTGTAACTCCGCCCTTTCAGTGGCAAATCTGGAGTTGGTTAGACGTGACGCAGCCCTAGCTACATCCACACTAGTGGATACTAAGGTGAAGAACTCTCTTAGAGTCGCTTCGGTCTCAGGAGAATTTCTCTTTGACGGCAAGCTTTCTGCTATTTATGATAAAATTACAAAGAAAGCTAAGGATTCTCTGTTGTTCAAATCTGCTCCTAAGAAGTCGGATACAGCAGACACGAATAAGACAGGCACTTCTGGGTCTAATGCGCCCAAGAGAGGTTCCTATAGAGGTTCTGGTGCGTCCTCTTGGTCTTATTCGAGAGACTGTCAGGGTAGCGACTCTCGTTCGGGACGTCCTTCAGGCCGGGACAATCGGTCGGACGCCCCGAGGTCGACGGGGCGAGGTGCGGGCCATGGAGGACGTGGTTTCTCCTACCGCAGGCCTCGCAGGTCCAGGAGGTGATGGCTTAAACCTCTATCGCATACCGGTTGGCGGAAGGTTGTCGAGCTTTTCACAAGAATGGGCGTCGATTACGGACAACCCTTGGGTGAGAGGAGTGACTTCAGAAGGTCTAAAGATATCCTTCAAACGAAAGCCTCCATTAACTAGAAGTCCAAAGTGGACTCATCTTCCGTCAAATCCGCAGAAAAGAGACGCTCTGTTATCAGAGGTGCAGTCTCTTTTAATGAAGAACGCGGTAGAGGTCGTAGAAAACCAGGAATCTCCGGGATTCTACAGCCATCTGTTTCTGGTTCTGAAACCAGACGGCTCGTTCCGTCCAGTCATAGATTTGAGCTGGATAAACAAGCTGATCGTCGCTCCGAAGTTTTATATGGAGACGATTCGATCGGTCAGAGCGAGTATTCGGGTGAACGATTATGCAACGAGCATAGATCTCAAAGATGCGTACTTTCACGTCATGGTACATCCGACATTCCGAAAGTACCTATGCTTCGCAGTCCTTGGAGTGGTGTATCAATTCCGGGCGATGTGCTTCGGATTGAATCTAGCACCCTGGGCTTTCACTCGGGTAATGAACTCGGTAATAATCTATTTCCGAGCTCATTCGTCTGCGGTAACGTCGGCCTACCTGGACGACATTCTTCAGAGGTACGGCAACGAGTTAACGCTTCAGAACGATGTTCAGAATCTTCTTCTATTGCTCCGACGTCTCGGTTTTATAGTAAACGAGGAGAAGTCGGATCTAGTGCCGTCCAAGTCATTCACTCATCTGGGAATGAGCTTCGAGACGCACAACAATCTCGTTTGTCTGCCGTTAACCAGAGCGAAATTAGTCAGTTGTTACGCTCGCTATTGTCTGCACGCAGACAAAGTCACGGCGAGAGAATTTATGAGACTGATAGGTCTGTGCGGAGCCGCCGCGGATCTCATTCCGATGGGGCGGTTACGCACACGTCCTCTTCAAATTTTCTTGACTCAGAATTGGAGTGTGAAAATTCATTTGCTCGATGTAGACGTTCTCTTGTCAGATCAAGTGAAACAAGAGATTCAGACTTGGGCAAACATTCAGTGGTTAACTCAGGGAGTTCCGCTGCAGTTGCCGGATCCGAGTTTTACCATTATGACGGATGCCAGTCAAACAGGTTGGGGTGCATCATTAATCCCAACGGATTCGAGATGCCAGGGTCTTTGGGATCCGCAATTCCTGTGCAAGCACATAAACATCAAGGAAATGATGTCAATTTGGCTTGCGTTACGTCACTGGATGGACATTATTCACAATGCTCATGTCCAAATCCTATCCGACAATACGACAGTAGTGGCGTATATACGGAATCAGGGAGGCACTCATTCAGTTCCGTTGTTCAATCTAACGGAAAGAATCCTTCTGTTTGCGCTAGAACATCAGGTTCTTCTTTCGGTCCGTCACATACCGGGTCGTCTGAATGTGCTAGCAGACTCCCTTTCACGAAAGGGTCGCTTGTTGCCGTCGGAGTGGACTCTCAACAAACAAGTATTCAATCAGATTTGCTACCAATGGGAACGGCCAATGATAGACTTATTTGCGACACATCTCAACAATCAGTTGCAGACGTATGTGTCTCCGTGTCCGGATCCAAGAGCATTTGCAGTAGACGCTCTGTCGATCCCTTGGGACGGAATGATAGGATATGCGTATCCTCCAGCGTCGTTAATTCAACAAGTATTGCTAAAGATAAAACAATCTCTATGCAAGATTCTGTTGGTAGCATCTCTGTCGCCACAGAGACCGTGGATAAATCTACTCAGGTGTCTGTTGTGGGACCTACCGCGAAAGCTTCCTCCACGGGAGGATCTTCTTTCGCAGGGGAAATCGCGCCAACTCCATCACAATCCGCAAGGTCTCAACCTTCACGTTTTTCCGTTGTGCGGTCCTTCTTGCATGGCAAGCACTTTACAGGACGAGCAGTGGACGCGATTTCTAACTGTAGGAGGACCTCCTCTTCGCTAAACTATGCGGCTAAGTAGAAGGTTTTTCGTCGTTGGTGTAGGGATCATTCTGTAGATATATTTGATCCCTCTATACCAGACATTGCAAACTTTCTAGTATACTTGTTTGACGAAATCAAACTGCAGCCTGTTACTATAAAGGGTTATAGATCTATGTTATCTGATACCTATGCACATCATGATAGTTTACAAATTGGATCTAATGTCTCTTTATCGAAATTGGTTAGAAACTTTTCGATAAATAGACCCAGAACTCTTAGATTAATTCCTAAGTGGAATTTAGCTTGGGTTCTCCTTAAATTGAAGGAAAAGCCATTTGAACCTCTTGGGACAGTAGATTTCAAATTCTTATCTTATAAGACAGCTTTTCTCTTAGCTTTCTCTTCTGCCAGAAGAGTCAGTGAGCTTCATGCACTATCGGTGGATGATTCTCATTATCGTAGTGTTGGGAACACTATCACCTTCACTACTAATGTGGGTTTTTTAGCTAAGAATCAGGCTCCTAATAAATATCCGGAACCTATTGTTATTAAGGCTCTTCCGTCTTCAGACGGGCGTAGGCCTTTACTCTGTCCTGTTAGAGCACTACGTATCTATAAACAGAGATCTCAGTTTATCAGAAAGGGACGGAAACGTTTCTTTCTGTCTTTGATGCCTAATAGAAAGGACATTTCAGTCCATTCTATTGCTAGATGGATTCAGTTAACTATCCGTACTGCTTATGAAGATTTATCTTCTCAGCAGTCTGTGCTTAAGATTTCTGCTCATGAAGTAAGAGCTCTTTCTACTTCCTGGGCTTATGCTAATAGTGTTGCTATTACAGATTTAATGAAGGCTGCTTATTGGTCTCAGCCATCCACATTTACGAATTTTTATCTCAGAAATATTGAGTCCATTTCTGGAGACCTGCATTGTTTAGGTCCGTTATCTGTTGCTCAGAATGTCGTCCACTAAACAGTTGCAACTATAGTTATGCAGGCTTTCTGTTCCAGCAGTGACTCCGTCCGGCTGCCCTCTTCGCTCTGGGCTATTTGACCCAGGGCAAGGGGAAGGGGGGGGGGGGGGGGGGGGGGGCGGGTGTTCCCTTAGGTCACCTGCTTTATAGTGAAAAGCAAGGGAATGCCTCCTCCAAGTCAGTATTTCTGAGTCGCTTCCGGGATGGTTTTAAAGTGTAATATTAATGTTTAATTTCATTCATGTCTTATTTTTAAAGTGTAGCTCGGTGTGAAGCATTTGTATATGTCAAGTGTCAAACGGGCTTTAATATACAATACTCGGACACTTTTAAATGACTATAAAGAGTCTCAATTCTCTGGACTACTTTATTTATTGGCTTGCTTTAAAAATAATTAGTATAAGGGTTATACTGGATTTTAATAGAGAACATGAATGTTATTGTGCTCAATTATTAAGGGTAGTGTATCTTTCTAATTTAATATTAAATAAGAAAGATACATGTAAAGCCTAATACTCCTTTTCTCCTTAAGGGGTTACCTCTTACTATATAGTTGAGCTTATTGGATTTTCCTCTATGTCCTAGGCCCTCCAGCCTGTTTACTATTCAGCTAAGTCTGGGTCATTGGTACAGTATAAAAATGTTAAAAAATTTATAGTAATTTATACATTTTTTATACTTACCAATGACCCAGACGGGGATGGCCCTCCCTGGAGTTGGGAACTCTTGCCTCCCCGCTGAGTACATAGCGCTGACCAGGCACTGCCAGTAAGAATGATAATTGGCGCCAATTTCGGGACGACTGCGTCACTGCGCATGCGCAGTAGAGGCGTACTATGGAGGTCCTTTAGGACATGATTTCTTTTTGTTTTGGATGCAAATTTTGGGGATTGGGGGGCAAAATTTGTGTTTGGCCCTGGTTTTGTTGGAGTTAGCACCAGCTAAGTCTGGGTCATTGGTAAGTATAAAAAATATATAAATTACTATAAATTTTTTAACTTTCCATCTTTTTCTGAGAAAATGTCAGATAATTTGCTTTGTTAGTGATTACAAATACAGTACAGTCGCCGTGGTCTGGTCGTAATCCATGCATGAGCATTGATGTCCAGGCATGTGTTTACCAGGTAATAAAAATCATCAACAAAATTTTAATTAATGAAGCAACAGGTTGTACCTGGTGCTTCATTAATTAAATTTTTAATGATTGTTCCTATAGTTATTGTTTTGAATGTAATATTAATGTGTCCGTGGAAATATTGCCCACCCCTGGAAAGTGAGCAGTAAATAAAAATCATCAACAAAATTTTAATTAATGAAGCAACAGGTTGTACCTGGTGCTTCATTAATTAAATTTTTAATGATTGTTCCTATAGTTATTGTTTTGAATGTAATATTAATGTGTCCGTGGAAATATTGCCCACCCCTGGAAAGTGAGCAGTCCACGGCTGATTGGTGACTTTGCCAATGAAAATTGTTCAAATAACAGGAGTATACAATTAACAGGGATTTAGTCACTTTCCTGTAATCAAGATAAACTGCCCATTTATTCTATTATATAGCTAATGACGCTCTGTCAAACAAGATATAATAGATGAGATGTCTGTATTGGATGAACTGAGGCCAAATAGGTCTGTACTGAGTGATATAGTCAATGTATAATGATTGTCAAGGTAATTTCTCAACACATTACAAGATTTTTTATTCAATTAACAGGAGTTTTCTCTGTTGTAACCTATATACATTTAACAGATCAGATGTGTATTGAAGGTATGGTAAATGGTTGTGTGTTTCGAACTTACATTCAATTAACAGGGATATTCATTTATGAGATAACCAATTAAGTGGCCTCCACTGTACTAGTAACTGAACACAGAAACCTCATATGTGATTAAACCATAATTATGTTATCTTTTTCTTTTAATTCTAGGTACTTTTATTTGGCAAAACTTAATGATAAGGAGCGAAAGAAAACCCATATCTTCAGTTCATTTTTCTACAAAAGACTTACACAGAGGGAGAGGAAACCTGTTACATGTGATGAAAATGAAGATGAGGAAGACCCTACGTTAGTGTATATGATATTCTATATCCTTCACAAGTCTCATTGGCATAATGTGACATTCTCAGTTTTGTTGTTTAACTGGTTGAGTTCTGGAAGCCCATATTTCAGCTTCACTCTGAAGTACGGGTACAACGACACAAAGGTTTCATATTCAGTGGATATGCTTCATATTATCTTTGAAGTGAAATTATTTAGTATGGATTTGCCTTATGCCCCCAACTTGGAAGGTCGACGGGGTATCTAGTAAGGACCTCCGTCTATCTGTTCGTCCATCCATTCGTCCATCCATACAAACATTTTCCGTTGTATCTCTGCCACTGCAACTCTGATTTGAATGATATTTGGTGCTGTCATAGAGCATCATGGGGGAACGATACCTGTGTTTTTCCAGAGTTTTGACCCTTTTTCACTGTTTTGACGGGTTAGGAGCATTGGTACATGCTTTGCATTGCCCCTCTTGTTAGCTCACCTGACTGCAAGTCAGTGGGAGCTATTGCCATCACTTTTGTCTGATGTCCATTAACTTTTTACCCACTGGTCATCTTCACAACCACTAGGCCAAATTCAGACATATATTGCAAAGACCATCTATGGAGTATACCCTTTCTATTTTGTTTAAATGAAGCAGCTGCCATATTCGGGCTCTGCTTTATGCCCCAAAAGCTTAAAAATCTTCTCATGAACCACCAAAAGGAATGCCCTGATGTTTGGTATGGAACATCCTTTGGTATAGAAGATTAAAGTTTGTTCAAGGGAAGTTGATAGGTCCAATATCTAGGCTCTCTGTTGGGGCATCCAATTTGGGCTCTGCCCCAAAAGTCTATTTCAAGAACCGGTAGGCCAGTTTCAACCAAATTTGGCATGTAGTATAAGTGGGTCCTAAGTAATTGATTGATCCCCCCCCCCCAAAAAAAAAGAAAAAAAAAAAAATTTTCACAGCCCTGTGGCAACCCCAGGGGCTAAAAACAGAAAAAAAATTCAAAAGCCCATATATCCCAAACCACAAGGTACAGAGAACTGTTATTTGGTATGAGGCATCCTTAGGACAGTTAGAAGGGATTGGTTAAAAAACATTGCCACCGGTTCAATCAGGGTGCCAGGTAGATGGTATTGAAAAAGTAATGAGTCAGCATTTTTGCAGCAGTTTATCCTGGATAAAAAATTTCATTGACTGAGAACCTTAATTGACAGCTAGAATAAGATATTGTTCTTAAAATAACAAATTGCTGCCAGGCACATTGTAATCTGTCATTTTAATCAGGAAATTGTCCAGAAAATTTCTGACTTCAGTGTGTTTTCCAAAGATTTATTTTGTGTGGAACCCTTTCAATTCTGGAAACATTTATATGATGCTGTATGCATGTCTTTAATTTAACCCTCTCTAGACTGCAGTGTGGGTTCCAAAGATTTTATTGATACCATGAACAAAAACCATTTCAATGCTGTGTATGTTTTTTTCTGATTCCTTGGAAACATTTAACTGATTCCTGTATGCATATCTTTAATTTAACCCTCTCAAGACTGCAATGTGGGTTCCAAAAATTTTATTGATGCCATGATCAAACACTTTCAATGCTGTGCACATGTTTTTTCTGGTTTCTTGGAACATTTTTTTATCAGATTCCTGTATGAATATCTTTAATTTAACCCTCGTATGACTTCAGTGTGTTTTCCAAAGATTTTATTTTATGTTGAACCCTTTTAATTCTTTGCACATATATGTTTTTCTGGTTTCTTGGAAACATTTATTTTATTCCTGTTTGGCTGTCTTTAATTTAGCCTTCTCAAGACTTCAGTATGGTTTTCAAAGATTTATTAATGCCTTGATCAAACCTTTTCAATGCTGTACACATGTTTTTTCTGGTTTCTTGGAAAAAATGTCTGTATGAATATCTTTAATTTAACCCTCTCAAGGCTTCAATGTGGGTTCCAAAATATTTTACCACCCCCCCTCCCCCCCCCCCCAAAAAAAAAATAAGCCTCCATGAATTCTCTTTCTGTTTGTTTATTTTTGATGCTTTAACCATTTTCACACAGACTTGAATTTACTGGTGGCAGTAAACTTTTGTTTCTCTAGTTTGAAATCTTTCTTATTCTTTAAAACCACTGTGCCAAATTCTTTCATTTATGGCACAGACCATCTTTGGAGTAAACCTTTTCTCCCCTGTTCAAATGAAGCTGCTGCAATTTTCAGGCTGGTGGAATTTACTCTTCTGATTTTTCCCTCCAAATTACTAGATCCCTTAGGGTGGGTGTTAATGTTCCATAAGCCTAATATGCTTTTAAAATCCTCTTTTTATAAGCCACTTGCATTTAGATTTCTTGTTTGGAACTAACTTTAGTTATGCAGATTCACTTTTTTTCAAAGAAACTCAGTAAGTCAAAATTTGGGCTCCCAAATATTGGGCTACATTCAGTATTTCTATTTTCAGATTCGGTGGGCAGATGTGAACCATAGTTGTTATATAGTATATAACTGGGTTATAAGTATTTCATTTATGCCAGAATTTTTTTTTTTTTTTTTTTTTAAATGTTTTAACCCTTTTTGATAACATAACGACCATATGCATTCGGTGCTATTCACAAAAATTGCATTTCAAATTTTATTTTTCAATTTTTGTCTCCAGACATAGTTTCTGTCCACTCATTGAAATAAGCTTGTGCTGATGAAGGGTCATAAGATTTGTTTTTCAGGTAAAAAAAACAAATTTTTTAGTTGTTCAAGATTATTTTGCAAGTGTATTCCACTAGTTATGTTAGGTAAAGGGTTAACTGATTATGGTCTCCCAAACTTACTGGAAAAGCTGCAAAGTGATAGGATTCCAAACTATCATTAGGAATGGAAAATTTATCTGAAAGTTGGGGAAATACAGTCTTGTATTGTGACAGTTGAATGCGATCACGAGTGACCTGATATAACTTCAGTGTGGTGAGAAATGTCAAATAATGTTTCCAGAATGAAAACAGGATTTTTTTTCTGGAAGTGCTGGCACAGTAATTAGAGCATTGGACATTACACCAAAAGGTTTATGGTTTGATCATGACCACCACTAATTGCATTTTGTCCTTGGGCAAGACACTTAATCCTGTTTGCCCACATTTTTGCTCCATGGTGCTTTGAACTAAGGTGTACTGCATGTCGACAGTGAACTTGCCTTCAACTGCTGCTAACTCTGTTTATGCAGAGTTAGTAAGTAGGAAAGTCAGACAGGTGCTTGCTGCCTCTCGTGGTTCTCTGGGTACTCCACCTTCCTCCACCCATAAAACTGTCTGATACAATGTAACTCTGGCTGTTCAAAGTATTGTTAAACCCAAATAAACAAGCAATAGGATTAGTTAGAATAGACTTCTCTTATGACACACATTTTTGTACAATGGAGCCTACTTCATTGGATATTTTTGAATTGAATACCTCTGTTTATTATCCCCTGCCACGTAGTTAGAGAGGGATATAGGAATAGGTTCCTTGTATCCTTTCATCCATTCATTCATCTATCTGTCCATCCATCCAACTGCCCACCCTTTTCCATTTCTTGTTATCACATTTTGAAGAGCATTCAAAATATTTTCCCAAATTTAGTATATCATATTTTGGTGATAATTTCATGAAACTGCTTGCAAAGCAACTGTGATAGAGTATTTCTTGAAGAGTTATTGCCCTTCTTGTACTTGATAAAAACGATTGACTAAACTTGGCTTTATCGCCATGTTGTGGTCATGATTAGCCATTGTGCAGAAATATGTGACCTTAAACACCAATAAATAAATAAATATAAATAAATATATTCACGGAAGGATTTTATCTGTTATATAATTTTTAGAGCTCAATGTACCGTGTCAAACAAGATAAAATATGGTCGAGCCAGAAAATAAGCAGACTGTCATCTGCAAATTGAGTCCCCAGAGGGTGAATTTAGTGATGCTACCCTGCACAGCAGTGTAGCATCACTAACTTTACCCTCTGTGAACCTCAATCTGAATCAGGGTCTCAAAACTAAACAGAAAGAGGTACCCAGGGGATAAATTGGCCCACTGTATGGGATAGCATCATCAAATTCACTCTTAGGGGACCTCTTTCTGAAAATGTCAGACTGCTTATTTTCAGGCTTGAATACAGTGGAACCCTGTGAATTGAATAACCACTTTACCAGTGAAAATTAATAAATTTATGGGAGTATTCAGTTAAGAGAGATTATGTCACTTTCCTCTATTCTTGAGGTAAGTGAGCATGTATTCTATTAACACTAATTTGACAGATCTCATGGCGCGCTGTCAAACAAGATATAATAGATTATACTGGATGTACTGAGGACAAATAGGTTTATAAACAAGGGGAATTCGGTTTTATTGCCATGGTAATTTCTCTACATTTTAGATGTTTTATTAAAATAATAGGAGTTTACTCTGTATCCTGTTTTTATACCCCCCGCAAACAAAGTTTGGGGGGGTATATGGGAATCACCCTATCCATCTGTCCGTCCATCCATCTGTCCGTCCATCTGTCTGTCTGTCCATCCTTATAAGCGCAACTCCTCCTAAACCGTTTGAAAAATTTTCATGAAACTTTACACAATGGAAGAACTCCATATGAAGATGTGCATAAAGCAATATAATTCCGTTCTGACATTTCCAAGGGGAGATAATCTTACTTATACATTTCAATTGCTACATCATATGGTTGTGTCCTCGTAAGCACAACAACTGAGGCACGGGGGGAGGGGGGGGGGGGGGTGTATCACTTTGTGCGCTTGCTCACAGTACCTCTAGTTGGATGTACTAAGGTGAAATAGGTCTGTAAAATTTGGTAATCGGGTGATTGTGAGTGTAATTTCTCAACCAACAAATTTCAACAGTTTTTATTCGCTTAACAGGAGTTTTCTCTATAATCTATATACAATTAACAGAGCAAATTGTTCTGAATACATGATAAATGGTTTTGTGTTTGGTAGTTCTATTCAATTAACATAGGGAGTGTGGTGCCTCAGTGGTTACGGAATTGAACTTCAAATTCTGATTGCCTCTGTGGCGCTGTGTATCAAGGCATACTGCACGTTGATGGTGCACTTGTTTTCAACCAATGCTAACCCTGCTTGTGTGAAGTCTGATAGTTGCTTGCCATTGTTTGGAGGTTCTTTCCATCTACTCTGGCTTACCCATAAAATTGTTCGACATGAGGTGACCCTGGCTGTCAAAAGTGCCATTAAACTCCAATAAATAAATAAATAAATAAATTCAATTAACATAGTTACTGTATTGAGAGACATCCAATAAGACAATTACATGGGCTCCACTGTATAATAAATGCCAATTTATCATCAGTATATAGGAAAATGACCACATTCCTGTAAATTAAATACTCCTGTTGATTGAATATTTCTCACTCTTAGCATTGTTCTAATGTATATGTATTTATCGTCTCATTCCATTTGTTGCAGATATGTTGTGAACTTTGTCAGGGACAAATATTAGATATTCTCACTGTGACTAAAAATAGATTTTTAGTAAAAATTCCACTTCCGGAACCGCAGTATTTCTGTACCATTATTCTTGAAACCCCTGAAAAGCACTAAAAAGTCCTTTCTGTTCAGACAGAGTGGTTGTAGAGTCTTAAGGGTGAGTATATATTTCACAACTGCGGTGTTAGTAAGTCATATTGGATTTCTTTAGGTCTCAGTGCAGGACCTGTATTATATGATAGCAGAGATATGATAGTCTATGATTATCTTGATTAAAGTGGATGGCTACTGGTGTGTCGCACTTGTTTTTTATGTCTGCCATATATTCATGCATACCGCAACTGAAGTGTCTTTTCGCCGACATATTGTTTTCCATATTCTTGGCATTGTGGCAGGTAAATGCAGTTTTGTGTCATGCTGTGTGGTTTCGCTGGCTTGTGCAGGTCAGGTCTAGTTTCACTTGGTCTAATGTGGCTTGAACAATGTTGTGTATGTGGGTTTTGCAAATGTCCAGGTGTTGACCTCAAGCTTTAGGTAATCTCGGCCGGAGGCCCATTGGAGAGAGGTTGTATGAAATACATTTCTCAAGAAAGAACGTTTGTAGTTCAGGCTTTGACTCCTTTATGCATAGATTTCTAGTCCTTCTATAGAAGGATTTATGCATTTCTTCTACCAGAATATGTGTGTTGTCAGCAGACTTAGTTGAGCTTGCTCTGGGGTGTTTAACCCTACGTTCTAGGCTACCAGGCTCCAAAATTGTCTGCACACTTGAGCTGGAGCCCAAACTCATGTCACTTGTTGAGCTTTTGGCTGTAAAAGGTGTTGCCATAACTGCAAAGTCGAGATCCGGTGATATATAAAATATAAATACAAGAATTCTGAAGAGTTTGAAAGCATCTCGACCTGTGGTAATCCTATATTGGCTGATGGTCACTTAATGGGAAGTGTGCTCCATTTTTTTTCTAGTCAGTTGGTCCACTTTTCATTCAAAGTTTGTGGTTTGTATCAGATGCTCCTTTCATCATTTCTTTTCAAACAAAACATTTTTCATCCACATGGGTTGCAAAGATTCTGTCTTCATTGAAGTTTAAATATTGAATCTTTTGATCACCATAGCTTAAAAAGAATGAAAAACTTTATATGTATTTCAAGATAAATTCTGTGGAAACATTGTACTTTTACGCCACGTGTAATGTGAACATGCTGTGCAGTTTTTAGTTGACTGGTTATTAAGGAAAAAAAATAACAGGAAAAATTTAAACAGAAAAAACCCCAAATGAATCAGAAACAAAAATAATCTTATTATATACAGCATGGTTATGATTTTGATTTAAACCTCTGCACACTGATTACAAAATACAAATTTTTTAGCATCAAATAACCCACAAAAACTAGAAATTTAACAATTCAGTCTTGTTTGACAGAGCATAGTGTGCTCTGTCAAACAAGATTGAATTTGTTAAATTTCTTGTTGTATAATGGGTAAAAGTTTCAGGATGAGATGTTAATATTTCAGTATCAGTGTGCAGAGGCTTAAAAAACAGATTTCAATTTTTTACGTATTCAAATCCAAAAATTTCATTCCATAAATTTTCAAGACCATTTTCATGTAAATTTATGGGGGGATTTGAATTTTCATGCAATTAATAGAAATAAATTGGGAGTACAGTGGCTCGGTAGGTAGCTATGCAGGCTGCAAGCTGAGAGGTCCTCGGCCCAAATCCCACCTGCAGCAACCGTGTTGTTTCCTTGGGCAAGACACTTAATCCCGATTGTCCACGTGGGGGCATGGTGGTGTTGTGTATTAAGGCATACTGCACAGCGATGGTGCACTTGTCTTCAACCAATGCTAACCCAGCTTGTGTGAAGTTAGTATGTTGGGGAGCCTAACAGTTGCTCGCCTTTGCTCATTAGTTCTCTCTGGGTACTCTGGCTGTCAAAAGTATCGTTAAACCCCAATAAATAAATTGGTATGTAGATATTCAAATCTAAAAATTTATTTCCAGAAATTTGAACAAACATGGTTTGGTTAATCAGATTCATTATTTTTATTTTTAGTTCACCTGACTTAAAGTCAGGGTGAGCTGTAGTGATCACTCTGCGACTGTCATCCAATGTCTTTCATCTATGAACATTGTGTTCGCAACTTCTGCACCAAGTCCGATTTCAATTAAATTTGATGTGATTGTTTTGACATTGCATTTTGACTGTTCAAATCAACTTGCTTTGCTCCCTAGATAGGACGTTGGGGAAAATGCTTCTAAATTTTTTTAAAATCTTCTCATGAACCGATGGGTAAAATGACTTGGTATTTGGTATTGAGCTTCCTTTGAGTTGCAGAAAGAAGTTTGTTCAATCAAAGTTTGTTAGGTAACATTTTCCTTTGTAATGGGAGGGGCAAGATATTTGTCTCCACCTTAAATTTCTATTTTCTGAACCGATGAGACGATTTGAACCAAATTTGGTATTTGGTATTATTGCGTTTTAAGTACTTGTTTCTTACCCCCCCCCCCCCCTCCCCCCCCCCCCCCAAAAAAAAAATCCTATATCCCCAGGAGCTAAAAATAGAAATATTTGCAAGTGCCCATATGTGCCAAACTGCATGGAACTAAAAACTGTTGCATTTGGTATGAGGCATCCTTATGATCAAAAGAATGGAAGAGTAAAAAAACAAAATGCCATTGGATGTGTCATAGTGTAGCATAATGAGAACTGAAAAAAATGATAATTTAGACCATATCACCCAACACTATGTATATTTTGACATTTGTCATAAAAATGTTAAAAAAGTCTTGAATTTTAATCTTTTACTTTCCTAACATTCAGAAACATAACTTACCATCTCTCACTGGAATGAAGTTGTTGAGTGTTTTTCTTTGAGGTGTCATAAACTCTGTTTTTGATCCATAAAATGAGAACCTTGAGTTATTTTTTCTTGCAAGTATCATCTGCTATTTGTGTTAAGGGGAGAGTGGATTCAGTCTTGAGATCTGCTCCAGAATTGAAACAGCTGACAGCTCATTCTCAATGTTGTTTCTTTTGTCAGTTACTTCTACAGTGCACCTGCCTTGTAAATAATTGATTCAGTTTTCTTCATATTTTCAGGCCCATAGAAAAGAGACATTTGAGGGTTAAGACTTGGACTCGGCATGTTGATTTGTTTCAAAAAGACTTCATTATAGTGCCAATAAATGAGCAGTAAGTGATGTATTTGTTTTTTCAGTGTGAGCTTGGAAGCATGTATTTGTGAATTTTTATAATAATCTTTAGGGAGAATACTCAGTACAGCTTCTGGACAACTCCTAGACATGTACCCTGGACAATTTGTACCTTGAGTAATTCATACCCTTATATGAGGGAACAAATTGTCTCTTGTAAAAGTATAAATTGTCCAATACACACACACTTAACCCATCACAGGGTGAAATGAAGTGGCAGTAAAAAAATATCTGTCCTCTCTTCATTTAGCCTTGCTACATCTGTGGCTGCAAATGCTGGAGAGAAAAAACTTTGTTGTTGTTTTGGCCCAATACTTTCCCACCTCTCCCTCACCATTCAAAACTATCTTCCTCTAAAACATCCATGGATGGGATGAGCTTCAATTTATATCCTCTAGCTGATCCATATCACTCAATGTCGATGTTCAATGTCACTTCATGGAAAAATTGATGTTAAGGCCTAAAATTAAAAAATCTGTTTCTCAGGTCCTCCCACATGATCCTTTTGGCTGCCGCATGCTCTCTTTTTATAACCAATGTAAACTTTAAAAAAGTAAAAATTAAATGGTTTATGTCTGATATTTTACCGAAGTTACAAAAATTGATAAATTTGTCCCTTGAGTGCAAGAAGGCTTTGCAATGCTTTTGGGCACTTTATCAATATCTTATTTTTGCTCATAGGAAACAGGGTCAAAAGTTAGCCACTTATTGGGCAAATCTATTTGGATTCTTATTAAATGGATCTTGCGTGAATCCTGGGAATCATACTGCAAAGCAACTTGAAAGAACATCTCTAGCATATATGAAATTAATTTCCAAAACGATGATAAAAATTGAGACAGTTTTGAAATTGCTTTTCGGAAATCACCCAAAGCTTCTTATAAACTGTGTGCACTTTTAATGAGGTTAAATATTTTTATATTTAAATATTTTTTATTTGTTAAAAAATAAAATATGAGTTTAGGCCATACAAAGTTGATTGTCTGTTTCTCAGGCCATTTTTTCCAAAAAAGCATGCAGGCGGGCGGGGTTTTTTTTTTCTTTTTATTTTCTCCCCAAGAGGTTGTTTGTGGTAATTTGACCCCCATCCAAACGCCTGGTGGACCACGCAAAATTTCGCAAATATATTGGTTATTCACCACAGGGGTGTTGGGTCGTAAATGAAGTGGGGTTTGAATGTTTGTTTTTTCAGTGAAACGTGAAAATTATAACACAGGACGAAAGTCACGAAACGCCTCGTGGGTGAAACGTCTCGGGTTGAAATGTCTCTGGGACAAATCAAATGTCGAAGTGCCAACTTTCAGAGATTTATTTTACCAAAAAAAAAAATCCTTTCATAACCTGTGTAATAAAATCGTGAATCGCAATTTTTCCCCATTATATTCAAAATTATCACAACCCATTTGAACGGGCAGTTCATCCATAAATCATATTTTTTTTAAATCTGAAAATGAAATACAAAACGAATGTTTGCGTGTTTTTATTAACCAATTCAACCGCACATACCTGCCTATATGCAATTTATTTTCAGCTATGACTGTTACTTTTATATCAAGCAACGGTTACTATTAGTTATCCAATTATCCTGCATCTCAAATGCATTTATTTAAATTAACTGGGAAACTCGTAACGGTTTCAAATAACAGTACACAAATTCCCAATGACGGCCATTTACAATACAAATGTTACTAAAAATAAATGCCAGGAGACTGTGTTCCATTCAACATAGCACCTGACTTTGCAGACTTTCTGAGGTTTGGTGCAAATCAAACGTGGAGCGAATCGACCATTCCCCTTTGTGACTGTTTGTTGTCAGACTGAAAGACACCTTCCTTCTTGCTGTCATTATGACTTACCTTTTACAGAATAAAACACTTTCTGTCATGAATATTGCTAAAACCCACCCACTTTATTAAGGTATGATGTAGAAAAAGCTTGAAGTGTGTTAATTTAAAATTTGCGAACACATCGATATCGATTTACCGAAATGAGCACAGTATCTCAAATTTTTTTGGAAGATTTTTTTGGTGTCATAAAAAGGTTGCATGTGCACCAAAAATGACCATGCGCGCGCGCCTGAGAAACAGAGGTTCTTTTTTTTATAGCCTTATGAACAAAGACGTGGAGTATAAATGATGTTTGTGTGAACTTATTAAACCTGTAATTTGATGTTCCTGTTGACACGCTGAGTTTGTGGGAAAGGAAATTGTTAGAATGATGGAATGAAATGAAAAATTTTTAAGGCCTAAAAAAAATAAAAATCTGTTTCTCAGGCCCTCCCTCATGGTCCTTTTGGCTGCCGCATGCTCTCTTTTTATAACCTATCCAAACTTTAAAAAATCAAAATCAAATGGTTTATGTCTGATATTTTACCCAAGTTAATAAAATTGTCCCTTGAGTGCAAGAAGGCTTTGCAATGCTAAAGCACTCAAGGGATGTAATACACCACTACCCATGCTATTCTGTAGGTTATGAGGCCTAAAACATAAAATAAACCAAGAACATGAACTTTTTAATGGTAAAGAAATAATTACAAAAATAAAAAATAAAATAAAAAAACACCCGCCCGCATGCAATTTTACAAAAAATGGCCTGAGAAACAGAAGATCTACTTGGTGAGGCCTAAGCCATTGTTTTTATTTTTGTTACTCTGTTGTCAGTGGAGACAATTCATTGTTCATGCCCATCTTAAAATAGTTCCTCTATAAATAGACACACTGATCTAAAATTGTCCTTAGTGTGATAAAATTGTAAAATTGCAAAATCAGAGATAGTGGTTTTTTTAGAGACTCATTTTTATGGGCACTGTACTTGACATGTTCCTCTAATTAATGAGTCAATAACTCTTCATACAGCTGTCAACTGTTATAGTGCATTTTGTGGTTTACATAAATCTTTTCATTCTAGCAGTTCGTACATTTTGCCTAATTAGGACAAGTGAGCGAGTGCATGATATCTTTGTTAGCTTAACTTGACAAAGTCAAGATAAGCTATTGCCATTACACGTGCAGAAGTCTGTTAGTCTGTGAGTCTGTTCACATTTTCCTTTAGCATAGGCTACACCCTGTAGTTCTTGTCCGATTGTCACGAAATTTCATATGCAGGTTTGGGGTCCTGTCTGGATGAGAACGTCCCATTTTGGTCACGCTCGCTCCAGGGACCAGCCTAGGGGGGAATTTTAGGGAGACTTCAAGTCTCCCTCCAGAAAAAATAGGGAGACTGCAGAGTCATGTAGGGAGACTTCATATGCAAGTGGGGAAAATTAAGAATATTCATGTACCACCCGCGCCGCCCCTTCATATTTTCAATTTATGGTCCTCCATTAACGTACAAATAATCCAGGTCCAGTTGTCTATGATGCATCTGTGCCAGGTTAAAAAATCACAATGTAATTATTGACTGAAAATCCCCCACTGCTACCTTCTTCATGACCCCTCACCTCTTCTTCGTGCCAATCCCCCATCACCCTCCTGTGGTTGCCTTTCAACAAAGTCTACTAAGCTAATAATTTCCTAAGTCTGAAAGTGTGAACAGGACCAGATGTAAGAAGGTTGCTTGGGAGGTACTTTGTTAGTTAATAAACAAAATACATTCTGGGGTCGATTATTTTGTAAAAGAAATGTCATTCCGCATCATTTTTATGGCATTCCGCGTCATTTCATGTCATTCCGATGTTTAGGAGGACCCTTTTTCAAGATCGTCCACATGCACACTTGTGTCCTGTACAAAGCTTTTCTCGACATCACTAAAGCTTTTTTTCATGTGTTTCATTTCCATTCGTGTTTTTCTGGGAATAGACAGCCCAACAGTTAACAGTCATCAGCAAATCGAAATGAAAATAATGTGTTATAAAATACGTCCGTTGTGTATATATTTTCGGCATCCTAAGTGACGTAACCTACTTTCAAACTGGGTTGTTTTGTTGAGTCGCGTAAGTCAGTTATTTTCGTTTCGACACTTGAAGCTCCGACTGGAACGCAACAAAATAGAAATAAAAAAAATCTGCCGAAGGCGACAATGGACAATTGCTTGTCGTGTGATTTCAAATAAATGGACGTTTATTTGACGAATTAAAATGCCCATTTATCACACTCGAGCACATTCGATTTTTGAAAATACTCGTTTTCATGTAAACCTCGCATCACTCAGTTCAGCCTTTTCTCATTTTGGCCAATTTTTGGAGGGCGACTTGTAATCGCCCCGACTATTTTTCTAGGCGACTTTGGGCTTAGAAGGGCGACTTGATCGCCCTAGTCGCCCTCACGGCTGGTCCCTGGCTCGCTCAACTGTGATGGCTGCCCGAGCCCAAAACCCGAAAACCTTTAGCACAGTCTACAGATCGTATTTATGAAGGTATTTCATTGTAACTTGGTAGGATGCCTCTGTATAATATCTAGATGAGAACGTCCCCTTTTGGTCATGATCTGTCAACCGTGACGGCTGTCCAAGCCCGAAACTCCAAAACTTTTAGCACAGTCTGCAGGTGATATTTAATATGGAGGGATTTCATTGTAACTTGGTAGGATGATTCTCTATGATGTCTAGATAAGAACTTCCCCATTTGGTCACGATCTGTCAACCGTGATGACTGCCCGAGCCTAAAACCCGAAAACCTTTAGCACTGTCTACAGGTCGTATTTATGGAGGGATTTCATTGTAATTTGGTAGGTTGACTTCATATAATGTCTAGATGAGAACATCCCCTTTTGGTCGCGATTGGTCAACTGTGGTGTGACGGCTACAGGGACCCAAAGCTTAAAAACCTTTCGCACAGTTTACAGGTCATATTTATGAAGGGATTTCATTATAACTTGGTAGATGACTCCAGATAATGTCTAGATGAGAACGTCCCCTTTTGGTTGAGATCATTCAGCCATGATGGCTGCCCAAGCCCAAAACCCCAAAACCTTTAGCATAGTCTATAGGTTGTATTTATGGAGGGATTTCATTGTAACTTGGTAGATTGACTCCATATAATGTCTAGATGATAACGTCCCCTTTTGGTCGTGATTGGTCAACTGTGACGGCTGGAGGGGCCTGAAGCCCCGAAAACCTTTATCACAGTCTACAGGTCCTATTTATGAAGGGATTTCATTGTAACTTGGTAGGATCACTCCAGATAATGCCCAGATGAGAACGTCCCCTTTTGGGCACGATCATTCAACCATGATGGCTGCCCGAGCTCAAAACCCAAAAAACATTAGCTCACACTACTGGCCATGTTTATGAAGGGATTTCATTGTAACTTGGTAGGATGACTCGGTGTAATGTCGATATGAGGACGTCCCCTTTTGGTTGCGTCTACAGGCCATATTTATCAAGGGATTTCATTGTAACTTGATATGATGACTCGTTTTGGAATAATTTCACTGTAACTTGGTAACTTTCGTTGACATACATTAACTGTGAGGGCCACATACATTAACTGTGAGGGCCAAATTAACCCACCCCTCAATTCTTTAGTACAATATACACCTCATATTATTTTTATTGAAACCATAGCATGCAAGGAACAGAAATTAACATATTCCCAATTGTCACAATTCTTGTCTTATTTCTTCATAAACATTGAACATTAACCTTTTCATCAAACACAACACACAAGACAAGTTAAGCTACAGTGTCATTGACACTTAATTTTTTTTGTTGTTACTACATGTCATGAAAAGGGTGGACAGTGGCTTAGTGGTTATGGAATTGGACTTGAAACCAAAAGGTCCCCAGTTCGATCCCCACCAGGTGTAATTGCGTTGTGACCTTGGGCAAGGCACTTCATCCCGATTGCCCATGCGGGTGCACAGTGGCACCATGTACTAAGAAGTATTGCACATCGGTGGTGCACTTGTCTTCAACCAATGCTGTCTTTGAACTTAGTTTAGTCAGGCATCAATATATTTCTTTGGCATGCCGTACAGGGCACATTTTTGATCAGATCGGTTTGAAACTTGGTATGCTTGTTTGGGATTACCTCTAGATGGGAGCTATCGATTTTCTTCTATATCCGCCAAGAAATGTTGCCATTGGCAATGACCTTTGATGAACTTAATGCAGTTATGCATCAAAATTTCCCTTTGGCACACCCTGCAGGGCACATTTATTATCGGATAGCTTTGAAACTTGGTATGCTTGTTTGGGGTGACCTCTAGATGGGAGCTATCGATTTTCTTTGGTTTCCGTCAAAAAAATGTTGCCGATGGCAGCAACCTTCGATGAACTTAGTCCAGTTATGCATCAATATTTCCCTTTGGCTCACCCTGCAGTGCACATTTTTGACCAGATCACTTTGAAACTTGGTATGTTTGTTTGGGGTGAGCTCTAGATGGGAGCTATCGATTTTCTTCCATTTCCGACAAAATATGTTACCACTGGCAACGTTCTTAGAACTTAGTTCAGTCAGACCTCAATATTTTCCTTTGATATAAATATATCGGACAGTATAAATGCTCAGCAAGTGGTAAGTTCCAGTTCAGCAAAGGAAACCGCATTTGATAAATGGATCTTTTTATAGATACAGTGTTTTACCGTTGGTGTGAAGGTCATGAAAATTAATATGTTGGGTTTCGTGTATTGATACTGAAAGCCCTGAATCTTGGCCTGCAGACTTGAAAATGTTATTGGTGCATGTATAGTGTACAACTGTTTTTTTTTTAATTCCATTCAAACATGTACATAGAAATTACTGACAGTGGCCAGCAGATGCATGGGTATTGCATTCAAGTGAAGTCTGTGGTCATATTGGTAATTCGATGTTTGTTTTATTTTTGTCCAAAGCCAGATGGCGCTTTCAATCTCACACTGAATGGGGTGATTTTTAACTCAACTTTGGCGAAGCCAAATTTGAGGTATTGTCATGGCCCGTCGTCCGCCGTGCCGTCAACACGGCTCGGGCTACAGGCCGTAGTTTTTAACCGATCTTTACAAAACTTCCTGGGTACCTTTTTTATCACCATGGGACGAGAACGAGTGTTTGTGGGTCCGGTCCGAAATTCAAGACGGCCGCTGGCAGCCATTTTGTACAAAATTAGGTGCAATCAGATTTTTGCGCAGAACTTCCATATGAAAGCTCTGATTTGAATAATTTTTTGTATGAATGTTTAGTACCATGGGATAAATCACATCTAATACATGTTTTTTTCTCGTGCGTAAGTTATGCAAATTAGACTAACTTTGATTTATTTAATGTTACTTTCAGCACTGTAAGTGCAAATGCCAATACGGCTTGGGCTAGAGGCTGTATTTATGAACCGATCTTGACGAAACTTCTCGGGTACCTTTGTTATCACCGTGGGATGAGAATGGGTGTTTTTGGGTCTGGTCTGAAATTCAAGATGACTGCTGGCAGCCATTTTGTACAAAATTAGGTGCAATAAGATTTTTGCGCAGAACTTCCATATGAAATCGCTAATTTGAATAATTTTTTGTGTGAATGTTTAGTACCATGGGATACATCACATATAATACGGGTTTTTTTCTCGTGCATAAATTATGCCAATTAGACTAACTTTGATCTATTTAGTGTTACTTTCAGCACTGCAACTGCAAATGCCAATATGGCTCGGGCTAGAGGCCGTATTTGTGAACTGATCTTTACAAAACTTCTTGAGTGCCTTTGTTATCACCGTGGGACGAGAACGAGTGGTTTTGGGTGCTGTCCAAAATGAAGATGGCCACCAGCAGCCATTTTAGTTAGAGCAGTCAGTTTTTTGTACAGAACCTCTGTACGAAAGTTCTGATTTGAATAAATTTTTGTATGAATGTTTAGTAACATGGAATACATCACATATAATACAGGGTTTTTTCTCGAGCAGAAATTATGCAAATTAGATGAACTTTGATTTATTCAGTGCTACTTATACACAGTAAGTGCACATGTCTATATGGCTCGGGCTAGAGGCTGTATTTATGAACCGATCTTCACGAAACTTCTTGGGGTACCTTTGTTATCACCTTGTGACAGGAACGAGTGTTCTTGGGTGCTTTTGTTATCACTGTGCTATGAGAACAAATATTTTTGGGTTCAGTCAGACCCACTCTGGGACTCAAAGATTTCTTTTCTAGTTTAGCATCTAACTGTCACCCCCACCTTTACAATACTTTACCTATATATTTGTTACAGACTACGGTCAGCATTTATGTACAGACTGTTACAATACTTTACATGTACCTTTGTTATCAGGTCATTACCCAGATGTTTGTCATTGCTGTGTCACATACTATACATGTACATGTCTTAAACAAGTTGAACTACAGTGTCATTGACACTTTCATTATCATTTCATTCATTTGTCATTCGAAAAAAAGTTTATTAGTCCCCTACCGGCATCACCGGAGGGGACTATAGGTTTGCACTCTGTTCATCCATCAGTCTGTCAATCATACTTTAGTTTTCCGGACTTTTTTTTGGAAATGCTTCAACCGAATGATTTCATTTTTGGTAACCTACTATGGAACGATGACTTACAGATCACGTTTGAGTTTCATGCTGATTGCATTATTCTTGTGTGAGTTATGGCCCTTGGAAATGTAGAAAAGCGCCAAAATATCAGTTTTCCGGCCTTTTTTTTGGAAACTCTTCAACGGAATGATTTCATTTTTAGCTCAACTTGACAAAGTCAAGCTGAGCTATTGCCATCACTTCTCGTCAGTCAGCGTATGTACGTACGTTACACAGGTCGCATTTATGATCAGATCACTTTGAAACTTGGTATGCTTGTTTGGGGTGACCTCTAGATGGGAGCTATCGATTTTCTTCAATTTCCGTAAAAAAATGTTGCTGCGGCCAACGTTCTTAGAACTTAGTTTTGTCAGACCTCAATATTTCCCTTTGGCACACCCTACAGGGCACATTTATGATCAGATTGCTTTGAAACAGGGCATGCTTGTATAGGGTGACCTCTAGATGGGAGCTATCGATTTTCTTCAATTTCCATCGAAAAATGTTGCTGCTGCCAACGTTCTTAGAACTTAGTTTAGTCAGACCTCAGTATTTTCCTTTGGCACACCCTACAGGGCACATTTATGATCGGATTGCTTTGAAACATGGCATGCTTGTTTGGGGTGACCTCTAGATGGGAGCTATCGATTTTCTTCCATTTCCGTCCATCAAAAAATGTTGTCGCTGGCAACGATCTTCAAACTTAGTTTAGACAAGCATCAATATATTCCTTTGGTATGCCCTACAGGGCACATTTATGATCAGATCGGTTTGAAGCTTTCTATTCTTGTTTGGGGTTACCTCTAGATGGGAGCCTTCGATGAACTTAGTAAAAACTTAGTGCAGTTAATCATCAATATTTCCCTTTGACACACCCTGCAGGGCACATTTATGATTGGATCGCTTGCAAACTTGGTGTGCTTGTGTGGGGTGACATCTATATGGTTGCTGTCGATTTTCTTCCATTTCTGTCGAAAAATATTGCTGCTGATCTTTGAACTTAGTTTAGTCAGACCTCAATATTTCCCTTCAACACACCCTTCAGGGCACATTTATGATCGGATCACTTTGAAACTTGGTATGTGTTTTCGGAGTGATCTCTAGATGTGAGCTATTGCTTTTTATCATTTCCATAAAAAATTATTGTCGTTATCACCAGCCTTTGAACTTACTGCATTTGTGCATCAACTTATCCCTTTTGCACTCTCTGCAGGGTATATTTATGAATTTCCATAAAAAAACAACAAAAAAAAACCATTGCCGCAAGCAATGACCTTCTACTTAGTGCATTTGTGCATTAACATCTTCCCTTGGCATGCCTCAGAGGGCACATTCATTATCGGGTTGTTATGAAACTTTATATGCTTATGCAGGGTGACAAAGATAGGAGCTATTGATTTTCTTTTCATTTCCATCAAAAACTGTTGCTGTTAGCAACAATCTTTGAATTTATTGCATTTGTGCATCAACATTCTTTGACATGGCCTACAGGCCACATTTATCATAGGATTGTTTTTGAACTTGGTGTGCTCATTAGGCGAGACCTTCAGGTAAGAGCTGTTGATTAGCATTCATTTCTGTGAAAAAAGTTGCCATTTACAATAACCTCTGAACATACTGCATTTGTGTATCAACATTCTTCCTTTAGCCAGTCATTCAGATGACATTTAGAAATGCATGGATTACTCTGACGCTGTGCCCACACAATGCTGTTATGTTGAAATTTCACCAAATAACATTGGTACCAATGATCTTCAATTTTGCCATTTCACTTTTTACTTACCAAGTTCAAGTTTGTCAAGTTGAGCTACAGTGTCATTGACACTTTCATTTAATATTCTTCATTGTTTATTATCTCTAAGGGTGGGGTATGAATCATCCAAGTTATGAATTGTCATGATATGAGGTGTCCATAGGTGGAGTGCAAGTTGTTTAAAGGAAAGTACAAGTTGTCCAGTGGTTAGATATGAAGTGTTCATGGAGAGGTACATATTGACTCAGGAACGGACCATCCAGGATACGAGTTGTCCTACCAACCCTTGTATAATAAGTTTAAACAAAATTATTCACACCTTTAGGGGATGTGACAAGTTAAAAGTAACACACCTAAATCTATTGAGCTATGCTGTTAGCGGAGCTAAAATTATCTCTGTGGATTCTTAGGAGTTTCGGAAGTGTTATTTATGTTCTTCATATGAATGTAGTTTATGTATGCAATATTAACCCTTTACCCTGCGTACATATAAAATTTATTGCTCAAGATTAGCCTTTGTGAAGAAATATCTGACCTTAAATACCAATAAATAAATAAATTATCAAAATTTATTGTTTTAATTACATGTTTTCTTGTAAATGGCTGTTACAACACAATATACAGTGATTAAAATATCTTTCTCCCAGTTCAAGTCGGCAATATTGCTGTGACTGTTTATTTGGTAATAGTATGCTTCATCTCAGGCAAGATTTGGAATCCCGCGTTGTGTCCTTGGGCAAGGCACTTAACCCTGATTGTCTACCTGGGGGGCACGATGACGCCGTGTACTAAGGCGTACTGCACGTCGATGGTGCACATGTCTTCAACCAATCTAACCCTGCCTGTGCTGCTGTGCAGAATTACGGTGTTGGGGAGCTGGCAGCTGCTCGGTAGTTCTCTCCGGTACTCGGGCTTCCTCCACCCGTAAAACTGTCACGGTCATGATTAGCCATTGTGCATAAGTATGTGACCTTAAACACCAATAAATAAATCAATAAATAATCTCAGGCAGAGACTCTGTGAATTGGAATTTATATCCTCAAATTCAATCGGGGGTCTAATGTTGACATCGACATTGAATTTGAATTGAATTGAAAACAGCAGGAACAAATACTTACAGAGGTGTTTAGAGATGGTTGATATACCGTGAAGAGCGTTCGATATTGGTATCGAAACAAGTACCAATTTACCATACTGATGGAATCTCAAATATTTCCGACACAGGTTAAAATCAAAAAGGACAACAACAGAATAATTCCTGACCGGTCATTTGATGTAACAAAGAATCTGAGAGAAAATACCCAGGAGGTATTTTCTCTCATTTTCTTTGTCACATCAAATGACTGATGTTTAGTGCCTGTGTTGCTTCCAACATTTTGGTGGCTTTGTCTGCCTTAAAACAGTGAGCGATAGCTGGGCAGTATACCAAAAATACCATCAGATATTGGATTCAGAGGAACTGTTTGATATAATTCTTTCTGCAATTGTCAATAAGGCAGATATGCCAATAAGGCGATAGAACCAAAAATGCATCAGGCAACTACTGCATCATTTCTGCAGCAGGATTCTGATAAGACATTATTTGCTTTCGAGGGGAGCGCGTTGGCTCAATCGGTAGGCTGGAAGCCGAGATGTCCTCTGTCCGAATCCCACCTGCGGCAACCGCTTTTTGTCCTTGAGCAAGACACTTCATTGTCTACTAAGGCGTACTGCATGTCGATGGTGCACTTGTCTTCAACCAATGCTAACCCTGCTTGTGTGGAGTTAGTATGTTTGGGAGCTGACAGTTGCTCGCCATTGCTCAGTGGTTCTCTCTGGGTACACCAGCTTCCTTCACCCATAAAACTCGTCAAAATTAGCCATTGTGCAGAATTATGTGACCTTAAACACCAATAAATAAATAACATGAGTTACCAATTCAGAAATATACAAATTGGGAAGCTTATTTGATGTCTATCCTAAATCAGGTCATCAATATCAACATCGATCCCACTCTTCGAAACTTTGTTGGACCCAACGTCAGGCTTACCTGTTCTCGTTCTCATAAAATGTCAGCAGTAGAATTGTATGTAGTAGCTTCAAAGTCGCACTTCAGGCCTACCTGGACTTAAAGTCCAGGTAGCCCTGAGGTGTGGCGGAAGAATTTATGAGATTCCTGCTGTTAATATTTTTTAGGAGTGTGAGTTAAAGTATACCTCAGTCAGTCTCAGTTGCAAATAGGTGTGTCAAAAGTTCACAATTGTGCTAAAACACCTTAGAAATGTATCACTGCCATATGGCTATCTTGTCTGTCCATTATTAACTGGAAGAGTGCTTCATTATACCCCCATTTTCAAAGAAAATAGGGGTATACTGGATTACATGCATCCATCCGTCTGTGTGTCCATGTGTGAGTCCGTCCGAGAATATTCATAACTTTCATAAGTTCAGTAAATTATTATTTTCTATAATATTTGTTGGTCATAGGTATGCCCACACTAGTTTTTTTTAATTTTTTATTGTTTTATTACTTGTTCACTTAGAAATTGTGTCCGTCCGAGCCCAATTTTGTCTGTACAGCCTGTATCTCGGGTATCGAATGTTCTATTGCAATGAAATTTGCTGTGAACACTGCTTATGGTATAGGCTTTAAAAAAGGATTCAACGATATGTCTCACATTCTCTTTTTTAGAGTTATCTCCCTTTTTTGACTTACAAATTGTAGGAAATAGACATTATTTGTCTGTTCAGCCTGTATCTCAGATATGGGTTATCAGATTTTAGTGAAATATGGCATGCAGTTTGCCTATGACAAAGGCTTCTGCCTCATTGCATAAAACTTCCAAACATCAAACAATTTACCATACCTTTTGACTTAAAATTGTTGAAAACTTTCGAAGAAAATGGGGGGGGGGTATACTGGATTACATGCATCCATCTGTGCGGCCGTGCATCCGTCCGTGTGTGAGTCCGAGAATATTCATAACTTTCATTATTTTCTATAATATTTGTCGGTCATAGGTATGCCCACACTAGGCGATACACCACGTGGGGGTATGCACCGGACGACAGTCCAGTCTTGTTATTTTTGGCCCTGAAAATTTCGTTGTGGATCTTTGTCTTGTTACAATTTATGGGAGAGTGCATATAGGAACTCTCCCATAAAATGTTAAAAGGCGAATCCACACACAAAATAATATCACTTCAAAGATAATATGAAGTGCATCCACAAAATATGAATCCTTTAAATTGTGGTGCCTGCACTTCAAAATAAAGCCCAAATATGGATTTCCAGCTTGCTACTAGTTAAGGGCTTGTTCAGAGCATGTGCAAAATGCTATTATTTGTTACAGGGAGGTCAAAACTCATGTTCAAATATGTTGATTTCAGGTTTGTTGTGCATGAAGTGCAGAACTGTGATCAAAGAAGTTGTATGTGTCTTGATCAGATTGTGATCGGGTTGCGATACTTACCAGTGGTTGATAGAGCTGGGAAGTTTCAATTTTTTTAGATTTGGTTTTTGGTTTGGTTTACAGAATAAAACTCAGTTTCGGTTCATTTTTTCTATGTGTCAGGAACAGATAGAAAATAACACTTCAGGTTCCTCAACTGGGAAATAATCTGCAATATGACACTACTCACCATAAAACCCCTGTCTGTATTGTGCTAAGCCTAATTTCCCTTTGGGTTATATGGAATCAGTTGCTAAGCCTATTCAGTCGGAAAAAATCCCATAAATCAGGGTAACAAATGAATAAGGTTCATCTAAATTATGTGGTGTTCTCATTGTCACATTTTTTCTCCCTTATTGACTCGTCCGGTGGACGAGTCAATAAGAAAGAAAATGTGACACTGAGAACACAATGACCTATTCACCCCTTTGACAGAAAGACTAAATGATGGTAATCAATAGTGGTCGTTAATCTAGTTCTCTCCCAGTAAGATAGTTTGATCAGTTTGTGCACAAATACAGTAAAACTGTACGTTCGGTTTTTGCTGGGTGTTAGGATTTGTTTATCTGGTTTTCTGCCCAAACCAGAACTGAACTGGAAAAATGAAACCCGACCCAGCCCTAGTGGTCGAGAAATAAAATATTGCGAAATCAAGACCAAATCAAGAAGTACGAAGGAAAATAGCATCTCAGGTTCACTATTCTCTCAATTCTTTTCCAACAGTGCTTTTCTAAAGTGCTGTGGGAGAGAAAAGCAGAAGGATAATTTCCTCCCAGTCCGGTCAGAATTCTCGCCTGCTTTTGTCATCACAATGCTGTATTTTGTTCAGTCTTTTTGATATTTTATTTTTTATATTCAAATTTCAGTTCACACTGGTTTCTTGCTATAATTTGCTTTCCTGGAAAATTAAAGGAAGAACATGTTATGTATTTTCCAAGAAGTAAACTGATTTCACCAAATAATGATGATTCTGAACAGAAAATGATGGAGTCAGAAACGGACATTTCTAGTGTTACTTCCAAAGACTTGAATGCACCTGATCGGAGTGATGGTAACATTGGTCAGTCCGTGAAAACAGAACAACAATTAAACAATGAAACACAAAGTGTGAATCAGAGTGCATCACCTGTGCCCATTTCATCTATATCACATTCATCATTAACCTCAGACAGTGAAATTTCTTCACCAGACAATGCTGGAGATCAAAGATTAGCTCTCTTACAAGTGAGTTATCAATTGATGCTTAATTTTCAAAAAGTTAAAATTAATGGCAAACTAGTGGTCTATCATAAGACTGTGTACTCTTCAGACATTATCCAGATCTTGTTCGATACGGTTTGCAGTTTTGTATTTTAGTCAATTGGACTCAAACAGAAACTATGTATCTTTATTAACCCTTAAGTCCTCAGATTAATTTTAAAGTATTTATGGCCTTTTTCTGCTTTCATAGTTATTGGTGACTTGGCAGTGGTTCTACATCACTGCTGGCTGCCTATACAGGCAGCCAGCAGTGATGTAGAACCACTGCCAGGGAAAATTCAGTCTACACACAAGAGTAATAAAAAAGATTACACAAGGGAGCACCTGCTTCAATGCAATATAAAAGTGGCGGTTTGGGGCTATATGGGAGCTTAAGGGTTAAGACATACTATTACCACTTTAGTGGGTGTTCTCTAGTATATTAACAGAGTTTAATAGGGATTTTAAAACTTGGTAATTCACTGTGTCATGCAACTGAAAACGAGCTGCTAATGAAAACAAAATTCTTCTCACTTTGAATCATGGTAATAACAGTAATAACATGATTTAATAATGAAATGCGAAGAATGAATAACAGCCCTGTGGCTTACTGATGGCCGTGAGCTTTGTATCGGGCTGGTAATAAGTCCTCGGGCTGTTGTCTATTTCTCTTAGCCATAACTCAGGTCTTTGTTACATTGGGAAAAAAATCCCCTGAGGGCCTGAATAGTTTTTTCACATACAACCGATAAGCCCAGTGTGCAATAATTTTTAGAGTCATTGCTGCCTGCATAGGCAGCCAAGATGTAAGTCTGGGAGACTTACATTTGACTCCCCATGGGAACCCCAGGAAGCAAAGCACTGCTTGTTTACTGTGGTAAACTGATCAAATAGGACCCAGCCACCAATGCTTGGGGTGGTAGTCCTCTAGAATGTCCAGCATGGATGTAAATGATTGACCAAACTTGACTTTTATCAGTATGTTGCGGTCACGATTAGCCATTGTGCAGAAGAATGTGACCTTAAACACCAATAAATAAATAAATAGTTATCTTTGACTGCTTGTTGCTGCACCCTTTCTGAAGCAGAGTTAAAATTGTATTAAATTCAAGGTTCGATTCAGTTTTGAATAATGCACATCATTCAATTCGAGATTAAATTCGAATCGAAAATGTGTGATAATCTTGAAAGAATAGAAAAATCAATATTGGGTTCGGATTTATGTCCAAAGGGTACAGTGTCCATGATTCTACCTGACAAGCACTAGCTGTTTTAAGTGTGAAGAGACAGTTGTTCAAGACAAAAGTCCGACAAAACTGAGACATTCTGACATAATTCTTGGGTTTGCACCATGCCAAGGTTGCAATTAATTAGAAAGTTAAGTGTGGTTGGGAGAATGGTGTGGACACAATTTATGATTAAGTTGAATGGAGGTCCAGCTTTTGTTGCAGTCCGATAATAACAGATTAAAACAGAATTACCATTAACCCATTGCACTTTGTGGGTCAGTGGTGTGAAGTGCCTATCTGGGATAGCAGTGACTGATCAGTGATTAGGTCATTAGACTTCAAACTAAAAGGTCCATTGTTCGATCCCTACCAGTGGTAACAACATTATGTCCTTGGGCAGGGCACTTTATCTGGACTGCCCATGTGGGTGCATGGTGACACTGTACTAAGACTTACTGCATGTTGATGGTGCACTCACTTGCCTTCAAGCAGTGCTAAGGAGTTCGCATGTGAAATATTTGTCTAAACACTTCTGTCTTGGTCAGTCGTGCAAACTTCAAAAAATGAAAATTAAATTGTTTATGTCTGATATTTTACCCAAGTTTATAAAATTGATAAATTTGTCCCTTGAGTGCAACAAGGCTTTGCAATGCTTTGGCATTGCAAAGCCTTCTTGCACTCACAGGGGTCGATTTAATTTTTAAAATTTGAATAGCAGTTTACTAACTTGGATAAATTTTGATTAGCCTTTCCTATAATTTATATGTCTTTGTCATGTGAAATTGATTAGCTATAGTTGAAAATTAATTCTGAAATCACTATGCGAATCCAGTTAAATCAAGCCCTGTGCACTCAAGGGATGAAATACACCACCACTCATGCTATTCTGTAGATTATGAGGCCTAAAACATAAAACAAACCAAGAATATGACATTTTGATGGCAAAGAAATAATCATAAAAATATAAAATAAAATAAAAAAAACCCCGCCCACATGCAATTTTACAAAAAAATGGCCTGAGAAACAGACAATCTACTTTGTGGGGCCTTATGGTGACCATGTGAAATATTTGCCCAAACTCTTCAATCTCGGTCAGGCGTGTATACTTACCAGCTCTATTTATTTCACTGCGCTTGATTGTGTTTTGTCAAAATTGGTTATTTTCTCAAATTAAGTTGCCAGTGGATGATTCCATTTTACGATTAGTAATAAAATAATTCTGTTGTTTATTTCATCAACTCTCCTCTTCATGGCTGCAGTTGCTTTTACTTATATTTGCAATGATGTTTTTTATGGTGACATAATTTTATCAAGTTAAATTTTTTTAGTGCAAGATCACAAATTTTAGTGTGCTTGGCTAAAATTGGCTCCTGACACCATGAACACTGCTCATGCAGCTGACAAATTTTTGACTTGGATAATGAAAAGAAACGATGCCTCCAAATGTTTTCATGCTTGAACATATTTGTGAGAATAATTTTCAAGTTGTTTAAAACAAGGCCCAAGGGCTATATTTAGAAGTGTCATAATCCCCCCTCCCCCTCCCCATTTTATGACTGTGGCTAACTGGTAGAGTGATGAATTAGTTTTGGTTGACAAAATTTGTGCACATAATACAGTGGAACCTACTTAATTGGATATCTCTTAATTGTATATCCCTGTTAATTGAAGATAATTTCCCACCACAAAATCATTTACAATACCTCCAGTACAAATTTGACCTGTTTATTGAGTATAGGTTATAGAGTAAAATCTTGTTAATTGAATAAGAAATCTTGTAACCTGTCGAGAAATTACCCTGACTCTTCCCAGTTTTCATGTGTTTATAAACCTATTTGACCTCAGTACATCCAGTACAGACATTTAATCTATTATATCTTGTTTGACAGAGCTCATCGAGCTCTGTCAAACAAGATAGAATAAATACTAAGTTTATCCCTATAATACAGGAAACTGACACAATCCCTGTAAATTGAATATGCCTGTTAATTGAATAATTTTAATTGGCAAAGTGGCTATTCAATTAACATGGTTCCACTGTATTTTCCTTGCTTGTTACAATTTATGGGAGAGAGCCTATGGTCACTCTCCCATAAATTTTGACAAAGAAAATCCATACAGACAAAATAGTTTCAATTCAAAGATAAAATGTTGCTCATCCACAAAATATTAAGTCTTTAAACTGGAGTACTTGCACTTCAGAATAAAACCCAAATATGGGCTTCCAATACCCTACCAGTTAATGGAGAAAACATTTACACAATCTTCTCCAAAATCACTACTTCAAATGCTTCCATGTTTCACGTATGACATTCTTGTAAGAAGAAGTTGCAAGTTTGTTCAATTCAAATCCCTGGTGTCATATTTAAGGAGGTCATGAACCCCATTGGTGTGAACACTGTGGGTAAAAGAGAAAACATAAAAAAATCTTCCTGCAAACCACCATTGTTCATGTGAGGCCAGTTTCCTCTTTATTCATTTCTGTACTTCTCCAGTTAGTGAGTGGAGGTGATGAGAGTGTACATGTTAATGAATAACATACCCTTTTCTGGTGACAACTTACAAATTGGTTCAAATCAAAACTCTGTAGAGGAGTGAGAGAGCACATTTCAACTTGTTTTGGTGTGGGGATCTTGCTTGTTTGTTTATTGGGGTTTGATGACACTTTCACATAGGACACTTTTATGGTTTAAGGTAGCCAGAGTTTTCAGTAAGAAGCACCGAGCAGTGATGAGCAACTGTCAGAAATTCCAACTCACTCTACACAATCAGAGTTGGCAGCAGTTGAAGGCAAGTTCACTATAGATGTGCAGTACACCTTAGTTCAAAGCACCATGGTGTCCCAATGTGGTCAAACAGGATTAAGTGTCTTGCCCAAGGGTAAAATGCAGTTAGCAGAGGTCAGGATCGAACCATCAACCTTTTGGTGCAAAGTCCAATGCTCTAACCATTGATCCACTCCACTCTTCCTGGGCTCTTGGCATTCAGATGAGCACCTTTGACCTCTTTGGTCTCTTGCTTCAGTTTTTGCTTGGAATCTAAGCTTATTAACCCTTTATCCAACGTAACTAACCAAAACCGGTCAGCGCTATTCTCAAAAATCGCCAATTAATTTTCATTATTTTTTCATTTTTTGTCTCAAAAACATAGGTTATGACCCCTCATTGGAACGAGCTCATTCCAATGAGGAGTCATAACCTATGTTTTTGAGAGAAAAAATAAAAATTAGTTATTCAAGAATTTTTTTGGCAAGTGTCGTCTGCTTTTCATGTTAGGTAAAGGGTTAACACCTTGGGGAATAAGCTTCTCAATATCATTTCTGTGTGAGCTATAAGCTAAATTTTGTAACTAAAAAATTAATTTTTTTTTAGTTATTTATGAAGAAATTGTGCCCTCTTCTGGTCATGTTACAGGGTATTTTTTTGTTTTTAAAAATTTGATAGCAGTTTTTATTGCTGTCCCGGAAAATTGATTAGCAGTTGGGACAAATTGATCGGCAGTTATAAAGAGACGAATAAATTTTCAGAAAAACACACCTTTTCAATCTTGTAGTTTGTTTCATTAACAAGAATAAAAATCTGAGAAATTTGAACTAAAATCAAACATTATCAATTCGAATAAGAGTTCATCTTGAACTTCAGCCAGTTCAGGCTTAGATGGTCATTGTCAGTGTTAGTACTCACTGCCCAGAAAAGGGGGCAGGTGGTCAGAATGGGCAGGGTGTGGGATTTGCAGCTGCAACTCTTTAGATGTATCAATTTGATATTATGTAATGCTTAAAGGCATCCACAGGGCACCGTGGCATTGCGTAACCGGTTCTCGTCAGATCACCGAAGTTAAGCAACATCGAGCCCTGTTATTCCTCGGATGGGTGACCTTCTGAACGATCGATTCGGACTCCCGCATTGTGTTCTTGGGCAAGGCACTTAACCCTGATTGTCCACATGGGGGCACGATGACGCCGTGTAGTAAGGCGTACTGCATGTCGATGGTGCACAAGTCTTCAACCAATCTAACCCTACCCGTGCCGCAGTGCAGAGTTACGATGTTGGGGAGCTGGCAGCTGCTCGTCGTTGCTCTGTGGTTCTCTCTGGGTACTCCGGCTTCCTCCACCCATAAAACTGTCACGGTCATGATTAGCCATTGTGCATAAGTATGTGACCTTAAACACCAATAAATAAATAAATAATAAATAAAGGCATCCACACGGGTAGTACACACTGTGACATGGGTTCTTTTTCCTGCACTGGGGAAAAGACAATTTTTTCCACAATTACAACTACCCCCTTCCAATTTCCCAATTTCTATCATATACTGCACTGACTGGTCACTTGTGTCTGAGCTCATACTCTAGCATAAGCCCATCCCTAACTTTACAAATGCAAGTTACCAAGTGGCCCCTCTAAGTCTTAACCCCACCCTCCTACTTTTCAGTTTTAGAATAAGATCTATTTTAGTCACAGTTACTGGTAATTATGACCAAGCCTGAAAATAAGCAATCTGTCATTTGCAAAATGAGGTCCCCAGAGGGTGAATTTGCTGATGCTATCCCTTACAGTTGGCCAATTTATCCTCTAGGTTCCTCTTTTTGTTTAGGTTTGAGACCCTGATTCAGATTGAGGTTCACAAAGGGTAAATTTAGTGATGCTATCCTGCTGTGCAGGGTAGCATCACCAATTTGACCCTCTGGAGAGCTCATTTTTCAGATGACAGTCTGCTTGTTTTCTGGCTTGATTATGATGCAAATAGGTAAGTGGTCCTCTGATAATTATGACAACTAACCTTACCAAATATATAAACAGCTGGAGTTAAAAAAAAAAGGTTGTGGAAGGTGATTATGAAAAATTACTGGTGCACATCAAGTGAGCTAATTTAGAGGCACTGACATCACAGAAAACACTAGTGGAGTTTTGTCAACTGATTTGATTGATTGACAATATTTTATTTCCAAACAAACAATATAAAAAGTACAAAAACAGAGACTACACAATAATAAAATAAACTGTGAATTAGAAAATGGATCCAGCAGAAAGCTAATGCTTATGTAAGCTGTCTCCACCTTTGGATTAAATGTTGGAGTATGAACATCCGAAGATCACTTTTTGTTGTACCTTTAAAGTGGTAATCTGAAGAGTGAGGTTGGATTATATAACAGAGGTTTGTGTTTTTGAATGGTGAATGTTGTAATTGGAGGTAGAGGTTGGAGTAGTTCGACTGGCCGAGTGGGTACTAGGGCTGTTGAGCTCATGTGAGATGGACGAAGATAGGTGGAACCCGACCAGTTAAGACAGACTGGCAAGAAGCGTATTCAGGTTGGGATCCGGGCAAAGCACCCATTTGGATCAGCAACATTGAACGATCAGTATGTTGAATACGCCATGTTGGAGATTGCAGTGTTGATTTCGGTACATGATCAACTGATTTGAATACGCTTGTAAAATTGTTATCATTTCACATGACCAACGTTGTAAATGGTGTTGAAATATCAGAAAAAACATTGAATCGCACCATGCAAACCAAGTTTTGGTGATTCGATCAAACTTGGGGGATCTTGCTTTGCAAACAGCGATGCGAAACCACACCCAAAATACCCTGTGTTTTTTAAAGATTGTAGAAAATATTTTCAGTTTTCCTGATCAGAAAATGACCTATATTGAATAACATCAACCAATTTCAAAACAACACGATTGCTGATTGCTCACATATTGAAATATGTCTGCACCGCTGCCATCTTTGGGAAAGGGGATGCAGAAGTTGCAAAAAATTAAACAATTCTCAAGAAATTTTCTTGAAGGGTGTCAAGTTCCTGATGCCTTGCAAAGAGTATACTTTGATGTCTCTGAATAATGAATATGTTAAGGTCACACAAAGTAGATCTTCTCTTTCTCAGGCCATTTTTTGTAAAATTGCATGCAGGCGGTTTTTAGCTCACCTGACTGAAAGTCAGGGTGAGCTATTCTGATCACTTTTCGTCCGTCGTCTGTCGTGAAGGTGGTGTTTGGGCCTTTTTCTCCCAAACCACTGGCCGCATATTAATGAATTTTCATGTGAGTAAGGGTTATATAAGGGCATTTTGATTTTTTGTCAAATTAGGTTTCAGCTCATATTGAGCAGAGGGATGGGGCAAAAATGCTCCAATTCTTAAAAAATCTTCTTCTCAAGAACCAGCAATAGCAGAGACTTGATATTTGGTATGCAGCTTCCTTTTGAGGTGTAGACTCAAGTTTGTTCAAGAGAAGTTTGTCGGGCATTATTTGCCTTCGTTACGGGAGGGGCAAAAATTTTGGCCACGCCTAAAATTTCTATTTTCAGAACCGTCAGGTCGATTTGAACCAAATTTGACATGAGATGATAATGGGTCATAAGTAGTTGATTGATGCAAAAAATTTTTTTCTCATTGCCCCTTGGGAACCTCGGGAGCTAAAAATAGGAAAAACCTTAAAACTGCCATATCTCCAAAACTACACGGCACAGAGAATTCTTATTTTGTATAAAGCTTACTTTTATCCAGTAGAATAGAATGGTTAAAAAAAATCCCTATCGGTTTGATCACAAGGTACTTTTTTCAGGACTTTGAAAAAGTGCTGAGTCAGCACTTTTTAACACTTGCAGGCAATGGGAAAAAGATTAAAAAATCTTCTTCTCCAGATCCAGCAGGCAGAATCTTTTGATATTTGGTATGCAACATTGTAGGATGGATCTGATTCAAGTTTGTTCAAATCGGCCCCCTGGGTTCATATTTGGGCTTAGTATAGGAGCCCGATTTCGAACTTAGTGCATTTCAGGCAAATTTCTTAAAAAATCTTCTTCTCCAGATCCAGCAAGCAGAATCTTTTGATATTTGGTATGCAACATTGTGGGCTGGATCTGATTCAAGTTTGTTCAAATTGACCCCTTGGATTCATATTTGGGCTCACTATAGAAGCCCGAATTCGAACTTAGTGCATTTCAGGCAAATTTCTTAAAAAATCTTCTTCTCCAGATCCAGCAGGCAGAATCTTTTGATATTCGGCATGCAATATTGTGGGGTGGATCTGATTCACGTTTGTTCAAATCGGCCCCCTGGGTTCATATTTGGGCTCAGTATAGAAGCTCGAATTCGAACTTAGTGCATTTCAGGCAAATTTCTTAAAAAATCTTCTTCTCCAGATCCAGCAGGCAGAATCTTTTGATATTTGGTATGCAACATCGTGGGGTGGATCTGATTCAAGTTTGTTCAAATTGGCTCCCTGGATTTATATTTGGGCTCAGCATAGAAGCTCGAATTCAAACTTAGTGCATTTCAGGCAAATTTCTTAAAAAGTCTTCTCCAGATCCAGCAGGCAGAATCTTTTGATATTTGGTATGCAACATTGAGGGGTGGATCTGATTCAAGTTTGTTCAAATCGGCCCCCTGGATTCATATTTGGGCTCACTATAGAAGCTCGAATTTGAACTTAGTGCATTTCAGGCAAATTTCTTAAAAAATCTTCTTCTCCAGATCCAGCAGGCAGAATCTTTTGATATTTGGTATGCAACATCGTGGGGTGGATCTGATTCAAGTTTGTTCAAATTGGCTCCCTGGATTTATATTTGGGCTCAGCATAGAAGCTCGAATTCAAACTTAGTGCATTTCAGGCAAATTTCTTAAAAAGTCTTCTCCAGATCCAGCAGGCAGAATCTTTTGATATTTGGTATGCAACATTGAGGGGTGGATCTGATTCAAGTTTGTTCAAATCGGCCCCCTGGATTCATATTTGGGCTCACTATAGAAGCTCGAATTTGAACTTAGTGCATTTCAGGCAAATTTCTTAAAAAATCTTCTTCTCCAGATCCAGCAGGCAGAATCTTTTGATATTTGGTATGCAACATTGTGGGGTGGATCTGATTCAAGTTTGTTCAAATCGGCCCCCTGGATTCATATTTGGGCTCACTATAGAAGCTCGAATTTGAACTTAGTGCATTTCAGGCAAATTTCTTAAAAAATCTTCTTCTCCAGATTCAGCAGGCAGAATCTTTTGATATTTGGTATGCAACATTGTGGGGTGGATCTGATTCAAGTTTGTTCAAATCGGCTCCCTAGATTCATATTTGGGCTCACTATAGAAGCTCGAATTCGAACTTAGTGCATTTCAGGCAAATTTCTTTGAAAATCTTCTTAACAAAATCCAGCTGGCAGAATCTTTTGATATTGGGTATGCACCATGCTTACAGGAGTGAGATTCAAGTTTGTTCAAGCCAAATCCCTAGGTCCATATTTGGACTCACTGTGGGAGCTTGAATTGTAACTTAGTTCAAAATGAGGAATTTTCTTTAAAAATCTTCTTCTTCAGATCCAGCAGTCGGAATGTTTTGATATTTGGTGTGCAGCATCCTTAGGGGGGTGAGATTCAAGTTTGTTAAAGCCAAGTCCCTGTGGGAGCCCGAATTATAACTTAGTTCAATATGAGGAATATTCTTTAAAAATCTTCTTTTTTTTTTGTAGATCCACTGGTCAGAATCTTTGGATATTTGGTATAAGCTTTTCTTAGGAGGAGCAGATGCAACTTGTTGAAATCAATTCTCTGGGTTGATATTTAGGCTACCATGTCAGGTGAGCGCCCTCAGGCCCCTTGGGGCCTCTTGTTTTTCTGTTCTTTCCCCATGTTTACGTCCTCACCCTAGGGGTGTTTAGGCGTTTTGGTCTGCATCTACCATCTGATGCTCTGCAGTCTCTTCTGGGGAAGGCTCTGTTTAGCATCAGATAGTGTTTAAATTAGACACTGATTACTGGGCCATCTTTACCAGTGCCTGGAGTCAGTTTTCTGGTTTGTTTACACTTTTTGTTTATGTTGACAACGGTTACTTTTGATAAGTGATTCCTTGTCTTCTGCCTTGATTATTCATAGTAAGATACATTAATATTGTCCGTAAGGGTTGGATTAATTGTTTCAGAATGATTTAAAACTTTTGTCCACACATAGGCTTTTTTGGGATCCATTTGGGCTCTGGATTCCCTTTGGGAACCTGGGCTCTTCTGAAAAAATTTTTTCAAAAAATTTTTTCTTTTTGAATTGTTTTTTCATATTATTATAATGGATTTTTATATTATGTATCTTTGTTTACAAGGTTTATTGCAGGTACTATGATTGATTATTTTTACAATGAAAGATTATTGTTCAAATTGTAATGGAAGGAAGTCTTCCTCTGATTCTCATGATTTCTGCATTAATTGTAATCAATGTACCCACACTAATCCTTGTTCTGTATGTAGCAATCGGGATGACAAACGTTGGACACGTGTGTCACGGTATGTTGTTAGCGGGGAGAGGGACATGCCAGTCCTCTCTCCGCAGGGTCACTCAAGTATTTCACTCTCTTTTTCAGAGAAACAACAATTGGGTGATGTTTCCGTGATGTGGTCTTCCAGTGCGCATCCGTCGTCACAATCCAGAGAAGAGCTAGCGGCAAAAGTGGTCATGGATATACGGCAATTGCCTAAGAGGCCCCTAGTAGGGTCAACGACATTGGCGTCTACGTCCGCTAGCTCGCCCGGTGTTGCGTCCATTTACCGAATGGTACAGCGCCTGGGTTCATCCGTTGCAGTCCAGGAAAGAAATAAGGGTGTTGCGAGCACTATAAACATTCCACAGGCACACCCAGTGACGACGGAACTTGGTTTAGGATGGAAGAAGCCTTTGGGTTCGGTCCCTAGCTCGTCCAGCTCCGCACGGGCTGCGAGCGAGAGAGGTCTCTCTCTCCACAACAACATCGTGGTCCGGATGTTGTTGTACAAAACGTTCCTCAGTCGGAGCTTACGTCCACCCCTCGGGACGCTCCGGTGTATAAACAGTCCAGAAAGACTGTATCAAGGGCTTCTTCCTCCTCACGTCAGCACACTCGACTGCACCTTGGCTACGTGACCGCCGATATCCAGCCGGCATCGCCTTCCAGAGATTCCCCGACAGCCAGGTCACGCCATCCGATAGCCAAGGATTCGAGGCCACCTTCTTCTGGACGTTTGCATAAGAGAAGTATGCAAGAGACAACGTCCACGGAGCTTCCTGCGACTAAATCACGTAAGACCGCAGCTCCGCAGGCCTCGTTAATGGACGTGCTATCGCAGATAGCACAAATCATAGCAGCATCCGGCAGAAGCCCTATCAGAGCAGGAAGAATCTGATGATGCTGGGTCGGTGCGTTCCGCAGCGAGATATCCAGGAGGTCCGTCAGGATGGCGAAAGGGATATGGATGAATTGGAGTTCTCCCTTTTGGAACAACACAAAATTGCTGTCGAGTTAATCCGGCATTTTCTTCCTGATGTCGTTCCAGCGGACCAGGATGCTGCTCAGCCCGATAGGAGGCTTATAGCGCCACTGGACACCAAATTTTTTAATCGGTTTAGGGACACCGTCCCTGAGTTTCTGTCTCAGTCCAGGAATGTCTCACGGACATTTGAACTTTTGAATGACGCTATCAATAAACTTGCTGGTAAATCGGGCAAGTCAGCCTTCTTATCGGCTAATGCTCTTAATCTGCCTTTCATTAATTCAAGGAATAGATTTGAAACGGCAGGACAGGGTGTTCAGAGAGTTCCTCTGCGTCTAGGCGACCAGGCTGAAGACCTTGAATTATCCATGCCGTCGTCGATGTCTATTCATAGCTCTACCTTGGAAACGACGATATCTTCGAATAGAGCAAATTTAGATGCACTCTCGTACGCAGATAACCTTACCAGAGCATTGTCGTTACGCCTTGTAGGGCAAGAATTTCAGGACGTACAAACGTCTTTGAGAGTTCTGTCAAGGGCCATTGCCTATTCTACATATAACTCCATCCTTTCAGTGGCTAATCTGGAGTTGGTTAGACGTGACGGAACCCTAGCTACGTCCACGAGAGTGGATAGTAAGGTGAAAAACTCTCTTAGAGTCGCTCTGGTCTCCGGAGAGCTTCTCTTTGACGGCAAGCTTTCTGCTATTTACGATAAGTTAACTAAGAAAGCTTCAGACTCTCTGCTTTTTAAGTCCGCTTCTAATAAGTCGGAACCAGCAGAAAAAAGTAGGCCTGGATCTTCTGGGACGAGCACGTCCAGGGGAAGTTCCTTTACGCGCCCTCTAGGCCTTATTCTCGAAACCTCAAGGCAGCAACTCTAGCAGGGGCTGTAATGCTGGCCGTAATAATAGGTCAGACGCCCCTAGGTCGACGGCGCGAGGTGCGGGACGGGGAGGATGTGGTTTCTCCTATTGCAAGCCTCGCAGGTCCAGGAAGTGATGGTGTAGACCTCTGTCGCGTTCCTGTGGGCGGAAGGTTGTCGAGTTATTTACAAAATTGGGAATTGATTACAGAGGACCCTTGGGTTCGAAGGGTAATTACGGAAGGACTGAAACTGTCCTTCAAAGGAAAACCTCTGTTAACTCCAAGATGGACTCAACTTCCGTCGAATATTCTAAAAAGAGACGCACTTCTTTCGGAAGTTCAGTCTCTTTTACTGAAGAACGCGATAGAGGTCGTAGAAAACCAGGAATCTCCAGGTTTCTACAGCATCTGTTTCTGGTTCCCAAACCAGATGGCTCGTTCCGTCCAGTAATAGATTTAAGCTGGATAAACAAGCTGATTGTGGCTCCAAAATTTTATATGGAGACCATTCGATCGGTCAGAACGAGCATTCGAGTGAATGACTATGCTGCAAGCATAGATCTCGATGCGTACTTTCACGTCATGGTACATCTGGCATTCAGAAAGTATCTTCGTTTCGCTGTCCTAGGTGTTGTATATGAGTTCCGTGCGATGTGCTTCGGTCTGAATCTAGCGCCCTGGGCTTTCACTCGGATAATGAACTCGGTCATGACTTACTTCCAAGCTCATTCGTCTGCGGTAACGTCGGCCTACCTGGACGATATTCTTCAGAGGTACAGCAACGAGTTAACACTTCAGAACGATGTGCAGAATCTTCTACTATTGCTCCGACGTCTCGGTTTTATAGTAAACGAACAGAAGTCGGATCTGGTGCCATCCAAGTCATTCACCCACCTGGGGATGAGCTTCGAGACGCACAACAATCTCGTTCGTCTGTCGTTAACCAGAGCGAAATTAGTCAGTTGTTTTGCTCGCTATTGTCTAAACTCAGAGAAGGTTACAGCGAGAGAATTCATGAGACTGATAGGTCTGTGCGGAGCTTCCACGGATCTCATTCCAATAGGGCGGCTACGCGCTCGTCCTCTCCAAATCTTTCTGACTCAGAATTGGAAAGTGAAGACTCATTCGCTCGATGCGGACATCCACTTGTCAGACCAAGTGAAACAAGAGATTCAGACTTGTGCAGACATTCAGTGGTTAACTCAGGGAGTTCCACTGCAATTGCCGGATCCAAGTTTTACTATTATGACGGATGCCAGTCAAACAGGTTGGGGTGCGACACTATGCCCGTCAGATTCGAGGTGCCAGGGTCTTTGGGATCCTCAATTTTTAGGCAAGCACATAAATATCAAAGAAATGATGTCAATTTGGCTTGCGTTGCGTCATTGGATGGACGTTATTCAGAACACACACGTTCAAATTTTGTCCGACAATACGACTGTAGTAGCGTATATTCGGAATCAGGGAGGCACTCATTCCATTCCGTTGTTCAAGCTAACGGAAAGAATCCTGTTTGTACTGGAACATCAGGTTCTACTATCGGTCCGTCATATCCCGGGTCATCTGAATGTGTTAGCAGACTCCCTTTCACGGAAGGGTCACCTGTTGCCGTCGGAATGGACTCTCAACAAACAGGTTTTCAATTAGATTTGCTACCAATGGGAGCGACCAATGATAGATTTGTTTGCGACGCACCTCAACAATCAGTTGCAGACTTAAGTGTCCCCATGTCCGGATCCTCGAGCGTTTGCAGTAGACCCTCTGTCGATCCCGTAGGATGGGATAATAGGATATGCGTATCCTCCAGCGCCGCTGATTCAGCAGATATTGCTCAAGATAAAGCAATCCCACTGCAGAATTCTGTTGGTAGCATCTCTGTCACCACAGAGACCGTGGATAAATCTACTCAGGTGTCTGTTGTGGGACATGCCGTGGAAGCTTCCTCCATGGGAGGATCTTCTATCGCAGGGGAAATTGCGCACGCTTCACCACAAGCTGCAAGGTCTCAACCTTCACGTTTTTCCATTGTGCGGTCCTTCTTGCACAGTAAGCGTTTTACAGGACGAGCAGTGGACGCAATTTCTAACTACAGGAGGACCTCCTCTTCGCTAAATTATGCTGCAAAGTGGAAGGTCTTTCGCCAGTGGTGTAGGGATCACTCTGTGGATTTATATGATCCCTCCATTCCTGACATTGCTAATTTTCTGGTCTATTTGTTTGACGAGATCAAACTGCAGCCTGTTACTATCAAGGGTTATAGGTCTATGTTATCTGATACCTACGCTCACCATGATACATTAATGATTGGTTCTAATGTCTCTTTATCTAAATTAGTTAGAAACTTTTCGATAAATAGACCTAGAACTCTTAGATTAATTCCGAAATGGAATTTAGCATGGGTTCTTCTTAAACTAAAAGAAGCACCTTTTGAGCCTCTTGATACAGTGGACTTCAAATTCTTAACATATAAGACAGCTTTTCTCTTAGCCTTCTCTTCTGCTAGAAGAGTTAGTGAGCTTCATGCTTTATCGGTAGATGATTCTCACTATCGTAGTGTTGGTAATACTATTACTTTTACTACTAATGTTGGATTTTTGGCTACGAATCAGGCTCCTAAAATGTATCCTGAACCTATTGTTGTTAGGGTTCTTCCTTCTTCAGACGGGCGTAGGCCTTTACTCTGTCCTGTTAGAGCAATACGTATTTATAAACGTAGGTCTGAGTTTATTAGAAAGGGATGTAAGCGTTTCTTTTTGTCTTTGATGTCTAATAGAAAGGACATTATGGTTCATTCTATTGCTAGATGAATTCAATTAACTATACGTACTGCTTATGAAAAGTTATCTTCTTCTCAGCAGTCTGCTCTCAAGATTTCGGCTCATGAAGTAAGAGCTCTATCAACATCTTGGGCTTATGCTAATAGTGTTGCTATTACAGATTTAATGAAGGCTGCATATTGGTCTCAGCCTTCCACTTTCACTAATTTTTATCTTAGAAATATTGAGTCCATTTCTGGAGATCTACATTGTTTAGGTCTGTTATCTGTTGCTCAGAATATCGTCCACTAAACAGTTGCAACTATAGTTATTTAGGCTTTCTGTTCCGGCAGTGACTCTGTCCTGCTGCCCTCTTCGCTCTGGGGTATTTGACCCAGGGGAAGGGGGGGGGGGGGGGCCTGTTTCCTTAGGTCACCTGCTTTATAGTGAAAAGCAAGGGAATACCTCCCCCAGAGTCCGTAATTCCGAGTCGGTACCGGGATGGTTTTTAAAGTGTAAACCTAATGTTTACTCATGTCATGTAATATTTTTAAAGTGTAGCTCGGTGTGAAGCATTTGTATATGTCACCTGTCAAACGGCCGTTAATATACATTCCTCGGACACTTTTAATGAGTATAAAGAGTCTCATTTCTCTGGACTGTCTTTTATTTATTGGCTTACCTTTAAAACTAATTAATATATTGGGGGTTATACTGGATTTTAATAGAGATCATTGATGTATTTGTGCTCAATTACGGAATGGTTTTGTGTCTTTCTTTTTTGATAATATAAGAAAGATACATGTAAATCCTATCTCTCCTTTTCTCCTTGAGGGGATAATTCTGTTATATGTAATTGAGCCTATTGGATTTTCCTTTATGTCCTGGGCCCTCCAGCCTGTTTACTATTCAGCTAAGTCTGGGTCATTGGTACAGTATAAAAATGTTAAAAAATTTATAGTAATTTATATATTTTTTATGCTTACCAATAACCCAGACGGGGATGGCCCTCCCAGTAGTAGGGAACTCTTGCCTCCCTGCTGTGTTCATAACACTTACCAGGCACTGGTTGTAAGAATAACATTTTGGCTGGAATTTCGAGACCTCCTTGACACTGCACATGCGCAGTACAGTAAAAGTATGGAGGACCTACCAGGACATCTAATTTTCATTTTGGATGCAAATTTTGGGGATTGGGGGGTGGGCAAAATTTGTGTTTGGCCCTGAATTTAATGGAGTTTGCACCAGCTAAGTCTGGGTCATTGGTAAGTATAAAAAATATATAAATTACTATAAATTTTTTAACTTTTTACTTTTTTTAGGCCTAATCTGTACATTTTTCATTGCAATGCAAATTAAATATTTATAATATATACTACTCACAGTTTGCTAGGGATCACCCCATATTCATCAACATAATTTGTTCATGAAAGAAAAATGTGTACATTAGTTTGTGTATTTATTGGGGTGCAATGACACTTTTAACAGTCTGGGTCATACCAGGTTGTACAAATTTAAGGGTAGAGGAGGCCAGAGTACCCTTAGGGAAGCACTGAGCAATGGTGAGTAACTGACCCACACTCTAATTTATCATCCATGCACAAGTAGGGTTTTCATTGATTGAAGGCAAGTGAACTGTGGGCATACAGCGTGTCGACCATAGATGTACAACATGTCAATGTTACTTACCTTCAACCTGTGCAATGTGCTTGTGTCAGGATGGTAAATTAGAGAGCCCCAAAATTACTCATCATTGCTCCATGGTTCTCCTCAGGAACTTCGACTCACTCCACCTGTAAAATTGCCTGACATGATATGATCCAAGCTGTTGAAAGTGCCGTTAAACCCAATGAACAGATAAACTTGAAACTACAAAACATTTGACTTTTTACGTGTTAATATGTAGATGAGTAGGAGTGATCCTCAGCAAAATGTGAGTACTATATTTTATTATATGACTATGTAATTAAACCTCTAAATATCACTACTGTTTGACGATATTTTCCTGGTACCTGGAAAATCCACAGTGTGGAATCCAATTCTGTATCACTATAGTATGACAGGCCTATTTACGGGTGCATTCGAATTCGCATAATTAGATGTTCCAGTTATAGAGAGTACTTTACTCCGAGCTGGAATGGGTGCACTCAAAATGGCGGCCTGGGTTTTTTTTTTATCGTATTCATGATATTTTTTTTTATCGTATTCATGCGCATCGGGGGATTCCCCAGAAGTGTGCACCTGTTACAAAAATAAGTGTAAACAAAAATAGTTCTTTTTTACTTCAATCCAATTTACCAAAAAAAGGTTGGGGAATTGCTAATGCTAGTGTTGGCATGCGATGTTGAACTATAAGTTCTATAATAAACCTTTTATTGTTACAGTGAAGTGATCTGGGTCATCGCATCACGTCTCGTTGAGGTCAGATCGCCGGATCAAACAAGCTGACCTCGTCTACTCGATGTGATACAATGACCCAGATCACTTTACTGTAGCGATATGTATTTATTGAAAAAAACAAGTGCTGAGATTGAAAAGTTGATAGAGTGCTATTAGTTTTTGTGCTAGGTAAACACCATGACATTTGTTGAAGTGAAAAGTGTTATGCTGCGATTACAGTCACAGTGTAACAGCTTTCATGTCATTAGATGTCATTGATTGATTTGATGCCATCTTAGGGTGGGGGGAGGGGGTGTTTGAGTGACATTTTTCGCTGACTTTCCATCAATCCTGTTGAAAAGAGATCAGTTATAACACCTCGCAGCCACATCTGGTTTTCGTTTTAAATCTTTCAGGTTTCTCAGTTATCAAATCTACCAGAAGAACCAATGGAAACAGACAATCATTGTACAGAAGAGTGTTTAAAATCAGTTAGTCCAAGCACCTGTGATAATAATTCTGGATTACAAAATACAAATTCTTTGCCAGATCTAGACACATCTAGTCAAAATACTCAACTAGACCAATGTCCACAGAATAATTCTGCAGAACAGTCACCATACAGTGACAGTGTGACAAACGACTCCAATCAAGAATCCACTCAGGTGACTGGAGATGTCAAAGATGGAAATGCAGTTCAACAAAATTCATCTCGGAATGCACCTAAAATTCATGTATACAGAGAGGTACCTACACTTTATCATTACTTGCTCTTAGAGTTGTGCAATATTGAATTTTTGACTTCGATATCGATATTTTTCTTACAAATATCTCGATATCGATACAATATTCGATATTAATTATGAAGTTGATGTTAGTCACTCTGTACACTAGCACTAGGCCATAAAATACCTATTTTGAATTTTTTAACAACCTAGGTATCTTATATTTTTATACTGTACCAATGACCCAGACATAGCTGGTGCTAACTCTTAAAAATCTAGGGCCAAACACAAATTTTGCCCCCCAATCCCCAAAATTTGCATCTAAAACCAAAGAAAACATGTCCTGAATGGCCCTCCATACTTCGCCTCTACTGCGCATGCGCAGTGTCAAGGACGTCCCGAAATTGGCGCCATTAATCATTCTTTGTTTGGCCCTTCATCAGTTAATATCTGACTGATCTTTGTGCTTGTAAATCTCAGTTTAAATGATGCCAGGCACATAAATATTAGAGAAATGGTGGTTCTAAGGAGGATATAGAAGGAGGAGAGGAAAAATGTGTGACAGAAAATAATCAGGGCTGTAACTTAAAATTTTTTAATGAAATTGTGTTAAGTTACCTATTTTCGAGGCAACGGCCAGTTGTGGTCATTCTTGCTATAAAGTTACACTGCTTGTTCAGTGTTTTCCTCTCTCCCTTTCCTTTAAGTCCCCCCTTGCTATTCTCCCATGCTTTTGGCATATTTTCTGTAATATTATTACTAAAATTTCCTGGGAGTTTTAGCTGGATAACAGAATGAATTCTGTTCTTTTCCCCATGTTTACGTCTTCACCCTTGGGTGTTTAGGCGTAGTGTTCTGCATCTACCATCTGATGTTCTGTAGTTTCTTCCCTGGAAGTCTCTGTTTTGCATCAGATAGTGTATTATTGGTAACTGATTTCGGGCCAGGGTTATTAGTGCCTGGAGTCATGTTTCTGGTGTTTTTACACTTCTTGTTTACATTGACAACAGCCTCTGTGTGAGGGGGATTTCTTGAAAATAATATCTTGATGTTAGTTTAATCATATCTGGATACATTATTATTATTCGTTAGTGTTGCATTAAATTTTAAAAATATTTTTAAAATTTTTGTCCACACTTAGGCTTGGGATCCATTGGGGCTCAACGTTACTTTTCAGAAACTTGGGCTTTTCTGAAAAAATATTTTTTCAAAAATTATTTTGATTTCAATTATTTTTTCTATGTTAATGGATCATGTTATTATGTATTTTGATTTGCAGGGGTTGGTGCGAGTACTAGGACTTTGTTTTCTTTTCACAATGAAAGGATATTGTTCAATTGGATTAAGAGGAAATCTTCCTCTGACTTTCATAATCATTGCATAAATGTAGTCAGTGTACTCGCACTAACTCCTGTTCAGTATGTTATTTTCGATGACAACATGGGAAGCGTGTGTCACGGTATGTTGGTGGGGAAATGGCCATGCCGGTCCTTTCCCCGCAGGGTTACTCTAGTTTATCAATCTCTATTTCAGACGATCAAGAACAGGGTGATGTATCCGTGATGTCTTCCAAACGTGTGCCTCCGTCGTCACAATTAATGAAGAGCTAGCGGAAAAATGCTCATGGAAATACGTCAATTGCCTAAGAGGTCCCTAGTAGGATCGACGGCCTTTGACGTCCGCTAGCTCGCCCGGTGTAGCATCCATTCATCGAATGGTTCGGCAGCCGGGTTCGTCCGTTGTGGTCTAGAAAGGAGTTTGGGGTGATGCAAGCACTATAAAACAACCAAGTGCACACCCAGTGACGGCGGATTACAGGAGAGAACGGAGGAAGCCTATTAGTCCGGTTCATAGCTTGTCCAGGCCCATCCGGGCTGCGAGCGAGAGAGGCCCCTCTCTCGTACAACAACATCTGGCCCCAGATGTTGTGGTACAAAATGTTTCGCATTCGGAGCATACGTCCGCCGCTCGGGACGCTCCGTTATATAGACAGTCCGGAGAGACTGTCAATAAGGCTTCCTCATTCTCATGGCAGCGCACACGACCGCACCTTGGCTACGTGACCTCCGATATCCAGTCAACTTTGCCAATCAGAGAATACGCGGCGACCAGGTCACGCCATCCGGTAGCCAGGGACACGAGGCCTGTAGACTCCGGACGTTCGCATAGAAAAGTATGCAGGAGTCAACGTACACGGAGCTTCCAGCGGCAAAGCATCGTAAGACCGCTACTGCACAGGCCTCAGTGACGGACGTGCTATCCCGAATAGCACAACTTATCGCAGCATCCCAGCAACGACAGTATCTCTGTCGTATCATGTAATATCCGACGACGCTGGGTCGGGACGCTCCGCTGAAGCATCAGGTACGGACGTCCGAAAACTTCATAGGGTCCGACAGGATGGCAAAAGGGATTCGGAGGATTTCGAGCTTTCCCTTTTGGAACAACATAAGCTGCTGTATATGTCATCCGGCTTTATCTTCTAGAGGTTGTTTCGTCGGACCACAATGCTGCGATGCCGGATAAGAGACTGATAGCGTCGGTGGACACAAAAATTTTTGGATCGGTTCAGGGACATCGTCCCTCAGTTCCGACACAGTCCAATAATGTCACAGGAACTTTCGAATTATTGAACGACGCTATTTATATATATATATGCTTGCTATTAACAAGCAAGTCTGGTTTCTTGTTCGCAAAGTTACTGAGATGTCTTTCAAAAGTGTGCCTCTGTCGTCATAGTTAAATGATGAGCTAGCGGCAATAAGTGCTCATGGAATACGTCAATCGCCTAAGAGGTTCCTAGTAGGATCAACGGCGTTGACATTCGCTAGCTCACCCGGTGTAGCGTCCATTCATAGAATGGTTCGGCAGCCGGGTTCGTCCGTTGCGGTCCAGGAAGGAGATTTGGGGATGCGAGCACTATAATAGACAATAGTACACACCCAGTGACGACGGATTAGAGGAGAGATCGGAGGAAGCCTGTTAGTCCGGTTCCTAGCTCATCCAGGTCCGTCCGGGCTGAGAGCGAGAGAGGTCCCTCTCTCGTACAACAACATCTGGGACCGGATGTTGTGGTACAAACGTTTCGCATTAGGAGCATATGTCCGCCGCTCGGGACGCTCTGTTATATAGACAGTCCGAGAGACTGTCGATAATGCTTCCTCATCCTCACGGCAGCGCACACGACCGCAACTTGGCTACGTGACCTCGAGTATCCTGCCAGCTTCGTCATTCAGTGGTTCCACGGCGAACAGGTCACGCCATCCGGTAGCCAAGGGACACGAGGCCTGTACACTCCGGTCGCTCGCATAATAGAAGTATACACAGGGTAACGAACATGGAGCTTCCAGCGGCAAAGCATCGTAAGACCGCTTCTCCACAGGCCTCAGTGACGGACATGCTATCCAAAATAGCACAGCTTATCGCAGCATCCCAGCAAACGACAGAATCTCTGTCGGATGAGGAATAATCAGACGACGCTGGGTCGGTTTGCTCCACTGATGCATCAGGTACGGACGACCAGACTCTTCATAGGGTCTGACAGGATGGCGAAAGGGATTCGGACGATTTCGAGTTTTCCCTTTCAGAACAACAGAAGATGCCATACATTTCTTCCGTCATTATCTTCCAGAGGTTGTTCCGTCGGACTAGAATGCTGCGATGCTGGATAAGAAACTAATAGCGTCATTGGACACAGAATTTATTTTTGATCGGTTCAGGGGCATCATCCCCGAGTTGCCGACACAGTCCAATAATGTCACTAGAACTTTCGAATTATTGAACGACGCTATATATATATAAGCTTGCTACCAAAACACACTAGTCTAGTTTCTTGTCCGCAAATGCTCTATTCTGCCTTTCATCAAGTCTAGGAATAATTTGAAATGGCAGGACAGGGCATACTGAGAGTTCCTCTGCGTCTAGACGACGAGGCTGAAGACTGGGTATTGTCTTTTTCGCCGTCTATGTCAATTCCAACCACGACGTTGGAAACAACAATGATGTCTAATAGATTTAACTTAGACGCTTTATCATATGTAGACCACCTTACTGAGGCGTTATCATTACGTCTTCAAGAGAAAGAATTCCAGGATATGATTCTTAATGAGATTTCTTTCAAGGGCAGTAGTTTTCCACGTATAACTCCGCCCTTCAGTGGCAACCTGGAGTTGATTAGACGTGACGCAGCCCTAGCTACATCCACGCGCATGGATAGTAAGGTGAAGAACTCTCTCTGAGTCGCTTCGGTCTCGGAGAAGCTTCTCTTCGACGGCAACCTTTCAGCAATCTACGAATTGCTCGATATACACGTTCTCTTGTCAATCAAGTGTAACAAGAGATTCAGATTTGGGCAAACATTCGGTGGTTGACTCAGAGAGTTCCACTGTAGTTGCCGGATCCGAGTTTCTCGATTATGACGGATGCCAGTCAAACAGGTTGGGGCACAATATTGATCCCAACGGATTCGAAGTGCCAGGGTCTTTGGGTTCCGCAGTTTTTAGGCAAGCACTTAACTTCCAAGAAATGATATTATTTTGGCTTGCACTACGTCATTGGATGAACATTATTCAGAAACGCATGTCAAATCCTGTCCGATAATACGACAGTAGTTGCGTATATCCGGAACCAGGGAGGCACTCATTCGGTTCCGTTATTGAATTTAACGGAAAGAATCCTTCTGTTTGTTATAGAACACCAAGTTCTGTTTCGGTCCGTCATATTCTGGGTCGTCGGATTGTATTAGCAGACTCCCTTTTACGTAAGGGTCGATTGTTGCCGTCAGAATGGACTCTCAACAAACAGGTATTCAATCAGATTTGCTACCAATGGGAGTGCCCAGTGATAAATTTTTTGCGACACAACTCACCAATCAATTGCAGACGTATGTGTCACCGTGTCCGGATCCCCGAGCATATGTAGTTAACGCTCTATCGATCTAGTACGACGGGATGATAGGATATGCGTATCCTCCAGCGCTGTTGATTCAGCAAGTATTGCTAGGATAATACATTCACAATACAATTCTGTTGGTAGCATCTCTGTCTCCACAGAGACCGTGGATAAATTTACTTAGGTGTCTGCTGTGGGACTTACCGCGAAAACTTCCTCCACGAGAGGATCTTTTTTCGCTGGGGAAATCGTGTCAACTTCATCACAACCCGCAAGGTCTCAACCTTCACGTATTCCGTTGTGCGGTCCTTCTTGCATGGCAAGCATTGTACAGGACGAGCATTGGACGCGATTTCTAACTGTAGGAGGACCTCCTCTTCGCTATACTATGCGGCTAAAGTGGAGGGTCTTCCGTCGTTGGTGTAGGGATCTTTATGTTGATATTTTTGATCCCTCCATACCAGACATTGCAAACTTTCTAGTATACTTGTTTGACGAGATCAACTGCAGCCAGTTACTATTAAAGGTTATAGGTCTATGTTATCTGATACCTATGCACACCATGATAGTTTACAATTGAGACTAATGTCTCTTTATCTAAGTTAGTTTGAAACTTTTCGATAAATAGACCTAGAATCCTTAGATTAATTCCTATACGGAATTTAGCTTGGGTTCTTATTAAACTAAAGCAACCATTTGAACCTCTTGAGACAGTAGTTTCAATTCTGGCCTTTTGGGACAGCAATTCTCTTAGTCTTCTCTTCTGCTGAAGAGTCAATGAGCTTCATGCACTATCGGTGGACGATTCTCACTTTCGTAGTATCGGAAACTCTATTCCTTTACTACTAATGTTGGATTTTTGGTTAAGAATCAGGCTCCTAATAAATATCCGGAACCTATTGTTTTTAAGGTCCTTCCGTCTTCGAACGGGCATAGGCCTTTACTCTGTCCGGCTAGACCTTTATGTATTATTAACAGATCTCAGTTTATCAGTAAGGACGTAAAGCTTCTTCTGGCTCTGATGCCTAATAGAAAGGTCATTACGGTCCATTCTATTGCTAAATGCATTCAATTAACTATCGGTACTGCGTAGGATAATGTATCCTTAACTCAGCAGTCTGTGCTTAAGATTTCGGCTCATGAAGTAAGAGCTCTTCTACATCTTGGGCTTACGTAAATAGTGTTGCTATTATAGATTTAAAGAAGGCTGCATATTGGTCTCAGCCATCCACATTCACGAATTTTTATCTCAGAAATATCGAATCCATTTCTGGAGGCCTGCATTGTTTAGGTCCATTATCGGCTGTTCAGTATGTCGATCACTTAACAATTGTAACTATAGCTATGTTGGCTTTATGTTCCGGCAGTGACTCCGTCCTGCTGCCCTCTTCGCTCTGGGCTATTTGACCCAGGGCAAGAAAAAGGGGGGGGGGGAGGGTGTTCCCTTGGGTCACCTATTTTATTATGAAAACAAGGGGATACCTCCTCCGGAGTCAGTAATTCTGAGCTGTTACTGGGATGGTTTTAAAGTGAAAAGTTATGTTTTAAAAATTCATTCATGTCATAGTTTTAAAGTATAGCATTTGAATATGTCACGTGTCAAACAGGCGTTATTATACTATCCTCGGACACTTTTAAAAGAGTATAAAGAGTCTCAATTCTCTGGACTAACTTTATTTATTGGCTTACTTTAAAAGTAATTAGTATAAGAATTATACTGGATGTTAATTGAGAATATGGATGTTATGATGCTCAATTATAGAAGGTATTGTGTCTTTCTAATTTATCATAAATAAGAAAGATACATGTAAAGCCTAATACTCCTTTTCTCCTTGAGGGGATGACTCTATTTTATATAGTTGAGCTTATTGGATTTTCCTCTATGTCCTGGGCCCTCCAGCCTTTTTACTATTCAGCTATGTCTGGGTCATTGGTACAGTATAAAAATGTTAAAAAATTTATAGTAATTTATATATTTTTTATACTGACCAATGACCCAGACGGGGATGGCCCTCCCAGGAGTTGGGAACTCATACCTCCCCGCTGAGGACATAGCACTTACCAGGCACTGGTTGTAAGAATGATTAATGGTGCCAATTTCGGGACGTCCTTGACACTGCGCATGCGCAGTAGAGGCGAAGTATGGAGGGCCATTCAGGACATGTTTTCTTTGGTTTTAAATGCAAATTTGGGGGATTGGGGGGCAAAATTTGTGTTTGGCCCTAGATTTTTAAGAGTTAGCACCAGCTATGTCTGGGTCATTGGTAAGTATAAAAAATATATAAATTACTATAAATTTTTTAACTTTTTGAAGAATAAGCCATTTGTGAAAGCCTTCTGTCAAGAAATAGCATGCTTCTCTATAAGATGGACTGAACAATTCCACTCAGGGGAGGCTACTCTCCTTAATCATAAAATACTAGTATGATGAACTAAAATCTTAATGAAAAAAAATAAAGTAACAGACGTCAAAGTGTAAAATATGGAAACCAAAAGTAAAGTACAAATTCGTTATATCTCTGAGAAAGACGTATATACATTTCCTAGCCAAAAATAATTGTTATTTTTATTTTTATGGGGAATTTATAAAAAATAGTATGTTTCCACACAAGGACTAACATTCCAACACCACAGAAGTAGCACAAAATATGAAATTATTCAACGGGGCGCCTTGATGTACAAAGAGTACTCCCCAATTGATTGTAGTTGAACACAACAACGTGACTTCGATTTATTGTTTCTATTTGACTTATCTAGTTTTACTTGACAGGGTATATGAAAGTGCTAAATGGGAATTCTTTTTTCCACACTTTCTGTCAACAAAAATATTATCAGGCAATTGATAAAATATCGGTAAATCTGAATAAATAACTAATGTTATTTGAACGCTGCATACCAGGACATTTCATTATGTTCTAAAAATAAAACTGAATTAAACTTCGAAGTGATTGACAAACACAAAGTTTTCCGAATTTTATTTCTGCTGCAAATGAAAAATTAACATAAAACAGAATGATTGACAAACATTACGAAAGTTTCATGAATTTATCTTTTGCTCCAAATGAAATAAATTAATATAGAGAAACATATATTAATATAGAGAAACAACTCAACTGAAATCTAAGTTAGGCTTGTTTACGGGATTAACCCAGTGTTATCAATTTGTTGTATATAAATAGATTGTTTAATTCGCCCCGCCATGATAACAGTGAATGCATAAGTAATACAGGTATTCCCAACTTCCCCTATAGTTATGGAATGGAAACTGATATCGTTGGCTCGATATTTTTCAGTTGCGCTCGATACGATATTCGATATGGGAACAATATCGATATCGTATCGACAATTCGATATATCGCACATCTCTACTTGCTCTGAGGTTTCTTATTTATCCCTGTACCTACTGACAAGCCTGAAAATAAGTTCAGGTTACAGGTTGGTTACGACAGTTTCCAAACTGTAACCTGTAAATTGTTTGTGAACACATTTGACCCTTGACGGAACTGAAAAGTTTTCACTTCACTGTTCCATCCCAAATTTCGGCGAATCTACATCCAAATATTTCTCTTGCAGATGTGGCCACCAGAGTATGGTTGGTGCATTGAGAGAAACAAAATTATTATGAGTATTTCATAAGAATCATTGCAGTACAGTATTATCATTCTCTTTTATCTGAGTCTGTCACTGACGGTGACATTTGGAGTAAGTTATTTAAATTGGGCAGGCCCCTCATTAACATCAATCAGTGATCAGACACCTGCCAATTTCATTTGGAAACTTGTCGGTACAGTCCCATCACCTGAAAGAGTGTCCTGTGGTAAATTCTACTTACAAGTGTGGGGAAATCTTTTCAATTAATCATTTTACATGGTTGTTTTCTATGTTGATTTGTAGGAATGTCAAATGTGAGAACGAATAAAATTATCATTTGCTACCTTGATATGCTTGTTAACAAACTTTTCACCAATATTAAAACAAGGCATCTTGCAAAACTGCTCAAGGTTGTTTTTTTTTTTAAATTAGCTCTCTACCAAAAATATCTTTAACTGTTAAGGGCTAGAGATATTTTTATACTGTACCAATGACCCAGACTTAGCTGGTGCTAACTCTAATATTCTAGGGCCAAACACAAATTTTGCCCCCCCCCCCCCTCCCACCCCATCCCCAAAATTTGCATCAAAATCCAAAAATTAGATGTCCTATGTGGTCATCCATACTTCTATCCACTGCGCATGCACAATAGTCAAGGAAGTCCAAAATTGGAGCCAAATCCTTATTCTTTGTTTGGCCCTTCAATCAGTAACATCACACTGATATCTGTGCTTTAAATCTCAGTTTAAATGATGCCAGACACATAATCATGAGAGAAATGATGGATCTAAGGATGAAATAAAAGGATGAGAGGAAGTGGAAGGATGTGTTCAGGTCTGTAACTTATAATTTTTATGAAAAATTATTTCATGTTCCCAAATTTCAGGGCATGGGCCTGATATTTTCATTCTTGCTATGAAATTCCCATTGTTTGTTCAGTGTTTCCTCTCTCCCTTTCCTTAATACCCCCCTTGCTATTCTCCCATGCTTTTGGCATAATTTTTGTAATTATTTTACAAAGAAATTTCTTGGGAGTTTTGGCTTGGTAACAGAATGATTATTCTGTTTTTCCCCATGGTTACGTCCTCACCCTAGGGTGGTTAGGCATTTCAGGCGTTTCAGTCATGCAGTTTCTTCTCAGGAAGCCTCTGTTTTACATCAGATAGTGTTAAATTGGTTACTGATTTCGGGCCATATTTTCAGTGCCTGGAGTCTTGTTTCCAGTTTTATTCACTTTTGTTTACATTGACAATGGTTACTTCACACAGTGATTCCTTGTCATTTAATTATTTCTGATCATAGCCAGATACATAATATAGTCCTTAAGTGTAACATTACTTTTTAGACATGTTTTAAAATTTTTGTCCACACTTAGGCTTTTTTGGGATCCATTTGGGCTCATCATTCCCATTGGGAACTTGGGCTCAATTTGAAAATTTTTTCGAAAATTTTTTCTTTCGAATTATTTTTCGAAATGTTTGTAATGGATTATATTATTATCATGTATCTTGTTTTCAAGGGTTAGTGCGAGTACGTTGACTGTTTGACTTTTTTCAAAATGAAAGAAGTTTGTTAAAATTGTAATTCGAGAAAGTCTTCGTCTGATTCTCATGTTCAGTGTATTAATTGTAGTCAGTGTACTCACACTAATTCTTGCTCTGTGTGTGCCAATTGGAATGACAAACGTTGGAGACGTGTGTCACGGTACATTGTTAGTGGTGAGAGGTCCATGTCGGCCCTATAGCCACAGGGTCACTCTAGTTTTTCAGTCTCTTTTTCAGAGGAACAAGAACAGGGTGATGTTTCTGTGATGTCTTCACAAAGTGTGCCTCCGTCGTCGCAGATAAATGAAGAGCTAGTGGAAAAAGTGCTCAATGAAATTCGGCAAATACCTAAGAGGTCCCATGTAGGATCGACGGCATTGTCGCCCGCTAGATCGCCCGGTGAAGCAATCATTCACGAAATGGTTGTGAAGTCGGGTTCGTCCGTTGCGGTCCAGGAAAGGAGATCGGGTGTTGCGAGCACTATAAACATGGATCGTGCACACCCTGCGACGACGGATCTGATGATAGTACAGAGGAAGCCAATCCGTCTGGTACCTAGCTATATTCAAGCTAGCCTCTAAGACTGGCAAATCCGGTTTCTTATCCCCTAGTGCTATACAGCTGCCTTTCATCAATACTAGACATAGATTTGAAACGGCAGGACAAGGCGTGCCGAGAGTTCCTCTGCATTTGGATGACCAGGCTGAAGACCTGGAATTGTCATTGCCAGCGTCCATGTCTATTAACTCCAGTATACTGGAGACGACAATCTCGTCTAATAGAATTAATTTAGACGTATTATCTTGCGCAGATCACCTTACCAGAGCGTTATCATTACGTCTCGAAGGGAAAGAATTCCAGGATGTTCAAACTTCCTTAAGAGTTCTTTCATGGGCTATAGCATATTCTACGTATAACTCCGCCCTTTCAGTGGCAAATCTGGAGTTAGATGTGATGCTGTCCTGGCTGCATCCACCAGAGTGGATAGTAAGGTGAAAAACTCTCTTCGAATTGCTCCGGTCTCCAGAGAGCTTCTCTTCAACGGAAAGCTTTCTATTATCTATGATCAGATTACTAAGAAAGCTTCGGATTCTCGGCTTTTTAAATTCGCTTCAAAAAAGTCGGATTCAGCAGAGAAGAGTAAGGCAGGCACTTCGGGGGCGAATACGTCCAAGGGAAGTTCCTATAGAGGATCTAAGAAAGCATCTACGTGTTACTCTAGAGACCGTCAGAGTAGCGACTCAGGTAGGGGCCATTATGCTGGCCGAGATAACCGGTCAGACGCCCCTAGGCTGACTGGATGAGGTGCGGGCCGTGGACAACCTGGTTTCTCCTCCTGCAAGCCTCGCAGGGCCAGGAGGTGAAGGTGTAATCTCTATTGCGTTCCTGTCGGCGGAAGGCTGTCGAGATTCTTAACCAATTGGTTGTCAATTACGGGCGACCCATGGGTACAAGAGGTGATTTCCGAAGGTCTAAAACTGTCCTTTAAGGGAAAACCTCCGTTAACTCAAAGTCCATGTTGGACTCAGCTTCCGTCAAAAGTTCAGAGCGAGAATCGCTTCTATCAGAAGTTCAATCTCTTCTGGACAAGAACGCTATAGAGGTCGTAGAAAACCAGGAATCTCCTGGTTTCTATAGTCACCTGTTTCTGGTTCCAAAACCAGACGGCTTATTTCGTCCAGTCATAGATCTGAGCTGGATAAACAAGCTGATCGTGGCTCCAAAATTTTATATGGAGACCATCCGAACAGTCAGAGCAAGCATTCAAGTGAACGATTATGCTGCGAGCATAGATCTCAAAGATGCGTACTTTCACGTCATGGTACATCCAGCGTTCAGAAAGTATCTTCACTTCGCTGTCCTAGGAGTCGTTTATCAGTTCCGAGCGCTGTGCTTCGGTCTGAATCTAGTTCCCTGGGCATTCACTCGAATAATGAATTCGGTAATGACTCATTTCCGAGCTCATTCGTCTGTAGTAACGTCGGCCTATCTGGACGACATTCTTCAGAGGTACGGCAACGAGTTAACGCTTCAGAACGATGTTCAGAGTCTGCTTCAACTGCTCCAACGGTTTCATAGTAAACGAAAAGAAGTTGGATCAAGTCATTTACCCACCTGGGAATGAGCTTCGAGACACATAACAATCTCGTTCGTCTGCCGTTAACCAGAGCGAAATTAGTCAGTTGTTTACGCTCGCTTTTGTCTTCACTCAGATGTAGTAACAGCGAGAGAATTCATGAGACTGACAGGTTTGTGCGGAGCTGCCGCGGATCTTATTCCGATGGGGCGGCTACGCACTCGTCCACTCCAGATATTTTTTACTCAGAATTGGAGTGTGAAGACTCATTCGCTCGAAACGAACATCGTCTTGTCGAATCAAGTGAAACAAGAGATTCAGACTTGGGCAGATATTCAGTGGTTAACTCAAGGAGTACCACTGCAACTGCCATATCCAAGTTTTACGATAATGACGGATGCTAGTCAAACAGGTTGGTGGCGCTACTCTGAGCCTCACAGATTCGAGGTGCCAGGGTCTTTGGGATCCTCAGTTCCTAAACAAGCACATAAACATCAAAGAGATGATGTCAGTTTGGCTTGCGCTACGTCAGTGGATGAACATTTTTCAGAATTCGCATGTTCAAATTCTGTCCGACAATTCGACAGTAGTAGTGTATATTCGGAACCAAGGAGGCACTCATTCCATTCCGTTATTCAATTTAACGGAAAGGATTCTTCTGTTTGTCCTAGAGCATCAAGTTCTCCTATCGGTTCGTCATATTCAGGGTCGTCTGAACGTTCTAGCATACTCCCTTTCTCGGAAAGGTCGCATGTTGCCGTCAGAATGGACTCTCAACAAACGAGTATTCAATCAGATTTGCTACCAATGGGATCGTCCAATGATAGACTTATTTGTGATGCATCTCAACAATCAATTGCAGACGTATGTGTCGCCATGCCCAGATCCTCGAGTGTTTGCAGTAGACACTCTCTCGATCTCTTGGGACGGAATGATAGGATACGCGTATCCTCCAGCTCCGTTGATTCAGCAGATATTGCTAAAAATCAAGCAATCTCACTGCAAGATTCTGTTGGTAGCATCTCTGTCACCCCAGAGACCATGGATAAATCTACTCAGGTGTCTGTTCTGGGACATTCCGCGGAAGCTTCCTCCACAGGAGGACCTTTTTTCGCAGGGGAAATCGTGCACACTGCATCACAACCCGCAAGGACTCAACCTTCACGTATTTCCGTTGTGTGGTCCTTCTTGCACGGCAAGCATTTTACAGGACGAGCAGTGGATGCAATTTCTAACTGTAGGACGACCTCCTCTTCGCTAAATTATGCTGCTAAGTGGAAGGTTTTCTGTCGGTGTGTAGGGATCATTCTATTGATATTCTTGATCCCTCCATTCCAGACATTGCTAATTTTCTGGTATACTTGTTTGACGAGATCAAACTGCAACCAATAACCATTAAGGGTTAGAGGTCTATGCTATCGGATACCTATGCTCATCATGATAGGTTACAGATTGGATCTAATGTCTCATTATCTAAGTTAGTGAAAAACTTTTCGATAAATAGAACTAGAACCCTTAGGTTAATTCCTAAGTGAAATTTAGCTTGGGTTCTTCTGAAGCTAAAAGAAGCGCCATTTGAGTCTCTTGATACAGTGGATTTCAAATTCTTATCTTATAAGACAGCTTTTCTCTTAGCCTTCTCTTCTGCCAGAAGAGTTAGTGAGCTTCATGCACTATCAGTTGATGATTCTCACTATCGTAGTGTTGGTAATACTATTACTTTTAACTACTAATGTTGGATTTTTGGCAAAGAATCAGGCTCCTAATAAGTATCCTGAACCTATTGTTATTAAGGCTTTTCCATCTTCAGACGGTCATAGGCCTTTGCTCTGTCCAGTTAGAGCCATGCGTATTTACAAACGTAGATCTGAGTTTATCAGAAAGGGACGTAAACGTTTCTTTCTGTCTCTGCTGCCTAATAGAAAGGACATTACAGTCCATTCTATTGCAAAATGGTTTCAATTAAATTTCCGTTCTGCTTATGAAAAATTATCTTCAACTCCGCAGTCTGTGCTTAAGATTTTGGCGCATGAAGTAAGAGCGCTGTCCACATCTTGGGCTTATGCTAATAGTGTTGCTATTACCGATTTGATGAAGGCTGCATATTGGTCTCAGCCTTCCACGTTCACAAATTTTTATCTTAGAAATATTGAGTCCATTTCTGGCGACCTTCGATGTTTAGGTCCGTTATCTGTTGCTCAGAATGTCGTCCACTAAACAGTTGCAACTATAGTTATGCAGGCTTTCTGTTCCAGTAGTGACTCTGTCCTGCTGCCCTCTTCGTTCTGGGGTGTTTGACCCCGAGCAAGGGGAAGGTGGGGGAGGGGGGGGGATGGTGTTCCCTTATATCACCTGCTTTATAGTGAAAAGCAAGGAAATACCTCCTCTGGAGTCAGTAATTCCGAGTCGGTGCCGTGATGGTTTTAAAGTGTAAAGCTAATGTCTATCTCATTTATGTAATATTTTTAAAGTGTAGCTCGGTGTGAAGCATTTGTATATGTCACGTGTCATACGAGCGCCAATATACAATCCTCGGACACTTTTAAATGAGTATAAAGAGTCTCATTCTCTGGACTATCTTTATTTATTGGCTTTCCTTTAAAAAGATTAGTATAATGGGTTATACTGGATGTTAATACTGGATGTTAATAGAGATCATTGATGTTATTGTGCTCAATTACGGAATGGTATTGTGTCTTTCTTTTTTGGTACAAACAAGAAAGATACACGTAAAACCTGTTCTCCTCTTCTCCTTGAGGGGATAATTCTGTTTACATGTAATTGAGCCTATTGGATTTTCCTTTATGTCCTAGTCCCTCCAGCCTTTTTTCTATTCAGCTTATCTGGGTCATTGGTACAGTATAAAAATGTTAAAAAAATTATAGTAATTTATATATTTTTTATACTTACCAATGACCCAGACGGGGATGGCCCTCCCATGAGTTGGGAACTCATACCTCCCCGCTGATTACACAACACTTACCAGGCACTGGTTGTAAGAATGAGGATTTGGCTCCAATTTCGGACTTCCTTGACTACTGCGCATACGCAGTGGATAAAAGTATGGAGGACCACATAGGACATCTAATTTTTGGATTTTGATGCAAATTTTGGGGATTGGGGGGGCAAAATTTGTGTTGGGCCCTAGAATATTAGTTAGCACCAGCTAAGTCTGGGTCATTGGTAAGTATAAAAAATATATAAATTACTATAAATTTAACTTTTTATACATTTTCACTATACTTTGAAAGTCTACTACCTCGAGTGGCTTTGAAGTTGTTTCTAGTCAAGTCTTGGCTGCCTTGAGAGGCAGTCAAGACTTGCCTAGAAACAACTGACGTGGACAATGTACTTAGAAAACAAGTTTTGAGTTTACCCAAACAATGCATGTTGGGGCACCTGTTCCTTTGCATTAAAAAGTTATCAAAGTCAGAATTAGACCCTTAAGTGGCGCGGTGGTGTTGCGGTAACCTGTTCTCATTAGTTCACCGAAGTTAAGCAACGTCGAGCCCGGTTAGTCCTCGGATGGGTGACCGTCTGAGCGATCGATTCAGACTCCCGCGTTGTGTCCTTGGGCAAGGCACTTAACCCCCATTGTCCACATGGGGGCACGATGACGCTATGTACTAAGGTGTACTGCATGTCGATGGTGCGCATGTCTTCAACCAATCTAACCCTGCCTGTGCTACAGTGCAGAGTTACGATGTTGGGGAGCTGGCAGCTGCTCGTCGTTGCTCGGTGGTTCTCTCCAGGTACACCGGCTTCCTCCACCCGTAAAACTGTCACGGTCATGATTAGCCATTGTGCATAGGTATGTGACCTTAAACACCAATAAATAAATAATTAGACCCTTAAGGGTAAAGTCGCAATTTCCTGCTGTTGAAATGACAAAGGTTCACTGCATTTTACAGTTTATAATTCGCAATTAGATAAAAAAAGGAGTAAAAAACCTGGAGAATGATCGATCAAACTTTCTGGAGTTTAATATCATGGCAAACATGGGTATGAGTTGTACAATTATAGGAACGAGTTGATGGTTTGCAGATCATACAGACCTTTAATGATTCAGGCCTTTGGGGGGAAAACTTGGACCTTGAACGATTCGGACCTTGACTTTCATATCCGAATCATCCAGAGTTTGATTCATCCAAGGTCGGAATCATCCTGCATATGTCGTAATCCCAGAAACTTCCCACAACTCAATTGTGCTAGAGTTGTCATTCATCATCATCATCATCATGGGAAAAAATCATTTGAACAATTTAGTTTCCAAGTAAAATCAATTTTATTTCAATAATTTGTCACAAAAAGTGATAAAATATCAGTCATGGGACAACATAAGAAAAACAGGTTATGACAGGTTACAACCACTAAATTAGGCATAACCTGTAAATAGGTAACGAACAGGTTTCCTTATTTCCAGGCTTGAAACAAATCCTTTATAAACATCCAATTTTATATCAAAAATTTTTCCCTCATTCAAATTTCATTAATTTTTAAATTTTTACCTTCAAACAGAACTTTTCACTGCTTATTGGACCAAGCATGTATTTTGACATTGGTCAGTGGAAGGGATGACAGATACCCCTCTCCCCCACATTGCCAAACTCCATAGCCATTCACAGGATCTTTGCAGCCATTGTTATGATTGAGCGAAAGTGTAAATAAAACTTATAGACTTTATCAGCATACCCCATGTTGGGCCAATGTCACAAAACAATAAACCTGTGGAACGAAAAGAAAAGCGAAGTAGGGAGCTGTCGATGACGGCTACCGTCAGTCACTCATTTCCTTGCGTAACTCAACTCTGCAAACTTCTGTGGCACATGTATTGACAGTACTGTATTTATTTCAATGCATTTTGAATGTTGAACTTTTGCAATGGTAGCTGAGTTTTGCTTTGCAAAGCAGTGAAGATACACAACTCAATTTAGACTATGCATAGCTGTCAAGGATTTCCACTTGGTTGGTGGTTAAAACTTCCCCTTACCAAAGCAGCCCCCATCAAACCATTTCGTAGCTCCAATCCCCTGCATTGCCCCCCTCCCCCCCCCCCCCCCCCCCCCACCAGTAAAACCATCCAGTGTTACATGCACTGATGTAGTCAAAATGTCTTCCTTGGTTAAAATACCCTCCCCCTACTGAATTGGTCAATCCATCCCCCAAAGAAAAATAATATTAGTTTTCTACATCGTCAAACGTCCCTCAAATGAACGTTGAAATTTTTCTTTGGGGACATCTTGGTTTGGGGATGTTCTGATCAACTCGGCACCAAGCCTGAAAATAAGCGGACTGTCATCTGCAGAATGAGGACCCCAGAGGGTGAATTTGGTGATGCTAAGCTGCACAGCAGGGTAGCATCACTAAATTTACCCTCTGAACCTCAATCTGAATCAAGATCTCAAGCTTAACAGCAAGAGGTACTCAGAGGATAAATTGGCACACTGTATGCGATAGCATCAGCAAATTCACCCTCTGGGGACCCCATTTTGCAAATGACAGATTGCATATATTCAGGCTTGCTCAGCACCCATTTATTAGTCCCCTCTGGGAACTGTAAGGGGACTATAGGATTGCACTCCGTCCGTCCGTCCGTCCGTCCATCCGTCTGTCTGTCTCCGTCCGTCCGTCTGTCCGTCCGTCCGTCCGTCCGTCCATCTGTCCATCTGTCTGTCCGTCTGTTTTTTTATGTTACCACCTCTCCCTCCAACATGCTTTAAGCCATACCTTTCATATTTGGTACATGGATAAATGGTTCTGAGGGGATGATGCACACTCAAAATTTTTTTTTGAAAATCCAAGATGGCGGAATGGCGGCCATTTTTGTTGTGTTTTTTAAGCTTTTTTTCTCTATTTTCATGTTACCACCCCTCCCACCAACATGGTTCAAGCTACACCTTTCATATTTGGTACATGGATAAATGGTACTGAGGGGATGATGCACGCTCAAAATTTTTTTTTGAAAATCCAAGATGGCGGAATGGCGGCCATTTTTGTTGTGTTTTTTAAGCTTTTTTTTCTCTCTATTTTCATGTTACCACCCCTCCTACCAACATGGTTCAAGCTACACCTTTCATATTTGGTACATGGATAAATGGTTCTGAGGGGATGATGCACGCTCAAAATTTTTTTTTCAAAATCCAAGATGGCGGAATGGCGGCCATTTTTGTTGTGTTTTTTAAGCTTTTTTTCTCTATTTTCATGTTACCACCCCTCCCACCAACATGGTTCATGCTACACCTTTCATATTTGGTACATGGATAAATGGTTCTGAGGGGATGATGCACGCTCAAAATATTTTTTTCAAAATCCAAGATGGCGGAATGGCGGCCATTTTTGTTGTGTTTTTTAAGCTTTTTTTTCTCTATTTTCATGTTACCACCCCTCCCATCACCATGGTTCAAGCTACACTTTGCATATTTGGCACATGGATAGAGGGTTGGGAGGGAATGAAGCATGTTCAATATTTTTTCTTCAAAATCCAAGATGGCGGCCATTTTTGTTGTGTTTTTTAAGCTTTTTTCTCTATTTTATGTTACCACCCCTCACTCCAACATGTTTCAAGCTACACTTTTTATGTCTGGCACATGGATGGAGGGTTGTAATGGGATGTTGCATGTTCAATATTTTTTTTCAAAAATTCAAGATGGCGCCATGCCAACCATTTCTGTTGTGTTTTTTAAGCTTTTTTCTCTATTTTATGTTACCACTACTCCCTCCAACATGGTTCAAGCTGCACTTTTCATATATGGTACATGGATAAAGGGGTTGTGAGGGGATTATGCACGCTCAATATATTTTTTTTCAAAATCTAACATCTGTCTGTCTGTCCGTCTGTCTGCCTGTCTGACTGTTTAGCTCACCTGACTTTCAGTCAGGAGAGCTATAGTGATCACTCACCGTCCGTCGTCCGTCGTCCTGCGTCCGTCGTCCGTCGTCCGTGAACATGGTGTTTGCGTCTTCTCCTCCCAAACCGCTGAACCAATTTAATTGATATTTGAGATAATAGTTTGTTATGACATCGCAATTTGATTTTGTTCAAATCAAGTTGTCCCGCCCGTGGGTAGGGCCACACCCAAAAAGTGTGCTGAAATCTTAAAAAATCTTCTTCTCATGAACCAGCAGTAGCAGAGACTAGATATGTGGTGTGCAGCTTCCTTTTGAGGTGTAGACTCAGATTTGTTCAAGAGAAGTTTGTGGGGCTATACTTGGCGTCGTTATGGGAGGGGCAAAATTTTTGGCCCCGCCCAAAATTTCTATTTTCCAAACCGAGAGGCTGATTTGAACCAAATTTTATGTGAGGGCTTATTGGGTCATAAGTAACTAATTTATGCTGATTTTTTTTTTCCCGTAGCCCCATGGGAACCGCAGGAGCTAAAAATAGAAAAAAATTAAAACGCCCATATCTCCAAAACTGCACGGCACCGAGAATTTTTATTTGGTGTGAAGCTTCCTTAGGACCAACAGAAAGAATTGGTAAAAAAAAATTGCTATCGGTTTTATCATAGGGTACAGTTTCGGGACATTGAAAAAGTGCTGAGTCAGCACTTTTTAACACTGTAGGCAATGGGAAAAACATTAAAAAATCTTCTTCTCCAGATCCAGCAGGCAGAATCTTTTGATATTTGGTATGCAACATTGGAGGGTGGATCTGATTCAGGTTTGTTCAAACCGGCCCCCTGGGTTCATATTTGGGCTCAGTATAGGAGCCCGATTTCGAACTTAGTGCATTTCAGGCAAATTTCTTAAAAAATCTTCTTCTCCAGATCCAGCAGGCAGAATCTTTTGATATTTGATATGCAACATTGTGGGGTGGATCTGATTCAAGTTTGTTCAAATCGGCCCCCTGGGTTTATATTTGGGCTCAGTATAGGAGCCCAAATTTGAACTTACTGCATTTCAGGCAAATTTCTTTGAAAATCTTCTTTTCCAGATCCAGCAGGCAGAATCTTTTGATATTTGGTATGCAACATTGTGGGGTGGATCTGATTCAAGTTTGTTCAAATCGGCCCCTTGGGTTTATATTTGGGCTCTGTATAGGAGCCCAAATTTGAACTTAGTGCATTTCAGGCAAATTGCTTTGAAAATCTTCTTCTCAAGATCCAGCAGGCAGAATCTTTTGATATTGGGTATGCAACATTGTGGGGTGGATTTGATTCAAGTTTGTTCAAATTGGCCCCTTGGGTTTATATTTGGGCTCAGTATAGGAGCCAAAATTTGAACTTAGTGCATTTCAGGCAAATTTCTTAAAAAATCTTCTTCTCAAGATCCAGCAGACAGAATCTTTTGATATTTGGTATGCAACATTGTGGGGTGGATCTGATTCTATTTTGTTCAAATCGGCTCCCTAGATTCATATTTGGGCTCACTATAGAAGCTCGAATTTGAACTTAGTGCATTTCAGGCAAATTTCTTCAAAAATCTTCTTCTCCAGATCCTGCAGGCAGAATCTTTTGATATTTGGTATGCAACATTGTGGGGTGGATCTGATTCCAGTTTGTTCAAATCGGCTCCCTGGGTTTATATTTGGGCTCAGTATAGGAGCCCAAATTTGAACTTAGTGCTTTTCAGGCAAATTTCTTAAAAAATCTTCTTCTCCAGATCCAGCAGGCAGAAGGGGGGCTGAGATTCAAGTTTGTTCAAGCCAAGTCCCTTGGTTCATATTTAGGCTCACTATGGGAGCCTGAATGACAACTTAGTTCAAAATGAGGAATTTTATTTAAAAATCTTCAGATCCAGCAGATGAATGCTTTTGATATTTTTTATGCAGCATCCTTAGGGGGGTAAGATTCAAGTATTTTCAAGCCATGTCCCTAGGTCCATATTTGGGCTGATTGTGGGAGCTCGAATTGTAACTTGGTTCAAAATGAGGAATTTTCTTTAAAAATCTTCTTCTTCAGATCCAGCAGTCGGAATGTTTTGATATTTGGTGTGCAGAATCCTTAGGGGTGTGAGATTCAGGTTGTTAAAGCCAAGTCCCTGGGTTCATATATGGGCTTCCTGTGGGAGCCCGAATTATGACTTAGTTCAGTATGAGGAATATTCTTTAAAAATCTTTTTTTTAGATCCACTGGTCAGAATATTTGGATATTTGGTTTCAGCGTTTCTTAGGAGGAGCAGATGCAACTTGTGGAAATCAATTCTCTGGGTTGCTATTTAGGCTACCATGTCAGGTGAGCGCCCTCAGCCCCCCTGGGGCCTCTTGTTTTATGTTACCACCTCTCCCTCTAATATGCTTCAAGCTACACCTTTCATATTTGGTACATGGATAAATGGTTCAGAGGGGATGATGCACAGTCAATATTTATTTTTCAAAATCCAAGATGGCAGAATGGCGGCCATTTTTTGTTGTGTTTTTTTAAGCTTTTTTCTCTATTTTATGTTACCACCCCTTCCTCCAACATGGTTCAAGCTACGCCTTTCATATATGGTACATGGATAAAGGGTTGTGAAGGGATTATGCATGCTATATATTTTTTTTTAAAAATCCAAGATGCTTATATACTCTAGTGTCTTTTGTGACAAAAACACCTTATGTCACAAAAGCGCCGTAGGGGACTAATACCACCTCGGTGGTCAAACACTTGTTTCATCCATTTTGAATTGTGGGGGAGGGGATAATCATTTGAAGTCAGTAATTGGCAATTCCAATTGCAAAATTACCAAGTTGGGCCATTTACAAAGCATTAAAAAAATTACCTGCTCCAAATCATCCTGACAATGTAAAGCAGCAGCACAGAACTCCTGAATAAGTTTTAGCTTAACTTGACGAAGCCAAGATAAGCTATTGCCATCACACATGCAGAAGTCTGTGAGACTGTAAGTCTGTGAGTTTGTTCACATTTTCTTTAGCACAGGCTAAAGTTCTTGTCCGATCATCACAAAATTTCATATGCAGGTTGGAGGTCATGTCTAGATGAGAACATCCCCTTTTGGTCAAAATTGGTCAACTGCGGCGGATGTATATTCCTGAAACCCGAAAACCTTTCATATTTACAAAGGGATTTGATTGTAACTTGGTAGGATGACTCCACATAATGTCCAGATGAGAAGGTATTTTGGTCAGGTTCGGTCAACCATGATGGTTGCAGGAGCACGTTACTTAGGTTCCTTTAGCACACTGCACAGGTTGTCTTTATGAAGGGATTTGATTGTAAATTGGTGGGATGACTCTGTATAATGTATAGATGAGAACGGCCTATTTTGGCCGTAATCGGTCAACAGTGTTGGACGCACCGGCACGTGACCTAGATTTGTTTAACACAGTCTACAGTTCATATTTATGAAATGATTTCATTGTAACTTGGAAGGATAACTCAGTATGTTGTCTAGATGAGACTGTCCTATTTTGGTAACGATCGGTCTGCTGTTACCTCCACCTGGTCATGTGACCTAGATTCCCTTAGAACTGTCTATAAGTAGTTTTTTATGAATGGATTTGGTATGATATCTGGATGAGACTGTCCTATTTTGCTCATGATCAGTCAACTGTGACCGTCAGACCATCACGTGACCTAGATTCCTTTAACAAAGTCTACGAGTCCTATTTATGAAGGGATTTCATTGTAACTTGGTAGGATGACTCGGTTTGGAATGATTTTACTGTAACTTGGTAGCTTTGGTTGACATATGTTAACTGTTAGGGTCACATGAACCTAGGCCTCAATTCTCTAGTACATCTACAGTCTACACCTCAAATTATTCTTATTGAAAAGATAGCATGTAGAGAACAGAAATTAACATATTCTCAATTATCACAATTCTTGTCTTATTTCATAATCCTTTCATAAACATTGAACATTATCCTTTCCATCAAACGCTACACACAGTCAAGTTAAGCTACAGTGTCATTGACACTTTCCTTAACATAATTTATACATGTAACTGTTTACCAATACACATGCTTTAATTCTTAACTTCGACGTAAGTTACTGCCTGAATGCTTATTGTACCACCATTTCAAAGAAGTGGTAGGCTATATTGTCATTGCCATGTATGTCTGTACATCTGATTGTCCATCCGTCTGATATTTTTGTGCACGAGACTCATGCATTTTTAGCCCGACTGTTTACAGTCAGGGCTATGGTCATGACTTTCGTCCATCTGTTAACATTTAGAGTTTGGGTTAAAGTTTGTGGTTAAAGTTTTTTACTGAAGGTTAAAGTTTTATTTTTATTTTTAATTAATATTAATTACTATTTATTGTATCTTTCTCATTATGTTTCATGTTATTTTGGGACACATTTAACCCTTTTTTGCTGTCAATTTAACTAAGAACTTCCAGGTTAAAGTTTTTGTTAACATTTTTTGTTTACAAAGTTACACCTTTAAATCTTCAAACAGTTTAGTGGAATGTCACTGTTTCTCATTTGGGACAATGTCTACTGTCTACTGAATCTTTCTACAATGATTTTAATTAATATTGGCAGGATTTTAACCCCTTTTAAACATGTTTTCAGACTTAGTTTCTTTGTATTTGAAATTAGGCTTTTACCACATACTTTGTTACTTTAATTCTTGCATGGTCAATACAACTTAATGATTGCATTTACATCAATGATTTCTTTTATCAGTTTTAGGAAATATTTAACCCAGTTTTACTTAGTATTCCCAGCTAAAAATTTTGGATTAAAGTTTTGCTTTTCAAGGTTGTACCTTTCATTCTTCAAACACTGTGTTACAACGTCATTGTTTTTCATTTGGGGCAAGGTGTACTGACGCTGTATACACTGGTTTCAAATAATATTTGCATTAATTTAACTCTTTTCAAAACGGTTTTCAAACTTAGTTTCTTTAAATTTGAAATTGGGTTTCTACCACATACTTTGTTATTAGCTTGACTGTTCAAAGTCAGGGTTATAGTTATGACGTTTGTCTGTCCGTCAATCTGTTAACATTTAGAGCTGTGGTTAAAGTTTTTTACTGAAGGTTAAAGTTTTTTTTCTTTTTAATTAATATTAATTACTAATGATCGTATCATTTTCACAATGTTTCATGTTATTTTGGGAAATATTTAATCCTTTTTTGCAGTCAATTTAACTCCGAACTTCCAGGTTAAAGTTTTTTGTTTTCAAAGTTACACCTTTAAATCTTCAAACAGTTTAGTGGAATGTCATTGTTTCTCATTTGGGAGAATGTGAACTGTCTACTGAAGCTTTCTACAGTGATTTTAATTAATATTGGCATGATTTTACCCCCTTTTAAACATGTTTTCAGACTTAGTTTCTTTGTATTGGAAATTAGGCTTTTACCACATACTTTGTTACTTTAATTCTTGCATGCTCAATACAACTTAATGATTGCATTTACATCAATGATTTTTATCGGTTTTAGGTAGTTATGAACCGATAATCGGAATTGGCGATCAGAACTGGCCGGTTATGAGGCATCGGCTGATTATGACAACCGGCAGTTAAAAACCGGCAGTTTCCAGTTATTCTATATTTAACACTGACTATTAAAAATCCCTTTGATATCTGGCCTTTTCAATAAAGTTTCCCCATAAAAAATGTGTGTAGTGCATAACAGTCAGAATATTTAGGGATTTGCAGAGCAGAGATATTACGGGATTTACCAATTGCAATCAGTACGAGATCACCACCATTTCCCAAAGATTGTAGCGTTCATGTAAACATGAGAAAAACACATCAGGGGAGGTAACAGGTTGAAAAAAGAACATTGAATAATACATTCTGACATACGTGTAAACCATGTGTCATATGACTTCACAACACACATTAACATCAAAATTATTAGCTCACCGAAGGGAGCTTAACTTATCACTTGCCTCCGTCGTCATCCGTCATGAACTTTACATTATCGACTACTCCTCACAAACTACTGGATCAAATTGAACCAAATTTGGTGTGCATGTTCCACATCATATGTCAATTCAAACTTGTACAAATAAACTTGTCGCACCCACAGGGGGCACCACAAGGGGCATAACTCTGATAGCACCCATGAATTTCTTTCCAAAATTCAAAAAAATCTTCTTCTTCAGATCCACCAGGCAGAATTCTTTCCTATTTGGTATACATCATTTCTAGGGGGGTCAGATTCAAGTTTGTTCAAATCGGCCCCCTGCATTCATATTTGGGCTCACTATAGAAGCCCGAATTTGAACTTAGTGCATTTCAGGCAAATTTCTTTAAAAATTTTCTTCTCAAGATCCAGCAGGCAGACTCTTTTGATATTTGGTATGCAGCATGCTTAGGGGGGTGAGATTCAAGTTTGTTCAAGCCAGGTCCCTGGGTTCATATTTGGGCTCACTGTGGAAGCTCGAATTGTAACTTAGTTCAAAATGAGGAATTTTCTTAAAAAATCTTCTTCAGATCCAGCAGTCTGAATGTTTTGATATTTGGTGTGCAGCATCCTTGGGGTGCTTTTGATATTTGGCATGCAATATCCTTAGGGGGTGAGATTCAAGTTTGTTCAAGCCAAGTCCCTGCGTTCATATTTGGGGTGACTGTGGAAGCCCGAATGATAACTTATTTCAAAATGAGGAATTTTCTGTAAAAATCTTCTTCAGATCCAGCAGTCAGAATGCTTTTGATATTTGGTATGCAGCATCCTTAGGGGGGTAAGATTCAAGTTTGTTCAAGCCATGTCCCTAGGTCAGTGTTTGGGCTCACTGTGGAAGCTCGATTTGTAACTTAGTTCAAAATGAGGAATTTTCTTTCATTGTGCAGAAATATGTGATCTTAAACACCAATAAATAAATAAATAAATTTCAGATCCAGCAGTCGGAATGTTTTGATATTTGGTGTGCAGCATCCTTGGGGGAGGTGGGGGGGGGGGATTCAAGTTTGTTAAAGCCAAGTCCCTGGGTTCATATTTGGACTCCTTGTGGAAGCCCGAATTATAACTTAGTTCAATATGAGGAATTTTTGTTTAAAAATCTTCTTCTTCCGATTCAGCAGTCGGAATGTTTTGATATTTGGCATGCAATATCCTTAGGGGGTGAGATTCAAGTTTGTTCAAGCCAAGTCCCTGGGTTCATATCTGGGCTCACTGTGGAAGCCCGAATGATAACTTAGTTCAAAATGAGGAATTTTCTTTAAAAATCTTCTTCAGATCCAGCAGTCAGAATGCTTTTGATATTTGGTATGCAGCATCCTTGAGGGGAGGGGGGGGGGGGGGGGAAAGGAAGATTCAAGTTTGTTCAAGCCATGTCCCTAGGTCAATATTTGGGCTCACTGTGGAAGCTTGAATTGTAACTTAGTTCAAAATGAGGAATTTTCTTAAAAAATCTTCTTCAGATCCAGCAGTCGGAATGTTTTGATATTTGGTGTGCAGCATCCTTGGGGGGGGGGGGGGGGAGGGGAGGGGAGGGGAGGGAAGGGGATTCAAGTTTGTTAGAGCCAAGTCCCTGGGTTCATATTTGGGAATTTTCTTTAAAAATCATTTTTTTTTAGATCCACCAGTCAGAATCTTCGGATATTTGGTGTAAGCTTTTCTTAGGAGGGGCAGATGCAACTTGTTGAAATCAATTCCCTGGGTTGATATTTAGTCTACCTTGTCAGGTGAGCGCCCTCAGGCCCCCTGGGGCCTCTTGTTATTCATTTAAGACACAAAGTATGTGTGCTCAGTATATTCCTGGTTAATACAGCCAAGTGTATTGTATTCTTACACAAAACCGTATTAACACTATTTACCGGAATAAAACACAATCTTCATGAGAACAATATTGTGTGATTGTATCGTTAATAACGATCTTTTCCCCACACCCCAACCAAAATGCAAATATTACTTTGGCAAATATTGCCCAGCACTAAATATGCATACTCTTGAGAACTTATGTGGTATTAAGCTTTCGTAATTGATGATTTATCAACGAAATTCTGTATTATAACAGGCACCAACAGATTTTCTTCAGTGTCCTACTTCAACCATCGGAATCGGCATAATCGGCAGAGAAATAACTGGTAATCGGTTGATCGCAAGTTTTGATAATCGGTTCATCACTAGTTTTAGGAAATATTTAACCCTTTTTATACAGTCAATTTTACTTAGTATTCCCAGCTTAAAGTTTCGGATTAAAGTTTTGCTTTTCAAGGTTGTACCTTTAATTCTTCAAACACTGTGTTGCAACGTCTATGTTTTTCATTTGGGGCAAGGTCAACTGAACATGTACACAGTGGTTTCAAATAATATTAGCATTAATTTAACCCTTTTCAAAACTGTTTTCGAACTGAATTTCTTTAAATTTGAAATTAGGCTTCTACCACATACTTTATTTTTTATCCCCCCAAAAGGGAGGGATATAGCATAGAGCTCCGTCCATCTGTCTGTCTGTCCGTCCATCCGAACTTTGTTTATGGCATAACTTGAACAATAGTTAACACATTTCAATTCTTTTTGGTATATGTCTCTGTAGCAATAATGTCTACGTGAAGTAACTAATATAACTCTTTGGGAATAATGTCTACCTCAAGTTTGATGACCACCATTATCCAATGAAAATTGTCAAGTACTTGCCCTGCCTCCCCCCCCCCCCCCCCACCCCAACCCCCACCAATTAGAAAAAATATTTTCTTTGCTCAAAAATGTATTTTGAAGGATTTAGAGTGACTACATGCAGAAAAAAATTTGACTACTATAACCCCTCCCGTTGCCAATTAGGTAATTTTTTTTCTTTGCTCCAAAATTAATTTTGAAGGATTTAGAGTGACTACGTACAGAAAAAATTTTGACTCCTATAACCCTCCCACCCCCAAGTGCCAATTAGGCAATGTTTTTTCTTTGCTCCAAAATACATTTTGAAGGATTTAGAGTAACTACATGCGGAAAAGAATTCACTCCTTTTACTCCATACCCCCACCCCCCTGCCCCCAGGTGCCAGTTAGGCAATTTTTATGCCCCCCGACTTAAGTCGGGGTTGCATATAGTGATTGAAGTGTGCGTGTGTCCGTGTCCGAGCCAATAACTCGAAAACTGTTAGGGCCACAGTCATCAAACGTCACACAATTATAAAGGACCATGGGAGGATGTGTCACACACCACAGCCGGGTTCGTACCTTCAAGGTCAAGGTCACATTTCAAGGTCACACTAAACATCTGTCAATATTCGTGTCTCAGCCATAAATCAGAATCGAATCATAGTACAATTGTTAAACTTCTTACAAATGTTAAGGACAGTCAGAAGGTGTGTCACGTATAATAGTTTCCGCTGCATCTGCAAGGTGAAGGTCACAATTGACCTGCATATGTTCCTGGTCACAAATCGTGTCTCAAGCATAACTCAAAAACTGTTAGGGCTACAATCATCTAACATCGCTCAATTATAAAGGACAACGGGTGGGTGTGTCACACACCACAACCAGGTCCGTAAGGTCAAGGTGAATTTTTTGTTTGGGTGGGGGGGGGGGGGGAGCAGGGGGGGGGGGGCATGTGTTACCTTAGTAACATTTTTCTTGGTTTTTTTCTGTCCAAAATGCATTTTAAATGATTTAGAGTGTGTATATGCGTAAAACATTTTTTGCTCCTGTCCCACCCCTGGGTGCCAATTAGACATTTTTATTGTTTGGTTCAAAATGCATTTTGAATGATTTAGAGTGTGGACATGCGTAAAAAAATGTTACGCCTATTGCCCCCACCCCCAGTCCCAGGTCAATTAGGCATTTTTTTTCTTTGCTCAAAAATGCATTTTGAAGGATTTAGAGTGATTACATGCAAAATTTTTTTTTTCTCCAAGATGGGTTTGGCCAGATTTAGAGTGATTTTATGTGGGGAAAAAACCCTTTATGCTCCCCCTCCCTAATTTGTGTGTGTGTGGGGGAGGGGGGGGGGAGTGCAGTGGGATTAGCAGTGCTTGGCAGTGCAGGCCTCTTCTTGTTCTTGCATGATCAATACAATACAGCTTTAATAAATGCATTTACAGACATGATTTCTTTTACTTGAATGCAGCTTTTTTTTTTAGCTCACCTGGCCTAAAAGGCCATGTGAGCTTTTGTCATCACTTGGCATCCGGTGTCTGTAAACTTTTCACATTTTCATCTTCTTCACTGTAACCGCTGAGCCAGTGTGAACCAGACTTGGCAGGAATGGTCTATGGAAAGTCCTCTACAAACGATCCTCATTTTGTTCCCATCGGTTGAAAAACATGGCTTCCAGAGGCATTCTGTTGGTGGATTTTCAAAAATCTTCTCTGAAAATGCCAGGCCAAATGTTTTGAAACTTCACATAAATGATGACTGGGATCCCCTCTACCAACGATTCTCATTCAATGTTGATTGGGTCACAAACATGGCTGCAATTGTGGCTTATAGTTACTGTAGAAACCCTATGAGAAATCACATTTTCATCATCTTCCTTGGAACTACTGAGCTGACATGAACCAAACCTGGCAGGGATAGTCTATGGGAGGTCCTCTACAAATGATCCTCATTTTGATCCCATGGGTTTGAAAACATGGCCACCAGAGGCATTCTTTGATTCTGATTGGTGGATTTTCAAAAATCTTCTCCTCTGAAACCACAGGGCCAAATGTTTTAAAACTTTGCATGGTTGATGACTGGGACCCCCTCTACCAATGATCCTCATTTAATAGTGATCGGGTTGCAAACATAGCTTCAATTGCGGCTTATAGTTACTATAGAAATCCTATGGGAAATCACATTTTCATCTTCTTCTCTGGAACTACTGAGCTGACCTGAACCAAACCTGGCAGGAATAGTCTATTTTGATCAGTCAAAATAGTCATTTTGATCCCATGGGTTTGGAAACATGGCTGCCAGAAGCATTTTTTGATTTGGATTGGTGGATTTTGAAAAATGTTCTCTGAAACCCCAGGGCCAAATGTTTTGAAACTTTGCATGGTTGATGACTGCGACACCCTCTACCAACGATCCACATTTAATGTTGATTGGGTCACAAACATGGCTGCAATTGCGGCTTACAGTTTCTATAGAAACCCTATAGGAAATCGCATTTTCATCTTCTCTGGAACTACTGAGTCGACGTGAACCAAACTTCGCAGGAATGGTCTATGAGAGGATGGAAATATGTGGCTGCCAGAGGCTATATTCTAATGCTTAACCAAGTGCCTCGCCTGTCTGCACGAAGATCGGTACTGTCAGCAAAATACTTGTTTTTTTGAGAATCTGGTAAGGGTTGGTTCCAGTTTTCTCTACTGAGAACTGGGAAAAAACCCCAAAATATTGTGTATACAGTACAAGTCAAAATAAGTTGTAGCATAACTGCAATAAACTAAGTAAACTACTGCTCCTGCACTGACAAGATCAGAATCTGACATTTTCTGGAAAGCTATCAATGAGAGCTTTCCAGAAAATGATGTCAGCTTCTGGTCTTATCTGTGTAGGAAAAGAAAGATACATAGTTTATAGGATTATCCTACAACTTATTATACCCTCCGCAAACAAAGTTTGGGGGGGGGGGGTATATAGGAATCACCCTGTCCGTCCGTCTGTCCATCCGTCTGTCTGTCTGTCCATCTGTCCTTCTGTCCATCCTTATAATCGCAACTCCTCCTAAACCGTTTGAAGAATTTCCATGAAACTTTACACAATGGAAGAACTCCATATGAAGATGTGCATGATGCAATATAATTCCGTTCTGACATTTCCAAGGGGAGATAATATAACTTATACATTTTAATGTACCAAAAAGGCTACAACTGAGGCGCTGGGGGTATCACTTTGTGAGCTTGCTCACAGTACCTCTAGTTTTAACTACTACTGTAAACAAGTGCAGCTGTAATTATGTTAATACATGTATTACTCTCAAGTTACATATCTGAAATACTGATTGATGACAGGTGTTTGGAAAGCGTGGAAGTTTTGTTTATTTTCTTTTCCCAGTAGCTATCCAGTAAATTAAATCATTTAAGATATGACAAAATTGGAGTAAAATGTGTTTCCTGTAACCCTTTACTATCCAAAGCTATTTGAAAGAGAATATTGTCTGAAAAATTGTAATTTTCAAAATATTTAACCTTTTACTGATTTTTTTGTTGAAACAGAATTCATAAATGTGTGCATTTTCAAGAAATCTTTTTTGAAACTATAAGGCCAAATGTTTTGAAACTTAATGTGACTGATGACTGTAATCCCCTCTACCAATGATCCTCATTTAATCTTCATCGGGTTGCAATTATGGCTGCAGTTGTGGCTTATAGTTACTATAGAAACCCTATAGGAAATCACATTTTCATCATCTTCTCTGAAAGTACTGAGCCAAAGTGAACCAGACTTGGCAGGCATGGTCTATAGAGGTTCTCTACAACTTATACTCATTTATTCCTGTTGGATGAAAAACATGGCCGCCAGAAGCATTCTTTAATTCTGATTGGTCAATTTTGAAAACTCTTCTCCTCTGAAACCACAGGGCCAAATGTTTTGAAACTTGGCATGGTTGATGACTGGGACACCCTCTACCAATGTTTCTCATTTAATGTTGATCGCGTTGCAAACATGGCCACAATTGCGGTTTACAGTTACTAAAGAAAAACCCTATGGGAAATCCCAATTTCATCTTCTCTCTGGAATTACTGAGCCGACGTGAACCAAAACTTGGCAGGAATGGTCTATAGGAGGCCCTCCACAAACGATCTTCTTTTTGTTCCCGTTAGTTGGAAAATATGGCCACCAGAGACATTCTATGATTCTGTTTGATGGATTCAAATGTTTTGAAACTTCACGAGATTGAGGACTGGGACACCTTCTACCAATGATCCTCATGTAATGTTGCAAACATGGTCACAATTGCAGCTCCTAGTTACCATGGAAAGCCTATGGGAAATCACATTTTTATATGTAGTTCCAGGTGAGCAATTACAGGCTCTTTAGAGCCTCCAGTTTCATTACCTGAGCTTCACAGTTTGAATATAAAGAAATGCCTTCTGCAGCATACTTCTGTTGTTTTACAAAAAGCAATACAGATGGAAGGAAATGGGAGTTAGGGACTTTGATGTAGTTTCCAAAACTTCTGGGGAGATGGATTGAATCAATCCACCCAGACTTGTTAACTCTCCCGGAATGCCCGGGAAAATCCTGAAATTTCAGTGTAGTTCCAGGCCTCCCAGACGGGAATCAGTTTTGGACCCAAAATCCCGGAAAACAACAGTTGAATATTTCTTTCCCGTTATAACTTATGTAAAACGTTTGGAGTCAAATCACATGCATTTCAAACTCTGGTAAAAACTCACGAAGCAGTAAAATATGGATTTAAGTTAAATTTATTTAAGAAAAGGGTATTTTATGATATATATTTCAACTGTGTTCATGTTTATTTCTGTTTTTTTCTTCGTAATCGGAGATTTGTGATCAATGTGCGAGTGTCGAAGTGAAAATAGGTGACTTGCTTTCAAAAAATTGAAAACTCCACCTTCAGTGCAGTTTTGGGGTAAATAATATATATGAAAAGGAATTAAATATTATATATTAATTTATTCATAGAATAGCTTTAATCCTCATCCCTTTTCCAAATCAAAACGTAAACAACACCTTGACCTCAACTATTTAACACAGTTTAAAAATAGGTTAATGTCGCTTAGGATGCCGATAAATTATGACTGCATATTTATACACAATAGACTTATTTTCTAACACTACATTTATTCATGTGGTACTGACTACAGAACTGTTAATTGTTGGCCGTCTGTACCCAGAAAATTTTGCATGGAATTAAAAATTTAAAGAAATTTATTAAAAAAATGCTTCAATGATGAAAAGAAAAGTTTTGTGCAAGGCACAAGCGTCTGCACATGCATGTAGGATTTTGATAAAGATACTTTCCAAGTACTAATCTTCTTGCAGTAACTGAACATTAGGACATCTTTTCCTGTTAACATTTCCAGGCTTGGGAAATTATTAGCTTAGTAGATTTTAATAAAAGCAAACCACAGGTGGTGGTGCTCTGTGGGTGGGGGGTCATGAAGAAGAGGATGGTGGGGGGGGGGGGGGGTCAAATCAACAATTATTTTATGATTTTTAGCTCAACTTTGGCGAAGCCAAATTTGAGCTTATGCCATGTCCGTCTGTCCGTCAACAATTGGATACGGCTCGGGCTAGAGGCCGTATTTATGAACCGATCTTTACGAAACTTCTTGGGTACCTTTGTTATGACTGTGGGACGAGAACGAGTGTTTTTGGGTGCGGTCCGAAATTCAAGATGGCTGCCAGCTGCCATTTTGTACCGACGATGCAGAAATCTGTTTTTTGTACAGAACTTCCATATGAAAGCTCTGATTTGAATAATTTTTTGAATGAATGTTTAGTACCATGGGATACATCACATATAATACGGGTTTTTTTCTCGTGCGTAAATTATGCAAATTAGACTAACTTTGATGTTTTTTGGTGTTACTTTCAGCACTGTAAGTTCAAATGACAATACGGCTCGGGCTAGAGCCCGTATTTATGAACCGATCTTTACGAAACTTCTTGGGTACCTTTGTTATCACCGTGGGACGAGAACGAGTGTTTTGGGGTCCGGTCCGAAATTCAAGATGGCCACCAGCAGCCATTTTGTTCCAAAATTAGTGCAATCAGTCTTTTGTACAGAACTTCCATATGAAAGCGCTGATTTGAATAAATTTTTTGTGTGAATGTTTAGTACCATGGGATACATCACATATAATACGGGTTTTTTTCTCGTGCAGAAATTATGCAAATTAGATGAACTTTGATTTATTCAATGCTACTTATACTCTGTAAGTGGACATGTCAATACGGCTCCGGCTAGAGGCTGTATTTATGAACCGATCTTCACAAAACTTCTTGGGTACCTTTGTTATCACCTTGGGACGAGAACGAGTGTTTCTGGGCGCGGTCCAAAATTCAAGATGGCTGCCAGTGGCCATTTTGTACCGAAATTAGGTCCAATCAGTTTTTTGTCACAACTTCTACACAGCTCATATTTGTGAACTGATCTTCACGAAACTTCTTGGGTACCTTTGTTTTCACCTTGGGACAGGAATGAGTGTGTTTTGGGGTGCCATTGTTATCACTGTGCTATGAGAACAAATATTTTGGGGTTCAGTCAGACCCACTCTGGATTTTTTCTAGTTTAGCATCTGACTGTCACCTACCTTTACAATACTTTACCTATACATTTGTTACATGCAACGCTCAGTATTTATGTACAGACCATTACAATACTTTATATGTACCTTTGTTATCAGGTCATTACCTAGATGTTTGTCATTGCTGTGTCACATACTATACATGTACATGTCTTTGTCTTGACAAGTTGAGCTACAGTGTCATTGACACTTTCATTATTGATTTGAAGTTGAGCATGATTGAATTTATAGAGTTCATATAGTTCTCTCATGTTATCGTAAAGTCTAACATTCAGCGATGTTTTCATGTAAGAATACAATTGCTGTGGCCGTATCCTTTGAAAGAGACACATGTCGATGCTCGAAGACCAGTCTGTATATGGAAAATAGGCATTCCATTGAAGCTGATGTTGCTGGTATCGCCAAATATCGGCAGGCCAAATTTGCCAATGTTAGTAGGAAGGCTTCATGGTCTCTCCACCAAATCAATAGGTCTATAACTGACGGACATCTAAATTTTTCGAATTCTTCAATTTTGTCAAATGGCGCAAAATTTGACGTCATCGGCACAGGCGATCCGGCTTGGGTAAACACAAGATAACAAAGTAATGCTACATAAAGATGTTTATTGACATTGTTAGTTTCTGCGTCATTCATATCGTCTTGCTCAGGTAATTGATATTGGGTGCAGCAGTGTTGACTATTGAGGCTATCAAATATGAAGTTACTCACGACATGACTATGAAAGGGTCGACAGTGCATCCCAGTTTCATTTAACTGAGTGAGACGAAAGAATAGATGGCATATACATATACTTTAGATGAGTCACGATGAGTACAAAATCATTCCTGATGCACCCTATGGAACTTCGAAGTTAAACGTTAATAACTTTGTTAAATTTTTTTTTAACTTTGTTAAAATAATTTAACATGTTAACGTTTGAAACGTTAACTGCTCCCAGCCCTGGTTGTAATCCATGTGAGGTTAGTGATGTCCACGCATGCATTTACCAGGTTATAATAACCATCATGATGACCTGGTCCTTCATTAATTAAGTTTTTGATGGTTCAGTCAGACCCACTCAAAGATTTCTTTTCTAGTTTAGCATCTGACTGTCACCCACCTTTACAATACTTTACCTATACATTTGTTACAGGCAACGGTCAGTATTTATGTGCAGACCGTTACAATACTCTATATGTCCCTTTGTTATCAGTTCATTACCTAGATGTTTGTCATTGCTGTGTCACATACTATACATGTACATGTCTGTCTTGACAAGTTGAGCTACAGTGTCATTGACACTTTCATTTAACATAGCATAAATGCATCAGCATAATTGACAACTAGATCTGGATATAACCTGGGTGTTAATGGTTGTCCATGAGCTGAAAATTTTGTACGTTTTTTCTTTTATTTTGTCTCCGCCCAAACTTTTCCCTAAAATCCATCCCATTTCCCTGAAAATCACCCTCAGGTTCCCTGAAAAATTATTCTGGAGGTTAACATGTCTGAATCCACCCCTCCCTTCTCCCCATGTTATCCAGAAGATAAATCCAGTTCTAATTATACAATTCTCCTTAGATTTTATATTACTTTTTTCAACAAGAAAACACAGGTGCACTTCGAATTAGTATAATCTAGTGTTGAAATGATTACCTATTTTTCAAAGTCGACTAGTCAACAGGAGTAATCGATTCAAAATTGACTAGTCGGCTTTTCTGTTGAAAACATAATTGTCTCAGTAAATTAGGTGATAAGAGACTGTTACATGTAAGTTGATAACCCTTTCGTTTAATTTTTCGTTTGACAGGTGCTTGATGAAGTTTTCTTGTCAAAGTCATGAATGTAGCTGTTCTCTTTTTCGTATTTTGAGTTTTTTAAAACGTTGTGCATATTATACCTTTAACCATTCGGTAAAAAAATTAGGATACCTGGGAAGTGCATGTCGCCTAGTCCTCTGTCCGTATAGTGCAAAAAGTACCCAATGATGTTACAACAGAAGTTTCGTGAATTTGTAAAATGTTTGAAGTGTGCCGCCATTCGCTTGTTGCAATTAATTAAAAACTCCTGGGTCAAATTTTGTGACAGACAGTTTCCTCACCTTCATATCTGGTCTTCGCCAGCTCGCACCCAAACCAGTACAGTAATATCATAGAATATGGAGCAGCTTTCTGAGTGTTTCAGGCATGTATTTTATTTTTATATCAATTAAAAAGTGTGGGCGACTTGGGTGAGGGACAGAACGCTTGCATGAATTAACGGCATCTTTGAAGTTGTACATCAAAGAATTTTTCTTCAATGCATGCCAGTGATTAGGTTAGGTGAAATCAGTGCTTATAATGCTGCTGAAATCTAAGTTGTAACATTATCGGCATCAACAAACGACAATGATTGCATTGATATCCACTTCTCAATACAATTTAAAATAGGTCCACCACGAGGCAGAAACGTCTGATGTTTGTAATCATTAACCCCCACTATTGGCATTTTACGACTTCATCTTTGAGTTTCCCGACTAGTCGACTGGCAGATGTCAGAGTCGATTTTTCCGAAAATCGAATCGACTTCGACTGGTCAACTAATTGTTTCAACACTAGTATAATCTCATCAAGCTTGTTCCATTAATTGCTCATGAGGTATGTTTTGGGGTAGAAAATTGAAGAAATAAAATTTGAATAGCAATTTTTGTACACCACGAGTGCAGATATGGCAGATTCATTAGGTAAATGGTTAACAAAAAATTGCACAGACTGTCTTGTGTCAAAGCATTGTCATTGCTGGGACTTTCAGGCCCTATGCGTGACATCACTCTAGTTGTTAATAATTTCGATCAAACTTCTCAAAACTTATGTCTAACAATTGGATATGCACATATTCCAAAAATTTTGACCTGCAACAATTTTAATCCGGTTTTCTCCCTTGAACTTAGATTTATTTTGGATTTCCAGATGAGATTCTTATGTGCACAGACAATGAAACTTCTCACACATGACCACTAATGAGTGAACATATGCATTTTTCTGGGGATGCGGTGGCTCAGTAGGTAGAGGTGCAGGCTGCAAGCCGAGAGGTCCTCGGTTCGAATCCCACCTGCGGCAACCGCGTTGTGTCCTTGGGCAAGACACTTCACCCCCATTGCCCATGTGGGGGCACGATGACTAAGGCGTACTGCACGTCGATGGTACGCATGTCTTCAACCAATCTAACCCTGCCGCAGCAGTGCAGAGTTACGATGTTGGGGAGCTGGCAGCTGCTCGTCGTTGCTTGGTGGTTCTCTCCGGGTACTCCGGCTTCCTCCACCCGTAAAACTGTCATGGTCATGATTAGCCATTGTGCATAAATATGTGACCTTAAACATCAATAAATAAATAAATAAATGCTTTTTTCCAAATTTTTCATCTGCGATGATTTTAACTAGGTTATCTCCCCTTTAACTTAGAATATTTAATATAGATTTACGTGGTCACGATTAGCCACTGTGCAGAAGTATGTGACCTTAAACACCAATAAAAAATAAATATAAATTTGTAAAGGAGATTCTTGTGCGTGTGACTACTCCAACATTTATGATTTGAATTGAAACTTCTCAAATATGACCACCAACAAGTGAACATGTGCAAAATTTCCATATGTGACAATTTTAGCCAAGTTACATCCATTTAACTTAACCCCTTGAACCCGCATTTCCTGGAATGGTATCACCTTTGTGTACACTTACAGTGAGATGGGTCAGTCCAATATCATTATACAGGGAGGATAAAATATTAACTGCAGTCTGCAGCCATATGGCTGCAGACTGCAGTTATTATTTTATCATCAATGCCCTGTGTGTAGCCCTCTAACAAGAAAACAAAAATGGGATGGAATTATGCCTTGGACCGAAAAGTTGGTCTTACGGGTTCAAAGGGTTAAAACTGATTTTGAAGTGCCACATTTAGAGGTGCATTCTGGAAAGCACAAAGTCGGGGTATTAAACACCTTCAGTGGTAGTTTAAATAAATATCTCGTGAAAGTTAAAAATGTCTTTTCAGTGGTATGTTACATTTCATTGTTAAGGGTAAAGCATCAATTTTTTAAAAACAAGTGGAATTGTTATTCCATATCACTATTTTCAGAGGGCTGTCATGTTTCTAATTTTTGATACAAACATCAGTACTGTAACATATGAGATGACAATTATCCAAGTTTTTAGGTCATTTTTGAAGTTCACACACACCAGAAAATTTCATCATTTTTGAGGGTACAAAAAACAGACATGAAATAAGGTAATCAATATCAAAGCAGTTCTGGTGATTTGATGATTTACCCAAATAAATACAAACTGAAAATTTATTTTTTCAATTGACACCAAGAAAAAGTTTCATGCATGATGGAAATGTCCATTTATATAGATGAAATAGATGATCAGCATTGTGTGGCCTTATTTGCTAGTATAGCATTGAATGGAAAGGTTTTCATGTTTTCGATATATTTTGACATGGTTGGATGGGTGTTAACAATGGCTGTACCTGCTTATTGTTTGAAGAGGTTGTCCAATTCTTTTCTGACTATCGCATTACATTGCATTATTATACCCATGGGAGCATGCTTGCTCAGTGGTTATGGCATTGAACTTCAAACGGAGAGGTCTATGGTTCAGTCCCTGCCAGGGGTAACTGCATTGTGTCCTTGGGCAAGGCACTTAATTCTGATTGCCCACATGGGGGAATAGTAATGCTGTGTACTAAGGCATAATGCACGTCGATGGTGCACCTGTCTTCAACCAATGCTAACCCTGCTTGTTTGGAGTTAGTATGTTGGGGAGTCTAACAATTGCTCGCCGTTGCTCAGTGGTTCTCTCTGGGTACTCCAGCTTCCTCCTCCCGTAAAACTCGCCAACACGAGGTGACCCTGACTGTCAAAAGTGTTGTTAAACTCCAATAAATAAATAAATTATACTCCCACTTTAAGAGATTGAGGGGTATATTGGATTCATATGCATCTGTATCTCTGGTCTGTCAGTCTTTTCAAAATCATAAACTTTTAATAAATTGTCTGGTTGTTAATGGTTTGTTTTGAAATTTGGTTTTGAAATTTGGTTTGCCTCTTAGCCATCATATGCCCAATACAGTTCAAAATTGCGATGCTGGGGGATTTTGTCCAAGGATTAGACACTTTGTTGCAAACTCGACCTATTGGATATATTTTTAGCTCACTTGACTGAAAGTCAGGGTGAGCTTTTCTGATCACTTTTCGTCCGTCGTCTGTCGTCCATTGTGAAGGTGGTGTTTGGGCCTTTTCCTCCCAAACCACTGGCCGCATATTAATGAAATTTCATGTGAGTAGGGGTTATATAAGGGCATTTTGCTTTTTATCCAAATTAGGTTTCAGCTCATATTGAGCAGAGGTGTGGATTTTTTCAAAATCTTCTTCTAATGAACCACCAGTAGCAGAGACTTGATATGTGGTATACAGAGTCCTTTTAAGGTTTAGAATCAAGTTTGTTCAAGAGAAGTTTGTCGGGCATTATTTGCCTTCGTTATGGGAGGGGCAAAAATTTTGGCCACGCCTAAAATTTCTATTTTCAGAACCGTGAGGTCGATTTGAACCAAATTTGATATGAGATGATAATGGGTCATAAGTAGTTGATTGATGCAAAAAAAAAAAACCACGGGAGCTAAAAATAGGAAAAACCTTAAAACTGCTATATCTCCAAAACTACACGGCACAGAGAATTCTTATTTTGTATAAAGCTTACTTTTATCCAGTAGAATAGAGCGGTTAAAAAAAAATCCCTATCGGTTTGATCACAAGGTACTTTTTTCAGGACTTTGAAAAAGTGCTGAGTCAGCACTTTTTAACACTGTAGGCAATGGGAAAAAGATTAAAAAATCTTCTTCTCCAGATCCAGTAGGTAGAATCTTTTGATGTTTGGTATGCAACATTGTGGGGTGGATCTGATTCAAGTTTGTTCAAATTGGCTCCCTAGATTCATATTTGGGCTCACTATAGAAGCCCGAATTCGAACTTAGTGCATTTCAGGCAAATTTCTTCAAAGATAAATTTCTCCAGGACCAGCAAGCAGAAGCTTTTGATATTTGGTATGCAACATTGTGGGGTAGATCTGTTTCAAGTTTGTTCAAATCGGCCCCCTGGATTCATATTTGGGCTCACTATAGAAGCCCGAATTCGAACTTAGTGCATTTCAGGCAAATTTCTTCAAAAATCTTCTCCAGATCCAGCAGGCACAATCTTTTGATATTTGGTATGCAACATTGTGGGGTGGATCTGATTCAAGTTTGTTCAAATCGGCCCCCTGGATTCATATTTGGGCTCAGTATAGAAGCCCGAATTCGAACTTAGTGCATTTCAGGCAAAGTTCTTAATAAATCTTCTTCTCCAGATCCAGCAGGCAGAATCTTTTGATATTTGGTATGCAACATTGTGGGGTGGATCTGATTCAAATTTGTTCAAATCGGCCCCCTGGATTCATATTTGGGCTCATTATAGAAGCTCGAATTCGAACTTAGTGCATTTCAGGCAAATTTCTTAAAAAATCTTCTTCTCCAGATCCAGCAGGCAGAATCTTTTGATATTTGGTATGCAACATTGTGGGGTGGATCTGATTCAAGTTTGTTCAAATCGGCTCCTTGGGTTCATATTTGGGCTCAGTATAGGAGCAAGTTTCTTTAAAAATCTTCTTCAGATCCAGCAGTCGGAATGTTTTGATATTTGGTATGCAGCATCCTTCGGGGGGTGAGATTCAAGTTTGTTCAAGCCATGTCCCTAGGTCCATATTTGGGCTCATTGTGGGAGCTCGAATGATAACTTAGTTCAAAATGAGGAATTTTCTTTAAAAATCTTCTTCTTCACATCCAGCAGTCGGAATGTTTTGATATTTGGTATGCAGCATCCTTAGGAGGGTGAAATTCAAGTTTGTTCAAGCCATGCCCCTAGGTCCATATTTGGGCTCACTGTGGGAGCCTGAATGATAACTTAGTTCAAAATGAGGAATTTTCTTTAAAAATCTTTTTCTTCAGATCCAGCAGATGAATGCTTTTGATATTTGGTATGCAGCATCCTTAGGGGGGTAAGATTCAAGTTTGTTCAAGCCATGTCCCTAGTTCCATAAAATTTGTCTTTCATGACTTCATTCCTTTGTAGTGTTGATGAACCATGTCTAACTGAATGTGTCCCCAAATACTTCTTTGAACCACTTTGGCCTGTGAGCGATTAAGGCTCCTTGGGGCCTCTTTTTTTAAAATTTATTTATGAAACAGTTCTGAAAATAGTTGTAATCAGAAATTTAACTACTTAAACTATTATGTGGCAAAACAGTGTTTTCATCAATGAAAATTTCCCATAATGTGGTTGAAAATTTAACCAACTATATCTTGTTTGACAGAGCTCTCTATGAGCTCTGTCAAACAAAGTTTAGTTGGTTAAATATTTGTCCTACAGTGCAAAATAGTGTCATAGAAGGGATTTTCAGGTGAAAAAAAAGTGATGAGGCAGATTTTCTATGGCGAGGAAGATGCCTGAGAAACAATAATTTTTTTTATTAACCATACTGTTTAAAAAGGACTCAGTAACCAAAGTTTGTGGTGGAAGTCTTCTACAGTGGACGCGCAGGTATAAAAAATAATAATATAATAATGATATAAAATGGTGTAGGGTATAGGAAATAAGTTAATTCTACAGCCTAAAAAGCTTGTTGGGCTGAATTACTGCTGGCTCTTACTACAAATAAAAAGGTGATTTTGTAAGTTAGCTGTGAATAAATATAGAAAAATACTTTACATGAATGCTATGTTGAAAAGAATATTTTTTTTTGTTTTCAAAGGGGAAAGAGGTGATTGGAAGAGAAATCACAGATGAGGAAATAGAGTCAGGTGAAAGAAAAAAGGATTGGGTTGGAGGTACCAGGAGGTAAGTTCAGTTTTAGTTTCCAGTGTCTTATGGATTTGCTCACATAACCATTAAGAGTTTTTACACACTTTTTAGCTGCGACAAGCAGAGTCGGTGTTTTAACTTTTAAACTCAACTTTTAAAATACTTTGTAGAATGACATCATATTTGGTTTGCAAGTATATCTTTAATATTGATGTCTAGCCCTGTTGAATGCAGGTGTTATTTGGTGTATTTTTTGACAGAATTATTCCCTTAGGCCTAAAAAAGTTAAAAATCTGTTTCTCAGGCCCTCTCATTTGGCTGCAGCATGCTTTCTTTTTATAACCAACACAAACTTAAAAAAATGAAAATTTGATGGTTTATGTTTGATATTTTACCCAAGTTAATAAAATTGATAAGTTTGTCCCTTGAGAGCAATACGGCTTTGCAATGCTTCAGCATTGCAAAGCCTTGTTGCACTGAAAGGACAAAATACACTACCACCCCTGCTATTCTGTAGAGTATGAGGCCTAAAACATAAAACAATCCAAGAACATGAACTTTTGATGGCAAAGAAATAATTACTAAAATGAAAAATAAAATAAAAAATCACCCGCCCAGATACAATTTTACCAAGAATGGCCTGTGAAACAGAAAATCTACTTTGTGGGACCTCAAGGATTTAATTTTTACCATCAGTACAACCCGGTGCTTCATTAATTGTCTCCCACTTTTTGAAAAAAAACGGGAGATATTAAATTTGGGGTGTCCTTCCGTCCTTCTGTCCTTCCGTCCTTCTGTCCTTCCATGTTTTTCGTTTCCAAACTCTAACTTTCCTTACAGTGACCGGATTTCGAAGAAATTTGGGTAGTAGATCACTTTCATCAATTGTGGGTCCAAGTTCGAATATGGGCATTTTCCGTGCATATTTAATTAGGTTGCTGAAATTTGATTTGCTGATAGTTTCCAGACTCGAACTTTCCTTAAAATCAACCGATTTTGATGAAATTTCATATATGGATTACTTTTATCAATACCTAGGTCAGGTTCGAATGTGGCAAATTTTGTACTGAAAATCTGTCTGTCTGCCTGTCTGTCTGCCCTGTGCGTCAACACACCTCGGACTAAAAGACGTATTTATGAACCGATCTTCACAAAACTTCTTGGGTATCTTTGTTATCATTGTGAGACCAGAATATGTGTTTTGGGGTTTGGTCCAAAATTCAAGATGGCCACCAGCGGCCATTTTCTTCCGAAATTGGGTGTAATCAGTTTTTTGTGCAGAACTTCTGTATGAAAGTTCAGATTTCAATAAATTTTTGTATGAATGTTTAGTAACATGCAATACATCACATATAATACGGTTTTTGTTCTCGTGCAAAAATTATGCAAATTAGGGAAACTTGGATTTATTCAGTGCTACTACTAATACACAGTAAGGGCACACCTTCCGTGTTTTTCATTTCCAGACTCTAACTTTCCTTACAGTCAGTCAATTTCGATGAAAGTTGGATAGTAGATCACTTTCATCAATTTTGGGTTCAAGTTCGATCATGGGCATTTTCTGCACATATTTAATTAGGTTGCTTTAATTTGATTGGCTGATGGTTTCCAGACTCTAACTTTCCTTAGAGTCAACCGATTTCAATGAAATTTCATATATGGATTACTTTTCACATCAGTTAATGTAATATGTCTTATCATACAGTCTTAATTTCTAGTGATTCTCACAGTTATACTCCACATCACTTTACTTGCTTTGACAGTGACCTCCGTGAAAATAAATCTGATAACACTGTCTGAAGCACTGTCTGTTCTGTCTCTTCTAAATAACTTCCACTTGCAACTCAACTATATTCCACTGGATGCATTAATTCCCCTTGAAATTGCTGCCCAGCAGGAGACATGAATTCACTGAATTTGCTTGTTAAAATTTTGCTGATGATGATGAGCGGGCAGTATTATGGTATGGCAATGTCTGTCCATCTGCCTGCCTGCCTGCCCGTCTGTCTGTCTGTCTGTCCGTCCATCCGTTAACTTCTGTTTGTCCATGCGATAACTTGAAAACAATACATCCAACAGATACTGCTTTTTTATGGTTGCTCAATCATGACTAGAGGATGGTTCCTTTCGATAACTAGTATTCTGGCATATCCAATATGGCTGCCGTGGCATCCATCTCGGATTTTCAGGGACTTTTGATTGTACATGTGATAATCCAAGAGATTTATGGTTGATTAATCATGACTAGAGGATGGTTCCTTTCCATAACCAGCATCAATGTCTGTCCGGCCGGCGGGTTGTCCATCCATTAATTTTTGTTTGTCCATGCGATAACTTGAAAACAATACATCCAACATATTATACTGTTTTTGTATGGTTGATTAGTCATCACTAGAGGATGGTTCCTTTCAGTAACCACCATCAATGACTGTCCATCCATCTGTCCATCCGTTAACTTTTATTTGTCCACGCAATAACTTGAAAACAATACATCCAACAGATACTGTTTTTTTTATGGTTGATTAGTCATGACTAGAGGATGCTTCTTTTCGATAATCAGCATTCTGGCATGTCCAATATGGCAACCATCTGGGAGTTTTGTTGACTTTTGATTCTCCATGCAATAACTTGAAAACAATATATTCAGCTTTAATGGGTCGTAAGACAGGAATGTACAATTATTTTTGAAGGAATTATTGACCTTTTGTTCAAATAAAAATTTCTTCACAAGCGCAATTTCTTCATAGGCAGCCGTATATTGATCCACCGCCTGGCAGTGCACTTGTTGTTACTTGGTAAACCAGTCCATATCGACTGTACTGTAAATGTAACCGTATAGGTGTGGTTGCATTGCTGTAACAGGTTCTCTTCAGATCACCAAAGTTAAGCAACATCGATCCCGGTTAGTCCTTGGATGGGTGACCTTCTGAGTGATCGATTTAGACTACCGCCTTGTGTCCTAGGACAAGGCACTTAACCTCAATTGTCCACATCGGGGCACACTGATGCACATGCCCCCATGTGGACAATCTTCAACCAATCTAACCCTGCCTGTGTTGTTGTGCAGAGTTACGATATTGGGGAGCTGACAGCTGCTCGTCATTGCTCGGTGGTTCTCTCCGGGTACTCCAGCTTCCTCCACCCGTAAAACTGTCACCGACATAGTATGACTTTGGCTGTTAAAGTGTTGTTAAACCCTAATAAATACATAAATAAAAGTAACCGTGTCACTCTATTGATTATTGATGTGTTGAATTTCCATTTGCATTGAGAGTATTGATAATTTCTAAAGATCTCAAACAGCATTTCTGAACACTCATCTGTACAAGAATCTTAATCTCTGTAAGATTCCTCATCACCTCAGACCCACCTGGGCTCGTACTGATCACTGGTTGAGCTGAGGTGGTGTGGATTCTTACACAGATAAATGAACCCTGCACTTTATATTACAACTGTTCATAAGGAAGAGAAGAGCAATTTATAATAGGCATGTGTTGATTCCCAAGATGTTTCAGGCTGTGGGCGCTAATGGAAAACTTTTTTCATTAGCGCCTGTGCCCCGATACGTCATGTGACATGTTTGGCATTACATAGTTTTATCATGTCACTAAACACATGGTAATCTTATGGAGTACACCTGCAAAAGTGATTATGATATTTATCATTCTTAGTGGGCCAGATTCAAATTTGTCACTATGTTCATATTTGGTCTGGGTTCATATTTGGGCTCCTTATGGGAGCACATATTTTAACTTAGTGCAATATGAGAAAAATTCTTCAGAAATTTTCTTATTCCAATCCACAAGTGAAGAATCTTTTAATATTGTATATAGGATCCTTTGTGGGGTCAGATTCAAGTTTGTGGGGAGGCCAAATTTTATCTAAGTGCAATATGAGGAATATTCTTTAAAAATCTTCTTCACAGGGGGTTTGAAATTTTACAGAGAACCTTATGGAGACCACTATTCATTTGCTTAAATGAATCCTGCCAATGGGGGATCTTAAATGAATTCTGCTAATGGGAGACGTGGCAGTGTGTGGTGAGATTTAGTTAGGTGAATTTGGTGGTTTATAAGATTAATATACATTCAAATGCGGTCCACCACATGTGTCCCTGGGATGTGGTGGGCTGGTCCATTGGATGAATTTTGCTTTAAACTGAGTTTTGAAGGATTTCAAGTGATTTTTATGCAAAATTAAGTTTCACCTAGTTGATGCCATGGTGTGGGTGGGTTGGATGAGGTCCATTGTTTTGCTGCTTTTGACTTTTGAAAGATATAGAGTGATGTGCAAAAAGAAACATTTCACACAACTGAGACTCCAAATTTGGTAAAAGTTTTTTTTTTCTTTTTCGCATGCAGTAAATCACTCAGAAAACTTCAAAAGTCATTTGAAACCAGTAGTGAAACAATTTACCCAATTACCCCAACCCCCCCCCCCCCCCACCCCCCCCCCCCCCCCCCACACACACACACACACAGATGCCTTGTTAAAAATAAAGTGTTCAAACCTCAGACTTCGAACACAGTTCAGTTCCTACCCTGGAAAATGGAAAATAGAGACTTAAAATTCCAGGTCCTGGAAGAATGGCCTTTTTAAGCATTACTGGAAATACAGGAAATCAAAGCATAATTTCTGTGTTCTTATCTGAATAATAGATAAATCCAATGACAGGGACAACAGAGTTCTAAATAATAACATGGCTTCATTTTTCTGAAGTGTTGAAGCACCGTATATGCTAAATGTGACCTTAAATCCTTCTTTAACTGGTAGAGTGCTGGAAGCCCATATTTGGGCTTTATTCTGAAGTACCGGTACCACAACTTCAGTGGATATTCTCCATATCATCTTTCAAGTTAAATTATTTAGTCTGTGAGGATTTGTCTTGTTACAATTTATGGGAGAGGCACTCTCCCATAAATAGTAACAAGGCAAAGATATGTGAACAAATTTTGATGACCAAAAATAATTCAGCACTCAACCAGTTAAACAACTTTCTTCAGGGATTATTTTGGGTATCTAGAGGGGCTGTTTATGGGACCCTTTCCCAGTGAGATTTGGGCATGACTTTTCCCAATTCTTAACCCCAAGTTTCCCAATCAAGGTTCCCACTCAAACAAATATTTAATGCACAACTGGTGCCCTGAACTGGGAAGTCATAAGGCCTCAGAAAAACATAGATTTTCTGAGGCCTTATGACCACCGAGTTCAGGACACCAATTGTACATTAAAATTAAATTGCTTGCCTTAGGAAGTCTCTTAATTCAAAGGCAAATGACAAGTTCTTCTTTGATAGTACAAGAACTGTTTAATAGAGACTGCAGAGACTGCGTCAACATGATTCCAAGTGATGATTTGTTATAAAACTGACATATAGTATTCATGTAGTTTCTTAAGTATGGATCTTAATATTCTCTGCTCAATTCGAATGTAAAATTTCTTAATCCTTGTATGTCTTCCCCTATAAAACAAAATTCCCAATTGAAGCTCCCATGATATAATTTTTCTCAAGGGCATGCACCTCATACCCTTTCCAAAAGTGGGCAGAAGATTCCCTGTTCTTAGGTGAGTGCCTCAGGTCCTATAGAGCCTTTGTTCTTCACTTATCTTGCTGCACAGCATGGATGTTTTACACTCTCATGTTTGCTGAAAATGTATCACAGTTTCCAAAACCATCACAAAACATGTCTGTTGTATCATAGCATATTGTTGAGAGAAGTTATTTCAGGTGAGTGAGCAATATTTTGGACTTTGGGGCACATACGAGTGATTGTTGTCTCCCGCTTTTTGAAAAAAACGGGAGATATTAAATTCGGGTTGTCCTTCCGTCCTTCCGTCCTTCCGTGTTTTTCATTTCCAGACTCTAACTTTCCTTACAGTGACCGGATTTCGATGAAATTTGGTAGTAGATCACTTTCATCAAGTGTGGGTCCAAGTTCAAATATGGGCATTTTCCGTGCATATTTAATTAGGTTGCTGAAATTTGATTGGCTGACAGTTTCCAGACTCTAACTTTCCTTAAAATCAACCGATTTCGATGAAATTTCATATATGGATTACTTTTATCAATACCTAGGTCATGTTCGAATGTGGGAAATTTTGTACCGAAAATCTGTGCGTCTGCCCCGTGCATCAACGCACCTCGGCCTAAAAGCCGTATTTATGAACTGATCTTCATAAAACTTCTTGGGTATCTTTGTTATCATTGTGAGACCAGAATATGTGTTTTGGGGTTTGGTCCAAAATTCAAGATGGCCACCAGTGGCCATTTTGTTCCAAAATTGGATGTAATCAGTTTTTTGTACACAACTTCTATATGAAAGTTCGGATTTGAATACATTTTTGTATGAATGTTTAGTAACATGCAATACATCACATATAATACGGGTTTTGTTCTCGTGCAAAAATTATGCAAATTAGGGAAACTTTGATTTATTCAGTGCTACTACTAATACACAGTAAGGGCACACCTTCCGTGTTTTTCGTTTCCAGACTCTAACTTTCCATACAGTCAGTCGATTTCGATGAAATTTGGGTAGTAGATCACTTTCATCAATTGTGGGTCCAAGTTTGAACATGGGCATTTTCCGTGCTTATTTAATTAGGTTGCTTAAATTTGATTGGCTCCAGACTCTAACTTTCCTTCGAGTCAACCGATTTCAATGAAATTTCATATATGGATTACTTTTATCAATACCTACGTCAAGTTCGAATGTGGGAAATTTTGTACCGAAAATCTGTCCGTCTGCTTGTCTGTCTGCCCATTCATCAATGCACCTCGGACTAAAAGCCGTATTTATGAACCGATCTTCACAAAACTTTTTGTGTATCTTTGTTGTCAATGTGAGACCAGAATATGTCTTCATCATTACTTCTTTTGCAACTCTACAAAGTCAGACTCTCCCAGTACCATATACAGACCACCATATTATCTGGACATCACTTCCAAGGTTTCATTAACTTCCAGTCACAAGCTTTACAGGTTGGTTAACACTTTTCACATCAGTTTAATGTAATATATCTTATCATACAGTCTTAATTTTTAGTGATTCTCACAGTTATACTCCACATCACTTTACTTGCTTTGACAGTGACCTCCGTGAAAAGAAATTTGATAACCACTGTCTGAAGCACTGTCTGTTCTGTCTCTTCTAAATAACTTCCACTTGCAACTCAACTATATTCCACTGGATGCATTGATTCCCCTTGAAACTGCTGCCCAGCGGGAGACATGAATTCACTGAATTTGCTTGTTGGCCTCTGCAGGAAATCCTTTTGTAAGTGATTAACCCTTTACCCAACGAATCGCTCGCATCCGCCCGCGTAATATGCAAATTCAGCAGTTGAAAAAATATTATTTTTCAAAAAATTTCAACAAAACCATATCATGTGACCCTCGTTGGAACGAGCTCGACGACCTGGTTTCAACGAGGGGTCACATGATATGGTTTTGTTGGAAATTTTTGAAAAATTTCCAAAAATGATATTTAAAATAATAAATTTTGATATCGTCTGTGTTGGGTAAAGGGTTAAAGGGAGAATAAGCCACAATTTTGAAAAAAAAAATTAAGTCGACAATTTAACAATACCACAATTTCCATTATGCAAAAGTACCCTCATGTTTTATATATCATTCATACATAAAAGTGTCCGATCCGATTAAATAAATTACTTTTAGGCAAGAATTCATCAGATATTTGAAAAATGCTGTCACAGTTTTTCAATACGGACTGGTCAGCCGATCACTCACAGAAACTTCTAAGGCAACGTCATTTTCCATATTCGTCAAAATCACCTTTATCATCAGGGCAGATGTGAAGTTTGTGTTCATACGGATCTATTTATAGCGTACGTGTCAGTGAAATCTATTTCAGAATGCCATTGTCAGTAAGTATGCTGTGGGTTTTAGTGAATATAAAACTGCAATTTATTTGAAATAACACAGAATTTTTTATCGAATTACCAGGCCTGAAAATAAGCAGTCTGACATTTGCAGAATGAAGTCCCCAGAGAGTGAATTTGATGATGCTCTCCCATACAGTCGGCCAATTGATCCTCTTGGTACCTCTTTCTGTTTAGTTTTAAGAACCTGATTCAGATTGAGGTTCACAGGGTAAATTTAGTGATGCTACCCTGCTGTGCCTCATTTTGCAGATGACAGTCTGCTTATTTTCTGGCTTGCTAAGTACATGTATGTCAAGTTAGTGCAAAAATAATGCACAGTTGTTCGTAGCAATCATTTATTCGAACAGCAGTAGAGATAAAATTAGAAACCGTATGTATTCCCGAAATGTTACATGAATTTCCCAGATTTGTTTACCTTTTATAACTTTTGAGTAACTTTGTTTATATGTTTTCTGAAATTTAATCTGCATTAAAACCCTTTAATTACCTGTTTAGGTAATTTCGCATTGCATCTGATGTCTTACTGTTTACATACATTGGGCGTTTTTTTTGCATCCTTTATCACATACAAGCAAACTGACTCACTATTTTTTCAAATTAGCAACTAATTGTCCCTTTAAATGTGAGATTAGTAAGCATAAAATGAAAAAAATTACAAACTAAGGCCACACAAAGTAGATGTTCTGTTTCTCAGGCCAAGTTTTGTAAAATTGCATGCGGGTGGGCGTTTTTTTATTTTATATTTTATTTTTGTAATAATTTCTTTGCCATCAGAAGTTCATATTCTTGGTTTATTTTATGTTTTAGGCCTCATAATCTATAGAATAGCAAGGGTGGTGGTGTATTTCGTCCCTTGGGTGCAACAAGGCTTTGCAATGCTAAAGCATTGCAAAGCCTTGTTGCACTCAAGGGACAAATTTATCAATTTTATTAACTTGTGTAAAATATCAGACATAAACCATTTAATTTTTATTTTTTCAAGTTTGAATTGGTCATAAAAAGGGAGCATGCGGCAGCCAAAAGGACCATGCGGGAGGGCCTGAGAAACAGATTTTTAATTTTGTTAAGCCTAAGGCTTCACAGCAGTGGATTTCATAACAAATCAATAGGAAGTTTGAATGATGTACACTACTTAACCTGGTTCACAGAGACAAATTTTCCATTTGAAATGCTTGGAATTTCTTGCATTTGCATATAAAGAAGATTTATAAGATACAAAAAGTGGATACTTTCAGTAAATTTTTACTTGGCTTGTGTTATCCAACATTATTCTCTGAAAGTTGTCCAAAATCACCTCTGAGGCAAATTATGAGAAATATAGTGCACTGATTTATAACTGATATGTTCCTGCCTGTTAATTCACTGACAGAGCACAAGAGTGCTCAAGTAAATTATGATGCTAATTTTGATGGCAACATTGGGTATACACAGTTTAGTGTGGTATCTTTAGAAATATTTTGCTTGTAACAGTTCATATTAACAACATGTATTTTATGTTAAGTAAATGTAAAATGTGATTAAAGAAGACTTAAAACTCAAAAATATATTTCAGACTTTTGGACTTCAAGGACAAAGACATTATTTTGTTACTAAGAAATCAGAACATTTTTTTTTTCAGGCCATGTATATTAGTATTTGATTCCTTGATTGGTCCCTCTAGATCAAATGTTGTTAGGATATTAAGAGAGTAAGTATGTTACAGATTTATAAGAACCATTGCTCAGAAAATAAAATAGTTTTCGATAGGACCTAGGGAGGGCGATATTCAGTCAATTGATTTTGAAAAACCCAGATGTACATTAACCCTTTACCCAACGTAACGGTCAAAACCAGCCAGCACTATTCCCCAAAATAGCTAATTAATTTTCATTATTTTTTTCATTTTTTGTCTCAAAAACATAGGATACGAGCCCTCGCTGGAACGAGCTCGTTCCAATGAGGGGTCATAACCTATGTTTTTGAGTCAAAAAATGGAAAAAATTAGTTATTCAAGAATTTTTTTTTGCAAGTATCGTCTGCTTTTCATGTTAGGTAAAGGGTTAAACTGTTTCCAACATTTGGGACTTTTACATTTATGACATGCTCTTGTTCAAAATTCTGGTATGCCCACTAGCCAGTGAACTTCCCCATGTTTCCAAACTTTCTGAAACTCCATACTCAGAGATACCATTAAGAAACCAGAAGTGGGAGTATTGGTCCCCTCTAGTGATAGTTATGTAATGTTTTGCATCAATCCTTTTGTCGATGTGATGCCATAGATAAAAGTTATTATGTTCGTCTGTCCTTCCGTCCATCCGTGTCTGTCCATCCATCCATCCCGAAATTCATTCATGAATATTTTGTAAAGTACTTGGTTGGGTGACTTGATATTTGGTATGCAAGTAGTGATGAACCGATGATCGGCAATCGGAACCGTCCGGTTATGGGGCATCGACCGATTATGACAACCGGCAGTTTCCAGTTATTCTATATTTAACACTGAGTATTAAAAATCCCTTTGATATCTGGCCATTTCAATAAAGTTTTCCCATTAAAAACGTGTGAAGTGCATAGCAGAAAATTTAGGGATTTACCAAGCAGAGATATTACGGAATTTACCAACTGCAATCGGTGCGAGATCGAAACCATTTTCTGAAGATTGTAGAGTTCATGTAAACATTAGAGAAACACATCAAGGGAGGTAACAATTTGAAAAAAGAACATTGAATAATACATTGACAAACATGTAAACCACGTGTCATATGACTTCACAACACACATTAACATCAAAATTATTATTCATTTAAGACACAAAGTATGTGTGCTCAGTATATTCCTGTTTAATACAGCCAAGTGTATTGTATCCGTACACAAAACCATATTAACACTATTTACTGGAATAAAGCACAAACTTCACTAGAACAATATCATGTGATTGTATCGTTAATAACGATCTTTTCCCCACACCCCAACCAAAATGCAAATATTATTTTGGCAAATATTGCCCAGCACTAAATATGCATACTCTGAGAACTTATGTGATATTAAGCTTTCGCAATTGATGATTTATCAACGAAATTCTGTAGTATAACAGGCACCAACAGATTTTCTTCAGTGTCCTATTTCAACCAAATGGAATTGGAATCGGCATAATCGGCAGAGAAATAACTGGTAATCGGTTGATAGTGAAATGCAGGTGTCGTGTGAGATTTTATTGTCAGAGTCATTGCTGTTTATGGACTTAAAATTTGTCCGCCTTGAAATTAATTCATGGATAACTTGCAGAGTACTCAATGGAATGACTTCACATTTGGTGTGTAAGTCTATCCTATTTATGTCTACCCACAGTACAAGGCAGATGTTATGCAGTGTATTATTGTAGGAGTTAATGCATTTTATGGACTTTGATTTTGTCCTTCCCCAAATTCCATCATGAATAACTTGTTTAATTAAGGTTACCTTCATGGTGTAATCAACTCCTTCTACAATTTCTAATGCAGAGAGTTAAAACTTTAGGATATGGTTACACATGTCTTGTAGATGCGCAACATATATAAAGTTTGCAGAAAAATAATTTATTCACAGAATTATCAAATCAAGTCTCTCGCACATTTGGTACCATTTTGTGTCACCCCATGGTGACACTTAATAGTTTGTTTGATATATGCCCCAGTGGTCTGTCATCTGTCATCTTTCAGCGTCACCCAGTAATAAATGTTTCATTTCTGTAATGCTAACCATTGTATTGCAGGTGGGGTTATATGCCACCCTCGACTTTGCTCTAGTTAATACTGTCTTCTATAATCGAAGACTTTAAAGTCTTTGAATTAGCTCTTGAAATTTGAATCTATACAACTTTATGGGCCATTATAATCTGCTTAACCCTTTACCCAAGGGACACTATATCAAAATTTATTATTTTATTATCTCAACTTGACAGCGTCAAGTATGAGCTATTGGGATGGGTTGTGATCCATCGTCCATCCATACGTACGTACATCTGTATGTATGTCTGTCCTTCCACAATTCCTTTAGCACACTCTATAGGCCAGAGCTCTCACCTGATCAGTTCCAAATTTCATATGTGGCTTTGGGGCAATGTCTAGCTATCATTTTTTTTTGAATTTCATCGAAAAACATGGCCATCTTTGATTTGGATATAAATTTCCAACAGTTCCTTTAGCACACTCTACATGTCGCAACTCTCACCCAATCTGTCCCTAATTTCATATGTGGCTTTGGGGCAATGTCTATTTGGGAGCTATCATTTTTTTCCGAATTTCGTTAAAAAACATGGCTGCCATCTAAGGTTTGGCATATAAATTGTCAACAATTCCATTAACACACCCTACAGGCTGCATCTCTCACGCAAGCTTTTTCAAATTTCGTATGTACCGTATTTCCTCTAAATGTTTGGACACCAAAAAATAATTAAATTTTAGATGTCTGAAAATTTAGAAATTGAAAAAATTACCAAGTAGATACAGCTTACCTCGGAAATGGGGAAAATGAAATGGCATTTCAAAACGGCCCAATGTGGGACTGGGAGTATATTTTATTATCAAGAAACAACATGCCAAATTAAAGATTAAATAAAATAAATCTGAACATACCAATTGTTTGTTGCTTTTATTTAATTCACCCCACGAGATCACTGACAAGAAATCACTTTTAATCAACTGGTACATGAAAGTTTTAAAGATGTTTTCATAAATTATGTTGATCAATTATCAAGCTATGTGCTTGTGTTGTCACAGCGAGATAAAAAAACTGAATCGGCTTCAGCAATTAGAAAACGGAACGAAGTAGCCACTCAAAGCGTTGCAGTGAAAACAAGCTTTTTGTGTGGGTCTTTCATTTACTATTAATTGTTTGGTTGTTAAAATTGTTCACTGTTGACTGAGGGTGTATCGATAAACATCAAAGGGGCGGTAACACATGCCTCTGGGACCGGTTACAAATAAATAAGGGTTGGATACTGAAGTCAGCATTCAATCATCAGCATTCGATACATCAACAAGTCCATATGGATAGATTTATCGTAAAATATAAATCAGTTGACTTAACAGATTCATTGAAGAAACAACTTCGTAAGAGTAATGCAGTACCAGCCGTTATCCCAGGAGGCTGCACATCAAAACTACAGCCACTAGATGTGAGCATTAATAAGCCAGTCAAAGGTGATCTAAGAAGAAAATAGACTGAATTTATACAGGCTGGCACAAAGAAAATAATCCAAAATGAAGAGGAGGGCATCAAACCTGCATCGAAACAAGATATTGTTGACTGGATTTCATTTGCAGTCAACAACCTGGAGAAGCAAACACATGATTCGGAGGTCCTTCAAAGTCTGTGGACTAAATAACCACTTGAATGGAGCCGATGACAAAATTATTAACCAGGACGATTATCTTGCGGAGGTCACACCATTCGAAGACCATGAGGAACTCGACATAGCATTCGAGATGTTGATAGACCCCAAGAAAATTATGACTGTCGAGGCTGCAGTGTCAGCAATTTTCTATTCTGACAATGAAGACGATCTTGTTGAGGCAGCAACAAAAAGTTCAAATGAGCGTGATTGATGTTAATTTATTTTTTTAATTTGTGAATCGTGTATGTTTTATTTATTGTATTTATATATATATGTATATTATTGCAGTATTTTCATCATAATATATTCATATTCAGAAAGAGCGAGTTATTATTATTTTATTTCGTTTTTTTTTCGTTTCTATACCAACCCCCCAACCCCCACCCCCCTATATACAACCCCCCCCCCCATCCTCCCCCCTCCCCCCCCACCCCTCTTTGTGCACATTGTGATTTCTGTCACTTCACCCTCACACCATTGTGATTTCTGTCGGTTCACCCTCACACCATTTTATATTTATCACATTGCTCGCATTGCATGCATTGTGAAACAGCCTTTATCAAGGCCATTTCATACTTTTAATAAAAATTTAAATTCTCCGTGGGTGTTCGACTTAAGTATTAAGTCAAAACACGAACAGAAATCACCTGTTAAACTTTTTCTGGTTGAAAAAAAACCTTTCTGGACAACGACGATAGGTACTCGTGATATTACATGTAGCGGAATACAGGAAAAGTAACACCTACTCGTATTAATTCCCCCCCACCCCCCACCCCCAGCCCACCCACCCTCCCCCACCGCCTCTAACGCTTGTCAATCTTGATTCAATCGAAGCGCAAATGGCAGCTGTCCAGATTAGCTTTGTAATTTTACCCCCAAAACGTGTTCAGAAAATATATTAAAAAAAAAAAAAAATTACGTCCGATGTAGTCAATAAATAATCAATTATATTATTAGGAATATGACTTTTGAATTTGTTGGATTAACAAAACATGCTTTTGTTGAATTCATTCGTGCTCTGCAATATGTGGAATAAACTTTGTTAAAAAAAATCATGTTTCTGGGATTCAAGGGAGGCAACTAATGTACACCTGTCATCATCGCTGGGATGCGAAAGGTCCAGCAATGTGAGGTAATTTTTTGTGAAACCTTTCAACAGGACGTGACCTTGTTGTAGTTTGATCTATTTTTAATATTGGAAATTTTGTGTTGTTTGTTCAGTGCAATTCAGTGCGATGCAAGTGCGAATTACCCTATATTTTCTATTGGTGGTACTTGGTTTATACTCCATTATATTGATATATATTGCCATTATTTAAGGTCAGTATAAAACTTTTGTGGGTTTTCTCTTCTCACGTCGTGATGGGGTTGAAAGCGTGCCATTCAAAAACAAATATTTGATTGGTCAGTTCGTCATACATGTCAAATGTCATATCTGTTGTGTTAATCATAATGTGGAAAACAATACTTACCTGCTAATAAATAAAGAACAAGTTTGTAGTTAATGTTGTTTTAATAATTCTATTTCGATTTACACAATACACTACACATACAGTACATTTGTTTTGAAAATAGAGCAATAACAAAAATTAAGGTGAAAAATTCATCTGAAAAAATCTTTGTCTTGATTTACGTCAAATTGCGTAACACCAGTTCAGGTTGCTTTTCCAATGTTGGGTGTCCGAAAACTTCGAGGCTTAAAAAAAATATATATTTTTATACTGTACCAATGACCCAGACTTAGCTGGTGCTAACTCCAACAAAACCAGGGCCAAACACAAATTTTGCCCCCCAATCCCCAAAATTTGCATCCAAAACAAAAAGAAATCATGTCCTAAAGGACCTCCATACTACGCCTCTACTGTGCATGCGCAGTGACGCAGTCGTCCCGAAATTGGCGCCAATTATCATTCTCTGTTTGGCCCTTCATCAGTCAACATCTCACTGATCTTTGTGCTTGTAAATCTCAGTTTAAAGGATGCCAGACACGTAATTTTTGGAGAAAATGTGATTCTAAGGAGGATAGAAGGAGGAGAGGAAAAAGAAGTGGCAAAAAATAATCAGGGCTGTACTTAAAATTTTTTGATGAAATTATGTTAAGTTGCCTATTTTCGAGGCATGGGCCTCTTGTTGTCATTCTTGCTAATTGTTGCACTGCTTATTCAGTGTTTCCTCTCCCCTAGCCTTCTAAAGTCCCCCCTGGCAATTCTCCCATGCTTTTGGCATATTTTTGAGAAATTTCATTTCTAAAATTTCCTGGGAGAGTTGCTTGGTTACAGAATGTTTTCTGTTATTTTCCCCATAGTTACGTTTTCACCCATGGGTGTATAACGTTTGTGTTCTGCATCTTCCATCTGATGTTCTACAGATTCTCCCCTGGGAGTCTCTGTTTTGCATCAGATAGAGTGTAATTGATGACTGATTCCGGGCCAGTTTTTTCAGTGCCTGGAGTCATGTTTTCTAGTGTGTTTACACTGTTTGTTTTCATTGGCAACAGCCTTTTTTGAGGGGGGCTGTTTGCCTTTGTGGTAGTTTATCTCATTATAAGATACATGTATATTATCCGAAAGTGTCTCATTAATTATTTTATATAAATTTAAAATTTTTGACCACACTTTGCCATCGGATCCATCGGGGCTCAACGTTACTTTTCAGCAACTTGGGCTTCTCTGAAAAAATATTTTTTCAAAATTATTTTGTTTTGCAATTGTTTTTTCATTTATTAATGGATCATGTTATTATGTATCTTTGTGTCAGGGGTTTTTGCGAGTAACTAGGACTTATTGTTGTTCTTTCACAATGAAGGGACGTTGTTCAAATTGTAATAGGAAGAAATCTTCCTCTGACTTTCATGATCATTGTATTAATTGTAGTCAGTGTTCTCGCATTAATCCCTGTCCTATATGTGAACATTGGGATGAGAAACATTGGAAACGTGTGTCACGATATGTTGTTTCTGGAGAAAGAGCGATGCCGGCTCTTTCTCCACAAGGTCACTCTACTCTCTCAGTTTCTATTTCAGAGGAACCAGAACAGGGTGATGTTTCCATGTTATCTTCTTCAAGTGTGCGTCCGTCGTCACAAATGAATTCAGAGCTAGCGGCAAAAATGCTCATGGAGATTAGACAAATGTTGTCCGCTAGCTCGCCCGGTGTAGCGTCCATTCACCGAATGGTTCGGCAGCCGGGTTCGTCCGATGCGGTCCAAGAGGAAATTTTGGGTGATGCGAGCACTATAAACATAATAGATGCACACCTAGTGACGGCGGATAGTAAGCGAGAACGGAGGAAGCCTTTTAGTCCGGTTCCTAGCTCGTCCAGGTCCAGCCGGGCCGCGAGCGAGAGAGGTCCCTCTCTCGTACAACAACATCTGGGACCAGATGTTGTGGTACAAAATGTGTCTTTAGCGGAGCATACGTCCGTCGCTCGGGACGCTCCGTTGTATAAGCAGTCCGCAGAGACTGTTAAGGCTTCCTCTTCTCGTCAGCGCACACGACCGCACCTTGGCTGCGTGACCGCCGATATATTACCAGCTTCGCCGATGAAGGATTCTTCGGCGACCAGGTCACACCATCCGGCAGCCAGGGATTCGAGACCGATGGACTCCGGACGTTCGCATAGGAAAAGTATGCGGGAGCCATCTGATGCGGAGCTGCCCTCGGCGAAGCAGCGAAAGACTGCGCCTCCGCAGGTCTCGACGCCGGACATTCTTGTGCAGATAGCACAGCTTATCGCAGCATCCCAGCAGCCGACAGAAACGGTGTCGGATCGAGAATTATCCGACGGCGCTGGGTCGGTACGCTCCGCCGAAGCATCGGGGGCGGACGACCGGGAACATCGTGAGGTCCGACCGGATGGTGAAAGGGATACGGATGACTTGGAGCTATCCCTTTCGGAACAACATAAAGCTGCCGTGGACTTCATCCGGCACTTTCTCCCTCAAGTTGTTCCGTCGGGCCAGACTGCTGCGCTTCCGGACAAGAGAATTATAGCGTCATTGGACTCTGAATTTTTTGAGCGGTTCAGGGACATCGCTCCCGAGTTTCCGTCGCAGTCCAATAATGTTGCTAGAACATTTGAATTATTGAACGACGCTATATTTAAACTTGCTTCCAGGACGGGGAAAGCAGGTTTCTTGTCCGCTAATACTCTCAACCTGCCTTTCATTAATGCAAGGAATAAATTCAATACGGCAGGACAGGGTATACCGAGAGTTCCTCTGCGTATGGACGACGAGGCGGAAGACTTAGAGCTATCATTACCGTCGTCAGCTTCTATTCCAACCGCGGTGTTGGAAACAGCTATTGCGTCTAACAGAGCCAATTTAGATGCCTTATCTTACGCAGATCACCTTACTAAGGCGTTATCACTGCGCCTTCAAGGGGAAGAGTTTCAGGATATACAATCCTCTTTAAGACTTCTTTCAAGGGCAGTAGCTTATTCCACGTGTAACTCCGCCCTTTCAGTGGCAAATCTGGAGTTGGTTAGACGTGACGCAGCCCTAGCTACATCCACACTAGTGGATTCTAAGGTGAAGAACTCTCTTAGAGTCGCTTCGGTCTCAGGAGAACTTCTCTTTGACGGCAAGCTTTCCGCTATTTATGATAAAATTAAAAAGAAAGCTAATGATTCTCTGTTGTTCAGGTCGGCTCCTAAAAAGTCGGATACAGCAGACACGAATAAGACAGGCACTTCTGGGTCTAATGCGCCCAAGAGAGGTTCCTATAGAGGTTCCGGTGCGTCCTCTTGGTCTTATTCGAGAGACCGTCAGGATAGCGACTCTCGTTCGGGACGTCCTTCAGGCCGGGACAATCGGTCGGACGCCCCGAGGTCGACGAGGCGAGGTGCGGGTCGTGGAAGACGTGGTTTCTCCTACCGCAGGCCTCGCAGGTCCAGGAGGTGATGGCTTAAACCTCTATCACATTCCGGTTGGCGGAAGGTTGTCGAGTTTTTCACAAGAGTGGGCGTCGATTACGGACGACCCTTGGGTGAGAGGAGTGACTTCGGAAGGTCTAAAGATATCCTTCAAACGAAAGCCTCCATTAACTCGAAGTCCAAAGTGGACTCATCTTCCGTCAAATCCACAGAAAAGAGACGCTCTGTTATCAGAGGTGCAGTCTCTTTTAATGAAGAACGCGGTAGAGGTCGTAGAAAACCAGGAATCTCTGGGATTCTACAGCCATCTGTTTCTGGTTCCGAAACCAGACGGCTCGTTCCGTCCAGTCATAGATTTGAGCTGGATAAACAAGCTGATCGTCGCTCCGAAGTTTTATATGGAGACGATTCGAGCGGTCAGAGCGAGTATTCGGGTGAACGATTATGCTACGAGCATAGATCTCAAAGATGCGTACTTTCACGTCATGGTACATCCGACATTCCGAAAGTATCTACGCTTTGCAGTCCTGGGAGTGGTGTATCAATTCCGGGCGATGTGCTTCGGATTGAATCTAGCACCCTGGGCTTTCACTCGGGTAATGAACTCGGTAATGATCTACTTCCGAGCTCATTCGTCTGCGGTAACGTCGGCCTACCTGGACGACATTCTTCAGAGGTACGGCAACGAGTTAACGCTTCAGAACGATGTTCAGAATCTTCTTCTATTGCTCCGACGTCTCGGTTTTATAGTAAACGAGGAGAAGTCGGATCTGGTGCCGTCCAAGTCATTCACTCATCTGGGAATGAGCTTCGAGACGCACAACAATCTCGTTCGTCTGCCGTTAACCAGAGCGAAATTAGTCAGTTGTTACGCTCGCTATTGTCTGCACGCAGACAAAGTCACGGCGAGAGAATTTATGAGACTGATAGGTCTGTGCGGAGCCGCCGCGGATCTCATTCCGATGGGGCGGCTACGCACACGTCCTCTTCAAATTTTCCTGACTCAGAATTGGAGTGTGAAAATTCATTCGCTCGATGTAGACGTTCTCTTGTCAGATCAAGTGAAACAAGAGATTCAGACTTGGGCAAACATTCAGTGGTTAACTCAAGGAGTTCCGCTGCAGTTGCCGGATCCGAGTTTTACCGTTATGACGGATGCCAGTCAAACAGGTTGAGGTGCATCATTAATCCCAACGGATTCGAGATGCCAGGGTCTTTGGGATCCGCAATTCCTGTGCAAACACATAAACATCAAGGAAATGATGTCAATTTGGCTTGCGTTACGTCACTGGATGGACATTATTCACGATGCTCATGTCCAAATCCTATCCGACAATACGACAGTAGTGGCGTATATACGGAATCAGGGAGGCACTCATTCAGTTCCGTTGTTCAATCTAACGGAAAGAATCCTTCTGTTTGCGTTAGAACATCACGTTCTTCTTTCGGTCCGTCACATACCGGGTCGTCTGAATGTGCTAGCAGACTCCCTTTCACGAAAGGGTCGCTTGTTGCCGTCGGAGTGGACTCTCAACAAACAAGTATTCAATCAGATTTGCTACCAATGGGAACGGCCAATGATAGACTTATTTGCGACACATCTCAACAATCAGTTGCAGACGTATGTGTCTCCGTGTCCGGATCCAAGAGCATTTGCAGTAGACGCTCTGTCGATCCCTTGGGACGGAATGATAGGATATGCGTATCCTCCAGCGCCGTTAATTCAACAAGTATTGCTAAAGATAAAACAATCTCAATGCAAGATTCTGTTGGTAGCATCTCTGTCGCCACAGAGACCGTGGATAAATCTACTCAGGTGTCTGTTGTGGGACCTACCGCGGAAGCTTCCTCCACGAGAGGATCTTCTTTCGCAGGGGAAATCGCGCCAACTCCATCACAACCCGCAAGGTCTCAACCTTCACATTTTTCCGTTGTGCGGTCCTTCTTGCATGGCAAGCACTTTACAGGGCGAGCAGTGGACGCGATTTCTAACTGTAGGAGGACCTCTTCGCTAAACTATGCGGCTAAGTGGAAGGTTTTTCGTTGTTGGTGTAGGGATCATTCTGTAGATATATTTGATCCCTCTATACCAGACATTGCAAACTTTCTAGTATACTTGTTTGACGAAATCAAACTGCAGCCTGTTACTATAAAGGGTTATAGATCTATGTTATCTGATACCTATGCACATCATGATAGTTTACAAATTGGATCTAATGTCTCTTTATCGAAGTTGGTTAGAAACTTTTCGATAAATAGACCCAGAACTCTTAGATTAATTCCTAAGTGGAATTTAGCTTGGGTTCTCCTTAAATTGAAGGAAAAGCCATTTGAACCTCTTGGGACAGTAGATTTCAAATTCTTATCTTATAAGACAGCTTTTCTCTTAGCTTTCTCTTCTGCCAGAAGAGTCAGTGAGCTTCATGCACTATCGGTGGATGATTCTTATTATCGTAGTGTTGGGAATACTATCACCTTCACTACTAATGTGGGTTTTTTAGCTAAGAATCAGGCTCCTAATAAATATCCGGAACCTATTGTTATTAAGGCTCTTCCGTCTTCAGACGGGCGTAGGCCTTTACTCTGTCCTGTTAGAGCACTACGTATCTATAAACAGAGATCTCAGTTTATCAGAAAGGGACGGAAACGTTTCTTTCTGTCTTTGATGCCTAATAGAAAGGACATTTCAGTCCATTCTATTGCTAGATGGATTCAGTTAACTATCCGTACTGCTTATGAAGATTTATCTTCTTCTCAGCAGTCTGTGCTTAAGATTTCTGCTCATGAAGTAAGAGCTCTTTCTACTTCCTGGGCTTATGCTAATAGTGTTGCTATTACAGATTTAATGAAGGCTGCTTATTGGTCTCAGCCATCCACATTTACGAATTTTTATCTCAGAAATATTGAGTCCATTTCTGGAGACCTGCATTGTTTAGGTCCGTTATCTGTTGCTCAAAATGTTGTCCACTAAACAGTTGCAACTATAGTTATGCAGGCTTTCTGTTCCGGCAGTGACTCCGTCCGGCTGCCCTCTTCGCTCTGGGCTATTTGACCTAGGGCAAGGGGAAGGGGGGGGGGGGGGGGGGGGGGGGGGGGGGGGCGGGTGTTCCCTTAGGTCACCTGCTTTATAGTGAAAAGCAAGGGAATGCCTCCTCCAAGTCAGTATTTCTGAGTCGCTTCCGGGATGGTTTTAAAGTGTAATATTAATGTTTAAATTCATTCATGTCTTATTTTTAAAGTGTAGCTCGGTGTGAAGCATTTGTATATGTCAAGTGTCAAACGGGCTTTAATATACAATACTCGGACACTTTTAAATGATTATAAAGAGTCTCAATTCTCTGGACTACTTTATTTATTGGCTTGCTTTAAAAATAATTAGTATAAGGGTTATACTGGATGTTAATAGAGAACATGAATGTTATTGTGCTCAATTATTAAGGGTAGTGTATCTTTCTAATTTAATATTAAATAAGAAAGATACATGTAAAGCCTAATACTCCTTTTCTCCTTAAGGGGTTACCTCTTTACTATATAGTTGAGCTTATTGGATTTTCCTCTATGTCCTAGGCCCTCCAGCCTGTTTACTATTCAGCTAAGTCTGGGTCATTGGTACAGTATAAAAATGTTAAAAAATTTATAGTAATTTATATATTTTTTATACTTACCAATGAAAAAGACGGGGATGGCCCTCCCTGGAGTTGGGAACTCTTGCCTCCCCGCTGAGTACATAGCGCTGACCAGGCACTGCCAGTAAGAATGATAATTGGCGCCAATTTTGGGACGACTGCGTCACTGCGCATGCGCAGTAGAGGCGTAGTATGGAGGTCCTTTAGGACATGATTTCTTTTTGTTTTGGATGCAAATTTTGGGGATTGGGGGGCAAAATTTGTGTTTGGCCCTGGTTTTGTTGGAGTTAGCACCAGCTAAGTCTGGGTCATTGGTAAGTATAAAAAATATATAAATTACTATAAATTTTTTAACTTTTGTGAAAAAAGTGGTGTCCGAAAACATAAGAGTGTCCGAAAATTTAGAGGAAATACTGTAGCTTTGGTGTGATGTCTTCATGGGAGCTATTGAATTTTTATGATTTTTGTTAAAAAAACATGGTAGCCAGCAGCCATCTTGGACTTGGATATAAATTGTCCAGCAATTCCTTTAGCACACCCTACAGGCCATGGCTCTTACCTGATCAGTCCCAAATTTCATGTGTAGCTTTGGGGCAATGTCTGGATGGGAGCTATCGATTTTTTCCCAATTTTATTAAAAAACATGGTCACCAGTGGCCTTCTCAGGTTTGGCATATATTGTCAACAATTCCATTAGCACACACTACAGGCCACATCTCTCACCCAATCATTTTCAAATTTCATGTGTAGCTTTGGTGTGATGTTCAGATGGGAGCTATCAAATATTTCCGAATTTTGTTGAAAATTATGGCTGCCAGCAGCCATCTTGGATTCGAATATAAATTGTCAACAATTCCATTAGCCCACCCTGCAGGTCACATCTCTTACCCGATCTTTTATTAATTTCATATATACAGTACGTGGAGAGTGGATTGTAACTAAATCACCCGCGGAGTGGAGTTACCACCCAAGCTATAACTTTCAAATTTTGTACATATCTAGAAAAAAAGCAAGCAATGTTTCAGCTAATGGACCTCTGGGTTTAACCCGGAGGTCCATTGGCTGAAACTTTGCTGGTGCTGGTTATGCTTTGTAACAAATTTGCAATTGTTGCCCGGGTGGAATCTCCACTCTGTGGGGGATTTAGTGATAATACACTCTCCACGTACTGTAGCTTTGTTTGGTGTGATGAATTTCGTTCAAAAATATGGCTGCCAGCTGTCCATTTGCACACCCTGCAGGTCACATCTCTCACCCAACCTTTTTCAAATTTCATATGTAGATTTCGTGTGATGTCTAGATGGGAGCTATCAAATGTTTCTGAATTTCGTTGAAAAACATGGCTGGCAGTGGCCATCTTGGATTTGGCATATAAATTCTCAACAATTCCATTAGCAGACCCTACAGGCCACACCTCTTACCCGATCTTTTTCAAATTTTATACGTGACTATGGTATAATGTCCAGATGGGAGTTATCAAATTTTTCTGCATTCCGTTGAAAAAGATAGCCGCCACCAGCCATCTTGGATTTGACTTATAAATTGTCAACAATTCCATTAGTACACCCAACAGGCCCCATCCGATTTTTTTTCTGATTTCATTTGTAGCTTTTTTGTGATGTCTTTTCTGTAGAAACTTGGGTGAGTGACATGGCATTACTGGATCTTTCTATTTTGTTCAGTCCTTTCTTGGACATGTTGAGCTGCAGTGTCATTGACACTTTCATATATTATATTTTCAAATGTTTAAAAAAATTTCGACAAAACCATATCATATGACCCCCACATTAAAACAAGCCCATTCCAATGAGTGGTCACATGATATGGTTTTGTTAAATTTTTTTTTCCCTCTACTCAATTTGTAAGTTACATGGGTGGATGCAGTTGGTCCGTTAGGTAATGGGTTAACCCTTTAACCTATCATGACCTGTAGATGACAATTGAATAACTATAACTTCATTTTTGGCCTCAAAAACATAATGTTATGCCTCAGTGGAGCATCTGTTGAGTGCACCAAGGCGCCATCTGCAATTCTTTGGCTTTGCAGATGGTGCCTTGTTGCACTAAAAGCATGACAAATGGCTTTTTCGTTAACCACCTTTTACATCTGTTAAGTGCACCAGGGTTGGGCTGGAGGGGGGGTCGAAGAAAAAAATTGAATTGTTGACTTTTGTGAATGTTGAATAAAATAATTTAACCCTTAGCTTGTAGAGTGCTAAATTTTTTCTCAGCCTCAAGATTTGTTCAAGCATTTTTGTCTTGTTACAATTTATGGGAGAGTGTCTGTTGGCACTCTCCCATAAATTGTAACAATGCAAATCGATGGAGATGAAGTAATGTTACTTCCAAGATAATATGAAGGACATCGACAGAATATGAAGCCTTTAACTTTAGGTGCCTGTAGTTCAGAATAAAGCCCAAATATGGGCTTCCAGCACTCTACCAGTTAAGGGACTGGACAAGTGTCTTGAATTCCCACCATTCCACAGTTTCTATACGTCTAATGCCTTAGCAGTGAATTCTAGTTAAGTCTTGGCTGCCTGTTTAGGCGCCATGTAATTTGTCTATTGTCAAAAGGGCCTTCTCATGATGGTATGTTAAGGGCACCTGTTCTGAGGTCAGAAAAGTCATTAATAGGCCTTTAAGGGGTAAAAAAAAATTCAAATGTTAATTTTTAGCTTAACTTGACAAAGTCAAGATAAGCTATTGCCATCACACGTGCGGAAGTCTGTTAGACTGTGAGTCTGTTCACATTTTCCTTTAGCACTGGCTACACCCCGTAGTTCTTGTCTGATCGTCACGAAATTTCATATGGAGGTTTGGGGTCATGTCTAGATGAGAACGTCCCCTTTTGGTCGCGATCGGTCAACCGGTATGGCTGCCCGAGCCCAAAACCTGAAAACCATTAGCACAGTCTACAGGTCGTATTTATGAATGGATTTCATTGTAATTTGGTAGGATGCCTCTGTATAATGTCTGGATGAGAATGTCCCCTTTTGGTCATGATCTGTCAACCGTGATGGCTGCCCAAGCCCGAAACCCAAAAACTGTTAGCACAGTCTGCAGGTCATATTTAGTATGGAGGGATTTCATTGTAACTTGGTAGGATGGCTCCATATAATGTCTAGATGAGAACTTCCCCATTTGGTCGCGATCTGTCAACCGTGACGACTGCCCAAGCCCAAAACCCCAAAACCTTTAGCACAGCCTACCGGTCATATTTATGGAGGGATTTCATTGTAACTTGGTAGGTTGACTTCATATAATGTCTAGATGAGAACGTCCCCTTTTGGACTCAATTGGTCAACTGTGACGGCTACAGGGTCCTGAAGCCCGAAAACCTTTAGCACAGTCTACAGGTCATATTTATGAAGGGATTTCATTGTAACTTGGTAAGATGACTTCAAATAATGTCTAAATGAGAACGGCCCCTTTTGGTCGCGATCATTTAGCCGTGATGGCTGCCCAAGTCCAAAACCCGAAAATCTTTAGCATAGTCTGTAGGTCGTATTTATGGAAGGATTTCATTATAACTTGTTAGGTTGATACCATATAATGCCTAGATGATGATAACCCCTTTTGGTCATGATTGGTCAACTGTGACGGCTAAGGGGCCCAAAGCCCAAAAACCTTTAGCACAGTCTACAGGTCATATTTATGAAGGGATTTCATTGTAACTTCGTAGGATCACTCCAGATAATGCCCAGATGAGAACGGCCCCTTTTGGTCGCAATCAATCAACTATGATGGCTGCCCGAGCCCAAAACCGAAAAACTTTAATACAGAATATAAGTCGTATTTGTGAAGGGATTCCATTGTAAATCAGTAGAATGACTCGGTATAATGTTGAGATGAGGACGTCCCCTTTTAGTTGCAGTCGGTCAACCGTGATGGCTACACAGACCTGAAGCCCGAAAACCTTTAGCACAGTCTACAGGCCATATTTATGAAGGGATTTCATTGTAACTTGATAGGATGACTCATTTTGGAATAATTTCACTGTAACTTGGTAACTTTTGTTGACATAAGTTAACTGTGAGGGCCACATACATTAACTGTGAAGGCCACATTAACCCACCCCTCAATTCTTTAGTACAGTCTACACCTCATTTTATTTTTAGCTCAACTTTGATGAAGTCAAATTTGAGCTATTGTCATGGCCTGTCGTCCGTCCGTCCATCCGTCTGTCCGTATGTCAACAATTGGCTATGGCTCGGGCTAGAGGTCGTATTTATGAACCGATCTTTACGAAACTTCTTGTGTACCTTTGTTATGACCCTGGGACGGGAACGAGTGTTTTTGGGTGTGGTCCGAAATTCAAGATGGCTGCCAGAGGCCATTTTGTACCAATGATGCAAAAATCAGTTTTTTGTACAAAACTTCTGTATGAAAGTTCTGATTTGAATAAAGTTTTGTATAAATGTATAGTACAATGGGATACATCACATATAATACGGGTTTTTTTCTCGTGCGTAAATTATGCAAATTAGACTGACTCTGATTTATTTAGTGTTACTTTCAGAGCTGTAAGTGCCAAGCTGCTATGGCTCGGGCTAGAGGCTGTATTTATGAACCAATCTTTACGAAACTTCTTGGGTACCTTTGTTATGACCGTGGGACGAGAACGAGTGTTTTTGGGTGCAGTCCCAAATTCCAGATGGCTGCCAGCAGCCATTTTGTTCCGACGATGCCGAAATCTGTTTTTTGTACAGAACTTCCATATGAAAGCTCTGATTTGAATAATTTTTCGTATGAATGTTTAGTACCATGGGATACATTACATATATTACAGGTTTTTTTCTTGTGCGTAAATTATGCAAATTAGGCTAACTTTGATTTATTTAGTGTTACTTTCAGCACTGTAAGTGCAAATCCCAATACGGCTCGGGCTAGAGGCCGTATTTATGAACCGATCTTCACGAAACTTCTTGGGTACCTTTGTTATCACTGTGGGACGAGAAGTAGTGTTTTTGGGTCCAGTCTGAAATTCAAGATGGCCGCTAGCAGCCATTTTGTTCAAAATTAAGTGCTATCAGATTTTTGCGCAGAACTTCCAAATGAAAGAGATCTGATTTGAATAAATTTTTGTATGAATGTTTAGTACCATGGGATACATTACATATAATACAGAGTTTTTCTCGTGAATAAATTATGCAAATTAGGGGTCCGGGTGGAACTTAGAAAATTTTGGACCAAAATCCGGAAATTAGTTTTTTTGTTTTTTATGCGTTTTGGTCAATTTTAAGACAAAAAAAAAAAAATTTTTTTTACACTGAAAATTTGGGGTCCGGGTGGGACTTAGAAAATTTTGGACCAAAATCCGGAAATTAGTTTTTTGTGTTTTGATGCATTTTGGTCAATTTTAAGAAGAAGAAGAAAAAATTTTAGTCTGAAAATATTTTGTTTGGGACTGAAAATTTCCACACAAAAATAATAATCTACAATAATTGGTCTTAATCTGTAGTCCATTACAGTAACCTTGTAATTCTTTTATTATTGTTGACTGGGCCAAAACAAATACTAATTCCTGTCATATTCATTATTCAGTTGTCTTGGTCACAGCAAGTACTAATTCCTGTCATATCCAAGTTGAGCTACAGAGTCATTGACTCTTTCATTTATTAAAAACATAGCATACAGGGAACAGAAATGAACATATTCCAAATTATCACAATTCTTGTCTTATTTCATAATCCTTTCATAAACATTGAACATTATCCTTTTCATCAAACACAACACACAGACAAGTTAAGCTACAGTGTCATTGACACTTTCATTGCGAATACTGCAGGCCTGATAAGGCCTTCACGTGGCTAAATATTTTATTGGATGATGATGTGATTGTATTTAGGTACTTGCAAGTGGAATGGAAAGTGAAAAAGAAGACAGATCGAACATTTGACAAGGATACAATTAAAGGAGGAAACCCTAAAGTCCCACAACAAGATAATTATAGTGATTGTGGAATATATGTTCTACAGTATGCTGAAAGCTTTTTCAAGGTAACAATTTTTTTTTCAGTATTTTGTCTGGATTAAAAATAATACTTTGATGTAGAAATTTGTATTATCTGTTGTATTCTTCACAATGGTTTTGTCATCTACTCTCTCCTGTTGTAAATACTGCTTACCAGATGCCTGTTTTTTAGCATAAGAAGTTAGTTTTCCTCATATTGTAATATTATTTATCTAACATTGACCTAAAAATGCAATCACAAACTGCAGTATGAGTAGCAATACAAATTTGGCAATAAAAGATCTTGTATCACTATTGCAGTAGCGGTAAAATTCACATGACTTTGCGAGAAACTAATGCATGAGCTCCTGTGTCTGAATATTTCAGTGGTAATCACATTTCCCTCAAAATCTTGTAAAGCTGCAATGAACGATGCATCCAGTTTGCCTCAATATGCATTCCATGTTCCAGTAGACATACAATCCACCATGCAAAACACCAAAACAGCAAACATGAAGGTGAATCGCTAAAATAGAAAGTTTAAAAAAATATATTTTGAACCATCATGTCAATCTCATTGTGGTTTGCACGCTTCTAAAAAATTCTGAATGAATTGACATCATGTATTTAAAGAGATTCTTGTACACTACAAAAATATAATTCCCTAGTTTTTTTGCAAACCACCCACCTTCCATGGGTGACCTCATGAATTGAATTTAACTTGCTTCGAAATATCATTGCCTGACTGAAATATCATTGCCTGACAGAAAAAGCATACATTGTTCGATTATTTTTTATCACCATGTAAAGTTTCATTCATGTTTGAAGGAATTTCCTTACATGCCATTGGGACGAGAGAATTGAAAGTGGAGTCCCATTATTTTGATCAGTTGAGTGTGGATTTTTTTGTTGTTAACTATTTTTGAGAAGTCATGGTTATGGGTTTTGTTGACCTAAGGTAGATAAAAGTGTTATGTGCTCATTGTGCTTGTTTACAGTCTTTTATCGAGATTCGACTTGTTTTTGCGGAGGTATACCTACTCGTGAGCTATAGGTCTCCAAAATTGAGAATTCTGTACAAGCATAATGTGCATATAGCACATATTTATACCCCACGCAACGAAGTTGCTGGGTATAATGTTTTTGACTGGTCTGTCCGTCAGTCCGTCAGTCCTACTTGTTTTCTGGACTTTTTTTCTACACGCTCCCAGATATTGAGCTGATTTTTGGTATGTGAGTCTAACATGGTGGCCTACAGATCAGGTTTGCATTTTTTTCCGCTCCACTGATTTTTACCGAAATTACGGCCCTTGGACTCTGAAAAATTCATCAAAATTACAGTATTTTTATACTGTACAATGACCCAGACATAGCTGGTGCTAACTCTTAAAATATAGGGCCAAACACAAATTTTGCCCCCCAATCCCCAAAATTTGCATCTAAAACCAAAGAAAACATGTCCTGAATGGCCCTCCACACTTCACCTCTACTGCGCATGCGCAGTGTCAAGGACGTTCCGAAATTGGCGCCATTAATCATTCTAAGTTTGGCCCTTCATCAGTTAACATCTGACTGATCTTTGTGCTTGTAAATCTCGGTTTAAATGATGCCAGACACATAAATATTAGTGAAATGGTGATTCTAAGGAGGAAAGAGAAGGAGGAGAGGAAAAATGTGTGACAGAATATTATCAGGGCTGTAACTTAAAATTTTTTAATGAAATTATGTTAAGTTACCTATTTTCGAGGCAGCAGACATTTTGTTGTCATTCTGGTTATTTAGTTACACTGATTTTTCAGTGTTTTCCTCTCTCCCTTTCCTTCAAGTCCCCTCTTGCTATTCTCCCATGCTTTTGGCATAGTTTCTGTAATTATTATTACTAAAATTTCTTGGGAGTTTTAGCTGAATAACAGAATGAATTCTGTTCTTTTCCCCATGTTTACGTCTTCACCTACGGGTGGTTAGGCGTTGTGTTCTGCATCTACCATCTGATGTTCTGCAGTTTCTTCCCTGGAAGTCTCTGTTTTGCATCAGATAGTGTATTTTTGGTAACTGATTCCGGGCCTGGGTGCCTGGAGTCTTATTTTAGTGTTTTTACACTCATTGTTTATATTTACAACAGCCCTCTGTGTGAGGGGGGGATTTCTTGAAAATAATATCTTGATGTTATTTTAATCATAACTAGATACATTATTATTGTTCGTAAGTGTTGAATATATTGTTTAAAATATTTTTAAAATTTTTGTCCACACTTAGGCTTGGGATCCATTGGGGCTCAACGTTACTTTTCAGAAACTTGGGCTGTTCTGAAAAAAATATTTTTTCAAAATATTTTGATTTCAATTATTTTTTCTATATTAATGGATCATATTATTATTATGTATTTTGATTGCCAGGGGTTGGTGCGAGTACCAGGACTTTGTTTTCTTTTCACACTGAAAGGATTTTGATCAATTGTAATAAGAGGAAGTCCACTCCGGTCCTTTCCCCGCAGGGTCACTCTACTTTTATCAATTTCTATTTCAGACGATCAAGATTAGGGTGATGTTTCTGTGATGTCTTCCAACAGTGTGCCTCCGTCGTCACAATTAATGAAGGGCTAGCGGAAAAGTGCTCATGTAAATACGCCAATTGCCTAAGAGGACCCTAGTAGGTTCGACGGCCTTTGACGTCCGCTAGCTCGCCCGGTGTAGCGTCCATTCATCGAATGGTTCGGCAGCCGGGTTCGTCCGTTACGGTCTAGAAGGAGTTTTGGGGTGATGCGAGCACTATAAATCAATCAAATGCACACCCAGTGACGGCGGATTAGAGGGAGAACGGAGGAAGCCTTTTAGTCCGGTTCATAGCTCGTTCTGGTCCATCCGGACGGCGAGCGAGAGAGGCCCCTCTCTCGTACAACAACATCTGGCCCCAGATGTTGTGGTACAAAATGTTTCGCATTCGGAGCATACGTCCGTCGCTCGGGACGCTCCGACATATAGTCAGTCCGGAGTAGACTGTCAATAAGGCTTCCTCATTCTCATGGTAGCGCACACGACCGCTCTTGGCTACGTGACCTCGGATATCCAGTCAGCTTCGCCAGTCAGAAAATCATCGGCAACCAGGTCACACCATCCGGTAGCCGGGGACACGAGGCCTGCAGACTCCAGACGTTCACATAGGAAAGTGTGCGGGAGTCAACGTACACGGAGCTTCCGGCGGCAATGCATCGTAAGACCGCTACTGCACAGGCCTCGGGAACGGACGTGCTTTCCTAAATAGCACAGCTTATCGCAGCATCCCAGCATCAACTGAATCTGTCGCATATTTTTTATCCGACGATGCTGGGTCGGGACGCTCCGCGAAAGCGGGTACGGACGTCCGAAAATTTCATCCGGTCCGACGGGATACCGAAAGGGATTCGGAGGATTTCCGGCTTTCCCTTTCGCAACAACATATGCTGTTGTGTATGTCATCTGACTTGATCTTCTACAGCTTCTTTTGTCGGACCAAAATGCTGCGATGCCGGATAAGAAACTGATAGCGTCGGTGGACTTAGAAATTTTTGGTTCGGTTCAGGGACATCGTCCCTCAGTTCCGACATAGTCCAATAATGTCACACAAACTTTCGAATTATTGAACGACGCTATATATATTATTATTATATGCTTGCTATTACCAAGCATTTCTGGTTTCTTGTTCGCAATGTTACGGAGATGTCTTTCAAAAGTGTGCCTCTGTCGTCATAGTTAATGAAGAGCTAGCGGCAATAAGTGCTCATGGAATATGTCTATCGCCTAAGAGGTCCCTTGTAGGATCGACGGAGTGACATTCGCTAGCTCACCCGGTGTAGCGTACATTCATCGAATGGTTCGGCTGCCGGGTTCTTCCGTTGCAGTCTAGGAAGGAGATTGATGTAAGCACTATAATTACTTTAGTACTCACCCAGTGACGGCGGATTGAGGACAGATCGGAGGAAGCCTGTTAGTCCGGTTCCTGGCTTGTCCAGGTCCGTCCGGGCTGTGAGCGAGAGAGGTCCCTCTCTCGTCCAACAACATAGGGGACCGCATGTTGTGGTTCAGATTTTTTACATTCGGAGCATATGTCTGTCGGTCGGGACGCTCCGTTATATTGACAGTCCGAGAGACTGTCGATAATGCTTCCTCATCCTCACAGCAGGGCACACGACCACACATTGGCTACGTGACCTCGAGTATCCGAACAGTTTTGTCATTCAGTGATTCCACGGCGAATAGGTCACGCCATCCGGTAGCCAAGGGACACGAGGCCTATACACTCCGTTCGCTCGCATATTAGTAGTATGCACGGGGTAACGATCACGGAGCTTCCAGCGGCAATGCATTGTAGGACCGCTTCTCCACAGGCATCAGTGATGGACGTGCTATCCGAGTTAGCACAGTTTTTTCGCAGCATCCCAGCAATCGACAGTTTCTTAGTCGAATCAGGAATTATCTGACGGCGCTGGGTCGGTGCGGTCCGCGGTTGCATCAGGTACGGACGACCGAACGCTTTATAGGGTCCGACAGGATGGCGAAAGGGATTTGAAAGATTTCGAGTTTTCCCTTTCGTAGCATCGGAAGCTGCCATTCATATCTTCTTGCATTATCTTCCAGTGATTGTTATTTCGGACTACATTGCTGCGATGTTGGATAAGAGACTTATAGCGTCATTGGACACGGAATTTTGGATCAGTTCAGGGACATTGTCCCTGACTTACCGACACAGTCCAATAATGTCATTAGAACGTGTATTATTTATTGACGCTATATATGCATATAAGCCTGCTACCAAGCATGATAGTTTAGTTTCTTGTCCACAATGCTCATTTCTGCCTTTTTATCATTTATAGGAATAATTTATTTTGGCAGAGCAGGGCATACCGAGAGTTCATATGCGTCTAGACGGCGTCTAGACGGCGTGGTCAAAGACTGGAAATATTCTTTTTCGCCGTCTATGTCTTTTCCAACCACAATGTTGGAAACGACAATGATGTCTAGTAGACTTAGACGCTTTATCATACGTAATCCACCTTACTGAGGCGTTATCATTACGTCTTCAAGAAAAGAATTACGGGATATTATCCTCAATGTGATTTCTTTTGAGGGCAGTAGTTTGTTCACGTATAACTCCGCCCTTCAGTGGCTGATTGGAGTTGGTTAGACGTGACGCAGCCCTAGCTACATCCACGCGCGTGGATAGTAAGGTGAAGAACTCTCGCAGAGTCGCTTCGTTCTCGGAGAAGCTTCTCTTCGACGGCAACTTTTCAGCAATCCATGAATTGCTCGATTTACACGTTCTCTTGTCTATCTAGTGTTGCAGGAGATTCAGACTGGGGCAAACATTCGGTGGTTGACTCAGAGAGTGCCACTGCAGTTGCCGGATCCGAGTGTTATAATTATGACGGTTGCCAGTCAAACAGGTTGGGATATAATATTGATCCCAACGGATTCGAAGTGCCAGGGTCTTTGGGTTCCGCAGTCTCTAAGCAAGCACTTATCTTCCGCGGAATAATGTTTTTTTGGCTTGCTTTATGTCATTGGATGAACATTATTCAGTAACGCATGTCCAATCCTGTCCGTTAATTCGACAGTAGTGGCGTATCTCCGGAACCAGGGAGGCACTCATTCGTTTCCGTTATTCAATTTAATGGAAAGAATCCTTCTGTTTGTTATAGTACACCAAGTTCTGTTTCGGTCCGTCATATTCTGGGTCATCTGATTGTTTTACCGGACTCCCGTTCTCTTTGGGTCGCTTGTTGCCGTCAGAATGGACTCTCAACAAACAAGTATTCAATCAGATTTGCTATCAGTGGGAGCGCCCAATGATAATTTATTTACGACACAGCTGGCTAATCAATTGCAGACGTATGTGTTTGCTTGTCCGGATCTCTGAGCTAATGTTGTTAACGCTCTATTGATCTAATAGGACGGAATGATAGGATATGCGTATCCTCCGGCGCTGTTGTTTCAGCAGGTATTGCTAAGATAAACAACCACAATACATTTCTGTTGATAGCATCTCTGTCTTCACAGAGACTGTGGGTAAATTTACTCTGATGTCTACTGTGGGACTTAACGCGAAATCTTCCTCAATGAGAGGATCTTTTTTCGCTGGGTAAAATCGTGTCATCTTTATCACAACCCGCAAGGTCGCAACCTTCACGTATTCCGTTGTGTGGTCCATATTGCATTGTAAGCATTGTACTGGACGAGCTTTGGACGCGATTTCTTACTATAGGAGTTCCTCTTCTTCGCTATTCTATGCGGCTAAAGTGGAGGCTCTTCCGTCATTGGTGTAGGGATCACTATGTTCATATTGTTGATCCCTCCATACTACTCATTGCAACTTTTTAGTATACTTGTTTGACAAGATCTACTGCAGCCTGTTATTATTAAGGTTATAGGTTTATGTTGCCTCATACCTATGCACTCTAAGATAGTTTACAATTGAGTCTTATGTCTCTTTATCTAAGTCAGTAACTTTTTGATAAATAGACTTAGAATCATTAGATTAAATTCCTATATGGAATTTAACTTCGGTTCTTATTTAGCTAAGTAATCATTTGAGCCTCTGGAAACAGTAGTTTTCAAATTCTGACCTTTTAGACAGTAATTCTGTTGGCTTCTCTTTACTGAAGAGTCAGTGAGTTTCATGCACTATCGGTGGATGGTTTTCACTTTAGTAGTTTCGGAATCACTACTTCCTTTACTATTTAGGTTGGATTTTTGCATAAGAGTTAGGCTCCTAATATCCGGAACCTATTGTTATTAAGGTCCTTCCGTCTTCGTACGGGCATAGGCCTTTACTCTGTCTGGTTAGAGTTTATGTATTTATAAACAGATATCTGTTTATTACTACGGGCGTAAACTTCTTCTGTATTTGATGCCTATTAGAAGGACGTTACGCTCCATTCTATTGCTAATGGATTCAATTAACTATCGATACTGCTTATGGTATATCTTTGACTCAGCAGTTGTGTTTGAGATTTCGGCTCATGAAGTAAGAGTTCTTCTACATCTTGGGCTTACATTAATAGTGTCGCTATTATAGATTTTTGAAGGCTGCTCATTGCGCTCAGCCATCCACATTCATGAATTTTTTATCTCAGAAATATTGAGTCCATTTCTGGAGGCCTCTATTGTTAGGTCTATTATCTACTGCTCAGAATGTCATTCACTTAACAGTTGCTACTATAGCTAGGTAGGCTCTCTGTTTCGGCAGTGACTCCGTTCTGCTGCCCTCTTCGCTCTGGGCTATTTGACCCAGGGCAAGAAAAAGGGGGGGGGGAGGGTGTTCCCTTGGGTCACCTGTTTTACTATGAAAACAAGGGGATACCTCCTCCGGAGTTAGTAATTCTGAGCTGTTATTGGGATGGTTGTTTAGTGAGAAGTTTATGTTTTAAAAATTCATTCAAGTCTTAGTTTTTAAAGTATAGCTTTTGAATATAGCACGTGTCAACGGACATGATTATGCAATCCTCAGACACTTTTAAGGAGTATAAAGAGTCTCTATTCTCTAGACTTACTTTATTTATGGGCTTACTTTAAAATTATTAGTATAAGGATTATACTAGATATTAATAGAGTACATGGATGTATGATGCTCAATTTTGGAAGGTGTTGTATCTTTCTAATTTATCATAAATAAGAAAGATACATGTAAGGCCTAATACTTCTTTTTCCCTAGAGGGGATGACTCTATTTTATATTATTGAGCGTATTCCATCTTGCTCTATGTCCTTGGCCCTCCAGCCTTTTTACTATTCAGCTATGTCTGGGTCATTGGGACAGAATAAAAATGTTAAAAAATTTATAGTAATTTATATATTTTTTATACTTACCAATGACCCAGACGGGGATGGCCCTCCCAGGAGTTGGGAACTCTTACCTCCCCGCTGAGTACATAGCGCTTACCAGGCACTGGTTATTAGAATGATTAATGGCGCCAATTTCGGAACGTCCTTGACACTGCGCATGCGCAGTAGAGGTGAAGTATGGAGGGCCATTCAGGACATGTTTTCTTTGGTTTTAGATGCAAATTTTGGGGATTGGGGGGCAAAATTTGTGTTTGGCCCTATATTTTAAGAGTTAGCACCAGCTATGTCTGGGTCATTGGTAAGTATAAAAAATATACAAATTACTATAAATTTTTTAACTTTCCGGACTTTTTTTCTACACGTTTCCAGATATTGAGCTGATTTTTGGTATGTTAGTCTAACATGGTGGCCTACAGATCAAGTTTGCATTTTGTTCCGCTCCACTGATTTTTACCGAAATTACGGCCCTTGGACTCTGAAAAATTCATCAAAATTACAGTTTTCTGGACTTTTTTTCTACACGCTTCCAGATATTGAGCTGATTTTTGGTATGTTAGTCTAACATGGTGGCATACAGATTAAGTTTGCATTTTGTTCCGCTCCACTGATTATCACAAAAATTACGGCCCTTGAACTTTGAAAAGTTCATCAAAATTACAGTTTTCTGGACTTTTTTTCTACACGCTTCCAGATATTGAGCTGTTTTTGGGTATGATTGTCTAACATGGTGGCTTACAGATCAAGTTTGCATTTTGTTCTGCTCCACTGATTTTTACCGAAATTACGGCCCTTGAACTTTGAAAAGTTCATCAAAATTACAGTTTTGCAGACTTTTTTCCTACACGCTTCCAGATATTGAGATGATTTTTTGTATGTTAGTCTAACATGGTGGCCTACAGAACAAGTTTGCGTTTTGTTCCGCTCCACTGATTTTTACCGAAATTACAACCCTTGGACTCTGAAAAATGCATTAAAATTACAGTTTTCCGGACTTTTTTTCTACATGCTTCCAGATATTGAGCTGATTTTTGGTATGTTAGTCTAACATGGTGGCATACAGATCGAGTTTGCATTTTGTTCCGCTCCACTGATTATCACAAAAATTACGGCCCTTGAACTTTGAAAAGTTCATCAACATTACAGTTTTCTGGACTTTTTTTCTACACGTTTCCAGATATTGAGCTGATGTTTGGTATGTTAGTCTGACATGGTGGCCTACAGATTAAGTTTGCATTTTGTTCCGCTCCACAGATTTTTACCGAAATTACGGCCCTTGAACTTTGAAAAGTTCATCAAAATTACAGTATTTTTATACCGTACCAATGACCCAGACATAGCTGGTGCTAACTCGTAAAATATAGGGCTAAACACAAATTTTGCCCCCCAATCCCCAAAATTTGCATCTAAAACTAAAGAAAACATGTCCTGAAAGGCCCTCCACACTTCGCCCCTACTGCGCATGCGCAGTGTCAAGGACGTTCCGAAATTGGCGCCATTAATCATTCTAAGTTTGGCCCTTCATCAGTTAACATCTGACTGATCTTTGTGCTTATAAATCTCAGTTTAAATGATGCCAGACACATAAATATTAGTGAAATGGTGATTCTAAGGAGGATAGAGAAGGAGGAGAGGAAAAGAATGTGTGACAGAATATTATCAGGGCTGTAACTTAAAATTTTTTAATGAAATTATGTTAAGTTACCTATTTTCAAGGCAGCAGCCATTTTGTTGTCATTCTGATTATTTAGTTACACTGTTTTTTAAGTGTTTTCCTCTCTCCCTGTCCTTTAAGTTCCCCCTTGCTATTCTCCCATGCTTTTGGCATAGTTTTTGTAATTATTATTACTAAATTTTCTTGGGAGTTTTAGCTGAATAACAGAATGAATTCTGTTCTTTCCCCATGTTTACGTCTTCACCTACGGGTGGTTAGGCGTTGTGTTCTGCATCTACCATCTGATGTTCTGCAGTTTCTTCCCTGGAAGTCTCTGTTTTGCATCAGATAGTGTATTTTTGGTAACTGATTTTGGGCCTGGGTGCCTGGAGTCTTATTTTAGTGTTTTTACACTCATTGTTTACATTTACAACAGCCCTCTGTGTGAGGGGGGGATTTCTAAAAAATAATATCTTGATGTTATTTTAATCATAACTAGATACATTATTATTGTTCGTAAGTGTTGAATAAATTGTTTAAAATATTTTTAAAATTTTTGTCCACACTTAGGCTTGGGATCCATTGGGGCTCAATGTTACTTTTCAGAAACTTGGGCTGTTCTGAAAAAATATTTTTTCAAAATATTTTGATTTCAATTATTTTTTCTATATTAATGGATCATAATATTATTATGTATTTTGATTGCCAGGGGTTAGTGCGAGTACCAGGACTTGTTTTCTTTTCACATTGAAAGGATATTGATCAATTGTTTTAAGAGGAAGTCTTCCTCTGACTTTATTATCATTCTATATGTGGTCAGTGTACTCGCATTAACTCCTGTTCTGTATCGTATGATTTCGATGACAATATGGGAAGCGTATGTCACGGTATGTTGTTGGGGATTTGGACACTCCGGTCCTTTCCCCGCAGGGTCACTCTACTTTATCAATTTCTATTTCAGACGATCAAGATTAGGGTGATGTATCTGTGATGTCTTCCAACAGTGTGCCTCCGTCGTCACAATTAATGAAGGGCTAGCGGAAAAGTGCTCATGTAAATACGCCAATTGCCTAAGAGGACCCTAGTAGGTTCGACGGCCTTTGACGTCCGCTAGCTCGCCCGGTGTAGCGTCCATTCACCGAATGGTTCGGCAGCCGGGTTCGTCCGTTGCGGTCTAGAAGGAATTTTGGGGTGATGCGAGCACTATAAATTAACCTAATGCACACCCAGTGACGGCGGACCGGAGGGAGAACGCAGGAAGCCTTTTAGTCCGGTTCATAGCTCGTTCCGGTCCATCCGGACGGCAAGCGAGAGAGGCCCCTCTCTCGTTCAACAACATCTGGCCCCAGATGTTGTGGTACATAATGTGTCGCAAGCGGAGCATACGTCCGTCGCTCGGGACGCTCCGTTGTATAGGCAGTCCGCTGAGACTGCTAAGGCTTCCTCTTCTCGTCAGCGCACACGACCGCACCTTGGCTGCGTGACCGCCGATATATTACCAGCTTCGCCGATCAAGGATTCTTCGGCGACCAGGTCACACCATCCGGTAGCCAGGGACACGAGGCCTGCAGACTCCGGACGTTCGCATAGGAAGTGTGCGGGAGTCAACGTACACGGAGCTTCCGGCGGCAATGCATCGTAAGACCGCTACTGCACAGGCCTCGGGAACGGACGTGCTTTCCTTAATAGCACAGTTTATCGCAGCATCCCAGCATCAACTGAATCTGTCGCATATATTTTATCCGACGATGCTGGGTCGGGACGCTCCGCGAAAGCGGGTACGGACGTCCGAAAGTTTCATCCGGTCCGACGGGATACCGAAAGGGATTCGGAGGATTTCGAGCTTTCCCTTTCGGAACAACATATGCTGTTGTGTATGTCATCTGACTTGGTCTTCTACAGCTTCTTTCGTCGGACCAGAATGCTGCGATGCCGGATAAGAAACTGATAGCGTCGGTGGACTTAGAAATTTTTGGTTCGGTTCAGGGACATCGTCCCTCAGTTCCGACATAGTCCAATAATGTCACACAAACTTTCGAATTATTGAACGACGCTATATATATTATTATTTTATGCTTGCTAACCAAGCATTTCTGGTTTCTTGTTCGAAGAGTTATGGAGATGTCTTTCAAAAGTGTGCCTCTGTCGTCATAGTTAATGAAGAGTTAGCGGCAATAAGTGCTCATGGAATATGTCTATCACCTACGGAGTGACATTCGCTAGCTCACCCGGTGTAGCCTACATTCATCGAATGGTTCGGCTGCCGGGTTCGTCCGTTGCGGTCTAGGAAGGAGATTTGGGTGATGCGAGCACTTTAATTACTTTAGTACTCACCCAGTGACGGCAGATTGAGGACAGATCGGAAGAAGCCTGTTAGTCCGGTTCCTGGCTTGTCCAGGTCCGTCCGGGCTGTGAGCGAGAGAGGTCCCTCTCTCGCCCAACAACATAGGGGACCGCATGTTGTGGTTCAGATATTTTACATTCGGAGCATATGTCCGTTGGTCGGGACGCTCCGTTATATTGACAGTCCGAGAGACTGTCTTTAATGCTTCCACATCCTCACAGCAGGGCACACGACCGCACATTGGCTACGTGACCTCGAGTATCCGATCAGTTTCGGCATTCAGTGATTCCACGGCGAATAGGTCGCGCCATCCGGTAGCCAAGGGACACGAGGCCTATACACTCCGTTCGCTCGCATATTGGTAGTATGCACGGGGTAACGATCACGGAGCTTCCAGCGGCAATGCATCGTAAGACCGCTTCTCCTCAGGCCTCAGTGACGGACGTGCTATTCGAGTTAGCACAGTTGTTTCGCAGCATCCCAGCAATTGACAGTTTCTCGGTCGAATCAGGAATTATCCGACGGCGCTGGGTCGGTGTGGTCCGCGGTTGCATCAGCTACGGACGACCGAACGCTTTATAGGGTCCGACAGGATGGCAAAAGGGATTCGAAAGATTTCGAGTTTTCCCTTTAGTAGTATCGGAAGATGCCTTTCATATCTTCTGGCATTATCTTCCAGTGATCATTATTTCGGACTTCATTGCTGCGATCTTGGATAAGAGACTTATAGCGTCATTGGACTCGGATTTTTCGATCGGTTCAGGGACATTGTCCCTGACTTACCGACGCAGTCCAATATTGTCATTACAACATGTGTTTTATTTTTCGACGCTATATATATATATATACAAGCCTGCTACTAAGCATGATAGTTTAGTTTCTTGTCCGCGTTGCTCATTTCTGCCATTTTATCATTTATACAAATAGTTTATTTTGGCAGAGCAGGGCATACCGAGAGTTCATATGCGTCTAGACGGTGTGATTAAAGACTGCATATATTCTTTTTCGCCGTTTATGTCTTTTCCAATTTCAATGTTGGGAACGACATTATGTATAGTAGACTTAACTTAGACGCTTTATTATACGTAATCCGCCTTACTGAGGCGTTATCATTACGTCTTCAAGAAAAGATTTACGGGATATTATTCTCAATGTAATTTCTTTTGAGGGCAGTAGTTTGTTCACGTATAACTCCGCCCTTCAGTGGCTGATTGGAGTTAGTTAGACGTGACGCAGCCCTAGCTACATCCACACGCGTGGATACTAAGGTTAAGAACTCTCTCAGAGTCGCTTCGTTCTCGGAGGAGCTTCTCTTCGACGGCAACTTTTCGGCAATCCATGAATTGCTCGATTTACACGTTCTCTTGTCTATCTAGTGTTACAAGAGATTCAGACTGGGGCAAACATTCGGTGGTTGACTCAGAGAGTGCCGCCGCAGTTGCCGGACCCGAGTGTGGCTGTTATGACGGTTGCCAGTGAAACAGATTGGGATATAATACTGATCCCTACGGATTCGAAGTGCCAGGGTCTTTGGGTTCCGCAGTCTTTTAGCAATCAGTTTAACTTCCGCGGAATAATGTTTTTTAGGCTTGCTTTATGTCATTGCATGAACATTATTCAGAAACGCATGCCCAAATTCCTGTCCTTTAATTCGACAGTAGTGGCGTATCTCCGGAACCAGGGAGGCACTCTTTCGTTTCCGTTATTCAATTTAATGGAAAGAATCCGTCTGTTGGTTATAGTACACCAAGTTCAGTTTTGGTCCGTCATATTCCGGGTCGTCTGATTGTTTTATCGGACTCCCGTTCTCTTACGGGTCGCTTGTTGCTGTCAGAATGGACTCTCAACAAACAAGTATTCAATCAGATTTGCTATCTATGGGAGCGCCCAATGATGATTTATTTATGACACAGCTTGCTAATCAATTGCAGACGTATGTGTTGGCTTGTCCAGATCTCTGAGCTAATATTGTTAACGCTCTATTGATCTATAGGACGGAATGATAGGATACGCGTATCCTCCGGCGCTGTTGTTTTAGCAGGTATTGCTAAGATAAACAACCACAATACATTTCTGTTGATAGCATCTCTATCTTCACAGAGATCATGAGTAATTTACTCTCTTGTCTACTGTGGGTCTTAACGTGAAATCTTCCTCTATGTGAGGATCTTTTTCACTGGGTAAATCGTGTCATCTTTATCACAACCAGCAAGGTCGCAACCTTCATGTATTCCGTTGTGTGGTCCGTATTGCATTGTAAGCACTGTACTGGACGAGCTTTGGACGCGATTTCTTACTATAGTAGATCCTCTTCTTCGCTATTCTATGCGGCTAAAGTGGAGGCTCTTCCGTCGTGGTGTAGGGATCATTATGTTCATATTGTTGATCCCTCCATACTACTCATTGCTATTTTTTAGTATACTTGTTTCACAAGATCTACTGCAGCCTGTTATTATTTAGGTTATAGGTTTATGTTACCTCATACCTATGCACTCTACGATAGTTTACAATTGAGTCTTTTGTCTCTTTATCTAAGTCAGTTAGTAACTTTTTGATAAATAGACTTAGAATCTTTAGATTAAATTCCTATACGGATTTTAACTTCGGTTCTTATTTAGCTGAGTAATCATTTGAACCTCTGGAAACAGTAGTTTTCAAATTCTGACCTTTTAGACAGTAATTCTGTTGGTTTCTCTTTTACTGTAGAGTCAGTGAGTTTCATGCACTATCGATGGATGATTTTCACTTTCATAGTTTCGGAATCAATACTTCCGTTACTATTTAGGTTGGATTGTTGCATAAGAGTTAGGCTCCTATTATCCGGAACCTATTATTTTAAGGTCCTTCCGTCTTCGTATGGGCATAGACCTTTACTCTTTCCGGGTACAGTTTATGTATTTATAAACAGATATCTGTTTATTACAAAGGGCGTAAGCTTCTTCTGTCTTTGATGTCTAGTAGAAGGACGTTACGCTCCATTTTATTATTAATGGATTCTATTAACTATCGGTACTGCTTATGGTATATCATTGACTTAGCAGTTGTGCTTAAGATTTCGGCTCATGAAGTAAGAGTTCTTCTACTTCTTGGGCTTACATTAATAGTGTCGCTATTATAGATTTTTGAAGGCCGCTCATTGCGCTCAGCCATCCACATTCATGAATTTTATCTTAGAAATATCGAGTCCATTTCTGGAGGCCTCTATTGTTAGGTCTATTATCTACTGCTCAGAATGTCATTCACTTAACAGTTGCTACTATAGCTAGGTAGGCTGTCTGTTTCGGCAGTGTCTCCGTTCGGCTGCCCTCTTCGCTCTGGGCTATTTGACCCAGGGCAAGAAAAAGGGGGGGGGGGGAGGGTGTTCCCTTGGGTCACCTGTTTTACTATGAAAACAAGGGGATACCTCCTCCGGAGTTAGTAATTCTGAGCTGTTATTGGGATGGTTGTTTAGTGAGAAGTTTAGGTTTTTAAATTCATTCAAGTCTTAGTTTTTAAAGTATAGCTTTTGAATATTGCATATGTCAGCGGACATGATTATGCAATCCTCAGACACTTTTAGGAGTATAAGAGTCTCTATTCTCTAGACTTACTTTATTTATTGGCTTACTTTAAAAATTATTAGTATAAGGATTATATTGGATATTAATAGAGTACATGGATGTATGAAGCTCAATTTTGGAAGGTGTTGTATCTTTCTAATTTATCATAAATAAGAAAGATACATGTAAGGCCTATTACTTCTCTTTCCCTACAGGGGATGACTCTATTTTATTTTATTGAGCGTATTCCATTTTGCTCTATGTCCTTGGCCCTCCAGCCTTTTTACTATTCAGCTATGTCTGGGTCATTGGTACAGTATAAAAATGTTAAAAAATTTATAGTAATTTATATATTTTTTATACTTACCAATGACCCAGACGGGGATGGCCCTCCCAGGAGTTGGGAACTCTTGCCTCCCCGCTGAGTACATAGCGCTTACCAGAATGATTAATGGCGCCAATTTCGGAACGTCCTTGACACTGCGCATGCGCAGTAGGGGCGAAGTGTGGAGGGCCTTTCAGGACATGTTTTCTTTAGTTTTAGATGCAAATTTTGGGGATTGGGGGGCAAAATTTGTGTTTGGCCCTATATTTTAAGAGTTAGCACCAGCTATGTCTGGGTCATTGGTAAGTATAAAAAATATATAAATTACTATAAATTTTTTAACTTTCCGGACTTTTTTCTTACATGTTTCCAAATATTGAGCTGATTTTTGATATGTTAGTCTAACATGGTGGCCTACAGAACAAGTTTGGGTTTTGTTCCGCTCCACTGATTTTTACCAAAATTACGGCCCCATAGACTTTGAAAAGTTCATCAAAATTACAGTTTTCCGGGCTTTTTCTCTGCTTGAATTCTTTCAATACCGTTGAAACTACAGAACACTGTTTTCTGCAGTATTCCTAGAATCTATGTTTATTTTTAAAAAATGATTAGAACTTGAAATATTGGGGCGCATGGGGTATGTGAGCGTGCTCACTAAGGTTCTTTCATTATCTTACAACTAGAATGTATTTCCCCCAATACAGTGGAGCCCACTTAATTGGATATCTCTTAACCCTTTACCCAACGCAGACAATATCAAAATTTATTATTTTAAATATCATTTTTTTAATTTTTTCAAAAAATTTCAACAAAACCATATCATGTGACCCCTCATTTGAACGAGCTCAACGAGCTCGTTCCAACGAGGGGTCACATGATATGGTTTTGTTGAAATTTTTTAAAAAATAATATTTTTTCAACTGCTGAATTTGCATATTACGCGGACGGATGTGGGCGATTCGTTGGGTAAAGGGTTAACTGAATAACCCTGTTAATTGAATATAATTTTCCAACACAAATTCATTTACCATACCTCCAGTACAAATTTGACCTGTTAATTGAATATAGGTTATAGAGTAAACTCCTGTTAATTGAATAAAAAATCTTATAACCTGTCGAGAAATTATCCTGACTACCCGGCCTCAATACATCTAATACAGGCATTTAATCTATTATATCTTGCTTGACAGAGCTCATGAAGCTCTGTCAAACAAGATATAATAGAATAAATGCTAAGTTTATCTTTTGAATACAGGAAAGTGACACAATTCCTGTTAATTGAATAATTTTCATTGGCAAAGTGGCTATTCAATTAACAGGGTTCCACTGTACAAGTAAAAACATCTAGACGGATTACAAATCTGTATTAACGGTAGCAACTGCACGTGATCATCCGATTTAGAGAGAGAATGTTTTTTTTTACCTGCAGTCATCGAAAACTGATTACACATGTTGAGGCTAGTGTTTTGATCACAGTAATTAAATGATAAATAAATCGCCACCTCAACGAAATAAATCCGACAAGATCATTTTTTGCCGTGATGATATAATAGAATAAATGCCCATTTTATCACTAAAATTAACGAAACTCACCAAATTCCTTTTAAATGATTACTCATAGTAATTGAATATTTATACCCCCACAAAACAAAGTTTTCGGGGGGCATATAGGAATCAACTTGTCAGTCGGTCTGTCGTCGTCTGTCTGTTGCACATGTAAACTTGTGGAGCATACTACTTCCACAGTTTTAGCCGAATTTTCATGAAACTTCACAAAAATGATCAACATGATGAGGGGAAGTGCGTGACATAATTTTTTTCCACTCAGTTTCAAGATTGCCGACTGGCGGCCATATTGGATTTTTAGCTCACCTGAGCGAAGCTCAAGGGGAGCTTTACTAATCACTTTCTGTCCGGCGTCCGTCGTCATCCGTCCGGCGTTAACTTTACATTATCGACTTCTCCTCCTAAACCACTAGCCCAATTTTATTCAAATGTTGGCTAAATGTTTATTACCTAATGCCAATTCAGATTTGTTCAAATGAAGTTGCCCCTCCTCCTGGGTGGTGCCACGCCCCCAAGGGGCACCAAAATCTTTGTAAATCTTCTTCTCATGAACCAGCAGTAGCAGAGACTTGATATTTGGTGTGCAGCTTCCTTTTGAGGTGTAGACTCAGATTTGTTCAAGAGAAGTTTGTGGGGCTATACTTGGCGTTGTTATGAGAGGGGCAAAATTTTTTGCCCCGCCCAAAATTTCTATTTTCCAAACCGAGAGGCTGATTTGAACCAAATTTTATGTGAGGGCTTATTGGGTCATGAGTACTTGATTTATGCAAAAAAAATTTTTCCCGCAGCCCCGTGGGAACCGCAGGAGCTAAAAATAGAAAAAATTTAAAACGCCCATATCTCCAAAACTGCACGGCACTGAGAATTTTTATTTGGTGTGCAGCTTCCTTAGGACCAACAGAAAGGATTGGTAAAAAAAAATTGCCATCGGTTTTATCATAGGGTACAGTTTCGGGACTTTGAAAAAGTGCTGAGTCAGCACTTTTTAACACTGTAGGCAATGGGAAAAACATTAAAAAATCTTCTTCTCCAGATCCAGCAGGCAGAATCTTTTGATATTTGGTATGCAACATTGTAGGGTGGATCTGATTCAAGTTTGTTCAAATCGGCCCCCTGGGTTCATATTTGGGCTCAGTATAGGAGCCCGATTTCGAACTTAGTGCATTTCAGGCAAATTTATTAAAAATCTTCTTCTCCAGATCCAGCAGGCAGAATCTTTTCATATTTGGTATGCAACATTGTGGGGTGGATCTGATTCAAGTTTGTTCAAATCGGCCCCCTGGGTTTTTATTTGGGCTCAGTATAGGAGCCCAAATTTGAACTTACTGCATTTCAGGCAAATTTCTTTGAAAATCTTCTTCTCCAGATCCAGCAGGCAGAATCTTTTGATATTTGGTATGCAACATTGTAGGGTGGATCTGATTCAAGTTTGTTCAAATCGGCTCCCTAGATTCATATTTGGGCTCACTATAGGAGCTCGAATTCGAATTTAGTGCATTTCAGGCAAATTTCTTCAAAAATCTTCTTCTCCAGATCCAGCAGGCAGAATCTTTTGATATTTGGTATGCAATGTTGCGGGGTAGATCTGATTCAAGTTTGTTCAAATCGGCCCCCTGGATACATATTTGGGCTTACTATAGAAGCCCGAATTCGAACTTAGTGCATTTCAGGCAAATTTCTTAAAAAATCTTCTTCTCCAGATCCAGCAGGCAGAATCTTTTCATATTTGGTAAGCAACATTGTGGGGTGGATCTGATTCAAGATTGTTCAAATCGGCCCCCTGGGTTAATATTTGGGCTCAGTATAGGAGCCCGATTTTGAACTTAGTGCATTTCAAGCAAATTTATTAAAAAATCTTCTTCTCCAGATCCAGCAGGCAAAATCTTTTGATATTTGGTATGCAACATTGTAGGGTGGATCTGATTCAAGTTTGTTCAAATCGGCCCCCTGGGTTCATATTTGGGCTCAGTATAGGAGCCCGATTTCGAACTTAGTGCATTTAGGCAAATTTCTTAAAAAATCTTCTTCTCCAGATCCAGAAGGCAGAATCTTTTGATATTTGGTATGCAACATTGTGGGGTGGATCTGATTCAAGTTTGTTCAAATCGGCTTCCTAGATTCATATTTGGGCTCACTATAGAAGCTCGAATTTGAACTTAGTGCATTTCATGCAAATTTCTTAAAAAATCTTCTTCTCCAGATCCAGCAGGCAGAATCTTTTCATATTTGGTAAGCAACATTGTGGGGTGGATCTGATTCAAGTTTGTTCAAATCGGCCCCCTGGGTTTATATTTGGGCTCAGTATAGGAGCCCAAATTTGAACTTAGTGCATTTCAAGCAAATTTATTAAAAAATCTTCTTCTCCAGATCCAGCAGGCAGAATCTTTTGATATTTGGTATGCAACATTGTGGGGTGGATCTGATTCAAGTTTGTTCAAATCGGCTTCCTAGATTCATATTTGGGCTCACTATAGAAGCTCGAATTCGAACTTAGTGCATTTCAGGCAAATTTCTTAAAAAATTTTCTTCTCCAGATCCAGCAGGCAGAATCTTTTGATATTTGGTATGCAACATTGTGGGATGGATCTGATGCAAATTTGTTTAAATCGGCTCCCTAGATTCATATTTGAGCTTACTATAGAAGCTCGAATTCGAACTTAGTGCATTTCAGGCAAATTTCTTAAAAAATCATCTTCTCCAGATCCAGCAGGCAGAATCTTTTGATATTTGGTATGCAACATTGCGGGGTGGATCTGATTCAAGTTTGTTCAAATCGGCCCCCTGGATTCATATTTGGGCTCACTATAGAAGCTCGAATTCAAACTTAGTGCATTTCGGGCAAATTTCTTCAAAAATCTTCTTCTCCAGATCCAGCAGGCAGAATCTTTTGATATTTGGTATGCAACATTGCGGGGTGGATCTGATTCAAGTTTGTTCAAATCGGCCCCCTGGATTCATATTTGGGCTTAATATAGAAGCCCGAATTCGCACTTAGTGCATTTCGGGCAAATTTCTTAAAAAATCTTCTTCTCCAGATCCAGCAGGCAGAATCTTTTGATATTTGGTATGCAACATTGTGGGGTGGATCTGATTCAAGTTTGTTCAAATCGGCTTCCTAGTTTCATATTTGGGCTCACTATAGAAGCTCGAATTCGAACTTAGTGCATTTCAGGCAAATTTCTTAAAAAATCTTCTTCTCCAGATCCAGCTTCAGAATCTTTTCATATTTGGTAAGCAACATTGTGGGGTGGATCTGATTCAAGTTTGTTCAAATCGGCCCCCTGGGTTTATATTTGGGCTCCGTATAGGAGCCCAAATTTTAACTTAGTGCATTTCAGGCATATTTCTTAAAAAATCTTCTTCTCCAGATCCAGCAGGCAGAATCTTTTGATATTTGGTATGCAACATTGTAGGGTGGATCTGATTGTGATTCATGAACGTATTTATTTGTAAAGTTGATAGAATCTTAGACAAAATTTGCAGAAAAGATCTACTATAGAAGGGGTGGTATCCAGGGTGAACCATTTACCCAAATCTAGCAGTACTAATGCATTATTCACACAAATCTTCGTTCAAATTTTATGACCCCTCATTGGAACACACGCATTCAGCTCATTCCAACAAAGGTCATATGCCATGTTTTCGAGACAAAGGAATAAAAATTTTAGTTATTCATGAAATTTTTAGGCAACTTTTGTCTGTTATTCACATTGCTTCATGAAATTTCAGTACTTTTAGAAGTTACCTCAGTAATCAAGGGTTAATTCCCCTTAATTAAATGTCACTCTAAAAAACAACCACTTTGCATATCTTACCTTTTTACCAGCATAACTGCCAAAACTTGTCAGCATTCTTCGCAAAAATCGCTTTTCAAATTTTAATTTTTGTCTCTTAAACATACATGTACTTATCGCTTGTAAATACCCCATTGGAATGAGCTTTTTGAGCTCATTCCAATGAGAGGTCGCACACCATGCTTTTTGAGTCAAAAAAGCAATTTTTTTAGTTATTCCAGATTTTCGTTCATAAAACACAGCTTTATGACTTCACATTAAAATGAGCTCTCTAAGCTTGTTCCAATCAACATTCACGCACTATGTCTTTCACACAAAAAATAAAATTTTCCATTTATTCAGGAATTTTGTTTGCAAGAACACTCTTACCCCCCCCCCCCCCCACACACACACACACACAAACACACACACACACACACACACACAAACACAGACACACACATCTAAAAGTTCGTCAGCAAAAAAACAGTTACTTCAATTTTTAAATGCATTATAGGAACAACTTGCCTAATCAAATTTAAATACTTTTGCATCATTCTGTATCTAGAACAAACCATTTACCATATCTTTACGCAAAATTCTCCAGCATCATTCACAAAAAAACACCATTATTTATATATTCACATTTCTGTCTCAAAAATATACCTGATCTTCCCATACCCCTATTGGAATAAGCTGTTTGAGCTTGTTCCAATGATGATAAAAAAAAATAAAATTTGTGAAAATTTTTGTTTTCTTGCATGCAAATATATACATGTAGCACATGGAAGATATCCACAGTTGGGGAGAGATGTCCAAGGCTATCTCTTCACATTCCTTGTTTGTGCTTCATGCTAAACCAGTTTGTCTGCAGAGATAAATTTGCTTTATTAAAAATCATTGGAGATTGGCCACACACCAATGATTTTAAATAAAACTAATTTTAGGTAACAAATGTTGAACTTCAAACAAAATCTATCACTCAACCAGTTAATGTTGATGAGGCATGACATGGTGAAGGTGACCTAAAATACTTCTTAGAGTCACTTTGTCAGGTGAGCGATTAAGGCCACTTGGGGCCTCTTGTTTTTTATGTAAACTTGTGGAGCAAACTACTGCCACAGTTTTAGCCGCATTTTCATGAAACTTCACAAAAATGATCAACATGATGACTGGAAGTATGTGGCATAATTTTTTTCCCACTCTTGTTTTCAAAATGGCCGACTGGTGGCCATGTTGGATTTTTTTTTTACTTAGAAAAATTGAATGCCCCTTTTTAGTCACCCACACTATGTGGTATGCCACGGTGGGGGTATAGTGGGTGACAGACCACCTCTAGTTTTCACTGGTAAAGTGGCTGTTCAATTAACAGGGTTTGAGGTTGAGACTTCAATACACCAACTCAGAAACCCACATGGTGGCAACAACCAATTTATCTTACACTATTCCTTCCTTTCTTGACCGGTTTGTATTAACTGGTAGAGTGCTGGAAACCCATATTTGGGCTTTATTCTAAAGTGCAGGTTCCGCAGCTTGAAGGTTCATATTCGGTGGATGTGCTTTGTATGATATTTGACGCGATATTATTTAGTCTGTTAGGATTTGCTTTGTTACAATCTATGGGAGAGTGCCTATTGACACTTTTCCATGAATTGTAACAAGGCAAAGATATGTGCACATTTGTGTTGTGCGGTTTTTTTTTCTGACTTGTTGACTTGAAAAACACACACAGTGGCAATAAAAATACATGTTCTGTCATATTTTAAATAATAATTCATCTGGCAATCGCTAACAAATCTTCTATGTAGGTGGACACGTCCAATACCACCACCCCACCCTCCCCACCCCACAAAAAATACTTTAAAAGGCTAAAAGGCAGGAGCAGTGCCAGGAAATTGGCAGGAAACAAAAGTTGAGGGAGCAGGTAAATTGTGAGGTGGGGTAAGCTGCATTGCATCTCTGCAAGGAATCCCCCCCCCCCCCCACACACACACAATTTAGTGCCGACCCTAAGACTCTGGTATTAATGTAAGACTTCTTGCAACCACTGGCTCTCCTGGTCTCAAAATTCAAGTGGGCCTACTAGCCAAGTACTGGCCTACGAACTCCCCTACCCCCACCCAGAGGTATTTTTGAAAAAATGTACTCTAAACCTCGCCATCTGAGATGGATCACTTCGAAGACCAGTCGCACATTGGTACATTGATATATAGTATAGGTTTCTCTCAGTACAGCTGGTCCCCCTCCACCCTGTTATGCAACCGGATTTGAAACAGTAACTGGTAGTTTGGAATGGGGAGGCAATATTTGCAATGGGTGGGCTGATAAATTCCGTGCCCCGTCACCATCGGACGGTGCAATGCTCGTTTGATTTTTAGGACAACCATAATTTACACTGATGAGTTTTTATCTGTAACATTTCAAACTGTACCTTTTTCCATTTGCCTTTCGAAGTTGGCGTTCCACTTTCAATTTCCATCTGTTGCTTGCGAAACTAAATCAGTTCTGTATTATATGAGGCAAAATGTTCAATTTAATTGTGTACAGAGGATTTCAGACCTCGCAAACTTGCATGGTCTTCACTCTGCAGGTAAATAGGCATGGGGACATTCCATCATGGTATGTGCTCTCATGCATACATTGGATAAACACATCAAGGGAGGTAACAATATTGAATGTTACATTCCAAGTCAGGGGTCCGCGGGCCTTGAAAAGCCTGGAGTTTCAAAAATGAAATTCAAGGCCTTGAAAAGCCTTGATTTGGCTCCCTGGGTCTGGAAAAGCCTTGAAAAATGAAGCATTGCGCACCGAGTTGAGATGAATGAAATACGTCCGAGACGGTTCGAGTGGTTCAGCTACTATAAGCCTGGAAAAACCTTGAAGTTAACTTTCTATTAGCCTTGAAACTCCTTGAATTTGGGGTGTATATGGCCTGGAAAAGCCAGGAATTTCATGTCAGGTCAGGTGCAGGAACCCTGCAAGTGCGTGTCAAGGAAATCCACACAACAACTAAAGTATGTTTTGTTTTTTACAGAAATCTGCCATTAAAAAAACAAAGACCATTTTTTTCTTGATTTTGTTTACGATTTTGTTGCTAGGTAATTAATACATCCAAACATGTGCAGATACGAAGCCGCTTTCGAAGTCCCCAAGTTGCTCATTTTGATGTTTGTAGGCTAGTCAAGATTGTCATTCTGAGAATTTCTGACAGAACAAACCAACCCACTTTTGTAATAGTGCTGTGTCATTGGACGAAAGTTGTCATACATCATATGAAGATTTCTTGGGACGTGTGATCATTCTTCTAATGTGACAGTGACTCCTGTTAGGCAGCATTTGTTTTTCTGGAGTCTGAATACATGAATACTGTTGACAGAGTTATCAGATGACATTACGGATTTAGTTTTCAGTTGTTGACAATGCAAACTGAACAGTATAAACATAAGTTTCCGACATTTTGCAGACAAAGAACCGAAACCGTACTGATTTAACAATTACATGGTTTCGGTTTCGGTTTTAGAGACAAACTGAAGCCAACTCACAAAACATGGTTATGCACATGCTTTGATGGCCAAAAAAAATTTAGCACTCTCACTTAACTGGTTGAGGGGTAGATTATTTTTGGTGAAATTAATTTGTTATTCCAAATTTGTTTTATTACAAATTATTGGAGAGTGATCACAGGCACTCTCCAATGATTTGTAATAGAACAATTTTATATAAACAAAATATTTTTTTGCGATTGACTGAATATGAAACATGAACAAGGCAAGTGTTAGCTTTTGTTCTGGTACTCCCATTTTTCTGAAATCCCTGATAGTGTCTTCTTGCACTCAAGCAGTTAATGAAGGGAATGGGTATAGTTTTTAAAATGATCTGGTCTAAAATATTTCGTTGAGCTGGTATTTATCATGTAATTACTCTTATCAAAATGGTGGCCTCGATGTGTGTAAAAAGTTGATGCCAATTGAATGCAGGTAAAAACGTCCTCTTTCTGAATGGAATGAACACGTGCGGTTGCTACCCTCAATACAGATTTGTATTTTGTTTTGACGTTTTTACTTGTATTGGGGGAAATTATGTTCTTGTAGATAAATATTTATAAGATCACAGTTACAGCAACAAGGGCCCTCATAAAGGCATTCAACCCTTTACTCAACACAAGAAAACAATACTTGCAAAAAGAAATTACTTGAACTGAGAACTCTGAAATCTAATCGTCGAAAGCAAGAGCGGGAAAGATCTAAATCTTACAATGAGGAAGCAGCATATAAGACTATTCGTAATCAGTTCTCCAACAAACTAAAAGATGCAGGAAATCTTACTACACAACATGTGTTGAAGCTTGTAATGGTGACAGCAAAAAACTGTTTAAAGTTGTTAAAAATCTGTGTACAGAAAAACAAAGTGTGCCATTTCCACCACACGATGATCCATCAAAGCTAGCTGATCAATTTGGCAAATTCTTCATCAAAAAAATAAAATTAATTCTGGAAGGGGGGCGCGGTGGCTCAGCTGGTAGAGGTGCAGGCTGCAAGCCGAGAGGTCCTCGGTTCGAATCCCACCTGCGGCAACCGCGTTGTGTCCTTGGGCAAGACACTTCACCCCGATTGCCTACATGGGGGCACGATGACGCTGTGTACTGAGGCGTACTGCACGTTGATGGTGCGCATGTCATCAACCAATCTAACCCTGCCTGTGCTGCGGTGCAGAGTTCAGAGTTACGATGTTGGAGAGCTGACAGCTGCTCATTGCTCGGTGGTTCTCTCCGGGTACTCCGGCTTCCTCCACCCGTAAAACTGTCACGGTCACGATTAGCCATTGTGCATAAGTATGTGACCTTAAACACCAATAAATAAATAAATAAATAATTCTGGAAAAATTAAGAACATAAATGTAGACAAAATTGACATCAAACAGAGACCATCAGAAAAAGAGCTTTCAACTTTTCGACCTTTAGAAACCTATGAGGTAACCAAATTAATAAAAGAATCCTCAAATGCCTCATGTCAACTCAACCCAATGCCAACACCTATTGTCAAATCATGTGTAGACTCTTTGGCTCCTGTGATCACAAAAATGACCAACATGTCTCTGCAAGAAGGATATGTGCCTCTTGCATGGAAAATAACAATTGCTAATCCTTTTCTTAAGAAACAAGGTGCAGAACTTGTGTTTAAAAACTTCCGACCAGCGAGTAACTTACCGTTCGTCTTTAAGCTGTGTAAAAAAGCTGCAATTGACCAATTAATGTTACATAGTGATATGCATGCTCCATTACCGGCCAACACGTCTGGATTCAGAAAATTTCACTTGACCGAAACGACATTACTCAAGGTTCAGAATGACATCCTCCTTAATATTGAGCCTGGAAGGGTAAAAACATTGCTTGTTCTTTTCGACCTTAGTCCTGCTTTTGACACTGTTTGTCATAAAACTCTGCTAGAGAAAATGAATTCTGATTTTGGACTTAATGGTGTTGTTGCTAGCTGGCTATCATCATACCTCAAGAATAGACAACAGCGTGTATCAATAAACGGTAATCTGTCAAAAGACTTCCATCTTGAATGTGGAGTCCCACAGGGCAGTTGCCTTGGTCCTGTTCTGTTTCTTTACTATATTTCAAAAATGTTCACCATCATTGAATCTCACCTGCCTGACGTCCATGGTTATGCTGATGACACACAGGTCTATTTCTCTTTTCGACCATCAATCAGGGATCAAACTAAAGCTCTAGAAACTATTGAATCATGTATTTCGGACATTCGCACATGGATGGTTTCAAACAAATTAATGATAAATGATGATAAGACTGAATTCCTAATAATTGGTTCACGACAACTACTCACTAAAGTTGACATCAATTCAGTGAAGGTAGGAGATTGGACAGACATGTTACAAATATGTGCAGTAAGGCTTTCAGAGGTCTATACCAAGTTAAACAGATAAGCCAGTTCCTCAACAAAAACCCAAGTTCATGCCTTTGTAACTTCACATTTGGATTATTGTAATGCCTTACTGTTCAGCCTTCCACAATATCAGTACTCTCACCTGCAGATGGTACTAAATGCACTCCTGTTCTGAGGGATATGCACTGGCTGCCAGTCAAGTACAGAATAATTTTCAAAACTTTATTATTAGTTATTTAGACACAAAACAACATGTCACCAGCCTACTTAGAAGAACTCCTTAATACCAAGAATGTGTGTCAATACAACCTGAAGTACGATGGTAAAATGCTGCTACATGTTCCAAAACATAGGTGTAAGACATTTGGAGATAGGTCATTCTCATTTGCTGGCCCTCACTTGTGAAATAATTTACCAGAACCCCTAAAAAGACTGCTAAATGTCAACCTTTTCAAGAAAGATCTCAAAACATAACTGTTTCAAAAAGCCTATAAGTGATGTTCTGGACTGAAAGATACTGTATATATTCCGTTTGTATATTTTCACGAGCTCAGTAACATGTTCAGCGCCTTAGAATATGGTTCTATATCTTCTGAACTATAATTTTGGCGCTATATAAATGTGTATATTATTATTATTATTGTACCTGAAAAAAATCTCAATTTTTGGCCTAGAAAACATAGCTTATGACCATATACTGAAATGAGCTCCACGAGCTGTTCATTGGAGGATTATAACCATCAGCGTAGGGTTTGGGGACAAAAATTGAAAAAAAAATAATATAATTTGAATGGGGATTTTGGAAGTAGCTCTGGAGGTTTTGGTCATTAAATCAGATAAGGGTTTTAAATAAGAAATGTTATGATTTTTGTTTTTTCAGGATCCAATAATGGATTATTCCATCCCAATGCGAATTCCAAACTGGTTTCCTTTAAACACTGTTAATCGAAAACGACAAGACATTATAGACTTAATTAAAAACTTGCATGCACAACAGTCTAAACAAAATATACCAAGGAGATGATTTGTCAATTTGTTGCGGTTAGAAGAAAACAATTATGCAACTGGCATTGGTTTGCATTGGGTAGAAGCTGTTCAGAAAGAAATATTCTTGCAGAATACATGATGAAATGGTACAGGAAGGATAATTGCTGAAAACTACAGGAAGAAATGGGATTCATCAGTGAAGCTGTGATGAGGGAGGAAGCAGCAGCCAGGTGCTAGGAAAATAGACTGTATATGACAGATTAAGTTATTGATGTAATGCAGAAATAATTACTTGTTATCTAGGGACTTCACATCTGTTATGTTAAATACAGTTTCGAAAAATATCCTTTGAAATTTTGTTTTGTTGTTTTGGCAGGTTTTGGTGCAATTTTTGGGCTGTACACTGAAAATTCTGTTCAGGATATTCTGGTATTTGGTATGATCTTTATTTCCTAACCTTTAACCTTTGAGGGCCTGGACAGGTGTCCTGTAATCCCACCAGCCCACTTCCTCTATATGTCCAGTGGCATAGCAATGATTTCTAGTCAAGTCTTTGCTGCCTCAACAGGCAGCCAAGACTTGACTAGAAACCACTGCCTAGGTAACTTGTCCATTCTCAGCAGGACATACTCATGATGGCATTATAAAGGCACCTGTCCTGAGGTCATAAAAGTCACAAATAGTCCATTAAGAGTTAACTGATAAAAGAGTGCTAAATTATATTTGCACATCAAAACTTGTTCACATGTCTTTGCCTTGTTACAGTTTATGGGAGAGCACCTACAGGCACTCTCCAATGAATTATAGGAGGCAAATGTAGGAGACAAAATAATTTCACTTCAAAGATAATGTGAAGTATAGTTGAAAGATTTACAAGCTTTTAACCATGAACCTTCTAAGATTAATTTTACAATAAGCACTACCATATCATGTACAGCTGCCGTGGACTGGTCATAATCTGGGCGTGGACAGTGATGTCCACACATATGTTTACAAGGTAATAAAAATCCTCATCATTAAAATTTTAATTAATGAAACACCAGCTTGTACCCAGTGATTAATTAATTAAATTTTTGATGATTATTCCTATAATTATTGTTTAGAATCAAATATTATTGTGTCTGTGGAAATATTGCCCACCTGTGGAAAGTGACTGGTCCACTGCAGTCATACTGTATACATGCCCAACTGCATTTGACGTTTTTCACAATATTGTTGGCTGCCTGATGTCAAAATGTTTCTATGATAAGTATGGCCGACCATTTGCATTCTCAAGGAAGAATACACTTAGTGGCACCTTTTTTCAGAGCAAATAAAAGTGTCAGCCTGTGGCTATATGGGAACCTGCAGATTAAGTTGTGATACCTGCACTTCAGAGAAGCAAAAATATGAGTTTCCAGAACTCAGCCAGTTAAGGACCTGGACAATATTCCAGAGTACTCACAATTCTGAAACCACAGCTTTTAGTCTAGTGGCAACGCAATGTTTTCTAGACTTGAGTAGAAACCACTGCCAGATAAATTAATTTTCTCACAATTGCATAGATAGGCACCTGTCTTGCAGGCACAATTATTTTCCCAATCTGAAATAGAGGAAACCGTCTTTGTATTTGTAATTAACTTTCTCTTGACTATGCATTTGTGCACCTGTTTTATGGGCACAAATTTTCTTCCAATCTGAAATAGACCCTTAAAAGTTAGAGAAAGGTAACTGTCCTGTGCAGGGATTTGGAGGTTATATCCATAAAGTAGGTCTCATTTGCAGATGTTAAAAAAATTACAGCTGAAGTTGGATTTGAAATATTTCTTGTCTGTATATGTGTTGTAACTCAGCCATTAATAGTCATACTCGAATGAGTGAGAATTCTTGTCGGTACAAAACATTTTATGCTTAACTTTAGCATCGAAACTAAATGTTATGTAATTTTTTACCCTGGCACTTTCACCTTGTTAAAATGCAGGGCTCTTGTGAGGCCTTGGATTCAAAGAATAGTATTGAATTTGGCCAAGGGTCATTCAAAGCCTTGAAATCCAGGAAAATGTGCCAGGAGGCCTTGAAAAGCCTTAAATAATCATGAAATGAAAATGCTGATGAAGTTTGTAATCATAACTATATAGTTTTATATGCCAGAGTTTGTGAAGGCATAGTACTAACTAGGACCTCTGTTCATTACCCCATCCTTCCACTTCCCTTCCAGGGAAGTGGGAGGATGGGGTAATGACCAGAGGTCCTAGTTAGGACTAGTGAAATTCTTGAATTTGGCTATTGTTGAGCCTTGAAAAATGCTGAAATATCTCGAGAAACAGCCTTGAATTTGATAAGTCCTTGCCTACAGGAACCCTGCAATACTTGTGAACTAAGGAGGATGATCATGTCAAGAGGTCTTATGAAATTTTCATATATAATATCTACACTTGTGATGAAATTTCCCCCGATAAAGACTACAAACTGAATGATGGGGCCATATGCACACACTTTGCATTTTACTTTGTTTTTTTTTCCACTTCATTCACGAAAAGTTATCAACAGCGTATCATTCCTAGAGGACATAAATTGCAGCAACTCAAGTATCAGTTTCTACATCTGATTATACTGTAAACATTATAACAACATTTTATCAGCCAAAAAAATGTTGTTTGTTGTCTTGTTATCCCATTCTTGGATAAGAACAAAAGCATGCAGCTCAGGACACTCCATTGGGGTTCATTATTTATTGTGGTTTCTGAGCACCTTCAAAGTACTTGAATTAAAAAATGTTTTCTCCTGGCTTTGAAACACGGTAGTTCAAATATATGTGCATTTTGCCATTGAAGTCCTTGATTTTTAATAGAGCTTTAAAATTTTAATTTCTGTTGCACCACATTGCCACTTTAAACCCTTTACCTTACATAAAAAGCAGACGACACTTGCAAACAAAATTTTGAATAACTAATTTTTTGTCTGAAAAACATAGGTTATGCCCCCTCATTGGAACGAGCTAGACGAGCTTGTTCCAAAGAGGGGTCATAACCTATGTTCTTCAGACAAAAAATGAAAATATAAGGAAAATTAGTTGGTGATTTTTAGCTCATCTTGACAAAGTCAAGCTGAGCTAATCTCATCGCTTCCCGTCCGTCGTCCGTGAACACCATGTTTTGGTCTTCTCCTCCAAAGCCACTGGGTCAATTCAAATGAAAGTTTGTGTGAGTGATGGTCCCAAAGGGGCATTTCATTTTTGTTCAACTCAGCATGCCCAGCCCCATAGGGAAATGGCGGAAAATGCACCCAAATATTTTAAAAATCTTCTTCTCAAGAACCAGTGTGTACAGTGACTTGATATTTGCTATGGAGCTTCCATATGAGGTGTAGAATCAAGTTTGTTCAAACGAAGTTCGTGAAGTAATATTTGGCTTTGTAATAGGAGGGGTAAGATTTTTGGCCCCGCCCAAAATTTCTATTTTCTGAACCGATGGTCCGGTATGAACCAAATTTGGTTTGTGGTAGTATTGGGTCATAAGTACATGACCCATGCAAAAAAAAAAATTCCCGCATCCCCATGGGAACCCTGGGAGCTAAAAATAGAAATATTTTCAAACGCCCATATTTCCCAAACCCCACGGAACAGAGAGCTTTTATTTGGTATGAAGTATCCTTATGACCAGTAGAATTGAATGGTAAAAAAAAATTGCCATCGGTTATGTTAGGGTGTTCTGTAATGGGCATCGAAAAAATGCTGAGTCAGCATATTTGCACAAATTTTTAAAAATCTTTTCTCCAGAACCAATCATCAGAATCTTTTGATATTTGGTATACAGCATTCATAGGGGGGTCAGATAAAAGTTTGTTGAAATAAAGCTCATTGGTTCATATTTGGGCTCTCTACAGGAGCCCGAAGTTTTAACATAGGGTAATATGGGGAATATTCTTTAAAAATCTTCTTCTTCAGAACCACCAGTCAGAATCTTTTAATATTTGGTATACATCATTGTTATGAGGGTCAGATTCTAAATTGTTCAAACCAAGTCCCTAGGTTAATATTTGGACTTCCTACGGAAGCCCAAATTTTATCTTTGTTCAATATGGAGGGTAATTTAGAAAAATCTTCTTCAGATCCATCAGTCAGAATGCTTTGATATTTGGTATGCAACATCTCTATGGGGCTCAGATTCAAGTTTGTTCAAATCAGATCCCTAGGTATATATTTGGGCTCACTATGGTAGCCCAAATTTTTACTTAGTGCAATATTAGAAAATTTCTTTAAAAATCTTCTTCTTCAGATCCACCAGTCGGAATACTTTTATATTTGGTATACAACATCTCTAGGGGGGTCAGATTCCAGGTTGTTCAATTCAAGTGCCTAGGTTAATATTTGGGCTCCATATGGGAACATGAAATTTAACTTAGTACAATATGAGGGAATTTCTTCAAAAATCTTCTTCTTCAGTTTCACTTGTCAGAATGCTTTCACATTTGGTATACAACATCTCTAGGGGGGTCAGATTCAAGTTTGTTCAAATCGGATCCATAGGTCAATATTTGGGCTCGCTATGGTAGCCCAAATTTGAACTTAGTGCAATTCGGAGAAATTTCTTTACAATTTCTCTTCTTCAGATCCAACAGTCAGAATGCTTTCATATTCGGTACACAACATCTCTAGGGAAGTCAGATTTAACTGTGTTCAAATCAAGAGCCTGGGTTAATATTTGGGCTCTCTATGGGAGCCGGAATTGGCCATTTTGCTGAAGAATTAAAAATTTTGTATTCAGTACCTTCTAGAGGTACTAAGATTAATCCACATAGGTTGTATCAGGGGGCTTCATAGGGGAGCTCTACATTTTACTTATGATCAACTGAAGAAAAGGCATGATGCCCAGATTATTTTTGTCACTCCTGAGGGACTCAAGGATTGACAGTGTAGCCTATGGAGATGGCTTGCTTAATGTAGACTCATTCTTGGACTCTGTTTAAATTGTGTTCTGTACAAGATGAGCGCTTCAGGCCCCGTGGGGCCTCTTGTTCAGAATTGCACTGGCCGGTTCTGGCCCGTTACGTTGGGTGAAGGGTTAAACCGAAAGGCCAATGATTCAATCCTAACCATCAGTAACTGCATTTTATCCTTGGGCAAGACACTTCATCCCAATTGCCCATGTGATCTTTTTTAACTGGTACAAATGCATATCAAAAAGCAAGTTGTGATGGCTAAATTTCCGATTTTTTTTTTGGCAATCAGTGTTCAGCCCAGCCATTTTCAAGTGCAAGACAATAGCTACATTGAGACCTCCTTCAGAGTGCTCTATGGAGCTAAATTTGTTATTGGGAGATTTAGTAGTAATAAAGCCTTTTTTACCCAAAAGTGATGGTCAAAAATTAAAAAATTCCTGCCACACCTGACCGCCATTCAATTTTAACATTCATTTGCAGGCCTGTGTGTAAAGATTTTATCACTATTGTGTTTTCCCACTAGACCAATTCCCTTTAGGCCAATTCCCAAAAGACCAATTTCCCTTAGACCAACTACATACTGTTATTGAATAAGGGATGGTTAAGGATTATTAAGAAAACATTTATTTACTGATAAGCACTTTATTTGATGAAAAACAAATATTTATATGCATGTATAGGTTTATAACATTTCAGCATAGCTCAGAACATATACATACATTTTACAAAAAATGAGGTCCCCAGAGGGTGAATTTGGTGATGCTACCCTGCACAGCAGGGTAGCATCACTAAATTTACTCTCTCTGAACCTCAACCTGAATCAAGGTCTCAAACAGAAAGAGGTGACCAGAGGATAAACTGGCCCACTGGGGGGCGCGGTGGCTCAGTTGGTAGAGGTGCAGGCTGCAAGCCGAGAGGTCCTCGGTTCGAATCCAACCTGCGGCAACCGCGTTGTGTCCTTGGGCAAGACACTCCACTCCCATTGCCCCTGTGCGGGCACGGTGACGCTGTGTACTAAGGAGTACTGTACGTCAATGGTGCACCTGTCTTCAGCCAATGCTAACCCTGCTTGTGTGGAGTTGGTATGTTGGGGAACTGACAGATGCTCGCCGTTGCTCGGTGGTTCTCTCAGGGTACTCAGGCTTCCTCCACCCGTAAAACTGTCGTCATGATTAGCCATTGTGAAGAAATATGTGACCTTAAACACCAATAAATAAATAAATAACTAGCCCACTGTATGGGATAGCATCAGCAAATTCACCCTCTGGGGACCTCATTCTGCAAACGTCAGACCACTTATTTTCAGGCTTGAATATCAATAACATTAAATACATTTATAAATATTTATAAATATATCAAATTATTGATATAAAATTATTTTAAAAGAACACATCAGTTGGTCTTGTGGGAATTGGTCTAAAGGGAATTGGTCTAGTGGGAATTGGTCTAAAGGGAATTGGTCTAGTGGGAATGAACCGTCACTGTAGGTCTGTGTAGGTCATATGATTTGCAGTTGAAAATGTCCATTGATCATCATCATTCATCATTTGATCGCTTGTAAATTATGAGCTGTAAAGAACAGGTCATTGTCCAGGATTCTTATACTTTGTCTCCTAAATTGGTAGAGTGCTCAATTATTTTTTTTAAATTCTATTTTAACATGGATATTTTTAATCTTGTAGGATTTTGATAACATCATGAAAACGTAGTACCTATCCTTTTCTTGTTAACCCTTTACCTAACAAATCTGCTGCATTCAATCCATGTAAGGCCTATAAAAAAAATCTTGTTTCTCAGGGACTTTTTTCTCAATTTTATGATGAGGAAGAGAGGTTTTTTTCTCTTTTTTGGGGGGGGGGAATGGGGGTTATTCACAAAACAGTTCTGAAAATAGCGGGAATCCGAAATTTAACTAAGTGAAAATTTCCCACAATGTAGTTGAAAATTAAACCAACTATATCTTGTTTGACAGAGCTCTATGAGCTTGGTCAAACAAGGTATAGTTGGTTTAATATTATTCCGACAAGTGCAAAATAGTGTCATAGAAAAGATTTTCAGGTGAAAAAATGGTGATGAGGCAGATTTTTTAATAGACTAATTTTCAATATTACGTGTACACTGCATTAAAAACCTGTGTTCAATTCTCCAAGTAGAATAACGCCCACTTCATCTATAAAAAGATTTTTACACCTCCTTGATTACACTGGACCTATTTCAGTCTCCATGGTAATAAACAATCAATTTTACAATATTGTTGAGAAACATGTTTAATTGAGTTTGTAAGAGGGCAGATTGGGAATGCAACTAGCTGTGGAATGAAAAAGGAGGATAACTTTATTTTGAACTAAATTGGGTCTGATAATTTGAGACTCAGTTATTGCTATAATAATAATAATTCCTCAGCCCTCTGCTGTTTGTCGCGGTCCTCTAACAAGCAGGCCTACATTAACCCAGTTACCCGCCAGTCTATTCCTCTACCACTTTCCCTCTAATCTCCCAGCATTCAGTCAAAAATTGTTTTATAATTCCGTGCATCAGCACTTTCTCGATTCTCCATAACTATAAAATTGGCCCTTTCCCTCATGTCATTCCCCATGCACTTATCCTTCAGGTTTTCATCCCATTTTTTAGCCCAACTGTTTACAGTCAAGGGTATAGGCATGACTTTCGTCCATCTGTCCATCCATCTGTCCATCTGTTAACATTTAGAGTTTTGGTTCAAGTTTGTGGTTGAAGTTTTTTTGTGAAGGTTAAAGTTTTTTTTCTTTTAAATTGATATTAATTACTATTGATTGTATCATTCTCATTATGTTTCATGTTATTTTGGGAAATATTTAACTCTTTTTTTTGCATGGCAATTTATCTTACAACTTCCAGGTTAAAGTTTTTTTGTTTACAAAGTTACATTTTTAATTCTTCAATCAGTTTAGTGCAATGTCACTGTTTCTCATTTGGGACAATGTCTACTGTCTACTGAACCTTTCTGCTGTTATTTTCTTTAATATTGGCATGATTTTAACCCCTCTAAACATCTTTTCAGGCTTGGTTTCTTTGTATTGGAAATTAGGCTTTGCCACATACTTTAATTCTTGCATGGTCAATACAGCTTAATGATTTCATTTACATCAATGATTTCTTTTATCGGTTTTAGGAAATATTTAACCCTTTTTGGCAGTCAGTTTTACTTAGTATTCCCATCTGAAAGTTTTGGATTACAGTTTTGATTTTCAAGGTTGTACCTTTCATTCTTCAAACACTGTGTTATTGTTTTTCATTTGGGGCAAGGTCTACTGAACCTATATAAAGTGGTTTCAAATAATATTGGCATTAATTTAACCCTCTTCAAAACTGTTTTCGAACTTAGTTTCTCTAAATTTCAAATTAGGCTTCTACCATATACTTTGTTACTTTTTATCTCCCCACAAGGGAGAGATATAACATGGAGCTCCATCCAACTGTCTGTCTGGGCCAACATTGGAGGTTTAGGGGATATTATTATTAGGGGCTACCTCCAAATTAAGGTAGAGTTAGGGTTAGGAGTGGGGTAGGGTTAGGGGTAGCCCCAGAGTAGGGCTTAAGGTTGGGGAGGGTTAGGTCCTGGGGGGGGGGTGTCAGGGGTGGGGTTTTAGTTTTAGTAGCCCCTAAACCGAAAAATAGCTCCTAATCCTATTGGTTTGGCTAGGGTGGGGTTGGGTCAGGGGTGTGGTGGGGTTAGGGTCAGGGGTAGCCCCAGAGTAGGGCTTAAGGTTGGGGGGGTTAGGTCCCAGGGGTGGGTGGGGGTTAGGGTCTGGGGTGGGCTTTTAGGGTTTAGGGTGGGGTAGGGTTAGGGTGTGGTGGAGGGGTGGGGTTAGGGTTAAATATAAGTTCTAAGGTGGAGGGAGTGGGGTTCTGGGTAAAATAAGGTTTTGGACATACAAAATGTTTTTTTGGTAGCCCATAAACCCGAAATGTTGGAGCGTCCGTCTGTCCATCAGTCCAAACTTTATGGCATAAATCGAACAATAGTTCACAGATTTCAATTCTTTTCAGTATATATCTCTACAGCAGCAATGTCTATGTCAAGTTCGATGACCACCATTATCCAATGTTGAAGTTATTGCCCCCCTCCGCCTATTAGGGTTTTTTTTTTCCCTTTGCTCCGAAATGCATTTTGAAGTATTTAGAGTGACTACATGGAGAATTTTTTTTCAACTCCATATGCCTACCCCCCTCCAACACACCCCCACCCCCACCCCACCCCATTGCCAATTAGGCACTTTTTTGGGGGGGGGGGGGGGTCCAAAATGCATTTTGAAGGATGTAGAGTGACTACATGGAGAAAAAAAATTGACTCCTATAAAATCTTTTGCACACCTTTGTTAAGCAAGTTAATTAGTTCAGTCATTTAATTAACTTACAAGACAGACATATTAAATGTCATTATTTCATCGAAAGCAACATTGAGAGATTTTCAAGATAAAAGACAGGCATCTTCAACAATAACATCTTCTAATTTTCCATATTCCCAGCGACCAAGTTCATCTAATGCCTGAATTTGTCCACCGACCCTCATTTTCCCACTTGTGAAAGTTAGCAAAACATTAAGACGAAATCTGTGAAAGAAAATCATTACACGAATGTGAATGTAAAGTTATTTGAAAACTTTCATATTTTATACTGCTTAAAGTAAGCTTTCCTGGAATGTTGCACAAATCTGCACTGACATCTCATTGGATGGCATTGTTTTGCAGGTGGTATTACGGTAATGTCAGTGTTTGGAAATCAGACGAACACTCCGCAGATTAAAATGTCATATTATGGACACATTTTCTTCATACACATCTGTCAGATTAATAATTTTATAATATTTATGGCTTCTGGAACAAAATGTATCCTTTAGTTTGAATTCACTTACACCGGTTTGAGATTTAAATTTCGTGGGAGTGACTTTATGCTAGGTTGTAACGACTTTATAGTTAATCGGCTTTGCATGAGATTCTCCAGCGTGTTATTTATAGTAGTAATTTTGGGATTGATCACCCCATTTGTATCGGGTAATTAACACAGAGTATCCGGCTGATGAATTGGGATCTTCAATGAAGTGTACATGTAATGAATTGAGCAGTTGAAAAAATTGTTTTTGAATTTTCTACAACACGATATCATTTGACCACTCAGTGGAACAGGCTCGTTGAGCTTGTTCCAATGATGGGTCACACAAAAAAATAACTAAAACATATGTATGTTGAGTAAACTGTTAAATGTTCCAAATAACAAGATCTGTTTCTTTTTCAGATTCCACTTTTCCCCACATTTTTTCCCAAATTACACAAAATCTCATCACCTCCCGTTGCATTGAGTGATCAGACACCAGATCATTAACCCATTTAACTCTAGTGGTATCTTCCATGCCAGTTCAGTGGCAGAAATTAGAAGAGTCCATATTCATTATTTGGGGTAGACCAATCAGTATTTTCAACGTGCAGCCTCGGGGCTGCACGTTGAAAATACTGATTGGTCTACCCCACAATATTTACTGGACAGCCATCCTATATAATGACGTTATGACGTATCTGGTCAGAAAAAGGGCCGCTGGGGTTCAAAGGGTTAAAGAAAACATTGAAAGATAATTACACTAGTCTATAATATTTGGCTAATTAAATAATACCTATTGAGATAACAGTATTGTTTGTACATCCTTGTAAATTTGTTTTTGTCATCAAATAATCTTACCCCTGAATGAATAAAGAGTATTTAATTTGTGTGAAAAGCAGTGCTATTCATTATTTGTGATGTTAAAAATCAACTGAGGAGTTCGTTGATTCTATTTAAATGAGATATCTATTTTCAAATCATGTTTATTGATATCTTTATTTTTTCCCATCATTGGATTGTTGAGAGTGATCACTGTATTGGATGGTGGTCTTCTTGGATGCCACATATTTGTATATAACATAGTGATTTGTACCATAGTTGTAAATAAATTGTACATGTTATTGGAAAATAAAAGTTTATCAGTTCAGACAAAATCTTGACTTTTTCTTTGCCAGTGGTGCTTATAAATTGTAGTACCCTTCAGCTGGTGAATGGCAGAGTGATCACCAGAAATATTAGCAGATTCAGTGAATATGGGGAAAATAACACTCGGAAGTGCATATTTTCTTAATGAAGTTTTCTGATTTCAGTCATCAAGTGCCACTATGGATTTTTGTTTAAAATTTCAAAATGAATATTTTAAAGGGTTGCAGAACTATCTTGTATTCCCACCCACCACCCCCCCCCCCCCCCCCCCCCCCCCCAGTTTTTCTTGGGATTAATTAAATGGCTGGTGTCTATTCCCTTGAGCTGAAAATAGAAAAAAATCAAATGCCCATATTTCCCAAACAACACAGAATTGTTATATGGCATGAAGCACCCTTAGAGCCAATAGAATGAATGGCCAAGAAAACTGCAATTGGCTGAGTCATGGGATACAGTATGGGGTATCATGAAATTACAAAGCATTTTTCAAAAATTAAAAAATATCCTGCAGAACTACTGATCAAAATCTTTCGATATTTGATATACAATATCCTTGGGGATTTGATTCAAGTTTGTTCTGCAAATTTCATCCCTGGGTTCTTATTTGGGCTCCCCATGGAAACCAAGTTTTAACCTTTTGCAATATGAGGAAAATTCTTAGAAAATCATCTTCAGATTCACCAGTCAAAATGCTTTGATAGTTTCTATATAGCATCATTAGGTGGGGTCAGATTAAAGTTTGTTCAAATCGAGTCCCTGGTATTATATTTTGTCGTCTTCTGGGAACCCAAATTGTAACTTGGAGCAATATGAGTCAAAATTTTACTTGGCTGAAATTTGAGTTTACAAAAACGAAATAAAAGTGCATAATGGGTTTGTTTTGATGAAAGTTTCAGTAAAACGAGCATTCATTGAAATAAAAACAAAGGATGGAGCTTAATGACCCTTTCATCACCTCCATATGTCATTTTGAAGTATACATTCTCATTTAATGTTGTGGATTGAAGTTTGTTAAAAGAAATTTTCTCTGGCAGCATTTAGATTTTCTCCAGGATGGGCTAAACTCACACTTCAATTAATTTTTCAATTTTTGGAACCAATTTGAACCAAATTTGCTGTGCTGTGTCAGTTGGTGATGTCAACTTGATGTCAACTTGATTCACGTGACTTGCACTTGATTCATCTGACTTGCACTTGATTCATACAAATACAAGTTTTCACATGCCCTTTGTGGAAATCCAGTGGCCAAAATAGATTGGAAAGGAATTCCAATTGTCCATTTTTGTCCCCTGACATTTTGTCGGACTATTGTAATCAGCTGTGTCTTTGCGTGCATGCCTGCTTCTGTCCGTCCAGAGTGATAACTAAAGTTTCGGTCATATGTCCCTTACCCCAATGATAGGTGAATTCCGAATATCGGATGGATCTGAGATTTTTAGCTTAACTTGACAAAGTCAAGATAAGCTATTGTCATCACGCGTGCGGAAGTCTGTGAATCTGTTCACATTTTCCTTTAGCACAGGCTAGATCCTATAGTTCTTATCCGATCGTCACGATATTTCATATGCAGGTTTGAGGTCATGTCTAGATGAGAATGTCCCCTTTTGGTCGCGATCTGTGGTTGCCCGAGCCCAAAACCCGAAAACCATTAGCACAGTCTACAGGTCATATTTATGATGGAATTTAATTGTAACTTGGTAGGATGCCTCTGTATAATATCTAGATGGGAACGTCCCCTTTTGGTCATGATCTGTCAACCGTGACGGCTGCTGAAACCCAAAAACTTTTAGCACAGTCTACAGGTCAAATTTAATATGGAGGGATTTCATTGTAACTTGGGAGGATGAGTCCAGATGATGTCTAGATGAGAACTTACCCATTTGGTGGCGATCTGTCAACCGTGACGAATGCCCGACCCCAAAACCCTAAGCACAGTCTACAGGTCGTATTTATGGAGGGATTTCACTGTGGGTTGACTCCATATAATGTCCAGGTGAGAACGTCCCCTTTTGGTCGCGATTGGTCAACTGTGACGGCCACAGGGGCCCGAAGCCTAAAAACCTTTAGCACAGTCTATAGGTCATATTTATGAAGGTATTTCATTGTAACTTGGTAGGATGACTCCAGATAATGTCCAGATGAGAACGTCAACTTTTGGTCGCGATCATTCAGCCGTGACAGCCGCTCGAGCCCCAAACCCGAAAACCTTTAGCACAATCTACAGGTCGTATTTATGGAGGGATTTCGTTGCAACTTGGTAGGTTGATTCCATATAATGTCTACATGATAACGTCCCCTTTTGGTCGCGAGTGGTCAACTGTGATGGCCACAGGGGCCCGAAGCCCAAAAACCTTTAGCACAGTCTATAGGTCATATTTATGAAGGGATTTCATTGTAACTTGGTAGGATGGCTCCAGATAATGCCTAGACGAGAACGTACCCTTTTGGTCGCGATCATTCAACTATGACGGCTGCCAGAGCCCAAAACCTGAAAAACTTGAGCACAGACTGCAGGTCATATTTATGAAGGGATTTCATTGTAACTTGGTAGGATGACTCAGTATAATGTCTAGATGAGGACGTCCCCTTTTGGTTGCGATCGGTCAACCGTGATGGCTGCAGGGGTCCGAAGCCCAAAAATCCTTTACCACAGTCTACAGCCCGTATTTATGAAGGGATTTCATTGTAACTTGATAGGTTGACTCGTTTAGGAATAATTTCACTGTAAATTGGTAACTTTCGTTGATATACATTAACTCTGAGGGCCACAGACATTAATAGTCAGGGCCACATTAACCCACTCCTTTAGTACAGTCTATACGTCATATTATTTTTGCTGAAAACATTGCATACAGGGAACAGAAATTAACATATTCCCAATTATCACATTTCTTGTCTCATTTCATAATCCTTTCATAAACATTGAACATTATCCTTTTCATCAAACAACACACACTCCCCGTGGGAACCCCGGGAAGTAAGCAGCACTTGTTTACTGTGGTAAACCAGTTCCGCTTTACTAGTAAAATAGGACCCAGTCACCAATGCTTGGGGTGAAAGTCCTCAAAAATGGGCAACATGTAGATCAACGATTGACTAAACTTGCCTTCATCTCCATGTTGTGTCCCGATTAGCCATTGTGCATACATATGTGACGTTAACCACCAACAAACAAACAAACAACACACAGACAAGTTAAGCTACAGTGTCATTGACACTTTTATTTGGTGGAGTTATGCCCCTTTTCCAACGCTTTTCCGCCCAATTTTGCAACTTTGGAAATTTGGTGTCCGGATGATAACTTCAGTTTGAGTTATTGAATCAACACCAAATTTTGTACGTAGGTTTATCTCAAGAATACGCAGGTCAAGTTCGAATTTGGGTTCAGTCTGACCAATTTTGGCTGAGTTATGGCCCTTTTTTCTATTTTTTTCGACTTTGGAAATTTGTTGTCTTGAAATATGTCCAATGTAAGAACTTACTATCGGGGGACATAGTCCACGCCTGGCGGTGCACTTGTTCAGAATGGGGCAAGTCATTTGTTATATTCTTTAGAGTACCTTTTTGAAGAGTGGAATCTGAATGCCGGATAAAAAGGGGGAGGGGTGGGGGTCATGGGGTAAAAAATTAAAATGAGTCGAATTTTTTTTATATTTGAGTATGTTAAAAAATTAGGAGACTGATGTTGTTCGATTTATCACCATTTTTGACCTTTTTACGTCACTTCAAATTTAGGGATTATTTTGCACATTTTTCTTTGAAAACGCTGATTTTCAATAACGCATCGCTCCGTATATATAAATACGCACATCTCTGGACATTTCACAGACGCTTACCTTCATGGGGCTCTATTAAATGCATTTACTGCAATTTCAAATTTAAACCTTTATAAAAAAATGTCAATTTGACGTTTTTTTCATGAACGTTCACTACCTCTCGCCTTCTTGAACTCTCACTCTTGAAATTTTGGATATGTATTCTCCAGTAAAAACTTATGTAAAATGCCATCAGTTTTCAGCCAACGAACAATTCGTCTGGGACTGACATTGGTGTGACGGCAGAACGTCAGTGTCGGAAAAATTAAATTGTGTCCGATTTACATGAAAATTTAGTATGTTTTAGAGCTAAAAAAAATAAAATAGAAAATAACTGTTTGTGGATTTTGTAATTTAACGTCATTTTTTGGCGTTTTTACCTCAGTTTATGCTTTTACATCCCTCACATTCTGTGACACCTCAACCTCGACATCTGCAAAATATACCACTGAAGTAAACACATATCACAAGGGATCGTTGGAAGGGTGTCAATGTACAATTGTTTGCTTACTGACACAACAAACTGAACGATATGGCATCAAATGTGATGGAGGTGCAAAAGAAAAAGAAAAAAAACTCGTAAAATTAAATTTCACTTTCGGAAGGTTTGACCACGTGACCCTTTAGCAATCGTTGTCCTAAACACAAAAGATGAAAATAAAATTGAAAACCAGGCCTCAGACACCGGATATATGATGTAAACATACTGGAGTCCTCGACATCGGAGGAACACGCCTCCCATTTCCTGACAAGCTTACAGGCGGCTAGGGAAAAAATTGATGCCAAGCATTTCCAATTTTTATCCACATTGCCCCAAAATTGTTGACCTTATGACGTAAATGCTTCTTGAAGGCGGAAAACGTCAAAATTAAATTTCACTGCACCAAGTCGAAATCTTAAGACATTGTTAGTACTCGTCCCAAATACAAAATTAGAAACATTCGGTCCTCCTAAACACCGGAATTACCGGGAATTACCTGTTTTATGTCGTATTTTTTTCACTCTTTGTTTATTATTTTAAATATTTGATCACAAGAGTTGTGAAAACCGTTCTCATAAAGTATACAGAGATGTTCTATGTTGCCATTCTTATCATTCACCCAATTACGAACTGATTTGTGGTGTCAGAATTCACTGGTTCACTGCATCAACAGGCTGTTGAGCATAAGCATCACCCAGCTGGCTTATTGCCACTGTCTTTGTCGGCAAACCTTTTAATATACTGTAAAATGTTTATTTCATATGTATGAAACGCCAGCTTTGAGAGGAGTGCGACAAATACAATGGTCATCGATGTTTTTCTGTATTTGGTTATTATTTATCGCTTAGCACGCACCACTCGCGTTGCATTCAGTATGCACAACATTCTATTCCGTTTCGTGCGTCGTCATTCCAAAGAATGGATTCCAGTTCCATGTCCTGTACCTGGGAATTTTTTTTATTGACGCTGTTGTGTACTCATAGTTAAACCCATCATGCCAGTCTCATAACCAAAATGGTCTTATTTGCAGTATTTCTGGGTAATTCTGGGTAATTCTGGTGTTTAGGAGGACCCGAAACATTCAGACATCAGGAACCGGACACGTGACCAACGTCGGGGGTACAAACCTAACGTTTTTGTATATACATTCTCTTTCAAACTCTTTTTCGGCATTTGCCTTTCAAGATTTTTAAAATATAATCACAATGGGCATCAGACCTGACGCCAAAACGGCGTTTGCAGCCAAAACAGCGTTGGATTCTTTCTGCATTGTCCGTGCTTCGTTGAATGCCTTCTGGAAATTGGCTGTGCGATTTCAAAACCATACATTAAATCAATTTGTAGCTGTGACGCTGACGAATTGGATGTTAATTAGTAATTGGGTGTTAATCATTAAAGTCGACTTGACAATATACGTCTACAATCCTTGCATTGATTTTCCATTTTCTGCCCCCCCCCCCCCCCCCCCCCCCCAATCATCCACCCAACCGTCCCATAACGGACTCGCAAACGACATATTCTGACTCAAGCTCAACTAATGATATACAGCATCTTTATGCAAATATGTGGCCAAGATAAAAAGAAAATGAAGGCCCACATAACACATGCCTGGTATGGCAGAATTCTTGACGAAATATCCAAATTTATTCGGGCGAAACGTTCAAAACTTTCACAGCGAGGTGTCCCTGTTTTTTCGGCGGACTGTCCAAAATTTCGGCGAACTGTCCATAAGTCTGGCGAATCTACACACGATTTCCGGTGAACTGTGCTCCCCAAAATCTCGGCGAGGTTGTTTTCCAGCGAAGATTCCAGGATTCTCTCTATTTAGTTATTTATTGGTGTTTAAGGTCACATACTTATGCAAAATGGCTAATCGCGACCGTGACAGTTTTACGGGTGGAGGAAGCCGGAGAGAACCACCGAACATCGACGAGCAACTGTCAGCTCCTCCACAATCTCTGTTCAATTAAGCTCCTCTCAAGCAGGGTTACAGCGGTTGAAGACATGTGCACCATCGACGTTCAGTACGCATTAGTACATGGCGTCATCGTACCCCCATGTAGGCAACCGGGATAAAGTGCCTTGCCCAAGGACACAACGCGGGTCGTCCCAGGATTCTCTCTAAACAATTTCATATGCTTGTTTGGGACAACCGAAACATGTGAGCTATTAAGTTCCTCCATGTTCCCAGATATGGCGTAGCTGGGGTGATGCCCCGGTGATCGTCTAGTGGATTTGGAAGAGAAGCGTTCGGTCTTCAATACCCTCAAACGTCTTTGGATTTTAAATAGGTTCGTGTAAGCTGCAGCCTTGGATCTGTGTACCGTCTTGTGGTTCAGCAGTCAGGCATATAATGAAACACTCCAACACTCTACAATACTTTTCTCTACATAAATTTATTCTGCACAACTTTCAACGTTATACTATACAACTTTTATCACTACAAATTACTACTATAAAGTGCCAGAGTTTGTTTAACTGGAGTGCCGGTAATTATTCCGGAGGGCAGTCTCCATCTGCTCTGCCACAAATTTCCAACAAGATTTTACAAGCACACGTATGTTGGATTGCTAACAGTGACCGAAGGTGTCTGCCCGGGCTTACTGAAGGCTGTTATATACACTGGAACATGACTGGCCTTGAGCAAATTGCGCAAGCTGCTGACTCCAGATCTCGTGATCGTCAGCAAAAGTTTCAAATTGTTCAGGCGATATGAGGCGCCAGTAGTATGTGATGTGGTTTTCATCCCATATTTGGGGGACCCCGGAAGTGACGTCATGTCACGTGACCCAGTTGCGCCATGTTGTCATGCTAACCCGCGTGAGCGGCCATGTTGTGACGTCATTACCATAGTGATATGTGGTGTTCATGCGCAGCGCGTGTTGTTAGTGTGATACGTGTTGCCGTCGTCCATTCTGTATTCTAGAGGCCGCCATCTTGGTTTCTATGGTAGCACCTAGTTGCTATGTTACCCAAAAGCCCACAACAAGACGGGGGTGTGTTCGGAGGGTATGTTCGATTGAATAAGAGTAATTTCCCGTTTCATAGAATTACCACAAAGAACCCGACAATTACTCCAAATCTCCAAAAACGTTTTTATTTACTACGGATTCCCCCAGAATCTTTTTTAGGACCGCAATACCATGATTTTAATAGTAGCACGTGGGTCTATAGTATCGAGGGGGCCCTGGGGGTAAGTTTTATTAAACTAGAGTAGTTTTTCTGGTTCGTATTCCCCAGAGTCCTCGTTTACTTCGTAGAATTACCACAAACAACCTGATAATTGTTTACTTGGCTCCGACTTCAACTAAATCCTCGGTTTATACCTATGCACATACAAGCTATATTATGATTTCTTTGTTCTATTCATTCTGACTTCCCTTAAACATGTTTATGTTCTATTGTACACATTACAGGTAGCACATAGGCACATGCTGGGTATGCCAATATATGCTTATGTGAAAATGCACAATGTGACTCATTGTGCACTAGCGCATAGGCACATGCGGGTATTTGATGATACCTATGCCCTGGTATTGTATTATTTGAGGATACCTTTCGAGGATACCTTTTTATAGGATACTTGTCATGTGCACACATTACATGTAGCACATAGGCACGTGCTGGATGTGCCGATATGTGCTTATGTGAAAATGTTACACATTGCGCACAAGCACGTAGGCACATACGGGTATTTGAGGATACCTATGACCTGGTATTGTATTATTTGAGGATACTTTTCGAGGACACGTTTTATAGGATACTTATCTGAGGATACCAGTACCTGTTTGGCCCGGCCTTCTAAACCACCCCAAGTTCCCCTTATAAACTATTGAGCAATTACTGAAAAGTCATTGCTCGAACGACTCGAATCCTATCGAGCAAATGAGCTATGGAGCAATGGCTCGATCGAGTGACTCACACATACGACTCTTAGCCTCATTTCGGTATTTGAGGATACCTATGACATGGCTACGTATCAGGTGAGGATACCTGTAGGGTACATTTTAAGGATACTTATCTGAAGATATCTGTTCAACCCATTTCACAGCGTATAAAAGGAAGGATACCTCCAAAACTTTGTCATTCCACGTTTATCCGGCGATTGATCAACATCACACCTGTGAAGAGTGCCAGAAATTTTTCACAAAGAAATGTATTCTTTTTCGACATAGGAAGACTGCCCACAGGACCGGAATCTACCAATGCATGAGATGTCCAAGAACGTTTAATAGAAAAGACAACCTAACAAGACACCAGATTCACCACTCACCACTGGAACTACGGCAATCATGCAGAAGAGAAGAACACAAACGAATAAAACAAGTTGAACCAATGGAACTGTCAAAACCGTACCAGGTGAATAACCATGAACCAGCCAGAAACCTGTGGGTACAGAAATGCCTCGGACAGTAATGACCGGAACAGGGACGAAACCAGAACCAGAGCCTAATCCAACAATGAGGGGACAAGAAGAGAAGGATTACGTATTAGTCGAACCCAGTTTACTGGAAAGCTTACTAGATCGACAACATTTAGTGCGCACAGAACTCAACGAACTTGCCGCGATGAACCTGGAAAGAGAAATGAGAGAGATTACATAATCTAGAACCATGATCGAGACCGAGAAGATTCTTCACTACAACCATATTTTACAAAGATACAGAAAATTCTACAGTAAAGCTTCGCAGTCGATAACGATCAAGATACAGAACCAATGATGATAATGAGGAGAATGAAGCTGAAAGAGATCGAAATGAACGGAACAGACTAAAAAGAGTGAAGAGGAAATCGAAATGAAGTGAACGAAGATCCAAAACACTCAAGAACAAATAGATTTTTAGATTTTATTTAGATATTTATTCGTTCAGTAGCATACATGAAGTACAATGATTACAATCATTTAGTTGAATACTACTGATAGATGACATAGCCTGATTGGCTGTCTTCCTGTCATTTTCCTAAGGAATGTATTGCTACACTGTTTACGGGCCCAGACTGTCGACGTTCATATGAAAATCATCTCATCGGTTATAGAGAATTTGCTATGTAAGAGTTGTGCTAGACTTGGCAGTTAAAGTGCTTTCTTGGGGATGACTTTCTGCTTGGAGCCTTCTTACTGTGTACTGCATATGCAGCGACCAAAATTGGGTAGTTCGAGTAAGGGAGTCATCTTGAGTGCGGCCCACAGCTAGAAGACATCCCTATGCGAGGTCATTTAACGCGGATAGGGTGGATAGAACTACTTGGGGGACTGGATGTCTTTTCGTCTGGTTATTTAATTTGTTCATGTATAGGCAAAGTAAAGCAGGGGGACGTGTTATGACGGCATCTAAATTAGCAACAGCACACCCTCTCTCAATGCAGCGGAGGGGGTGAGAATGGGTCGTACTACCGCTGACGTGATCACCGTCGTCACGATGGCTTATATAGTGCAATCTGGACAATAGGGATTGTTACTTCAACATTGTCTGAATAAAGTGTTAGAAGCCTAGACAACAGCTTCTTTTTAAATACGTTTCTAGTGTTCGTCGTACGTAGGTCTCTATCTAGCGCATTCCAGATTCTGGGATACAGGTTAATAGGAAGGCGGTCCAGGGTTATTTGGAGAAGATCACATTGTCTAGTGGTTTTAACAGGCATACTAGCCACTCTGAAAAAGTTATCAAATGACTGGGGTAGATTGTTATTTTTCCAATCAAAGACGAAGAGGGATACATGGAGTTTATACAGGTCGGTCACCTTGAGTATTGTGTCCCTTTTGAAGAGTAGTTTTGTGTGGGCATTATACTTTTTTGTTAATAATTATGTGTAGCGCACGTTTTTGAAGACTAAGAATTTTATTGATAGATGTCGAAATTCCCCATGCTTGGATTCCATATACTAAGTGACTATGAATCAGAGCGAAGTATAGTGTTCTCATAGCTTCATGACGAAGGATTGCCTTTACTTTGTTAAGGGCAAAGTTTGCGGTGCAATCTTGGAACAAAGTTGAGCTATGTGGGCGTTATATGATTGACAATTATCAATGGGTTTACCAAGACAGTTCAGTGATTTTTCAGCTTCATTTGGTCCAACCTTATTTATTATTTGATTGTTGACGAAAATATTATTGTGAGAGAGCGCTTGCTTACGGGATGGATTAAACACAATATATTTAGTTTTACTTGCATTCAATGCCAATCTATTCACGAAACACCATTCGGAGATGTTTTCTAGCTCATTATTCACAATGATTGTCAGATTGTCAATGTTAGATCCTGAAGTGTGTACGTTGGTATCAATTATTCACAATGATTGTCAGATTGTCAATGTTAGATATTGAAGTGTGTACGTTGGTATCATCGGCGAAAGATAAATGGTTTAATGTTGTCGAATTACAAAGGTCATTTATATATAATAAGAACAAAATAGGTCCTAATATTGAACCTTGTGGAACACCACATGTTATTTCAGCTAAGCCAGATTTGCCTTTACCATATGCAACAAATTGGTGTCTATTTGATAGGTAACTTTTGAACCAAATGTTGAAGATTCCCCTAATTCCATACCATTCTAGCTTCTTCAATAGGATATCATGGTTTATTGTGTCGAACACCTAAGATAAGTCCAAAAATACCGCCAATGTTATGTCTTTACCTTGCCTGTTATTTACATCGGCAATGTACTTTAGGAGATGTAGAACAGGGTGGATAGTTGATTGATTTTTTCTAAATCCATATTGACTGCTACACAGAATTTCAAAGCGATCGAGAAAGCTTATCAGCCTAAATTTTCTAGAACCTTTGAAAACGTGGGAAGGATACCGACAGGCCTATAATTAGTAAAAGTATGCACATCTTCTGATTTGAAAATAGGGATGACCTTTGCAATTTTCATTTTTCTGGCACTACTTCTTTGGCAAAGGAGTTATTGATAATATGTGAGAGAGGTACTACAATTTGATTGATTGATTGCTGGATGAGAGTTGACGTGATATCATTACTGTCTTTGCTTAATTTCGAATTTATTGACTGCACTACGTTAACAATTTCAGCTGGGGTGGTTGGTGTGATGAAAAATTTATTTCGAAAATCCCCATTCATGTAATCCCAGAAAGGCTCATTTGACCTAGGTAATAACTCTCTTGTTTGTTTCCCAATGTTCGCAAAAAAACCTGTTGAATTCGGTGGCAATTTGGTTCGGATCAGTTATTTCGCTTTCACCTTGCTTAAAAAGGAGGGCAGTTTGGCTTCTCGTTTTGCATTGTTTATGCTATCGTTTAATATTTGCCATGTTTTACGCATGTCATGTTTATTTTGAGCTAGAATGTTCTTATAATACATGGCCTTACATTGTTTTTTTCACTCTGTTGAATATTCTACAGTATTTTTGTAGTTTTGAATATTACGGTCACTTGGACACTTCAGTTTTTTTTCAGATAGAATTTTCGTTTATTTAATGACGAGATCAAGAGGCCCTTCGACATCCAAGGTTGTCTTCTTATAGTATTTGTTTTTGCCAGTGTCTGGGATAGAGGAAAGGCAGTTTCAAAGACATTTAGATAAACATCAATGAATGTATTATAAACCAGGTTCAGGCAATCTAGTTCCATTACAGGGGAGAAGTCACACTGAGATAGACGTAAATCAAAGTGGGCAACACTTTCTTTGTTTATTTTTCGTTTGGACATAACAGGTCGACGTGTACATTCCTTGGAATCGGTTTCAATATAGAATGTGCCAAAATGGTCAGATACATCAATTACTACTATTCCCGCGTCTGAGTTTGTTGAGATATTGTTTGAAAATATGTGATCAATAAGAGTGGCAGAATGGGGAGTTACTCTTGTGGGCTTGGTTATTAGAGGTAGGAATCCCTGACTAAACATTAAATCAAAAAAATATCTGGTCTTATCATGGGAACAGAATTTTTACTTGTTGATGTTCAAGTCCCCTACAATGTAGGATGGATTGTTTTCGCGATTTAGTTTGTCGGTTATTTCATTTAATTTCGATATGAAGTGGTCAATATCTGCTTTGGGTGGCGTATTTGGTCTGTATATCTCTCCTATTATTTTCTTGTATTTCTTGGTATTGATTTCGATGAAGAGGGATTCAATCACATGCGGAATAAAAATAGTCAGGTCCGGGCGAATTCTATAATCGACATGTTCCTTAATAAAGAACCCTACCCCGCCACAACCATCATCGCCATCTGGTCTATTGTTCATAAGGAGTGGGTGGTAGCCATTAAGTATTGAACTATATAACAGGCAGTGTACAGAAAAGTCAATACATATTTAAAATATAACAGAAATTCTTGTTTTTTTATTCTCACTAGCAGGGAAGGGGAATACCCAGCGAAATGGGTTGACCAGATATCTTCAGATAAATATCCTTAAAATGTATCCTACAGGCATCCTCAACTGATACGTAGCCATGTCGTAGGTATCCGCGAATACCGAAATGAGGCTAAGAGTCGTATGTGTGAGTCACTCGATCGAGGAATTGCTCTATAGCTCATTTGCTCGATAGGATTCGAGTCGTTCGAGCAATGACTTTTCAGTAATTGCTCAATAGTTTATAAGGGGAACTTGGGGTGGTCTGGAAGGCTGGGACAAACAGGTAATAGTATCCTCCAGTATCTGGGGAAATCCGTAGTAAATAAAGTAGTTTTCTGGTGATTTTGAGGGATTATTGGGTTGTTTGTCTTAATTCTGCGAAACAGGAAATTACTCTTATTCAATCGAACATACCCTCCGAACATACCCTCGTCTTGTAGGCTTTTGGGTAACATAGCAACCACGTGCTAGCATAGAAACCAAGATGGCGGCCTCCAGTATACAAAATGGACGACGGAAACATGTATCACCCTAAGAACATGCGCTGCGCATGCGCACTAACACCACATATCAGTATGGTAATGACGTCACAACATGTCCGCTCACGCGGATTACCATGACAACACAACATGGCGCCACTGGGTCACGTGACATGGCGTAACTTCCGGGGTCCCCCACCGGGGGTCCCCCAAATATGGGATGAAAACCACATCACATACTACTGGCGCCCCTCTACAAAATAGGCATCTCCACCGATCCGTTCCCATACTTCAATATTAATCCCTTATAATTAACTCCAGTTAGGTGGCTGTTAATGTGAAAGTAAACGTGATAATGCTTACTCAGACTGACCAAGTATCACACCCACCTATCACGCGGTGTTCGAGTTCCAAAAGTATCCTCGTTATGATACAAGTATTGTTCGACAGGACAGTGGAAACTCTATAACAGCTAGTTATCAAGTTAAAATTCCTACCCATCTGTAAAGTTAAATACCCCCATCAAACTTGAAAACTTAAAATTCAATCTGTCGGAAACTCTGAGTCTCAGAGTACAAGCCAGGGACTCGTATACTTAATACATTTAAAATAATGTGCTTCGTCAATACAAATTACCTCCCCGTAGACCGTCAGAGAGAGAATATGGTAATATTGCGTACAAACGACTAGTTCTCACGTTCTTGGAAGTTTACAAAAGAATAGAAACTTGTTTATATATTTATCACTGCGTCTTTTACTCTGCTGACAGCTGAAATATTAATCAGAGTTAACAAATAATTTTATGTGGGGAAGCCGAGTACATACGATACATTCACACCAATAACTGATTTTCTAATATGCTGGTTTTCTAAAACATTTAATATACTGGCCAGCTAATTTCTACGAACACAATTAATTCTCTAATATTTTATTTACTCATTTTCACAATTTAACCCCTTAACTCGGTAGGCTACATTTCGCAACACGGGAAAATGTCGTTAAATATGTCATTTTATTAATAACAATTCCTTTTGTACACCCTGAACCCATCATTTCATAATATCAAGAATTTGTATGCAGGTTCATGGTGACAGAAAGATGTAAATTACTGAGTTTCATTGCAGAAGCTCAATAAATATTGCCTTTGGTGCCAAATTGGTGGCCCTCTCTGATTTGACTGTCAACTCGCACAAGTCCTGGAAATAAGAATGAATTTATTAAACGTTACATAAAACTCAAGAATGATGGCTTGACAGATGTTTTTAGTCAAGTGTCTGTCTGCCCATCCAGACAAAACTTTACTACAAGCAGCTGTACAGATTTTACGACAGTAGTAGGAGATGTGGAGATCGTGCCTCATTGGGGGGACCCCGGCGGGGACCCCAGAAGTGACGTCATGTCACGTGACCAAGTGGCATGTTGTGTTGCCATGGTAATCCGCGTGAGCGGCCATTTTGTGACGTCATCCCCATAGTGATGCGTGGTCCTAGTGTGTATGCGCAGCGCGTGTTGTTAGGGTGATACGTGTTTCCGTCGCCCATTTTGTATACTGGAGGCCGCCATCTTGGTTTCTATGGTAGTACGTGCTTGCTGTGTTACCCAAAGGCTTCTTATGGGACAAGGGTATGTTCGGAGGGTAGGTTTCTTTGTACAAGTGTAATAGAATTGCTGTATTATGGCACTTACTGTGTGATTTGCTGATTGTAATGACTTGTCAGTTTATGAAGCCCATTTTTAGCTGAACTTGACAAAGTCAAGATAAGCTATAGCCATCACGCGTGCGGAAGTCTGTGAGTCTTGTGAGTCTCTGTGAGTCCGTGAGTCTGTTCACATTTTCCTTTAGCACGGGCTACACCCCGTAGTTCTTGTCTGATCGTCACGAAATTTCAAATGCAGGTTTGGGGTCATGTCTAGATGAGAACGTCCCCTTTTGGTCGCGATCGATCAACCGGTATGGCTGCCCGAGCCCAAAACCCGAAAACCATTAGCACAGTCTACAGGTCATATTTATGAAGGGATTTCATTGCAACTTGGTAGGATGCCTCTGTATAATGCCTAGATGGTAACGTCCCCGTTTGGGCATGATCTGTCAACCGTAATGGCTGCCCAAGCCCGAAACCTAAAAACGTTTAGCACAGTCCGCAGGTCATGTTTAATATGGAGGGATTTCATTGTAACTTGGTAGGATGACTCCTTATGATGTCTAGATGAGAATTTCCCCATTTGGGCGTGATCTGCCAACCGGTGACGACTGCCCGAGCCCAAAACCCGAAAACCTTTAGCACAGTCTACAGGTCATATTGGGGAATTTCATTGTAACTTGGTGGGTTGACTCCATATAATGTCTAGATGAAATAGTCACCTTTTGGACGTGAGTGGGCAACTGTGACGGCTACAGGGGCCCGAAGCCCGAAAACCTTTAGCACAGTCTACAGGTCATATTTAAGAAGGGATTTCATTGTAACTGGGTAGGATGACTCCAAATAATGTCTAGATAAGAACGTCCCATTTTGATCGCGATCATTTAGCCTTGATGGGTGCCCGAGCCCAAAAACCTTTAGCATACGCAAAAGGTCATATTTATTGAAGGATTTCATTGTAACCTGTTAGGTTGACTCCATATAATGCCTAGATGATGACATCCCCTTTTGGTCGTGATTGGTCAACTGTGATGGCTATAGGTGCCCGAAGCCCGAAAACCTTGAGCACAGTCTACAGGTCATATTTATGAAGGGATTTCATTGTAACTTCGTAGGATCACTCCAGATGATGCCCAGATGAGATTGTCCCCTTTGGTTGCGATCATTCAACCATGATGGCTGCCCGAGCCCGAAGCCCGAAAACCTTTAGCACAGTCTACAGGTCATATTTAACTTGTAACTTGGTAGGTTGACTCAATATAATGTCTAGATGAGAACGTCCCTTTTGGACACGATTGGACAACTGTGACGACTACAGGGGCCCGAAGCCCGAATACCTTGAGCACGGTCTACAGGTCATATTCATGAAGGGATTTCATTGTAACTTCGTAGGATCACTCCAGATGATGCCCAGATGATATTGTCCCCTTTGGATGCGATCATTCAACCATGATGGCTGCCCGCAAACCTTTAGCACAGTCTACAGGTCATAATTATAAAGGGATTTTATTGTAGCTTGGTAGGATGACTCCAAATAATGTCTAGGTGAGAACGTCCCTTTTTGGACGCGATCATTCATCCTTTATGGCTGCCCGAGCCAAAAGACCTTCAGCATAGTCTATAGGTCGTATTTATGGAAGGATTTCATTGTAACTTGCTAGGTTGACTCCATATAATGCCTAGATGGTGACATCCCTTTTGGTCGTGATTGGTCAACTGTGATGGCTGCAGGTGCCCGAAGTCCAAAAATCTTGAGCACAGTCTACAGGTCATATTTATGAAGGGATTCATTGTATCTTCGTAGGATTACTCCAGACGATGCCCAGATGAGAATGTCCCCTTTTGGTTGCGATCATTCAACCATTATGGTTGCCCGAGCCCGAAGCCCGAATACCTTTAGCACAGTCTACAGGTCATATTTACGAAGGGATTTCATTGTAACTTGGCAGGTTTGACTTCATAGAATGTCTAGATGAGAACGTCCCCTTTTGGACACGATTGGGCAACTGTGACAGCTACAGAGGGCCGAAGCCCGAAAACCTTTTGAACAGTCTACAGGTCACAATTATGAAGGGAGTTCATTGTAGCTTGGTAGGATGACTCCAAATAATGTCTAGATGAGAACATCCCCTTTTGGTCACGATCATTCAGCCTTGATGGCTGCCCGAACCCAAGAACCTTTAGCATAGGCAAAAGGTCATATTTATTGAAGGATTTCATTGTAACCTGTTAGGTTGACTCCATATAATGCCTAGATGATGACATCCCCTTTTGATCGTGATTGGTCTACAGGTCATATTGGGGAATTTCATTGTAACTTGGTGGGTTGACTTCATATAATGTCTAGATGAGATAGTCCCCTTTTGGACGTGATTGGGCAACTGTGACGGCTACAGGGGCCCGAAGCCCGAAAACCTTTAGCACAGTCTACAGGTCATATTTAAAAAGGGATTTCATTGTAACTTGGTAGGATGACTCAAAAATAATGTCTAGATAAGAATGTCCCATTTTGATCGCGATCATTCAGCCTTGATGGGTGCCCGAGCCCAAAAACCTTTAGCATACGCAAAAGGTCATATTTATTGAAGGATTTCATTGTAACCTGTTAGGTTGACTCCATATAATGCCTAGATGATGACATCCCCTTTTGGTCGTGATTGGTCAACTGTGATGGCTACAGGTGCCCGAAAATCTTGAGCACAGTCTACAGGTCATATTTATGAAGGAATGTCATTGTAACTTCATAGCATCACTCCAGTTGATGCCCAGATGAGAATGTCCCCTTTTGGTTGCGATCATTTATGAAAGAATTTCATTGTAACTTGGTAGGTTGACTTCATATAATGTCTAGATGAGAACAGCCCCTTTTGGACACCATTAGGCAACTGTGACCGCTACGGTGGCCTGAAGCCCGAAAACATTTAGCACAGTTTACTGGTCATATTTATGAAGGGATTTCATTGTACCTTGGTAGGATGTCTCCAAATAATGTCTAGATGAGAACGTCCCCTTTTGGTCGCGATCATTCAGCCTTGATGGGTGCCCGAGCCCAAAAACCTTTAGCATAGGTAAAAGGTCATATTTATTGAAGGATTTCATTGTAACCTGTTAGGTTGACTCGTGGCTCCATATAATGCCTAGATGATGACACCCCCTTTTGATCGTGATTGGTCAACTGTGATGGCTACATGTGCCCGAAGCCCGAAAACCTTGAGCACAGTCTACAGGTCATATTTATGAAGGGATTTCATTGTAACTTCGTAGGATCACTCCAGTTGATGCCCAGATGAGAATGTCCCCTTTGGTTACGATCATTCAACCATGATGGCTGCCCGCAAACCTTTAGCACAGTCTACAGGTCATAATTATAAAGGGATTTTATTGTAGCTTGGTAGGATGACTCCAAATAATGTCTAGGTGAGAACGTCCCCTTTTGGACGCGATCATTCATCCTTTATGGCTGCCGGAGCCAAAAGACCTTCAGCATAGTCTATAGGTCGTATTTATGAAAGGATTTCATTGTATTTTGGTAGGTTGACTCCATATAATGCCTAGATGACGACATCCCCTTTTGGTCGTGATTGGTTAACTGTGATGGCTACAGGTGCCCGAAGCCCGAAAATCTTGAGCACAGTCTACAGGTCACATTTATGAAAGGATTTCATTTTAACTTGGTAGGTTTGACTTCATATAATGTCTAGATCAGAACGTCCCCTTTTGGACACGATTGGGCAACTATGACAGCTACAGGGGCCCGAAGCCCGAAAACCTTTTGAACAGTCTACAGGTCACAATTATGAAGGGAGTTCATTGTAGCTTGGTAGGATGACTCCAAATAATGTCTAGATGAGAACATCCCCTTTTGGTCGCGATCATTCAGCCTTGATGGCTGCCCGAACCCAAAAACCTTTAGCATAGTCTCTAGGTCGTATTTATGGAAGGATTTCATTGTAACTTGTTATAGTCCAGGCACATTAGACATAAAAATGAGAAAGTAAGGAAAAAAATCGGAGAAAGCTGATTTTTTTATATGTTTCCGGGACACACATTGCGGATAAAGTGTGAAAAGTCCCCGCGAATCCGAGTTGAGCTTTTTTAGTTATAGCGTTTTTTTGATGAAAAAAAATTTAAAAAAAAAATTCGACCCAGCTCCATATTTCTCATTCTTATTCGCCTTAGTAGGGTGAGAATCATAAATATCGTGCTGAATTATATTGAGAATACATATCCCCAACAGAAAATGCCAACTTTGTACCAATCCTCACACTCAATGGTGAAATATTCACGAAAATGTACAAAATTACGAAACAAAATTTATTGTTTTCATACACACAACGGTACACAACGTCCATTAAATCAAATCTACGACTACTTTGGGAGTTAAATTATATATCAAACATTGCAGAAAAGCAGTGGCTTTATAATGATATATAACAATAGTCATTTATTCCATAATGAACTGGTGAAACGTGTGAAATATTAACCATACCCCCTAAACTCAAATTCAAACGGCATCGACTTTTCTCATTCAAATACCGTATTATAGCATCATTGTTTCAATTTCTTTATATCAAAGCAGTGGAGATTGTGTCTTCGTCAGATAAGTTGACAAAAGTTTTCGTTAGACTCGGCGGCTTCCATATGATTATGTCATATTTAGGGGCAATTGGTTCGATCATGGCTGGTAGCGGCTTGGATAAACTTTGGGGGACTGTTTATGCTGGTGGGTCAATCCATCATTTGATCAGTGGTCATGCATATTCAAGAGCAGTTCGTGCCCATTTGCTAACACAACTTGCCATTACAAAACTTGTGTTTGAAGAAAGCTGAACACTAGATAACATAGACTGCACAGAAGTCAATGAAATATTCTGTGGACTTGCCAGAGGTGACTGTACAACAGCTGACGCTGTCAATCAAGAAAGTGTCAACCATCTACTGTCAAAATTACACGAACTGCTCCAGAATGCGTCCGTAGGACGCACAGGGAAGCTTTGAGTACAATACTACGAGCAAATAGGTCTTCTCCAGTTGTTCTTGAGAGCAGAGCGCACAGGCGACTGGGAACTCCACACATATTGTGTTCGCAATATGATTCCAGTATTTCACGCAGGTGGTCATTTTGCATACGCAAAAAGTTCTCAGCTCTATTTGCAGCAGATGAATGAGCTAACAGAAATAATGCAACAGGATGATTTGAAGTTGTTCACTGAGAAAGGTTACTTTACCATAAGGCGCTCAGATAAATTCTGGGACGGGATATATTCTGATCAGACCATAGAGCAGTGTTTAATGAGAATGTTCAAGCTCCCTGGTGGTCTCACACATGGCAGGGGAATAACCGATAGCACTGTTGCGAAATGGGTACATGGACTACCTCTTTGCCTTCCGATATGTAATGCTCTCGAAAATTTTGTTCATGTTCACACTGGTCATGGCGAACAACATCGGGATCTCCGTCAAAGTTCACAATTGACTGATGCCAATGATATCACCAAATTATTGAACTGGCTCAGAGTGCATTCCCCCTTTCAGAATAGAGATCCACTACAATTAGTCTCTATAGCGACCGGGCTTGTGGCCGACGAAACTGTGAACTGTGACCAAGTTCGCAAAATTGGTGAATGTTGCGTATCGAATGTTGTAAGCAAAACGTTCAACAGCATCAAACTACGACGTGTTGACACTGTGAAGTCTTTCGCATCGATGGCAAATAGCATCAAAGTCCGTGGAAGTAAGGTAGTGATTGACCCCACAATTCTGTTCAACCGCATCACATGTGTTATTCAGTCACAAGCAGAGATGGAAGAGTATCTCAAATATGAACTCGCCCCGAAACCACCAGCATTGTTTGATTCTGCTGGAATGAGGAAGACACAGAAAAGCACGCTCGGTAAGATCCTCAAAACATACGGTTCCGAGCAAACTAAAATCCCAGAACATTCTCTGTTTGTTGTAGATGGTGGATTTTTATTGAGGGCAGTTGTATGGCCTAAACAGTCATCATATAAGGACATATGTACATCATATTCCAATTATCTAGTGAGACATTTTGGGGCGAACGTCGTGGTTGTTTTTGATGGTTATGCTTGTACAATGTCGACAAAGGGCATGGAACAAGCCCGTAGATCTAAAGACAGGTATTCCATTGATATCAATATCTCACCCGAGTTACCAGCCACCACACCCCAATCCGATTTCCTTGCAAATGCCAAGAACAAAACCCAACTGATCGATCTTCTAATGCAGGAGCTACCTGCTATCAATATTCAGTCCAAGCAGGCCGAGGCTGATGCTGATGTACTGATAGCCGAAACTGCACTTGACATCGCTCAAGATGACAACAATGTTGTCGTTGTGGGAACAGACACAGACTTGTTAGTCATTCTTACCTCTCGAGTTCAACCGGGATGTAATATTCACATGATGTATTCCATTACCCCAAACTTACTAGTTTCAGTTAGTGAAATAGCAACCAAAATGGGTGACCATAGAAGCAACCTCCTTGTAGCACATTCTATAAGTGGTTGTGACACTACTTCTGCACTCTTTCGAGTTGGTAAGAAGAAAGTATTCAGTACAATTGTCTCCGATGTTACTAGCGACTCACAACAGTATGTCAACACAATTTTGGCGGATGACAGTACACCAAGTGCAGTAGCCGCTGCCGGGGAACAACTTCTCCTGATCTTATACGGGAGTAAAACTGTTTCCTCTCTCGACCAATATAGATATGTCACTTACAAGCGTTATGTAGCAAAATCTAAACTGAATAAACCCATCGACCTAGCCTCACTCCCACCAAGCAGCGATGCTGCACAACAACATATCTACAGATGTTATCTCCAGGTCCAACAATGGCTGGGCACTTCGCTTCCTCCGACGGATTGGGGGTGGTCGCTAGACAATGGACTTCTTGTACCGACTGCAGCCACAAAGCCATGTGCCCCCGATAACCTACTGAATCTGATCAGTTGTGGTTGCAAGAGTGCTTGTACAAAAAGGTGTGGGTGTAAGAAGGCAGGACTCTCTTGCTCAGGTTTGTGTAATTGCAGTTCGGATTCTTGTAACAACCACAGAAACACTGTCCTGTCGGAAATTTCTGAGTTCGATGAATAATATGTATATAGGTCATGTCATTTCTGTATATAGCGTTGATAATAGTCAATGTAACTTAATCCATGTTGATTGATTTGTACATTCTGTAAATATTATTTATTGATTTTTGTACATTCTGTAAATATTATTTATTGATCTAATGCTGCCAGACACAGACGTGTCTGTTCGGTCCCAAGCCCGAAAATAGTTGAGTTCTCATGCTGACGAATTTTATGCCAAAAGGGGAACTCGGCCAGAAGCAGAGGGGGTCTTCCATAATGTCTATTTTGTAAGCAATGATAAAAGTCTTCAAATGGTGGTGGATTTTTTATCGTCTGTCCAACTAACATCCCGTTCTGTACTACGACCCTTTGGGCAAATCCATTAGGAAAATCGTCATTTTTTGCGTAAATCCGATACTTTTTTGTGAATTTTCAATAATTTTTCACAGAAATTGTCACAGAATGCACATTTTCCTCTAGGTAAATGTACATTAGACATTATGTAGCTCGAAATACGCGTAAACAAAAAATACAGTTGGATCAATTCGAGGTTACAAAGTTCGTGCGATTTTTTTTGATTTTTTTCAAACGCGTTTTCGAAAAAAGGCTGTAGAAAAAAAAGCTCAACTGGGATTTTAGGGGACTTTTGTCTAATCGTTCAGTGACATGTACTCGACATTCCCTGAAAAAATCAGCTTTCTCCGATTTTTTTCCCTAGTGAAACCTAATGTTCTTGGGCTATTAGGTTGACTCCATATAATGCCTAGATGATGACATCCCCTTTTGGTTGTGATTGGTCAACTGTGATGGCTACAGGTGCCCGAAAATCTTGAGCACAGCCTACAGGTCATATTTATGAAGGGATTTCATTGTAACTTCGTAGGATCACTCCAGTTGATGCCCAGATGAGAATGTCCCCTTTTGGTTGCGATCATTTAGGAAAGAATTTCATTGTAACTTGGTAGGTTGACTTCATATAATGTCAAGATGAGAACAGCCCCTTTTGGACACCATTAGGCAACTGTGACGGCTAGAGGGGCCTGAAGCCCGAAAACATTTAGCACAGTCTACAGGTCATATTTATGAAGGGATTTCATTGTACCTTGGTAGGATGTCTCCAAATAATGTCTAGATGATAACGTCCCCTTTTGGTCGTGATCATTCATCCTTGATGGCTGCCCGAGCCCAAAACCCCAAAACCTTTAGCATAGGTTATAGGTCATATTTATGGGAGGATGTCATTGTAACCTGTTAGTTTGACTCCATACAGTGCCTAAATGGTGACATCCCCTTTTGGTCGTGATGGTCAACTGTGACGGCTTCAGGGGCCCGAAGCCCGAAAACCTTGAGCACAGTCTACAGGTCATATTTATGAAGGGATTTCATTGTAACTTCGTAGGATCACTCCAGATGATGCCCAGATGAGAATGTCCCCTTTTAGTTGCGATCAGTCAGCCATGATGGCTGCCCGAGTCCAAAGACCAAAAACCTTTAGCACAGTCTACAGGTCATATTTATGAAGGGATTTCATTGTAACTTGGTAGGTTGACTTCATATAATGTCTAGATGAGAACGTCCCCTTTGGACGCAATTGGGAAACTGACGGCTACAGGGGCCCAAAGCCCGATGACCTTTAGCACAGTCTACAGGCCATATTTATGAAGGGATTTCAATGTAACTTGATAGGATGACTCGTTTTGGAATAATTTCACTGTAACTTGGTAACTTTCGTTGATATACGTTAACTGTGGGGGCCACATACATTAACTGTGAGGTCATATTAACCCACCCCTCAGCTCTTTAGTACAGTGTACACCTCATACTATTTTTATCAAAAACATAGCATACAGGGAACAGAAATGAACATATTCCCAATTATCACAATTCTTGTCTTATTTCATAATCCTTTCATAAACATGAACATTATCCTTTTCATCAAACACAACACACAAGTTAAGCTACAGTGTCAGTGACACTTTCATTAGACGTCCAAGTCAAGTGCCAGTCTTCAGATAAGTGCGCCAATTCAGCTGATTCTTTTATTCACACGTCGTGCACTCGTTCTCCTTCAGGAGTACCGCCCGGCATCACGAAAGAGTAATTTCCCGATTCGTAGAATTGCCCAAATAAACCCGACAATCCCCCCCCCCCCCCCAAATCACCAAAAGCATCCCTAAACTACCGAAACGGACTTGTATTCCCTCATTTTATCGGCTTAGCACGTAGTGCTATTGTACCGAGGGGGCAACGGGGGTAAGTTCGATTGAATACGAATAATTTTCTGGCTCGGATTTTCCCCAAACCCTCGAATACTTCGTAGAATTACCACAAACAGACCCGATAATCCCTCCAAATCACCAAAATCCCCTGCTTCTATCTATCTATGCAATAGTTTTCGTCTACCAACTTTTATTTGATATGAAACTCCAGATTGGGCTTTTTCCCCCCAATAACAGGGGTGTTGGACTAGAGTCATTTCTGGCTCGGATTTTTCCCAGAATCTTTCGTAGAATTACCACAAACAACCCGATAATTGTTTACTAGGCTCGGATTTCCTGCAGAATCCTTTTCAGAGCTGCCATACCATGTTTTTTTCCTCAGTAATTAGAGTGTCCCTTTGTATAAGAGTAGCACGTAGTGCTATAGGACCCTAAACAGGACGGAGCGTGTTCTATTGTACTTTTATTTGGCGCATATTTCCAATTAAATCCTCTATATTTTTATAAATTCCTATATTTATTAACATCCTTTAATAACCCCCTTCACTATTGATTAAATTAGCCCTATTTTTTTAGGACCTCTCCATAATTTCCATAAACAACTAAATTTTTAAAGCAGAACTATATTTTTATAAATTCCTATTCTCAATGATCTATTTTTAGGAACATCCTTAAATGCCCCCTTCACTATTTTAATAAGTTCATTAACTTTATTATTTAATGTGAGGATCAAGATCCTTTTTTGGATTCCCAAATTGACCAATCAGATCGAAGTAAATCGACCAATGAGATTAGTGTTTTCCCATTGTGTTTCTTTTCCATTATTTTCTATATTAATTTTCTAAATTTCCTAACTTTAACCTATAATCCTATAGGAAACAAAGACAAACCCCAACCGAGAATAAAAAAGTCGATAAGAAAACGCTTTGACGTCATGACGTTTTCAAAACCGTCGTCACGTATAAATAAATTCAGTGACGTTATGATGTCGGCTTCATTCCATTTTCATCTCTTTACGGAAATGGATCATCTCTGTGTACTCAGATTATTCAATTGTTTTGTGTGTGTGCTATTTTTGTGTATTCATTATTCTAAGGATTATGGAGACTTCTGGATTTTCATGTGAGGATTGTGGGAAAATATTCACGGATCGACGGAACAGGAATAGACATCAACGGTCAGCTCACAGACAAGGTAAGACATTTGACTGTAACAACTGCTATAAAACATTTTCTGGAAAAGATAAATTAGACAACCATAAAAAAACTTACTTAGATTTGTATACATGTTTGGAATGTGGACAGGAATTAAATCAAATTTTACATTTTAAGAGGCATAAAAACACCGCCCATCTCCCTGTTACCCTTCCCAAGAAACGGGATTCTGAACGACCGGCAACGACCCTGAAAAAAACCGTTTTGGACAATGACCCCATATATTTTGATCAGGACCTTTTGGCAGAAACAAATGATGAAATTTCGGAAATTTTTCGTAGGAATTGGAACACCATTCGGACCCACCACATAACAAATAGGAAAATACAGGACATTTTTAATTATAGGCTAGAAACAACAGATTTATCTATCATGAACTATGAATTAAATAAAACAATCTTTGAATCTCAGAGAAATAAATTCAAAATTAATTTAAGCTACAGCTTCATTTTACGTAACAATGAAACAGAAGAACTAAGATTTTATCACCCTTCACAACACAATGCCCGGGTTCTTGATAGGCCAACCCTTATTGAAAATGCTGTAGATTTGGGGAATTTCCTTGAAGACCTTGAACAGGAAGACATTTTGGAATGGGCTAGGCTACAAAGTCCCAACTCTAAATGGATTGTCCATCAATTGACCAATGTAACTTTTTATGTAAACAAGATTAAAAATCATCCAGTTGGTGGGGTCCCTGAAAATCTTCCCAAGTATATTTTGGAAATCGTTCGGTTGTTGCCCTTGTCAGTGATCAGAACCACCATTTTGTTTATAATGACAACCTCTGTTTATTCCGACGTTTAGCTCTCTGGAACGGTTCTGCTTACCATACTTTGAATACTACAACTCAGACCCTGTATAGTAAATACACAGATGTACCTAAGGATAACTTTCCAGGTGTGAATTTAGATGAACTCCCCAAAGTTGAAAAAGTATTTGAAGTGAATATTGAAGTACTTAAACTCTTATTGGAAGATGAAGAAGGTTTGGCTAAAATTGTACATAGGTCTAAAAGAAATTTTAAGAATACCATGTATGTCAATTTGTATGAGAACCATTTTAGTTACATCACTGACATTAATCAATATTCTAAATCCTTTCTTGTCGTAAGTGTGGTAAATTGTGGAAATCGGCATGGCCGATGCAACGCCATGAGCCCTCTTGTACTGATGTTGTGTCTTATAAGTATGTTGGTGGTATATATCACACCCCCAAGACCATTTTTGAAAAGTTACACGAAGAAGGTATTGTTATTCCAGAACACTTATGGTCATATCCCTTTAGGGTTTGATTTCAAATGTTATTTTGATAAAACTTCTCTCCCCACTTCAACTGATACTCTTGTCTGCGAAGCTCAACACAAACCCCTCAGTGTTAGTGTATGTTGTTATGTCCCCGGTTTTGATAGTCCCAAATGTTTTATTACTGATGGTGACACACAGACATTGGTTGCAAATATGATGAATTATTTAATGGAAATTTCTCAGAAAAGTTACTCTCTCCTGCAAGAGATTCGCATGGCCACCATATTATCCCTCCCGCAAATGATTCAAGATGCTTTGGTACAGGAAGGTACAGATGATTCTAAACCCCACCCATTTGAAAATTTAGCTGCAGAATTTGATCATTACATGAAGGAAATGTCCGTCTTAGGTTTTAATTCTGGAAAATATGACGTGAACGTGATTAAACGAGAATTGATGGATTATCTGAAAAAATATGACCCTCTGTCTTTTGTAGTAAAAACGAATAACAACTGTATGGTTTTGAAAACAGATCATTTGAAATGTTTGAATATTTGCAATTACTTATCCCCTGGATTTAGTTATGATAAATTTCTCAAGGCTTTTGGGTGTTCAGTTACTAAAGGATTTTTCCCTATGAATGGATTGACTGTATTGTTAAATTGGACACTACCGAATTAACTCCTCATGTTTCCTTTTATAGCTCTTTAAAAAAGGAAAACATTACCAAAGAAGAGTATGCTTACTGCCAGCAAGTTTGGGTGGGGGTGGGGGTGGGGGGGGGGGGGTGAAATGAGGACAATTAGGGACTTCCTAATTTGGTACAATAATGGAGATGTCCAGCCATTCCTGGAGGCTCTTGAGAAACAATCACAATTTTATTTGGAAAGGGGGATCGATATGTTTAAGGATGGCATTAGCGTTCCAGGACTGATGCTAAAATATTCGTTTAGTACCGTCGACGAAGGTATATCCTTCGAGGCCATCAACGAGAAGAGCAAGGATGTTCATCATCTCATCAAGGACAGTATTGTAGGGGGGCCTTCTATGATATTCAATCGTTATCACGAGAAGACTGTTACCAGTATAAGAAAATTCAATTATGGCGCAGCAGCAAAGGGATGTTGGGGTATTGTAGGCTATCATGCCAACGCCTTGTACTTATGGTCATTAATGCAGGAAATGCCAACAGGGTGCTACAATGGACGCAAGGAAGAGACGGGCTTCAAACCAGAGTATTCCGATAAGTACGGTAGGATGGCTCATCCGTGGCTGGAATTTATGTCTACCAGGGACGGTGTCCACATCCGACACGAATACAATGATGCGGAAAAGAAGATTGGTAGACGTCAAGTGCCCGTAGATGGTTGGTGTATATACACCAAAACTGTTTATCAGTTTCATGGGTGTTTCTGGCACGGTCGTGAATACCATCTGAACATGAAGGACGGTACATTGGCCACTTACAATGCAGTCCGGGGGAAGTCTATGTCTAAGCTTAGGGAAAAAAACCAAGGGAACCACCCAGTACCTGCAAAGCCTTGGTTATAATGTTATAAACATCTGGGAATGTGAGTGGCATCAGCAGAAGAAGACCGATCCGGCCTTAAAGACTTTTCTTTCGGAAAAGTTTGAGACTTCGGTGGATGGTTCGTTGACATTCAGTGAACCTCTCGAGAAGATCCGCACATGCAGCATCTTTGGCCCAGTGGAGTGCAACATTTCTGTACGCGACCAACTGAAGCCATATTTTAAAGAAATGACACCAATCTTCAAAAATGCAAATATTTCTCGGGAAGATATCGGGCCACATAGGAAGGATTACGCTGAAGCCAACAATATTATGCACCAACCTCGCCGTAGTCTCATTGGTAGCTACTTTGGCGAAAAAATCTTGCTGTCTACGCTATTATTACAATGGTATTTGGAGCACGGACTGGTAGTCAGCCGGTTGTATCAAGTCATCCAGTACCAGCCCAAGCCGTGCTTCCAAAAATTTGGTGATCAAGTATCACAGGCCCGACGGGAAGGGGACTCTGACCCAAGTAAAGCCATCGTAGCTGACACGATGAAACTATTAGGTAATTCGGGCTGTGGGAAGACAGTCACTAACAAGGCAAAACATAGGAATGCAGTGTATTGTGATGAAGAAAATGTGTCCAACCTCGTCAATAATCTGGCCTTTCGGAAATTGAATACCCTCACTGATGAACTTTATGAAATTGAAATGAATAAAAGCAGAATCAAACTTGACTTGCCACACCACATTGTTTTTTTTTTGTGTATCAGTATGCCAAGTTACGTATGCTCCAGTTTTACTATGGTTTTTTGGATGTTTTTGTTGACCATTGGGATTTTGAACTTTATGAATCGGACACGGACAGCCTATACATAGCCCTTTCTGGATCCTCCCTTGAAGAAGTAGTCAACCCAGAGAAAAAGAATGATTCTATCGCCAAGTCCATAAATGGTTATCCTCTTAAGCCTGTGACGCCCATATGGAAGGTTATGTGAAAACTAAATTAAGGGGAGATAATTGGATACCATCTCAATGATGCAGGGACAGGAAAGCTTTTGGTAAAAGAACCCCGGTCTTTTAAACATTGAATTCGAGGGAGAGGGGGTTATTGGATTGTGTAGCAAAACTTACTATTGTTTCTGCCCATCAAACATACTGAGTTGTAAAGGAATAAATAAAATGATTTAACAAAGGAAACATAGTTAAAAGTAATCAAAGACAAACAGACAGGAACAGGAAAAAAAAATAAAGGCTTTAGACTTAATGGAAATGACATGTTCACTTACGTACAGACGAAAGACGGCTTATCTTACTTTTATCCAAAACAACTAGTGCAAGATGACGGTGTATCGACTCTACCATTGACAATTTAATTTCTTTCTCTACAACCAGTGAATATTCTTCACAATTTTTTATAGAAATCCAAAGGTAAGCATAATTCTGATATTCAAATTATTCCAATCAATATTATTTTTATACTTACAGAGATGGTTATCCAAGATGAAATTTTTTTTCTCATGGGGTGGGTGAAAGTAATTACTTGTAAATATTTGTAAATAGTTTATGGAAGGAAATTTGTTCTTCACCAAATATCGTTCATGTTGTACACTCCTGGTGTAGGCTAAGTATTACCAATGCTCAAAAATATGTTCAGTTAACAATGTTGATTCCTGGTATCCATTAGGTTACACCAATTAGAACTGGATGATACCCAATAATATTTATTTTCGCAACACTCGAAAATTTCTGTTTAGTATACAAAGTTGATTCCTGGTATCCCTTAGGTTACCCCTATTGGAACCGGGTGATACCCAATTATTTTTATTTTCACAATACTCAAAAATTTCTGTTTAGTTCAGAATATTGATACCTGGTATCCCTGAGGTTTCTTCCTATTGAAACCGGATGATATCCAATAATATTTATTTTTACAATACTCAAAAATTTATGTTTAGTTTATAATGTTGATTCCTGGAATCCCTTAGGTTACTCTTTTGGGAACTGGATGCTACCCAATTATATTTTTTTACTTAACAAAAATGTTTACGTTACCTCTACCAATGGAGGAATTAATGTTGTCAATTCATCATCATCATCATTCTCGGTTAAACAAAGAATAAATTTCCTTCTACTTTTTGATAGAAATTTTTTTTTAAAAATTAAAAAATTAAAAAAACAAAAAATTAAAAAAAAAATTAAAAAATATTCCTGTTGGGGGTGGTAATGCTCTCAAGTTATTTGATCATTATCTTCTGGCCAATGATCAATAAACTTGACTTGTCCCAAGTAGAGTACAAAATGCAGAGGGACTCTTCTTACAAGATATCAGATTGAAATAGAAAAGCGTACGAACTGTAGGGGGTGGGAATACGCTCGAACTATTTGACTTATCTCCATTGGACAGAGGTTTATAGCTTGACCTGTCCCAAGCCAGTATAAAATGCAGAGGGCCATATCCTACAGTTTAAGGATCAAGATTGCAGTTTGATCGCCAAACTGACCAATCAGATCGAGGTTAATCAACCAATCAAATTAGTATATTCTCATTGTGTTTCTTTTCCATTACTTTCTATGTTAATTAACTAATTTTCCCAACTTTAGCCTATAATCCTATAGGAAACTAACACAAACCCCAACCAAGAATCAAAAAGTCGATCGGAATATGTTGAACCGGGGCAATGTTTTCAAACACGTCCGTCGAAGACATAAGATTAGATGAACAATGGACTTGGCATCATTCACGTTCTAACTAGTGACCAGAGAAGATGTTCCGACTTGGCAGCAAGCAGACTTATGCTAACGTCACCAAGTAGCAGGGTGAACTGAAGATACCCCTGTCCTATTCGAAGGTTTTAGGTCACATAGCAACCACGTGCTAGCATAGAAACCAATATGGCGGCCTCCAGTACACAAAATGGACGACAGAAACACGTACCGCACTAACACCGCGTATCACTATGGGGATGACGTCACGCGGGTTACCATGACAACGCAACATGGCACCTCTGGGTCACGTGACTATGACGTCACTTCCGACGTTCTGTATGTACCGTGGTTCTGCAATCCCTGAAACATGCGAGACATACTACTTCATGGGGAACTCGGTGGATTTAAATATATTTATTACTCGGTGGATTTAAATATATTTATATCTACGTGGAGTTACACAACATTTTCAGCGAGCCGATGGGGTTGTCACCTGGAGGAGTGAACACTTATCAGACGGACACCGATTCCCACTAAATCAAATCACAGCTGTTACAAAAAAAGTCAACCAGAAACCTTTTGTGCAAGCACAAGCGTGCGAGAAAGGGGCCATGAAAAACTTTTACTTTGTGCATATATATATCATGAAATCTTTTCGTATTGGAGCGTAGACAAGAAACTTTTTTGTGATCAAACTTGATTCTCTGTCGCAAAAAGTTGAATACTATATCTCAAAGCATTGCGACTGGTGGTTAACGAGAAATTCTTTTTGAATAATTTAAAGTTTATTGGACATAGCTCTAAACTATGAGGGTTGACAACTGGTTTTGAGACAAATGCACCGAAGCCATCTCAAAGTATTTTGGCTGGTGGTTCACGAAAATTCTTTTTAAAAGATTCCATGCTTAGTAGACATGGTTCGTACACTTTGGGGGCTAAAAATAATTATCATTCAAAAAACTTACCCCCACCCAACCACAAAAAACAAAACAAAATCAAAACAAAGCAGAACTCTTAGATGTGCTGTCAAAGTTAGTACACTGTAAAAATTACCGTAATTTTTACGGGCATATGACCGGTAGCTAGTTTCCAGGCATTTGACCGTAAGCGTTACGGCAAACCGTAAAAAAGTTTTCACTGTCATTTGACGTACATTCCCGAATTTTTTTTTTACGGTTTGCCGTTATTTGTACAGTCATATGCCTGGAAAGTAGCTGCCGGACATATGACCGTAAAAAATTTTAACCATCATTTGCCTTATTTTCCCGTAAAAATTACCATCAAAATAATTACGGTCAATATGACCGGTGCCAGTGTTCCAGCCATATGGCTGGAACACTGCCACCGGTCATTTTGACTGTAATTTAATTCCAGTCATCATTAACCGCATTTTACCTTGAACCAATAAAAGCATATGGGTTTGCCGGCCTTAGCGGAGATCCGTGGCCACAAGCCATAAGATCCATCGAATGTCGGTGACGCAGTACAAACAGTCTGCAATTCTGCATGATTACCGAAACAATTATACGCATAAAAAATTGACGTTGTTTGATTTTCATGTCCATGACTGCATTGAACATGATTCACTTGGCCACAAACTTACAAATTGATATTAATACGTCGTTGTTCGTCTTCAAAAGCATCGGGTATCCTTCTTGGAAATGGCGACTTCCAGAGTGGTATATGGCAAGGCCGATCCCATAATTCACCATTTTTACCACCGTGCGACGTAATTGGATAGCGTGACGGGAGAAATACGTTCATTGGATCAAATTCGCGGGTTTTTCTACGGCAACACCGTTAAAATTAATTCACGTCCTCGAGACCTTGGTATTTCACAGCCGTCAGACAGTAGTTAACCGTAGAATTACGGTAATGTTTTACAGTGTAACAGTTCACAAACCGGAAAAAGTCCATGCCTGCTTAAATTGTTTGCATAAATCTTGGTTATTTGTTCCAGTAATTTGAAACAAACATTTGTATGGTATTTCTCACGATGAAGGTTACCATAATTGTGTACCTATTCAGCTGATCTATTAGGTATTTTATTACATTTATGCTCACATTTGCCCTAATATCCCCAAATGCGAAAATCGTTAGTTATTCATTTTCATTTTTAGTGATTTTGAATATTAGTTTTATGAAGATTTTGAAGATTTCCCCTATTATGTTACACTCTTTGCAAGCTTTCGGTTTAGAAATATCGCATCCATACCATATGTTACCTCTTCCCGTGTTCTTTATACTGACCCTCAAATACTCGTAGTCATCTGTCTCTCCCACACTAAAGAGTCTGTTGTCATCTTCTGGAATAGAGAACTGCTCAATACTCAACCTTCGAGTAGGCTTCACCTTACGGTCCCAGGTATAGCCTTGTTTCGTTAATTCACTTCGAACCTACATTTGTTTCTGTAGTTACTCTTTTCAGCAACATTATGCCACAAAGGACCAGTCGCAGCCTTGAGAAAGACTAATTTCTTAGATTTCTACTATATCATCTGCATAAAATAACCCTGAGATCTCTAATTTCCCAATAAGTTGACCATCATCGTCATTGTGTTATTCACCACATAATCATTGATGTGTAACACAAACAGAATCGGTGAATGGATACACCTGTTTAGGTTTATCTCCATAGATTTAATTGTGCATGTCCGGGTAGAGCAACAACGAGTTTTCACCTTTCCAGTTAAAATCATTTTTCTAGTTTAAAAGCACTCTTAGATAAAAAGTAGGGAGGTGAAAAGTATTTGGGAGACATCTGTTGATGTTCTGTGAGAGTTTGTCGTTATATGGATGATGGATGAGGGGAGTAAAAATAAAAGAAATGCTTCAAAGGAATTGACACAACCTACAAGATCGAGGGAGTTAATGGCGGACAATATTCCGATATACACAGGGTTGCAGGCCGTGTCAGCCGTCTTGACTGATCTCCCAGCAGCTATAGAGGAGAGCCTTCGTATTGTAAATAGTGATGTAGGTAGCAACTATCGAGGGATGTGAGTATGAACTTTAATTCTCAAATAGATCACCAATCACACAGAGATCCCGTTCAGGAGATTGATAGAAATAGAAAAACTTCAACAGATCGTTCTGAACCGAACTGTAATGAAGCAGGTTATATAAGTGACCTTGACCTGCACGGAAGAACGTAACGACGTGCAAAGGGTGTACTGCCGAACTGAGTAACATTTACAGTTTATTAGAAAAAATATCTGCAAAGCTGGAATTTATTGATGAATTCAAGTCTGAATTCCGTTTAGTTCACGAAAAACTGAATTGTATTGGAACTTCTGTTGAAAACTTAGGTAAGAGGGTTGATAAACTTGAGCATGAAACCGATAGTATTAAAGCCAACGTATCTGACCTAGAAATAAACAATAGGGACATGGAAAATACTGTTAGGTGTTTGCAGGGTGAGGAGAAACATACCCGTGAGTGTTTGTCATTAGTGCAAAGGGACAATGCTTCCATTCGTGAGTCGTTTATCGATCTCCAAATGCACTCCATGCGTGACAATCTCCTCTTCTCTGGCATAAATGAAATAGAGACAGACAAGATATCTTCTTAGGATCTCCTCACGGACTTCATCAAACACGAAATGAAAATCGAAAGACCTGTTTATTTTGAACGAGTCCACCGTTTAGGGAAAAAAACAATCGGGAAGAACCAGACCAATTGTGGCAAAGTTTTCTAACTTCAAACATCGGGAGCTTGTTCGAAATCGTTCGTACATTCTGAAAGATAGTAACTTTTTTGTCAGTGAGCATTATCCAAAAGCTGTGGCGGACTATAGAAAAACAGTAATTTTGCCTTTGTCAAAACAGGAAATGGCAAAGGGGAGAAGGGTTAAAAATGTCGCCGACCGACTGTATGTAAACAATAGACAGTTTTATCCGGCTAAGCCGCCCCCTTACCGCGTCCTACACAGCCCTTCTGCACAAGAAAACAGCAGTCACGATAATAGTTACCAACGTAACAATAATAACTAGGACTGCCGGAGAAGGTTAAGCCTTAGGATCCTTTCCCTGAACGTCTGTGGGCTCCAGTCAAAACTTGGGGACCCGGAGTTCCTAGAATACATATCGCACTTCGATGTCATTTGTTTCCAAGAAAATAAAACATACGAAATAGATATAATTGAAATAGAAGAATTCCATGTCTTTAAACCCCAAAATAGGCACAAACTAGCAAAAATTAAATCCGGAGGTATATGTACAGCAGTAAAGAAACAATTCAAAAAATTTTTTTCGATTATCCCTGAAGACGACGAAAATATCCAGTGCTTGAAATTCTCTGCAGGAAAATTTGAGGCTATATTTGGAAATATTTACTTACCCTTCGAAGGATCAAAGTATGATTCTGGGGACCAACATGACAAATTACATGTATCCATATTGGACAAATTTAACAGAACAACTTTCATAGCGTTGATGGGCGATTTTAATTCACGAATTGGAAACCTCGATGACCTGTCTGATGACGCGAAAGAGAAAATCGCCCATCTCCCCCTTTGGTCCGTTGACAGAATATCCACGGATGAAACCCCAAACAACCATGGTAGAAGACTACTTGATTTATGCAGAAGCAATAATCTCCTCGTTGTTAATGGTAGATTTGGAGGGGATAAAAATGTAGGCGCAACCACTTGTAAGGGAGTTAGTATTGTTGATTACTTACTCTGTACCCCTGAGTTCACGGAATGCTTGACCGATTTTATGGTGGAAGACTTTAACGAATTGTTTTCAGATATCCACTGCCCAGTTGTTTTCACAATTGATTGCCCCGCTGTACAAACAAATTATTGTGTTTACGATGCAAAACAATCAGTGACACGGGATAACGGTATCGCATTTACGCATCCAAAATGTGTTTACGATACAGAACAATCAGCGACATGCGATAACGGTACCTTAGTTCCGCATAGCGAAATAAGAAACAACACGGGTGAATATCAAGTCAATTCATGTGTCACAGACAAGGATATGAACTTGCCTAAATGGGATCCCAACAGAATAACCGAATTTCAAGAAAATGTAAAAGATTCAGATAACGAAAAATTAGAAACTAAACTGGCGGCCCTTGAAATGACCGAAAATCCCAACCGACGCGAAGTGGAGGAAGTAAACAAAGACCTATGTAATATATATTTGGCAACTGGCAGGGAAACATTTGGCGTGAAAGAAAAAAGAGACCTCACTCGAAATAAAGCCCAAAAGACTAGCCCTAAAAAGAAACTATGGTTTAATAACGACTGTGTTAGGGCAAGAACAGATTTAAGGAGAGCGAGGAAAAACTATAGGATGTACCCGTGTGTGAATAACAAAAATATGTTACTCCAGTGCAGACAAAAATATAAAATTGCGCTTCGAAAAAGTAAACTACTACTTAACAGCCAAATAAGAAATAAACTGCGTCGTACTCAGAAACATAACAGTAAGGAATTCTGGAGCATAATTAAAAATTTACACGATAGGAAATGTGAGGATAAAATACCTTCTATAGGTAAGTTCTATAACTATTATAAAACGCTAGAAAACGATATCCCTATTACTCCCGCGGAAGAGGAAGATACGGTTCGCCCCACCTTAAACCCATTAGACAGCATTGATAGACCCGTACTTAACGACAATATTGCAGAGGAAGAGATCGAAAATGCAGTCAAAAGACTTAAAAATGGAAAAGCCCCTGGGTATGATGGAGTAAGTAACGAGTAAATTAAATCAACGTTCTCTAAATTTAGGAAAATTTATGTGAGGTTTTTCAACTTAATTTTGAACACAGGAATTCTTCCATTTGACTGGACAATTGGGATTATTAAACCAATATACAAAAAGAAAGGCACCCCCCTTCACCCTGAAAATTACCGTAAAATTACGTTACTGAGCAACATATCAAAGTTATTCACAAGTATTCTAACTACACGAGTAAATATTTTCCTTGAAGAAAACAATATTTTAAGCGAATCACAAGCAGGATTCAGAAAAGAATACTCCACAATTGATCACATATTTTCACTGAGAGCTATACGGGAGCTACTACGCCTGAATAAAAAAAAACCTTTACTGTGCTTTTATAGACTTCTCAAAGGCTTTCGATATGGTCTGGCGTGCGGCACTATGGAAAAAACTAACCGACTCACACATAGAAGGAAAAATACTACGAATAATTAAAAACATGTACAGCGATATTAAGTCTACTGTTATGATTGGTGGACAAATAAGTGAATATATTCCAATCCTCGTAGGGGTAAGGCAAGGCGAAAATTTATCGCCGATACTTTTTGCCCTGTTCCTAAATGACTTGGAAAATTTCCTGTACGACAAAAGCTGTAATGGGTTACAAATTGTACACCCCACTCCCCATGACAGTGCCCAATTTTACCTAGAGCTCCTCGTGCTATTATATGCTGACGACACTGTTCTTTTATCCACAAAGTAAGGATCTACAATATACATTGGATATATTTTACGAATACTGTTTAAAATGGAAACTTGAGGTTAACCTAAGCAAAACAAAAATAATAAAATTCGGGGCTCGGGCTGGGAAAAATGATAAATTTTATTTAGGAGGAGCTGCAATCGAAATGGTTAAAAATTTTAAATACTTAGGGGTAACTTTTTCTAAAACAGGCTAATTTTCTGATGAAATAAAAATTAGATGCGCTGAAGCGAAAAGGGAAATGTTCTCTTTAATAAGTAAAGTCCGACAAAATCAACTGACTGTCGACATTGTCTGTGAAATGTATGAAAAATCAATACTTCCGATCTTAACTTACGGTTGTGAAATTTGGGGCTGTGAAAATATTGCACCGTTACAGAAACTCGAACTATGGTTCTTTAAATTTATTTTAAAACTGAAAAAATCAACTGGAAATAATTTTATATATGGCGAACTGGGGTTGACACCCATCGACGTGAAGACTAAAATTCGGATGCTGAATTTCTGGGCCCAATTAGTGTCCGGAAAAGAAAACAAATTTTCCACCTCCCTTTATTCAATCCTGTACCTAAACCACTTGCACGGGTTTTACACGAGCCCCTGGATACGATATATCTCCTCCCTTCTAGACAAGTTAGGAATGACCCACATATGGATCAGTCAGAGCATAAGCAACAGGAAATTATTTAATTATATCGTTAAAGAAAAATAAGAAGATATTTTCTTACAGGAGTGGCGAGCAAGCATGTGAAAGTCAAACAAGTATATGTTTTATAAGGTGATAAAAATTAACTTCGGCCTTGAAGATTACCTCCGAAAATTACCACTATCTTTGGCTATCCCTCTCGCCCAGTTTAGAACCAAAAACCACCGACTCCCGATTGAAACAGGGAGTTGGACAGCAGTTGAAATGTCACAAAGAAAATGTAATCTGTGTCATTCCAATGTTGGTGACGAATATTATTATATCCTTGTCTGTGACGAGTTAACGGAACTGAGGAATAAATATGTTAAACCATATTATAGACGACACCCGAGTATGTATAAAGCCCAATCTCTATTTGCAAGTACAAACATCAAGCAAATCTGTAACCTCTCCAAATTTGTAAAAAACCTGAAATCATTTTTAACGCCTACTTAAGAGTACGAGCAAATCCGCACGCAAAGGTCTAGAGCAATTTCAATGTGACCCTAGATTATGTATAGGTGAGTGTATGGTACATGCGTGATATGGGTGTATACGGAAGTATACTGTCATGCACACATATATGTCTCTGATGTGCTCGTATTCGCATGCGCGGGTGCACGTGCATGCATACATGTGTACGTGCGCGCGTGTGTGCATGTATGTTGAGATATTTATACGTGTTTGCTTTTCGTGTGCGCCGTGTATGGCTAAAGATCAATCTTAATTATCAAACACCTAACATCCCTGAGCTCACCCTCCTGCATGCGTGCACACACCTAACCTTTCGCGACCAGGAGAATTCTCCAGGTCATATTTCGTAAAAAGTGTGTAGTGCACGAGGGTGAGATCTCGGGTAAATGTTATGTGTCTACAATTTACATTGGACATATTTTGTATGCTGAAATGTCAGAAAATAGCAAATAAATTTTATTTTGAGGCCCGGCCCTGCATGCATCATTATGCCTGTTTTACTCATCGTAACAGCCCATCTCCGATAACACCCATAAATGAAATTAAAAATTATTAGTAGGACTGGAACGCAATCGATTGTATCATGCACGGGGGAGCTCATTGAGTCCCGTCGTGCATGATACGGCCGACCGAAGTTCTTGACCACAAGGCAATACTGCCCGAACCCACACACAGAACACATAAAATATCATAGCCCGATATATCAGACGACTAGAGTTTACATACCTTCTCCGGCAAACCTCATTCGTGTGGCCCCTCCAGCCTTCCCCACTGAAAATTAAGAACCTTTTCGTCCAAGGCAGGGGGGTTTTGTCAACAGTACGGTCACACAACCTCAAGAGGTTGTGGGAGAGTACTGTTGACAACACTCCATGGTACCCTTTAATTTCGAACTTCGTATGCAATGAACAATCGACATACAGCGCAAGTATAGCACATGTATATATACGGACTGCCCGGACATGTAATGTATTAAAATTTCTCTGTGTTAACACTTGCTTTACGCCATGTAAATGGTTAAAAGTGAATAAATGAAATGAAAATGAAATAGGTCACCTTTTTGTTGTCACCCTCACTGAACTCACTACACGCATCCTTTTACAGTGATTTCAAGATTAAAAAAAGCTTACTTCCCAAACCCCAAACCTAGAGCTTTCGCCACCTCCCTTCCCTCGTATGCCCTTTTAACACATAGAAACAACATAAACATCTTTTTCATACTCGAGCAACCTTCCGCTATGTAGTTCTGTATTGTTGCAAAAATGTAAAACCTGGAAATCTTGTTGCGTTGATGTACAAAAATGCGATTACCTCTAATTCATACACTTCAGAATCGGAGGAAAATGGACGAGTCCTTGAAATGGATATTACACTGCAAGCGATTTGATGGTCCAAAAGTCCCAGGGGGTACGTGTCAGTCGTTGCTTTTTCCCATTTCCTTATTCGACATTCGTTATCAACCGATAAAATCGGCTGATAATGAATATCAAAGAAGGAATGGGAATAAATAACAGATATGTCACGTCCTTAAGTCCCAGACGATGTATGCTGCCATCTTAATATTACAGACACAACTAAGTAAGAAGATGGGGAGCGCGGTGGCTCAGTGGTAGACTGCTGGACTTCTATGCTAGAGGTCCCAAATTCGATCCCCGTCCGGGACGATCCGCGTTGCGTCCTTGGGCAAGGCACTTTATCCCGGTTGCCTACACGGGGGCACGATGACGCCGTGTACTAAGGTGTACTGCACGTCGATGGTACACATGTCTTCAACCGCTGTAACCCTGCTTGAGCGAAGCTTGAACAGAGTTAGAATGATGAGCTGACAGTTGCTCGTCGATGCTCGGTGGTTCTCTCCGGCTACTCCGGCTCCCTCCACCCGTACAACTGTCACGGCCACGATTAGCCATTGTGCAGAAGTATGTGACCTTAAACACCAATAAATTAAACAAGAAGATTCAGTTGTGCAGGAATATTATTCTGATTTATTCACCTTGTGGTGACTCAGATAGTGATCTTGAATGAACAGCGTGAAAGATCAGCACAGCGGGAAAAAAACTTGCTTTCCGGAACTACCTCATTTAGATAGTGTCAGTAAATTAAAACGAAGCTCAATGATAAGTGAATATATGTTAGCAATTGTGTGTGAACGCAATAAGATCATTTATAATCTTTAAAAACAAAAATTAATTACTTTGGAATAATTAAATGATTTTTCGCATTTTTGGATATTAGGGCGAATGTGAGCATAAATATCATAAAATACATAATGGGTACAGAGTTATGGTAACTTTCATCATGAAAAATTATAGTAGCAGTCTTAGCTGTTTGCCTTCCAGTGTCCAGCATTAAAAGGCTCCCTGCACTGTACAAGCGTTTACAGTGTGTTATGAGACAGAGGAACAATATGAATATGTATTACAAACACGGTATACCCATAATTCATGTTTCACGTACTCGAGGGGCACTACGAGTAGGCCCTCCTCCAGAACCGGATGGGTGTAGGGCAGAATGGCCCATAAGAAGGCCGGTACCTGTTTGTTTTGGGCCTCCATCGTGGCCCGTAGCACAGTTGATTTGTGCCTCTGTTTTTCAAACTGATGCTGCAGGGCTTGATCGACCAGCTTTTTTCATGACGTCGTCACACCGACGCTGGTGGCGATAGCGTGACTGGTATGTGTGACGAAGGCAGCATAACCGGCATACCACGATCTTCGAAGGGAAGATATCCTATAATAATTTCTGATTATTTCTCCCACCCTGGATATCCCCACCCATCAAAGAAATTGGACAAAAAGATAACAATTTGGACCCAAAATATAATTAAAAAGTAAACATCATCAAGGCATTATTTAATCCACATAGCAAATAGAATATAAAATTTTGTAGAAAATCCATGAGGGTTTTGTTTTCGCACCCAACTTGTCATCTGTTCAGGAGTAATTTTATGTAAGGCTTGAACTATTTAATATCATGTGGAAAAAGTGTATAAAAAGTGTGAAATAGAAGTAAAAAAGAAATAACATGACAACATTAAACAAATTCAGGTTCGGGGAAGATACTATAAGTTATCTCCGTCAACATGTATGGTATGTGGAGATTTAATACCTGGATGTCGGTTTTTAAACACCGAGCAGTAGGCGAGGTGTTTAAATGAGTCATCCAGGCATTACACCTAGATTTACCATACATGGTGGCTGAGATAACGTTTTTGTCCCGTTTGAAACACAATACAAACATAGTGGAAATAAATTTGTGAACACATTTCTCAGCTCCACAATCATTGGGACCAAATTCGTGATAATTATTTTGTTTTTATAATCGCAGAAGACAACAGATAGAGTTACATCCCTTGGGTCGTTAAGGGAACGAGTAAACAGTATTTTATTGACATAGCGCCCCCTGAGTTCCAATGTGTTCTATGTGCCGACTGGCACATAGAACACATTGGTACTCAGGGTACGAATTACTTGCTCTTATTTTATTTTTATGATTGAATTGTCGGAAATCGGATGATATTTGTGACTATTTTCGGGTTTTTCGGTTCGATTTTTATTTCGAGGCGAGCAAAAGCGGAAAGCTTTCCCCGATATATCTCCGATGTTTCGCGTGCGCTTATACCCTGGATGTTGCACGCTCTCAAAAACCTTGGATGTTGGGTGCATCCTTTGCCATGGCTATTTTTCCAAGGCATTCTGACCAATCAAAAGACAGAATTTATCGGGATATAGGGACAAAGCTATTTGTCCAAGGCATTCTGACCAATCAAAAGACAGACTTTATCGGGATATAGGGACAACATAGAATATCTCCCATCACCCGGGAAAGATATCCAGCGGGAAGATGTCCTGCTACACTGGACCTCCTGGGCTGTGGGGTTGACTTTAGTAGATTATTATCATTAGAAGGGTGTAAACGCCCCACGACCCGCGGGAGGGCTCCTAGGCCCTGAGGTTACAAACTTACCAACCTGTGGGATTCGAAGAGGGTCGAAGCGGTCGCTGGTTGTGGGCAAACTTACCGTTCGTTCTTTTTATTGACACATTTAGTTAAATTCTTTGGCGTAGAACGCGATATCATGCGATCAGAATTAGCCATATACGACGTTTTTCCTTCAAATGTGGAGTTGACACCGATTAAAAAATGTCGTACTGAATGTTACTTTGTTTTGGCAATTGGCACTAAACATTTTACCCAATCAGATATATGCATTTTTGTCATGTATCAAAAAATCACATCTGTGATTGAATTTTGTGACTATCTTCAAGTTTATCTGACGTGTCTGAACCCGCAGATTCCGAATCTTCAAAAAAAAAAAAAAAATCACCTGAAAACCTCTTAATAACGTCTTCGAATCTCACCGATGACATGACCTTTCGGCCTATAACAACAAAATCCTAATTGCCATGGATTCTCAGACGACGGATATTAATAATGATTCGAATGCTAACGGCTTCCTGTGGCCCGAGCCCTTGCGTTGTCTTCGGCAAACCCGGCTGTGACACAAGAAAAACCCCACGGCCACAGTTTCTGTGCACGCAACGACGCTCAGGACCACGGCTCAGGTCGACGACATTGGTCAACTCATGGATGCGTATAACATACATTAAAAGTCCGCCAGACATCCTTTATTGTAATAGTTGTTGCCGTGGGCCAACTGGCGTTTTAGTTTGTCTCATCTCGCTCATCCGACGGCGAGGCTCATGGCACACAGATTTTCTGAAAAGCCACCCAGTCGTTTTGGCCAGCAGTTTAAGAAGCCAGGACACAGGCTTGCAATGATGCCGAGGAGTCCAACTGCGGCTGTTCCTGAAGGTTTGGCCAGATCTTTGCCAAGAACCTTCAGACGTTCTTTGAACCACTCTTTCAAGCTTCTCTTTCCCCACAGGAGCCGCGTAGGCGAAGGTGACACCATTGTTGTATCACCTCCGTCGCTGAACAGTTCCAGCATCAGAATTAAGATGGCCATTCGATTACACCCAGTATGCTGTCAATGGTAACACCATGCTCGTTAAACAGGGGGCGATTGTGCTTGGCAAGCGTTGTGTCTCATTGACAGTCCTTTTGATCATTTCTCCGATCCGATAGATTTGGCAGCGCATGACATCCCAGTTTGCTGTAACAGCCTCTAAGCAAGATGGTCGTTCATATCCTCCGCCTTCTGATGTTATACCCCAATCCACCGGTATCAAGATGAGGGACACTGATGACTTTAATTGTTTTCTATTCTTCAGTTAATACGGTCTTCACCTTAATAATTGTCTCAGTGATGTTGTCATGAGTATCTGTTGCCTCCTTTGCGGTTCACCCCAGGCCGCGCAGTTCTATGCTGTCTAGTGATGCGGACCGGCCCGCTTGGATCGGTTCGATCCGCGGTCCAGGACTGACAGGACCTCGGATCGGTCCACCGGCACTGGGCTGCCTCGGTCCGATCCACCCACCCCGGTTTGGTATTTTCCGGCCCGGTCTACTTTTCCATATACACATTCGACAATGTTGCAAGAACGGTGGTAGAACTATGAGTTTATACGCCTGTCATCATAACACTTGTCAACAGGTGTATTCTAAAGTCGGCAAGATCAGAGCAACTATCTAGCGACATGGTGCCATGTGTCGCCAGGTCACGGGCGGGCATGACCTTTGTTTCTCTGAGATCAAATACTATGCAGACTACATGCCACTCGTTCTCGAAATGCAATGTGGTGTGCTCATAAAAACGCACCTGTGTTTTCTTTTACATCTGGGCAAGAAAATGACATGTGACGGGTCATATCTTCCAGCGGACAGATTTACGTAGTATGTATCCTAATAAATAACAAGATGTGATCAGTTTTCAGATGAAAAGATAGACCATTTGTTTCCAGTTCCAGATTCCCACTATCTTCCATTGCCAGTCACTGTATCTGTCTATACAGAGTTATCACCTTTATGTATAACAAAGAACCGTATGGTTAATGTGAATAGGTTCAACAGTCAATCGAGCAGTGACTACACTGCAAAAAATATAGGTTCTCTTTAGCACCAAAACTGGTTCTACTCTTGTCCCTGAGATGGAACCAGTTCTGTTTAAACAGTATTTATTTCAAAGCAAATAAATTTATTAAGATTAGCATTCAATTTTAACAGAATATTACATGAACTGAAGTAGATTCAGCAGTAAACTTGGAGCTTATTCAACGCAGTCGCCAAACATTTTGAAACAAAGGAGATATGAACAGTTGGCATGTCGAACCAGTTTTGGTTCTGTATAGAACCAAAACTGGTTCGATATGCCAACTGCTCATATCTCCTTGGCTTAATAATGATTTGAGACAACCTCGTATAAGCTCTAAACTTAAGGCTGAAACCCCCTCAATTTGTGTTTAATTCTGTTAATATTTAATGTTAATCTTTATAAATTTATTTGATTTGAAATAAATACTGTTTAAACAACTCGTTCCATCTCAGGGCCAAGATTAGAACCAATTTTGGTTCTAAAGAGAACCTATATTTTTTGCAGTGTAGAACAGACATTGCTCGAACGACTTGAATCCAGTCGAGCAGATAATCTATTTAAAAGCGTGATCTCTCGTACTACTCTTTGACTTATCTCGAAACAAAAAAAGATTCCGTAACCACAGACGTTTCCAAGAAGGGATTATGTGAAAGGGATGGCGTCACGTCGCAATGCATGATTACATATAGCATGTCAAGTTAGCACATTCTATAACGTCATGGTCATAATTCAAGGTCGTCTGTGCGCATCAGCCATGTGATCGATGGTGTCATTCAAAGGCGGCGGAAGCTCCAAAAAGTGTGTGTGTGTGTGGGGGGGGGGGGGCACACCTTTCTGGGTACCACAGGGGGGTAAGCTGGAAAATAATTGTTTTATGACTTCAGCGATATGTGATGAAGGAACCGAAGAGCCGCACATACACATGCTTGTGACAAGTACAAGACAAGACTGCGAATACGATTTCCATGACACCACTAGACTGAACACAATGCTTTACTGGTGGTCGGTGGTTTCCAGGCCTTTCGGCTTGTGATGCACAGAAAGCATAGTGTACGACCACCCGCTGTCATTGTGATGGCCCATGCTTGTAGCTTATAAACTCCGAAAGAAGCTTGCAACAGAATTGCGCAGACTGTGCTGCACTGCAGATGTATGTGTGTGGAAACATGACATTAGTAGTTAGGATGGGTTTCAGTTTTTTTCAGACGTGTTTTGTGCGGCATATATAGGGACTTATAGTTAGGGGGGTACTGGGGAGCTGCATTTTGCGATACTGGAGGTTTGTCAACGCGCTAAACGACAAAAATCCCGTTCCCTCATCCTCAGAGAATGAAATATATGGCGCAGTGGTGAATCAATTTGTGGCATAAGAAACCAACAGCTATGTGGCAATCACCGCAGAGGATCCAGTTGGGGGCGGTTAACGTTAGGGCTGCAGATGGGAAACTGGATGATATGACATGCGATGTATATTGATGTTCATCAGATTGATGGAATACATTCTCGAGACCACAGCAAGGGATGAGAAGACAGATTGATACTAAACTGCAGCAAAAGGTTGCAAGCAAACTTTCACGGACACACTACAGCTTCAGCATCTACTAGCGAGGGATTACCGCCATCCGACAACTGGCTGAGACGGTAAAAGTCTCAGAAAAGTTTGCCCGAGCTTGGGCAAAAAACAGTCCCGGGCACAATCCGATGCACCGACATCTGACGTCTCTGTGCCACAAGAGGCCCATCAAGCTAACTGTCGTCTGCACCATGGTCGAAACATCTTCAAGTATGCCCTGGCCGTAGCCGATGTGGCCAGCTACTACAAGGGGACCAAGCATCTGACCACAAATAATTCAGCTGAGATGGCTGGCTCTCTCTCACGCCTCCACAGCCGTAGGTCCAAGCGGTGACCCAAACTTCTTCAGGTTGACCATAGACGAGAGATCCTGGGCTCCGTATCCCAGCTGCTGACCATGTCACCATCTGGCGTGGTGCGATGGATCATAGAAGACGACGAAGGACAAGGCATTGAAGAAAGGTTTAACTATACACTTACAGACGTTTTGTCCTTTTTCGAAACCGTTTGAGTTATTCTATGGTCTTGTCTTGGTGCCTGTGCTCTTCATCAACACGTGAGTCACGTGAATGCGCCCACAAGCATTTCAATCGGGTGCCATTTATTATCATCAGATTTTTATTATTTTTTCTCGATCATTGCACGCCCTATGTTCTGAAACACATTCCATCCGATCTTAGTTGAAATCAGGCCTATGGTGAAGGCGAGGCGGGTATTTGTGATACCAGGCACAATAACGCCAAGACAGTCTACTTAGGCGAAACGCACCAGCAGCTGTCTATGTTGGCCAATCGTCGATGTTGTGTTCGTTGTCACAATTGATTGTCAAATACCCTTCATACAAAGGGGTTTCACAACCTTCTGTTTGGGTTTACAGCGTACGTATTTACTGCAAGCCATCGTTAAATATGTATGTTGAATTGTCCACCCCAATATTCAAAAGGCAATGGACTATGATTATTCCTCAGGACCGGAGCCTGTCGCGGATACATCCGGTCGTTGAAGATATAGACTATAGTTGTTATGTAGTAGTGGTTAGTGTAGTTGCAGTGGTCGTTTGTGCAGTTGAGGTAGTTGGTGCAGTAGTTGTAGTGACTGCTATAGTGGCTGGTATAATAGTTGTATGAATGAATCTTTATTTTTGCAGTACACTATTATATGATAAGTTCATAATGGAAATAAAGTATTATACATGGTAATAGTCTACTGCATGGAAACGGCATAGCCATAAAGGCTGTCTTCCTGCCGCTCCCATGTAAAAAAAAAACAAAAACAAAAAAACAAAAAAACACATTTGTTCTGACATCAGAGTTGGAGGTGGGGTGGTCGAGCCTAGTTTTCTTTTTTCCCGGTTGTGAGTGTAGCATGGGTTAATGACCAGAACTATACGGTTAGGGTTGAAGATCGGTGTGGAGAGATCCAGAGGGGTTGGTGATGCAGTCAGGACATTGTGGATTGGTGCAGGGAATGTTAGTCAAATATGAACTTAGTGCGTTCTCTCTTAATCTGTTCTTGAATTGGGACCTATTGTACTGTTGAGTTAATGGAGGGATTTCGTTCCAAAGACGTGGGAAAGAATGGAGAGGTAAGTCGGATGAAAAACTAGTTCTGGGCTTACGAATAAGTATTTTACCAGACTGCCTTGTGTTCATGCCCGACGGATTATGGTATATTTCAAACGTTTCGTCAAAGGAAACAGGTAATTTGTTATTGCACCAGTCGTGCATGAACAAAAGCGTCTGCAGTTTGTAGAGATCGTGGAATTTTAGTATCCGACAGCTTTTAAAAAGTGGATCAGTATGGGATGTGTAAGATTTATTCGCTATAATTCGGATAGCCTTCTTTTGCAAGCCACAAATCCTACTAACAAAGGGAGACTGTCCCCATACAAGAATACCATACGTTAAGTGACTGTGGATTAAGGAAAAGTATAGTGTTCTTAATGCATGTAGTGGGAGAAATCGTTTTGCTCGGTTTATGGCATATATTGCTCTAGCTATTTTTAGGCAAACGGCTGAAACGTGCTGCTTAAATTTTAGATTTTCATCCAAGTGGATTCCTAAAAACTTGAGTGTTGTTTCCTCTTGCTCATTTCCGACTAGTTGTATGTTTGTGTTATTAATGGCTATGCTCTTGTCTCTGGCAGTGTATAAATCACCGTGGGGGTGTAATAATATAAATTTGGTTTTAGAAGCATTAAGAGCCAGCTTATTAGCAGCACACCATTCCTGTATTTTCACAAGTTCAGAATTTGCATTTCCAATGAGATCATTCACGTTATTTGATGACACATAACCCGTGGTGTCATCTGCAAATGACAAAATTTTTAATAACGTTGAATTGCTGATATCATTAACGTAAAGCAGAAAAAGGATAGGGCCTAGGATGGACCCTTGTGGCACACCTGTAGTTGTGGGTTCCTTATCCGATTCTTTATCATTGAATGGTACAAATTGACTTCTTCCAGTTAAATAGCTTTCAAACCAAGAATTTGCCACACCTCTAATACCATAGTGATGCAATTTTTTAAGCAAAGTGTTGTGATTAATACTATCGAAGGCTTTGGAAAAGTCTAGGAAGATGGAGAGGGTACAGACCTTCGTCCTTTTGTCGTTTAGAGCGGCGACATCATTTACTAAGTGCAAAATGGGATGTATAGTTGAATGGTGTTTTCTGAAACCAAACTGATACCGGTAGATGATGCTTTGTTCGTCCAAAAATAGTTGCAAACGCACTTGCATTATTTTTTCAAGTATTTTTGAAAACGTGGGAAGAATTCTGATTGGCCTATAATTATTAAATATGTGAGGGTTCCCGCTTTTGAATATGGGTATTATTTTAGCGACTTTCATTTTGGTCGGCACCACGCCCGTCGAGAAGGAGAGATTGATGATATGGGTGAGTGGCTTTGTTATTTCAAAGCTTATCTCTTTCAGTAGCTTAGTCGACATGCTATCACAATCTTTGGTATGTTTTCCACTTAGGCTTTGAATACAGTTGTAGGTGTTGTAGTAGTGAGTACATATAGAATAAATAGGTACTAGGGCCGGTAATCAAATTTAAACCACGAGTAGGATTTAACCACTCGGCCTGCGGAGTGGTTAAGCCCCTTGTTATACGAGTGGTACCTATCTATACCTATTTGTTTAATTTATACCATGCACTGAATAAATAATCGGCTTTGTCGCTTAAAATGGAGAAAAACGACACTTTCTATCGCACACATGGGTTTGTTTTGTTTACATATGCGCCGGTGGGCAGAACTACTGGCTGCACGTGAATACTTGATTGACAGCTAGACACATTGTCAAACTTGAATGAATTTACCTTGTTTTTTCAGTCAAATTTTTATTAATATTCTTAAATTTTATTATGAATACTTAATTATAGGTATTTTAAACTAAATAAGCCATTGCACGAAGTAGATAATAGCGCAAAACGTCGTATGTTTGAATGAAACATCGTGAGTATCGAAGTCGGCAAATTGCGTCATGTCAAAGGTCAAGTTGGATGAACTACCTACTTTTGGTGTAATTTTTTTAACCGCAGTACAAGCTTTACACCGGTAGTGGGGCTAAAAGCTAAAAATTAACATACTGGCTTTTCAAAGGTAGTAACAAAGGTGAGCATGGTATAAATTAATATTCGTGGATGTTGTGTAGTAGATTTGGCGCTGTCAAAGTTAGTCTACTAGTGGTTGGGTGAGTAGTAGTTAGGATAGTAGTTGGTGGTGTAGTAGTTGTAATGACTGATGTTGTCGTGGTTTATGATGTATTGAATGTGTTCCTGTAATTTGTGTTGTTGAGATTTGTGTTATATTGGTTAGTGCAGCAGTTGTGGGTGTTGTTATTGTTGTTGTTGTTGTTAAGTTGATATGCTAGCGTGTGGTGTGGTAGTGGTTGATGCAGTGTTGTCAACACTGGTGTTGTAGTAGTTGGGGTAGAAGTTGTTGGTATAGCAGTTGTGGTGGTTGTTGTAGTGGTTGGTATTGTAGTTGTTGGTGTTTTCTGAGTTTGTGTTGTCGCGCAGAAGTTGTTGGCGTGGTCAACATTGGTGTTGAAGTAGTTGGTGTAGTAGTTGATGGTATAATAGTCGTGCTGGTTGGTGTTTTAGGTGTAGTGGTTGGTGCACTAGTCCTTGGTGTTGTTAATTGGTGTTGTACAAGTTTCCGTTGTGTTCTGATGGTTGGCGTTCTCGAGCTTTGTTTTGTGGTTGATGCAGTAGTTGTGGTTATTGATGTTAAAGGAGAATTCTAGGCAAGAACAGGCGATACCTCTGTTGATACCCCAGGGGTCTAATGATACCATCAAGAGAGGTGTCTGTCTACTTTTTAGCCCATTATATATAGAGTAATCGCTTGACTGGACTGGTTACGTGAAATAATTCATGAGAGGTGGGGAACGTTGTACAAACACGAGTGCGCGAATGCGCACGAGTGTTTTACAATATAGTCCTTCGCCTCGAATGAATTATTTCACGTAACCAGTCCAGTCAAGCGATTATTCTGTTTATTACTTTTCATTATTAACGATAGTTATATATAACCCTTTACCCGACGTAACGGCCAAAACCGGCCAGCGCTATTCTCAAAAAATCGCTAATTAATTTTCATTATTTTTTCATTTTTTGTCTCAAAAACATAGGTTATGACCCCTCAGTGGAACGAGCTCGACGAGCCCGTTCCAATGAGGGGTCATAACCTATGTTTGTGAGACAAAAATGAAAATAATAGTTATTTAAGAATTTTCTTTTTGGCAAGTGTCGTCTGCTTTTCATGTTAGGTAAAAGTTTAATAAAACAAAGAACAATGAAGTCCCCATTACACCCACGGCAAAGCGTCTTCGTTTGCGCGCACGGATACATGACCCAATTGTTGATTGCATAATTCACTTGTGAAGTTATCGTTTATAATGAAACCCGGAAATCCCAGTAAATCACACTTTGGAAAGTAATAAACAAGAGATACTTCTATCGATATCCTAAGGGTCTAATGATACCATCAACGGAGGTATATCTTCTTCAACGGGGTACATTCGTAAAATGGTCCAGAAATCCCATCAAGACGGGAGATATCTCTGTTGATACCCTCGAGGTCTAACGATCCCATTGACGGAAGTATCATTTCGCTCATTAGATGACAGATGTCCCTTTTAATACCATCAAGGGTCTAATACCACAACAAAGGTATGTCTTGTCAAACGAGAGTCAGAACATACATTTGCTTTCCATTTTACATCACGCGAGGGAAGAAAAAAACAGAGCAAAAAAAATTAAGAAAAAAATGCCTCAGTCAAAACGAAAACGTATTACTGAACTGAAACGTTTTTGCTCGGAGATACTGGAAAACGTGCTATACATGGCTTACGCTCGTTTCGTTGACTGGGGAATTCTCTTCACGTTGGTGGAAAATTGTCCCAGCTGTGAGAATAACTGACAAATCTCTTGTGCCTGATCATGGAACACAAAGATGACACAGTCACGCGTTTCGCACCAAGCCTAGATAGAGTGAAATACAACTAAGTGTTGACGGTCTGTAAAGAGGTGATTTTGTACAGTGGACAGCCTCAGCCTTGAGAGAGAGAGAGAGAGAGAGAGAGAGAGAGAGAGAGAGAGAGAGAGAGAGAGAGAGAGAGAGATGAATTAAAAAAATAAGTATAGAAAGGAAAGTTTTTTTTAAAAAGTTAGAAAAACAGGAAATGAAAGTGTCAATGACACTGCAGCTCAACTTGTCCAAGAAGTGACTGAACTAAATAGAAAGCTCCAGTAATGCCAAGTCATTCTATCAACTTTCTACAGACAAGACATCAAACCAAAGTTACATATGAAATCTGAAAAAGATTGGTAGAGGGATGCGACCTCTAGGGTGTACTAATGGAATTGTTGACAATTTATAATCCAATTCCAAGATGGCCGATGGAGGCCATGTTTTTCATCACACCAAAGCTACATATGAAATTTGAAAAAAATCGGGTGATAGATATGGCCCGTAGGTTGTGTTAATGGAATTGTTGACAATTCATATGCCAAAACCAAGGTGGCTGCTGTCGACGATGTTTTCCATTGAAATTGAGAACAATTTGATAGCTCCCATCTAGACATCACACCAAAGATACATATGAAATTTGAAAATGATTGTATGAGAGATGCTCTCTGTAGGGTGTGCCAATGGAATTGTTGACAATTTATATGTCACATCTAACACGGCTGCTAGCGGCCATGTTTTTCAGCGAAATTCGGAAAAATTCAATAGCTCCCATCTAGACATTGCCCCAAAGCCACGTATGGAATTTGGAAATGATCGAGCACGAAATACGGCCTGTAGGATGTGTCAATGTAATTGTTGACAATTTATATGCCACATCTAAGATGGCTGCTGGCGGCCATGTTTTTCAACGAAATTCAGAAAAAATCAATAGCACCCATCTGGACATTGCCCCAAAGCCACGTATGAAATTTGGAACTGATCGGGAACGAGATACGGCATGTAGGGTGTGCCAATGAAATTGTTGACAATTCACGTTGGCTGCTGGCGGCCATGTTTTTCAACGAAATTCAGAAGCTCCCATCTAGACATCACACCAAAGCTACATATGAAATTTGAGATGTGAGAGATGCGGTCTGTAGGGCGTGCCAATGAAATTATTGACAAAAAATTCAATAGTTCCCATCTAGACATTACCCCCAAGCCACGTATGAAATTTGGAACTGATCGGGTGAAAGATGCGGCCTGTAGGGTGCACTAAAGGAATTGTGGACGGACAGAGGAATGTATGTACGGACGTACGTACGGATAGACGACGAATCGCGACCCATCCCAATAGCTGATACTTGACATTGTCAAGTTGAGTTAAAAATGGAATACTGAATTGAATACAGAAATGGCGATATTGTGCAATCTCTCGAGAACTTGCTTTACAAGGCTCTCGCCTGTTGTGTGGGGGAGGAGATTCCCGTCGAGCTAGTGAAAAAATAACACGTCGCGTGAATGATTTGTTGGGAATTAGCAAATACACAGGTTATGAAGACCCGACAGTCATGTGTTTTATTCCGTTCCGGCGCTCGATCAAAGAGGCGACCAAGTGTAGGAGCTGTGGAAAGATATGATTTCGAACAGGGGATAGTATGAACCTTCTAAGAGCGAAATTTCACAAATATTTCTGAGAGCTCTCACCATGTTTTATTTAGTCGAAAGCGCATTTTGAAATTATTGATGGATTGAAAAACTAACGCCGCGATTTTATTATAAAAATAATAAAATAGACACCCCCTCCCAAATAAAATAAACCCAAAATAAAAAAAAAAACAAAACAAAATAAAAACAAGAAAAAAATGTTTTTCTTGAAAATCAAAGATCCCAAGAAGAGGGATGAGATGGTTCGTCAGTGACATCTGATACGAATTGAAGAAAAACATTGAAAAGAGTGAGTTGAAGAGACAATTCGGCGACATAGAAATGAGACGCAACATGGGTAAGATATTCAGACCTTTTGTGATCGAAATACAAGAGAAAGCTAGGAAAGAGATGGTCGAAGAACTGAGGCCTATCATGGAAGGTTCTCTCTTTGGCACGCAAAAACGTATCTTCCATTTCACTCCGCTATGAATCGACACTGGCAACGACAGTGATACCACGGTCAGCGAGGTTAGCAGATTCGAGATCGATCCCTTTGTCATGGGAGAAAGAAGCGGACCCTAGTTCGAATTATATAACGATAGTCCCCTAAACACGCATTCGACTTAACGGGTTTCGTCAAGATAGGGATGGAAAACTCCACATAGGTAATAAGGAAATACAATTAAACCATGATAATCTGAACATAGACAGACAAGAACACGAATGCACTCCGGGACTGTGGAACTTGCTTGTGTTGAGTAAATCCCCGAAAGATTATTACGAGGAAGAATACCTCCAGTCTTACCGCGATATTCTACTCAAGTCGAATGTCATAAAGAAGAATAATGATCCCAGGGAGACAAAACATAAGTCGGTCAGGGATTACAAGTGGAAGGAGATAGCGAAACCACTGTGGGTTAAAAACTGTGATGAAGTAAGCTCAATGAGCTTGGATCACCTCTTTTGTCAGAAGCTCTTGGCAGATAGAATTTAACTGGTAAGCATAATTTGTAGTTTGTCTGTAGTTATAATGAGATATTCCATGACACTCGGTCACTTCTAATAATACAAAGTACAAAGTTCACCTTATAAATTGTTTATTAAAACTTGCTTAAATTGTCAAACAACCATCATCACTCCAGTTTCATTATCAGAAATAGGTATGTTAGGTGGAATCACTACAGTTTCATTATCAGAAATAGGTATGTTAGGTGGACTACTAATTCTCTTTAACTGTCTATGTGCTGGAGTTTAAGCTAGTAAATTTTACTATGTAAATCATCTTTGGTCTCCGCATTTATTTACTAAATGCAATGTGTTAAAGCAGTTGGCTGATGCAATAAAAGTCTTGGCAGCAGAGCCATCAATGAGAGATTCTCTCTCATTGGTGCTTTGCTGTCTGTGATTTGTATTTAAGCAGCCCACTGTCACTGTAAATCAAAACTTGTTCTCACCACAGTTCGGCGGAACTGACTTTCTAATAGTCCGGTGGGACTGACTTCATAGCTTGGCGAAGCTAACAACTTTTAAAATAAACTCTTGAAGTTTATGTTTGAAAAATTTATGAGGTGGATTTTAGTTTTTACAAATGGTCTAAAATCACATAGTTCGGTGGAGCTAACCGATTTTGGGCTATTATATTTATTTAATCTATTCAGTACTCTCTTTGGTTAAACTTTAAGAGCTTTGGCTCTTTGTAGAGAGCTTTGAGCTCTTGTTAAGTGCTGGTAAATAATTAGGGCTAAGGAATTTCATGGAGTTGAATTGTTCAAGTTAACTTATGAGTTTTAACTGGGATAAGAACTTCAGCTCTTATTGAGAGCTGTTAGTCAGTACCTCAAATAAAATCTGGTTAATGGCATATCATTCATTTCACACACATCATTAAATAAATATCTATTGGCCACTGGAAAAATGTGTTGAAGCTTATTTATTATCTATTGACTAAAGTGAATTTTTTGATTTGATTGGTTGATAGATACGTGGTATGAGACCATATTCATTGAAACCCACGATACGTACGCCCAGCCACTGACAAATTTCCCATACCCAGTGGAAGCCTCGTTCCGAAATCTACAAATTGTCCATACCCCGTAGAAGACGCGTCATTCCAGTTTTACAGTGTACATGTATTATATTTTAATTTTTTATCTCCAAAATATAGCTCATGACCCCTTATTGGAATGAGCTTGTCGAGTACCCTCCAATGTGGGGTTCATAAGCTATGTTTTTGAGACAAAAAAGAGAAAAAGAAATTCAATAATTTTTTTATACTAGTCATATCGGCATATTTTCACAAAAACTCTTTTGCACAAAAATTCCACAGAAACCTGTATGGCTCAACAATGGAAGATAAAAGATCTCATGCTGTGTGTGTTTACACATGAAATAGATTGTACTTCTAAAACGGAAAGTCAATAGATAAATTCGTTACCCCGTGTCTGATCACGTGGTACGGGTTTTTACCTACCCGAAGCCAGCCGTATCCCATTCGGCCTTCGGCCTCATAGGATACGGCTGGCTTCGGGTAGGTAAAAACACGTACCACGAGATCAGACACGGGGTAACTAATATTATTTCACAATAAAATAACGAGAGAAAAAAAGTTAAAAAAATGTTAGTTATAAAAAAATTGAGGATTTCGAAGATCTTATGCTCAATGTGGATCGAATGATTCAATTCCTCACACGTCTGTTCACTGAGAACGCTGTCCTTGGGCAAGACACTTCACCCCGATTGCCTACATGGGGGCACGATGACGCTGTGTACCGAGGCGTACTGCACGTCGATGGTGCGCATGTCTTCAACCAATCTAACCCTGCCTGTGCTGCGGTGCAGAGTTCAGAGTTACGATGTTGGAGAGCTGACAGCTGCTCGTCGTTGCTCGGTGGTTCTCTCCGGGTACTCCGGCTTCCTCCACCCGTAAAACTGTCACGGTCACGATTAGCCATTGTGCATAAGTATGTGACCTTAAACACCAATAAATATAAATAAATATATTCACTGAGAACGCCACGAAACAACTCGTTTCCAAGGATGCGAATGTAAGTCAAGAGATTCGCAAACGAGGCTGGCAAAAGAACTGCGTGTTTAGTGGAGAAGCTGATTGCAGCGCACAAAGAACGAACTCTCCTCACCCCGAAAATGGAAGAGATGTTATCGAGAATAAAAAAAACCCATAAATGAGCTGATTGGTGATTCTGGTCATTCCACTACCAAAGCCATACAAGATCCCACTTATAGTAGGCAAACAAACCCACTTTTTATGGCGAACCGTGTTTTGGATTACGCACGAAATGTTTTTGCTGATTGTGGTCAGCATACCGTGTCCCCTTTCGAAATCAAGCGGATGCCACCCTGGCACCCTTGGGCATTTTTTTTATTTCAGTCGAAATGACCACACCCATAGACTGAGTATTTCAGGAGATTTGGTGTGGGAAAGGTTCAGTTTCCGGCTCGTAACTTATCGGTGATGCCGCCAAACGAGCATAAATCAACTTTTTTTCCTACAATGGTAGGTCATGGGGATACGAATAAAGCATTGCCGACATTACGTGTATGTTTTGATTCAAAATGGCGGTCCAAATCATTGAAATTGAATAGAAAGTTTTAATCTTAAAATTTATGTATGTAAACAAATGAAGGCCTGTTCATTTATTTTCTTTTTATTGTTGTTACTGAGCTGTTGTTGTTGTTGTTTTTGTTGTTGTCGTTGTCTTCTACCCTTTACATGGGATTTAGATGCAAATGGCATAGCGATTGGATAAATAACTGGGGCTGAAATTGTCAGTTGTAAGCGATTGATAGCATCTTATCTCCACTTTCGGGAGCTTACTGTGACGTTTGAACACCACAATTATTTCTTTGACAAAACACGGAGAACTGTGACATCACTCGGGCCATTTTCGGAAGTAGTCGGGAGAAAGACAACTCGGTCTGTAACCGATACCCGGGCCTATAAACTGGCCAAAGAAAACACAACCCACCGCATTGCAGTTATCGGTAATTGAACAAAGGACTATATAATAATCAGTACAATAAAATTATTTTACTCGTCGGGTTCATCAGTTTCTTCCCGATCGTCTGACTGGTTGTCGAATGCCACTGCTGATTTTGTGTGGTCATTTTGACAGTCAGCTTCTGCTGCACATTTGCAGAAAAGGTGAGCTTTGCTGCATGAACACTAGCATTAGCACATCTATTTTCTGATGGACAGCCACACCGGATCAGTCTGAGAATATCATTGGGGCGCTAACTGTGCCTTTGGGAACAAGTACTGGTTTTAGTACTACTTTCGATTTTTCATCTCGAGAATAACCAAAGTCCGTCACCTGCAATTCGTTGGGGTCCGACTTTCCACATACCAACATGCAAATGTACACGTTTCACGTTTTCTTTAAAAGCGGCAGTTGTGGGACGCAGCGATTTCAATGCCGGGGCACTTTTAGATTTTACATTGCTGATCCTTCGTCTCCAAAGTTTGAATCTAAGTTCCTCAAAAGAAGCACTTACCGGAATTCCGGCAGCACCACATGCGTGGAAAACAAACTGTTTTGCTTGTTCATATACCCTTTCGATTGGGGACTCCGTGTCACAATTACATTTAGTTCAACACCTGCTTTGAGAACTTTTATGGCCATCCCTTTTCCGATGCTGAATATGCATGCAGTGGTATCACACTCTGATAAAGCATGGGTAGCTAGCAAGCCCTTAATACAATTTGAAGTCTCTCGCATACTTAGTTTGATGTTGGCGCTTTTCATTCCAGGAGCCGTGCGTTTCATTACTACATCAGTTGTTACTTTGTTCATGTGAAAATGATATACAAGAAGGGAAAATACGCCAGTGTCATCTGAAAAACAGTTACTGGTTTTTTTTCCAGAATGAGAAAGATTAAGAACCTGGTGTATCATAATAACGTCCGCCGCTTCATGAGAATTCCTCAGATCACATTGAACAGCTCCCCTGGCCAAAGATCCTGAATTGGTAATGGCCATTCTGATGTTACAACCAAAAACTCTCTCGTGGTCCAGTGACGATGCAACGGAAATAAGTTTATCACAAATAAGCTGAATAACCCTTTACCCAACGTACCGGCCAAAACCAGCCAGCGCTATTCACAAAAATCGCCAATTAATTTTCATTATTTTTTCATTTTTTGTCTCAAAAACATAGGTTATGATCCCTCTTTGGAACGAGCTCGCCGAGCTCGTTCCAAAAGAGGGGTCATAACCTATGTTTTGGGGACAAAAAATGAAAAAATTAGTTATTCAATAATTTTGTTTGCAAATGTCGTCTGCTTTTTATGTTAGGTAAAGGGATAAGGTATTTTTTTTCATTTTCGGAAAACCCAAAGCACACCATTTGTTTAGGAAAAGATGAGGATGGGAAATGCTTATGTTTCCGGCTCAGTAACCGATTCCTGCACTGTCTTGTAGTGTTTTTGGTACTGAATATCAATCAGACACCAACTACACGTCTGACGATTCCAATTTTGAAAGTACAAATTTAAAAAAAAACGCATCGGTATTATCGTCAACTATACAAGATGTTATCCACGACAGCACCCACAAATACGCACAACCATCAATAACGCAGGCGCCCGGATGCACTGTACCACTAACATCTTCTGGGGGAACTAAGAGACGGTTTTTAAAAACCGATTTAGACTTCGCTATCCGCATCTCACCTTCATGTGTGAACATTGAGGTTTGCACAGGCGAAAATTCACACGCCAATGTGTCGGCCATGCTTGTGTGAACATTGAGGTTTGCACAGGCGAAAATTCACACGCCAATGTGTCGGCCATGCTTGTGGTTCGCATCGAAATCAATCCGATAACTCCAGAATAAATGAGTTCGGTATCATACATGGGGGTATTTGCAAAGATGATGCTTCGTTTAGTGGCAGCCATGGTTGGTACTGTTGAGGACAATAAGTCACGAAAGCCACCGGGTCACGATGCTTCAAACTTACGAATGTACTCGGATCCTAGGTCTCTATAGCCGCGTATACATTAACGATATCGGACTAATCAGGCCTGTCACAAAGTTTATCAGGCCATCATGATGAGATGCTGTATCGGGAGGGTCAATGCAGCTGTTTAATTTATCACGGAGGTTATGTCTATCTTTGGAATCTGAATTAATTCTGGATTTCCCTTCCTTGTGTTTCGGAGTGGATGTATTAACATCACTTGTTTGTTCAAAGCAATCAGCAAGAGTGGACAGGTCGGATAGCATTCCACTACATATGTACAGGCTTTGTGCCCACTTTCTGCACAGCAGCTTGTTTGAGCATTATTCCAATCCGGCCTCCTAGAGCATTTCCATATTTCATAAACGTGGTTTCAATGAGCATGTCACGCCACATTTCGTTAAACACATCAGGATTGTGTCGTTCTGTATGCTCGCCGTGCAGACATTTCTGAAGTATTGGCTGCGGCAATGCCCCCATTGATCTGAGACAATACAGACCATAGTTTGCATAGTTAAAATGTTTGACCGCAAAAAATAAGCTACGGAACGGACCACAGGTGGAGCAACCAGTCACATTCCACCTCAGTCCGAACAAACATAAGAATTATCAATACCAGTTTAATGAGGTTATTAATCCAGCCTCGCGGTTTTGCTGTTCGAAGCGGCCACAGTTAGTTTGTGATCTAGTTCCTTGTAAGGCGAACATTTTTCCGTGAGTGGTCGGTGACATTACTCTGCTAGTAAGCGTAACGCTCTCACGTTTTGTGGAAACATTTTGCCACTAAGCATTTTGGGAACACCAGAGAAAACTGAGGAAAGAAGAATGATATATTCTGATAAAACCCTTTACCAGCACCCTATTATTACGTGTGTTGAGGCAACACAGCACCCCCACCGACTGAGTGTCTCATCTGCCCGCCCCGCAAGCTAACAAAATCAGCAAAAACAATATGGCGCGTACTCCAAAACACTGGTTCGGCATAAAAAGTGGGTTTGTCCGCCGAACTACGTCGTGAATATGACGCTCTATATAAGCCTACCGTATGTGCAGCAGCATAAATGGATAATAGCATATATTTCACAATAAAGTTTAGTAATTTTGCAATTTTTCGGAAGAAAAACATACGTTGATAATGCACACTTTATATGTTTCCCTATTTTTATATTGAAATGGTGTACAGATATGCACATGTATATACAGTCACACTTCTCTTACTCAAAACACGGTGGACTCAGTTGTCAAAAAAAGTTTACACTAACGTCAATCGACATTAAGTCGTCACCGTCTTTAGGTCGTCAATCGAGTTCTTGCCTTATTTTTCAAGATACGCGACATTCTTCGGAGTTTTTGTTGCGCGCCTTCTGAAGACCAAATGTGCGTGGAGGTGTTGTTACACAGAAACCGACATTTTAATCTTATTTTCTGCTTTTGTGGGACGTTTTACGTGAGTATGGTGAAATGGCGACTATCTACGAACTGGGCGATAGTTATTTTAAAAAATGGGTCTGTCGGGCGACGCCCAGTTTCTCAATAATAATTTTATTCCCGGTGTGCTAAATGGTTTTTTTCTGGAAGCATGATGATATTTCTGCAAAATGAGTTCCTTCCCTTGGTCCAAGACCGAAAATGTTCAACGCGACAAGAAACAGAATTTGGTGAGGATTTTTTTTTATGATTTCAGGGGAGGGTGTATAATATCTAAAACTTTCCCCTTTACCCTTACCGGTAAAAAAACAAGGGCAGAGATGGGGTGACGGCCCCTAACCAAAGAATCTGTCGTCAATTTCGCCTTTTTAGTTGTTTTTCGATATTTTCACGTCATTTTACACTTGTCTGTCGGAAACTTTCAGTCACTTCCACCCCCTACCTGCCCACACCCATCTTCGTCCCTGCTGAAAGTATTTGTGAATGCATCAAGTTTTTGTACCAAATTACCACTTCGGTTTGAGTTCAAGTAGTTAAGTAGTTTCAGGCAAGTAGTAGAAAATGTCATCATGATGATGACGATGGTGGTGGACTGGTGATGGTGGGGTGATGTTGATAGTGTTGGGAGGCGCATTAGGGGGTATCAATGATATTTAATTCGTAGAAAATACTGTGTCTTTCGACCCTCTTCTAGTGCCTGTTGATATGACATTTGAGCAAATGCTTTTGTGTTCTGTGTCTCAGGAGGGCACAGAACACCATAGCATAAAAGCGACGGTGTGTTGTTATGAACTCTAAATAGGATACTTTATTATTTACAGGGAATGAGTGACAACGACCCAAGAAATTACGCACCTTGAAAGTAGAGGACATTCAGAAAGCGTACGCGGAGGGAAAGGCTGGACACATGAGTATTTCAAAAGCAAACGGACTGTACAATGTCCCGCGGATGTCTTTCAGGATGTCACCCGCAATTTAACAAAATCAGCAAAAACAATTTGGCGCGTACTCCAAAACATTGGTTCGGCATAAAAAGTGGGTTTGTCCGCCGAACTACTTCGGCGGACAAACCCACTTTTTATGCCGAACCAATGTGAATAGTGAATCCTGAATATGAGTCTCAGTTATGACTTCAATCAATTATATTTTCCACAAGTTTAGTACTCCTCGACCTTACTGAGCCTCCACCTCAATATCAAAATAAATTGTTTCACTCCGCTTAATTCTATCAACTTTTGTCGTCCGAGAAACATGAATTTATATTCCATTAATTTAAATCACTTTTCACACAAGCATTAACAATGAATTATAACATGAACAGCATGATGCAGTTGTAAACATTGGCATATGTTGATATAGAAACTCCCAAAGCGACGGCACTTGTGTGACAAGTCATTTTCGAAGAGACGTCATTCGTTCGAAATGATGTCATGTTTTGGGATTCGACTACATTGTTGTTAGAAGATTGATGGCATGCTACAGTTAACGCTTAACAATGAACGCTATTTTTTGTTCGGCATAATAAAATATACTCGCCCAAAAAAGAAAGTGTGCATTGCAGAAATTGACCAAACTCCAAAAAAATAATTTCGTAGGTGTAAAGAGTGTTAACCTGTTCATGAATAAGTTATATTGAACACAAAAACAGCTTTCCCCGTTAAAATTGCATTAACGTTAAATGACGTGCTGCACGTTTGTGAAAAGGCATGTTTTGCACGTGGAGAGTCTGAAAATTCATGCAGCAGTGTGAATCCTTGGGTATTTAAACACTAAAGTAAGGCCTTCCTATCGTTCACATTCAAACTTGCGCTGCTGTTAAAACGAATCCACATTAGCATGCCAAGATTGACAATGAATCAACGTCTCCTTGCCCTGGGTATGATTAGAGCTGGCAGAACACACAGAAAGGTTGCCCAGCATTTGAACTGCCACCGTAACACTGTAGACAGGCTAGTCCATCGACATGCACAACATGATGACGTTCGAGACCGACCCCGCCCAGGGAGACCCCGAGTTACCACCCCTGCACAAGATCGGTATATCCGTGTCGTCCATCTCCGGAACCGGCAACAAACGGCAACGACGACAGCCAGAAACATCCCTAACCTGAGACGGATACATCCTCAAACAGTAATCAACCGGCTGAGAGAATACGGCTTACGTCATCGAAGACCCGCAATTCGTCCGATTTTGACGTTACGCCATCGTCGTGCTCGACTGCAGTGGTGTAGACAACATCTCAGGCATCCCTTACACTGGTGGCTACGTGTTTTATTCACAGATGAATGTCGTTTCCATCTTTCATCATCAGATGGCCGCCAGAGAGTGTACATGCGTCGAAACGAACGCTACGCAGATCCATGTGTCGTGGAGCGAAACCGTTATGGGGGAGGGTCTCTCGTGGTGTGGGGTGGCATCACTGCCCGTAACAGAACTGACCTGGTCATTATTGATGGCAATCTCAATGCAGCCAGATATCGTGATGAAGTGCTTACACCTGTTGTTGTCCCATTTCTGCAACGTCACGGCCCCGGCGTCATTCTACAGCAGAACAACGCCTGACCCCACGCAGCTCGTGTTGTTCAACAGTATCTGCAGCAACAACAAGTGGATGTTCTTCCCTGGCCCGCACATTCGCCCGATATCTCACCCATTGAGCACGTATGGGACGAAATGAAACGTCAGCTACGCCGGCTTCCCCATGCACCGTCAACGCTTGTGGAACTCCAAAGACAGCTTATCAGAATATGGAACAACATCCGACAACACTTCCATGCTAACTTGTTCGCTTCCACGAGGCGTAGATGCACAGCAGTAGTCGATGCAGACGGAGGTCATACCAGATATTGAGTGTGTGACTTTTGTGTTTGACCCTTAGTGTCTTTGACTCTCCATGGCACCAAGAGTATTCGTCGTAGCGTAATGAAATTTCTCGTGTTGATCACAAATTGATTCATCTGTGATTGAATAAAATTTCCATGAATGAAAATGATATATATCTTTTTTTAGTGTTATTTTTTAGCATGCACACTTTCTTTTTTGGGAGAGTATAATTGGAACGTTTCTTTTCATGTTCTATCGGTCGATAGTACCTGAGTTTGTGTGATTTCTGAAATAAAACCTTCAGCAGCTTCGCTGCTTCAGGTTTTATTTAAGAAATCACACAAACTCAGGTACTATCGACCGATAGAACATGAAAAGGAACGTTCTAATATTATATTAGTATTTTATAATATCAATCTCGGTACTGTGGAGAGCCAATACATTCGGTATTCTCACTATTCTGAAATACAATATGTCGTTTGGTATTCTGTAGTACCTCCATTTTGAAACTCCTATGGTGACAATTGGAGTACCAAATTTAGTACTCTGGAAAACCTGGATTTTTTAGAGAGTAGTTCCTATTCTGGGGAGTCTGTACATATAGACCATATGTTCCAACATACAGGCGTTTGGTGGGTTTGCTAATGGAAGTTATAGTACCCTGGCTGTGATTTCTAGAGAAGCTTGGCAACCTATACAGACATCCAAGACTTCACTGGACACTAGACAGTACACCTATTCGAAGTGTTACCTTATTATTAGGGAGAAAAATAAGTAGAATTCTCTAGGCCTTTAACCGTTAAGACCCCAGGTAGATGCGAGTTTTATAACTGTTTTGTGAAAATTTTCTAAAGTGTATTCCTCCCTGAGAACTCCACTGGTAGGCTGCATTGATCTTGCCGGCAGTTTTACACTAATGTTGGCTGCCTGTACAGGAAGCCAACAATGATGTAAAAACACGATTGAGTCACTTGCAGCCTGAGTACAAGTGTATACAATAATTGTCGTAAATTTAATCTGGAGATTTAAGGGTTGAGGACACCAGTAGTATGTCTCGCACGTTTGAGGTAACATTGGCCGGACCTCGGACCTCGGATTCGAGTCGTTCAAGTAACTGCTCGATGGCTTATAAGGGATATTTGGGATAGGTATGTCTTGTGGTACAGGTAATAGTATCCTCAGATAAGTATCCTTTAAAAGGTATCCTCAACTGATACGTAGCCATGTCATAGGTATTCTCAAATACTGAAATGAGTCGAGGAGTCGTTCGAGGAGTCACTCGAACGAGCAATTGCTCGTTGGCTCATTTGTTCGATGGGATTTGAGTCGTTCGAGCATTGACTTTTCAGTGACTGCTCGATGGCTTACAAGGGATATTTGGGATAGGTATGTCTTGTGGTACAGGTAATAGTATCCTCAGATAAGTATCCTCTAAAAGGTATCCTCGATAGGTATCCTCAAATAATACAATACCTGGGCCATAGGTATCCCCAAATACTGAAATGAGTCGAAGAGTCGTTCGAGGAGTCACTCGAACGAGCAATTGCTTGTTGGCTCATTTGCTCGCTGGGATTCGAGTCGTTCGAGCAATATGCCGAGTCACTCGATCGAGCAATTACTCTGAAGCTCATTTGCTCGATGGGATTCGAGTCATTCGAGCAATGGTTTATCAGTAACTGCTCGATTGCTTATTGGGTTTTTGGGAATGCTTTTGTTATACACAATGGAGATAACCCTGCATACAGATTATGGGAAATCAAGCAATCTGATTGGTTATAAATGATTAGACAAATGAAACAACAAGAGTACTTAGAATAGGGTCAGAACAAACAAGAATAGACCAGAAATTGCTAAATATAGTAATAATAAGGTAAACTGTTCCAACTAATAGGCTCTTCTACGCTACTAGAGTATACACCAGAACAAAGAACATGGCCAGATAGACGAAAACTATTGCATATATAGAAAGAAGCAGAGAATTCTGAAAGAATTCGAAATAGTAAAAGTTGGGATAGATTTTGGTGATTTGGAGGGATTGTCGGGTTGTTTGTGGTAATTAGATTTACTCTTCTACAAAGGAACACACCCTCAAAACATACCCCGTCCTATTGCAGAAAAATTGGGTAACATAGCAATCACGTGCTACCATAGAAACCAAGATGGCGGCCTCCAGTATACAAAATGGACGACGGAAACACGTATCACCCTAGCAACACGCGCTGCGCATGCGCACTCACACCACGTATCACTATGGAGATGACGTCACAAGATGGCCGATCACGCGGGTTACCATAACAACACAACATGGCGCCACTAGGTCAAGTGACATGACGTCACTTCCGGTCCGGCACCGAGGTCCGGCCAATGTTACCTCAAACGTGCAAGACATACTACTGACACCTTCAGAATCTATGACAAGAATGAAATGAATATGTTGCGAGATCCGAAGTTGATTTTCATTGTTTTTTCCTAAGAGAATCCTTTGCGGGAATCAATTCTGAACCTCGCATGAATTTTAAGCCATGGATATGTGAGCAAAGAAAAAAGACGTGATGGTTATGATGAAATAAATGATACAATGTTTATTTCTACACAGTGGGTATGAAATATACAGGCCACTTTTAAAAAGATAGACTATGTAAAACTTAAATTAGCACATATTCAAATAAAATATTTCAAGTATCAATGAATGGACACAGAACTGATGAACAGAAAATTGTTAACCTTATTTAGTTCATGATTTTCTGACACCTGACACAGAATGAGGTTTAGTTGATAAAAATATTCTCATTTATAGTACAATATCACTCCCAGGGTGATAAATCTCCCAATACCCTCACGTGATTGTTCTAGAACTTCCGCGACATTCACCAAACCTGCAGTGCGTATTGACAATACAGTTAAAACTAGAAGTCCTGTCACGAATAGTGCGCTTATCTAGGCTTAATTGCGCGTTCGAATTGCCATATCGAATGGCATCCAAAGCACGGTAGGTTCTCTTGGTTCCTCATAGCAAACACATGCAATGTTTCTGCCAATGGACCTCCGGCTTACCCGGCGGTCCATTGGCTGAAACATTGCTTGTGCACAGGCCATATGTAGAAATTTGATAGCTTTACTTGGGCCTTAACGCGTACATTAACGTGCATATCAACGTGCTATTTGTGCGCATTTCATGACAGGACTTCTCGTTTTAACTGTATGATAATCCAAATAACATTCATTTGTAAAATTTTAAACGTCGAGAATAGAAAGAGAGAGTTCCCAGTTTATGACAAGTTAACACTGTGCAAATGAATATTGAAATATCAATGGCGTACCTACGGGGTGGGGGCGGGGGCGGCTAGTCGATTGGTGTGTATGGGGGAGGGCTAGTTTTAACTAGTACCTTGGTACCTTGCGGTCGTTGCCCCTTAAGGTAACTGGGAGGAGGAAACAACAACCGGAGGCCCAAAACACCACACAGCGGCCTTTCAAAATTTATCTTTGCCATCTCCCCGCTCCTCAAAGAGAAAAAAAAAAACAGGCTAAGGCACCCTATATTATAGAATCCTGGCTACGCACCTGCAAAATACTAAAATTTAAAAGGGCAGTTTTTTCCATAATGCATCTGGGAATTTAACAAATTTAATCTTACTAGAACACAATGAACTGTGTCAAACAAGATTGAATTGGCTAAATTCGCAGGGAATCTGCGTGCCTCACAACTCGAGCGACATTGTTTCAATGCCGATTCTTTGAACTTTGTTGTTATTTAACGGCACTATCAACAGCCAAGTTCATAACGTATTGGGTAGTTTTACACAAAACGTCATTTCCATGATTCTCAGGTCTCGTAGAGTGTGATGAAAGGTGTTTAAAAAGAGTATGTGTGTGCGGTTTCGAGCGTCCTTTCGCAACATAATATACATAATCTCGTGTCAGCAAATATATACAAATTCCCGAGAGCCACTTTTTCTGTGTATGTTACGGTCTTGTCTATTTCTTCTACTTCAACAATATTTCGGGCCGAAACAGGCGCCCAGCCGGGGGAGGTACGACGTGTGCTAACGCACATCCCTACAAAATTGGGGTTCCACTTGATGGACTATATCCCATTTGTGAGTTGAAAAATGTGTTAAATGGGTCGACTTCGCTTACCGCGATATATCGTACTCTCCGTGGCTTAGGTTTAGCGATGCACCATGTACCACTGGGCAGTTTCTATTAAAGTCAGACAAGCTCGGAATAGGGAAAAAATAATTTCTTTCAGATGGAGGATCTGTCTTCGATAATGGTTGAAAAGCACAAGGGTGGTCGGATTGTTAACCCTTTATCTAACGAATCGCCCACATCCGCCCGCGTTATTAATTTGCATTGAGCAGTTGAAAAAATAAAAATTTTCAAAATATTTCAACAAAACCATATCATGTGACCCCTCATAGGAACGAGCTCATTCAGCTCGTTCCAATGAGGGGTCACATGATATGGTTTTGTTGAATTTTTTTGAAAAATTAAAAAAAAATTATATTTAAAATAATAAATTTTGATATCGTCTGCGTTGGGTAAAGGGTTAAACCACTTATATAAGTTATTGGGTAAATTGTGTTGGGAGCAACGTGACCACACACCTCATAGTACCACTCACTGTTGAGCCCCAGAACCAGCTGGCAGTGAGACCATTCTCGTTCGCAAACTAGGGAGGTTGTGTTGCTTTTCCGCCTTCTCTGTTTTCACAACGACAGCCATGTTTTTTACGTCGCAACGGAATTTCGCCTATATAAATATCAACAACTAACTCGCGATCTCGCACGTCAGTGGTAGGTATTTATTTTGGAAGACATTCTTTTAGGTTAGAAACAACATGCCGTTCTATTGATATATGTATGCAATAGGCGTTATTTTCCGTAGATACACAGCTGCCCGAGTACACAACTCCGCCATGATCACTGGGGGGGGGGGGGGGGGGGGGGATTAATTGTCCTGCCCAATGACACAGCACAGATGGCGCGGGCCAGGAAATAAAATTAAAATAACTCTTAGAAGCCGGGGAATCAGAATAAATTTATTGAACATGGCACACCGCGAAACGCTTACAGTAAAGCAGTTGCTTCTTGTAAAGTGTCGTCTGCCTATTAATGCAGACGACACTTGACTAGAAGCACTTGTTCAGTGTTTAATTCTCCCTCAGTCCAAAGATAGCCGAACCGTCACGGCCAGATTACATGTAGTATTACATCACAGGCAAGAAAACTCGACTCCCGGCTTCTAAGTTATATTTATTTATTTGTTGGTGTTTAAGGTCACATACTTATGCACAATGGCTAATCATGACCGTGACAGTTTTACGGATGGAGGAAGCCGGAGAGAACCACCGAGCAGCGACGAGCAGCTGTCCGCTCCCCAACATCGTAACTCCGCACTGCAGCACAGGCAGTGTTAGATTGGTTGAAGACATGCGCACCATCGACGTGTAGTACGTCTTAGTACACAACGTCATCGTGCCCCCATGATGTGGACAAGTGCCTTGCCCAAGGACACAACGCGGGAGTCCGAATCCATCGCTCAGAAGGTCACCCATCCGAGGACTAACCGGGTTCGACGTTGCTTAACTTCGGTGATCTGACGAGAACCGTTTACAGCAACGCCACCGCGCCCCTTCTAATAGTTAAAAGATAATAAGCGGCGAATTTAAAAAGAAATAAGTTAACCACCATTTGACACAACCACAATTTTTGTTATACAGAAAATTCCTTATGTTTCATTTTTCATTCATATGAAAGCGTTTGTATCGAATAAATTACTGGACGGCCAGAATTTATTGGCTTTTTCAAAAGCGACAGACAGCATATTTTCATCACGATCTGGATGCCCGAACACTCACGAAAATTTCTGGGACAGCACAGAGTGCAAAGTCATTTACCATATTCGTCGAAATTAGCTTTCTCAGAAGAATAAAGGTGACGTTTGTGAACACGTGTTCTCTATTTAAAGCGTACACGTCCATACAATATTTGATTTCTGAGTGTCATTGTCGATGCACGTGCTGTGGATTTTATTGGAAGCATCGTATTATTATTCTTATTATTTAGAATGATACAAACTCGCCGATCAAATGATGCCCAATTAATCAATAAGCAGTTATTGTTCATGGCGGAGAGCGTGAAATTATTCGGAACGCAACGAAGATAAATTTTTCACGTGAATTCAGATATTATGTCACGCTGCTGTGTTTACTTCTGTGGATGAGACAACCGTTACTTATTCCCAGTTTCTTATTCGACATTCGTTATCAACCGATTTTATCGGTTGATAACGAATATTGAATAAGGAACTGGGAATAAGTAACGACTGTTACGTCCCTTTTACTTCTGATCACTTTCAAACAACTTCGTTTATCTCTTCCCAATGTCGTGTCTCCTGCAAATTCGTCTTCTCTAACGTGTTTTCATAACAGATTGAAGTAAGAAGTCTTACCCTTCGCACCGAGTCATTACATGCTCTTTTACATTCATGCCAAATCTGGTAGACGATATTTTTTTCTCAAATTAACGGCTTATTGTTGAAGGCAAGTGCACCATCGACATGCAGTTCGCTTTAGTACGCAACGCCATCGTGCTCCCAGGTGGATAATCCGGATTAGATAGCTTGATCGATGACACAGCACAGATAGCGCTGATCAGGATATAAAATTTAAACAGTTTTCTTTTGTGAAGCCTCTTAAAATTAGAGACAATAAGCCGCGAATTTTAAAAAATGAAAGTGTCAATGATACTGTAGCTTAACTTGACTGTGTGTAGTGTTTGATGAAAAGGATAATGTTCCATGTATGTGAAAGGATTATGAAATAAGACAAGAATTGTGATAATTGAGAATACGTTAATTTCTATTCCCTACATGCTATGTTTTCAATAAGAATAATTTGAGGTGTTTTCTGTACTAAAGAACTGAGGCCTGGGTTAATGTGGCACTCATTTAATGTATGTCAACCAAAGTTACCAAGTTACAGTAAAATCATTCCAAAACGAGTCATCCTTCCAAGTTACAATGAAATCCCTTTATAAATATGACTCGTAGACTTTGCTGAAGGAATTTAGGTCACGCGACGGTCCGGCGGCCAGGGTTGACCAATCGGGACCAAAATAGGATAGTCTCATCTAGATATCATACCAAGTTATCCAACCAAGTTACTACGAAATACCTTCATAAAACAACCTGTAGGCAATGCTAAAGGAATGTAGGTCACGTGGCGATGCGGGGTAACGCCTGGCCGATCATGACCAAAATAAGACAGTCTCATCTAGACATCATTATCCTTCCAAGTTACAATGAAATCGCTTCATAAATATGAACTGTAGACTGTGCTAAACAAATCTAGGGCACGTGCCTTTGCGGCCGTCACGGCTGACCAATCACGGCCAAAATAGGAGGTTCTCATCTAGACAGCATACAGGGTCATCCTACCAATTTACAATGAAATACTTTCATAAATGCAACCTGTAGATTGTGCTGAAGGAATCTCTGTAACATGCGAATGAAATCCCTTTATAAATACGACTTGTGTACTGTGCTAAAGGGTTTTAGGTTTCGGGCCAGTGCAGCCGTCACGGTTGACCGATCGCGATCAAAAGGGGACGTTCTTATCTGGACATGACCTCGAACCTGCGTATGAAATTTCTTGATGATCGGACAAGAACTACGGGGCTTAGCCTGTGCTAAAGAAAATGTGAATAGACATACAGACTCACAGACTTCCACACGCGTGATGGCAATAGCTTATATTGACTTTGTCAGTTTAAGCTAATAATATGTTGGCCATTTGACAAAACCACAATTTTATTTAGACAAAAGTGTCCATAGACTAAAAAAAGTGATCTGATTCTCAGGCAATCCCACATTGAATTTGAACCTCCTCATTGGATATTTTTATTGCCTTTCACTGTCTTCCAATATTAGTACAAATTCAGACAGACCCGAAACTGTTGATATTTTTTGACTGATGCATATTTATTTAGTTTCGCCTCCAATATGTTTGCCTTGTTACAATTTAAGGGAGAGTGCCTAGGCACTCTCCCATAAACTTTAACGAGGCAAATCTCCACAGATTAAATACTTTTACTTCAAAGATAATGTGAAGAAGATTGAAAGTTTGTTTTTATTTTTATTATTTTTCAAATTAAAAATGAATTTGTGTAAATATGCAGTTCCTATATTTCTGTTTGTCAAAAGACAGCCGAAACCCTCTTCATGTTTGCTCACTTTTTGCAAAATTAAAATTAAAAATAAAACTCTCCCTCTCTCACTGATTTGAAAAAAAAATTGCCTGGGAATCAATTAATTTATTTTGTCTGGCCTTATGTTTCATTTTCCGTTCGTAAGTTTCAGAGACCAGTGAAATTCCAATCAATACGCTCATGTGTCAAGTTGGGGAAAGGTATCTGAAAAACGTGAGCTCGCACCTGAGCTGCCACGGATGGTAAAAATAAAACGAATTTCATGAAAGGCAGTAACTCTGCCAAAAATGCTCCGAATAACATATGCATTGGACATGGGGCTTGACATCAATAAGATACATTTGCACACCAAATATGATGTCAGTCCACCAAGTATTTTAAAAGTGATTCATGATTCAATTTGGTAGCAAAAATGAAACAATTTCAAGTCCATATCAAGACAATAATTGTAGGGCTGTCACAATTAATCGATTAATCGATTGTTGATCGGTCACGACGAAATCGATTAGTATTTTTCGTTGTCGAATAATCGGTAAATTCTATCCCGTTTTAGATGTTTAATAATTAAAAGAAAATTTGATGAAAAAACAATTGTTTCTAAAGGTATAGAGTTAAGAACATCGTTGTTAAACCCCAAGAAGCCGTTGGAAGAATTTGTCTTCAAGATACATCCATCAAAGCTTTGATGTTCTGAATCTTTGAACTGTCATTGTAATAATCAAGACCGGTCGGCAGTTGCGAAGTTCGCAACTGCCGACCGGTCTTGATTATTACACTGACGGTTCAAAAGTTCAGAACATCAAAGCTTTGAATGTACCTAAAAGTTGATCGTCTTCGTTGTTTACTTGAGGTAGGTCAGCTGACTTGAACTTCATTTTTATCGACTTCAACGAGAGGGAGAGGGTGTGTGTGTGTGGGGGGGGGGGGGGGGGGGGGCATCTACACGTAGGTACGATTAATCGATTATTATCGATTATTTGCGACGATTAATCGATTCCTAAATTGAAAAATCGTGACAGCCCTAAATAGTTGCTTTCGCAAAAATACTCATAATTTATAACACCTGCATTGCATATGGGGCCAGACAACAAGATATATTTGCATACCAAATATGATGTTATTGACCCAAGTATCTTAAAAATTATGAAGTTTTAAAAACTCGTTGGTCACCAGCCAACTTAGGGACTGGTAGAACGACATTGCCAAGTATAGAGCTGCTTGTGTGGCTAAAAACAAGTCGGAGGGCATTTTGAACTTTGAACTGAGATCTTGATCTCATACGTGAACGTGAGGAATTACAGTACAGTCATTTTTTCATCAAGTTACTTTTCTTTTTGGGCTGATGTTATGTGCATTATCGATGGACCTTACTTTGAAATTAATTTCAAAACATTGCGTCATAAAAAAAATCAGACTAAAAAGTCCACATCGTTAATCGACTGCAACAAGTCGCCATCTGCAATGCTAAAACATTGCAAACTGTGCCTCTCTGCACTCAATGGACGATATATTTATCCACGAAAGTTTGCAAGTTGCATTCTGGGGCTTCAGGTTTTCTGATCTTTGTTTCAGGGGAAATCTCAAAATCACGCACTAACTATAAAGGACATCCCACCCTCGCTCCAGCCCAAGCTCTGGGGCCACTGATCTAATTCTGTAAGAAATTCGCTCTGTTATAGCCTGGAACCAGTCTAGCTCTCAAATAGGTCTCAGTCTATGTTTAATCTCACACGTATGCAGTGGCGTCGGAGCTGGAGATATGTTTCGCAGTTACACAATGAGTTAAAATGTGCGCATGCAAACGTGTCAATATACAGGCGGCATTCCTGTAACATTATTTGCAAATCCAAACAATATTTCGCCAAAGAATCCCACTTTCGGTCGCTTCGGTCCGTTTCTTGTACTTCGTACATCTTCCAACCCAAAGGCTGGCCTTCGGGTTGGAAGATGGTTGAAGTTGAAGAAACGGACAGGACAGTGGCCACATAGCGGCACATTCATCTAAACGAGAGACTATAGCGGGTCACGGTATATTTACCGATATACCATTGTAACCTTTCTCACAATGGGTCGAAACATGGTAGCATTGTACATTTGTGCCCCCTCTAAAATCGGTTGGGTTAAAAAATCAACCAAAAACAACTTGGTTGAGTGAATATGAACCCAACTGGGTTCATATTCACTCAACCCAGTTGATTTGGGTTAAGTTTTAACCCAAGTCATTTAACCCTTTGAACACGAGCGGCCGCCTTTCCGGTCCAGAGGCATGGTAAGCCATAACGTCATTAAGTGGGTTTGCTGCTGAGTAAATGTGTGGGGGTAGACCAATTAATATCTTCAACGTGCAGCCCCACGGCTGCACGCTGAAAATATTAATTTGTCTACCCCCACTAATGAATGTGGACGCTTCCAATTGCTGCCATTCAACTCACATGGGACATACCATCAGGGTTCAAAGGTTAAGAGTGTTGTAAATGTGAATATTAAATATCAAAGCCTCTCTATTCTCAATTTCGCTAAAATTTTATATATAATATATGTGATTTTCTATATGTTTTCCAAATCAACAGGGGCGCGCACAGACTGTTTCCTCCAGAACTCTTCTAATTCGCGCTCTTGCTGTTCTAACATTTCCTTTAGTCTTTTGATTTTCGACTCATGCGCCCCATCTCCTTCTGTAGGAGGCGTTCGTTTTAATGCCACCTTTTCTAAATGACTGTTGTCAGGCGACTTCGGTTCTTCCGCCATCTCATCGGGATACCCCTTCTTTGGCTCAGTTTTTATTTTAACCCCTAGAGGGTTGATGGTGGTTGGGGGTGATGACACAACATTCACATATCCATCAGTCGTAGGTTCTTTTTTCACTTGTGCTTCTGCGAGAGAATAGGAAGGAACAGTCTGTTTCGATGATGATGTTGTTGTTGTTGTGCTACCCGAAAACCGAGATATTACTTCGCGTGGCTTTTGGATGCTTGTTACTGGTGTTTGAGGCAACTTTCCTGTAACTGTTTTGTTGACAGCATTCTTGGCCAACACTGAGAGTGTATTTTCATTTAATATGGTAGCATAACCTTTGTCATCCAGCGTATATGCTCTGGGTTGCACTGTGTTATGCAGAACAGGATAAAGAACACTCTTTTCTCCCATTTTGACAAGAACAAACTTGCTGTTTTGCCCAAGAGACACGTCTTTTGGAATTATGTTTGGAACCTTCTTAGATCCAGTGGACAAACTCGACTTTGAAGTGGCTGTAGAAGAAACGCAACCGGCATAGGGAGGCACAATTATTTTATACGAGGAAGATGGGTTGACAGACGAAGAAAACGAAGGGGCAGCCTTTGTGATTTTCGAAATTGGTGCGTTCTTTTTCAACACACTCGTTTGTCTATTGTCAAGTTTACTGGAACCCTCTCCACCGATTTGTAATATTTTTACAGTCCCTGTGGTTCTGCGATCTTTCTCAACATTAGCACCAATATTTACATTATTATTTAAAATAACGGATTCTTCGTGAGTATTCATCATCGAAGAAGCATTTGACACTGAACGTCTGCTCGTCTCGCAGTCACTTTTCTCAATGTAACTGCGATCAATCCCCTTCTCCTTCGACACCGACTTTTTTGGAACTGACTGTTTGTGATACGGCCGTTTATGACAGGGGTGGTCGTGTAGTATGCTCTGAAGAAAAGGGTCCGACAATTCTTCCTCTGTGGGCTGTTGCCTAACTTCGAGCTCACAAGGTGTTATTGGGTTCTTTGCATTCAGTTTGTGAGGTGTACGTTCTTTTGAATTCAAAGATATTTTGTCGACAAGTTTTATTTTCTCGGCGGGTGATCCCGCCATAACTCCTTTACTAATTTTAGATTTTGTGGAACTTTGAATTTTCTGTTTCTTTTCTAAATTTGTCTTAATCCTTATGGAACGCTTTATCCTATTTGACATTAGTCGTTTCACTTCGTTCTCTCTGCATACTGATGAACATGAAGGGACAATATTTTCCCAGTCTTTTTGTTTCCACACACGTTTTTGATCAGATTCATCCACTTTGCAATTCAAACGCGACAAAACAACAAAACATTCCACACTATCCAAAATCTGCCGCAATCCGCTGAATGGGGAAGGTTCTATTTGTTTTTTCTGTTTTCTTCTCTTCTTTCCAAGTTGCTTAACTGGTGTTAGTGGGTTTGGTCTAAGACTGTTGTTATTTTCATTCACATCCGTTTCGGTGTCAGAATACTCATTATTAGAATCCTCAGAACAAGTGTCAGTATCACTGTTTTTCACAATTTCTTCGCCCGAACCGACGAGTGAAAAGACCGAATCGATCTTGATTGTGCAGGGAAGGGTCTCTTCCTCCAGTTCAACATTTCTTCCTGCAGTCACTAGTCTGTCCGAACAGTTGGTAGAATTTTTACGCTTATTATCTTGAAATTGAGGTGCATTTTGCATCGCAGTTACTGTACCATAACACGTAGTATCACTGCTAATTGATGAAGCAACCCTGGTAGTGCTGAGAACAGAAGACGGCACACAAGTCGTCGTATTGTAACTTTGAATACCTGGAGACACCCTGTTAGCACCAACGCCGGATAGATTAGCAGAGGATAACAATGAAATAAGTGCAGCGCTGGCACCAGTCGAATATGGGAGTTGTGTGTTATTTCCTCTCGTAACAGGTGTATTCCCAGCACTGCAAACACTAGCAGCACTCGACAAAATTGAATTCGATGTTGTCTTTGGTAAATTAATGAGCACATGTGCACCACTGTTAGTTTGGAAACGAAAGGTTCCACTGCCACTAGATTCGGTGTATCCTTTAGCAGGTCGGGTGATTCTTATATTGGTTCTATGCGTGGATGTAGGGCTCATCACAGGATTATTGTTGACGACAGGGGTGTAAACTGTTTGGGTGATGGGAGGGTCTGAATCATGTATAATATATGGAGAGGGAAGTTGTGGGGTGAGGCTGGATGCCGTTTCAGATGGAATAAAGGCAACAGGGACACTCGATGACTGTATTTTCATCAACGTAGGTCTGTCTTTGCTCTGCGGTTGCGTTAAAGAACTGTGTAGAATTGACGAATACTGTGTTGAATTCTGAACACTTGCGACCGTTTTCGTGTGTCCCGACAACACCATTGTTGAAATGCTGCTGGAATGAGTTTTGACCACAGGGGTTGGGCCAACTGACGTGAGGAGAGTCTGGTCACAACCTTTAGACGCGGAAGCTGTAGAGAGTAGTATGTCGGGTGTAATACGATCACACACCTTGACCACAGAACACGACGTACCGTGCATCTTCGCAAACACTGATGAACTACCCACGGCGGAAGTATTTATAGAATTGTTTGTGGGCCTATCTGATGGCGAAGATACAACATTATCAGAAGAGTTTGTAACAGTTACCGTGGTTGGCCGAAACGATCCCTTTTCATAGGAGTCCAACAAAGGCTGTATTCCAGCGATGGAGTTTGGTGTGATCAGATATGCTTTCCCGTTACTATTTGATGGTATCATGTACAACATCATACCTCCTTCTTTCGAAGTCGATGCATATAACTTATGGGATCCTGGCTGAGGAACTCCTCGACCTATGTCTTTAGAATACGTCATCAGCCACTGTCCATCCGCTCCCATTGATAACCTTGCTGAGCTACAAAATACAGAACAAGAAACTAAACAGGATCGCATGTTTCTCTTTATTACATGTACAAGGGCGTCGCGAAGATGGCCGATTACGATGGTGGGTTTGGGGGTGGGTGTGGTCGTGTAAACACAATAATTGGTCATGACTCAAGTCCCGACTAAAAGAAATACTCCAACTACATTATCAAGACCTGTATTCTTCGGAGGAATGCCTTGTTGATGTAGTTGGAATATTTGTCAATGGGGATTCTAATTAACTCTTTGACCCCGACAGACCGTTTTTCCAGTCCAGGAACATGATATATCATAATTTCATTAAGTGGGATGGGTGCTAAGTGCATGTGTGGGGTAGACCAAAACTCTCCCATTAATTGTAACAAGGCAAAGACCAAGGAACAAATTGTGTTCACTAAAAATAATTTAGCACTCTACCAGTTAAAGATTTGGTTGGGGCATTTTTTGCATACATGTACCTTTATTCCCATTCACATTCTAGTCATTTATCTTTGTTGATAGTGAATTTTAATAAATATCTTATCTAATTTCCATCAAACCATAGCACCAAATCAGCAGGTCACCAAATGTGTCCATGGGACACGAATGCCCCCGCTTTATGATAAACTATATTTAGTGGTTAACATAGTCCAAAAAGGCGCCATAACTCAAATAAAAACTATCGCACCACACTCAACATCAAACCCGTCTGGTATATTGCCTACAGTAAGATGTATGCCAAGTTTGATTGAAATTGAACGCCTATAACCCAAAGTACCATCCACAAACCAATATCAACGTGTCTTCTAAGTCAGAAATGGGCCATAACTCTGCAAAAAATATCGGACCAACCCCACTATCAATCCCAAACTGTAGTATGTGGTTATAAACCCATGTATAAAATTTTGTTTCATTTCGACCAGTCAAGCTGATGTTATCGCCCGGAAACTAATATCAACATGTCTTCTAAGTCGGAAAAGAGCCAGAACTCTGCCAAAAATAAAATCGGACCAAGTCCACTATCAACCCAACCTGTATTATGTGGTGTTAAATCTACGTATAAAATTTTGTTTCATTTCGTTCAGTCAAACTAAAGTTACCATCCGGAAACCACATTCGGGACGGACCCTCAAGGGTAACACTTAATGGCGGGGGTATAAAAATGAAAGTGTCAATGACACTGTAGCTCAACTTGTTTAAGACATGTACATGTATAGTATGTGACACAGCAATGACAAACATCTAGGTAATGCCCTGATAACAAAGGTGCATGTAAAGTATTGTAACGGCCTGTACATAAATGCTGACCGTAGCCTGTAACAAATGTGTAGGTAAAGTATTGTAAAGGTAGGCGACAGTTAGATGCTAAACTAGAAAAGAAACCTTTGAGTCCCAAAACCTGTATTATATATGAGGTATCCCATGGTACTAAACATTCACACAGAAAGTTATTCAAATGCGCGCTTTCAAATGGAAGTTATGCGGAAAAATCTGATTGCACCTAATTTTGTACAAAATGGCCACCAGCGGCCATCTTGAATTTCAGATCGGACCCCAAAACACTCGTTCTCGTCCCACGGTGAAAACAAAGGTACCCAAGAAGTTTCGTAAAGATCGGTTCATAAATACGGCCTCTAGCCCGAGCCGTATTGGCATTTGCACTTACAGTGCTGAAAGTAACACTAAATAAATCAAAGTTAGTCTAATTTGCATAATTTACGCACGAGAAAAAAACCCCGTATTATAAGTGATGTATCCCATGGTACTAAACATTCATACAAAAAAATTATTCAAATCGGAGCTTTCGTATGGAAATTCTGCGCAAAAATCTGATTGCACCTAATTTTGGTACAAAATGGCTGCCAGCGGCCGTCTTAAATTTCGGACCGGACCCCAAAACACTCTTTCTCGTCTCACGGTGATAACAAAGGTACCCAAGAAGTTTCGTAAAGATCGGTTCATAAATACAGCCTCTAGCCCGAGCCGTGTGTACGGCGCGACGGACGAACATGCGGACGACGGGCCATGGCAATACCTCAAAGTTGACTTCGCCAAAGTTGTGCTAAAAATCGGAATATAATTTATTCTTCATTAATGTTACCTCTTATTCCCGCGCTTGGGGAGTATTTTTCCAGTATGAATAATTAGATCTCACCTCCAGGTGCCAATACTTTTAAAGTTTTACAGTTGTATTTTTCAGAATTGTATTTCTATTTAGGGAAATAACTAATGGAAATGAACCATTCGCATTTTCAAAGATGTGGCAATTTGCCAGTTGGCAAATTGCAACATCTTTCGAAATACTAATGGTTCATTTCCATCATTTATATTCACTTATAGAATATACAATTCAGGAAAATACAATCGTAAAAGTTTTATCATATTGGCCCCTGTTGAGTGAATATTCATGCAGAGTGAAAAGCGTGTACGAGACAGTTGACGCAGTTTACATTCCACTGGCGAACTCCGCCTTTTTCAACTCATTTATGTGCTGCATTGTTTGAGTTGAAAGGTCGGCACTAAACTATAATGCGCGCACCGGGGAAATTTGATACATAGGGGGGCATGCAAAACTTTACAAATGAAAGTGTCAGTGACACTGCAGCTTAACTTGACCGTGTGTAGTGTTTGAAGAAAAGGATAATGTTCGATGTTTATAAAAGAATTATGAAATAAGACAAGAATTGTAATAATTGAGAATATGTTAAATTCTGTACCGTACATGCTATGCTTTCAACAAGAATAATTTGAGGTGTAGACCAGGGAGGGGGGGGGGGGGGGGGTCTGGAAAAAAGTCCCATACACGGGGCTGAAAAAAAAAAATTCCGCCCCAACACCACCCACCACCCCATTTTGAGGAGGAACAATTTTTTTTCCTTTTCTGGGAGGGGACCCACCCCCTAGTATCACCACAAACCCGCGTTTTACACAACTTTTTCCTAGGTTTCACATGTAATTATACTTCCATTTAATTAACCTGATACATTCCCTGCAGCTGCTTGTTTAAATCAGCTTTAACCCTTTAACCAAGACAGGAATAAAATGATACATTCAAATACAAAGAATTTTTTCATTTTTTGTCTTAGAAAGATAGCTTATGATCCCTCATTGTAACAAGCTTGACAAGCTAGGTTCAATAGGACTGATAAGCTATGTTTTTGAGACACAAAACTGCACATAAAAGGAAATGTAAAAAAAAATCTGAATTTCTTTGTATATAGCTTTGGCCGCTTATGATTGATAGTTTGAGTAAAAGCTGGTAAAGGGTTAAACTTTAATACTTTGAGATGTTTGTCTTTGTATGAAATGTCATTCAGTCTTGAGTTTCTAATAGATTTTTCTTATTTTCTAAGGAGTAACTATAATCAATAATGTCTGACCAAACTGATGTGCCGAAGAAGACAAAATCAACGTTAACTCTCAAATGCAAACATTGTTCCAAAATTTTTGAAAATTGTAATTATGTGAACCTACAGAGGCATGAAACATCTTGTCGAAAAAGGCGACCACCCCAAAATACTCTGCTTACTCAATTCTTCAAGGAGTCTTCAACTAAGCAACCTCGGGTAGAACATTCTCAGACTGAAAGTGAACATACTACAGAATGTTTAACAGAACAGTGTGAAATGACACCGTCTGTGTCAGATCGACCATGTTCATCTCAATTTTAAGAATCATCCACTGAATCATCACAAGTATCTACACTGGCAGTCAGGCTGTTTAAGCACATACGTGATAGTCCAGATGTTCACATAACCATCTCAATGTTTGGATGGAGCAAATTTGTTGAAATTTGTTTCTTCAAAATATTGATATGTCAATGTGGGTGAGCTGATTATTTCATTGACAGTTGTTGCTGTGTTCAATGTAGCAATCCAGTATGTATGCTAGGGCGAGCTTCTCGTTGTCTAACTTATCATTATGATAAAACATTTAGTTGAAACTGACAAAAATCTTGGTCAAGCCGACTCGTGTTCTTATTCATGAAAATTGCCATTATTGAACAATATTTGTGTTTCAACACATATAGGGTAGTTATTAGGCCACCCCACCCTCCCCCTGATTTCCATTTATGAGGCTATTGCTCTGGCTGCCCCTCTGCATATAGTATAAGTGTCAAATATTGTTTTATATCAGATTTAAAATACAAAATAAGCATTATTTCATTGCAAGGAAAAAAGTCACTTTTTTCTCAGGCAGACCACCCACCCACCCCGGCCTCGTTACTAAAGAATTGATGCCTGGGTTGATGTGGCCCACACAGTTAACGCGTGTCAACCAAAGTTACCAAGCTACAGTAAAAGCATTCCAAAACTGGAATCATACAGAGTCATCCTGCAAAGTTACAATGAAATCCCTTCATAAATACGACCTGTAGACTGCGGTAAAGAAATCTAGGCCACGTGCCCCACACGTGCAAGTTACAATTAAATTCCTTCATAAACAGGACATGTAAACTGTGTCAAAGGAAATTAAGTCACGTGCCCGAGCAGCAAACACGGTTGGTAAATCGCGACTGAAATAGGATGTTCTCGTCTAGACATTATACGGAGACATTATAAGGAGTCATCCTACCAAGTTAAAATGAAATTTCTTCATAAATGTGACTCGTAGACTTTAATAAAGGAATCTAGGCCATGTTCCTATCCGCTTGACCGCATTGTACCAAGTCATCCTACCAAATTACAATGAAATCCTTTCATAAATACGACTTGTAAACCGTGCTAATGAATCCAGGTCACGTGCCCAAGCGGTGGTAACGGATGACCGATCGTGACCAAAATAAGACAGTCTCATCTAGACATCATACCGAGTCAATGTACCAAGTTACAAGGGAAACTCTTCATAAATATGGACTGTACACTGTGCTGAACAAATCTAGGTCATGTGCCCTTGCAGTCGTAACGGCTAAACAATCACGATCAAAATAAGACGTTCTCATCTAGACATTATACCTAGTCATCCTACCAATTTACAAATGAAATCCCTTAATAAAGGCAACCTGTAAAGTGTGCTAAAAACCTAGCTAACGTGCCCCTGCGGCCATCACGGAAGACGAACCCGCCCAAAATGCGGTGTTTTCTTCTAGACATTATACGAAGTCATCCTACCATTTCGCAATGAAATCCCTCCCTAGATACGACCTGTAGACTGTGCTAAAGGTTTTCGGGTTTCAAACCCGCGCGGCCGTCACAGTTGACCGATCGCGACCAAAATGAGACGTTCTCATCTAAACATGACCCAGAACCCGCACATGGAATTTCGTGATTGGACGACAAGAACTACGGGGTGTAGTCTGCGCTAAAGAAAATGTGAACAGATTCACAGACTTCCACACGCGTGATGGCAATAGCTAATATTGACTTTGTCAAGTTAAGTTAAAAATTGTTTAAACACCGCATAATGTGGGCACAATTACATTATTTGGGTACAGCATTTACCATCGCTGTTTTGGGCCCTGGCGAAATAAACCCGTGGGTCGCAATCGAAAAAAAAATGCCGATAGGGTCACCGATCCAATGTCGAGTTGTGACATAACAAAAAGTGGGTTTAATCATTATCAACTTATCGTCCGGAAACGAATTTACTATGTGAAGGGGCACAGTGACCTTGACCTTTGACTTAGTGATTCAAAAATAAATAGGACTCTTTCTTGCACCAATGCCAACCTACCTATGAAGTTTCATGAACGTGGGTGGAACCACTGTCAAATTATCATGTGGAAACCAATTGTTTACGATTTATTATGTTCAAGGTCACTGTGAACTTGACCTTCCATCTAGCGAGTCCAAAATAAATAGGGTTCTTCCTCTCACTGATGCCAACCTACCTACGAAGTTTCATGAACGTGGGTTGAACCATTATCAAGTTACCATCCGGAAACCAACTGTTTTGATTTACTATATTCAGGGTCACTGTAACCTTGACCTTTGACGTAGCAAGTCTAAAATGAATAAGCTTCTTCCTCTCACGAAGGCCAACCTACATATTAAGGTTCACGAATGTGGGTTCATCCGTAGTCAAGTTATCATCCGGAAACCAATTGTTTATGATTTAGTATGTTCAAGGTCACTGTGACCTTCACCGTTGACCTAGTCAGTCCAAAATACATAGGGTTCTTCAACCTACCTACGAAGTTTCATGAACGTGGGTCAAATCATTATCAAGTTATCGTCCGGAAGCCAATTGTTTACGTCATCAAACTACAAGTCGAGTTTGACTTCGCCACAACTCGACTGAAAACCCTCAAAATACTGCGAAAACAAAGACTTAATCTAGAAAATACGAATGAAAATAGCATCTGGAATTCAATATTCTCACATTTCATTATTCGACAAGTGAGATTCTACAGTGGCGTGGAGAAGATAGTGGCCAAGAATTTCGACCGGATCGCCACACAGTCGAACGTCTCTGTCCGTTTTTGTAACCACACTACTGTGCAGTTCATGGAGAGTGTACTATTCTTAAGACAGACACCCGGGTAGTGGAACTGCCAACCGCACAGGGACCCATTAAGTCTGGGTAAAATAATTAGAAATGGGCAAAATACCGAAAAACCGAACCGATTCCGATATAATGGGGATAGCGAAAAACCGAACTGAACCACCCATTGAATTCCGAAACCACCAGTATTTACAAATTTCCTACATTCGCTATTTATAAGGCATTGTGGAGGCTTGATAGCAGCTGAAGTCGTTCTTCATTTTCATGAAAGAAGTGGCTGCTTTTCTTCTCAGTTTTCTAACTCTTTGAGATGGATAATTGTGCAGAATACTCGGCTACAACCTGCACATGTCCAGTTGCTTAGCAGATTTCTAGTCAAGTCTTGGCTGCCTTTATAGGCAGCCAAGACATGACTAGAAATTACTGATCAGGTAATTTGTCTGTTGTCAGCAGGACGTCCTAATGATGGCACGTGCTCTGAAATCGCAAAAGTCTGTGATATGCCTTTAAAGTTATTTATTTATTTATTGGTGTTTAAGGTCACGTACTTATGCACAATGGCTAATCGTGACCGTAACAATTTTACGGGTGAAGGAAGCCGGAGTACCCGGAGAGAACCACTGAGCATCGACTAGCAAATGTCAGCTCCTCAACATTCTAACTCTGTTCAAGCTCCTCTCAAGCAGGGTTACAGCGGTTGAAGACATGTGCACCATCGACGTGCAGTACGCCTTAGTTCACGGCGTCATCGTGCCCCCACGTAGGCAACCGGGATAAAGTGCCTTGCCCAATGACACAACGCAGGTCGTCCCGGACGGGGATCGAACTCTGGGACCCCCAACATGGAAGTTCAACAGTCTACCACTGAGCAACCGCGCTCCCTGCCTTTAAAGGAAAAGATGCGGTTGGGACAAGTCACAAAATTACCGTACATACGATTTGTGTTGAGCAACTTATTCTGAATGATCCTGGTGCGAATTCCCCCTTGGTTCTATCAGCAAAATTCAGATACCAAATACCGAACCGATACCGCAGTATACCCCCCTTAAAAATACCGAAACCGATCTCAAAATTTCTGTACCGCCTCTCTCTCAAAAACATAAGATGCTCCAGAAATGTTTAGAATGCCTCCTTCTATCAATGATTTCATCAAACGTTAACCTTCTGCAACCGAATGTCGAAATATCAAACTTTCAAGCTGCAAATGTTTCCCATCATGCAACTAGGAATCTAACCCATTCAGTCGTGTTTGACAGAGCTCAGTGGGGTCTGCCAATCAAGATTAAATTGGGTACATTCCCAGTTACATAAGGGGAAAAATTTGCTGGTGCACTTTTCGGAATTTTGAGGAATGTTAACACTGTATGGAATTCACTACGGGCGTTTTTGTTTAGGCTCTTCCGGTTGAAAGACACTGACAAGATCGAGCGTAGGGGGATGTTTGTTTTATTGATCATTTTCGACACATATTTTACCAAAATTTCACAAAACTATCTCATGTGCATTTGTAGATGTGCAATCTACCTTCACGCTCTGCGTGCTAAGCTCAAATAGCTTATTTTATCTCTAAAAAATCAATTTTTGTCTACCTCGAAATTAGAAAACATGCTTTTTTCGGCAGTTCGTTGTCGTTTTCGACTGCAAGGGAGGATTTGTCAGCGCTACAGCTGTTCAGATGCCAACTCCAGCCATTCATCCTTTCATTTTGTCTGGAACGACTGCGTCGACCATCCCCTCTCTTTTCGTTACTTTTCTGCGACAAGTATATGTGCATGGTGCACGTGTTTCGTGGACAAAACATGTGAATATTACCCACGAAGAGAAGTCGAGATTGTTTTCTGGAGCTGTTCATTAGTATTTCTTTGTATTAGTTTTATTTTCAGGAAAGTGTAATTTTATGTTTAGTTTGTATGTTTGCTAGGGGAGGATTACAGGGTGAAATAAGGAAGTTTAGGTAATAGATTATCCAGAGTTTGAATTTGTTTACGTTAGTTGCCTTTTTCCGCGTGTTTTGCCCATATCGGTCATTAGGCCCCACATATATTATATTTGCAAACATAAATGGAAAGTACTCGACGGGTGTCCAAACGGAGGTAAGTATGGTTATTAAAGGGGGTCAGGGGTGCAGGTGGGGAAGATTGAGGATACACAGGCGTGCAGGCAGTGTGATATGACGTATGGTGGTGGTTGGCCAATGGAAAGTAGAGGGGTGTTTGCCAGCTGCAGGGATATTTTACAGTTGTTAGAGAAGTGTGTTGGATTCGAGCGGGAAATTGCGGAGCTGAAGGGGAAGCTGTTGAACTTCACAAATGAGCTCGGTCTGAAGATTCTGAACAGGGACGCGAGGTGTAATGGGAATTGGACCTGTGAGAGGAACGACAGAAAATCAATAATCGACTGTATTCTCACAGATATTAATTTATGGAGGGAGGTGATAGGGGTAGATGTGGATGATGAGGGTAAAAGGGAGTTGGATAGTGATCACAACTTGATTACAGTGACGATCAGGACCAAAAACCTAGTAAAAAGCAAAGGAAGCTTCAAGAAGATTTGGGAACTCAAAAAAGTTGATGACTGGGCGAAGTTCGAAGAAAAATTGAATCCAAAGCTTGCAACCGTACACAAAGGGGGAAGTGTCCAGAAGATGGCCGACGCCATAGTTGCGAGCCTAGTGGAGGCAGGGCATGAAAGTGCAGGAAAGATTAGGGTGCCAACACGGGAACTTGGGTACAGAGTGAACGAAGAACTGAAAAGGGCCAAAAAGGGTTGAAAAGCTAAATGTGCTGCATACAGGAGAAGTAGAAATCTCAAGGGGGCGGAAAGTAACGAGGCCATGGTAGCAAAGGAAGAATACCAACAAGCACGAAATAAAGTAAATAAGGTTAAAGACGATAATCAGAGAGTGCGAAATAGCAGTTTTATTTGGACGATAAGAATGACAGGGGGGTCGAGTTCGAACGTATTTTGGAAATGGGTAAATAAACGCAACAAAGGAAGTAACCCACAGAGTATTAAAGTATTAAAGTAGATGGCAGAGTTACAGACGAACAAGATCAAATCGCATCTGAACTAGCCAAGCACTGGGAAAAGGTAAACGATAAGCGATGTGGCATGGGGAACCCACCGGAGTATTCGAACCAGGTCGAGGAAAACCTATCGAACTTCGTATGCAGCGAAATTAAAACGGAGGAGGTGCGAAAGGTGATCCCAAAATTAAGGAATGGAAAAGCGGGAGGGGTGGACGAAATTCCTAACGAGTTTATCAAAAAAGGGGGAGAGCAACTATTGGAAAGCCGAACACTGCCCTATTCAATTCAGGCACAGAAAAACAAGAGTTTCCCAATTGAGTGGAGAGAAAGCAAAGTGACATTTATTCACAAAAAGGGGGAGAAAGACGTTTTGGATAATTATCGAGGGATCTCTGTCGTAGCAACATTGGAAAAGTTTTCTGTAAAGTCCTGTATGGGAGATTCTCTAGAGGAGGTGATTGAGGAGAAGGGTGTTTTGGGAGAGATCCAGAATGGCTTCAGGAAGGGGGGGGGGGGGGGGAGAGTCACTGGTCATTTTTCACGCTATCCCAAATGATACAATCCGCGAAAGCAAAAAAGAAAAAGATGTTTATGGCATTTTTGGATGTTAAAAAGGCATACGATAGAATATGGAGAAATGGTATGTGGCGAAAGCTCGATGCTCTGGGCTTGGGAGGCGAGTTTGTTGGAATTCTAAAAGCATTATATAAAGATGTACAGAGTGAACTTAGCTTGGGTAAAATAACAACAAACGTGTACCTATGGAGATAGGACTAAAACAGGGGTGTATCCTTTCGCCAATTCTTTTTGCATTGTACATCAAATGTTTGGGAGATGAACTCCTGCGTATCGACGAGGGGGTAGGAGATGGGGACTTGGAGATCCCAGGGCTATTTGTTTGCAGACGATATGGTGCTAGTGCCAGAAAGCAAAGAAGGGCTATCGAAAATGCTGGGAATTGTTGGGAAATATGGGAGCAAATTGAGACTCAAACTTAACGAAAGCAAGAGCAAAGTTATACCTGTGGGCCGCAAAGTGGATCCCACTCGAAGGTGGAGAGTGGGGGAGTTCCGTATTCCGGAAGGTAGCAGCAAACCTCTTACTGTATGAGAGAGACAGGTGACTACGAGTATCTGGAGGTAAATATAAACATCACAGGAAGAGGCATCTACCGAAACCACACAAATAAATTGATTCTGAAGGGGAAGCGAATCCTTTACCAAATGAAAATTATAGGGAGAAACAGTTTCAATAAGGTTTTCGTGGGGAAAATCATTTGGGAAAATGGTGGGTCTGCCAAGTATAACATATGGTACGGAAGAGGTACCCCTAAACCTGACGGCTGTAAAGAGCTTCGAAACCCTGCAGAACGATGCAGGCCGGTGGATAACGGGGTCGAGTAATGCCGCAGCACAGGTGTGAGCTTGGGTGGATAAGGATCAAGGACAGGATAGACTTACTGAAACTCGGTTATCTTAATAATTTGGTAAATCTCCCCGACAGCCGATGGTGTAAAGTAATGTTCCGGAGAATTTTCAACTCAAATATCGATCAAGACAGGGTGGATGGTCCAAGTGAGGGGGCTAATAGAGAACTCCTCAATGGAGATCTCGGACCTAGACGTTGGGGCATACCAGGGTAAAAAAATCGTCACAGAAACGGTCATGGAGGATGGTAACCTTAACTGGCGAGAGGGGGTCAAACCAAAGAGGTATTTGGGTGGCCTGCGTGATAAAGAGAATCCTGTTTTAATTTTGAAGAGTACCTTGATGGCACCTTTGGGAGGTCACTGTTGTTCAAGCGGAGGTCGCGATCCCTGGAGCTGAGGGGAAAAATTGGGAAAAACAGTGGAAAGGAGTGCCAGATGTGTAATTTGGGCGTGGTGAAGACTTTGGAACACTTTCTTCTATAATGCCCAAAATACCACTCTAAAAGAATAAGATTCACTAGGAGTATAATGGGGAAGTGGGGTGGGAGAATGAAAGACATGTAGTTAGTGAGAGACTCAAAGGAGAGGGTTAATATGCTAATCAGAGAGATTGGGAAGAATGGGGCAAGGGATGTATCAAGCAGTTCGTCTCAGAGTGTTGGAAGGAGAGAAGAGGCGTGGGAATAGGGAGGCAGTTGGGAGTACAGGGGTAACCAAGGCCTTCTCAACCGAGAACCGCGACAAATCAGCGGCCGCCCAAAGTGTTATTATTATTATAAACAACGTGTGTACGGGTTAATCTGTATGTCATTACAATCGCACGAGAAACTGAAATTGAGCACCCAAGTCAATATGGGCTACAAAGTACGAAGGACTTCATTATATCTCTAGGTCTCTACCTCCCAGAGAAGCCGAATGCAGAAAAATTGTGTGTGAGTTTGAGGAGGAAAGGGGGTTTAGGACGTGATCTTCTTAGAGATTTCGATAGCCTTTGGCGAAAAAATGGTTGATTTTGCGACTACCCGAAGATTGGGAATATTATTAATATTTTCTCTCCAACTTCCAGTGCAAGGTATGCGCGTCTCACGTGAGAAGGCCATGTGAGATAGATAACTATTCAATCATCGCCATGCATGCATCATCCAGAGATGATGTCAGAGTCAGATTTTGAAAGTTTAAAGTCACACAAGCACGAATGCTGAGAAAGTGATTTTAATCACATTTCAGTATTTAAGAAAGAGTATAACACAACTACACATTTGTCTATATTTTGATCTTTTAAACTGTTCGTTGCTACTCATTCCAACCCAATTTGTCTAATACATCAAGTATAATCAGGCCTTCCAGCCTTAGCATTACGGAGAAGAAGAGAGAGGAAACAAGGGAGGAGAAAAAAGAGCACAGGGATAGAGAAAGAGCTGCTCGCAGAGAATCCACTAGTGGATCTCATAAGGTGAGTCTTAACAACAGTAACAAGCCAGGGGCAAAGGGGTCCCAAAATCAGGATAAGGGTAATGGAAATGATCTCCTAAAGTCTTTTCTATAGGACAGAGAGGAGAGAATGAGGGATAGAAAAGAGAGAGAAAAGGAAAGAGAAGAATATCAACTCCGTTTAGCAGAAATGGAGAGAAAACATGCTAGACAGGAAGAGATTATCTTTAATCTCACCCGTGAACCAGCAGAAGAGAGTATTTATTTATTTATTTATTCATTGGTGTTTAAGGTCGTATACTTTTGCACAATGGATAATCATGACCTTGACAGTTTTACGGGTGGAGGAAGCCGGAGAGAACCACCGAGCAGCTCCCAGCTCCCCAACATTGTAACTCCGCACTGCAGCACAGGCTGGGTTAGATTGGTCGAAGACATGCGTACCATCGACGTGCAGTACGCCTTAGTACACGGCTTCATCATGCCCCCATGTGGACACTCGGGGTTAAGTGCCTTGCCCAAGGACACAACGCGGGAGTATGAATTGATCGCTCAGACGGTCATCCATCCAACGATTAACCGGGCTCGACGTTGCTTAATTTCGATGATCTGACGAGAACCGGTTGCCGCAACGCCACCGCGCCCCCAGCAGAAGAGAGAACCTCTACTGTTGATAGCCAACCTCTCAGCTCAGTTGGGTCTCAGCACCAACAGTAACTGTGCTGCATCTCGCGGCTCATCTGGAGCTTCACCTCCTTGCAAACCCCATCAGGTAATTGCTACAGCTGAGGTGCATGCAGTACCTGAGCTAACAGCTAGCTCTTCTGATGGAGAGATTCCCGCCACCAAACCCCAGACAGCTAAGGAGAGTATCTCGGAGGGGCTTGCTCCCCCAGAGTCCTCTTCTAGCCGGGGTGTGGAGGCTAAAAAAAACAGAAAGTGAGGTCTCCGCGGACCCAGCAGATCCTTGTAATCTAGGCTCTCTCTGCCCAGAGAAAGCCCTAGACATAATGCTTGCTACTCGCTGAACCCCACATCTGAAAACACAGGTACCAAAACCCCTGTTAAGTGTAAAAGTAAAAGAAAAAACTTCCTGGATCTGGAGATCGAGTCGAAGGAAGTTCATGACCAGGGCTTTTCTCACATGATTGACAGGCAGGTCAAGAAGGTAAGGAACTGCCCTCCACCATCCACTAACTCATCCGAGCCAACCCCGTCAATTGGTAACACAGTTAATGATACCCAGCCATCTCAGTCTGGGCCACCTCTGGGCCTCCTCCACTCATGGAAAGACCCTGGACTACAGTAGTCTCCAACAATATCTCAAAACTTAAGCTAGCCAATAACCAAAAAAAGAGAAGGAGAGGCGGAATCCTCGCCCCTCCCTAAATGACAACTTCATTAACAAGGGTAATCAGACAGAGCCTAAAAAGCTGAAAATGGGAGAGATTTCATTCCAAGGCCACTGGCAAAGTGACCTGGAAACTAAGTCACTTGCTCCGATCGAGAGACAATAGTAATAAACAGCTGCGCCATGAGCGCATGATACACCCGTTATTAATTACAAGAGGGAAGCACACAATTCCTTCCATCAACATATACTTGCCACCAAAAAAATCATGAAAATTGCTCAAAGCATTTTCAAGTTATTGTCCGACATGTGGAAAATTGCCTATATTTTGACGAATATAGTGCCATAACTCTGCAATAACAAATCGGACAGCGACACAACTCGAAAGGGAGCTTCCTTCCATCAACATATACTTTTCACCAAATAATCACAAAAATTGCTCGAAGCGTTTTCGAGTTATTGTACGTGTGGACGGCGGACGGAGGGACGGATGGACGGACGGACAGCGGTATACCATAATACGACCGTTTTTTTTCAAAACGGGCGTATAAAAATTATTGCTAATGGGATTAACATAAATGGCAGGTGGCACGCAGTGGAGGAATATAGAACTTCCCCGCCCCCAATACAGTGCCACAAATGCCAAAAGTTCGGGCATATCGCGAATAAAAGCAGAGGAAATCTAACCTGCATGAAAGGTGGAGGTAACCACCTCACCAAGTCATGCAGATTGGATTCCCCCTCCTGCCCCATCTGCAAAAGGGATCATCCAAGCAATTATCGCGGGTGCCCCCACTACAAAAAAAGGTTAATACGAACATAGAACTAAAAAACCTATATCTAATTAAGCCTGACAACGCTTCTCTCTCCCCCCCCCCCCCCCCCCCCCCCCCACCATACTGTTTGCTTCCTAATCGCAGGATCTCTCTACTCGGTACTGAACAAACATATCAACACCAATCTAGGTGACACATGCCAAGACGTTAGCCGATCGGCGTCCTGGCTATTCAAAACGCATATTTCAGAATCTCCTGTCAAAGCCGCAATTAATATTAACTAAAGTCGCTGTTAATTAATAACCCAACACCGCGATTAGGTATCAACCCCCATCATGGATAAATTACAAATAGCCGTGTGGAACACCAGGAGCTTTAATAATAATAAAAAAACTCCAAATGAGACGATATTTCGCAAATCCAGACATTCTCTGTATTTGCGAAAGTTGGCTAAACAAAGATATTCTCACTCAGTGGATTCTGTGTTATTAGAAGATACCGACAGCTCACCAAAGGTGGCGGCGTTGCTCTTCTAATAGAACAGAACATCAAAAATAAAACCATAAAAACTGATCACCTTGATGCCGAGATGATTGCAACCGAAATCACAGCCGATAATAAAAATATCGCGATTGTTTGTTATTACAATGACCCAAGCAAAATCGTCTCTGATACCGTCTTTGAATTTTTCATGAGGAAATACAAACACGGTATCTTCCTTGGCGAATTCAACGCCAAACATCTATTTATTTATTTATTGGTGTGTAAGGTCACATTTTTCTGCACAATGGCTAACCATGACCGTGACAGTTTTACGGGTGGAGGAAGCCGGAGTACCCGGAGAGAACCACCGAGCAACGGCGAGCAACTGTCAGCGCCCTAACATACCAACTCCACACAAGCAGTGTTAGCATTGGTTGAAGACAGGTGCACCATCGACGTGCAGTACGCCTTAGTACACAGCGCCACCGTGCCCCCACGTGGGCAATGGGGGGTGAAGTGTCTTGTCCAAGGACACAACGCGGTTGCCGCGGGTGGGATTCGAACCGAGGATCTCTCAGTTTGCAGCCTGCACCTCTACCAACTGAGCCACCGCCCCCCCCCCCCCCCCCCCCCCGCCAAACATCTATACTTTGGTTGCCATAATACTGGCCCCCACGCTGAAGCCCTACTCGAAATTACCAAAAAAGATAACCTGCACGTGTTTATGAATGACAGCTCCGCGACTTACATCAGTAGCAACCCGCTATTGCCATCCGATGCCCTAGATCTAATAATTACCAGCGATCCTCTCATAAATCACATCGACGACCACTGGGTCGGTGAAGATGACCTAGGCAGCGACTACCTCCCGGTCCATGCCTCAATCAAAATAGGCAATGCCACCCCCCCCCCCCCCCTCTGGAATTTTAGAAAAATAAACTGGAACCTCTACCGCGACATCATCGATTTCAAACTCACAGACAGCCGTCCACCAAACGCCACTGAACTCGAAGCCCAGTGCAAGGGCTTAGAGAAAATCATCAACTCAACCCTAAATGAAATGTGCCCAAAAGAAGAAGTGCGCCCCTGGAGAAGTACTATCTCGGACGACACGCTCTCATTAATCAAAACCAAACGAAAAGCCCTTCACGCTCTCAAAGCAGAAAATGACCCCCCTTACAAAGCTGACCTCAAAACAACGTATAACCCTCTTCATGGCGAGGTCAAGAAAGCCCTCCAAACTGAAGAATAAGCCACCTGGGGAAAAGCAACAGCCAACCTAAACGAGGTCAGGGAAGCCAAAAAATTCTGGAACTCTTTTGAAACCCTCACTGGTCAAAACAACCGAGGCAATAAAGCAGCAACCAAACCCCTTAAAAGGGACGATGGCTCCTTCGCGCGTACCAACAAAGACAAAGCCGACACTTTCGCCAACCACCTCAGAAAAACCCATCGCCCATATCACGGCCCCGACAACGATGACGTCATCATAAACGATGTTGATGACTTCATCAATAAACACCCAGATACCTACCGTGACCCTAAATCTGATACCGACCCAGAAGATGGGGACGACGATGACCTCGTCACTATCATCAATATCATAAAAAAATGCAAAAATTCTTCAACAACAGAGCCCAAACTCCCTAACCGATTAAACTCAACAACCTATTCAATGCATGCCTCATCCACGGCTACTTTCCAAAATATTAAAAATCAGCCATTGGGGGGGGGGGGGGGGGGGGGGGGGGGGTCATGATACCCAAACCAGACAAAGACCTCTCCAATCCGGCCAGCTACCGTCCAATCAGTCTTCTCAGTTGCATTGGCAGGGATATTCGAAAGAATCCTTACCAATCGATTGAGGGGGGGGGGGGGGGGGGGAGGGGGGCACCTTGAAGAAACCGACTTCTTCAATAAATGGCAAAGAGCCTATAGGAACCGTAAAGATGGCATTGAGCATGTCTGCCGCCTTGTCAATCAAATGAAAAGCGCGATCAATAACCAGTAAATAGACTCGGGCAATCTTACTAGTCGTAGAAAAAGCGTTCGATTCCGTTTGGCACAACGGAATGCGCCTAAAACTATCAAGAATAAATCTTCCCGTGGAATTGCTTAGATTACTCTCCTCCTTCCTTAACGATCGCGAAATAAAAATCAGAGTCAGCAACGAAATGTCCGATAGCGTCCACCTCGAGGCAGGCACCCCAAGGATCCGTCCTCAGCCCCGTCCTATACATCACTTACGTCAATGATCTCAAAATCTCCGATAATCGCGTTCAAATCTCACAATTTGCGGACAATAAGGGCCTCTGGGACTCAAATAACACAGCCAATCTAGTTCAAAAACCACTTCAACGAGCTCTCTATGACCTGGAGCAATGGTGTGCCAATGGAGAATCAAGCTGAACGCTATAAACAAAATCAAAAGAATCATGTTCACACGTAAGAAAAACAAACGGGACTTTGACCTAAAACTACTGAACAAAGTCTTCCCTGAATGCACAGAGGCGAAATTCCTTGGCATAACCATTGACCAAAACTTATCCTTCAACAAACACACCAACGATATTGCCAGAAAAGCGACAAGACATATTAACCTGCTAAAAATGCTATGAGGCGTATCCTGGGGAGCCAACCAGACAATTCTACTTAAACTATGCAAAGCCTTAGTGCGCCCAGTACTCGAGTACGAGGCAATAATCTTAACCGACTTAAATTAAACCAATATGGGGAAACTCCAAAAGGTCCAAAACCACGCGCTCTGGGTCGCCCTCCGTGCCACCTGGAATACACCTATCAATATACTCCACGACAGAGCCGAAATTCCAACCATAAAGGACCGCCTCGCCTCCCTAGCCGCGAAAAATTGTGACCGGCTCGCCGATAGCCAACTAATATCCGAACTTCAGGACATTTGCGACAGTCGACCAAAAACCTAGAAACGCTAGAATTTAATCAACTATAAAAAGTAACACTAATAACAGGTAACTAGGGACTCGGGGAAGGTGAACTAACAGGCAGTAAAATCAGCTCAGCTAAGATCATTTACCAGAATGGACTGCCATCACCAACTCTTACTTAACCATTAATAGCAAGTAACTAGGAACGTAGGGAAGGTGAACAAAGACATCAGCTCAGTGGAGCCCATTTACCAGTGGGGTGCCTTCACCTAGTTTAACTTAGCCATTAATAGCAGACAACTAGGATCATAGAGAAGGTGATCAAAGGCAGTAAAATCAGCCCAGCTGAGACCATTTACCAGATTGGGCTGCCTTCACCTATTTCAACTTAACCATCAACAAAAGGTAAATAGGGACGTACAGTTAAAACTAGAAGTCCTGTCACGAATAGTGCGCTTATCTAGGCTTAATTGCGCGTTCGAATTGCGCGCAATTGCCATATCGAATGGCATCCAAAGCACGGCAGGTTCTCTTGGTTCCTCATAGCAAACACATGTAATGTTTCTGCCAATGGACCTCCGGGTTACCCGGAGGTCCATTGGCTGAAACATTGCTTGTACACAGGCGTATGTAGCAATTTGATAGCTTTACTTGGGCGCATATCTACGTGCTATTTGTGCGCATTTCATGACATGACTTCTAGTTTTAACTGTAGGGAAGGTGAATAAACAGGCAGTGATATCAGCTCAGTTGAGACCATTTACCAACATGGGCTGCCTACACCTATTAGCTATCGTAATCACTAACAATTAATAGCAAGTATCTAGGAACAAAAACAGGCTGCTACCAGGGGTCGATTACCCACTACGATATTGCATATTCTGTTTATTTTAATACCGACTAATTCTACCTCTTCTCTTTTAGTAGGTACACACAGATGTTTTTTTTTTTTCTGATCACCAGCTCCCCAATAACCGCTATGGAAAAACTCTAACCGATATGGAATACAATAACCACTATGGACTCTTCACATCCTTCGCTCCATCCCTAGAAGTGGCCATCCACCTCCTGGGAGGCGAGCGTTGGCCCTGCGTCCCTTTTTACCCCTTTTTGTAAGCGTAGGTAGCAAGCATTCTGTCCCGGCCAAATAGTTTACAATGCAGGCCTGCCCCCGAACCAGGGAAGTTCGGGTCTTTTTCTGGGTGTTCCCCGAAAGGGGCCGTTGTTGTTTTTTCCACGATCCGACGAAACAGAATCCAATTAAATGATTCAACTCCAGTTACCATCGACCGCCTGAGTCAGATTATACTTGCCAATGATGGCCCACCACCACACCATGAATAACCTTTTAAGTGGCAGACTCTACTTGCCTGAAAACACCATCACAGCACCCTCGGGGAGAGTTAGCACCTTTGCGAGAGGACCCCTTCTCGTTCTGGTCCTCACCCGAGGGTTCAGACCAACGACCATCATAAAGATTAGCCGCTCTTAGATCACCTAATCCTGGACATCTGCCGAGTACCTGACCCTTTTCCTCCTTCAACGCGCCTGGACATGTAGCCACAACGATCTTATACAGCTCCTGCGCACCTTCGGTGCTCGAAGCCATTTCATCCCCAATCATCGCACTTTATTCTGTAAACAAACAACGTGGTGTCATGTTTCGAAAATTTTAGTGAACGAACGTTTGTCGAAGAAAATAGAAATAAAAACACAGACCACAAAACCAAATGACACTTGACTCTTTTATATGAAATTTTTTAAAGAACTCCATTAGGAGTGCAGAGAGTTGAACGAAATTTCCGTCGACAAGTTACGCAAATGCATTGCGAATTCATAATATAAGGTCATCAGAATGTGTCAATGTTCATTAGCTATATTAGCTACAAATCGTTAACACGTGTCTTGCCGGCGTTGGTATTTAATTTTGATTTTGTGGTATAAACTTCTGGTATCTAAAGCAAATCAGCTTTTTTCAGAAATGGACAACAAATTTGTTCGATATACCTACACGCGCCCCTAAATTATTTTGATGACGTCAGGGTGTTCTGTTGGGGAGGGAATTATATCTGATGGGGTGGGTGTGAGAGGGGAAATCTCACTCTCGGGATAAGATATTTGGTCAAGACACTCGACAAGTCTCGTGTCTGCCCCAAATATCTTGCCCTCGGTGAGATTTCCCCATCTCACACCCTCACCCATCGGTGATTACTATTATGATGGGTTGGGTGTGAGATGTAAGTGTAAGATGAGGTGTAGTAATTTACTCATGTGTAACAGACTGCAACTCTGTGACCAAAACTTCGAGTGCTCTTGTCAGACAAATAGCCTAATGAAATCACATATCAGGGATTATTATTATCTCTGATGGGTGAGGGTGTGAAATAGGAAAATATCAACCGAGGGAAAGATACTTGAACCAGACAAGAGGCTTGCCGAGTGTCTGAACCAAATATCTGACCTGAGATATATATATATATATCCCCTCTCACACTCACCCCATCAGGGATAATTTTTCTCCCCCCCCCAAAACACCCGGATTTCATCAAAAATAATTCAGGGGCACATTCAGCTATATCGAACAATTTGGCGTCCATTTCTGGAAAAAATTGATTTGCTTATCGGAAAGAGCGCACAAATGTTCTGAATATACCACAGGTATATACTGCGATATTGCATATTCTGTTAATTTTAATACCGACTATTTCTACCTCTTCTCTTTTAGCAGGTAGTACATACAGACGCTTTCTTTTTTCTGATCTCCAGCTCCCCAATAACCGCTATGGAAAAAACTTTAGCCGATATGGAATACAGTAACCGATTTGGAATAACTTATATTCCAACACGGACAAGACAGGGGTTAAGGATTTGTAGCGACATGAACATTGACACATTCCGATGACGTCATGTTATGAATTCTGAAATGTGACCGCATAAATTTTCGACGGGATTTACGTGCAACTCTCCACTCATAACGGCGTTCACACAAAAAATCATGTCCTTAGGTTTTAGCTGTCTGTGTTTTTGTGTCTATTTTCTTCGACAAACGATCTTCTGCTAATATTTCCGAAACGTGACACCATGTTGTCTGTTTACAAAAGAAAGTGCGATGATCGAATAGTCCGGCGCTCATTAAATATGCTAATACGTCGGTCACGTGGGTAGATATCTATCTCACATGGTCTTCTCACATGAGACACAGATATCTTGCACAGGAGGTTGGGGACGTCTTTCCATGAAGACAACGGGTCTGGGGAAGAGAAGACATCACGCAGTAACGGAACACAAGACTGTCAAAATTAAAGTGGGCCCGTATCATGAATCTGCCATATCCGTGGAAAACTCTTTGCTAGAAGGGATAGTTATTCTAAAAAATGTTGCCCAGCTCTGTGAATGTTTTAATGTCTTCAACCGCGAATATTCATTAACTCAGTTATCTAACTCATAATACTAATTACATTTTCCAAATCTACTGAAAACATACAACACTATCTGATTAAGTAAAAATAAATCTGGATGTTGGTGATGTAATTTATTGTCTAATGCAATGCTTCAACCTGGAAACTTGCATGAAAAATGTCGAAGCCAGTCATTTGCAGCCACCGAGCAGCCTCAAAAGCAGAATTTTCCCACGACCCCGCACTTCCCCTGGAGCATATCACCTCCTGTTTCCAAAACATGAAAACATGAGGTGCGCATCCGAGACCGAGATGCAGGCGTCAAGTTATGGTGGTAATCGGAGTGTGTTGAATGTCTATAACCCGGTTAGCGGTCATGCCGGTTGTCAAATCGGAGAACATTTGTTTACGTTATTGCGCTAACGAACTCAAAATTCGTAAAAATTGATCTAATTAAGCCCCACAACTCTGTAACAAAAACCGGACCGCGCCAGGTTTCGAGCTTGCTTGAGATATTACCGCAAATGGCCTTATTGCAAATGTTAGTCTAATCAGTCTATTACGAGCTCAAAATTCGTAAAAATTGACTAATTGAGGCCCATAACAAAAATCGTGCCACACCAGTTTTCGAGCTTGCTTGAGATATTATTGCAAACAACCTGTATGGCAAATATTAGTCAAATCGAGAACGTTTGTTGAATTTATTGCGCTAACAGTGTAAGGACGTCCGCCCGAACGCACCCCGACAGTCGCCACACCATACTAGTAGATCTCGGTTGTTAACAAAACTCGACCCCCAAAATTATATGTTTCCGTCTTATTTTTACATACCTGGTAACAACTGACATTTTTAAACGTAGGTAATTTTCGACGTCACTGTTTCTCATAATTCATCTGGTAATTTACCACCATGTATCAGACTCCAACTTTGTGTGACCAAAACTTCAAGTGCTCTTGTCCAACAAATATCTGATAATTAGAATACATCTCCAACTTACATGGTATTAGTTTCAGCAGATGCCCTTTGTTTAGAATTTTACACCTGTGCAATAGTGCGAAACTGTAGAACGGAACGTCAGGGTTTCTTGACTTTTTAGAGATAAAATAAGCTATTTGAGCTCAGGTCGCAGAGCGTGAAGGTAGATTGCAACTCTACAAAAGCACATGGGAGAGTTTTGTGAAAGTTTGATAACATATGTGTCGAAAATGATCAATAAAACAAACAGCCCCCCCCCCACGCACCCCCTCACCCCCCCCCCCCCCCCCCCGCGCCAGATCTTGCCATTGTCTCTCAACCGGAAGAGTCTAAACAAAAACGCCCGTAGTGGATTCCATACAGTGGTTAACATAAATCTTATTATCAATGCTTTCATTCTGGAATATGTACATACATGTATTTTGATGCCAAAGAAAAGTTGAAGTCCACGAACAGACGAGAAGAGAACAAGAACGCGAATAGATTTATCGTATAGCCAGTCCGAGCAGTAGGATCTGCTCCTTACACGACGATCAGATTACATCTTCATTTATTTTCTTATATAACTGAAAAAATCATGTTTTGCGTCCAAAACACAGCTTATGACACCTCACTGGAACATTCCACTGAGAGCTCATAAAGTATGTTTTGGAGATAAAATTGAAAAATATAATAAAAGCGAACAACGATTTTTAAGAACAGCGACGTGAAAGTGTCGTTACGTTACAATCATAGATTAATCCTTCACCTAACATGAAATGCAGACGACACTTGCAAAAAAAATTCTTGAATAACTATTTTTTTCATTTTTTGTCTCAAACACATAGGTTATGACCCCTTTTGAAACGAGCTCGACGAGCTCGTTCCAAAGAGGGGTCATAACCTATTATTTGAAGACATAAAATGAAAAAAATTCTGAAAATTAATTGCCGCTTTTTGTGAATAGCGCTGGCCGGATTCAGTTTAAACAATATTTATTGAAAATATCTGTATACATGCATACATCATTTTATACAAAACAAAAATAAAACAACATAAATGTAGATACATACAGTACGTGGAGAGTGTATTATCACTAAATCACCCGCGGAGTGGACATTCCACCCAAGCCATAATTGCAGATTTGTTGCAAAACATAACCAGCACAAGCAAAGTTTTGGCCAATGGACCACCGGGTTAAACCCGGAGGTCCATTGGCTGAAACATTGCTTGTGTTTTTGTAGATATGTACAGAATTTGAAAGTTATAGCTTGGGTGATAACTCCACTCCGCGGGTGATTTAGTTACAATTCACTCTCCACGTAATGTAGAACTTGGTTGGCAGTATACAGTGAATATGATAATCCCAATAGTGAAGGGATTCGCCAAAAAACATAGTGCTTATTTTGGTCATCCCCCTTATGTCTCCAAATTACAAGGGAAAGATGCTATTACTGTTGGTGAACGAATACTAGATACTGCTGAAAACTGTATGTTGAGAGAAATAAGGCATATAGAAAGGAAGTAGAAACGAAGAAAAGAAGTAAAAGAGGAAACAGAATAATAATATAGACACGGAAAATGAGAAGGACAAGGGAAGAAAAGGAGAAGAAGTGGAAGGAAGAAAAGAGAAGAGAAGCCAACTTGGAGACAAATGCAGCGCTATAACTACATGTAAAATTATAGAAGTAGTGAGAGCGGGTCACAGTCAATTACAGCACGCGTCAAAACAAGTCGGAGAGCAACCGTGACAGACCAAGCATGCCAGGAACCGACATTACCTTTTGGAAAGCGCTTCGCAAAAGCCCTCCCGAAAATGACGTCAGACCCTGCCGACAATATAACCGCAGGAGTAGCAGGGCACTCCGCACACCCCAGCCATGTCACGACCTATTTCGAATCGCACTGCAGGCGGCTCAACATGCGATTTTTCTAAGGTGTCAGACTATGAAGATGTCAGTGATGGTGAAACCGGACTTACTGAGACTGGTCTGTTCTTTCGGAAGTAAACTAAGGTCAAATCAGTTCAGGGCTAACGGTCATCACGGAAATATGCAACCATACATTACTACCTTGACTGAGGTTTAAAAGGGTTTACTTAAAGCGTTTGGTTGCCATGATATAATCCTGAATTGTTTAAAAAATGAAGCGATTCTCACCACGACATTCTCGGAGCCGTAGAGTAATGTATTTAAGTTCAGTGGAAGGGGTATTTGTGAGTCCTATTTCTGGCACATAGGTGCAGCGGGCATGGCAGCAGAAAATGCTCAGTTGACTCGATTTCCCCACACGGAATGCCAGATGATTAGCATGTAGACTGGAGTTAAGGTTACTACACCCCAAACGCAACCTGCAGTGGTATGTCGGTGACCATTCACTGACGCGGATACTGCGGACAAACAACGCATCCTACATTGTTCCGTAAGCGCAGGCCTTACAGAAGCCACTGCTTGTTTTCTCGTTTCATTTTAGTGTCTTTTGAGGGGTTTTGAGATCATATGAAACAAACCCCAATATTTTAGTAATACTTTAACCCATTACCTTGCATAACGACAAGGTTTAACTGGTCGTTATGTGAAGTAAAGGGTTAAGGTATTACTACGGTTAAAACTAGAAGTCCTGTCATGAAATGCGCACAAATAGCACGTTGAAATGCGCGTTAATGTACGCGTTATGGCCCAAGTAAAGCTATCAAATTCTGTACATATGGCCTGTGCACAAGCAATGTTTCAGCCAATGGACCTCCGGGTTACCCGGAGGTCCATTGGCAGAAACATTGCATGTGTTTGCTATGAGTAACCAAGAGAACCTGCCGTACTTTGGATGCCATTCGATATGGCAATTGCGCGCAATTCCAACGCGCAATTAAGCCTAGATAAGCGCACTATTCGTGACAGGACTTCTAGTTTTAACTGTACGCCTATCTACAGGTATGAAAAAGCATTAACATATCCGCCCTTTTTACTGTTAAATGCGTTGTACAGGAATGAACCATCATAGAAACTATATCCTTTTGTGATGAAGATCATCACCGGGGTCGCGCAAATGATCACAGGCCGACGCGTTCTCGAGTTGGAGCCCAAAAACTGTTTTCAGACTAAAAAAATCGTGACTTCATTCCTGTTCCATAAGTTGCCGTAAGTTGTGCGTACAGTTAAAACTAGAAGTCATGTCACGAATAGTGCGCTTATCTAGGCTTAATTGCGCGTTGGAATTGCGCGCAATTGCCATATCGAATGGTATCCAAAGCACGACAGGTTCTCTTGGTTACTCATAGCAAACACATGCAATGTTTCTGCCAATGGACCTCCGGGTTACCCGGAGGTCCATTGGCTGAAACATTGCTTGTGCACAGGCCATATGTACAGAATTTGATAGCTTTACTTGGGCCATAACGCGTACATTAACGGGCATATCAACGTGCTATTTGTGCGCATTTCATGACAGGACTTCTAGTTTTAACTGAACCTGTGCAAGTTCACTATCCTGGGTCAAAGCAATGTCGAATCGAGAGCCTGGAAACCGTTATCGGGTTAGAGGACCCATGACATTTATCTTTTGAAATCCCTTCATAAATACGATCTGTAGTCTGTGCTAAAGTTTTTCGGGTTTTGGGCTCAGGTAGCCGTCATGATTGAATGATCGCGACCAAAAGGGGACGTTCTCATCTGGGCATTATCTGGAGACATCCTACCAAGTTACAATGAAATCCCTCCATATTAAATATGACTCGCAGACTGTGCTAAACGTTTTTGGCATTCGGGCTTGGGCAACCGTCACGGTTGACAGATAATGACTAAAAGGGGACGTTCTCATCTAGAAATTATACAGAGGCATCCTCCCAATTTACAATGAAATCCCTTCATAAATACAACCTGTAGACTGTGCTAAAGGTTTTCGGGTTTTGGGCTCGGGCAGTCATCACGGTTGACCGATCGCGACCAAAAGGGGACGTTCTCATCTAGACATGACCCCAAACCTGCATGTGAAATTTCGTGATGATCGGACAAGAACTACGGGGTGTAGCTAAAGAAAATTAGCCTGTGCAAAAGGAAAATGTGAACAGACTCACAGACTAACAAATAACAGACTTACGCACGCGTGATGGCAATAGCTTATCTTGACTTTGTCAAGTTGAGCTAAAAATTATTAACCGATTTTGGCGGAGGGATAATAGTGAACTCGAAGCCTTCGCCTTCTTGTTCAATATTATCCCTCCGCCGAAATCGATCTCGTGCGGTAAAAAATACAGCTCGAACGCTGATCTGTATTTATTGCACGCCTACAGTTTACTAAAAATTATTAAAAACACAAATTATTGCCAAAAATAATCCAAATGTAAAAAAAGAAATAGTTAAATAGTCCGCGCACGTGATCCGTTCTGTTCTAGGAAAATACAAAAAATTATTGTTCGCTTCGGTTTTTGCAGAAAAAGCGTGTATTTTGTGAAAATGAAAGCATTCGCGTGAAATAAAATCAAATCTGCATTGAAAAACATTTCTTGTCTTGATTCAAATAAAATACATGTACAAAGACATCCAATTGGATGGAATATTTCAGTTCGCTTTTCTTCGATCAAATGAAATATTCCCTTCGATTGAATCTAAACACAGACGATGAACTATTTCAGAGAGACACTGGTTCCAAGCCATAACAGTGTTGAATTCCTTCCTTACTAAACTAGACTGTTGGCTTTAGAGCTTTAATTGGAATATTACTGACAGTTTTTTGATAAGTTATTATAACAATAAAATGTCTGTACGGGTGGACAGATCACAAGACAATGAATGACCATACAGTTAAAACTAGAAGTCCTGTCATGAAATGTGCACAAATAACACGTTGATATGCGCGGTTAATGTACGCGTTAAGGCCCAAGTAAAGCTATCAAATTCTGTACATAAGGCCTGTGCACAAGCAATGTTTCAGTCAATGGACCTCCGGGTAACCCGGAGGTCCATTGTCAGAAACATTGCATGTGTTTGCTATGAGTAACCAAGAGAACCTGCCGTGCTTTGGATGCCATTCGATATGGCAATTGCGCGCAATTCCAACGCGCAATTAAGCCTAGATAAGCGCACTATTCGTGACAGGACTTCTAGTTTTAACTGTAACTCATGTAAAAAACATAGGACGAAACCCGTTGAAGGTGCATATCCACCACCGACGTGTATACTGCTCTGTCATCATAGTATAGGATGATTGGTGGTTAACTGGAACTGGCCGCCAGTCGTGAGTAATCCCTCCTGAATAAAAAAATTCTGATACAGCAACGAGAGGGGAAACCAGGAAAATTTGTAACTTAAAGGTCTCTGTGACCTTTGACTTTCGCATAATGATCCCAAAATAGAACTTTAATTAGTGAGCGCAAACCAGGAAAATTTGTAAGTTTACGGACACCGTGATACTTATCTTGGGCACAATGACCCCCAACTACAGTTAAAACTAGAAGTCCTGTCACGAATAGTGCGCTTATCTGGGCTTAATTGCGCGTTGGAATTGCGCGCAATTGCCATATCGAATGGCATCCAAAGCACGACAGGTTCTCTTGGTTACTCATAGCAAACACATGCAATGTTTCTGCCAATGGACCTCCGGGTTACCCGGAGGTCCATTGGCTGAAACATTGCTTGTGCACAGGTCATATGTACAGAATTTGATAGCTTTACTTGGGCCATAACACGTACATTAACGCGCATATCAACGTGCTATTTGTGCGCATTTCATGACAGGACTTCTAGTTTTAACTGTAAATCGGATTCTTCCTCCCATCATGCCCAGTCCATCTGTTGTGTATGATTTCGATCGGCCTAGTGGAACTTTAATTAAAAAAGCGGAACCAGGAAAATGTAAGTTAAAAGGTGACTCTCACGAGTCTCGCCTTGGCCTTTGACACAATAACCAAAAAACAAGTAGGGCTCTTCCTCCCATGCCCAACCAACGAGTCGAGTTTGGTTCTGATCGGCCCCGTGAATTTTTTTATTAGAAAAGGGAAACAAACTCCCGGAAAATTATCAAGGTCACTGTAACCTAGAGCTTTGGCGCATTCATCCCAAATAAATAGGGATTTTCCTCTCATCATACCAAATCGACATGTCAAGTTTGGTTTTGATTGGCCGAGCAGAACTTTAATTAGATAGCAGAAACCAACTCCGTTTATAGACGGATGAACAGCGAGCGCCACGACTGTACCCACCGTTCGTAGTAATAGAGGCAGTACCGGTGTTATTCAGACGTTATCGGCATTTAACAGGTCTGCCACTTGTTGGAACACCACACCTTTTCTTTTCCAAGTTATAACAATCTAGTTTCTGGGAAAACTTTACTTACACCGGAGCCTTCAGCGAAGAAAGTTCGGCAGCCTTCGCGTCAAAGACAGATGTCAGCGGTGTTGTCATTTTCTGTGTCTTGGAAAGGTCACTTTTAAGGCATTAGGAATTCTTCGCTTCATATATATGTCTTGATTCTTTCTTTTACGTGGTGTCCTTGAAAGAGAAATAAAATAGGCATGATTGGTCGTAGTCCTATTCCAAATACCTCTGTAAATAATAAAGATCATTGTACACAGGCCTGGAAATAAAGAGCTTACATTGCCACCAGATTACGCTATTTTACATGGTGGTGACCTATAGTAAAAATGTGTTGTGATGCTTGTCCGGTTTCTCTGTTTCCACTACGTAAGTCATGTTATTTACGTCTTGACAAAATTTAGGTTCCGCTCTACAGTTTGCTAGTACTGAAATGGTTAACCGGATAATCGGTTTGAAACCAGTTAGCTACCTAACTGATTAGAAAAATCGTCAACCGGTTATCCGATCGTGATCGCCATCCCACGTTTAAAACGTAGTGAATCTGCCGCGTCTTCTTTGTGAAAAATTACGTATCGAAGCCGCGTTGTGTATATTGAGAAATAATCGACTTTGGCGTTCAAGACTTCGTTAATGATCGGAAGTTTCCGTGAGTAATGAGTAATTGCAGAAACTATTCCGCAGTGTGTATACAAACGAACGTTGTCGAGTACTCCACACTGTTCGTTTGTATACACATTCCGGAATAGTTTGAGAATACTGCTTTCCAATTCCTATAGTTTTGATACCATATTCGGTGAAATAATGGCCACGGATAACCGGATATTATCCGGTTATAGCTCTCGGTTAGTCGGTTATGAAAATGAGTCAGCCGTTTCAGCCCTACAGTTTTTCTGGCATTTCCATAAACTCTCTTCAAATGCAAATATTCTGTAACTTAGTTATCTAACCCATAACATGTATTACATTTCCCAAATCCACTAAAAGCATATAACACTATCTGAGTAAGGAGAAATAAATAATCTGAATGTGGGTGAAATTATTTATTGTCAAAGGCAAGACTTCAACCAGCAAAATTGCATGAAAAAATGCCGATACCAGTCATTTTCAGCCACCCAGCAGCCTCGAAGGCAGAAGTTTCCTACTACCCACACTCACCTAACTCTGGAGCATATAACCCTCTATTTCTGAAATGTGAAAAAAATTCCATGTTTCTGTCTCTTTTTTTAGTTACATGCCTGGTAACAAACCAGTGTAAAATCTGACATTTTAAAAAACAGCCCATTTTTCGAAGCCACTGTTTCCATAATTCATCAGGTAATTTACCCATATGCACCAGACTCCAACTTTAGGACCAAAACTTCAAATTCTCCTGTCCAACAAATAGCCTTAGGTAATCATATATCTGATGCGAAACATATATCACCAATTATCATGACATCAGATTCAACACATGCCTTGTCATGTTTATAATTTCACACCTGTACAGTAGTGCGAAACTCTTGAGCGCAACCTTACGCCAAAATAAATAGTAATAACTTACGCGCAATCTCGCTTTGGCGAGATCGCGCGTTAGTTGTTACTATTTATTTTGACGGAAATTCTGTTAAGATGTAAGCGGCACGCCAATCTGCTCATATGTGGATGCAATACGCAACCTTTGAGTCGAGTTTGTTTCGAAAGAAGATTGTCATATCCGACTGGAAAAACATGCGGGATTAGGAAGTTCATTTATGCTGTGTTGTTTTATCGTAACCTGTTCTGCGTTCGCATATTTTATAATTGACGTAACCATCACGTAACCTAAACGATCGTTCGTGTATTTTGTCCAGACTGGATGTTTATAATTAATGCTCACAGACACTTTCCAGGCGTTTTGATTTTTTCAGCTGAAGGAAATGTGGCAATTGATGGACTTTCAGCACACTGAACAGTGGCCGAATACACGTTCTTCCAACACCTGAAGTGCGTTGTGGATGTCTTGACTTTTGGGCTCTTCGGGTCTCAAGATAAAAATGAAGGATTCTAAACCTCCACTCTCAAGTCTTAAATTGGGGCGATCGAAATTTGAAAAAAATACAGTACAGTCGCCGTGGATTGGTCGTAATCCACGCGTGAACAGTGATGCCCACGCATGCATTTACCAAGTAATAATGAAAGTGTCAATTACACTGCAGCTCAACTTGACCAAGAAGGGACTGAACTAAATAGAAAAATCCAGTAATGCCAAGTCATTCACTCAGGTTTCTACAGAAAAAACATCGCACCAAAGCTAGATATGAAATTTGAAAAAGATCGGGTGTGAAGTGCGGCCTGTTGGGTCTGTTAATGGAATTGCTGGCAATTTATATGCCAAATCCAAGATGGCCACTGACGGCCACGTTTTTCAACGAAATTCAGAAATATTTAATAACCCCCATCTATACTTTGCCCCAAAGCCACATATGAAATTTGGGACTGATCGGGTGATAGCTGCGGCCTGTAGGGTGTGCTAAAGGAATTGTTGGCCAACTTACATCAAATTCCAAGATGGCTGCTGCCGGCAATGTATTTCAACAAAATTCCGAAAAAGTTGATACCTCCCATTTAGACATCACACCGAAGCTACAGATGAAATTTGAAAAAAGATCGAGTGAGAGATGTGGCCTGTATGTGTGCTAATGAAATTGTAGACAATCTATACGCCAAATTTAAGATGGCCAGCGGCAACCATGTTTCTCAATACAATTTGGAAAACTTCGATAGCTCCCATCTAGACATTGCCTCAAAGCTGCATATGAAATTTGGCACTGATAGGGTGAGAGCTGCGGACTGTATGTTGTGCTAAAGGAATAGTTGGACAATTTATATCCAAATTCAATATGGCCACTGACGGCCATGTTTTTCAACGAAATTCGAAAAAAAATTGATAGCTCTCATCTAGACATTACCCAAAGCCACGCATGGAATTTGGAACTGATCAGGTGAGAGCTACGGCCTGTAAGGTGTGCTAACGGATTGTGGACGTACCGGCGTACGGGCTGACGTACGGACTGACGTACGGAAGGGTGACGGATCACAACCCATCCCAATATCTCACACTTGACATTTCAACTTGACCTAAAAATCAGCAGCAGCAAAATTTTAATTAATGAAGAACCTGGTTGTACCCTGATGCTTCATTAATTACATTTTTTTATGATTATTCATACAACTAGTGTTTGAAATCTAACATAATTGCGTCCGTGGAAATATTGCCCATCCGTGGAAAGTGATCAGTCCACGGCGGCTGCACTGCGTGAAACCATTCTGTCCGTTTTCAAAACTGAATTCATTGCACTTTTAGAAAGAGATATTAAAATGTCCCGAAGATAACCATACAAAGATCGGTGTCGTGTAACAATTTCTTTCCTCTTCAAAAATAGTTCTTGAAAATGAAAGTATCAATGACACTGTAGCTTAACTTGTGTGTTGTGTTTGATGAAAAGGATAATGTTCAATGTTTATGAAAGGATTATGAAAACAAGAATTGTGATAATTGGGAATATGTTCATTTCTGTTCCCTGTATACTATGTTTTTGATAAAAATAATATGAGGTGTACACTGTACTAAAGAGCTGAGGGTGGGTTGATATGACCTCACAGTTAATGTATGTGGCCCTCACAGTTAACGTATATCAACGAAAGTTACCAAGTTACAGTGAAATTATTCCAAAACGAGTCATCCTATCAAGTTACATTGAAATCCTTTCATAAATATGACCTGTAGACTGTGCTCAAGACTTTCGGGCTTCGGGAACCTGTAGCCATCACAGTTGACCAATCACGACCAAAAGGGGATGTCATCATCTAGGCATTATATGGAGTCAACCTAACAAGTTACAATACAATGAAATCCATCCATAAATACGACCTACAGACTATGCTAAAGGTCTTTGGGCTCGGGCAGCCATAAAGGCTGAATGATCGCGACCAAAAGGGGATGTTCTCATCCTGACATTATTTGGAGTCATCCTACCAAGCTACAATGAAATCCCTTCATAATTATGACCTGTACACTGTTCTAAAGGTTTTCGGGCTTCGGGTCCCTGTACACATGTAGCAGTCAATGTTGCCCAATCGTGTCCAAAAGGGGACGTTCTCATCTGGACATTATATGAAGTCAACCTACCAAGTTACAATGAAATCCCTTCATAAATATGACCTGTAGGCTGTGCTAAAGGTTTTCGGGCTTTGGGCTCGGGCAGCCATCATGGTTGATTGATCGCAACCAAAGAGGACAATCTCATCTGGGCATCATCTGGAGTGATCCTACAAAGTTACAATGAAATCCCTTCATAAATATGACCTGTAGACTGTGCACAAGGTTTTCGGGCTTCGGGCACCTGTAGCCATCACAGTTGACCAATCACGACCAAAAGGGGATGTCATCATCTAGGCTTTATATGGAGTCAACCTAACAGGTCACAAAGAAATCCTTCCATAAATATGACCTTTTGCCTATGCTAAAGGTTTTTGGGCTCGGGCACCCACCAAGGCTGAATGATCGCGATCAAAATGGGACGTTCTCATCTAGACATTATTTGGAGTCATCCTACCAAGTTACAATGAAATCCCTTCATAAATATGACCTGTAGATTGTGCTAAGGGTTTTTGGGCTTCGGGCCCCTGTAGCCGTCACAGTTGCCCAATCACGTCCAAAAGGGGACTTTCTCATCTAGACATTATATGAAGTCAACCCACAAAGTTACAATGAAATTCCTCAATAAATATGACCTGTAGACTGTGCTAAAGGTTTTCGGGTTTTGGGCTCGGGCTAGTCACGCTTGGTAGATCATGCCCAAAAGGGGACGTTATCATCTAGGCATTATACAGAGGCATCCTACCAAGTTACAATGAACTCCCTTCATAAATACGACCTGCAGACTGTGCTAATGGTTTTCGGGTTTTGGGCTCGGGCAGCCATACCGGTTGACCGATCGCGACCAAAAGGGACGTTCTCATCTAGACATGACCCCAAACCTGCATATGGAATTTTGTGACGATCAGACAAGAACTGCGGGGTGTAGCCTGTGCTAAAGGAAAATGTGAACAGACTCACAGACTCACTCACAGACTAACAAACTTCCGCACACGTGATGGCAAGAGTTTATCTTGACTTTGTCAAGTTAAGCTAAAAATTAATGTGGAAAGAATCTGTTTTCCAGCCGATTCAATCGAACATACCCCTATCCTACAAGAAGCCATTGGGTAACAAAGTAACCAGGTGCTACCAAAGAAATCAAGATGGCGGCCTCCAGTATACAAAATGGACGGCGAAAACACGTATCACCCTAACAACACGCGTTGCGCATGCGCACTAACACCACGCATCACTATGGTGATGACGTCACAAGATGGCCGCTTACGTGGGTTACCATGACAACACAACATGGCGCCACCAGGTCACGTAACTATGACGTCACATGGGATCCTGCATGAGATCCTGCTGAATTGGCACGATCCATCGCTCTGCTACTACTCTGATGAAAGCAATTAAGTTTGTTCCAAATTGGAACTGAATTATACACTATAGTATTTAAATATCGGTTTTGATTCTCGCAAACTCCTGCTGCATGAATCAATTTTCAGTTCTTAAATTCTAGGATGCTGTTATTCCCTTGTGCAGGCCTGGCATTATTTAGGAGTGCAGGAGTGCTGCACGCCTACTGCACGCCTACAAAAAATTGAGGAGGGCAATTATTTGCACCCTTCGATTTTCTGAAATGCCTGACCTGTTTGGGATTCGTTTAAAATCTATTATCATTTGTTGATGTTGCTTTAATTCACAATAATTCATGACCCATTCTGTGGCGTACTTCCGATACATTTTGATTGCAGAAGCCTGTCACATAAGAATTGAATGCAACGTTTCGAATAATGAGAATATGTATGTGCCAATTTTTCCATTATGCAGCTGAATGTAGTACAATTTCTCAGTCACAATAGTAATACCTTGAAGTAAATATACAGTAGAGTGTACTGTCACTCAAAAAATCACCTGTGGAGTGATGATTTCTCTCAAGCAATAAATGATAATTTGATGCAAAGCGTAATTAGCATAAGCAAAGTTTCAGCCAATGGACCACCGGGTTAAACCTGGAGGTCCATAGGTTGAAACTTGGCTTGTGCTTCTTGTGTTTCTGTATGAAATTTGAGAGTAGTACGTTGGGTGATACCTCCACTCCATGGGCGATTGGGTGACAGTCCACCCTCCATACACTGTAACCAAAATAGCATATAAGTACATGTATTGAAAATTCCAGGTGCAATTGCACTCCTAAGCAATCTGGGGAGGGCAATTGCTCTGCACTCCTTGATTTTCTAGACTGCCAGGCAGTGCTCAAAATAACGTTTTTTCTTTGCGTAGCAAAATGCTACAAATTTCCAAAAAATGAATAGCATTTTGTAAAAATTGCATAGCTATTATTGTATACCAGAGTTATGTTATGCTGTTTTGTATTGAATTCTTCTAAGCAGATAGAATAGTTTCCATCCATTTCGAAATGATCTGCAACACATGAAACATTTACTATGTTTTTTTAACTGAACTGCCTTTAAGGGTTGCATGGACTTGGATATTTTCAATTGGCGTCTTGGTTGTTTAATAGAATTCTCAAAATGGAAGTTGGGATTTTTAATTTGATGGGCTTGAACAGGGTTCATACAGCTCTTGAAAAAACCTTGAAAGTGAGTTTTTTCTTGAAAAACCCTGGAATTTGAAATTAGCCCTTGAGAAACCCTTGAACTTTCAGAAATCTCTTGAAAAACCCTTGAATACCAAGCTATTTCCTGGGCATTGTAAATATATGTGTACTCACCTTTTACTTGTTTGTTGCGCTCGTGTTGCTCAGTTAAAAAAAACATAAAAAAGTATGGAACGTTTTACCAAGATTACTGTAACACAGATCACACTTTTGGTACCAGTACTTCCTGACTTCCAAAGTCAGATCCGTGTCACATGAATCTTAGATTTTTAGAGCTCATACAACAAGCTGGATAGTATATGTAGCCCTTGAAAAACCCTTGAAAAACCCTTGAGCTTTATGAGCAAATTTTTGTATGAATCCTGTTGAAGTTATTTTTAATGGACATTTTATGCAAAATGTAAAACAGGAAGAATTTAAACCAATAGAATTCATCTTACATATGAAGTTGCTAATGATGCTTGATGGAAAGTTAATCTGAGTTATGAGTTATGCCTGGAATGTTCCACAATCAGAAGTAAAGCATCAGTGAACTAGTTTTCAAATTTGTTTGCAAATTTTCATTTACATTTTGCGATATAAGATAATCAACTGCAGCCTAATAAGCTGCAGTTGATTATCTTGTATCGTAAAATGCTATACATAATTGAACATTGTGTAGCTTTTTGCAAGTTTTGCATAGCAAAAAGCGACGCGACACTGCTTATTTTGAGCCCTGCTGCCAGGTCTACCCTGCGAGTGTAACCAGCAGCACAGTCACCGCGGAATGGTCGTAATCCACGCGTGGCCAGCGATGTTCACGCATGCGCTTACAAGGTAATAAAAAACATCATCAGAAAAAAAATAATTAATGAAGCACCGGGTTATACCCGGCGATTCATTATTAAATTTTGGATGATTATTCCTATAATTACATGTGGTGTTTGGAATCTAGTATTACTGCGTCTGTGGAAACATTGCCCCATCTGTGGAAGGTGATCAGCGCATGGCGGCCGTACTGTATTCCACAGTAACTCAAACCTCATATTATCTACATATGTACTAGCGTTTAACCCTTGGGAACCTAGTTCCAACGTTGGTAACTTTCTTGTCTTACGAGTACACGTAGAACACATTTCTATTATACAGACTTGGAGCGGTCTTTCTGATGGAAGCAACAGTACCTTGACAGTGGCTTTTAGTGATGTCTTGGCTGCTTATATGGGCAACCAAGATTTCACAAGACACTACTGCCAAGTAAAAGTGTTACCCTATTTCGAAGGAGCAAAAATAAGTAGAATTCTCCATCCATTTATTTATTTATTTATATGTGTTTAGGGTCACATACTTCTGAACAATAGCTGATCGTGACCCAACATAAAGGTAAAATCAAGTCCAACCAATCGTTTATACCCATGTTGCCCATTTTAGAGGACTTCCATCCCAGGCATTGGTGACCGGGCCCTATTTTACTTACCAGAAAAACAGAGCTTGTTTACCACAGTAGAAAAACTGTTTCACTTCCCGGGATTCCCAGGGGGAACTCTGAGCCTGTAAGGGCAGTTTCAGAATATATGACAAGAATCAAAGGAACAGTTTACGAAAACCCAAGTTGATTTCCATCGTTTTCCTTACGAGAATCATTTGAGCAAATCGATTCTGATTCTCGCATGGATTTTAAGCCCTGGGTGTATGAGGATCAAGGGCAACATAGACTTGATGGAACTGTGTTACCCGGACTATTTGATTAATCTGCATGTTTCAGAATCTTTGGGATTCTAATATGAAGACGCGGTGGGTTGGGCAAGTGTGAGAGTTAATGAGAAACTCTTCAATAGAGATGTCTCAACCGGAAGGGGAGAGCCAGGGAATCATGTCGGATTGCAAACAGGAATAGCGGAGAGGGGTCCGACAAAAACAGTGTTTGGGAGGCCTGTGGGATGGGGTGAATTGGGGAATACCAGGATGGCACCTTGGGGAGGGGGGAGCAATTCTGTTCAAACTGAGATCGAAGTTGCTGAAGCTTAGGTGGAACTTGGGGAAGAGAGTGACAACGAGTGACTAATGCGTAATTTGGTAGTAATAGATGACCTGGAGCACATTCTCTTAGAATGTCCAAGTTCAGTCCGACAGAACATGATTCACTGGGAGTATAATTATGGCTGATAATTTTCGCTACAGGAAGAGATTTACAGGGACGTTAGTTCCCCTTCATTTTCTATAATACAGACACTGTCCTTTCCATTAATATAAATGTCTAGGTGGTGAGGAAATAAGAAAAACTTTCAAATTTCTGTAAAAATAGGCCAATGAAATCATCAGATTTGTACCCATACGCGCAACTAGTAGAAAGCTGTATGACGGAGGGCCACCCCGGATGCCGACATTATGTACACCATACATGGTATGGGTACATGTAGAAATGGATTTGAGAGTGCCTAATTTGATGGATAAAGGGTTAATATCTCCGGATCAAATTATTAGATTTACATAAAAAAACTATACAGCACTGCACATCAGTAACCTGAATAAATATATAAAGTAATCTGATAATCGGATTAATATTTTTTGAGTTATCGCATGCCGGAGAAATGGATTGGAGGAGTTCTCAATTTCAAGGATAAAGGGTTAATCTCACAGGATCAATTTATCAGATATACACCAAAAACTATACAGCTCGGCACATCAGTAACCTGAACACATAAATGAAGTAACATGACACTCGGATTGATATTTTTGAGTTATCTCATGCCAAAGGGATTGGATAAATTTTCAATTTGATGGATAAAGGGTTAATATCTCAGGATCAAATTATCAGATTTACACCAAAAACTATACAGCTCGGCACATCAGTAACCTGAACACAAATATAAAGTAACTTGACAATCCAAGCAATATTTTTCAAATTATCGAATGCCAAAGGGATTGAGGAATTTTCAATTTGAAGGATAAAGGGTTAATATCTCAGGATCAAATTATCAGATTTACACCAAAAACTATACAGCTCGGCACATCAGTAACCTGAACACAAATATAAAGTAACTTGACAATCCAAGCAATATTTTTCAAGTTATCGAATGCCAAAGGGACTGGAGGAATTTTCTATTTGAAGGATAAAGGGTTAATCTCTCAGGATCAAAATAACCGATTTACACCAAAAACTATACAGCTCGGAACATCAGTAACCTGAAGATATATATAAAGTAACATGACAATTGGATCGATATTTATTGAGTTATCTTATGCCAAAGGAATTGAAAGAATTCTCAATTTGAAGGATAAAGAGTTAATATCAAATTATCAGATTTACACCAAAAACTATACAGCTGGGCACATCAGTAACTTGAACACAAATTTTAAGTAACTTGACAATCCAAGCAATATTTTTCAAGTTATCGAATGCCAAAGAAATGGATACGGACGCCGGACGGACGGACGGACGCACGGACGGACAGACAGACGGACGGACAGACAAAGGATGGATGAACGGCTGATGGCCACCCCGGATACCGGCATTATGTGTACATAGTATGGGTACACATAAAAACATATTCGCTACACGAAGAGTCAAGTGGACAGTTACTTGGTGTTAACAGGTGCGACTCTGATAGATATTGATAATGGCGGATATCTCTGTAGCAGTTGCTTTTAATTAGTTTGCCATAAAAAAGCCAAGTTTCCTGTTGTAATTTTTAATAAACGAAAACAACAGACAGCCCACAGAGCTGTCTGTTGTTTTCGTTTATTATTAGAATCAAACGGAAACTTGGCTTTACTTTTTTTAACTCGAATTTTGGTTTGATGGTGCGCGGACAGGTGAGTGGGCGAGCGGGCGAGCGAGCAAGCATGCGTCACCTGTATCAACAAATAGCAATGGATTTGGCCAATATATAGCATGCGAGACTTTCTTAACAATGTCTTTGGCTATACTTGGCGGGCCAATAGCATCTATTTAGTTAATTTGTGCCTGTTTTCAGCTCATTAGCGCGATAACTTTATTAAGTACCAATGGAGTTGGTCTGTATTTAATATGTGAGACTTTCTAAATATCTTGGATGAGTTCGAAAACGTACGGTTCCGCCATACTCAGCGGAGTTTGGGCTCATAAATAGATTTAGTTAAATTTTATCCATTTTCAGCTAGTTAGCGCGAATAACCTGAAAATATATGGATTTGGTCAAAAGTTGATATGGGAAACTTTCTTAACAGGTCTTGCTTGAGTTCAAAACCGGCGCGATTCGGCCAAACTGAGCGGAGTTATGGCCCCTTAATTACTTAATTGTTTCCTGTTTTCAGCTGGTTAACGGATAACTTGAACAAACATATCAATGGATTTGGTCGATAATTGTTATGTGAGACTTTCCAACAACGACTTGAATCAGTTCGAAAACTAGTACTGTGCGGCAATATACCGAGAGGAGTTATGACCCTTAATTAGTAAATTTTTGCCGGTTTTCAGCTCGTCGGTGTGATTAATGTGAACAAATATCAATGGATTTGATTTTCTGATAATGACAAGCCTTGCAGGTGCGAAAGAGCTCGACCCTGCATCGGCGATGCGTAATCCTTGCTTTATACAGATGACATGCGTTTTTCTCAACAATTACTTGTTTCTTAACGGGACCTTCCTCGTTCGTCTAATAATTCAAATGGAAACAACTTTATCGAAAATCGATTTATCATGACGATAAAAGTCAGGGGTGAAACAAATGAGGTGGACAAATGAAAGAACGGTAGTTAATGGGTGATACATAGGAGAGGGTTGATATGTTGATTTTGAAAATGTGAAGAAAGACGTATGGGGTAACGTTAAACATTTCGTTACTAGGTGTTAAGGTAAGGGAGAAGACGCGGGGAGGGAAATAAATGGTTCGGTCTTCAAAGCCTTGTTAAATGATTCTCGTCCCTGGCTCATATCGTAATGAAAATCCACCTTCGATAAAGTTATCTCCCTTGAAGTTATTAGACGCACGAGGAAGGTCCATATGAGGAGCAAGTAATTGTTAAGAAATCGCCTTTCTCCTATGACGTAAGTAGAAAAATAAAGCCAAGTTTCCCTTTGTTACTTTTAGTTACCAAAACAAGACAGTCCAGACAAGTATACTGTTCAAAAAAAAAAAAAAAAAAAAATTGACGGAAAACGGGTATAGTCACGATAACATGGTAAATTTTGGAGAATATACTGGTGAGGTGTGGCTGTAGATATGGTGAACGACATATCGTTGTGGACTAAACATTATGTAACATTTTGGACAATGGGGCATAATTTCGGCAACTGTGACCCCCAAAATATTGGAAATTAAAAAAAAAAGTTTCCACTGAGTGAATACCTGATCATGAAGTTGCACACTCCGAGCATGCGTGGTGAAAGTGTGGGGGTATAAATGGACATGGAAATCGGTCCGAATTCGCACGGCGTTAAAGAGATCTTGCTCATGAAAAATACCGCGTTTGACCTAAGCTCAGAGTAATAATGCCATTGACCGCTTGAAAACAGTCGAATCAGATTCGAATGTAGCGAGATTGTTCAAAGTCTCACCGAGCACCATCACACACATGTGGACCGCTACCACAAACTAAAAACTAAAGTGTTAAAACTGACACTTTCAAAGTGTTAAACCCATTCTAACTCTTAGGGTTTGATTTTAACACTCAAAGTGCAATACTTTAAGCACTTGGATATTACATTACAATCGTCAGACATCTGAAACTTGAATGGATGGCACTTCTCATGTGTCTAGCATTGGTGGTTCTTCCAGAATCGTCCATAATTTGATTTGCGCTTGGTGGGCACATAATTAAAAGGACACAACGCAGATGACGCGGATCAGGCTCGAGAGTTCGAGCCTGATCCACGTCATCTGCGTTGTTTCGTTTTAAGTGTCGCGACATTACACTTGTCAAGTGGTATTCTTGTAACACCTGTCAAGTTCTGGGATGTCCACACTTGAACAAAGTGCTAGTTCAGCACTTAGTGTTAAATACAGCACTTCAAGTGTAGTTTTTAACACTTAGGTTTTTGGCGTGCAAATCCAGGGGACAACGCAGGACCTTCCAAGGTCCGGGAGACCACGAAAGACCACCCCAGCTCAGGGTCGATATATCCGGTTACGTCATTTGCGGGAGAGAACAACCACAGCGACCTCTATGGCGTCAACAATACCAGAACGACGGAGGATTTCACATCGGGTCGTTCTTTATCTCATTATCCCATAACGCGGGGACGTCCCTCCTCACAGAAAACCCGTTTTGCGTTTCTTTTCTTTTTTTTTTGAACAGTACATTTAAAACAAGAGGCCCCACGGAGCCTGAAGCGCTCATCTTGAACAGAATACAATATAAACAGAGTCCAAGAATGAGTCTACATTAAGCAATCCATTTCCGTAGGATACACTGTCAATACTTGAGACCCGCAGGAGTGACAAAAATAATCCGGGCATCATGGCTTTTCTTCAGTTGATCATAATGTAAAATGTAGAGTTCCCCTATGAAGCCCCTTGATACAACATGTGTGGATCAATCTTAGTTACACACCTCTAGAGGGTACTGAATACAAAATTTTTAATTCTTCAGCAACATGACCAATTCCGGCTCCCATAGGGAGCCCACATATTAACCCAGGCTCTCGATTTGAACACAGTTGAATTTGACTTCCCAAGAGATGTTGTGTACCAAATATGAAGGCATTCTGACTGTTGGATCTAAGAAGAGAAATTTCTTCATATTGCACTAAGTTAAAATTTGGGCTCCTATAGCGAGCTCAAATATTTTCCTATGGATCCGATTAGAACAAACCTGAATCTGAGCCCCCTAGAGATGTTGTATACCAAATATGAAAGCATTCTGATTAGTAGATCTGAAGAAGATTTTTGAAGACACTTCCTCAAACTGTATTAAGTTGAATTTCAGGTTCCCATTTGGAGCCCAAATATTAACCCAGGCACTCGTATTGAACAAACTTGAATCTGACACCCCCCCCCCCCCCCCCCCCAAGAAATGTTGTATACCAAATATGAAAGCATTCCGACTGGTTGATCTGAAGAAGATTTTTAAAGAAAGTTCCTCATATAGCACCAAGTAAAAATTTGGGCTACTATAGCGAGCCCAAATATATACCTAGGGATCTGATTTGAACAAACTTGAATCTGCCCCCCCCCCCTCCCCCCTGAGATGTTGCATACCAAAAATGAAAGCATTCTGACTGGTGGATCTGAAGAAGATTTATTAAAATTATCCCCCATATTGAACAGCTAAAATTTTGGCTTCCGCAGGAAGCCCAAATATTAACCTGGGGACTTGGTTTGAACAATCTTGAATCTGACCCTCATACCAATGATGTATACCAAACATTAAAAGATTCCCAGGGTTCACGAACTTCATTTGAACAAACTTGTTTCTACACCTCAAAAGGAAGCTCCTTAGCAAATATCAAGTCATTGTACACACTGGTTCATGAGAAGAAGATTTTAAATATATTTTGGAGATTTTTCCTCACTTCCTCTAGGGCTGGACATGCTGAGTTGAACAAAAATGCTATGCCCCTTCGGGACCATCACTTACACAAACTTTTACTTGAATTGGCCTAGTGGCTTTGGAAATCAAAACATGGTGTTGATGGGCGACGGGTGGGCGGGCGGACGGACGGACGGACGAACGACGGACGGACGGACGGACGGACGGACGGAGAGCGATGGGATATGGGATTAGCTCAGCTTGACTTTGTCAAGATGAGATAAACGTATTCTGATATACAAAAATGCTTTCGGGAATACATATTAAAGGGACAGAAATTCACGCATATGGAAATATTAAGTTGACCATTTGACAAAACAACAAAGCAAAGGTGCCTCCAATGTTGTATATCCCATTCATTAAGAAAGCGTTCGTATCCGTTAAATAAATTAACATGAAGGCGTGAATTTACTGGAAATGTGTGACCCACCCCACCCACCCACCTCCCACATTCATCGAAATTTGCCTTCTTAGTACAATGCAGAAGTTTGTGTACAGTGTACACATGTTTCTATTTATAGCGTACGCGTCCATGCAATTTATTTCGGATTGCCGTTATCGACACACGCAGTGTGGATTTTACTGCAAGCAATACTGCGCTTTTTTTAAATAATGAAGGGTTTTTTTGTCCAACACTGCACAATTATTGCTGCTGTTGGCGGAGGCGGTCATTCATTCGCACAACAGCGAGGTATAATTAGAAAACGGGTGTATTATGAAATGATATCAGTTGTTTGTTTACTTCCGATCACTTCTGGGCAACTTCGTTTCTTCCCAGTGTCGTATCGTCTAAAAAATGGGCATAAAAGTTTTGTTTCTTAAATTATAGATTTAAGTAATTTCGCGTAGCTTCTGAAGTTAATCCGCTTTCCACAGAGCGGTTTTCTCCAGTCAAAACTAGAAGTCCTGTCACGAATAGTGCGCTTATCTAGGCTTAATTGCGCGTTGGAATTGCGCGCAATTGCCATATCGAATGGCATCCAAAGCACGGCAGGTTCTCTTGGTTACTCATAGCAAACACATGCAATGTTTCTGCCAATGGACCTCCGGGTTACCCGGAAGTCCATTGGCTGAAACATTGCTTGTGCACAGGTCATATGTACATAATTTGATAGCTTTACTTAGGCCATAACGCGTACATTAACGCGCATATCAACATGCTATTTGTGCGCATTTCATGACAGGACTTCTAGTTTTAACTGTACATGCTCCTTCACATGCGATCAAATCCGAGAGTCAATATATATATATTTTTTTTCAAATTAGCATCTTATCCCTTTAAAGTATATGTGTTTAAAATATTTTGTACATGTGTTCGTACATATAGAACTTGGTATTCATAAATTTCAAAATAGTGACATTCAAATACATTTGAAAAGTAGGCCTATTCGCCCCAAGCCTGCTTAAGGTTAACAGTCGTGCATAAATTTTGGCTGTCCAAGAGAAGACAATAAAATTAACACCAAATTGGGAAGGGAATTCAGTAATAATTTAATCCCACAGCCCCACAGGACTCTGGGTTTAAGTTTTTACTGAACCTGCCCTTACATACAACAAGGATTCCCCAATTTCCCTGTTGTCAGTTGTACCCAAGGCGATATCACTCGGGGCGTCGGCGTTGAAGGGTGAATAGGTTCTAAGAGGCTGCAAGAGGGTGCCATTAAGGAAAGGCCTAAGGTACAGGGTGTCCCATCATTGAGGAATGACTGCTAAATTTTTAAACTTGATACTGTCATACTATGGGCGCAGCTTCCCTCTACAGTGGTACCCAAATATGCAAATACACGTCTTTACTCCTTTTCTATGCACAAATCGATGCATACTTTTTACCATCACACAAATACATCCCGAAACTTATAGGAGCATTTTTAGACCCTCTCCATCAATTCCTTCCTCATATTAGAATTGGGCAATTCACCACAGCGCATGAGTGAAATGTGAATTAAAAACGAGCATACATGGAGACTTGATGTGTTTGCCCGACACCAATGAGCATATTTCAGGGGCGGCATTTTTCAACATAACGTCCACAACGCCGTAAAATACGTAAATATAACCACAATAATTTCTCAATTCTTTCTCGTCAATTCTCATTCGATTCATATTTAGTCCAGGCACATTAGACATAAAAATGAGAAAGTAAGGAAAAAAATCGGAGAAAGCTGATTTTTTTATATGTTTCCGGGACACACATTGCGGATAAAGTGTGAAAAGTCCCCGCGAATCCGAGTTGAGCTTTTTTAGTTATAGCGTTTTTTTGATGAAAAAAAATTTTTTAAAAAAAATTCGACCCAGCTCCATATTTCTCATTCTTATTCGCCTTAGTAGGGTGAGAATCATAAATATCGTGCTGAATTATATTGAGAATACATATCCCCAACAGAAAATGCCAACTTTGTACCAATCCTCACACTCAATGGTGAAATATTCACGAAAATGTACAAAATTACGAAAAAAAATTTATTGTTTTCATACACACAACGGTACACAACGTCCATTAAATCAAATCTACGACTACTTTGGGAGTTAAATTATATATCAAAAATTGCAGAAAAGCAGTGGCTTTATAATGATATATAACAATAGTCATTTATTCCATAATGAACTGGTGAAACGTGTGAAATATTAACCATACCCCCTAAACTCAAATTCAAACGGCATCGACTTTTCTCATTCAAATACCGTATTATAGCATCATTGTTTCAATTTCCATGTTCGATTAAATCACATAATGTGGTGTTCGCCTACACTCAAGATGCATTGGCATGTAATGTGTGCACGCCCTTGATGTGTACTCATAAACAAACCGATAGCACTGTTGCGGAATGTTTACATGGACTACCTCTTTGCCTTCCGATATGTAATGCTCTCGAAAATTTTGTTCATGTTCACACTGGTCATGGCGAACAACATCGGGATCTCCGTCAAAGTTCACAATTGACTGATGCCAATGATATCACCAAATTATTGAACTGGCTCAGAGTGCATTCCCCCTTTCAGAATAGAGATCCACTACAATTAGTCTCTATAGCGACCGGGCTTGTGGCCGACGAAACTGTGAACTGTGACCAAGTTCGCAAAATTGGTGAATGTTGCGTATCGAATGTTGTAAGCAAAACGTTCAACAGCATCAAACTACGACGTGTTGACACTGTGAAGTCTTTCGCATCGATGGCAAATAGCATCAAAGTCCGTGGAAGTAAGGTAGTGATTGACCCCACAATTCTGTTCAACCGCATCACATGTGTTATTCAGTCACAAGCAGAGATGGAAGAGTATCTCAAATATGAACTCGCCCCGAAACCACCAGCATTGTTTGATTCTGCTGGAATGAGGAAGACACAGAAAAGCACGCTCGGTAACATCCTCAAAACATACGGTTCCGAGCAAACTAAAATCCCAGAACATTCTCTGTTTGTTGTAGATGGTGGATGTTTATTGAGGGCAGTTGTATGGCCTAAACAGTCGTCATATAAGGACATATGTACATCATATTCCAATTATCTAGTGAGACATTTTGGGGCGAACGTCGTGGTTGTTTTTGATGGTTATGCTTGTGCAATGTCGACAAAGGGCATGGAACAAGCCCGTAGATCTAAAGACAGGTATTCCATTGATATCAATATCTCACCCGAGTTACCAGCCACCACACCCCAATCCGATTTCCTTGCAAATGCCAAGAACAAAACCCAACTGATCGATCTTCTAATGCAGGAGCTACCTGCTATCAATATTCAGTCCAAGCAGGCCGAGGCTGATGCTGATGTACTGATAGCCGAAACTGCACTTGACATCGCTCAAGATGACAACAATGTTGTCGTTGTGGGAACAGACACAGACTTGTTAGTCATTCTTACCTCTCGAGTTCAACCGGGATGTAATATTCACATGATGTATTCCATTACCCCAAACTTACTAGTTTCAGTTAGTGAAATAGCAACCAAAATGGGTGACCATAGAAGCAACCTCCTTGTAGCACATTCTATAAGTGGTTGTGACACTACTTCTGCACTCTTTCGAGTTGGTAAGAAGAAAGTATTCAGTACAATTGTCTCCGATGTTACTAGCGACTCACAACAGTATGTCAACACAATTTTGGCGGATGACAGTACACCAAGTGCAGTAGCCGCTGCCGGGGAACAACTTCTCCTGATCTTATACGGGAGTAAAACTGTTTCCTCTCTCGACCAATATAGATATGTCACTTACAAGCGTTATGTAGCAAAATCTAAACTGAATAAACCCATCGACCTAGCCTCACTCCCACCAAGCAGCGATGCTGCACAACAACATGTCTACAGATGTTATCTCCAGGTCCAACAATGGCTGGGCACTTCGCTTCCTCCGACGGACTGGGGGTGGTCGCTAGACAATGGACTTCTTGTACCGACTGCAGCCACAAAGCCATGTGCCCCCGATAACCTACTGAATCTGATCAGTTGTGGTTGCAAGAGTGCTTGTACAAAAAGGTGTGGGTGTAAGAAGGCAGAACTCTCTTGCGCAGGTTTGTGTAATTGCAGTTCGGATTCTTGTAACAACCACAGAAACACTGTCCTGTCGGAAATTTCTGAGTTCGATGAATAATATGTATATAGGTCATGTCATTTCTGTATATAGCGTTGATAATAGTCAATGTAACTTAATCCATTTGGATTGATTTGTACATTCTGTAAATATTATTTATTGATTTTTGTACATTCTGTAAATATTATTTATTGATCTAATGCTGCCAGACACAGACGTGTCTGTTCGGTCCCAAGCCCGAAAATAGTTGAGTTCTCATGCTGACAAATTTTATGCCAAAAGGGGAACTCGGCCAGAAGCAGAGGGGGTCTTCCATAATGTCTATTTTGTAAGCAGTGATAAAAGTCTTCAAATGGTGGTGGATTTTTTATCGTCTGTCCAACTAACATCCCGTTCTGTACTACGACCCTTTGGGCAAATCCGTTAGGAAAATCGTCATTTTTTGCGTAAATCCGATACTTTTTTGTGAATTTTCAATAATTTTTCGCAGAAATTGTCACAGAATGCACATTTTCCTCTAGATAAATGTATATTAGACATTATCTAGCTCGAAATACGCGTAAACAAAAAATACAGTTGGATCAATTCGAGGTTACAAAGTTCGTGCGATTTTTTTTTTATTTTTTTCAAACGCGTTTTTGAAAAAAGGCTGTAGAAAAAAAGCTCAACTGGGATTTTAGGGGACTTTTGTCTAATCGTTCAGTGACATGTACTCGACATTCCCTGAAAAAATCAGCTTTCTCCGATTTTTTTCCCTAGTGAAACCTAATGTTCTTGGGCTAATTTACCGTATTTGATTTCTCCTTCATTTTTACCGTGTGTTTTTGCACAATATAAATTTGTATCCAATGGCTAAGAACTAGTTCGATTCAATTCAATCCAAAGTATGCGAATTAGGTGGTTGACATATAGGTGAGATATATAAAGACGAATGCCACTCTTAATCAAAAACGACAAAATAGGCCGATGAAATCGTCAGATGTGTACCCATACGCGCAACTAGTAGAAAGCTGTATGACGGAGGGCCACCGCGGATGTCGACATCATGTACACCATACATGGTATGGGCACATATAGAAATGGACTGGAGGAGTGCCTAATTTGATGGATGAAGGGTTAATATCTCCGGATCAAATTATCAGATTTATATAATAAAAAAACAATACAGCACAGCACATCAGTAACCTGAATACATATATAAAGTAACATGACAATCAGATTGATATTTTTTGAGTTATCGAATGCCAAAGGGTTTGGAGGAATTTTCAATTTGAAGGATAAAGGGTTAATATCTCGGGATCACATCATCAGATTTACACCAAAAACTATACAGCTCGAGGAATCAGTAACCTGAACACAAATATTAAGTAACTAGACAATCCAAGCAATAAGTTATCGAATGCCAGAGGGATTGGGGGAATTTTCAATTTGAAGGATAAAGGGTTAATATCTCAGGATCAAATTATCAGATTTACACCAAAAACTATACAGCTCGGAACACCAGTAACCTGAAGATATATATAAAGTAACATGACAATTGGATTGATATTTTTTGAGTTATCTCATGCCAAAGGGATTGGAAGAATTCTCAATTTGAAGGATAAAGAGTTAATATCTCAGGATCAAATTATCAGATTTACACCGAAAACTATACAGCTTGGCACATCAGTAACCTGAACACAAATATAAAGTAACTTGACAATTCAAGCAATATTTTTCAAGTTATCGAATGCCAAAGAAATGGATACGGACGCCGGACGGACAGACGGGCGGACAAAGGATGGACGAACGACGGATGGCCACCCCGGATGCCGGCATTATGTGTACCATACATAGTATGGGTACACATAAAAAATTAAACCCTGGCCACTACCCTAATCAGCCGATGCCACACGAAGACAGCTGATGCCACACGATTCAATATTGACCGGTCAATATCCAATATCGCAAAATAACGACAATACAGTTGAGGTCGTTGAGGTTAGTGTCTTAAATAGGGTGAGAACAAGGGTCAGGGGTAGCGTATATAAATTTATATATTCTGCTTGAATACCCCCGCCCCACCACCCCCACCCCGAAGAAAAATTATTTTCCATCCTACACCGTTGCGAAACATCGAAATGTGTGACCCCAGCCCACCCAACCCTTTCACCCAACCTCCCTCTTTTGGAGCTTCCGCCGGATCTGGCATATTTACATTTTCGCAACAACAAATGATAAGAAATGCAAAATGCTAAAATTCATACGGAGACTGTGTTACATGTAGATCTCAAACGATTTCGCAAAAATCTGGTTCTATCCAATCTGGAATAATTTCTAATCAATCATCATCCGCGCAGGACATAAATTTATTTCTCGGAAATGAATCAAGTGTCTAGAGGGAAAAAAGAGAGAAATGCACAATCGCGATATTTCGTGTCATATCGTGGTAATTGGGTTTTCCTCGCAACCTATTGAGAAATTTAAATTTTCACGTATTATTAAGTAACAAGGTGATTGTTACAAACAACTATAAGTTTGTTTGTCCTACCTATAAAGTGTAAACTAGCAGTATCTAGAAGTTTTCGGTTTGGAAACAACAGGAAGTAGATACGCCGATACGTTTCGATAGTTTCTAGGAATAGTCAGTCACATCTGCAACTTCCGTATTACGGTTCCGCTCTACACTTTCGCACTATTACTCAGGGGTGAAATTATAAACAAAGGGCATATTGTGGAAACTAATGGCATGTACATTGTAAATTAGCGATATATTTTTAGTATCAGATATATGATCACATTAGGCTATTTGTTGGACAAGAGAATTTGAAATTTTGGTCCCAAAGTTGGAATCTGATGCATAGGGAAACAGTGGCTTCGAAAAATTGTCTATTTTTTAAAATGTCATTTCTGCATGGGTTTGTTACCAGACATGTAACTGAAAGATGAAACGGAAACATAGAAATTTATTTGTTTTTGGTATTTTTGAAACGGGATGCTATGCTCCATGGGTAGGTAGGTATGTGTGGTGGGAAAATTCTGCTTTTGAGGCTGCTAGGTGGTTGAAAATGACTGATTTCTGCATTTTTTCATGCAATTTTGCAGGTTGAAGTCTTGCCTTTGACAATAAATTATTTCACTCACATTCAGAGTGTTTATTTCTACTTAGTCAGATAGAGTTATATGTTTTTTGTAGATTTGGGAAATATAGTACATGCTATTGGTTAGATAACTAAGTTACAAAATATTTGCATTTGAAGAGAGTGCATGGTATGTCATTTTTGTAAATGCCTGAAAACTGAGGAGCGGAACCTACAGTACATGGAGAGTGGATTGTAAATAAATCACCCGCGGAGTGGAGTTATCACCCAAGTTATAACTTTCAAATTTTGTACAAATCGAACAAAAACACAAGCAATGTTTCAGCCAATGGACCTCTGGGTTTAACCCGGAGGTCCAATGACTGAAACTTTGCTTGTACTGGTTATGCTTTGCATCAAATTTGCAATTATTGCTTCGGTGGAATCTCCACTCTGCAGGTGATTTAGTGATAATACACTCTCTACGTACTGTACATTAAATATGAGTAATATAACAATAATGATCACGTGACATGTCAATTGTTCATGTCGTAAACATGATTTGACAATGGAGACAGTGTGACGTGATCAACTATTTGACCCAAACGCAGTTCCAATTATCAGTACTATCTTTGACCAATTGACTCCAGACACAATCTTATTCCGGACAATAATCTTATCAATGACACTTTACATACAATCAAGGTAGGAGTTCATACACAAAAGGAGAGTTGAGTTATTGCTCCCAAACCAAAAATCCATTTACAGTAACAGTGACCTTGATCTTTCACCTATTAGCCCTGAACGCAATCCAACCATCGGCACTTTATAAGCAATCTGTGTGTGCAGTTATGGTTTCGTATGCAAACGGAAACTAAAATCATTGTGCGAAAACCAAAAATCCATTTTAGTGGCAGTGACCATGAATGGTCTTTGACCATTCAATAGCCCCCCCCCCCCCCCCCCCCCTCCTACACACACACTCATTGATAACTTATGGGTATTCTGTGTTTGAAGTTATAGTTTCGGGCGCAAAAGGAGACTAAAGTTTTATTGCACGGAAACAAAAATCAATTTACAGTAACGTTGGTCTTGACACGTTAACTCCAAACAAATGATCGCCACTGCAAAGGCAATCGGAGTTCTTGTTTTGTACGCTAAAGGAAACTACAGTACATGTTGAAGTTACTGGACAGAAATCGCGAAGATGACAGATTTTTAGGGAAGGGATGGACGGGGAGGGGGGGGGGGGGTGTGAACTTGATCTGCTCCTATTCAAGTCTCGAGTGATAAAATATTTCAACTTCAGCATCAAAGCACGCCTTGATGAAGGCAAGCATTGGTGATGTAGTTGTTATTAAGAAATAGAAGATTTATAGTCGGACCAGCGTTATTAAAAATATTTCATCAAATGCATATTCTTTTCAAACCTTCATTATCAGGTCCCCAGTAACAACATTTTGTTACAATCCATTGGAGAACCAATAAAAAATGTACCTGTTTTTTACAAATTTTCTGCTCAAAGGGTCTGAAGTTTGCATACATTTGCATCTGTATCACCCAGTGCCCCCAACCCACAATCTTTTAACAGGCCTTAAACAGGGTCATCCACATATAAGTTTATGATCCACATATAAATGAGACATGCTGGTCCAAATGGTCTTTGGGAACTTGAAGTGTTGTGGTGTGCGACACTCAGCTTGACCTGGTGCTATAACTCAGAATATACAGTTGCTCCAACCTAACTAGCCATTTCTGAACTGAAATATAATTATTATTTATTAGGGTTTAAGGTCACATACTTATGCACAATGGCTAATCGTGACCGTGACAGTTTTACGGGTGGAGCCTCGGAAGCCGGAGTACTCGGAGAGAACCACCGAGCAACGACGAGCAACTGTCAGCTCCTCAACATTCTAACTCTGTTCAAGCACCGCTCAAGCAGGGTTACAGCGGTTGAAGACATGTGCACCATCGACGTGCAGTGCGCCGTAGTACACGGCGTCATCGTGCCCCAAAGTAGGCAACCGGGATAAAGTGCCTTGCCCAAGGACACAACGCGGGTCGTCCCGGACGGGAATCGAACTAGGGACCTCTGGCATAGAAGTCCAACAGTCTACCACTGAGCCACCGCGCTCCCTCTGAACTGAATACATCGAGGCTGAATGATCGCGACCAAAAGGGGACGTGCTCATCTAGACATTATTTGGAGTCATCCTACCAGGTTACAATGAAATCCCTTCATAAATGTGACCTGTAGACTGTGCTAAAGGTTTTCGGGCTTCGTGCCCTAGTAGCCACCAGTTTCCCAATTGCGTCCAAAAGGGGACGTTCTCATCTAGACATTATATGAAGTCAACCTACCAAGTTACAATGAAATCCCTTCATAAATATGACCTGTAGACTGTGCTAAAGGTTTTTGGGTTTTAGGCTTGGGCAGCCATCATGGTTGAATGATCACAACCAAAAGGGGATATTCTCATCTGGGCATCATTTGGAGTGATCCTACGAAGTTACCATGTTTGTTTGTTTGTTTGTTGGTGGTTAACGTCACATATTTATGCACCATGGCTAATCGTGACACAACGTGGAGATGATGTCAAGTTTAGTCAATCGTTGATCTACATGTTGCCCATTTTAAAAGACTTTCACCCCAAGCATTGGTGACTGGGTCCTATTTTACTAGTAAAGCGGAACTGGTTTACCACAGTAAACAAGTGCTGCTTACTTCCCGGGGTTCCCACGGGGAAAGTTACAATGAAATCTCTTCCTAAATATGACCTGTAGACTGTGCTCAAGGTTTTCGGGCTTCGGGCCCCTGAAGCCGTCACAGTTGACCAATCACGACCAAAAGGGGGTGTCATCATCAAGGCATTATATGGAGTCAAATTAACAGGTTACAATGAAATCCTTCCATAAATACGACCTATAGACTATGCTAAGGTTTTGGGCTGGGCAGCCATCAAGGCTGAATGATCGCGACCAAAAGGGGACGTTCTCATCTACACATTATTTGGAGTCATCCTAACAAGTTACAATAAAATCCCTTCATAAATATGACCTGTAGACTGTGCTAAAGGTTTTCGGGCTTCGGGCCCCTGTAGCTGTCACAGTTGCCCAATCCCGTCCAAAAGGGGACGTTCTCATCTAGACAGAATATGAAGTCAACCTACCGAGTTACAATGAAATCCCTTCATAAATATGACAAGTAGACTGTGCTAAAGGTTTTCGGGCTTAGGGCTCGGCCAGCCATCATGATTGAATGATCGCAACCAAAAGGGGAATTCTCATCTGAGCATCATCTGGAGTGATCCTACAAAGTTACAATGAAATCCCTTCATAAATATGACCTGTAGACTGTGCTCAAGGTTTTCGGGCTTCGGGCACCTGTAGCCGTCACAGTTGACCTATCACGACCAAAAGGGAATGTCATCATCTAGGCATTATATGGAATCAGCCTAACAAGTTACAATGAAATTCTTACATAAATACGACCTATGGACTATGCTAAAGGTTTTTGGGCTCGGGCAGCCATCAAGGCTAAATGATCGCAACCAAAGGGGGACGTTCTCATCTAGATATAATTTGGAGTCATCCTACCAGGTTACAATGAAGTCCCTTCATAAATATGACCTGTAGACTGTGCTAAATGTTTTCGGGCTTCGGGTCCTTGTAGCCGTCCCAGTTGCCCAATCACGTCCAAAATGGGACGTTCTCATCTAGACATTATATGAAGTCAACCTACCAAGTTACAATGAAATCCCTCCATAAATATGACCTGTAGACTGTGCTAAAGGTTTTCGGGTTTTGGGCTCGGGCAGTCGTCACGGTTTACAGATCGCGACCAAATTCTCATCTGGGCATCATTTGGACTGATCCTACGAAGTTACAATGAAATCCCTCCATATTAAATATGACCTGCAGAATGTGCTAAAGGTTTTGGGGTTTCGGGTTTGGGCAGCCATCAGGGTTGACAGAAAAAGGGGACGTTCTCATCTTGGCATTATACAGAGGCATCCTACCAAGTTACAATGAAATCCCTTCATAAATACGATCTGTAGACTGTGCTAATGGTTTTCGGGCTCGGGCAGCCATACCTCTAGAAACGGTACGTTCTCGTCTAGACATGACCCCAAACCTGCATATGAAATTTCGTGACGATCAGACAAGAACTGCGGGAGATGTAGCCTGTGCTAACTCACAGACTAACAGGCTCACAGACTAACAGACTTCCGCACGCTTGATGGCAATAGCTTATCTTGACTTTGTAAAGTTAAGCTAAAAATTACAAAAAAAATCCAAGATGGCTACCATGGAGGCCATATTGGATACGGCAGAAAACTGATATTCGAAAGGAACCTTCTTCCAGTCACCACTAATCCACCACAAAAAATGGGATCCATGATGAATTTGAAGTTTTGTGCGGACAGGAAAAAGTTTACGGGCAAACGGACGGACAGACGGAGCCGGCCATACCATAATACGACACACTCCAGAGAGCGGCCGTATAAAAACTCTTGATTTCTTTAATGAGCAATTTTCACTATGCCATCATACACGAGTAAGACCAAACGACAGACGGTTGTCAAACAATCATCGAAGTAAACTCTTACGGTAGGCAGAAACAGGTAAAAATTGATAAAATGTACAAAAATATGATGATTTCTGGGTGACCCTCAGCAAAATGTGAGTGATATACGGGTATGTATGGAGCCCGGTAGATGAAAGGTTTCACTCTTATTTTATTTCGTTTTAACGAAATAATATTTCAAAATAACGAAATAATATTTCAAAATAACGAAATATTATTTTGTTTTAACGAAATAATATTTCGAAATAACGAAGTAATATTTCGTTTTAACGTAATAATTGTTTCGTTTTAACAAAATAATATTTCGTTTTAACGAAATAATTATTTCGTTTTAACGAAATAAGTATCTGTAGCGGTGAGCAGGGCCAGATTATACCGCCTCGCTATTTTTTGATCGCAAATTCTGCACACGGTTAGGTATTCTAGAAAAATATGAATTTTACTCATTAAAATAAACGATTTCACTTTATTGTTGAATAAATTTAGTCGTATTCACTTGAAACACTCGCCAATCAAAAACGTTATGATCTTTCTGTTTTAGCGTTATGTGTATGAAGGAATATTCCCAGTGTTTTTTTCCGTGCTATTCCGTATATCATAGTGTGCTTTATCGGTACAGAAAAAACTGAAGTGACGGAATGTCTATGGGTGCCACCCGCCGCCCTACATGGCTTTTCGTCCCTACCCTCCTAAAAAGTTAAAAACATTTTGATTGCAGGCCCGATACCGATGGATTATAAATGGTCGACAAAAGTTGAAAGGAAACACAGAGAACAACATTATAAGATACATAGGTGTACGGCCATGGGGGCTCGGGGGGGGGGGGGGGCTGCGATATCGGAGTTTTTTTCTGGCAGTTTTTACAATATTTTGAGCCAAGCTTCATTGACACCGCCCTATAAGACCAGACTTGGAAGTCCGTAATATAATTTTTTGGCGTAGTACGTCTCACAGGGCGTGCCACACCGAAAAATTATATTACGGACTTTGGGTGCTAGTTTGGACTGCAGTCTTATCAGAGTGAAAACGCGTCTGATGACTTTGGATACACAGACGTAACAGTTTATTTAAAAACATTTCCCGAGAGAGCATACCCCCATGCCATTTGGGGTGCGGGGGCGAACCGCCACAACCTATAAAAATTTCTGTCGTAAATTTTCACATTCTGTAGGAAAATAATCGCTGAATTTGTATGAATCGAAAGCAAACACCTTCAGATTTTGAGATGTCAAATATTTCATTGTTAAAGTTGTTGACTAAAATCAGCAGCTGAACAAGTCACAATTGAGGCACCCGGTGGCTCTGTAGAATTTGTTCTCAGAGCCTCAGATTTAAAACAATTTCTCTGGGGAGGCTCCCGGTCCCCACAGACTGCTGGGTGACGCCCCCCCCCCCCCCACACCTCTGTGTTGGGTGCTTCGGGTATGCATTCGGCACACAAAAGTCCACCCGCCCGCATCCACTCCTCCATATTGGATTTTTAAATATGGTTGGCTTCAGGTCTACGGTAGAAGGCCACAGCCCCTTATCTTCCACATGCCTGAATGATGCCGGAAAAAATCTTCCAGCTCCTTCCAAAAAAATGCCCGTACGACAATGATAAAATGACGTTCCCCCTTAAAGTTTGGAAAAATGAAAGTGCCAATGACACTGTAGCTCAACTTGTGTAAGACAAGTACATGTACAGTATGTGACATAGCAATGACACACATCTAAGTAATGAGCTGATAACAAAGGTACATAAATACTGACCGTAGCCTGTAACAAATGAACAGTTACAGTATTGTAAAGGTGGGTGACAGTTAGATGCTAAACTAGAAAAGTAATCTCCATGGGGTTAATGTTACAAAGGGGATCCTTGTTTGGTGCACCACAAGCCAAATGTTAGCAATTGTTTTGGCCTGTTTGATTCAAACCCTTCTATTGCTTCTAAGGTTGATTCATACTAATTAATAAATATTTGTCCAGTCGTTCATAAAATATAGGTACATGTATTTGAATTTATTATCTTTAGCTCATAGGGTTAGGAGGTTTTATTTTTCTCATTGGAAATAGAAAATCGGGTTGTGCTAATAATGTTTCCCCTCCCTAAACAACACCAAATATTAACACAGGAACCTGGCTTCAACACATTTGAATATACACATCCTAGGGATGCTGAATTCAAGACACATTATTTTGTCTGGTGTTTTCGGAAAAGATTTTTAATTATCTCCCTTTTTGAGTTCCCGAGTGGATCTGACTGAACCCAAAAATATTTGTTCTCATACCACAGTGATAACAAAGGCACCCAATAAATTTATAGCAAACATTACTGACATAAAAATCTTCTGTACAGGTTCTGTACAAAAAATGCAATACACACAATTCCCTTAAATATGACTGCGACAGGCATTTTGAATTTTAGGCCGAGCCCAAAAGCACTTGTTACCATCCCATGATAATAACAAACGTAGTCCTAGAAGTTCTGTACAAAAAACTGATTGCACTTATTTTTGGTATAAAATGGCCGCCGGCAGCCATCTTGAATTTTGGACCGCACCCAAAAACACTCGTTCTCGTCCGAAGGTGATAACAAAAGCACCCAAGAAGTTTCGTGAAGATCAGTTCATAAATACAGCCTCACATCCGAGCCGTAATGATATGTGCACTTACTGTGTATAAGTAGCATTGAATAAATTAAAGTTCATCTAATTTGCATAATTTCTGCACGAGAAAAAAAACCCGTATCATATGTGATGTATTCCATGTTACTAAACATTCATTCAAAAATTTATTCAAATCAGAACCTTCATCTAGACGTTCTGTACAAAAAAAATTGATTGTTCCTAATTTCGGTACAAAATGGCCACTGGCAGCTATCTTGAATTTCGGACTGCACCCCAAAACACCCGTTCTCGTCCCAAGGTGATAACAGAGGTACCCAAGAAGTTTCGTGAAGATCGGTTCATAAATACAGCCCTAGCCCGAGCCGTTTTGACATGTGTACTTACTGTGTACTAATTTCGGAACAAAATGGTTGCCGGTGGCCATCTTGAATTTCGGACCGCACCCACAAACACTCGTTCTCGTCCCACGGTGATAACAAAGGTACCCAAGAAGTTTCGTAAAGATCCGTTCATAAATACGGCCTCTAGCCAGAGCCGTATTGAATTGTTGACGGCCGGACAGACATCCAGACGGACAGATGGCCAGGTGGCCAGACGGACGACCAGCCATGGCATAACCTCAAATTTGACTACGCCAAAGATGTGCTAAAAATTCAAAACGTTTGTTTAAAAGGCCTAATTTTCCAGAGTCTGATTGTAAGTAATGGAAGTGAACAATTTTTCATGGAGAAAAAACGACGGAACATAGCATAAATCGACGGAACATAGCATTTTCTGACATGTTTGCATCCTCCATCACCTCATGTACTAAGTTATTTATTTCGTTGTTACGAAATGATTATATCGTTTTAACTAAGTACAATTGTAGCCCACCAAGAGTATTTTCTGTACGTTGTACACTATAAAACTGGTTTTAGCGCCCCCGCCGTCCCTACCATACTGCGGACTCGATGCAGCACTAAACTGAAAAGATTCACAACTTTACGACGATTAGAAGGTATTTTGATTCGATATTTAATACACTACAGTTAAAACTAGAAGTCCTGTCATGAAATACGCACAAATAGCACGTTGACATGCGCGTTAATGTACGCGTTAAGGGCCAAATAAAGCTACCAAATTCTGTACATATTGCCTGTGCACAAGCAATGTTTCAGCCAATGGACCTCCGGGTAACCCGGAGGTCCATTGGCTGAAACATTGCATGTGTTTGCTGTGAGCAACCAAGAGAACCTGCCATGCTTTGGATGTCATTCGATATGGCAATTGCGCGCAATTCCAACGCGCATTTAAGCCTAGATAAGCGCACTATTCGTGACAGGACTTCTAGTTTTAACTGTACGTGGTAGCGCGATGGTTCAGTGGTAACGGCTTGGACTTTAAACCGAAAGGTCCACGGTTCGATCCCGTCAAGGGATACTGCGTTGTGTCCTTGGGCAAGGCACTTCATGCCGTTTGCCCATGTGGGGGCATAGTAGCGCCATGTACGTCGATGGAGCACTTGTCTTCAACCAAATTAATGCTAAACATTCAAAACTTGTGTAGAGTTAGTACGTTGGGGAGTCTGACAGTTGTTAGCCGTTACTCGGTGGTTCTCTCCGGGTACTCTAGCTCCCTCCATCCGTAAAATTGTCCGACACGAGGCGCCTCTGACTATCGAAAGTATCGTTTAACTCCAATAAATAAATAAAATAAATAAATAAATAAAACAAGAGAGCAGATAAATGGTACAATTATTTTCGAAAGACAATGTAAAGCGTACCATTTGTAACTCATTCTCGTTTGTAAATTGCATAACATTAGCTTAGTCTGCAATGATACACATCAATACAAGAAGCCAACAGTGGCATAGCTTGCGGGGTTGATGGAGCCCCCCCCCCCTAAAAAAAAGTCTGCTCCCCGTAAAATATTGATATTCTATCAATCCTCAATATGTTCATGCGAAAGCGCTATGCGTCGTGCATTTGGGGCGCCCCCTTCCCCTCGCCCGATGTCTCGTGGGGAGGCCCATCGGGAAATAGGAGGAGACACAACCTTCCAATTCATCGACCCTAGCCACCCATGCCTTTGCCCATTGATTACATGTAAATGCCGTTGACATACCAAGATGCCCCCCCCCACACCACCACCACACACAAACACTCACTTCCACACAAACATAAATTCCCAGCAACTACACACACATAAGAGATATGGTAACGCTACGACCACTTCCTCTAAACTCCCCCCCCCCCCCCCCCCCTCGGGGACCAAATAATATTCGATTACAAACACTAATTATAGGAATAATCATCAACCCGGTGCTTCATCAATTCAAATTTTGCTGGTGATCTTTTTTATTACCTGGGCAACGCATGCGTGGACATCACTGCCCACGCCTGGATTACGACACGACGACCAGTCCACGGCGATTCTACTGTAATGTTTTATATCTTGCTTGACAGAGCTTTGTGATAGACTGCATGCAGTCTTTCACTAGAATACATGAAAATGGCCAAATTCCTGTGAACTGATTCTCCTATTATTGGAATATTTATCGCTGACAAAGTAAAGTTGAAACTAGAAGTCCTGTCACGAACTGTGCGCTTGTCTATGCTTAATTGCGCGTAGGAATTGCGCGTAGTTGCCATATCAAATGGCATCCAAAGCATATGCATTATTTCATCATTATGGCCATGTTTATTAATTTTCGATTTAGCATAATTCGCCTCATTTTGTTTTGGCCCAAACTAATAATGCTTTTTGTTTATTATTGGCTCTGCAAATGGGTCACTACCTCCTTTACAGGACCTGAAGATAAATTTATGAAAAAAGCTTTAAGATTCGCAAGCAAAGTTTCAGGTGATGAACCTCCAGATCTGGGGTGGTGCCAACATATCCTTGATGAGGGTGGGGGGGGGGGGGGAGGGTGCCCCCTTCATTGGGGTTGAAGAGGGTGCTTAGCCTACAATAAAGGATGCTGTTTCCCTGTTAACGGATTGGGGGTGGCTGTCCTGACAGGGGGTATACCCCACCCCTACCTCTGCTCCAAATTAAACCCTGAGGTCCAATTAAAACAATATAAATCAATGTTTGGTCATTCTAAACACTTTTTCACAGAACCATGAGCTATGGCTTGGGTAAAGCCTCCACTCTCTGGGTGCATTATTTGAAATAAAATACACTGTCCATGTACTGTACAGCAGCACATGGAGAAACAAGCTATTAATTGAAAAGAGAAAATGTTAATACTTTTGGAATTCACTTTAAAAAAAAATTCACAATCCAGCATAAATATTTCTATTCGTTCTTTGAATCCTGCACACTTTTTGACATGAAACCAACTAACCCTGCTCATTTTTACATCCTCAGTCAGTGTATATTTTCATGTACATGTGGTGTGTAATATGTCAGTCTATCAACTAATCCTGTGCAATGCCTACAGTACATGGAGAGTGGATTGTAAGTAAATCACCCACAGAGTGGAGTTATCACCCAAGCAATAACTTTCAAATTTTGTACATATTGACAAAAAACACAAGCAATGTTTTAGCCAATGGACCTCCGGGTTTAACCCGAAGGTCCATTGGCTGAAACTTTGCTTGTGCTGGTTATGCTTTGCAATTATTGCTTGGGTTGAATCTCCACTCTGTGAGTGATTTAGTGACAATCCACTCTCCACGTACTGTACATGTATGTTAGTTAGTGTATTATTAGTTATCCTTGTGTTTTTCAGGGTGTATGGGAATTTACACCAGTTTGGGAACCCATACACCCTAAGGCAAAGCCGAAGGGTGTATGAGTTCCCAAACCTGTGTAAATTCCCATACACCCTGGAAAACACAAGGATAACGGATTTATTTCCAAGAATTTTGGTGTACTTAATACTTTAACCTACATTGTGGGCAAAAACTGACAGAAAATTTGTACTTTGCAAGTTTCTAAAATAAAACCAGACAAATATGGATGTCATTGGAACTGGCTCAATGAGCCAGTTCCAATGACGTCCATATCTGTAATATTTTATTGCACATAAATATTAAATTTTCTGTATTTTTATTTTTGTTCTAACATAACCCAGCAGAAGGTATGAATTAATAATTAAAAATGGGTACTTTTTTAGCCATATACAGTATGTGGAGAGTGGATTATCACTAAATCACTCACTGAGTGGAGATTCCACCCAAGCAATAATTGCATATATTTGTTGCAAAGCATAACCAGCACAAGCAAAGGTTCAGCCAATGGACTTTCAGGTTAAACCCGGAGGCCCATTGGCTGAAATATTGCTTGTGTTTTTTGTCAATATGAACAAAATTTGAAAGTTATAGCTTGGGTGATAACTCCACTCTGTGGGTGATTTAGTTACAATCCACTCTCCACGTACTGTGGCTTGCTCTTGTATATTCTTGTTTTTACACCGTGGTTAAACACGGTGTAAAAAAAGGCCACTATGGATTGCAAGTTACACCGTACCTCTCAGCCAATCAAAATGCAGCATTTTGTTGCATTTGGAAATAAGTTAGTTTACCAACTAACTCTGTGCTATATACAAGGTTAGTCATTCTATTCTTTCAAATTATAAATAAAATAATCTCCAGTATACAACTAACCCTGTGCATCGTGCAGCCGAAATAAGTGTTCATGATTGCAACCAATTTATTGGCAGTGTCCAATTTTTATAATAACCAGAAAGTGCATGTATCACTAACCATGGGCATTGCACAGGGTTAATCATACTTTCTGGTAATAACAAATTTTCATTATTAACTCTGTAACTAACCCTCCTGCACTGTACAGCATAAGTGTAAATCTTCTATATCAACTCTTTACCCAACATAATGGCCAAAATCAGCCAGTACTATTCTTAAATGCATTCAATATTATTTATTGGTGTTTAAGGTCACATACTTATGCACAATGGCTAATCTTGACCGCTTAAATGCATTCAAACTCAGCTTATAAGTTATGATCCCTCATTGGAATGGATTGTGGAAAGTTTTTTTTAGTGAATCCCAAAAATGAAAACAAATTCTATTTTCAATTGATAGTTAGAGAGTGAATTATCACTAAAACACCCATGGTGTGGAGTGTCTTCTCGAGTATTAACTCATGCCATATGGCAAATATACAAGTGTAGAAGACAGCAAATGTCCAGGTAATAAATTTCCAGGCTGAATCTGGAGGTCCCACAGTTAAACCAATGCATGTGTCTCTTAACTCTGACGTCAAAATACAAGTTTTCAGCGGCAAATTCTTCCCATGATGCTATTTAGAATTTAATAAATTATATCTTGTTTGACAGAGCTCATTGAGCTGTGTCAAACAAGATATATTTTGTTGAATGTTTACTTCTCTGTGGACAATATGGACTCAGTGATGGAAATTTTGAAATACTACCTAAGTGTTGCATGTAGGAATTAAATACCCATACATGTATACCCATTCACAGAAGGTATACTGTTGGGTGGAAACACCACAAGTCTCTTCATGCTCACAAATCTGCTTTCTCTGTACTTGGATTATCACAACTATAAAAACCCCACAGAGATGAATTTTCACCCAAACAAAACTCAAAACCAGTGAAACTGTTCAAACACATGCAAAACTTTTAGTTAACCCTTTACCCAACGTAATGTCCATAACTGGCCAGCGCTATTCTAAAAAATCGCCAATTAATTTTCAGTATTTTTTTGGTTTTTGTCTCAAAAACATAACTTATGACCCCCTCATTGGAATGAGTCTGTTGAGCTTGTTCCAATGAGGGGACATAACCTATGTTTTTTAGACAAAAAATGATAAAAATTAATTTTTTTTGCAAGTGTCGTCTGCTTTCCATGTTTGGCTATCAGGCAAACCCAGAATAATTTGTAGGTTTCAGTTGTTGTCTACTCTCCAAGTACATTATTATGATTACAAAAGTGGACAGTGGATTAAGATCATGTCCAGTCCTGGTCAAAATGATCTTTTTCGCTTTTCTCCCCTTAGCAATAAAGAATCTCACACTTGAAAAGAAAATACGAGAACAATGATTCTGACTTCTAAGATGCTATTTTAGGCTTATATTTCACTTAAAGCTGGGAGAATCCATTTGGATTCTCATGAAAATAGTTGCGAGAATCCATACCTGCTACTGGTGTCCAAGGCTTTGATGAGGCCACCATGGTTGAACCCCTGTTGTATACAGTGCAGGTCAAAATAGGTTGTAGGATAACCAATATAAACTATGTATCTTTTTCTTCCTACATGTACACTGATAAGACCAGAAGCTGACATCATATTCTGGAAAGCTCTCACTGAGAGCTTTCCAAAACAATGATGTCTGATTCTGATTTTATTAGCACAGGAGTCTGAGGAGGAGCAGTATACTTAGTTTATTGCAGTTATGCTTCAAATGATTTTGACTTGTACTATACTGATAACACATATTAACCCTTTACCCAACACAGCTTTTCAATTTTTATAACATCAACTGAATTTGTTTAAAAATAAACAATATTTAGCGATAAAATTTTACAAATATGGACGTCATTGGAACCAGCTCACTGAGCTGATGCCAATGACCGCCATATTTGTACAATTTTTTTAACAAAGTGTCAGGATATTTCTGGTTCTCTTTGCCTTGTATTCTTTAATTTGCTCTGTTGTGTTAGGTAAAGGGTCAAATTGACTTATTTCTTTTCAAGGGAATCCTATCCGAGGTGTAGTGAGGATCTACAGTACGTGGAGAGTGGATTGTAACTAAATCACCCGCAGAGTGGAGTTATCACCCAAGCTATAACTTTCAAATTTTGTTCATATTGACAAAAAACACAAGCAATGTTTCAGCCAATGGACCTCCAGGTTTAACCCGGAAGTCCACTGGCTGAACCTTTGCTTGTGCTGGTTATGCTTTGCAACACATTTTCAATTATTGCTTGGGTGGAATCTCCACTCCGCGAGTGATTTAGTGATAATCCACTCTCCACATACTGTACATGGATTCCTGACGGTTTTGTTACGCGAATCTTTGTGTGAATCTATTCTCTGATTTTCATCGAAATATAAGCCCTGATATTATTACTTATTTTGCTTGATTTGGTCTTGATTTGAAAATATTTTATTTTGGAAATCTAGACCATTGCTGCATAGTGTTTCGCAATAAGAACTGATCGAGAAAAATATTGCTTTTGTGAATTGTGATCAGAGTAGGATAGTACAGTCCAAGTGTAAATAAAATGCAGGATAACAAAGGGAAAAATTCTCCCCTTACTATTTTTCTCAATAATGATAACATTGGAAATCTGTTAATTGAATAGACACTTTGCCCAAGAAAATTATTCAATTAACAGAAGTATTCAATTAACAGGGATTTGATGATTTTCCTATATTCTAGAGATAAACTGGGCACTTATTCTATTATATGAATTGATAGAGCTCGTGGAGCTCTATAACATAACACATAAAATATATTAAATGCCTGTATTGGATGCGCTGAAGACAAAGAGGCCTATAATACAAATAAGAGAATTGTGGTTATTGTGGGTAATTTCTCGACATCAAATATTTTTTTATTCACTTACAGTTAAAACTAGAAGTCCTGTCACGAATAGTGCGCTTATCTAGGCTTAATTGTGCGTTGGAATTGCGCGCAATTGCCATATCGAATAGCATCCAAAGCACGGCAGGTTCTTTTGGTTACTCACAGCAAACACATGCAATGTTTCTGCCAATGGACCTCCGGGTTACCCGGAGGTCCATTGGCTGAAATATTGCTTGTGCACAGGAAATATGTACAGAATTTGATAGTTTTACTTGGGCCTTAACGCGTACATTAACGCGCATATCAACGTGCTATTTGTGCACATTTTATGACAGGACTTCTAGTTTTAACTGTAACAGAAGTTTATAATGTATATGCAATGAAGGTAAAATCTATAATGAGGCCAGTCTGAGGGTATGGTAAATGGTTTTGTGTTGGAAGTAATATTCAATTAACAGGGTTAACCAATTTAAAGATATCCAAATATTGGGGTTCCGCTGTACTAAACTCTGACACTGATTCAATGCAAGCTCTCTGAGAATCACCCCAAGAATACATGAAAATGATAAACAATGTAAGCTTTTCTATCAATGTTCGAAAAGTACACATACAGTACGTGGAAAGTGGATTGTAATTAAATCACCCGCAGAGTGGAGTTATCACCCAAGCTATAACTTTCAAATTTTCTTCATATTGCCAAAAAACACAAGCAATATTTCAGCCAATGAACCTCCGGGTTTAACCCGGAAGTCCATTGGCTGAACCTTTGCTTGTGCTGGTTATGCTTTGCAACAAATATGCAATTATTGCTTGGATGGAATCTCACTCGGGGAGTGATTTAGTGATAATCCACTGTCCACATACTGTAGAAGAGACATTTTCTTGAGGTCAACACCTTCTGCCACTAGTTCTGAATATAATCAATTCTACAATATACACATTTATTTATTTATTTATTGGTGTTTAAGGTGACTAAGGTCACTTACATGCATTTAAGCACAATGGCTAATTGTGACCACAACATGGAGATAAAGTCTTAGTCAAGTTCAGCCATTCATTTATACCCATATTGTCCATTTTAGCAGACTGCACCCCAAGCATTGATGACTGGGTCTTATTTTATTAGTAAAACAGGACCTGTTTACCACAGTAAACAAGAACAGCTTCACTACTTTCTGGGGTTGCTGTGGGTGTACCAGGCCTGGCATTCTGAAAAATGCAGGAGGGCAAAAAACCGCTCTCCTCAACCAGCTTAGGAGAGCAATTAGGTTTACACAGCATTTTAAGTATCCAATTGAACGAACTCATTGAAACTGAAACCAACAGACTACATCAGTGATTTTATTAACTTTACTAAGGTAAAGCGAAATCTCTTAGACATCTAGATGTCTCACTCAACAACCGAACACACACTTGACAAGACCTGTGTGTGTACCCAGACCTGTTGTCCAAGAAAGTCATACGCCTACAACTACCACCTTCAACCCCCCAAGGGGGTTGAAGGTGGTAGTGGTAGACGTTTGACTTTCTTGGACAACAGGTCTGCTTGAATCTACAGTCACATCCTGGTGCAAGTGCTTCAAGTGACAGGATAGTAGTAATGGTAGTATATTATAGTGTCAATATTCCTTGAATAATTACTCCTCAAACTGTGATGTCAGTTGTTGAACTTGAAACTGACAGAAAAAAAATATTGCTGTGACCCATTTTGCTTCAAATGATTGCAACTGTGTTTGGGTATGGTTGCAGCCATTACCTTTTACCACTAAACCACTTTCAAAATGAAATTACGTGATGTTATGTGACTTCGAAGTTAAATTACATTTTTGCTTTACAACAAAAATTTAATGTGAGCATAATACATGTAATCTCAATCATCCCAGACCAAAATATTTAGGAGGGCAATTTTTCGCTCTCCTTAATTCTTTCAGGAGGGCAGTAAGGAGAGCTAAAAAATCGCTCTCCTGAAATTGCCAAGCCTGGTGTACACAGCACACATTTATTTACTACATGTACATCCCAAATCCCAATGCAGTACACTTGAAACCGTATATTATGAAATGAAGAATAATATAAAAGAAAAGCTTTCTTTATGTGTTTTCTGTCAGATCATGGACATAATTTCTTGGAAATCTCAAAAAGAAGAGCTTTCTGGGATTTAATGTTTGCTTTGTCAAGAAAGAAAAAAGCCCTGGTTTTAGGAATAGTTTATAGTTATCAAGACAGTGATAGTATATAAGGATTGCCACAATAATAAGACTGTAGATAAAAAATGAAATACTTGTAGTTTTGGTTTCCTGACTTACCCTATTAAATGTTCATGCTTCATTACTTCAGTGACTAAACAATTACATTTTTTTTGCCTCCACTATATAGCTGATGACCCCTCATTGGAATGAGCTCATTCCAATGATGGGGGATAAGCTATTTGAGACAAAAATTTGAAAATAGCACTTACCAGTTTGGTCATTACTTTAGGTAAAGGGTTAAGTGACCATAGGCATTGTCGGGGAGGGTGTGTGAAGACCCCCCCCCCCCCCTTACATTTTTTTCAAGAATGGAAATAAACAAATACCTCCCCCCCCAAAAAAAAAAAAAAATTCATCTGAGAGCTCCATTTGATACTAAATTTAAAATTAAATTTCGGGGGGGGGGGGGCGGCTGACCCCCCTCCCCTCCCAGTATACGTGTGCCTACGGCATCTGCCAATTGTGCCCCTGGTCTACCTTTTTCATCAAAGTCGAATCCATTTTGAAAACTCCTGACGATGCCCATGGTGGCTCATGAGAAATTAACTACTGACCTGTGAAGACAAATTATATGACCCCATTTTTCTGGTCAGATGTCATTTACAAATGTATGGAAAGAAATATAATAACTATTAAGTTGGGTTTTTTAATGCAAAGATGACCCCCATTATTTTCATTAATTTTTCTGACACAAAATATCAGTGGAATTTATTTACTGTCACCCAGAAAAGAGAAAACCAAACTCAAGTTTCATTACACTGGAGTGAACGTGTTTGTGCAGTAAAAAAAACTAAAAATACATGTAGAAATAAATAGCGGTCATGAGCATAAAAGAACCGCCATCTCAGAAATTGGTGACATTCATATTTCACCTGTAAATATACAGAAAATCGCATCGAAAAAATTCTCAAAGCAATCACTTTCGACAGTTGAAACCTGGCTTTCAGCTTCAACAGTGTTGTGCGACTTGAAAATTTTCACCAGGTGAATCGTGCGTCAGCCCGGTAAATAAAAACAGAGTTCGTTTCGTACGCGATTCTAGATTTTGCTTCACCGACACAACAGGCGTCACACGATGGATAAAATTGGCTTGCACCGAATGCAGAAACCTATCGATCCGTGAAGCAAAACAGCTCATTCGCTTCACAAAACGACGCATTACCCCAATTATAATTTATTCAATGAAGCCTCCCAATAAATTATTAAGAGATGGAAATTCAATTGACTTGTTTTCTTTTGTTTACATGTACATGTCATGCTATTCACTAAAATAATTTTCTCCAATGTCCACTTCAACAACAGAACAGAACACTTTTCCATGTTCGGTACCTGCCGTACACTCCCGTACAACAAAATAGTGCGCGATATGTTTTTTATATATTTTTATCTTCTATCAAGTATTTTTGCCCACTTCGGGCCATTGGGTAACAGCTGATATCAATATTTCCCCTTTTTCGGAGAGAATATAGCGGGATTGTAACCTACGTATCCAGCGTTTTTTTTTTTAAAATGATGAAACGTGATGTATCGTGTGTTCGCATTCTCGAACAGGGCAGCAGACGTCACTTCCTTGAAGGGCATGAAAGATTTAAAATAAAGTGTGCAGGCACTTGATTAGTCATTTAGACCGATGTCGTCCTTGTAAACTGTTGAGTTTTTCTTATACTTGGCAATTTCTTACCTGTAGGGAATGTGTTTTACAATCAACCATTGACAATAGTCCGACAATTACTCAATAATTTTGTTTACAATTCAGTGTAAACACAAAATGGCGATGTTAATCTCATCCCAGGGTCCTTTGCACTTTCCATTTTACGACTACGTCATCAACAGTCTGATCACGCAGTCTCAAAGTCGAACAACTTCCGCTGAAATCCCTCAAGCTTCTCGACGCGTAACAAATCTCCTTATAATATTAATCAACATTAGAGGCAGTGAAAAAATATCTTCTTTCTTTGTTTTTATATGTGTATCTCCGCCCCGCTGAAGATGTTTGGGAATGATGTTATCCTTTATGCACATAATTACATCAACACACGAAGAAATGCAATAAAACAAACATACTTTGCAGCGTAACTTGTAGGCCCTACTTGCAAATGCGAAGTTTTTCCCAAACTAGTTCAGCACTGAATGGAAAGGGGCTGCTTTTCTTCCGCTCATTGTCTTATTTTTGTTATCATTTGGGGGGGGGGGGGGGGGGGGGTGGTAGAAGTAGAACTCATAAATTTATTTGAGAGGACAAACTTTTACCTACAAACTTAGAACTTGCCACGCATTGCCTGAAGCCCTGAACATTATTATTAAAATAGGCTATATTAAAAGTGGGTAGACTCGTATTCGTGACTCTCATTTCTCAGTTTTTAATGGAATTAAGATTCAGATAGTACCTAGCGGATTGGACGTGATTTAGAAAAAATAAACCTTTAGGCGCCTATTTGAATGATTTTTAGGAGATGTATTGTCGGTTTATTACCAACACTGGAGATAAACTGCCTACCAGTTTTGTTCTGTTGTTTTTTCGAGTCACACAGTAGTTCAAAATACGGTCACCCTTGGGACGCCCCTTCGTCCCGTTCAACATACGAACCTGCATACGCCGTATTGAGGACGTAAAAATATAGGCCTACGAAACCTGCAGTTCACAGCCTGTGTACGTTCTTTCCTGATAGTGGCATTGTCATGAAACACACATAGCAAACTATGGTTTGCCACGGTGTTTTGAAATAATACCTACGCTACAGTGCATTTTTTTTTAAAATAAGGGCTTCTTTGCCATGAGAGTTACCAGCTTTTAACAAAATTGCTTAATTTGAGCAGGGCTGAGTGAAAATATGGGCCACGAACTTGTGATTAGTTTTTTTTCATTGGTATGTAGACAGAGAGTATGGCGGCCTGAGTACGTGCAGACAGTCAAACAAACAGTGGTTGCGCCAGGATTTCCCCGATAAGGTGGCTAGTGTTCCCCGATGACTGTTGTGTCGCCACCACAACAGTCAAAGATTCGCTGACCTGTGTGGTGAAAAAAAAATCATTATTCTTTTTATTTGCTAATTTTTTGACTTATTTTATCAGTATTTTTTCTTCTTTTTTTTTTTGGGGGGGGGGGGGGGGTCTTGGTTTTTGTTGTTTTTATCATTTAAATTTTTAAAAAAATTTTTTAATAAAATTCTATATCTGTTCAATTCAATTCAATTCAATTCAATTTATTTCACAGCATACAAACATGAGGCGAAAAAACAAGGTTACAAAATCATAGACAGATGTATACTGTGGGGGATGACATAGTCTTACGACTGTCTTCCTGTCATCCCCTGCCTTCCTGTCATATGTATGAAAATCGGTCTCTGATAAAATAGGCATCGGGGCTAATTGTCTACCGTTGGGAGGTGTCTCCGGGCGAGGTGGTGTTAAAAAGTTTTCCAGCGGTATTGAGTTTTGGAGAATGAAACATGGGAGTGAGAAAGAATGTCCAACATTGACCCAAGTGGAATTTTAATGTCCCGCTTAAGAGAAACAGTTTGAAAGCTGGAATGGTGTTTGACCATTGAGAGAAGCACTCTAAAATCGGTTGGGTTAAAAATGAACCCAAATCAACTGGATTGAGTGAATATGAACCTAATTGTTTTAGTTTCATTTTTAACCCAACTGATTTTAGAGTGCAGGAATAGTTTGGGTTCGAGAGTAGTATGTCATGTTCCCCTACACCTCCAGGTTGCCGGGTCTCACTGCCGGATCTCATGTGACGTCATAGTCACGTAACGTAGTGGTGCCATGTTGTGTTGTCATGGTAACCCGCGTGAGCGGCCATGTTGTGACGTCATTCCCATAGTGATACGTAGTGTGAGTGCGCATGCGCAGCGCGTGTTGTTAGGGCGATACGTGTTTCCGTCGTCCATTTTGTATACTGGAGGCCGCCATCGTGGTTTCTATGGTAGCGCGTGATTGCTATGTTACCTAAGGCCTACAATAAGACGGGGTATGTTCGGAGGGTATGTTCGATTGAATCGGAGTATTTTCTGGAACGACTTCTCTGGATAATTACCACAAACAACCCGACAACTTGTATTATTTCGAATTCTTTCAGAATTCTCTGCTTCTATCTATATATGCAATAGTTTCCGTCTACCTAGGCATGTTCCTTTATTCTAGAGTATATTCCAGTAGCGTAGAAGAGCCTATTAACTGGAACAGCTTTACTTATTATTACTATATTTAGCAATTTCTGGTCTATTCTTGTTAGTTCTGACCCCATTCCAAGTACTCTTGTTGTTTCATTTCTCTAGATTATAACTAACCAATCAGATTGCTTGATTTCCCACAATCTGTATGCAGGGTTATCTCCCTTCTGTATAACAAAAGACTATATCCAATGGCCATATCCCATGGGATCCCATTTTCTGCAAAACACCTGTGGCTATGTAATCCTTTTTTGTCGTATGAGGCCATGAGGGCTATGTAAAAGCCCTCAATGAGTCCTCATTTATTATCCCTCATACCCTCATTGAATTTTGAGGTTATGAGGGCCTTGAAAAAAATCCCTCAATGAGGTATAATTTACTACGACTCTTATCCTCATTTCAGTATTTAACAGGTATATCCTATGGAATCCCATTTTGGAAAACGCCTGTGGAATCCCTTTTTGTCGTTTGAGGCCATGAGGGCTATGTAAAAGCCCTCAATGAGTCCTCATTTACTATCCCCCATAGCCTCATTGAATTTTGAGGTTATGAGGACCATTACAAATCCCTCAATGAGGCATAATTTACTACAACTCTTAGCCTCATCTCGGTATTTGAGAATACCCATGGCCTGGTATTGTATTATTCGAGGATACCTATCGAGGATTCCTTTTATAGGATACTTATCTGAGGATACTATATAGGCTGTACATATCCCTATAGGTCTCTTGCTGGTCCTTAGTACTATTAATCCACCTGATGCTTTATGATATGCTATGACTGGTATAGGTAGTATGCAATGCTAGGCATAGGGGTATTGTGGGTAGGGGTACTGCCTGGTAGTTTAGAACGGTACTATAGTATGGCGGTATATACACCTATAGGCCCCTGTTAGTGCTTGGTACTATTAACCAACCGATTGCTTTGTTTTATTATATGGCTGGTATATGTAGTACGTTATGGTAGACCTAGTGATTTTGTGGGGGTGGGGGTAATGCTTGGTAGTTTAGAACGGTAGAATAGCATAGGCTGTACATATCCTTGTAGGCCTCTTGCTGGCTCCATGGTACTACTGATCCACCAGATGCTTCATATTATTGAGTGGTATTCTGGGGTGGGGTCAATGCCTGGTAATACAGAACGGCAGCAGAGTATGGTTGGTATATTCTCCTGTAGGTCCCATCCTAACCGTTTATAGTATTAACCTACCAAATGCTTTGTATCATCCTGTTACTGGTAAGGGGGTACGTAATACCAGTAGTTCCTACCTTATTGCGAGAACTCTTGTTGTTTCATTTATCTGGATCGTTTATATAAATTATAATTAACCAATAAGATTGCTTGATTTCCCATAACCTGTACTTAATCATACAGAGTTATCTCCCTTCTGTATAATAAAAACCTAAACCAATGGCAACATCCACGGCACCCCAATTTCGGCACCCCTTTGTGAACTCCAGAAATTAATAACTGTGGATCCGAGATTAGTAATTGATAAAGGTGTACGGTTAATATTTGAATCTGCCCTCCATATACAATGGGACCTCGAATTATTTATAATAAATCGGATAAGTGTCGCTCGTAAACCTCATTTCACTGTGCACTTTCTTCTCCGACCAAATGTTTTTCGGCCCTTTCTGCGACTTCTCCCAGTTATCAGGAAGAATCCAAGAACATCCAACGGTCATGTAATACACCACTGCAAAGCTTATTCATTCCCCTTTCCATTGATACTGGGTATTGTTGGATACGTTGTGTGAATCAAATTTGAGGGGGGAGAAACGAAGATGAGTGCTATCGTTTTCGAAAAGCGAGTTGTTTACCTTGTTAATATTTATATACCATTACAGGGGCACGTAAGCATAGATTCAAAAATGGTATCAAATATCATTTTTCTTTCGATTTCCCAGCTTGTGCCGAGTACCTGTGGGAAAATCCACGTGATTAATTGATCAAGAAAATCTCTTAACCGTTTCAGCTCTAGAAATAAAATATAGTCAAATCTAAAAACAATTGTAGGAAAAATGTATGACACTAGAAGCAACGTGAAATTACTTAAATCTGTAATGTTTACACCACAACCAAAAATTTATTCAGTGAACACTGTATTGTCAGTGGATTCTCAGCGATGTTATTTTCCCATAGCGGGGGAGGAATTCGTCACATACAGGTGAATTGTGCACTTGGTGATACCTTCTTGAAATTTGGCACACTGTTAGTGTAGGCTATGAGGTTCTCAAAAACGATCGGCTACAAGTTGACACCGACCGGTGGCGACCAGTAGCGGCACAATCCAAAATGGCCGCCAGCGGCTGAAGGGAACCTCCTTTTCGACGGTCTACCGACTATACATCCGATTGTAAGGGCGCGAAAGTGAACTCTGATCCACGCACGTGTTGGAAACAGACGTGGGAGATGATGTAGAATAAAACGAGATTCTCTATACGGACGCATCAATTTCTTGGAACTTGAAAAGAGCGTTGTTTCTCCGGGATCAGCGTCATTCAGGCAAACCTGAATGACGCTGATCCCGGAGAAACAACGCTCTTTATGAAGCAGTCTCTTTGCCATACAATCTCTTGTTTGGCGTAATTCCGCAAGCAATTCTGATTTGTCTGTCGAAATTAATTCGAGAACGCGATTGTTCACAAAAATCATTCACAGAATGAGTGAGAATCCTCTTCGTGTACGGACTAGTACTGACTGGGAACGTTGTTGCTTTTGCCAGCAAGACAGTTCCAAGAAATTGATGCGTCCGTATAGAGAATCTCGTTTTCATGACGCCTATAAAGCTATTGAGGAAGACATAACGCGCTTCCTAGATAATGGCGTTGAGCTTCCATATAATTTGACCATTGATTGTTTGATGAGAGAGAGTGATGAGTGTATGTCGATGTCACTGTTGACGAATAAGGCAATATATCATAAGACATGCCGTGACAGTATTCGGACTCACATCGTACAGCGCGTGCTACACAAGCGAGAGCGAAATGAGGCAGTGGCATCCTGCTCCACGCTGAGTCCTAAAAGAACACGGACAAGTTTTGAATCTGGCTGTGACAGGAAACTGCCCCAGTGTGTTTATTGTCACAAACGCGAAGGTGACAGCAGTGAGCCTATTTGCAGATCAATGTCTGATAACAATAAACTCAAAATTATGGCAAAGGAAGCCGAGAACTGGGTTGTTTTTTCTCGGGTCAATGCAGCATTTGATTCCGCTGCTAGTGATCTTTACTATCACAAAACCTGTTATTGTAAGCTTGCCAATGAAGCACGAGCGGCTAAATCTAAAAAGTCGAAGAACGCCGAACATTCCGCGTCAGGCCTGCCCTATGACCCTCTCGTTATGGCAGAGCTCATAACATTTGTTGAACACAACGATTCCGCGATGAAGCTTGTCGATCTCAAGAATCTGTACAGTCGGAGGTTGAAGCAAGTCGGTTCTGATTGGCTTAGTGAAGAAATACATTCCACTCGATTCAAAGAACATTTGTTGCAGAAATTGGGCGATGGCTGGGACGCCTTCACACAGGGTAGAGATGTGTTTATTTCAAGTAGGTTTCGAGTTGGCTCCTTGTTGTCCGAATCTTTAACTCGTATAGTGTCTGAGGAAGAGGCAAAAAAGATAGTTGATGTGGGTCTTCTTCTGCGTAAACACATACTCATATCTCAAGCTCCTTTCACGGGATCATTTTCATCTTATTGCTTGAGCGAGCCTGTACCCAACTCACTCCTGACTCTTCTTAGAGTTCTACTTGAGGGCACATGTAGTATACAGAACTTAGGCGATGATGAGACTGTTAATGCCAAGACTCGAGTGGCTTGTACTATTTCACAGATGTTGATCAGCAATTCAGCGAAACGCTCCGAACATGCACAAAATGTTCACCAGAGACGTGACAGAGAAACTCCAATGCCTCTTTATGTGGGTTTGAAGTTGCATGCCCATGATCGTATGAAAAATCTTATCAGAGATTTTCATCAAATGGGACTCTCTGTCTCTTATGATCGCGTAATGGATGTTCGCAGGAGTTTCGCGAGAGCTGTTTCACTGCGGTTCAAGAACGAAGGTGTTGTAGTCCCAGCTAACTGCAAACGTAATGTTTTCTCGATAGGAACCACTGATAACATTGATGTATCTGGTAGATCTGATATGCATGGTACGTCCATCACACTCATTGGTCAACTGAGCAGGGACAATGTGGGTACTGATCCCCCACCACTGAGTTTAGATGTTCCAGAAGACACACAAATTGAACTCCCAGACGACTATGCATTTGTTCCTTTCGTTGAAGACTTTGGTGGGGACATCAGGCTTGAATCTCCAGATGAATGTAATGTACGGCCCAATGAATATGCAGATTTGAACGTGGGAGAGAATGACTGGTTGTCTCATGTGTCACAGATCAGCAATAAAGGGAAGGTTGATGGCAGCTGGCAGCTTGATGAAGTCCCTGTGACCTTTTCAGGCTTCTTTTCAAAACATGAAGATCAAGACAATGTCAAACCTCGTGCAGTTATTGGGGTATTCCCTGTTTTCAGTGAGCAGAAAGCGGACTCACTCAGTATGCAGAAGCATGCTATGTATGTGGTCAGGGAAGCTACTGCTTTCGTAAACCCCGGCCAGATACCTGTCATTGAAGGTGACTGTCCGTTGTATGCCAGGCAGAAAAAATGTCAATGGCTGTTCCCAGAGGAGATAGGTGAGGATCGAATGGTGTGTATGATTGGATTCCTGCATCTTGAAATGTGCACCCAAGAAGCTGGTGGTAAGCTTATGGGTGGTTCTGGTTGGGAGCGAATGTTTCACCTCGCAAAGATATTCACACCCGGTGTAGCATCATCCCTACTTGGTGGGAAACATGTCAAGAGGACGCGACAGGCATATCTTCTCACTCTAGCTTGGCTTGAGATCCTCAGAAAGAATGCTTATGAGATTTACTGTCAGCAGACTGGGCCCCATGAGTCATTTGAAATGTGGGAACAGAGGATTCTTTCACAATCTCCAACTGCGCGCTATTGGGGTGAAATCGTTCGGAACTTTCTCTTGACAAGCTGTCAATTCGTTCGGAACCAACGAATCGGTAACTGGCCTGGTACACTGTGTTCTATCGATGAGTTGTGCAGTTACTTTTTTGCCCTAGGACATACAAATTATTGTCGGTGGGTCCCCGTATTTCTGAGAGACATGTCTCAGCTACCCAGGCGGCATCCTTCAATCCACAACAAATTCATGGAAGGCCATTTTGTGGTCCAGCGTAGTGAGAGGAAGTTCAGTATGATGGGTTTAGATCAGAGCCAAGAACATAGTATCCAACTACTCAAAGAAGACAGTGGTCCAAAAGGTCTCTATGGCCAGGCTGAAGAGAAAGTCGTTATTGAGCTTTCAAGGTCAGAAGTTCTGCGTGTTATAGATGAGTATGAATATGCAAGTTTCCACACAACATCATCAGATAACACGGAACACCCGGAAAGTTCGGTATCAGAGCAGAAAAAATTTCTGAATCAATTGAAATCTCTCCTCGATCTGGTGAATCAGGGACTCATTATCAACCCTTATGATGAAACTAGTGGTCAGCTGGTGACATTAGATACTGGTGAATATATGGACCCCGAAGTTAGTAAGAGTTTACGGTCATTACCCGAAAGGGGCAAGCATTTATATTCCACTTTCTTGAAGGAAAGGCTTGTGGAATGCACCGTACCCCTGAATGATGTTATTCCCAAGGCAAATATATATACCTTCCTTAACCCACCCCCAGCCAACCTGGACAAAGGCCGAGACAAACTCATGTCAAGTAAAGCAACTGCCGCAATAGTTACCCAGATGTTCGTTTCACTGCAAGCCCGGCCTGATTCAAACATGGATGAGTTTTTCATGCACGAGAATGCACGTGATCCGCCAGCATTATCCGATAGAGGTAAGCTACGGAGTGGGACAAAATCTCAAATTCTCAATTGTTTACCAGCTATTCCTGCACAAGGGAAGAATTCAGCAGCTAGACAAGCTTCAGTTGTCATCTTGGATATGCCTGCTGTAGTCCATGTAATCAAACCACAGAAAGCGGATCTGTTTGGAGAATATGCTCGATTGCAATTATTGCCATACATCGAATCTCTGATTAACACGAACACCACAAGGGTTGATGCGATCTATGACTGTTACCCCGAAGGCAGTTTGAAGAATCAGACGCGAGCAAAACGCCTCGGTGAGACAGCAGTTAGGTTGATACGGGTGTCCGAGAACGTCCCTTTACCTAAAGGGAAGAATTGGCAGGCATTCTTGAAAGTTAGTGAGAATAAAGACGAATTTTTCAAGTTCCTGTCTGCTGAACTGCTGAAATTAACATCAACATCCGAGTACCAGTTGTTAACGACATCAGGAGAATATGTACTATGCAATAAGGATGTTAGCTTATGTGACATATCTCCATCGAACCACGAGGAAGCAGACACGCGCATGATGCTTCATCTCAACCATGCAGTCTCACAAGGTCACAAAATAGCTTTTCTTCGCACGGTTGATTCTGATGTCGTCATTCTGTCTTTGCACCATTTCGCAACATTCCGTGACCTTGGACTCAGTGAGCTGTGGATTGGGTTTGGAATTGGAAAGGCATATAAAGATATGCCAATTCATGAGATAGCTTCACAACTTGGACCTGATTACTGTAAGGCCCTGACTTTCTTCCACGCCTTCACAGGTTGTGATGTAACATCCAGCATGCTCGGCATTGGGAAGAAGACAGGATGGAATGCATGGATGAATTTTCCCGCATCAACTGAAATGATGATAGAATTGACTGAGAATCCGCAAGTCTTTTCAGAGGATTCCCCTCATATGCAGCATATCGAAAAACTCACCATACAGATGTACAGTAACAGTTGTGTCAGTACACGTGTCAATGATGCGAGACGGCATATGTTCACACATGGCCTTAAGTCTATGGAAAACATCCCGCCCACCAAAGCAGCTCTGTATCAACATGTAAAAAGGGTAATTCTTGTGTCATCTTTCATTTGGCATCGTGCTCTGCAGAAACACTTATGTGTGCCAGACCCATCACAGTACGGATGGGAGTGGAATCCACGTCTCAATATTCTGGTCCCATTTTGGACTCACCTAGGAGACGCAAGTGCTGCATGTGCACTGATGCTCCACTGTAGTTGTGCCAAGGCCTGCAAGGGCAATTGCAAATGCTTGAAAGCTGGATTAAGGTGCACACCTTTGTGTAAGTGTGAAGGTGGCTGTTGTAACAATATTGAGTAGTATACTGTCATGTTAGGACCAGTCATCTCCTATTCTGGTATTTTTTTTTCCATTTTCGGCCAGTTAACACATGTCATGTTTCTAGTTGAGTTGATTTTGCTAACAAATGTTCATCCCATGTGGCTTGCTACATTGTCCGGGGTATAGGAATACAGTTTTAGATTTCGGAAAATAGTCTGTTATTTACTGCACAAGACGGTGTTAATTCATGCATAGCATGATACAATATCCCCAACTATTTTGCCTCTGTACAACAGTTGATACCTTCGTTCACCCGTGTGTTCATCTATGGTATCCTTGTCTTTCTCTGGCCATAGGCCACATGTGACTAGTCAGTTCCTACTCCATAGCAAATCAACTTGGAAATCCTTCATCTTGTAGCGCACTCATGTCTCAATGAATCCATACCTGAGTTGATCTAATAAATCTAACGTAAGGTATCAAATTGCCATACCGGATCATATTTCGATAAGTTATTCGCTAAAACATTTCGACCACTCATCGACATCAAAGGTCATGTTTTGGCTCCCAGTGGTGGCTATATCTCTATATCCCTGGTAAAGTAGCATACCATGAGGGATGGGCATTAAGTGTCGGCAACATTAATCCTGACTTGGAACACACCACATCTTAACTGGCCGAAAATGAAGAATACTACTTGTAGTCAAAAAATATTCCTGTACCTCGAATGACTGCAAACATACACTCACCCCTTCTAGTCCCATTTTGCCAATGTTCTATACTGGCAAGATAACATTGTATAATTAACAACGGGAACTAATGCATCCCGAGTTCATTCCAGCACTGCCCTTGCTGGCAGACGTGTCGCTATGGTGTTGAGATTGAACCAGAACTCCTCTAGAAATTTGATAGTTTTATTTTCTTAGAAAATAAATCTATCGAAAATGCCGGAAGTTGAGAATAGACTGTCACTTTAATTGGATTATCAAATGTCCAAGTATCCCCACTGCTGCATACTATCGAGTACCCTTGTTCATGTGTTGACAGGAATCTCTCATACCATGTTCATTTGACCATTGCATTCCCGAGAAACATTCAACACTAATTTATCTACGGACGGACGATCATACTGACAGTCAGACACACAGACGCACACATCGACGGAAATTCTGATCCCATTATCCATTAATCTTCCCCCCAACTTGTTCCAAGGGCTTCACTCCATCATTCACATCAATTACAGCACATGTATGGTGTTAGGTTTGGAGCTTCAGTTGTGCGATCGGCGAAAATAGCTTTTTTTCGATCCGCTTGGCGGCCATTTTGGATTTCGCTGCTAGTGGTGGCTAGAGGATGGTGCCAACTTGTAGCCGATCGATTTTGAAATCTCTGATGCCTACCCTTACATCATGCCAAATTTCAGGAAGGTATCACCAAGTGCACAATTCTAGCGAATTCCTCCCCCGCTACCATGGATGCCAGCTGATCATGCGATTTATCCCATGAATACCATTTCAACATCGCTCATTGATATGATGCACTGCATTCGATTTTTCAGAGTTTATATTTACATTCTGTAATTTCTGCTTACGTTCTATAAATAGACGTTTTCCCCGACTCGAGTGTGAGCTGTATCTTAGGCACAGTTGATAGTAACTGTTTGTGGGAACTATTTTGTATCAGAAGTTAGGTTGTTTTGTATCTTTTTTAGATATACACCTTTAGCAAATTATGTTTAATCAAGGCGGCGCTTTGTAGATAAGCCAACCTGATATGCACGCTAAAGTAAAGTGTTAAAAACTACACTTGAAGTGCTGTATTTAACACTTAATAAGTGCTGAACTAGCACTTTGTTCAAGCGTAGACATCACAGAACTTGACAGGTCTTACAATAATACCACTTGTCAAGTGTAATGTCGCGACACTTAAAAGGAAACAACGCAGAAGACGCGGATCAGGCTCGACCTCTCGAGCCTGATCCGCGTCATTTGCGTTGTGTCCTTTTAATTATGTACCCACCGAGCGCAAATCAAATTATGGACGATTCTGGAAGAACCACCAATGCTAGACACATGGGAAGTGCCATCCATTCAAGTTTCAGATGTCTGACGATTGTAATGTCTAAGTGCTTAAAGCATTGCACTTTGAGTGTTAAAATCAAACCCGAAGAGTTAGAATGGGTTTAACACCTTGAAAGTGTCAGTTTTAACACTTTAGTTTTTAGTGTGTGCTGTCCGGACATAAAAGTAATTCTGTTCCATGAAAGGAATAAACATAAGAATTGAATCATGACTATTCGAAATCCACCAGGTGATGAAACAAGTTGACCACGCGCAAATTCCATCAACCGCCAAGCTACTGGTTGGTGGCTACTTCGGTTACTGCCAGCTCAATGCTACCTGTTTTCAGCACTGGCTTCTGCTAGTTTAGTGTTCCGTGTTTCTATAGATTGCACGACCGACTCCCACTATCAGCATTAACCCTTTACCCAACGTAACGGCCAAAACCGGCCAGCGCTATTCTCAAAAATCGTCAGTTAATTTTCATTATTTTTTCATTTTTTGTCTCAAAAACATGGGTTATGACCCCTCGTTGGAACGAGCTCGTCGAGCTCGTTCCAACGAGGGGTCATAGCCTATGTTTTTGAGACAAAAAATGAAAAAAATTAGTTATTCAAGAATTTTTTTTTTTAAGTGTCGTCTGCTTTTCATGTTAGGTAAAGGGTTAAGCCTCACTCTCACCCGTATTAACACCAATGGACTAGCTCTACGAACGCTACTAACTGGTGAATACTGACTTTTAGTTCCCAATACTCTTCGACTCATATGCCGGAACTAGGGTTAACAGAATGCTGGCTTTCCATATTCAGATGGTGATTTAAGGAGCTTGAGTTTTGAGTTTTTGGCTTTAGAATGGGGGTTTCTCACTACCCTTAATTCTCCAGTATATACCCAATGAACCCCATTATAGAAAGTATAGCAATGTTCCACTATCCAGATGAGGAGAAGAGAAGATAGGCCTCTCAGAGAAAGTGTCCTTGTGGCTCTCTCTCATCCTCTCACGACAACATTTGAGGACCAGACTCTCCGACCTTTATTTTTATTTCCAAAACGTTTTCGTTCCATTAAAATTTTTTATTTAAAAAAAGAAGTTGATTCATGGTATCTTTTAAGTTACCCCCCACTGGAACAGGATGATATACTTTTAATTTTGGTTTGTTTAAAAAGTTGATTCCTAGTGTTTATTAGATTGCCCAATTCTTTAACCAGAGAAAATAAATCTTCACATCACTAGGAAATTCTCTGTTGTAAATATTTGTTTCAAAATGAGAAATGAACAAAGCATGAAATTTTTACGTCAGAAAAAAAACTTAATTGCTAAGTTGGACATGATTTTCTCAATAACATTTAGTCCTTCTACTAAAATAATTATTTCCCCCCAAAAGGGCCTGTTAGGTTTTCCATTTCCTAAACAAACCTCTATTTACAGAAAAGTGGTTTTACGCAAAAAATTATCCCAAAGGGGTCGCGATTCAGGTGTAGTAATTACAAACCGTAGGTGTGGGAATGCACTCTAGCTATTTGACCTATCTCCATTGGACAGAGGTTTGCAGCTTAACCTGTCCCAAGCCAGTATAAAATGCAGAGAACAATATCCTACAGTTAAAGGATCAAGATTGCAGTTTGATCGCCAAACTAACCAATTAGATAGAAGTAAATGAGGCAATCCAATGTCTCCCCTCTATGAGTTTACAATGGGAAAGTACATTGTGTTTCTTTTCCATTCTATGTTAATTTTCTAAATTTCCCAAACTTTAACCCGTAACCCTATGGGAAACAAACACAAATCCCGAACAAGGATAAAAAAAGTCGATCAAAATTTGTTGAAATGGGGTGGTGTTGTCAAACACGTCGTCCGTCAGAGACACATAAGATTAGGCGAAGCATGGAATTGGCAACATTCACGATCGAACCATTGAACACATCAGAGAAGATGTTTCACTCAGCCCCAAGCAGACTTATGCTAACGTCACACAGTATCAGGGTGAACTGACGATACACCTCCAAAGATACTTTGAGAGAAAAGGCCATGAGTGTTGCCCAACCAAGGCTGGGATTACACTATCTCTAGAAGAATGGAATGTCATGAAGACCCAGATAGAAGAAGTAGATATGGCCATCAACACCCTACAGACAGCTCTAACTAGAGCTGTAACCGAAGACAGTAAACCTGAAGACACTAAATCGGGACCAAGTTACACTGAAGACTCCAAGAAACCAGCTCAAGGACCACTTTTGAAGAAGAAGATCGTTGATGATATTGATACCGAAATCAGGTGAGTTCACCTGCAACATGAACTCTGTTTGGCGTATGTTCATTATGTGGAAGAAAACACTGGCGCAGTGATGAAAGAAAAATCCTATGGATGTACAGTCAATCACCCAATCCAGATTCAGCATAATGTGTGCCCCACGAAGCTGTAGCCGAAGACACTAAGCCCGAAGACACTAAACCGGGAACAAGTTACACTGAGGACTCCAAGAGACCAGCTCAAGGACCACTTTTGAAGGAGTAGATCACAGTGAGAACAATCAAACCACAACCACAGATCGTTGATGATGTTGATATCGGAATCAGGTGTGTTCGCCTGCAACATGAAATCTGTTTGGCGTATGCTCATTATGTGAAAGAAAACATTGGCGCAAAGATGAAAGAAAAATCCTATGGATGTACAGTCGATCACCCAATCCAGATTCAGCATAATCTATGCCTCATGATGTCTCAAGAAGAGAAGGTTACCACACGTTTTGATTATGCACTTGCAAGAATGTACAAAAATGGCGTCCATCGACTGTCGCACTTCCGGAATGAAGTCATCAGCAGTACAGAAAAAGTATTAAGATATGTTCGAGAAAACTCTTACAAAAGAACATAGACTTTGTATTGTGGATTTAGTGATTGAATTCATGACCATCAAGAAGCCAAGCAGTATGAAGATGTAATAGAAGCTGTAAATACATGTTGTAAAAGATGTTTTTCATAAAAAAGAAGAACAAAAGTATAAAAGAAGAAAAAAGGCGGTAGTGACGCTCAAGTTATTTGGTATTTATCTTCTGGACAAGGATCAAACAAACTTGAACTGCGCCAAGTCAGTATAACGTACACTGCAAAAAATATAGGTTCTCTTTAAAACCAAAACTGGTTCTAATCTTGTCCCTGAGATAGAACCAGTTCTGTTTAAACAATATTTATTTCAAATCAAATAAATTTACCAAGATTACCATTCAATTTTAACGGAATATTACATGAACTGAAGTAGATTCAGCACTAAACTTGGAGTTTATTCAACGCAGTCGCCAAACATTTTGAAACAAAGGAGATATGAACAGTTGGCATACCGAACCAGTTTTGGTTCTGTATAGAACCAAAACTGGTTCGATATGCCAACTGTTCATATCTCCTTTGCTTAATAATGATTTGAGACAACCTCGTATAAGCTCTAAACTTACAGCTGAAACCCCCTCAATTTATGTTTAATTCTGTCAATATTTAATGTTAATCTTTATAAATTTATTTGATTTGAAATAAATACTGTTTAAACAGAACTGGTTCCATCCCAGGGACAAGATTAGAACCAGTTTTGGTTCTAAAGAGAACCTATATTTTTTGCAGTGTACATGGTCACCTATGGCGAATATTTTTTTGTGAGAGTCCTTTGTTTTGGTAGCCATAAAAGGCCACCTTTCCAAAAGATATGAAATGTGAGTAGCACCACATTTTGTCCAACAAAAAGATGGATCCTTGATGGAAGCATCCATTCACTTGTTTATTGTGTAGTCCCACGAGCAATGGAAAATCATCCTTTGTAAATCGGGTTATTCAAAACTTTTAAGATATGATGACACCTATTCCCAGTCACATCATTTTGCGTTAAAGTGAATGGCAATCACAATACAATACTTTACTCCAAAAAGAATTCGTAGAGGGTCTCCCTCAAGAGTTGAAATTTGAAATGTTAGTCACATTGGATGATCTGATGCTTGATGCATATGTTCGAATGTCTAGATTGTTTACTAAAGGTGGTCACCATCGTAAGATTAGTGTGATGTATCCTGGTCATTCCAAGTTACTGAGAGAAATTTTCGAAGTTGCCGCTTCGACCCTGTATGATTACCTTTTAATTGAGCGCAACAGGACACTCCCGAACACATGAGATTGAAAAGTCAAATTTAAAAAACCCGGTACTTGTACCTCCCAAAAGTATAAAAGGGGCACCAAGTCTGCTCTCAAGTCCGAAGTGCGTTTGACCATCTCAAGAGCTACACCGCGATTCCCAAGATTCTTATTAAATCGAAACCCAAACTCATCAAATCCATACTGAAACACGCAATAATTTGATTGCGCGTGACTGTGCATCCAATATCTTGAAGGGGACAGTACCTCTGACCAAAGTTCGGAGAACCAAACTCGTTCGGGAAAAACAACTAGTGAGGACATTGACAAAGAAATGTACCGCCAACAAACGGACGAGACAGATCTTACAGAGAGGAGGGGGGGGGGGGGGGTTCTTGGGTGCACTACTACAGGGCTTGCATTTTCACCAGGTCTATCAGTCCAGACCTGATAATCAGCCTCAAAACATTTCTCACCAGCCTGGTCACCAATATGTCAAGCCGGCAAATGCATCTGCCACAGTTCATGCGAAATCAGCCCTGAACAGTACAAACCAGGCCTGGTGGCCTTTTTTACCTGGTCTATTCATCAGCCTGGCCACGGTTCTAAAATGCAAGCCCTGCTACTACCCCACGTGTTACTGGGTTTTGTCGAATGCATTTTTGGATAATGGAATATACAAAGAAGATGGCTTTGGTAGAACCAAGGTTACTGGAACGCGTACAGGAGATTCCGATGACCAGACAACCGAATGAAATGTTTGTTTCGTCTTTGGATCGAGAAACTAGAGACATTATCGATGCCCCATTTCTCTTATCCGACGAGAAGATGACTCTATTTAATCAAGTCTTTCAAAGATACTTGGCATTTCAGCAAAAGGCAGTTCCCCCTCGACCCATCAAAGTCGAAAGACAATGAAGACCAAGGTATTCTCGATTCTGTACATATGACGACGAAGAAGAAACAAAGTTGTTGTTGAATCGTATTAGAAACGATCCAAATATATCTTGGAATGAGAAGGCGACCTGTCCACAAAGATCAATTAGTGGATGGGTCGAATGTGACAGATCTTCTATACGATTTTCTTATAAGACGAAATTCTTTCCAACTCAAGGGGTGGGAAGTGCTGGCTGAAGCCATGAGAGACAGTAAAATCCCCCAAAAGTTGCTTGGACGCAAAGAACGTTGAGATTTCATGAGACAGTCGGAGACTAAGTCGGATACTGAGACAAAATCTAAGCAACAAAAGAAACCTAAGATGGTTAAATGGTCTGAAGCAGTAGTATAAATAGAGATGACACTTCGAAAATGCAGTCATGGAAGCATTGTATTACAAGCCCGAAAACTCCTGGACGTTTCGGTGGTATAGACTCTCTCTGTAGAGCGTCCAAGAGAAAAAACTAAAGAAGTTGTGAAATGGTTATGAGGCTCAAGACAATTACACTCTTCACAAACCCGTTCGTGGTACATTTCCTAGAAGGAAAGTAATCCTTAACTAGTGGTATCGATACGCAAACGCAAGCTGACTAGGCTGATTTAGCGAACACCACTAAATATAGTAATGACACAAAATTTTTGCTGACATGTATAGATGTGTTCAGCAAATATGCTTGGGTCACACCTTTGTAAAACTAACTTGGTGATTCTATCGTTAAAGCTTTCACCTAAATTTTCAAACAAAGTCGTGAGCCTTTAAAATTACAAACTGATCAAGGCAAAGAATTTCTAAATTGAAATTTTCAGAATTTTCTCAAAGACCATGATGTGGATTTTTTTCACTACATAAAACGTGGGATCGAAATGTTCCACACTAGACAGATTCAATAAAACCAAGATGTTGAAATATTTTACCAAGAGCGATACATTAACTTTTCAACTTGGTAAAATCTTATAATCACTCTCATCGTCGCAGCATATGGTCCCCTCTGCCGTGACCTTTGAAAATCAAGAATAGATTTATCAAATATATCATCATCATCATCACCATCAAACCCCGAGAATACAGACAGCAAGTTGTGGTTCACACTCTTGAGTAGTAGCATAGGATATTTGTTGCCTAATCCGAACATCAAGAAAAGGTAATGTTTTGTTTGACTGCACGGGGGTATGTCAAAAAGTTTTGAGCCTAACATAAATAAAGCTGGATTATCGGTACAGAACATATTTATTTTTCAACATGGTCCCCTTGTAATTCAATACACTTGTCCCACCTGGTCTGCCAGTCGTTGATGCCGCGTCTGTAGAAATCCATATCTTGGTCCTGTAGCCAAGCCTCCATAGCAGCAGTAAGTTCCTCGTCATCTTGAAATCTTTGACCACGTAAGAGTTTCTTCAAAGTGGGAAAGAGATGTTAGTTACTTTGACCCCAACAATGTTTCTTCAAATTTGGAAAGAGATGGTAGTCACTTAGTGACTACCATCTTTTTCTGAATTTGAAGAAACACTAACATGGTCAAAGATTTCAAGATGACGAGGAGCTTACTGTTGCTGTGACGGCTTGGCTACAGGTCCAAGATATGGACTTCATGGAGGCTTGGCTACAGGACCAAGACATGGAATTCTATAGACGCGGCATCAACGACTGGAAGACCAGGTGGAACAAGTGTATTGGATTACAAGGGGGCCATGTTGAAAAATAAATATGTTCTGTACCGGTACCACATCTACCTTGTGGAAACCAAGGTGTTTTCAATGCCGAAAAGAAATCTAAGTATTACATAAGAAACTTTATTTTTAGGGCTACTACCTAAACGCGTCGTGGTGGGATGTACAATGACTCTTTTAGTGGAGACTTTTCAAAGAGTCCATGCAATTTCGTGAACTACTTGGCTTTGTACGTGTATGGACAGCAGATTCCTGACAAACCATTACAACCCCGATTCGAGCAACAAGAATTACGAGATGTAATGCGACCCTGTTCCAAGGGACTGGATAAATGTACGAAAATGAAGGGAACTACATCAGCCGAGAAGAATACATAAATGGATAAACCCTATTCGTCTTCGACCTGACTCCAGACCTATCACTCTGGAAACACTGCGCTCTGGTGAAGAGAGAAACTTCAAGTCTAGAAGTCCATTTCCTAATCCCATTACCGTCTACGATCAACGTACTAGTGTATTCAGAATTTCGGAACATCATATAAGTGGATAAGAATAGACAAGTGATTTTCGATTACTCGACATGAACACGTTATAGTTGGTGAACGCCCTTCGATCAGAGAGTTGCTTGCTCATTTGTGTGTCGACAGCCAAAGGCGAAGGATGTCTACGAAGAGACTATGTTAGGGTGTGTTTGTAAGAAACAAATTCCCAGATTGCCAGATCACAGACCGAAGGCTTTGATAGCCAACACGGATCATTGGAAAAGGAGAACATTGGGTGGCTCTCTTTGTGGGTCACCACAGTGCAGAGAACGACGTGGATACCTTTGGATTACCACCACCTCACAGACCATACAAGAATTTTCTGGAGAAGAATTCCAGATATTGGAAGTTTAACACAAAAGCATGCAAGGACCATTGCCAAAGTGTGGACGATACAGCCTGTTTTACTTGAAACCTCGCTGTCGTGGTGTATTGAAGAAAACCACTGTCAACATGTTTACAACTGATCTAATGGATAATGATGTGTTGGTTAATAACGTCATTGAAAAAACCTGCCACAAGATGTCGCTGCATTGAAGAGACGCTATAAAAACACACTTGGCTTTCAGCTCATTTGTGTGTCGACAGCCAAAGAAGAAGGATGTTTACGAATGTGACCGTCTTCAAAATTAACAACGAATTACAGATTCAGCTGTTCAAGAACGATGTTGGGTTCCAGTTTAGCACGAGAGATTAGGAACATGTTACAAGAGCATTGAATATTGCAAAGAAAAGAAGTCGAGAACAGAAACCAGAACACAGTAAACCGGAGAGAGGAAGAAAGCCAAAGAAGAATGAAGTCACAGAAAAAAGGATGCTATTTGTCCTCATCAAATACATTAATTGCCTTTAAGGATCAAATTAGTAACACCGGAATCTTTTGTCAGATTCGATATCTGATTGGTCATTTTATGTGAGTGAAATTCATTGTCGCAAAGTCAGTCTTGACAAAATTTTCGATCGAAGCAGTTGATTTTGATTTTGAATGTGTGGTGCACAGAGCTTACAAGCAAAAGGAAAATTATTAACTGCGACATCTTCACTTCAGTTAAAGTTCTCAATAAGGGCTCTTCAAGAAATCAGTTTCCATAGTTATCTTTAACCCTTTGAACCCTGGTGATATCTTCCATGTCAGTTCAATGTCAGCAACTGGAAGAGTCCATATTCATAATTATAATTACAATACAGAAACTGTCTTAATTAGGATACATAATGGTACAGAAACTGTCTTAATTAGGATACATAATGATACACTCCGAAACATGGATACAAAAAAGATAACAGTTATGGTCCTTATAGATTTGTCGGCTGCATTTGATGCTGTAGATCATGAAACATTGCTTAGTGTTTTACAAGACAACTTTGGAACGTCGGATACAGTTCTTGATTGGTTTGAGTCTTATTTACGTCCACGGAAGCAAGTTGTTGTCGTGTGAAATCATCAGTCGACGCCGACATTTCTGTATTATTCAGTACCCCAGGGGTCTTGTGCAGGTCCAGTCCTCTACACCGTTTATGCTAGGACTCTTCGGTTTATTCAGCATAAATATAATGTAAATATTCTCAGATATGCAGATGACCACTCAATTTATGACAGTTTCGTAGCCGGTGTGACAGGAATGGAAGTCCGTAGGAAAATTAGTCCCTCTGGACTATTATTCCGCGGAATTATAGTCCTAGGTCTAACATTTCTAGGAATAGTAGTCCGCCGGACTACTAGTCCTAGAAATGTTAGACCTAGGACTATAATTCCGCGGAATAATAGTCCAGAGGGACTAACGTTCCTACGAACTTCCATTCCTTTTACACCGGTAATATCAGAAATGAACAGAAAGTTTGCAATATGGTAGAAGATTGTTTAGATGATGTGTGTAACTGGATGTCTGAAAATAAGTTAAACATGAATGACTCAAAAACTGAAATAATGTTTTTTGGATCTCATGATCAATTGTTGAAAAGTTGCACAAAGAGTATTCGTGTTGGTACCAATAGCATAATTAAGAGTGATTCTGTGAAGTATCTTGGTTTCTGGATTGATCAGTGCATGAAACTTGAAAAGCATGTGATGGAAAAATGTAGGATAGCTTCATACAATTTATATAATATTAGAAAAATTAGAAAACTTCTTAGAATTGATTCCTGCAGACTCATAGTCCAAGCATTAGTAACATCGCATATGGGAATGCGCTTTTATTTGGCCCTTCAAAAAAACTGCGGTCGAAGCTCCAAGGAATTCAGAATATGTCAGCCAAACTGATTTTAGGAAAATCAAAATTTATCAGTATCACGGAAGCGTTAAAGTCGTTACATTGGTTACCAATTGCGGAAAGGATTCGATTCAAAATCTTGATATTCGTACACAAATGCATCTACGGCAATGCCCCGGACTATCTTGAAGACATTATTTTTAAAATCAGTCACCCTCGGAATTTGAGATCAAACAATTCATCTATACGCTTTGTGCCAAAACCAAATTGTACGACTTTTGCGGACAGGGCATTCTCGGTAGCAGGTCCAAGACTGTGGAATTCTCTTCCCGTATATGTACGCAGGGAAACAGATGTATATCAATTTCGAAAAACACTAAAAACTCATTTATTTAAACAGGCTTTAAACCTGTGATATGTCTCATTGTGTGATAATCTGTTTGTTATATCAAGCGCCTTTGAATACTTCAATGTAAAAATGGCTCTATACAAATACTTTTATAATAATAACGTAGAATTATTCGAGGTAGTCGAGCGTACAAATTCGAGCTGTGTAGGCGATTTCGGATAGTCTGACCACTGGCTCGCACATCTGTCGCTCGGTGCAGCCGCTGTCCAATTTCTGAGGCACTTTGATAGCGGTTTCGTAATGCTGTGGTTCGGATGAAACGATCCTGGTTAGCAGTTGTCGCCCTTGGACGACCTGACCGACGTCTGTCATCAACATTGCCTGTCTGACGGTAGCGTGACCACAGCCTGCTAATCACCGATTGAGTAAAGTTGAGAATTCTGTCTGTTGCCAGCTTACAACATGCCAAAGGCACGTAAACGTTCGTCACGTGTCAGGCTTCGCATACCTCAAAAGTTACGTTTCGACCAGAAGCTATTGATGAACTAGTTTATAACATAAAAAAGAACGACGGGACCTCCGAAAAAGCCCGGCCAGTACAAATGAAAATTTCAAAACTTACCCCACAGACATTAACACGGCGCTCGTGCGAAAAACCTACACGAAGTTTTCGTGGGCCAGTGACATTCATGATCCACACTGAACTTGGTAACATGTTGATGTGTCCAATCACGCGTATCCAATACCATTTTCCGAAAATATCAACATCAGCTTGGATATCCCCTAATTTTTTGAAATAGTATATTTTGACTTCACACCTCTTCCATCTGATATAGAGACACTCAAGTTATATATTCAGTTTTTGAGTCGATCTTTTAGGTCGACAAAATCTATAAAGAATATCTTAAGTGGTGTTAAAATTTTATACCTGTTTCAAAATTTGGATTATTCAAATTTTCAGAGTTATGAAATCAAATTACTTATTCAAGGTTTTGCTCGTTTACATCCTTACCTTCTAAAACAAACCTTACAGGTTACTCCTTTGCTTTTAGAAATATTCCCTCGTATTGAACAAAAAAAACCTTTTGAAGGTTTTATGTGGGGTTTATTTTTATTGGCTTTCTTTATGATAATGCGAAAATCAAATCTTGTTCCAAACTCTGTCAACACATTTAATCCCAATAAACAATTAACTAGAGGGGATATTTTCTGTATCTATGAATTTTTACTCATTGTTATAAAATGGTCCAAAACAAATCAGTTTGGTGACAGAATAGTTAAAATGCCAGAAGTTTCTATTAAAGATTCCTCCTATGTGCTGTTTCAGCCTACAGAAGAATGCTACATTTAGTACCCGGTAAAGATACAGATTCAGCTTTTATGGTTAAGTTAGGTAAAAATCGTAATCATTCAATTACCTATACGACATTTTATACGTTTTAAAAAAAAATGGTCTCTACTACCAGAAAAGGTGCTGATCAGTACTCTTGGCACAGTTTAAGAGGGGGGGGGGGGGGGGGGGGGGGGCTTCGTGGGCCTTTCAATCAGAAGTTCCTGGTGAACTCATCCAGCTAATGGGGTCCTGGGCTAGTGACGCCTATAAGGCCTATTTACATTACACATTATAGGATGAGGGATCTCATTTTAAGTTTATAGGGATATTCTATTTCTTTTCAGACAAGAGAAATATGGAAGTTTTGGTTATATAAATATCAGACTCCATCTGCAAGTATGTGTCCAATATTTATAATACCGACATAAACGCATATTCTAGAAAGACAATTGGTGGGATCCCACACATTATTCAGGGACACAAACTTGATATCTTGATGTTGTGCTAGAGAGCCTGGGTTATTGAGAAATCACGCTAGTTTTTGTTTTCCGACATTTTAAAAAATGCCAAGGTTAACAAAAAATCAGAGGTTGCGTGCCATTGGAATGCATGAGGCTGGTATACCTCCAGATGAGCTCGCTGCTGAGTTGGGGGATCATTACTGTGGCCATTACGTACCGTCTAATTAGAAGGTATAGAACTACTGGAACTACTGCCGACCGACCATGCTCAGGTCGACGAAGAGTTACGACCCCTGCACAAGACCGACACATCAGGACGTCTCACTTGTGGGATCGCTTCCTTCCGGCGACGAGGACAGCAGGAATTACTCCTGGTAGAACTAACAATAGAATCAGTGCACAAACTGTCCGCAACAGACTCGCTGAACACGGCATCCGATGAAGGCGTCCATACCACGGACTAAAACTTACCCAACGTCATCGTACCGCCAGAATGGAATGGATACGGCAGCGCGTTCGCCGGACTCAGCAGTGTTGGAGCACAATTCTTTTTAGTGATGAATCACAATTTTGTCTACGGTGCGCTGATGGTAGGGCAAGAGTGTATCTCCAACGAGGAGAACGGTTTTCTGATGCTTGAGTGTGGGAATTCGACCGTTTCGGCAGGGGTAGTGTAATGGTTTCGGCAGGAATTTCCTTGCACCATCGAATGCAGTTGATCTTCATCAATGGTAATCTGAATGGACAGCGATACAGGGACGACATATTCTTAACGCTGTTGTTGTCCCGTTGTTCAACGTTAACGTCGGATTGCAGTTATTCCAGCAAGACAGTGCCCGATGTCACGTGGCGCGTATCTGTCGTGACTTCCATGAGGAGTAGAACATCGAACCTCTTCCCTGGCTCCCACTTTCTCCAGATTTGTCGCCAATCGAGCACCTTTGGGATCAATTGGACCGTCGTGTACGACTTCATGATCTTCAGACGTTAGGCGATTTACGTAACGTTATTAGGCAGGAGTGGAACGCAATACCACTGTGTGACATCCAGAGACTTATCAGGTCCATGCGCCGTCGATGTCATGCCATCCAAGAGGCAAACGGTGAACATACACGCTATTGACTGCATGTGTGAACTTTTCATTTCACCCCGTGTCTGAATTGCGACGTCCTGACGTGACTCTGGCAAAAGTAAGAACATGAAATTATGCAAATGAATACAGCTAGACTCAAAATATGAATTTACAATAATTGTTTGGGAATTATAGTTAATAATAATAAAAAATTGCTCCTCGAAGTTTATTATACTTTCTTTTTTTAACTCAGTATAGTTACAGATTATTGCCAATCACTACTATGTGATATATAGAGGATATGGAGTGAGTGTTTTTCTCATATAATATTTATGAAACGAGTCTAAGAATTTTCCGTTTTGGCGAGCCTCTGGCGAGCCCAAACGGAAAATTCGGACGAGTTTCATAAATATTATATGAGAAAAACGCTCATTTCATATTCAGTATGACTTTTTAAGCCATCACCTAACTTGGGCTGCAGACGTCACTTGGAAAAAACATCCTCGTATAACTAAAAATTTTCATTTTTTGCTTCCAAGACATAGGTTATGACCCCTCATCGGAACGAGCTCGTCGAGCTCGTTCCAATGAGGGGTCATAACCTATTTTTTGGAAGCAAAAAGTGAAAATATAAAAAAAAAATGAATGGCGTTTTTCTTGTAGGTAAAAGATTAATACAACATAACCCACCCTAAATAGGACAGATAACGTAAATTCTCCCTACTGAAATTATGCAAATGTGACCCAGTTGTATTTTGTTTAGACAATCAAATTGTCCAGTTTTTTAAATTGACCGATGAAAGCTCCCAACTCTAATTATGCAAATTATGAAAATGTGGCCCAGTTGTATTTTGTCAGCCAATCAAATTGTCTAGTTTTGAAACTGACCAATGAAATTGACGGAAGGCTTTATTTATCACTGATTAATATGAAAACAAAATATCAAATGTTTTAAAGTGATAATATAAGATAACATACAGTTAAATTTGAGTTCGATACGTTCTACCCCATTACATTGAACTCCCGGAGCTCAATGTAATGGGATACAATGGATTCAATTCAGTTTTCTAGTATCTCATCTGGTGTCGTTATTAGATGACTGACAGTAAACGGCTGTGTTCAATGCATTCTACTCCATTGCATTGAACCCCTGAAGCTCGGTGTAATGAGATATAATGGAATCAATTACATATTCTAGAATCTCATGTATTGTTAGGTGACTTTTCGACATGTTCTCACGTTTACGCGTTATGAATGTAAATTCTGATTAATTAACACTTTACCCAACGTAACGGCCAAAACCGGCCAGCGCTATTCACAAAAATCGCCAATTAATTTTCATTATTTTTTTCATTTTTTGTCTAAAAAAAAAGATCCAGCGCAGAGACCATCGAGCATTCAAAGTGTACTCTAACCCATCTGGTATGAATACTAGGCAATGTGGAAACCTAATCACACACAAACCCCGCACTCAGTTCTCAGCCGCTATTCCATATTTTTATTTTCCCAAACTGTGGAATGACTTAGACACAACGATAAAAACCCTCACCCGAAAGGCATTTAACAAAACTTTATTCAATCAATTTTTAAACGCATACGAAGTCAATGTTAGGTGTTCCAACCCAAGATGCCCTGACTGCTTCGCCTAGTTGGAACTCTCGGGGTCGTTATTACCTTCATCTCTTCTCTTCCCACAAGCAGATGAAAAGGTTGTCCCGCGGTATTCCTGTTTTTACATCACCCCATTAGCCTACGATAATTGTACTGGCCTACTAAGGAATGCGTATAAAAATTGTCTTGTTTTTTTTTAGTCGGAAACACTGTTGATTCGATTAGGATTCGGAAACACAGTTGATTGACGGGTTAAAACAACCCGAGACAGAACTCTTGGGAGTTTGATCCATGATGTGGAAACAATACTCAATTCTAATGTAAAGGATGTGAATATAACACAACAACTACCTGCTGTCTGGATCGACTACATTTAACTTGAATTTAACACTTGCCAATTGCCATTCTATTTTATTTATTATTTTGATTGTCTAGGGGATGACAGGAAGAAAGTCGCAAGGCTATGTCATTCCCCACAGTATACATTTATACATCATTCAACAATTTTGTAACTTTACTCTCTCTCTCGTTTGTTTTTGTATGCTGTGAAATAAAGATTGAATTGAATTGAATTGAATTGCGATTGTCAAATCATTAGCTGTATATTCGATCGAACGTTTTGTCTGTGTCTCAATAAATCTATTAACTTTCAGATTTCTTTATAATTTATCCTCTAAGTCAATTATTGAAGAATATTCATTAGTCCATGTTTGATCACCATGGCACTGAATGATTAGCACAGAGAATCAAGAATCAAGAAATCCATTTCCAAGAGACTTTATAGAGTGGTTCACTCGAAACGAATTTTCGTGATGTTCTTCCACCTGCACTGTAGCAGCTTCCAAATGGAGAAGATGGAGATCATTTCATACTTGCTCAACAGAAATCAGATCCAGCGCAGAGACCATCGAGCATTGGAAGAAAACCCCCTCAAGATTATCGAAGCCATGTTACCAAGTAAAAGCGTGAAAATTCCGAGAACTGGCAAGAACTGGATTCTTTTATTGGAGACAGGAGACAGAACTCAATGTTGTCACTGTGGTATAGTTGCTCGTTTCTGAGAAACAGATATATGTTATGGAAGAACACAGAAAATAGTCTCCAGCCTGTTACTACATTCATAACTTACCACTCGAATCCGGCATGGACGTCGAAGAAGTTCAAAATGATTGCTGAAAGTTACGTTAAACCCAGATCAATCATTCACGAGGAACAAGAAATACATTATATGTTTGTTACAAAATATCTATTTTCATTAACCAAAATCATATCTTAACCCTTTACCCAACGCAGACGATATCAAAATTTATTATTTTAAATATCATTTTTTCAAATTTTTCAAAAAATTTCAACAAAACCATATCATGTGACCCCTCGTTGGAATGAGCTCGACAAGCTCGTTCCCACGAGGGGTCACATGATATGGTTTTGTTGAAATTCGTTGGGTAAAGGGTTAATCTCTGATTCAAGATTGGTCGAGTTTGGAGCACTGTGGCTCAATGGTTATGGCAATGGACTTCAAACCGAAAGGCCCACGATTCGATCCCCACCAGGGATAACTGCGTTGTGTCCTTGGGCAAGGCACTTAATCTCCATTGCCCACGTGGTGGCACAGTGGCGGCGTGTACTAAGACGTACTTCACGTCGATGGTGCACTTGTCTTCAACCAATGCTAATTATTTGTGTGGAGCTAGTATGTTGGGGAGTCTGACAGTTGCTCGTCATTACTCGGCGGTTCTCTCTGGTTACTGCGGCTTCCTCCACCTGTAAAACTGTCCGACACAAGGTGACCCTGGCTGTCAAAAGTGTCATTAAATCCAAATAAATAGATAGGTCGAGTTAAAGTACATGCATGATAGAGACCGATTGTCGTTCAGTTGTCTGAATGTTTGTTGACACAGTAAAGGTTTTGCCTGTTTGAAATCAGAACCTATTAAAGATCAAAATCCCGTTCACGGAAAAGAACTTAACAAGGTCCAGTCAACAACAAGAAAACGTTCTGTGCATGTTTCGTAAGTTGGAAATAACGAACTAGTGGGATGGTAGAGCTGGATCGTTGAAATGGAAGTCGAATACGAGTTCTTGGGGAATTAGAGTTGATTTACAGCGACAGTACTGGAACTCCAGATACAGCAGTAACAACGATTTACGCACAATCGGGAGCCTCCGACTGGAACGTGGGAAAAGAACCTTCTGAGGCGTCTCCCTAACAGAATAGTTACAAATAATACAAGAACTGCGTTTAAATACATATAATTTACACAACAGATTAACAAAAGCCGCGATGATCGCTACAAAATACTACAAACAATTAGCTAAGATCAAACAATGGCTGATTAAGGGACGCTTGGCGAAAAGGTACCGTGAGTTGTTCAAACTTGTCATAAATAAGATTCTTTTGAAATTAACTTAACTCTTTGGAATGTGACATTTGATAGAATTAGAACATAATGAAATACAGAAATGGAGGAAATAGTCTTTGAAATCAATCTAATAACATTGAATAATTCATCGAAATTGAACTCGTATGGAAATCATCTCTGCGATCCAAGCACAAACGCACGAGAAAATGCTCATGAAACATATCACACAATCTTTTCTTATAAAAACATAAACAAAGACATTCCGTGAACAATGTTGAGTCTCACCCACCAAAAGAAGGTGAATACCACATTTCAAAGCATTGAGACTGCTGATTCACAAGAAATTAGCTTGAAATAACTTCATGTTTACTGGACAGAGTTCCAGGCTATGGGAATCAGTATCTGTGTTCGAAAACATTTGAACGGGCACCCCTCCACCCCCCTCACCCCCCCCCCCCCCCCCGCCAAACGAACAGATTTTTGGGACGAATCATCCCGGCACGAAACTCCACTTGGGGAAATACGCCCGTGCCAAGAAGAGTTTGAGAGAACTGCCCCAGCGCCATCTCCAAGTATTGTGAGTTGTGTTTCTCGAAAATTCTTTTTAAAGAATTCATGTTTATAGTACACGGGGGTGGGTGGGTGGGTGGAAGAAGGGTGGCTACGCTTTGGGGTTGGGTTCTCCATTCGAAAAAATACTACTCCACCCCTCTACACAATATAAACAAAGCAGAATGCTGCAGACATATCACATGATCTGGAACAATTATTTTCCCCATAAACACGCGCGTACGCTTTCTGAACAAGTTCAGTTGTTTTGGGGCATGACAACAGCCACTGTATCATAAAAATGAATAACTGTTTTGAATCTTTCATACCGTAACTTCTTCTGTTAGGGCCAGATGCACATCGGCTTATTTATTAGTGATATATCTGCATTGTACAGTGGTCATTGTTTTAGACTGGGTTTAGTTTTACATTCAGTTGTGATGTTTTTATGTCATTTAATTTTGCAGCTTTCATAGTTGTATTTTTAACTGATGCTGATCAATTCACAGTAGTTACATCATAATGTCTCAAGTCAGGCTCATCTCCCACTGGGAACGCCTATTATGACTTCAAGATAGAGCAAACGGTGTTCAAAAATATATAATACATTAAAGTATTATATAGGTACATATATACCAGAACGTTATTTGGAAAGAATTTGCAAAATACAACAAAGACGCGTTTTTCCCAGCCCTTGACCAAAGTGTTCGAAACGTTTTTCCGCCCCCACCTCACCCTCTGTAAAAAGTTGTAGTTGTGTTTGTTGTTGAATAAAAGAAATGAAAATGTAAAGATTGTGCTGTTACATACAAGGAAAAGTTCGTACCCAACCGATGAGTTAGCCAAACAGTCCACAAGAGTCATATAGTTTATTCCCTTAGAGCCCCTGGATGAGAACATGAGGGAGTTGACTGCAGAGAAATAGCCCCATTGCCCTCCTATTCTCATACGGGCGAGTCCAGTAGATCCCCAAACCACCGTTGTCTTTAGTCGCCAGATGAGTATATGAGGTTAACTTCAAGGCCTTAATGTACAGTTACAAGGCCTTCAAAGACACACAATACGTGTTGATGTCATAAAGAGGATTCTGGAGGAATCCGTGCAATAGGAATAAGAGAGTAGGCAGAAAATAGGAAATTCGAGCCAGTAAAGTACTCTAGTTCAATTCAACCCACCCTTTAGAAGCCTTTCGGGTCCCACAGCACTACATGTTATTATTAAAATGGGGAATCTTAAGGAATGCTAACTAGTAAAATATTTCCATGTAAAGGGAACAGACAGAAACATAGGGAAAACTCGAGCCGGTAAAGATACTCCAGATCAATAACATGGGTACATATATAGAAGAACAGGATTCCGAAAGAATCCGAACTAGTGAAACAATGGTCTGGTTGTGTTTGGTTATTTCATGAAGGATTTAGGGAAATCCAAACCAGAAAACTACTCTTATACAATAGAACGCACCTTATAGCACCAAGTGCTACTCTTATAAGCCCTAAATGGGGCAATCCAAGTCCGTTTCGGTATTTTTGGGTGGTGTTTGGTGATTTGAAGTGAACGTCGGGTCGATTTGGATAATTAGATTTACTCTTATACAAAGGTGCACACCCTCGGCACATACCCCTGTCCTACTATATGTTTCGGGTCACACAGCAACCACGTGCTACCACAGTAACAAAGATTGCGGCCTCCAGTATAAAAAATAGTCGACGGAAACAAGTATCAACCTAACAACACGCGCTGCGCATGCGCACTGACAACACGTATTACTATGGTCATGACGTCACAATATCACCACTCACGCGGACTACCATGACAATCTAACATGGCGCCACTGGGTCACGTGACTATGGCGTCACATGAGATCACCCAGAATTGATATGAAAACCACATTACATACTACAACTTGTTAAATAACTTAATTATGACAAAGGAAACAGATTGGTTCCGTATTAATTTTTTCATCTCACACACTCACATGTGTTCCAAAGGAAAATGAACCCTAGTAGTATGTTTCAGGGGCAGGTTGCAGGACCCCGGTGCAGGACCCCGGAAGTGACGTCATGTCACGTGACCTAGTGGCGCCATGTTGTGTTGTCATGGTAACCCGCGTGAGCGGCCATGTTGTGACGTCATCTCCATAGTGATACGTGGTGTGAGTGCGCATGCGCAGCGCGTGTTGTTAGGGTGACACGTGTTTCCGTCGTCCATTTTGTATACTGGAGGCCGCCATCTTGGTTTCTATGGTAGCACGTGATTGCTATGTTACCAATGGCTTCTAACAAGACAGGGGTATGTTCGGTGAATCGGAGTAAATCTGATTACCACAAACAACCCGACAAACCCCCAAATGACCAAAATCCACCCGAAATCAACGAAATTGACTTTATTTCCCCAATTTATCGGCTTAGCACATAGTGCTATAGTACTAAGGGGTACAAGGGGTGCATTCGATTGAACAGGAGTAATGTTCTGGATTAGAATTCTCACAGAATCTCTTTTTGGATCCCTATCCCGTGACGTTTTTCCCAATAAGAATAGCACGTAGTGCTATCTGGCAAATTTACCCAGAATTCTCTGCTTCTATCTATATATGTAATAGTTTACGTCTCCCTGACCATGTTCCTTTATTCTAGAGTATACTCCAGTAGCGTAAAAGAGCCTATTATTTGGAACAGTTTACCTTATTATTACTATATTTAGCAATTTCTGGTCTATTCTTGTTAGTTCTGACCCTATTCCAAGTACTCTTGTTGTTTCATATATATAACTAACCAATCAGATTGCCTGATTTCCCATAACCTGTATACAGAGTTATCTCCCCTGTGTATAATAAAAGCCTATATCCAATGGCAATATCCCATGGAATCCCATTTTGGGGAAACACCCGTGGCTATAGAATCCCTTTTTTGTCATATGTGCTTATGTGAAAAAGCACAATGTGACACAATATGCCCTAGCACAAAGGCACATGCTTTATGTGCCGATATGTGCTTATGTGAAAAGGCACAATGTGACACAATGTGCCCTATCACATAGGCACATACGGGTATTTGAGGATACCTATGGCCTGGTATTGTATTATTCGAGGATACCTACTGGAGAATCCCTTTTTTGTCATATGTGCTTATGTGAAAAAGCACAATGTGACACAATGTGCCCTAGCACAAAGGCACATGCTTTATGTGCCGATATGTGCTATGTGAAAAGGCACAATGTGACACAATGTGCCCTATCACATAGGCACATACGGGTATTTGAGGATGCCTATGGCCTGGTATTGTATTATTTGAGGATACCTTCTGGAGAATCCCTTTTTTGTCATATGTGCTTATGTGAAAAAGCACAATGTGACACAATGTGCCCTAGCACAAAGGCACATGCTTTATGTGCCGATATGTGCTTATGTGAAAAGGCACAATGTGACACAATGTGCCCTATCACATAGGCACATACGGGTATTTGAGGATATCTATGGCCTGGTATTGTTGTACCTGTTGGACTTTACATCTGTGTACTTCTGTTGGGTAGTTGATAACAAAAACCGCAATATATAATATTTCTTATATTTTTTAAAAAATTGACTCCCTACAATTTAAGGATCAAGGCTGCAGTTCGATCGCCAAACTGACCAATCAAATCGAGGTTAATCCACCAATCAGATTTCTGTATTCTCATTGTGTTTCCTTTCCATTACTTTCTATACTAATTTTCTAAATTTTCCAACTTTAACCTAAAATCCTATAGGAAACAAACACAAACCTCAACCAAGAATCAAAAACTCATTCAAAATTTGTTGAACTGGGTGATGTTTTCAATCACGTCCGTCAAAGATATATATGATTAGGCAAAGCATGGACTTGGCATCATTCACGATCGAACCATTGACCAAAGAAAATGTTCCGACTTGGCACCAAGCAGACTTATGCTAAGGTCACCCCGTACCAGGGTGAACTGAAGATACATCTTAGAAGATACTTTGAAGGAAAAGACAAAAAGCTTTATCCAATCAAGACTGGGATTGCATTATCTTTAGAAGAATGAAATGCCTTGAAATCTCAAACAGAAGAAGTAGATGCAGTCATCAAAACCCAACAAACAACTTTAACTGAGATTCCTGAAGACACTAAACCTACAAACCATGAAGACTTCAAAAAACCAATTCAAGAACCACCTTTGAAGAAGAAAAGGAAGATCACAGTGAGAATAACCCAACCACGACCATTGATCGTTGATGAAATTGATAGTGAACTCAGGCAAGTTCGCTTGCAACATGAACTTTGCTTGGCATATGCTCATTATGTCGAAGAGAATATTGGAACTATCGCCCGAGAGAGAGGTTATGGTGTTCATGTGGACGAGAGGGGTAAAACACATAACGGTCTTCTAGTGACAGCTACCGAAAGAACCATTGCCTGTTTTAGTGAAGCACTTGAAAGAGTTAACAAGAATGATGTTCATCTACTGTGGCACCATAATACTTCTGGAATGAATCCACCACCAGTACAGAAAGAATATGAAGATATGTTCGAGAAACCTCTCACAAATGAACAGAGACGTTGTATTATGGATTTAGTGGTTGAAATGGCGAAGAGTAAACCTGTTACAATTGGATTCTAATTGAAGATGTAAATAGATGTTGTAAATTTTTATAAAAAAGAAAAAAAAGAAGAAAAAATGTATAAAATGAAGAAACAAGAGAAAAAGGTGGTAATGACGCTTAAGTTATTTGATGTTTATCTTCTTGACAAATATCAAACAAACTTAAACTGTCCCCAGCCAGTAAGTCAGAGGGCCACCCACGTGACTCATTTTTTTGAAAAATATAAGAAATATTATATATTGCGGTTTTTGTTATCAACTACCCAACAGAAGTACACAGATGTAAAGTCCAACAGGTACAACAATACCAGGCCATAGATATCCTCAAATACCCGTATGTGCCTATGTGATAGGGCACATTGTGTCACATTGTGTCTTTTCACATAAGCACATATCGGCACATAAAGCATGTGCCTTTGTGCTAGGGCACATTGTGTCACATTGTGCTTTTTCACATAAGCACATATGACAAAAAAGGGATTCTCCAGTAGGAATCCTCGAATAATACAATACCAGGCCATAGGTATCCTCAAATACCCGTATGTGCCTATGTGATAGGGCACATTGTGTCACACTGTGCCTTTTCACATAAGCACATATCGGCACATAAAGCATGTGCCTTTGTGCTAGGGCATATTGTGTCACATTGTGCTTTTTCACATAAGCACATATGACAAAAAAGGGATTCTATAGCCACGGGCGTTTCCCCAAAATGGGATTCCATGGGATATTGCCATTGGATATAGGCTTTTATTATACACATGGGAGATAACTCTGTATACAGGTTATGGGAAATCAAGCAATCTGATTGGTTAGTTATATATATGAAACAACAAGAGTACTTGGAATAGGGTCAGAACTAACAAGAATAGACCAGAAATTGCTAAATATAGTAATAATAAGGTAAACTGTTCCAAATAATAGGCTCTTCTGCGCTACTGGAGTATACTCTAGAATAAAGGAACATGGTCAGGTAGACGTAATCTATTACATATATAGATAGAAGCAGAGAATTCTGGGTAAATTTGCCAGATAGCACTACGTGCTATTCTTATTGGGAAAAACGTCACGGGATAGGGATCCAAAAAGGGATTCTGGGAGAATTCTAAGCCAGAACATTACTCTTCTACAAAGGAACGCACCCCTTTGTACCCCTTAGTACTATAGCACTACGTGCTAAGCCGATAAATTGGGAAAATAAAGTCAATTTCGGTGATTTCGGGCGGATTTTGGTGATTTGGGGGATTGTCAGGTTGTTTGTGGTAATCAGATTTACTCCGATTCAATCGAACATACCCACCGAACATACCCCTGTCTTGTTAGAAGCCATTGGTAACATAGCAATCACGTGCTACCATAGAAACCAAGATGGCGGCCTCCAGTATACAAAATGGACGACGGAAACACGTATCACCCTAACAACACGCGCTGCGCATGCGCACTCACACCACGTATCACTATGGAGATGACGTCACAACATGGCCGCTCACGCGGGTTACCATGACAACACAACATGGCGCCACTAGGTCACGTGACATGACGTCACTTCCGGGGTCCTGCACCGGGGTCCTGCAACCTGCCCCTGAAACATACGAGACATACTACTAACCCTTTACCAAACACGAAAGGCAGACGACACATGCAATCAAAATTGTTTAATGACTAATTTTTATCATTTTTTGCAGCAAAAACATAGCTTATGACCCCTCAATGACGATCTGCACAAGCTCGTTCCAATGAGGGTCATAAGCTATGTTTCTGAGACAAAAAAATGGAAAAATAATGAAATCAGAAAGGTGAATTTTTGGTCGGCTTTGACCGTTACGTTGAATAAAGGGTTGAACAACAATTATCTCGTTTCTCATCTGCAAACTGTCAACTCCAAAACGCACCTAACTGTACACAGTTTGATATAAGACCAACCGCATATTATTTTGGCTATATCATCATTAATGGACTTTATTTACTAAGTCAATACCACCACATAATAAAACTATACCCCAAAGTAGCCATTTGAATATCCGATGGCCCCCGCATATGATCCTTTAATAGAAAACGAGACCTTAGAAGCTCGCGGGAGCTACCATCTTGAGACATTGCCACGGTGATAGGTGGTGTTAGCGCATACGCACAGTGCGTGTTGTGAGGGTGACACCTATTTCAGTCGTGCAATTTGTATGGCGGAGAACCACTGGGGGTGATTGGCGCTTACAGAATCCATTATTACCTCCGCGCGTATTCGTTCGTGATTTTGGCACAGATTCCTTCCGATTTTAACAAGAAGACGCATATTTATCGACAACAAATGACATAAATATGGAGAGTATTTAACCAGAAGGGAAAACGGGGGATTATTGCAGTTAGGTGCTCTGGGTCCGACTCCGTCCTCGAGCATCTCCAGTTACGAAATGAGAACGTATTTTGTTTCTATTCATGTGAAAACTGTCATTGATCATTGTCTGTCTTTATTGCCTTTTTGGAAATAAAATATTGTTTAACCCTTTACCCAACGTAACGGCCAAAACCGGCCAGCGCTATTCTCAAAAATCGCCAATTAATTTTCAAAATATTTTCATTTTTTGTCTCAAAAACATAGGTTATGATCCCTCGTTGGAACGAGCTCGTCGAGCTCGTTCCAACGAGGGGTCATAACCTATGTTTTTGAGACAAAAAATGAAAAAAATTAGTTATTCAAGAATTTTTTTTGCAAGTGTCGTCTGCTTTTCATGTTAGGTAAAGGGTTAAAGTAAAACTGGCACTGATCATTCCACTTCTCGAAACTTTTCCATAAAACACGATAAAACACGATTTCCGAACAAGATTGTTGTATGAAAAACATACAGAGAAACACAATTACTCACGAAATCTTCAGTTCTGTAACTCTTAAATTCAGCATATGTTAAATAGTAATATGACCTTACGTTGTTCTGAAGCAAATGAGGAAATTCTGAGACATGTCAAGGCCACTGATTCTTTCCACCAATGGCGCAGATTCGTAGCCAGGCAGATCTGATGTGCTCCGATTCGTTGCAAAGCAAATCACTGAGACTTCTCGGAATAGTTCTCACAAAATGATCAGCATCACATATAACTCAATGCGGTCGAGAAAAAGAATTAATTCTTCCTAGCAATACTATGCCCACAGAAGTATCATAAAGTATATAATTTTGACTAATTTATAAAGTATATCAGTTCGAGTCATCGGTACATTGGTTCAGGGTATACAAGTATATTCTATCGTATTATCGTATTTAAACATAAATATGAAATGGATACCCATATAGCGTCCTGTGTTAAGAACCTCAGGTGTTTCGTAGACAAGGAATTACCCAGTCAAGCCTCTCCAATACGAACACACCCAATGAAGTGTTTCGAATAAGCATACAGCGTTTTTCTGTTCCACCATGTTATGGTTCTAACATCCTCTTCAACTAAATACCCCATTTTCCAACTAATTGCAAACTATAGGTGTTATAAGAAATGAATGGCAGATCCATTGCATTGCGGTAATTGAATTTTGGCTGACAGAGAAATTCAACAAAGTGTGTGAATTCCCGAAGAGCATTATATCTTATGACCCAACGTTGGAACGAGTTCGTTGTGCTCGTTCCAATGAGGTGTCATAAGCTATGCTTTTGATACAAAACAAAAGAAAAATAATTAGTTATTCAATAATTGTGTTTGCAAGTGTCATCTACTTTTTAAGTTAGGTAAAGGGTTAAACCCCTAAAATAAACGAAAAAATACGAACTAAATCTCAAAAAAATTCTTAGAAGTAAATGGTGGACTCTTGAAGGAATGGACACATTGTTGGCTCTGAGTGAAAAATAGAAAAAAAATTGTTAAAGAATCGAAGCTTCTGATAAAAAAACATTGTATGACTTTTTCTGGATAATTCAAGATACTATTATCCTATCGACTTGAAACTTGGTACATTGATTACTTTTTAGCGATAGACAGAAGATCATTTTCGATTATGAATGCCTCTGCATGTTTTAGTCCGGAACTATTATTTTTACTTTTACTAAATATTTTATTTGGTTCAAAGAATCTGGAAGTACGATTTTTTTTTCTTTCTTAATTAGTAAAGCACCCCATTCTCTTGTGAAACACTCAGTGAATTTTACACTATAGTAAATTGAGTTGTTATAGTTGAGAGTTACTCAGTTACTCAAACAACTAATCTCATCGCAATGTAGCAAATGAACGACCCGCGTTGTGACCTTGGGCAAGGCGCTTTATGCCGGTTGCCTACATGGGGACACGATGACGCCGTGCACTTTGGCGTCCTGCACAAATTTTAGTTTGTTGTAGATCTGAACAAACAGAAATTGCTTTTCTAAGTATATCCTATTTTTGACATATTTCATCAAAAATGATCGACGGAGTACGCTTTAGTGAGACGCTCAGCACGTAAAAGAGCCAACTTTAGACACCTTCATCTCATCGTTGGTTATTTTTTTTGACTTCAGATTTACTCACCCCATGCCAGCGATGCCAATTTTAGGGATTTAAAAAAAAATTCATACGCTGTTTTCTACTTATTTGATACTGTTCAACGCTATTTTTTATTCCAAATTTACGCACACGATGCCAGCAATTTCAATTTTACGGTTTTTCCTATAGCTTTCATTTTCAACCTCATTTTCAGTCCTACCCTTTCCATGTTTTGTGATCTCCACAAATACCATATCTAAAAATGCATTGCCGTCCAATGAAATTCTCAACCGTTATACCCGGACGCTATGGTGACGTCATAGAGGGCCACATGGTCCTAATTTAAAAAACGTCGGATGTTTCAAAAAAAATATTAGAGCTAAAAAAATAGTAGAAATCTTTTTTCTGGCGCCAAATTTAGTTTTAAAAAAACCCCAAAAACTTCATACGCTGTTTTCAAATTATTTAAAATAGTTCAATGCCCGTTTTTAATTTCCAATTTACGCACAAGATGCCAGCGATGTCAGTTTTACAGTTCTCCAAATATCTTCATTTTCAACCTCATTTTCAGTCCGCCAAAAATCATATCTAAAAATTTATTGCCGTCGTGGGACATTCTCAACCGTTATTGCCGTACGCTGAGGTGACGTCAGAGGGTCATATGGTCAAAAATTAAAATACGTTGGATTTTTCTGAAATTTTAGTATGTTGTAGAGGTAAATATAGAATAAACGTAGTGTTTTCAAGTGAAAAAAAATGTTCTACTTGTAGGATTAAGAATGAAACCGACGAGCCTCTGGCGAGTCGTTTTCATTCTTAATCCTTCGAGTAGAATCACTTTTTTACTTGACAGCACTATACGTTTATTTTGTTTATCTCATAAATCATTTACATGTCAGTCGCGACGAAATCGTGCTGTTACTCGCTACAAAACACGGCGAGAAGCGAGGAGCACCTTGGTTCAATTCGATCAACAAGCAAAACTGCCAAAAATAAACATGGCGCAGTGATACATTTCTGTCTGAAAATAATTCCCCTACAAACTTGAGCTAAAATTGCAAAAATACTTTATTAAATGAACACTGTTTATCTTTCTTATTTTCGTTCTTTACTGTTGTATTTTTCGTCGTCGATTCAACTTGAGTTTTATAAACAGAGCAGACGACACGTGCATTTGTTTAATTATACTTTACTAATTTGGAAAATGAAACATCCCTCATCATGTCCCCTCCTTTCACAATCGAACTTGTATGCTTTTCAACGCGTGGTTTCGATTGATTTACTTTGTGTTTTCTTTGTTAATTGTTGTTCGTTTTATTGTCAGACAGAGTTGAAATGTGTCATATATTCCAAAACTAAAAATTTCAGTGACGGACAACGTTTGATAAACGTCGGTTCATTTTTTCTCCCACAAACGTAAAACAGGACAACACGAATGCGGTCGAGGTCAGAGGTCAACAAGTCCGTCTCAACTACAGGAATAAATTCTTTCAGTGTTAAACCTATGGGGATAATTTAGCACCCTGCTAGCAACTGCTACTAGGCGAATAATGCAAAAAATTATCCAAAACTTTTATTGTTAGAATAAACGTCCAATTATGGGATAAAAAATTAAGACATAGTTGTTTTTTTGGATTTTCTATTTGGTGCCATTTTGACGTTTTTACGTCTCTTCACGTTTTTACGTGACTTCATAGTTCAGTCTACTTTTGACACATTTCATTACTCAGCAGCTTAGGTTCCGCTCTAAGTTTCGCACTATTGCACAGGGGAAGGGTGAAATTCTAAACATAGGGCATATGTTGAAACTAATACCATGTAAATTGTAGATATATTTTTAATATCAGATATATGATTACATTAGGCTATTTGTTGGACAAGATAATTTGAAGTTTTGGTCCCAAAGTTGGAGTCGCGTGCGCATGTGTAAATTACCAAATGAATTATGGGAAATAGTGCCTTCCAAAAATTGGCTATTTTTTAAAATGTCATTTTACGCGGGTTTAATTTGCAACTAAGCATGTAACAAAAAATAAGACGGAAACATGGAATTTTTGTATAAGAGCGACAGACACCTTCCTCTCATTGTTGGGTGCTTCGGGGCTCGCAATGCTTCGATGGATGACTTCTGGAAATTCGCTTGGCGATTTCAAAGCCATATATTTAAGTTATATACTTTTATAAACTTTCACAACAGAGAAACAAAAGTGATGAGAAGGAATTGACAAAACCTCTATGTGTTTCTGTGATGTACGTCACACACAGTTAATAGTTAAAAGGCAATCAAGCCAGAAAATAAGCAGACAGTCATCTGCAAAATGAGGTCACCAGAGTGTGAATTTAGTGATGCTACCCTGCACAGCAGGGTAGCATCACCGAATTTACCCTCTGTGAACCTCAGTCTGAATCAGGGTATCAAAACTAAACAGAAAGAGGTACCCAGAGGATAAATTGGCCCACTGTATGGGATAGCATCATCAAATTCACTCTCTGGGGACCTCATTCTGCAAATGCCAGACTGCTTATTTTCAGGCCTGAAAGCAATAAAGGGGAGGGGAGGGGAGTGTCATGTATAATGACGATAATCCCCAAACAAAGAAGGTAAACAATAAGTGGGGTGAGTTCTAAAGCTTTATATATAAATATCGTCCCTTGAGTGGAACAAGGTGCCACCTGCCATGATTTTAGATGTCGCCTTGGAGATGGCACCTTGTTACACTCGACGGGCGATATATATAAAGGATATCTACGCTATTGTAGTGAATATCGGGAATTATCTCGTGATTGTGGACCTGAAAGTTTTATTTTTTACGAGCGCGTGCACGAGTGAAAAATAATACTTTCAGGCCCACACGAATGAGATGATTCCCGATATTCACTAAAATAGCGTAGGTTTTCTTATTTATTATATGCTACTTGACATTTTATTGCGTAATATTCAAGCCCAATTCGACTGCAAACAGTTTAAAGACAAGGCGACATTCAAGGCGACGTCACGTACCGAAGCGTGACGTCATTTAAGAAGCTACTGAGGAATATTTCGCGATATCCATCGAGTCGATGGATATCGAGAAATATCTGTTAGATAATTTGCGATAATCCACAGGCTACCATATAATAAAATTCCAGTGCTATTGACTGTCGCATTACGATTTATGACACGTTGTAAACTCTCTGTCTGAACTCATACTCAGAGTCAAAAGTCTTGTTTGGTAAAGCTGCCCCTTGCCATCAGAAGTTTCTGGCGCTCTTGATGTCAATCAGGATGCTTATAATTGTGTCAAAATGTTGGATATTATTCATTAGGGGTACAGAAAAATGGTGTCACCTCCCCCCCGCACCCACATACTTCACTTCAGTTGTCAGACAGTTCATAATCACACATTTTATGACTTGAGTGAACAGCTCATCTCTTTCTTATTATCTTCAGACACAGGATCAAACCAAACGTTAGATAACGATCAGACAGAAAGGAAAGATATATAGCTTTACTGGTTTATTTCTTCATCTCCCTTTAAGCCTTTACCTAACATGAAAAGCAGACGACACCTGCAAAAAAAAATTCTTGAATAACTAATTTTTTTCATTTTTTGTCTCAAAAACATAGGTTATGACCCCTCGTTTGAATGAGCTCGTTCCAACGAGGGGTCATAACCTATGTTTTTGAGACAAAAAATGAAAATATTTTGAAAATTAATTGGCGATTTTTGAGAATAGCGCTGGCCGGTTTTGGCCGTTACGTTGGCTAAAGGGTTAACCAATAGGCCAATGCTCGACAAAATAATAAATTAATTTTCTCAGTTGAACTGATATGTTCACCCAACATTTTAAGTTGAGGGCATGAATATTTTAGAGACACCAATCAAAATGGAGTGACAAACATGATTTGTTCGAAAACTAACTTTAGCAATAGTTTATCTAAATTCTGTAGCGGCCGAGCTATGCTAAACGCCGCCGATTGCGCCTTGTCCCGAGTTATCTTCCTTGTTAGGGCAGAAGGTGAGGCTCAGATCAGAAGCTGATTGGATTGACTTGCGCCGACAGGGTATTTAAGGCGGTAACCAGCGCAATTTCGGGGACTTGGTTGGTGACCTGGTTGGTGTCCTGGCAGTTGACCTCACTGACGGTGATTCTCATGCAGCGGCTGTTATCTGGATGCGACCTGCGTTCCCTAGTTGGCGGTGAGAGGTCCAGCGGCGATCGATTCCCAGGCGGCGACTTATTGTCTGGAGGCAGCCTACGTTCCGTAATTGGTGGTGAGAGGTTCAGAGGCGATCGATTCTCAGGTGGCGACCCGTTACCAAGCTGCGACCTGCGTCCTCTAAGCGGAGGTGAGAGGTCCGGTGGTGATCGATTCTCAGGAGGCGACCGTTCTCATGCGGCGACCAACTACCCGACGGCGGAAGAAATCCAGTCATTGGTGAAATTTGTGTTGACAGATACCCGGAAATCGGAGGTCAGAGGTTCAGGGGCAGGAGATCGATTCCCAGGGGGACACTTGCGTCCACTGGACGGCGATGAAAGGCCTGGTGGCGACTTGCGTTCCCCCAGGCAGCGAAAAGAGATCCAGCGGCGAACGTAGTCAGGCAGCAACCCGACACAACTAGCATATCCGAGTGCGCCCAAGGATATGATGAAAACCTTGGCTAAAGATCAGTTCCCAGAAGTATTGGGGGATGGCGACCTTAGGTTCCAGGAATGGCAAAGAAAACCACAGACGTTAGACGAAACAGTGCAAGCTATAGTCGAATTGGAAGCTTTCCAAGAGACAGAAAACCGGGGTTTCCTATTGCATAGCTCAGAAAAGAAGATACCAGACAACCAACAGAGGATAGGGATGATGAGGAAGATGGTGATTATTGGAGGCGTCGATTAAGAAGGGGTACAGAGGAGCGATTAGAGATAGAGAAACAGAGAGGTAAAGGTAGACGGCATCCAAAACAGAAGAGTTGTTATCAATGAGGCAAGAAAGGTAATTTTCGGAGGAACTGTCCTGAAGGTAACGATAACCAGACTCGTAGGCAGCGTGACACAAGAGAGGTGGCCCCTCAAGAAATGACAAGAATCCAGGAGATGAGATAGATGGCTCGACTCGAATAGTTGCTAGAGAAACAGGCATCTGTGTAGAAGCAAGTTTGGCACATGGAAACATGGGATAGATGTTAATGTGCTTGTGGTCAGTGGTAATACCATTTCGTTATTGAGAATTGACCTGTATGATGAGTTTGAGGAGTACAAGAGGCCTAAACCTAAAAAGGTACATTCAAGAATAACTACAGTGAGTGAAAGTACCATGAGTATCAGAGGGGTAGCAGACTTTGTAGTGTTGTTTGGCGGCATCAGGAGAAAACGTCCAGTTGTTGTTGCTGATATAAGTATTGATGGAATACTTGGATTAGATTTCTTGACGAATCATGGGTGCACTATTGACACAGTAGGGCATCACTGAAGATTGGAAAAGAAAATATACCGTGCCATTTGAGTGGTAAAGCTGAGGGCATCTGGTAGTGCTGATGACGCTGGGAAAAGCAAGGCAGTTGCATTATTGGCCTGGGTTGCGACATCCGCCAGTAGTGCAGGCAATGTGAAAGATGCGTCAGGAGGAAGGCACCTTGAGTGGAAGGAAACCAAGAGCGCGGTTAAAGAAGGCAGTCACTGGAGGGACGGGTGAGCGTATAACCATAGATTTAATGGGGCCGCTGAAGACAACGGAAAGAGGAAATCGTTATGTACTGGTCATTGGCGAACATTTTACGAAGTGGGTGGAAGTGGCGCCATTACCAGATATGGAATCTAGTACAGTGGCTAGGACGTTGATTGATTTCTACGTGTCCCGCTTCTGTATCCCACAAGTACTGCATTCGGATCAGGGTAGCCAGTTCGAGACAGCGGCGGAGAATGACATAACAGGTTGTAGTCCCAACGTTATGATGTTAGGGAGAGATGTCACTCTGCCAGTGGAGTTTGTAGTGGGGGCTCCGAAAGAGAACGACGCCAGAATGAACAACCAGTGGGTGGAAGAATTAAGACAGCGGCTCCTATGGAGCCACGAAATTGCAAGAGAATATCTGCATGGTAGCTCTAAAGAAACAGAAAAAGACTTAAGAAGACAAGAACGACAGTACAAGAAAGGTGAAAAAGTCTGACTGTACGCCCTAAAAAGAAAGATAGATCACCTAAACTACAGTTTTATGGGAATGGTCCCTATACCGTTATAGAGATACTGGGCGACGTGACATTTAGGATCCAGTCTGGCTCCCAGAAACCCAAAATTATACATCACGATCGCGCGTGTTAGCAGAGAAAGAAGTCGGCGGTGATTCTACCGCAGATAATGATGCTACCCCTGAGAGAGAAGACGGGACCCCAGCGAAAACGTTTCCTTACGTGGTTGTGTGGCCTACTGACACTAACGGCGAACTTAACACTGATGACAGTTTGGAGCAAGAAGCGAACGAAAAATCCGATGAAGCCAAGAGGGAGTACACGACGAAAAGAGAGCGGAAACAACCACTAAAGTTAAGAGATTATGTTGTATACAACCTGACGGCTAGAGAAACGTCCCCTGGATGGTGAGGCAGCGGCACCATGAACGGCGCTTCAAAGGGAAGTAGTGATACGCGTAATGTGCGTAGGCATCGATGGGCCTCTAAATACGACAGATCCGAAGGCGGAAAGTCAAAGTTCTTTGAAGTCTAGAGGCACGATGCCTACGACCAAAACAACTCCCAGGAAGATACAGTGCAACAAATGCGAGCGAAGGTATGATAGCCACGAACTGCTAGATCGGCATAAAACACGTTCTGTGGCGATGAAGTACGGATGCAACCAATGCAGCAAGAGTTACATGCATAACAAAGATTTGCTGCCCCACCGAAGGGAGAAACATCAGACGCAGTGGTTGTTTGGAAGTCCGAAACAGGGCCAGGTAGTGGAGCAGTGGGAAGCCGGTGGTTGTTGACGTGGAGGTCCATCCACCTAGAAGACAGCGGAGTAGTGGAGATGGCCCGAGCGGTTTCATCAATAACGCAATTTCCGCTTAGCCCGTTATCGGATTATGAAGAACCTACGGCCGAACCTCCAGAAACACCCTTGCAACAGACAAGCTTCGAGTTCCTGCCCACGATGACCCAACGAACCAAGACCAGCGCACACTGTGGAACCAGAAGCAAGACATCCACGGAAGAAGATTAAAAAATCGAGAAAAGAATCACTATAAAAAGAACAGCGGAAGGGGAAGAGAAGACCGGCTATAAGAAAATCACTAGATGGGTCTAATAATAGAGAAGATTACAGCTGTAAATACTTTTAGGGAAAATTAAAATAATTTTTGCGGGTTGGTGGGGGTGGTGAGGAGAGGGCAGGCAGACACCTCGGGAGGAGGTTCGATCGGAAGCGTGGGTTTTGTAGCCGCCGAACTGTGCTAAGCTTCGTCGATTGTGCCTCTTCCCGAGTTATCTTCCTTTTTAGGGCGGAAGGTGATCCTCAGACCCGAAGCTGATTGGATAGCCACGCTTTGACTTCCATCGACAGTGTATTTAAGGCGGTAACCGGCGCAATTTCGGGGCTTGTTGGTGACTTCGTTGGTGTCCTGGCAGGTGATCTGGTGGTGGAATAAGAAATACAGTCCAGATATCCAAGGGAAACTTGGGGAATCGACCAATGTGGTAGGGGGCGCTTATCACCGGAGATGCCTAGCGGCGCAGGTTTAACCGAGGTCATATGGCCTGCGGATCCCGAACCCAGCGATAAGAGCGGCGCAACTACTTGCGACTGAGATAGAGGAAGCGCAGAGGAGGCCACCTGAAGACCACGAATCATCCTTGGGGGAAATGGACAAAGATCAATAAATAGCGTAATAAATCATTAGATCTAACTTCTGATCTTGTCTTTACTGGCAGAGAGATAACAGAACTCAGCGCTCAGAACACTTCCTGAGACACAGGAGAGAAGAGGATTCCGCGGATATGCTCGTCATCGCGCCACTCGGCGCAACACGCTACAATACATGCGTTTCCAAGAAAACGCTGTGAAAAGCTCGCCAAATATCTCAATGCCCTATATGACGTTACACCGCGAACCTATAGAGAATCCCAATGAAGTGCCAAGTGCAAACAGCTATCGACTTGAGTGAACAAAGATAGTTGTTTTTTTTTTACTTTTTTCCACCGCCCACACTCACCTGAAAAGTGAACGCTGATGGATGAAGGTACAGGGGAGGGGTCGCTTCGGTCAGTTTCTTTTACCTGAACCATCATTCATGCATTCTATAATATATTATTGCAAATCCAAACAAAATGTGTCCAAATTACCCCACTTTCAGTCGCTTCGGTCCGTTTCTTTTACTTCAACCATCTTCCAACCCGAAGGAGAAGAAATGGACCGGACCACATCGATCGATATACTATTGTAACTTTTCTCCCACAGTGCTCAACGATGGTAGCATTGAAAATTGCCCCCCCCCCCCCCCCCCCCCCACGCACACACTTTTATCGATCTCCCGCCACCCCTGCAGGGGCATATACACAGAAAGAAGTTGTAATACACCTGTACAGTAGATGGTAATTTTTATGTATCAGACGCGGAAGCTCTTGTTGAGAAATTAACGAAATGAACGAATCTTGAACATCCCGGCGTGTGATCGCCACGCGATACATTAACTCTTAACCGCGTGATAATTTTTATAAATATTTTTCATCAGTGAAACATTCATAAAAATTTAACTCAAGAAATCATTGTTTGAAATGTTGATTCAATTTACAGTGGCCAATTTGGTTTCAAGTGCCGAAATTTTACTTTTGTTGACAAGAGATTTCTTGTCCTCGGCAGGAATATCCGCCAACAGCATTCAAGGAGTTAAAATAGAACGACAGTAGTATGTCTCGTATGTTTCACCCCCCCCCCCCCCATTTGGGGGACCCCGGAAGTGACGTCATGTCACGTGACCATGTGCCGCCATGTTGTGTTTTCATGGTAACCCGCGTGAGCGGACATGTTGTGACGTCATCACCATAGTGATACGCGGTGTTAGTGCGCATGCGCAGCGCGTGTTGTTAGGGTGATACGTGTTTCCGTCGTCCATTTTGTATACTGGAAGCCGCCATCTTGGTTTCCATGGTAGCACGTGATTGCTATGTTACCTAAGACCTACAATAGGACAGGGGTATGTTTTGGGGGTATGTTCGATTGAATCGGAGTATTTTCTGGAACGACTTCCCTGGATAATTACCACAAACAACCCGACAACTTGTATTATTTCGAATTCTTTCAGAAGTCTCTGCTTCTATCTATATATGCAATAGTTATCGTTTATCTGGCCATGTTCCTTTATTCTAGACTATACTCCAGTAGTGTAGAAGAGCCTATTAACTGGAACAGTTTTCCTTATTATTGCTATATTTAGCAATTTCTGGTCTATTCTTGTTAGTTCTGACCCTATTCCAAGTACTCTTGTTGTTTCATTTATATAACTAACCAATCAGATTGCTTGATTTCCCATAATCTGTATGCAGGGTTATCTCCCTTGTGTATAACAAAATCCTATATCCAATGGCACCCCAATTTTAGCACCCCTTTTTTGAAAACACCTGTGGCTATGGAATCCTTTTTTTTTACAATATGCCCTATCACATAGGCACATGCTTTATGTGCCGATATGTGCTTATGTGACAAGGCACAATGTGACACAAAATGCCCTATCACATAGGCACATACGGGTATTTGAGGATACCTATGGCCTGGTATTGTATTATCTGAGGATACCTATCGAGGATACCTACTGGAGAATCCCTTTTTGTCATATGTGCTTATGTGAAAAGTCACAATGTGACTTTTTGTCAAAAATCCTTTTTTGTCATATGTGCTTATGTGAAAAGTCACAATGTGACACAATATGCCCGATCACATAGACACATACGGGTATTTGAGGATACCTATGGCCTGGTATTGTATTATTTGAGGATACCTATCGAGGATACCTACTGGAGAATCCCTTTTTGTCATATGTGCTTATGTGAAAAGTCACAATGTGACACAATATGCCCTATCACATAGACACATACGGGTATTTGAGGATACCTATGGCCTGGTATTGTATTATTTGAGGATACCTATCGAGGATACCTACTGGAGAATCCCTTTTTGTCACATATGCTTATGTGAAAAGTCACAATGTGACACAATATGCCCTATCACATAGACACATACGGGTATTTGAGGATACCTATGGCCTGGTATTGTATTATTTGAGGATACCTATTGAGGATACCTATCGAGAATACCTTTATAGGATACTTATCTGAGGATACTACATAGGCTGTACATATCCCTATAGGTCTCTTGCTGGCCCTTAGTACTATTAATCCACCTGATGCATTATGTTATCCTATGACTGGTATAAGTAGTATGCAATGCTAGGCATAGGGGTATTGTGGGTAGGGGTACTGCCTGGTAATTTAGAACGGTGCTATAGTATGGCGGTATATACACCTATAGGCCCCTGTTAGTGCTTGGTACTATTAACCAACCGATTGCTTTGTTTTATTATATGGCTGGTATATGTAGTACGTTATGGTAGACCTAGTGATTTTGTGGGGGTGGGGGTAATGCTTGGTAGTTTAAAACGGTAGTATAGCATAGGCTGTACATATCCCTGTAGGCCTCTTGCTGGCCCTTGGTACTACTGATCCACCAGGTGCTTCATATTATTGAGCGGTATTCTGGGTGGGGGTCAATGCCTGGTAATACAGAACGGCAGCAGAGTATGGTTGGTATATTCCCCTATAGATCCCATCCTAACCGTTGATAGTATTAACCTACCAAATGCTTTGTATCATCCTGTTACTGGTAAGGTGGTACGTAATACCAGTAGGTCCTACCTTATTCCGAGTACTCTTGTTGTTTCATTTATCTAGATCATTTATATAAATTATAATTAACCAATTAGATTACTTGATTTCCCATAACCTGTACTTAATCGTTCAGAGTTATCTCCCTTCTGTATAATAAAAACCTATATCAATAGCAATATCCGAGCACCCCAATTTCGGCACCCCTTTTTTGAAAAGCATATGGCCTTCGGCACCCCTTTTTTTCTGAAATGAGGATAAGAGTCGTAGTAAATTAGACCTCAATGAGGGATTTTTAAATTTTTCAAAAAATTTCAACAAAACCATATCATGTGACCACTCATTGGAACGAGATCGTTCCAAAGAGGGCTCACATGATATGGTTTTGTTGAAATGTTTTGAAAAATAATTTTTGTTCAGATGCTAAATTTGCGTATTACGCGGGCAGATGTGGTCGATTCGTTGGGTAATGGGTTAAAACCAATTTACAGCGAAAGTAGTTTCCATCTTTTTCGCCCTCCCCCTCCCCTGTATTTTGTCCCAAACGACAGCCTCACTTATTAATGATTTGAACTGGGTATTTTCACATACATGAACCTTTAATCCAATTCACGTGTGCATACAAAATAATCTTAGTCGATTTTGTACTACTGCCTAACTTCAAGTTCAAAAAAATCCATAAAAAAAGGATGTTTTATGAAACAAAATAGAAAATTTTGATTCTGTAGAATCACAGGCTCACTCCATCTGAAGACGGTTGTCACATTAAAATGGGATATGTACTCTTTGCAACCGGACGAGTCAATTAGGGAGCAAATGTGACAATGAGAGCACAACATAGTTTAGATGAACCTTATTCATTATTTTGTTACTCTTGAGTTATGATTTATTCTGACTGAATAGGCTTAGCAACAGATCCCCTAGAATGCAAAGGGAAGTTAGACTGGACCCAATACAGACAGGGTTTTTGCGGTGAGTTCTGTCGAACAACCTATTACGGATATTTCCAAGTTAAGGAGTCTGAAGTGTTATTTACTATCTGTTCGTAACACATAGAAAAACCGACCCGAGCAAGATTGCTTCTTCCTGTAACACAAACCGAAACTGAATCTGAAAAATCAAACACCGCCTCCTATTTGTGGATAAATAAAATATACATGCTGTGGTCATGACCTGCCTTCTTTTTTTAAATAGCACGTACCCCACTCCAAATTGGTCATACTGTATACCCCCACCCTACCCCGCCTCAACTGACCGACTCGGGTATTGCAGCCGCCCATTTGCAAGGACGCCGCAAGCATCCGTGGAAAAGTGGGCATCGGGAATAAACAATGACACTCGACTCTAGATATGAGTTAAGACAGGAGGTAACAACGTATCATAAATTGTAATGCGACTATCAATGCTTACTTATTTACTTACTTACTTACTTACTTATTGGGATTTTAACGACACTTTCGGCAGTCAGGGTCATCTCGTGTTAGGCAGTTTCACGGGTGGAAGAAGCCGGAGTACCCGGGGTTGATTGAGAGACCCACCAAGCAACGGTAAGCAACTGCCAGACTTTCCAACGTACTAACTATGCGCAAGCAGGGTTAGCATTGGTTGATGTTAAGTGCCCCATCGACGTGCAGTACACCTTAATACACAGCGCCACCTTGCCCCATGTGGGCAATCGTGATGAAGTTCCTTGCCCACGAACACAGTTACCCTGGCGGGAATCAGACCGTGGACCTTTCGGTTTGATGTTCAATGCCGTAATCAACCCAAGATTGAAAACTGATAAAGGTACACGGTTAATATTTGAATCTGCCCTCCATAGACAATGGCACCTCGAATTTTCATAATAAATCGGAGAATCGTCGCTTGTAACCCACTTTCCACTAAACAGCATCTTGTCCGACTAAATGTTTTTCGGCCTTTTCTGTGACTTCTCCCAGTTATTATGAACAACCCAAGAACATCCAACGGTCGTGTAATACACCACTGCAAAGCTTATTCATTCCCCTTTCTACTGACACCGGGTACTACTGGATATGTATTATGAATCAAATTTGAGGGGGTGGGGGAGGGGGGGGGGGGTATAAGGAAGATGAGTGCTATCGTTTTCGAAAAGCGAGTTGGGTAACTTGTTAATATTGGCCCGACCATAACACCCAGATCCCTGTTTTTCGAATTGTTGCCATCGATTATGTGGGGAGAATAAAAATTACAGTGCATGCAGTTCGTTTTTCGAGGAACATAATATGACAAAATTTCCTGCCAAATTGCCAAAGGGGGGGGGGGGGGGGTGGGGGGGGGGGGGTTCGCAAAAATACAAGGTCTATTGGGTGGGTGGGTCCGAGCCCCAAAGTGCAGGTTTTGCCGGTGTCATGCAATTTTTTACCAAATATCATTTTACAGACAAGTAATTACACAACCAAAGTGAATTCAAGTGCTTAGATTCATAGCTTAGAACAGAATAGAGCATTGATAATGTGTTGGGGGCTCCATGTTGGAATTTTTTCCCCATGTTTTATACTTCATTAGGGGGTGGGTCCTGTTCTGGGTCTGGCAAAAATTTGCAAAACAAAAAAGTGATTCCCAGCTATTTGGTCATGATTTTCACTCCTTTATATTTCTACTAAGGCAGTCTGCCTCTTATTAGTGCTTTGTAGCTCCTATTATTTGATTCTCCTGTAAGCCTCAGGGTGCCTCATGCCATTGGTCTAGTGTGCTTTCGTGTATGGAATAACTGGAAAGATTGAAAGAATAAAAATCTTGATTGTGGAAAAACGTGTATAATTTCAAGGTAAATCTGATTCTAGTGACACTAACATAAAAAAATAAATAGGAGGCAATTCATCTTAGACAAGCCACCCTCGCATGGGTCAAAGAACTTCAGTACTAGGTCTCTCTCAGACCAGCTGTACAAACTAAACATTTAACCGAAAAGTAATGAAATGAAAAACAACTATTTCTTGTGGACAGTTGAAGATATCCAGGTGGGAATATATTTTGGGCAGGGCTTCTTGGTGGTGGGATACGACTGGTGTCTGAACAGCATAGACATGTTGTACATCGGGGTAAGGGTTGTGATGCTTGGAACATGAATGGGTGTATATCTGCAATTCAGTTGGTGGAGGCGGGTTCCAGTGGTTACCTGGGGGTCTGATGCTGCATTTCCGTTGTGGCTTTATATGCAGAGAGATTGTTTTGGGGCCATCTCTGGCTAGGGATGCTGTGGATGCCCAAGAGCAGGGCTGGGATATCGGACAAGTTGGTTTGCGGCACCTTTCATGTTTGGGAAAAGTATTTATTTGTTTATTTATTTTTTTTGATTTAGGTAATTTGAATACTTCGTTAAGCAGATTTTAAAAATTGGGGGGTGGGTCCCCAATTGTCTTTTGAGGAAAAACTGTGCGGGAGGGGTGGGTGTCAAGACATGACTGGCAAAAAATTGCATTCCGGGGGTGGTGGGTCCCAAAAATTGAAAAGGTAAAAGTTTCCACCTTGTATCCGTAATTTTTTGCCTGACCCCCCCCCCCCCCCCCCCCCCGATTTGGCAGGGAATTTTGTCATATTATGTTCCTCGAAAGACGAACTTTAATGTGGGGCCCCCACCTTGGGCGTCCGCCCAGTCTGCCTATTCATTAATCCGGCCCTGCCCCCAGAAAATGTTTAAAAAATGACATCTCTCATCTTATGTTAACTGGTCATTAACAGCTGACATTGTGTGCGCAATATTAAAGAAACAAGACGATCTATGCGCGCACTATTTTCGGATATCCGCCAGAACAAAATTAAATGAAAGTGTCAATGACACTGTAGCTCAACTTGTTAAGACATGTACATGTATAGTATGTGACACAGCAATGGCAAACATCTAGGTAATGACCTGATAACAAAGGTACATATAAAGTATTGTAACGGTCTGTACATAAATACTGACCGTAGCCTGTAACAAATGTATAGGTAAAGTATTGTAAAGGTGGGTGACAGTCAGATGCTAAACTAGAAAAGAAATCTTTGAGTCCCAGAGTGGGTCTGACTGAACCCCAAAATATTTGTTCTCATAGCACAGTGATAACAAAAGCACCCCAAAACACACTCGTTTCTGTCCCAAGGTGAAAACAAAGGTACCCAAGAAGTTTCGTGAAGATCAGTTCATAAATACGAGCTGTATAGAAGTTGTGACAAAAACTGCTTGGATCTAATTTCGGTACACAATGGCCACTGGTAGCCATCTTGAATTTTGGACCGCACCCAGAAACACTCGTTCTCGTCCCAAGGTGATAACAAAGGTACCCAAGAAGTTTCGTGAAGATCGGTTGATAAATACAGCCTCTAGCCCGAGCCGCATTGACATGTGCACTTACAGTGTATAAGTAGCACTGAATAAATCAAAGTTCATCTAATTTGCATAATTTCTGCACGAGAAAAAAACCCGTACTATATGTGATGTATTCCATGTTACTAAACATTCATACAAAAATTTATTCAAATCAGAACTTTCCAACAGAAGTTCTGTACAAAAGACTGATTGCACTAATTTTGGTACAAAATGGCTGCTGGTGGCCATATTGAATTTCGGACCACACCCAGAAACACTCGTTCTCATCCCACGGTGATAACAAAGGTACTCAAGAAGTTTCGTAAAGATCGGTTCATAAATACGGCCTCTAGTCTGAGCCGTATAGAAGTTGTGTACAAAAAACTGATTAGACCTAATTTCGGTACAAAATGGCCACTGGCAGCCATCTTTAATTTTGGACCGCACCCAGAAACACTCGTTCTCGTCCCAAGGTGATAACAAAAGTACCCAAGACGTTTCGTGAAGATCGGTTCATAAATACAGACTCTAGCCCGAGCCGTATTGACATGTGTACTTACTGTGTGAAATGGCACTGAAAAAATCAAAGTTCATCTAATTTGCATAATTTCTGCACGAGAAAAAAACCCGTAGTATATGTGATGTATCCCATGGTACTAAACATTCACACAAAAAATTATTCAAATCAGCGCTTTCATATGGAAGTTCTGTGCAAAAATCTGATTGCACCTAATTTTGTACAAAATGGCTGCCATCGGCCATCTTGAATTTCGGACCGGACCCAAAAACACTCGTACTCGTCCCACGGTGATACCAAAGGTAGCCAAGAAGTTTCGTAAAGATCAGTTCATAAATACGGCCTCTAGCCCGAGCCGTATTGGCATTTGCACTTACAGTGCTGAAAGTAACACTAAATACATCAAAGTTAGTCTAATTTGCATAATTTACGCACGAGAAAAAACCCCGTATTATATGTGATGTATCCCATGGTACTAAACATTCATACAAAAAATTATTCAAATCAGCTCTTTCATATGGAAGTTCTGCGTAAAAATCTGATTGCACCTAATTTTGTACAAAATGGCTGCCAGCGGCCAACTTGAATTTCGGATCGGACCCAAAAACACTCGTTCTCGTCCCACGGTCATAACAAAGGTACCAAAGAAGTTTTGTAAAGATCGGTTCATAAATACGGCCTCTAGACCGAGCCGTATTGAATTGTTGACGGACAGACGAACGACTGGCCACGGCATAAGCTCAAATTTGGCTTCGCCAAAGTTGAGCTAAAAATCATGGCCCAGTTATTTGATATGAATGACGTGCGTGCCTATAGATAAGATTCTTGTATAAACACCTATGCCAAGTAAACGTTTCGATTGGTAGCCATTTTGTCGATTGGCTTGAACTTGTCAGAGTCATGATTATATCAAACTGGCGATGTTCTTACAGTATTTGACATCGAGTACAGTAATACCATACCATAACAAAGGCCAGAAACTGAAGTGACTCGCGATTTTCCAGATGTGGTTGTTTACATGTATCTCATAAAACAAGTCCACCAAGTACGGCGCATTTGAATGGTGGATTCTAATTGCAATGGGGAACGTGGATTTTCAAAGCCAAGTCAGTGACCCGAATCACAAATGAGAACGTAAACAAAAAGAACTATCGACAATATCGTGTGTATTTTACTTGTCGTCTTTCCATTTGTCACATACAATAAGAAATAAAAACCAAATGATAAGACGAATGTCGTCTTTACTACATTAAATAAACCCCAAACCTCCCAAATCATCAAAAATATATTCGTTTCGATCAACTTTATCACCTCTACCAATCCAGTTCAGAAACTTTACGACATAATTTTGTTGAACACAGTTGAGGGATTTCCCTACAAATCTCATTTACGGAAACGTAAGAGAGAGTCTTGCTTTTGGTGACTCCATGCTGCTGACTTTCCGCGCTCGTTCTGATAGTTTTGAAACATTTTCAAGCTTTCACGAGGCTTTCTTTTATCTTGCCCTTAGCAATAGGCCCAGCTTCGTTATTCACAAGGATGGACAATCATGTTCAACAGCTTTACATTAACCCATCATCTCGCACTAGGTGGCACTTGTAAGAAATTTCATAAATTGGAGAAAGTAAATATCGAAATCATATTACTTGCTCGATATACCTCTTTGGGTTCTGTCCAACAAGATGTGGGCCTATGGAGCAAAATTACAGATTTGGTAGTTTGGTAACACTATACCCTAGAAAATAATTTAGAGTGACACTAAAGGTATATATGGCGAATATTTGCATAATGCAACTAGGAATTTAACCAATTCAGCCTTGTTTGAAAGATTGATATCTGAATAACTGCGATACCGTTCATGATTTACAGCATGAACCCTTTACCCAACGTACAAACAATAAAGACTAGGCATACATACAAAAATCCCCATTCAAATTTATTATGTTTTCAATTTTGGTCTCAAAAACATAGCTTATGACCCCTCATTGGAACGAGCTCGTGCCAATGAGGGGTCATAAGCTATGTTTTTGAGACAAAAATTGAAAATGTTTAGTAATTCAGGAATTTATTTTGCAAGTATCGTCTTCTACCCGTAATGGGTAAAGGGTAAAGAATGACCATTTCCAGCTATTGATACAGTATGATGATCATGCAAATAAACAAGTATGTCAGCAAGCAACTTGCATGCATTACGCTGTCTCATATAATTGATGTTAGTCAGTGTGGCAATGTTTGCTTGTTTTGGAGCAAGTTTGTTCCTTTGTTAACCCATATAATACAGTAGTTCAAGAGTAACGATTAATCGATCAATTACTTTTTGGATCGATCAAGATGTTGACCATTGATTAATCGATTAATCGGTTAACCATTTCAGCTCTAGCGTAGGGTACACGACAATACATTGGAATTACAGTACGTGTGGGTTATTGGCAACGAAGAAGGAACCGTGGAGGCTACACCCAAAGTGGAAGGGCTGAATCATAGAGGCGAATCTGAGTAACTGCATAAACAAAACAAAAACGTTTCAAGACAATCAAATCAAATCTCATATTCCCCTTTCCCGACCCCCCCCCCCCCCCCCATAACAACAGCTATGCACTTGTGTTGCTGCTTTCTGTGTTGCTGTACACGTTTTCTTTATTCCACTAATACGTTTTAGAGCTGCGGCTTGACCATCAAAAGGAGCTTATTTGGGGGGTTTATGTGCGATGTTGGAAACTCAGAAAAAGTTGATGTTATTGGAAAGTAGAGTATGTATCTTGCACAGCATGCAGTGTGTCTCAGAAGTCGAGTGGGTTGCCTTGGAAACCCCATTAAATACAAGGTGAAGAAGGGGATGACTGACCATTTTGGTACAAGAAAAGTAGTTTCTTGAAACATTCATTTGGTAATAATAATTTGTATCACTGTATGAGAGCTCTTCAAGTCCATTACAACATATTGTAATGAAATAATCCAATAAAACTTAAGTAAGTCATTAAACGCTAGCAATCACCACCTTTCTTCATTTTTATTTATTTTTTGTCCGCCCGACTTAAGGGTGCTTTAACTTCACTCACTCTCTTGAAATCTGCCAGTATTGCTGTCGGATGTCCAGTTTCAAATTTGTTACTCTTTCATTTTTTGAATTTCAATTATTTCTCCAAAACAATACCCAATTTACGCGTTTTTATTATATGGTGGCCTGTGAATTATCGCAAATTATCTAAAAGATATTTCTCGATATCCATCAACTCGATGGATATCGAGGAACATCCCTCCGAAGCTTCCTAAATGACGTAACGCTACGCCGCATCACGTTGCCTTGAAGGAATGGTCAGCAGATCTTTGTTGTTTTGAAACGTTGGCACCTGGGTTCGAATTGGACTGAATATCGTGCAATAAAATCTCTTGTATAATAAATAAATATCTACTCTATTTTAGTCGGGAATTATCTCATGAGCTCGGACCTAAAAGTTTTAGAAAAATAAATATTGTCATGGCCGCGATATGAATGTCTTCAGTAGCTTCCTAAATGACGTTACGCTTCGGCGCATGGCGTCGCTTTGAAGGAACGATCAGCAGCTTTTTGTTATTGTCTTGAAACTATGGCGTACGAACAAGTTCGAAAATAATTATTGAGGTACATACTATATTATTTGAGGTTCATCCTATATTATTTGAGGTTCATCCTATATTATTTCAGGTTCATCCTAAAATAATATTTATGACCCTCTCGTACGCGATCAATAATTTGTCCGACCCTGGATGGACTATAATTATTATTTCATGTTGAACCAGGTTCGACATAAATATTTCAGGTTCATCCTATATTAATTGAGGATGAACCTGAAATAATTTGTCCGACCCTGGATGGACCATAATTATTGCTTCATGTTGAACCAGGTTCGACATAAATATTTGAGGTTCATCCTATATTAATTGAGGGTCGGACAAATTATTTCAGGTTCATCCTCAATTAATATAGGATGAACCTGAAATATTTATGTCGAACCTGGTCCAACATGAAACAATAATTATGGTCGATCCAGGGTCGGACAAATTATTTCAGGTTCATCCTCAATTAATATAGGATGAACCTGAAATATTTATGTCGGAACCTGGTTCAACATGAAACAATAATTATGGTCGATCCAGGGTCGGACAAATTATTTCAGGTTCATCCTCAATTAATATAGGATGAACCTGAAATATTTATGTCGAACCTGGTTCAACATGAAACAATAATTATGGTCGATCCAGGGTCGGACAAATTATTTCAGGTTCATCCTCAATTAATATAGGATGAACCTGAAATATTGATGTCGGACCTGGTTCAACATGAAACAATAATTATGGTCCATCCAGGGTCGGAAAATTATTTCAGGTTCATCCTCAATTAATATAGGATGAACCTGAAATATTTATGTCGAACCTGGTTCAACATGAAACAATAATTATAGTCCATCCAGGGTCGGACAAATTATTGATCGCGTACGAGAGGGTCATAAATATTATTTTAGGATGAACCTGAAATAATATCGGATGAACCTGAAATAATATTTCTGTTGTCGTCTGTTTTTCATGTTAGGTAAAGGGTTAAAAAAAACAACAATGAAGTCTCCATTACACCCACAGTAAAGCGTCTTCGCTTGCGCGCACGGATACATGACACAATTGTTGATTGCATAATTCACTTGTGAAGTTATCGTTTATAGTCAAACCCGGAAATCCCAGTAAATCACACTTTGAAAAGTAATAAAAAGAGATAATTCACCAAAACACTTTTTTAAAACTAGAGTAGAATTTGAGCAAAAACCAGAGATAAATAAGATAAATCTTCATGTTTGCAATAATGTAATCAGGGGCCGACCTGGGCATGCGCCAGTGCGTATTTGGTTCTGAAACATCAGGACCTGGCTCTTAAATCTCAGAAATAGGCTTCTCAGTTGGCGCGTAACTTCTCAGATCATATTTTGATATTCTTTCGATGGATAATCGAGAGAGACACTCTTACATGTATTATATATATGATTATCATTTATCATTGTTGTAGAGTGCTTAAGTTAATACTTCAAGTCTTAATTACCAAGCATTAATCTTCACTGTGGTTTCTGATCATGTCTTGGCTGCCTAAATAGGCAGCCAAGACTTGATCAGAAACCACAGTGAAGATTAATGTTTGCGCTATAGCGCACTAAATGAAAATGATGAGAGCTATTACATACTTGCAGTGTGTGTTACAAACAGCAGTGTGACTCCGTAAATTGAAATCTGGCGCATGGATTGAAAAAATAGGCTCCGAGGCTAGAGCGTATTTTAAATAGTCCTGATCGGTCCCTGTGTATTGGTAAGTATAAGTGTTCCAAATTATATCTTATAGTGTTTTAGCATGTGTTATTGAAGTGACAAGTTCAATTATATTCACTAACTTGAGTGGATGTGTTGGATGTAGCTTCCTGACACAGTGTTGTGAATGTGGTTTTTGGTCACTCATGCGATATACAACAAAACATAGCATTATTGCCACCCTTACAACACTACGAGATACCATTAGAATCGAACTTAGATTCAATGGGATCTTGGAGATGAGTTGAGATGGTTTGAAGGGTTAAAAAGGCAGTAGCCTATAGGGCATACAGGTGCACTGTATTGATGCTATTTTTGTAACCCACCAGCACAAGGCGACACAGTGATTGTGTGGAGGAAATGACAAACTTGATCATATACCCTGACTTAAACCCTAACCAAATATCAAATTCATTGTGAATCATGGGTTACCGGTGCGACACAACTCTGTGGGCAGCGATGGACTGCTTAAATCTATATTGAAGCACCACGTAGTTACCGATTCCAGTACCATTATAGTATAATAGACTGGGATCTTTTTTATTTACACAACCTGGTCAACCGTTCGGGTAAACTCTAATGTAGTTCGGTGCAAGTTTTAATCAAAACTGGTGCTAATCTTGTCCCTGAGATGGAACCAGCTCTGTTTAAACAGTATTTATTTCAAATCAAACAAATTTACCAAGATTGGCATTCAATTTTAACAGAATATTACATGAACTGAAGTAGATTCAGCACTAAACTTGGAGCTTATTCAACGCAGTCGCCAAACATTTTGAAACAAAGGAGATATCAACAGTTGGCATATCGAACCAGTTTTGGTTCTGAAAAGAACCAAAACTGGTTCGATATGCCAACTGTTCATATCTCCTTTGCTTAAAAATGATTTGTGACAAGCTCGTATAAGCTCTAAACTTACGGCTGAAACCCCCTCAATTTATGTTTAATTCTGTTAATATTTAATGTTAATCTTTATAAATGTATTTGATTTGAAATAAATACTGTTTAAACAGAACTGATTCCATCTCAGGGACAAGATTAAAACCAGTTTTGGTTCTAAACAGAACCTATATTTTTTGCAGTGTACTACCCACAACCCAGGTGCATCCTTTCATTTTACAATACGCCTTGATGAATATCACTTGATTTTATGTTTAGTTGAACTTTCTGCCCTTTTTAGTTTTGTTTCTTCTGGCAAACTCTGTATTTGAATACTTAAATGATTTATTTGATTCAACATTTGATTTTTCTTTATGAAATACTGGTTTAAACATGTTGAAAACAGGTTAAGGGTGAGCGATATTGACCTCCAGCAGTTTGATAGTCACCATCTCACGAAATGTGAGTTACAACACCCGGATATCAGTCATGCTACTGTGACACATATGTACTAACTATCCTAAACACCATTAAATCGCCCAGGAGTGTATCTAGATAGATTAAAACAGAAGAAAATGTATAAACTTGATGAGAGGAAAAAAGTAGCTTTTTTCGTGGCGAAACCACTCACCCACTCCGGCCCTGTGTGGAGGAATGTTTTGAAGAACCTCCCCTGTATTAGGCCAAATATTCGCCTTTAGTTTACAAATGCACGAAAGCAAAAATGTAGTTACTTACGCGTAGTTGTCTAAGAAACACAAGTTGTAACATTAAAATGAACGAGTTTTCGTCTTTTACGTGAAGAGTAGGTGCAGCTTGAATAAAAAAAAACCTGTGTATATGAGAATAAGAAGGATGAATACTTTTCACGTAAAAGACACCAAGGGTAGATGTGGAGTTACTGAGCCTCTTTAAATTTCGTCACTTCATTAATGTAAAAATATTCGCGCGGGGTAGGGTTTCGATGCCTTAAGACAAGCAGAGTTTGTTGCTTGAGTCTAGTTTCTATTATCGTCCAAGGTATATTTAGCGATGCGGTGTTTGTGTATTACAGTATAGCCTGCCTCCGACCACCTGTCGAGGTATTGTGAGCATCCGAGAGATCATACTTATTGCTCAATCAAAAGATAAAAACAGCTCCCCTACACGAACAACCGAAGGACTCTACCGGTTTGGGTTCGGGAGAAGCCCAACGAATTGTTATGCCCATCAAGGTTACAAGACAAAATCGATGTGGATGTAAAATAAGAAAAGTCAAGAATAGAGATCAGCTGACAGTCCACAGACAAGTGATGGAACGGTTGCATCATAGGTAAATTATCGAGGAAACTTGCGGCCAGAGTGCTTAGCATGGGCGAACCCAAGGGTGTGCATATCCAGTGCACCACATCGATTTGTGCTCCCTTTGGGGGGGGGGGGGGCACCAGGGTCCATGCGGATAGTATTATAACATGGACATCCACACCCGACCAGGTAGCAGAGATATATGTGTTATCACAGTTAATACGCCACCCAATGCAAACAGCCTTATAGTATAACACTTTACCCAACGTAACGGCAAAAAACCACCAGCGCTATTCTCAAAAATCGCCAAATAATTTTCATTATTTTTTTTTCATTTTTTGTCTCAAAAACATAGGTTATGACCCCTCGTTGGAACGAGCTCGTCGAGCTCGTTCCAATGAGGGGTCAAACCCTATGTTTTTGAGACAAACAAATGAAAAAAAATTAATTATTCAAGAATTTGTTTGCAAGTATCGTCTGCTTTTCATGCTGGGCAAAGGGATACGCCATTATAAATTAACTTCTCTTTTCAAAATTTGAATGAGTCAATGTAAAATTGTAGAAATATTTAGGCCTGAAAAAAGTGTTCAATGCTTTTTTCGAGCAGAGACCAGTGGAGTCATACGAAAGACAACGTTTATCCAAACATGATCCCCGTTTCAATCGATTTATTGAAGCCATAAAGAAGGTGACAAAAAATCAACAGTGTCTCAATTCAAATTGACACATAACAGAAGATCTGTTCAGAAGACTTCTTACGGTTTCGAAACAAAGGAGCATTTCTCTTCATGTTATGAGATACGAATTAATTCAAGTTGGTAATTTCATCAAGTGTACAGCGAGGGAAAGCAAAGTCGACGTTCGTTAAGACGTGCGTGAGTATCAGTAAGAAAAGAACATCACAGTTTATGTTTGGGGGTTTTAACTGAACATTTCGTTCCGTTTTAATCCTTTAATAACATGTACTGACTTCACTGTGAAATTTTTAATTATTAATTTTACGGCATGGTTTTAAACTCTTTAAACATGGTTTGAATAATTTTGGGCTTGAAGAAAAATGAGTCAATATGAGCAATAAATAGATAGTTATGAGATCAACCCCTCAGCCCTAGTGCCTGTGGAGAGCAAAAAGGTTTTCTTTAAGGAGGCAAGTACCCGCAAGTTCGAAACGTGACGTAAATAATTCAGTGTGGGCTGCCGTAAAGAGATTCCAGCGATTTTGCAAGTCACACGTAATAACGTTACGTAACTGCGTCACTTATACAATCGGACGTTATCTTTGTATTATGGAAGCGTTCAAATATAGACGTTAAGAACAGAAAACACGCCGTGACGGAAAACTTGAAAATCTATGCACATTGAATGAGTCGCCCAGTAGATTATTTTTTTCAACTTCCTGTTTATTTGGTGAGTAGAAGCCCATATATACCAGACTGGTTTTTTAATCCCTTGAACTTACGCAGGTTGAAGACAACAATACTATCATATATTTCCAAAATCAAAGTTTATGACTTCTCACTGGAACGAACCCGTTCCATTCAAAGACAATATATTCCAACTACAAACTATGCCCACCCCCCCCCCCCCCCACCACCACCACCCCACAAGTCTCCCTCGTCTGAAAACTATTAATAAATTT